>JANBXA010000007.1:94070000-95367500 GCA_030556225.1 Cricetiscus sungorus
CCTGAGGCTCCTGTAAGAGAAAGGCTGCCTAGGACAGCTTCCACACAGGATCCCTGATGAACTTGAGAGGATGATGAAGACATGAGGAGAGCAGAGGTGGGTAATGACAGCCGGAGACTCAGGCTTTGGATGCTGGGAGAGAGGACAAATGGGGGAGAGGCAGGGCAAAGCACAGTGGACCAGGAAGGCAGCCTAGAAGAGGCTCTATGGCCCAGCTCTTACGTTTTTGAGTCATTTGCACTTTCAAAATAAATGCAGTGATGTTTTGCCTAATGTCCAACTAGCCATTGTGAGGAAATAGTCCAGTGGCATTTACTGCATTTAGATGCTGAGTGGCCGTTAACGGTGTCTAGTGTCAATGCAGCTTTGAGAGCCAGAGTAAACCCCCATATGCCTATGTGTGAAGGTGACTTTTTCTTGTTTGTTTCTATTTTATTCATTGAGGCAGGGGCTATTAATCATACCCAGAGCTCACTGATATTGTCAGTTTCTCTAGTGAGTTCACTCTGGGGATCCCTGTGTTCTTCCTCTCAGATTGGAATTGCAGGCAGGTTGACACATTTGTGTGGGTTCTGGAGATCTGAACTCTGGTCCTTATGCTTGCTTTGTGAGTCCTTAACCATTGAACCTGATCCATAGCCCTGGGTTCTGAATATTTCTGTTGCATGCAAGTCTTGGTTATCTGGTTGCTTTAGCTTGTCATGGCTTTGCAGCTCATCCATTCTGTGTAATGTTTCAATACATCCTTTTTTTATATGGCTGAATCATATTCCACTCTATGGATAAACTTCATATTTATTCATCTGTCAGTGAACATTTTCCCTAGTCCTGCCTTGACCATTCCTGTGTAAGTATTGGTTTGAACTTGTATTCAGTTCCTTTGGAGGTAGGCGTGGGCATGGCCAGGTAGGGACACTGTGTTGCAGCCCTCTTTCTGTCTTCCCTGAGCTAGAGGGAGCCCTCCCTGGATGGTCTCCCTAGCTGCCCTCTTCCCTGCTCATGTTCTCTTGCTTAGTTATGGAAGGATGTGCCCTTCTCTGTTTCTTTGGGAGTCAGGAGTTGGGCACTGAGGAGTTTGAGCTTACTGCTAAGGCTCTGGGGTCCTTTACGTTGACCACAAGAGTCCAGGCCAAGGTAACATTTGCCAAAGGATAGATCTTAAACACACAGAGATGAAGCTGCCTGTGTTGCCTGGGGGTCAATGTCCGTGGCAGAAAAGGTGTTGGACTCAAACCAAGGACCCAGATACCCGGGGTTCTGGACCCTGTATCTCCTGATCTATACTCAATTCTTCATGTGGTCTTTTCTTGGCCTTTGGACATTACAAGATGGCTTGTGTTAGTTGTTCAGACATTTGATTCCCAGGATGTCAGAGGGACTGAAGGGGGCAGGTCTTTTTGCATTGTCAGGTAGCACAGGGTTGCATTTGCAAGCTGTGGTCAGAGCCCGTGCATCATGGACAATGTCCAGAGTTGTGAGTTACTTTTGGCAGTAATGGTTCTCTGGCTTGGTTCCCCCACATCCAGCAATGGGAGGTCTATTAGTCACTGTTTGTTGGTACAGAGCCTGTGCTCCTCATGGGATCTGAGATTGTGCATCTCTCACATCCAGGGCTGACTGGCTGGATGGGGAGAGGAACAATGGCAGCCATAGGTTTCTACCTCCACTCCCAGTTCTGCATCTGGGTGACCAACTGCTAGGAGGTCAGTCTCTGAATAGGAGGCACATGTGTCCCAAGTCTGACATGACCCGAGTGGGAGACGTTAGGAGGGAGGAAAGGAGACTGCTCTTCAGGAAAGGAACTCAAGCTCCAGCCCCCTCCTGCTTCTTTCTCTCCAAGCAGAGTGATAGGACCTCCTTGTGGGCATGGCCTGAGCTTGTGTGTGTAATGTTATGGCCTGAGCTTGTGTGTGTGTAATGTCCACAAGCCTGCCCACCCAAACTTGAGGTAATCAAGCAACAGCACCCAAAACCAGGCAGTTTAACCCCCAGGTCCCCCCAGAGTTCTGGAAGTACTCAGCACCAGTCCATGGTGTCCCACAGATAATGGGCCTTGGGTACCCAGAGGGAATCTATCTCTCCTTTCTTAAGTAGCTGCTGTGGTCTTGTCATTGCACTTGACCCTTGGCTGGTGGCAGTGCCACATAGACCGTGTTCTCCTTGCCTGCCTTGTTGGCCTGTGTCCAGATCCCTCTCTCTTAAGGACAGCCTTGAAAGCAGATGTTCCAATTCATGCTTCTTTCTCCCAAATGCCCTTTGAAATTTTGAGAAAGTTGTATCTTTTTTTTTTTTTCCTGTCCATTTTAATGAGAAGTTTCCTCTGAATTAAGTGCACATGGTTGATGGGATGATGGCTGACTCTGGTTATTTGGGGCCACTTTGGGTGCCTTTTCTCGCTTCTGAGTTTTGGCTCAAGTTAATGGGAATTGATGGAGAATAAAGCAGTTCTGGATGGAGGAGGAGAGGCCCACCACTGTTCTGCCCATTCTTCCAAATCACAGTAAGATCACAGAAAGAATCTGGGGCACTCAACACTCAATATTCATTTCCAGTGTGCCTGTGCTAGGGAACAAACTCTTCAGCCCAGACTCACAGCCTCCCTCTGTTGCTGGCAGGCTGCGTGTAATTAGTTTATCAGGGAAAATTTGACTAGTATTGACGGGCAGTGGGGTTGGTGTAGCAAGCTGCAACAGCTAACTATCTTATCAGGGAAATCAAAAGCGTCTATTGAATTACAGTGACTCTGTTATGTTGCTCGGCCACTCCATCAAGCCAGTCCTCCTGAGGGTGATTAGACGCAGCCATAAATGCATAGATACGAGAAATCCAACAGATGGATGCCCCGGCAAAGTAATTATGAACTATGCATTTACATTTTTCTATCATAGTGTTTCAGGGACCTGCTGGTCCAGGGTAATCTGCCTGTTGTCATCTGGGAGGATGGCACTGTAAACTTGGTTTGGTGGATTCCTTCTTCTCGTATCGCACTCCCAGAGACTCTTTGGGAACTCCCTATTGTGATGGTCTTTGGTGGGTGGAGGAAATGTCTTTGGTGACTTTTGCATCACTCTTCAGGGGTTCAGAAAAAGATGTAGTGTTCGAGTCTGCTGTTAGGATTTGAATCTGAAATGTCCCCAGCAGGCTCATGACATGGACGCTTGGTCCCCAGCTGGTGGAGTGATTTTGTAAGTCCTCTTAGGAGGCGGGGTCTAGCTGACAGGCATAGATATGTGAGGGGCCTCTGAAAGTTCTGTCCCGTCCCTGTCCTGTTTGTTCTCTTCTTTCTGGTCCTGCTGTGGTGTGAACGGCTGTCCTCTGCTGTGTGCTCCAGACACAGTGATGCTCTGCTGAGATGCAGGCTGTGCAGTTACGGACTACACCTGCTGAACCACGAGGCAAGGTTAATAGTTCCTCTTTTTAGTTTGTTCCATCAGCTTTATTGTCACAATGACACCAAAGTAACTAATGCTACTGCCTTATGTTGTTATAAGGGGGACAGCATTATCTAGATAGTTTTGAGAAGTTACAGCTTCTAGGTCTGGAGGTTGTAAAGTCCATTAATAAGGGATTATGAATGGGGTCAGTGATGCCATGGTGAATGTCAGTTTATGTGTGTGCTCAGGTGTCCCTTCCTCTAAAGACACTGATGCTTTGGGCCCCATCTCATGATCTCACCTCACCCTCATTGTCTCCCGGAGCTCTGTCTTTCAATCCCTTTAGCACATCAACGAGGAGAGTACGTTTCTAGGGTGTGACCTTCGAAGGGCCCATCCAAACCACTGTGGGTGCATGCTCTAGCTTAGATGGGATCCCCCCAAAGGAATGTGAAAAGGGCTCTGTTTGCAGATTGAAGTCCTGGTAAGTCTGGACCTTGTGCACCTTAATGTGAAAAGGGCTCTGTTTGCAGATTGAAGTCCTGGTAAGTCTGGACCTTGTGCACCTTAATGTGTGGTATAAGGTGTGTACCTAGCTCTTCAGTACTTGGTGTGTGCTTGGAGGCCATCAGTGTCCTGTTTCCTCCTTCATCTTTTTCTACCTTGTTTTCCTGAGACAGTGTCACACACTGGACCTGACTGACTTCCCCTGTCTTGAACCCCTCAGTGCTGAGGTTGTAGGTGTGTACCTTACTTAGTACATGCCTTTTTGCATTAGTGCTGATGCAGAAATTAACCCTTCACTCTTGTGCTGTACTTTACTGAGTCATCTTCCCAGCCCCTTGGCTCATCCTTTAAAAAGAAAGTTTAGTTTCACTCTTAATTGGGTGTGTGCGTGAGCACACTCTTGTGTATACACACACGTGAGTGCAACCTGTGGACACTAGAAGAGGGCCTCAGGTCCCCTGGAACTGGAGTTAAAGGTGGTTGTGTGCTCGATGAGTCTGGTGCTGGGAACTGAACTCCGGTCCCCTGGAAGAGCTTTCGTAACTGTAGAGCCACCTTTGCAGCCCTACCTGACTCATGTTCCAAAACACAAAACTAAAAGCAAACGAGTTAAGTAGCTCAACAACTACAGAAATCCCCCAGAGCCTTGATCAGATCATGACTGTGGTGGTTTCTCCTCTTCTGAGTAAAGTGTGATTGATTGCCCTATCTGGAATGTTATCTCCTAATCAAGTCACCTTTGCAGGTGGAAGGGCTAAGAGAACGAAGTCTCGTGTGCAGGGCCTGCCTTCGAGGGTTCTAAGCGCCAGAGGCAGGTGGGCTAGCAGGGTGGTGTGCTGTCACTCAGACATCTGCCGGTCTTCAGGGGTGAGCGAGAAGGAGCTTGATTCCAGTGTCCTGGGTGGGAGCCAAGTGCAGGTTCACCTGGAGGTGAGCTGTGTGCTGAGGCAAGCAGGACTAGATCTCAAAACACACAGGAGCCTCAGAACATTGTGCGATGGAAGCAGCCAGCTCCTGCTTACTCTGATCTGCAGGAAGCTGCCTTAATGAGATGAACCGGCCTCCAGGGAGCAGCGTCTGGGAACCCTGCAGCTTGGGACAAAGCAAGGAGTCTAGATGGAGCTTATTTTTACTGTAAATACACTTCACCTTACAAAATTTTATTATAAGGTAATCATGATCTGCCCTTTTGAGAGGGTTCTAAAGTGGGGGGGGGGCTCCCAATTGCTCTGCCTGGGCACTTGTATACAAGGTATTTCTAGAAAATACTTACAGAGATGACAGGTTTCATGGCCTTACATATATATATTGCTTTCATTTTCCCAAGCCCTTGTGATTTTAATTACCATTTTAAAACTAATTATTTCCTTTTCGTGGTCATTTAAAGATGATCACTAAAAACAAACCAATAAAAGGTTTAAGATGTCCTTGGACCTGCTACTGTGCTTTCCTTGGAAGGCTGATTTTCCTGTATTCAAGAGCACACAGATCAGGGCTCAGACTGCCTGGGCTCACATCCCATATCTGGTATGTGTATGGGGTGGGGTCACTTCTGCATGCCTTAAGTTTGTTCCTCTGTGAAATGAGGTTAGTAATTGTAGTTGTGCCATGGGTTTGGGGTGGTGTTTGCATGGGCTGGTGTGTGCAGACATTTTCTAACATATTCCTGCAGTTATTTAATGGGTTTTGGGTAAATGCACATATATTACTTACTTTTATCCTTACTGTGAGAGAGTACTTCACAGAAGATAGTTAAGGGACCAGAGGTGTTTTTGCTCGTAGTGTCAGGGGACAGATACTGCCAGGCTATGCAACTGAGATGGCTCTGTGCATAGTGGTAGAGTGTGAGACAGCTGCTCATGTCAGGAGGCAGAGACCTTGGGCTGCAATCAGAAGGAGTCCTGTCTTCAGCGACCCACCTCTGCTAAGTAGGCCACACTCCCGAATGGTCCATGAGCTTCTGAAATAGCATCACTAACTGGGAGCCAGGTGTTTCCATTCTGGCATCCTTTGGGAGGGCATTTCATATTCAGTGAAGACTCACCAAGTGGGGAGCACTGAGTGGTGAAGGGAGGAAGGATTGCCAGCGAAGGCTTTTGGAAGCAGTTAGTAGGTGATTTAAAGAGGAGATGTGAATTCATGATATGGAGAAGCCCAGGCCAAAGTGGCCTCAGTTTATGTGAAGGCCCTAGGGTATGAGAGTTGTACCTGACCCCTATCTCAGTTGAGAGGAGAAGCTAGTTGGTGGCTGGGAACCAAGCAGGGTCTTCCTAAGTGTCACTGGTGATGTATTAGTCAGGGTTTTCTAGATAAAGAGAATCGATAGGGTGAACATATTTTTAAGATTGGCTTACATGGTAGGGGCCCAGAAGTCCCACAGTAGCTGTCTTAACACCAGAGAGGCTGAGAATCCAATAGCTACTTCTGCAGTCCTGATCTCACACTAAAGACCTGGAGGATTCCCGGATAGCCAATGTCCTTCTGTCCATGTTGGAAGACAGAAGAAGCTGGGTTATGATGGCAGGGAAGGAATGCAGCGGCGGCAGCAGCAGCAGGTACAGGGTAGATGAACCCATCAACTAGGTGGGAGGGCAAGCAGGTAAAAAAGCAAAGCTTTTTCCTTGAACCACGTTTTATCTGGCTGTCATAGGAAGGTGGTGACCACATTTAGAGTAGGTATTTCCCAGTCCAAATAACCTGATAAAATCCCTCATCACAGCTGTGCCCAGCATACTCTTAGTGGAGTCAAGATCCAGTCAAGTTGACAACTAGGATGACCCGTCACAGGAAAGACTCAGTGGAAGCTAGACAAAGAGGGCCTGATGGGAAGCTGTTGAGGATGAGTGACATGTGATGAGGGAGGTGTCCAGTCATAGAGAGAGATGACCCGACTTCCCAGTCCAGGAACAGGCCTTGCTGTGTAGATGAGAAGGATGTCTTTCTTGCCAGCTCCTGGACCAAGAAGTTATGTGGTTCTGGAGCAGTTCATAGAGTTGGGAGTCACTACACTGACAGTTCTGTGGATATGACTTGGGTGGGAGGAGTTGGAAGAAGAGATATAGTTAAGGGACATGGAGCCAGGACCCTCAGCAGGACAGAGGAGAAGGGAGCACAGTGTGGATGTCCAGTGTGGATACCCAGGAACACCCTGTAGCACGAGAGAAAGGTAGGGAAAGAATCTGGAGGGAATCTGTGGGTAGGATGGTCTGTGGGTGTGTCTCAGTGGCTTGGTGGCCTTGCCGCAGTGGGCTCAGGGATTAGAGTATGTTCCAATTGTGTGTGGCTAGAGAGAGATGCTGGGACAAGGGACCACTAGGGGAGTGGAATGGGGACAGTAGTGCTTAATCCTAGTTCTGGAAGTTTTATCTGCTGCTCTGTTACAGGGTACACCGAAGCTCTGTGCCTAGAAACTGTCTTTTTCTCAGTTTCTGAGGCAGTGGTTGTGGGGTGGCTTCAGTCCTGGGGTAGCTTCCTTGTGTTCGGGGCAGGCTGTCTTGTGGGTCATGCTGAAGGTGCCAGGCTCAGATCACTGTCCATTCGCTGCAGTGGGATGAGCTTCTGAGTCCCCAGGACTGCTGGCAGGACTCCCTTTTTTGGAGGCTGTGGACAGAGGCTACCCGTGATCTTTGCCACATGGACTTCACTGCTCATGACTGGCTTTGCCAAAACTAGCAAGTGAGTGAGGATGGGAGTAGATAAGTGTACCAAGAACACTTAAGGATAGATATCAGTCCTTCTGTGACCTACTCCTGACAGCTACTGTACTGGCAAGGGGGACCCACTCTGACTGGGAGAGACTTCCAAACAGCAGGAGGTGGGTGTTCATTTATTTTACTCTGTGAGGCTGTGTCTTTCTACTGGGATATCACTTGGCACCTGCCCCCTCCAGCTGTGTTGGGTACCTGCTTCCTACCACAAAGCACAGGATACATGAATGAAGCAGGTAACATATTGGAGTCCTGTTAGGAATCAAGTGGACTCTGGCTTGATATTCATGGATTCTATGATTATAAGGCAGAAGCTCCCTCAGGGGGGAAAAACAGATGGCACCATGGAATTCAGTGGCCTTATTTTTTTTTCACTATTGTTACATTAATTTATTTGTGTAAATGTGTGTCTCTCTGTGTGTGAGTGTGTGTGTGTTACACATATGCCACAGTGCACAAGTGGAGGTTAGAGAACAGCTTGCTTGAGTAAACTATCTTCTTTTTGATGTGAATAAGAAAATTGGGTGATATAGCCAAACATTTGGCTATATATGTTTGATATAGTCAAACATTTCACTGCAGATCAATCAGCCCCCTGTTCATGTGTGTTAGCTCATACTCTCAGTCCCAGCACTCATGAAGCAGAGACAGAGGCAGGCAGCTCTCTGTGAGTTTGAGGCCAGCCTGATCTACATAGTGAGTTTGAGGCTGGCCAGAGCTAGAGAATACTTTATTCATTGTGTGTATTCATGTATACAGTATGTTACAGAAGGGCATTTTCATAACAGCATACTTGGTACACCGAGCTTGCTCCCTGATATAGGCCCTGCCTTTTTATAAACTCTCACATGACTGGGTTAGCCTTTTGGGAGTGGTAGGGAGATAGTAAGCCTTAGTCAAGGCCTTGGTGGAGCCAGGACTCACCCTGGGTAGCTTTGGGTGTGTCCACCTAGAAACTTTTGTCCCTGCCCTGGCCATGGGCAGATCCTGCACTGGGGATGGGTGGAGCTGCTCCAGAGACATACCCCAGCCTGCTCTTAGCTGGACACAGTCCAAGCCCTTCCCCGTTGTCCCCTTCCAGGAGGCTCTGTGCATGTTTTCAAAGCCATGGCAACCACTCAACTCCCCTTTATTCTGTAGCTGAATAGAACTCTTTGCAGAAAGGGGTGTCCGGACAGATTGGCTTGAGGCTTTGGTTGTGGGCCTCTGGCCTATGCAAGGAGTAAATGAAGCTTCCAGTTACTTTCCTCTGTTGGCCCTGGGCACGTAGTTGTAGACATTTGTGTTTGGCTGACTGTCACAGTTTTGCATAACACTATAGAAGTATTTGGGATACTTTGTGACTGTATGTTGGTGATTCTATGCCACGTTCAGCCAGTGGAACCTCAGGAAAGTTACCCTTTTGGCTTTACTATTAAATTCTAGTAACCATGAGGTATAAGTGTCACCAAGGTCAGGGTGTCAAAGAGTCTGCTGGGTATCCGGTGTAGAATTACCAGGTTACAAACTGACATTGTGGAAGGCCATTTCCTGCACTGTGAACTCGGGAAAGCTTTGTCTGGGGATACTGACAGTATCACCTGGACACCGGATGTGTCTGGGTTCCATGTAGGCCACAGAGGAGTGAGGTAGGCAGTGTTCAGTGGGGCTGTCAGGGCATACTAGAACAAGTGTGCTGTGAGAATTCCTTCACTGGGGTGATATAAACAAGGTCTGTCCCCTCCTCATAAGGCCACAATGGCTAACCAAAGTACAGTGATACCAGATCTTATCTTGGGGAACCAATGAATTCATTGGGCCTACTTATGGGTGAGGAGTTGTAGACAGGAGTATGGTGACCCAAGACAGTCACATTGGAAAATGGATGATAGTTGCCCTATAGCCAAGTGGGTGGAGTTCTCCTCAGTTAGCCTTCTGCAGCCTATGTTCGCAGCCCCTTTTGAGACTCCAAGGACACATGCGATTACAGTAGAATTGCATATAAATGGCTAGTCAGAGCTGCTGGGATCTTAAGTGAGGGTCTAGTGACACAACTCACTGTCTTCTCTATGACAGATGTGCCGACAGTCAGTGAGCTTGGGATACTTTTGTTGGTAGACATGGTTGCTCTGTGAAGATGGTGTTAGGTAGAAGCATGCAGGAGGGGGCATGGGAGGACTTGCAGCCCATGGGGTCCTGTGTAATAGAGCACAGGGATGGGTGGGATCTGAGGGCAGGTTACGAGCGCCCACCAGAAGGTCAGGGGAAATGGCTTCATAAGACCTGCAGTTTGGCCAAATGTGAGTCTGAAGAGATGATACACAGGCTGTCTGCCATAGGCAGAGACCTGCAGCCTTTCCTGGTACCTGGTGTCATCTTCCCAAAGTCTGCAGCCCTTTTCATTATGGAAGAGGTTCTGGACTTTCCCCCACCTCTCTGCCTGTCTTCCCATCTCCCCTGTTTTCTTTGTCTTCCCCTGTCTCTCTCCTAGTCCTTCTCTTGCTTTCCCCCTCTTAGCTTCATTTTCTCTTGCTGTGGCATCTGCAGAGCCTCTGTTTCCAAGGTGGTGCCCCACATGGCACTTTTCTCTTAGGCATTCCATGCATGCCTTATGTTGGGCCACTAGGAGCAGAGGTCCAACCTGGCATTGCTGGCCAAGCAGTTGCAAAGGGAGACTCCAGTCCAAAAACATACGGAATGCAGCTGGTAAGACAGGGACACCTGTAGGGAGCTCTGAGGAGAGATGAGTCCAGCATTAGCTGCCACCAAGGCTCCAGAGCCAGTTTGGCACCTGGAATGTGATCCTGCCAGGGGCCTGCATCACTGTGTCTGTCAGTCATTTTTCAGCCCTAGCTGACAGCATGTTGTCTGGCAAGGTGGTTCCCTGCTCTGAAGGCACCCAGGAAGGGCACACAGTGCATTTGCAGCCCACACTTACAGCCTGGGGGTGCAGTTTCCTGCACATGACATGGGGGTCTCTGCCACATCTCTGTCCACACTCATTGTATATTGACAGTGTATGGAGTGGGCACCACTCTGGCCTTGAATAGGAGATAGGAAGCCCTGTGCTTGGGGAAAAGATGAAGCTGAAACTCAGATGCCTTAGGAGTCCTTCTTCCCTCAATACATAGAGATTGCCTGTGGTCCTCTGTGTTGGATTTTCTATTGTACCCTTCAAAGGAAATCTACCCCACACCTGTCCCCAGAGGAGGAAGGGTGTGCCTTTCTGCCCTGCTGATGATCTACCTCACAGTGGGCCCTGAAGGTATTAGTTACATGTGGACTGTGAGTGCTGGGCCTGTGGAACCAGGGCATAAGGGATCCCAGCCCCTGCTGCCTCTCTGGGCAGTGCCCACATCATGCAGTGTCTTTGAGGGTCTTGGTCTTAGGCAGGGCGTGCTGCTTGGGAACCATAACATGTACTGGGTTTTAGTGCTCACCTGCTCTTTCAGCCTTGAAGCTTTGCAGTGAGCAGTTTACTGACCAGGCATGTAGACCTGGGTGGGTGTGGTCGGCAGTTAAGGGGTGCTCCTATGATAGGAGCTATCCACCCCCCCCCCAAGTGCCAATAGCTCTCCTGCTTGTATTTCAGAAGATAAAAGAGCTGGGAAACAGATGGACCTCTGTGTGACCAGAGCATGGGGTATTGAATGTCCTTTTTGTGCTATAACTATCAATCTATGTTAGACAGGAGCATGGCTGGAGTTTGACTGATGCTGGAAGGATCTGGAGGGGAAAGTATTACTGAAAATATTTCATCTAAAAAGGACTTTGTGACAAGGTGTGCTTGTGACAGTCCTTGTGTGATGTTAGATGGGATTTTGTGCAACTTTTGTTTTGACATCTGGCTGGTTTTATGAGAGCTTTTCTGTAAAAGCTGGGAGAACCGTGGCTAGTGGAAAGCTGTGTTCAGCTGCCACAGGGAGGCTGGGGTTGTCCAGAGTGTGTAAGAGTCTTAGTTACTTTTCTTGTTGTGATAGAATGCCCAACAAACACAATTTAAGGAAAGAAGGGTTAATTTTGGCTCACAGTTTGAGGGTACAGTCATTCTGGCCAGGGGTGGGTGTGGCAGAAGGAGCAAGAGGTGGTTGGCAACATTGTGTCCACAGACAGGAAGCACAGAGGATGCTGGTGCTCAGCCCTCTTTCTCGCATTTTTTATTCATTAAGGTCCCCAGCCTGTGGAATGGCCTGCCCACATATTTAGGGTGTGTTTTATCGCCTCATTTAATCCTGTCTAGGAACTCTTTACCGACGTGCCCTGAGGCCTGTCTCCTAAGTAATTCATGATTTTGTTAAGTTGACAGTCAACATTAACCCTCATAGCTGGGCTGTGGTCAGCCATGCTGCATGCTGCTTAGCGGGTTACTCTTAACTTTCCCACCTTCTGGCTCAGTGACTTTAGGAAATGACCTACCTTTTCTCCACAGTTTTTGTATCTAAAATAGGGGTGCTGAGTGTACCCCTCACCTGTGAGTTTCTGTAGTGGTAAGTTTAGGTCAGTTACATTCAGCACCCCCCCCCCCCCAGCAGCCATCAGGCGCAGCTGTTATGTTTCATGGTCACACTTCCATGTTTTTTTTTTTTTTTTTTTTTTGGTATGGTTTGCCCTTGCTGAGACTTTTCTAGGTAGAGACCTGATTCCTGGATAGGCTGTGAGCTCCTTTGGGGGTTGGCTTCTATAGTGTCACTCTGCCAGTGTCCTGTGGTGAGGATTAGTGTTGTGTTGAATTGACTGTATGACAATATGTTTACTGGAAAGTGACTTTTCCCCTGGGGTGGGGGTGGGGTGGCGGCATGGTGCAGCCCTCTGTCTCTGGCTGCTGTCTGGTCCTGGGATTTGCCATTTCATCCTGTCTCAAAGGGTTTCCTGAGTGAGGTGCCCACACAGCGCAGTGTCATGGCCCCTTTGAAACAGAGGGAGGCCGACTGTGGAGGCTGAGCAGGACAACTCTGTTTGATATGTGTAGGGAGGTGTTCCCAGAGCAGGGCACCTAGGGCCTCCAGGCTGGGTGGCAGCACATCCTCCTCCTGTTCTTGGCATCTGAGCCTTTGCTCAGAAATAGCAGCACCGTCAGAAATAGCAGCACCGCAGTGCCTGCTACAGGGGCTTGGCTGTGAGCAACACAAGGAGTAGTTTGTGGAGTGTCTGGTCCTACTTGATCACAGTGAACGAAGCATATGCTTATTTCCATGGCGACAGTACAGTGGTGGTAGCGTTGCTGTAAGGATATTATCGGTTGTTGTTGATAGTGGTGGAGATGACGGTGACCCTGATGTTGACAGTGGTTGGGACAGTGGTGGGGGAAGTGGTGCTGTTTTGGGTGACCTAGTGTTGATAATGGTAGTGGCTTCAGTGGTTGTGTGGGTGCTGTTGATAGTGTTAATGATGGTGGTAGCAGTAGTGGTCATGTGGGTGGTGTAACGGTGGAATTGATGGTGGCGACATTGTCAGTGGTGGCCGTGATGACTATGTAGATGTTGTTATAGTGTAGATGGTGGTGGCTGTGAGTGGGTGATGTGGCCGTGGTTCTGGTTGTGCTGTGGTGATGGCAGAGGTGCTGATGGTATATTATTGATAGGGCAGTGGTTGTGATGTGGTGATAGTGTAGCTGCTATTGCCTAAGAAATACAAACACGAGACTCAGCGCCCATGCGGAGTTTATTGAGAGAGGGGAGAGAAAGGGGGTAGCTGGTGGCCAACCGAAAGCGGGGAGAGAGAGCGAGAGAGTAGGAGAGCAAGAGAGCAAGAGAGCAAGAGCAAGAGAGAGGTGCGCTTGGCGCGCTTGCTTTAAAAGGGGGGCTTGGGCATGCGTAACTGGGTCCTCTGCACAGCCAGGTAAAGGCTTGAACAGCCAGGTAAAGCCTGACATAGTGATGACGTGGCCATAGGCATTCCGCCCATCAGAGGTGGGGTCCACAGACCCAACATTCCCACCTCTTATTGTTATTAAAAAGGTGGGGGTTGGGCGTGGCCCAACAGGGTCTGGAGAAAGCAGGTTCCCAACAGATAGTGCCTACTGTTATGCCAGCAATGTTAGTGCTGATGTGATTTTGTTGATGGTGATGATGGTGGAGACTGGTGGTTGCAGTTATAGTCATATATCGATGGTGTGGATGAGGATCAGTGGTGGTGAGGTAGGAGATGGTGCCGGTGAAATGGTATTGATGGTGACTGTGGTATTGTGGGGATGTTACTGATAGGACATGCTTGGTGGGGGCAGTTTGATAATGTGGTAATGATGCTGGTTTGACATGATTGGTGACAGTGCTGGTATTGTGTTGGGGCCACTGTGACATGACATTATTGGTGATAGTGGAACTGTTGTGATGGGGCCACCGTGACATGACATGACTGTTGGTGACAGTGGTGGCATTGTTATGTTGGTATTGGTGGGACATGATTGATGGGGATGGTGCTGATGATGCTGGTAATGATGCTGATTTGACATGATTGGTGACATCATCGATGGTGAGAGTGGTGGTGGTGGTGGGGTGATGGGGCCATTATAACATGATGTGATTGATGGTGAGAACGGTGATGCTGTGGTGATGGGGGCTGTTATGACATGATTGATGGTGAGAGTGGTGATGTTGGTGGTGCTGCTAATTTTGGTGGTGGTAGATCATGGACATGGTGATGGTGATAGACTTCCTTGCCTTTTGCTCCAAATGCCTCCTGGGCCTCTGTGTCATCAATGTGGAGTTGCCCTCTGTGGCTGGGAAATTTTCCGTGGCACAGTTTGTGGAGGGGAACATGCCATGTGTTTGATGCCAACATGTTTCTTGGTGCTCAGCTCTGATACCATTCATAACACTGGGTGAAGGGTCGTGTGAAGCTGGGAACTTCAAGGAGATGTGTTTTCTCTGTGCAGTCTGGAACAGGAGTGGAGAGATGTTCATTTTTTCTGTTCAGTCCAGTGAGGACAATCCTGAGCACTCCTGTCTGCTGAGCATCATGGCAGACACACTGCCCTGTGCGTTTTGCTGTCTGCTCTCGCCTGCCTACCCCTTATCTGCTCCAGCTTTCATCTTATTCAGCAGCTACTCCATAAGCAAGCAAATAGGGTTTTATAGCTTCTTGCTAAGTATTTCTCATCTCTTGCTAAGTATTTCTACCCCAGTGCAAAAGCAATTTTATTATGTGAGGCTGTATTTTTATAGTCAATTGAAATGACTATTAAAATATAACATTGCTTGTAGGGCTCATAGCAGCTGTGTCCTTGCCAGCTGCCGAGTCCTGGAAAGAGAGGCCTTCTGGGGAATCAGGGCTGTACTCTGGGCCTGAGGGCTATACCTGCTTGTGGGCATCTGTGTTAGTTACTTGTCTTGTTGCTGGAACAAAATATTCAACAAAAGCATCTTTAAAAAGGCAGGGTTAATTTTGGCTCACAGTTTGAGGGAATACAGGCAGTCCATCATGGTGGTGAATACCTGGTGTTCAGTGTGAGGTAGCTGGTCACGTTATGTCTATAATCAGGGAGAAAAGAGGGAGGGGGGAGGGAGGGGGAGGGAGAGAGGGAGGGATGGAGTGAGAGGTAAGGAGAGGGAGGGAGTGAGAGAGGGGGGAGGCAGAGAGTGAGAGAGAGGAAGAGAGGGAGGAAAGAAGAGAGAGGGAAGGAGAGAGGGAGGGAGTGTGAGAGGGAGAGAGAAAGAGTGGGAGGGGGAGAAGATGAGGGAGAGAGTGAGAGGGAGGGAGGAAAGGGTTTGGGTTAGGGTTAGGGTTAGGGTTAGGGTTAGGGTTAGGGTTAGGGTTAGAGAGGGAAGGAGGGAGAGTAAGAGAATTCTGCTCAGTTTCCTCCCTCCCTCCCTCTCTCCCTCCCTCCCTCTCTCCCTCCCTCCCTCTCTCCCTCCCTCCCTCTCTCCCTCCCTCCGTCCCTCCCTCCGTCCCTCCCTCCCTCCCTCCCTCCCTCCCTTCCTCCCTTCCTCCCTCCCTCTTTCTTCCTTTCTCCTTTCTTTCTAAGATCAGAGCTTCAGCCTAAGGCATGGTGCCACCCACAGTGGGCGGGGCTTCTTACCTCAGCCACTTAATTTAGATAATCTTTCACAGATTTGCCATCTGCTGGGTGGTTTTGGATTCCCTCAGGCTAAGTAAGCCTGACAGCTGGACCCCAGAGTTCCCACACTTAGTTTAAGGCCCTGCAGCCCCACCTTGAACTTCTCTCCTTGTGGTCAAATATTTGTAGGCTTTCTTTTTGACAGTCACTGCTTTTTACTGGCCTTTCTGGGTCCTGGGTGGTCAGCCCATTCATGTTGTTGGGCCCACATCAACTAAATCATTTGGTAATTCTTGGGGCTTTGGAAGCAGGTCAGGAGGTACCCAGGGTAGCCTGATATTTTTTTGTGTAGACTATGTTGGCCTCAAACTCAAAGCAGTTCTCCTGCCTCAGCCTTTTGAGTGCTAGGATGAC
Organism: Cricetiscus sungorus; assembly: GCA_030556225.1. NCBI lineage: Eukaryota > Metazoa > Chordata > Mammalia > Rodentia > Cricetidae > Cricetiscus > Cricetiscus sungorus. Next base: position 94,085,978 of record JANBXA010000007.1, read on the forward strand.
GGGTGTCGGCCACCATACCTAGCTTTATGGTAATTCTGTGTTTAATCTTTGGAAGGACTGTCAAAGCGACTTCCATAGCAGCCTCTTTACAGTGTACGATCTATCTGTCAAGGGGCCTGGCTTCTCCAAATGTTTTTATTAATACTTCTTAGTTATAGTCATCTGGTTTTGATGTTTGTAACAATTGTTATATAAATAAGAGACTTTGCAGTGGAATTTTGTGTTGGGCTCTGAATATTATGTAGTCAGTCCCAGGAATCATGGGTTGGTACGGTGTTCTGTATAGTGTCATTCATGCTCAAGAGCAGGGGGTTTTGGCTAGGAATGGGTTTACTAATCTGTTGAAGACAGACACCCTTGCTTTTTAGGTCCAAGGGATGTCCCTAGCAGGCCTAGGTCCTGGGACTGAGTATATTTGTCCCCCTTCCCCTTGTAGACAGGGTCTTGCTTATTTGTTCAGGCTGGCCTTGAACCCATGGTCCCTCTGGTTTTGTCTCAGTACTGAGTTACAGCCATGTGCCACCATGCTCTAAGTTCCTAGTGTGTGTCTGGGTGTGTACTGTAGGCAGGCTGCAGCTCTCCTCAGGCCATCAAGTTGCTCAATACTTCTCCTCTGTGCTCACTCCTGGGAGTCCCCATTACATAATGCTTGTGAGTGTTTCTTTGCACCCTGTTCAGGCAGTCCACCGCAAACACACACCCAATTACTGTGTATTGTCTTCTCTGTGTTTTTGGGCACTGTCCAGGGAAGGCACATTTATCGAGTGTTTAACCAACACAAGATTTGTCTTGTGTCCTCCGGGAGCTGGAGTTGCACACTGGCTCCTCACTCAGCGGTGCTGAAGGTGGGCTTCGGTTCCACCTGTCCTTCATTCCTGATATGACAGGAAAGACAGGTGCCTTATCCAAACCAGGCTGTGGGCTTTCTTCCTCAGGCTAAGCTGGCATGGGCTCCCCTGAAGGGCAGGCTGTCCCTCCTCTCCTCAGCAGAGCATCTGGGCCAAGCCCCAGCTGCCAGTGCCCAGTGTTGATTCTGCCTGGGAACAAGAGGGCAGTGTGTGGGCTGCTGGGACATTAGCATCTGAGTATGCAAATATAGCCCAGCCGTTTTCTCCCTCTGCAGTGCATCCCTTGCTCAGCCAATGCTTTGGAAGTCCTGGGATTGACCCAGAAGAGTGTGAGCCTTGCATTGGTCTTGACCTTGGACATACATGCACTGAGGATCTGCATCTTATAGTCCTTTAAGCATCTCCTCTCTGATGGCTTAGACATGAATACCCTCATCTAGGACCGAGTGACAGGGGAGAGAGGCCCTGTGGTAGGGCAGGGAGCAGGAGGAGTAGATGTTGGTAGTGTTGCATTCATGTGCCTTTATGCTATGAGAAGACAGCTCATAAATGCTTGATCTCTTTCTCTTTCTCTGTGATAGGCTGTGGATGGGTGGGTGGGTTCATGTGCCCATATGTATACCAATAGAGTGCAGGCAGAGGTTGACATTAGTTGTTTTCCTGGATCACTTTCTACCTTATATTTTGAGACAGGGTCTTTCACTGAACCTTGAGCCATCATTTCAGTTGGACAGCCAGACTCAGGGATTACCCCAGTCTCCACCACCCAGTTCCAGGTTTACAGATACATCCTTTCATGCTGGGCCTTTATGTAGGTGCTAAGACTCTAAACTCAGGCCTTCATGCTTGCATAGTCTCCCCTATTCCCTCCTTAAGCTTAAAGTATTATTCAGTGTGTGCGGGCTTGGAGTGGCATTGACTAGTAAGACCTCTTAGGCAGCATCTCATCCTTACCCACAGGCATTGTGGTGGCTCTTGTCACTCCATTTCACAGAGTGAGAAACTTCACCACCCAGAGCTCCTCATATGCCTGAAGGTGCAGAGCCGGGGCATTGGGTGGAGTAGGTGTTGGAACTGGAGGGCCCAGTGCTGATCTCAGCTGGAGTGAGGGACCAGCCAGCCTTGAAATGGGGACCTTACAGGGAGCCCGTGGAGGAGACGATTTGCTGTAAGGAGGCAGCGTGGAGGGGCCCTCTGTTTCCCAGATACAGGGCACACATTCCTCTCGTCTTGCTCATCAAGTACACAGTGGGAAAATAGTGTGGAGGGATCCTGCTCTCTGAGGAGACGACTCACCATGGAAGAAGGAGGAAAAGGACTTGGCATATTGATGAGTCACCAAACTGGAGCAAGGATGGCTGGAAACTCTGCCCTGCTTTGTGCAGAGAGGAGCTGCAGGGAGGGCTCTAGGCAGCAGCCTGTGTGCAGTCCCTTCATTAACGGCCCTGTGCGCGTCACTTCATGGTTATCTCAAAGAGGGCTTGGTTGTTTTTTAATCTTCAATTTTGCTTTTTATCAAAGCTAAGTAATGTAGCACCGCAGAGGAGGAATTTCAACAAACAGTAGAGAAACATAATTTACCTCTAGCAATAAGAGACTCTTCTCCAACCTCCATTGTTGTCTGTCCCTCTCTGACTTGCAGGATGGGTGGGTGGTACCCTCAGGCCTAGGGGAACTTAGTGGCATCCCTAGGTGCTTTTATGGTGTGCAGCTTCTCCCAAAAGTTGACTATCCTGGTCAAGGTTGAATTCCCATTGATTGAGAGCAGTTTCCCAGAAAAGTTAAGGATGGCATCACAGCTTTAGTTGAAAAAGCTCCAACAAAAAGTACCTTAAATGCTCTTCAGCAGGGGGAGGGGTAAACTCTTGGTGATATATATTCTGTAGTGAAAATGAACATGTGTATCTCAAAAGGTCAGGTAAATAGACCAGATGTGAAGACAGACATGTGTGTGACAACCAAGAATTAACATATGTCATACCTGGTGGAAGACAGTGCTGTGGGGGCCCGTGTGTGGATGTCAGAGGACAGCCTTGACTGTCAGCCTTTGCCTCCCACCTTGTATGCAAGATGGCTCTCTTCTTGTGTGTTGCTGAATACACCAGGCTCCCTGACCCACAGGTTTTCTGGGATTCTGCTATCTCTGACTCCCATCTCACCACAGGAACATCCCGGAACTCCTCTTACTTTGGTGTGCATCATGGATAGAATCATGGGTCTGACTGTATGTGATATGCATTTGGATATGGTCATTCAGAAGTCTGTATGTGGGCCGGGGAGATGGCTCCGTGGCTAAAGTGCTTGCCATGGAAGAGGGCCTGTGACCTCTTAGCAGCTATATGAAGCCAGACATGGTGGCCCACACACGTCTGTAACCCCAGTGATCATGTGGCAAAATGGGAGGCAGAGGCAGAATCCCCAGGAGCGTGTGGCATTTGGGAAGCAGCTCCATGGAGAGTGATTTGAAAGGGAGGGAGGTGCTGCGGGTGGCTCCCACAGCGGGGGCTCTTCAGCACGGAACCTTGGCCGAGCATGTTTGCTGGAATCTGTGCCATCTCTGATTGAAGATGATGAAGCCATCTTGACTCAGGAGATATGAAGATGGTTGTGTGGCCAAGATGGAAGTTCAGGACCTGTTGATACCGGGAGGAGCTTTCGCTAGTCATCTGTCTGTTCACCACAGTTTTAGCACCTAGCTGTGTGTGTGGTTTCTCCCTGGTTTCAGTGGATTGGGGAACTCTATTCCCACATTGGCATTACTTGCTTGGTCTTATTGTTTTGTGTCCTCCAGACTCTCCTAGGGATGGTTGGTTACCTGTGAGTGTTAATAGGAGACTAGGTGGTTGCCTCTGTGTCTCATAGTTGCTAATGTGGTTCATTGGGCACATTTCCTGGGTGACTTGGTACTCCTCGCCCAGGTGACAGGAAGAGTGCTGCTACAGGTGTGGAGGCTGGCCCTTCAGGACATGTTATTTGGGTAGGTGTTTGGAAGTGGCCTCTGCTAGTCATGTCCCAGGTTAGCTCTATAGAGTCTAATGTGAGCTAAAGCCAACAGTAGGGGTTGGGATTGTGGTCATGGTTAGGTCACTTTGAAATCTCTTGACTTATTAATAAATACAACTTTGTGAAACCTTGCGTGTTGGGGACTGTGAAGCATGGGGAGGTCACAAGGTGTCAGGGGAGGAGTCATGCAAACAGAAGAGGCTCAGTAGTTTCAGGGAGTGTGACACTGGACACTGGATGGGGCCCTTCTGTGTGCTGTCTTTCATGCTTATTGGGTCTGGCTCATGGTAGGCAGTGTGCATTAGCTAATGGACAGCATTTGGTGGCCAACTGTCAGGGTGTTCAATGATACTATGGACAGCATGTGGGGAGGTTTCTGTACTGAGATGGTGGGGGCCAGGACGGACCAGGCAGAAGTGAGCTCTGGACATAGGATTGAGGTGAGTGGCTCTGATGTGGAGACCTGTCTCTTCACAAAAAGTGTCATAGACTCTCTCCTGCTCGATTGCTGGCTTTGCTGGTAAATTTCTACACATATAAACTTTGGACTATATGTATAGTCTGCTATTAAGAAAAGCCAATTAGGAATGGGGTCTGTAAAGATGTGCTTGCCACCCTTCCAGAAGACTCATGTTTTGTTCTCAGCATCCACATCAGGCTACTCACAAGTGTCTGTGACTCCAGCACCAGGGGATCCAATGCCCTCTTCTGGTCTCTGTGTGTACCTGCAATCACATGTGGCGTGCACACCCACAATCCCAAAAGCCAGTTAACATTCTAGAAACTTCTTTTGCCTCTCCCCTTATTGGTTACCATCAATATTAGACTTTATGATTTGGCATTGGTGAGGAGAGGAGAAAGAGTGGCCCAGTACTGAGTTTTTTTCAGATACTTAGGAAGAGAAGACTCATCACCAAGTATATCACATGAATGATTCTGAGCTGAGTTTGTCTGTTACCATGGTGGAGACCAACTTGTCTCTGCCCAGGAGATTCCAGGTCCCTCAGTATTATTATAACACATGCCTTCTATATAGGATCAGGTTGACAGGTTGTAGAGAATATAGCTCCTGGCCAGGTTTATAGCCAGATGAGTAGAGGTCCTGGATGCCCAGTTCTCCACCAGGGCTTTTCATTGGGGACCCTAGTGTTGGAGTCTATGGGTCTTGCCCTTCACAACTGTCTGGTCTGCAATGCCCATGCCCTAGGAGCAGGTACCTGGACATTTCAGAAGCTTAGGTTCTCCTAAGGTTGTGTCTTGAAGATGATTAAAGAGATGAAATCTCCACTCTACTCTCCATTTCTTTGCCATAAACCAAAATTCATTGTAAGAACAGATAATTTTCAGCCCAGCCAAATCTTTCCTTGGTGTGTGTGTGTGTGTGTGTGTGTGTGTGTGTGTGTGTGTAAGTCAGAGGACAATCTCAGGTATTATTTCTCAGTAGGCTACACTAACTGACCCTTAAGCCTCTGTGAACCTCCCGCCTCCAGCTCCTTAGTGTTGGGATTATTGGAATGTCTGGCTTCTTTACATGGGTTTTGGGGATTGAATTTAGGCTCTTGACTGAGTCATCCTTCAGCATCCTTTCTTCTTTGTGGTGGGTTTGCACAAATCCACTGACATATGAAGATGGAAGTTTTCTAATTTAGGACTGACTTCATGAAATCTGAAAATGTCAAAATGTAGAATTTTACTTTTCCTTCCATGGAAATGCAATGTAGCTGACATTCCCCATTGGCCACCATGCTTCCTGTGCATTTTGGCACTGTGGCCTTTTGGACTAGATAGTAATAAGATAGTCGCTGGCTAGTCACGGATAAGGCAGACAGTGATATTTTATTCTGAAGAAAGATATTAAAATGTCTTTGAATTGTGTCTGTCAGTTCAATTAGAATTTGAGCAAAGACTCTTTCGTATTTTCCCTTTCACACTCTTATCTCCACTACCCTTCCACCTGTTTCCATTAAAAGGCAGAAAGAAATATTGAATAACAAATGACAGCGCCTTTATCCTGCTGTGCCCAGCTCAGTTTTTTAAAAATTATTTAGATGAGTTTCTAGATTCTAATATCCAAACAGTTCATGAAATATGGCCACAGGGGATTTTATTGGCAGGGAAACAATCTATGTTTCTAAGAAAGAAAGATATGAGCCCCAAAGAGTAGTGAACCCTACGGGAGTAACGTGTTGACTTTGAAAGTAGTCTCCTTCCTCACAGAATCTGTGGCATCTTGTGACACACATGTGTAAAGAAATCCAACTGTGGTGAGCTTTGATGTTAGGCTCCTCTCCCCTAGTTTACTCTGTGTCCCCTTCCACTTTGAGCCTAGTGATTTAAACTGGGTAGGGAGGCTGCCCAACCCACTGGAGTTTTCTTTGGGAACCTGGGGATGTTTTAGGATTCTGGCTTAGTGGTCCATGGCCAGTCTATCAGGGCATTCCTCATGTGGCTCAGCACCCTTTTCACTGCATCTTTAGTTTTGTTTAAATTGTGACCAATTGAAAGTATCCAGTTCAGGCTTGTTAAGCACATCCCAGTTGAGGGGCAACCATTCCCACCATCAGTCCCCAGAGCTCTTCTCATTCAACACCGACTCCCCACCCCTTCTCCCAGCTTCTAGCAGCTCCTCTTCTCTGTAGAGATTTAGGGAGCTTCAGCCCTTGTTATGTGAAACTTTTATTTTACTGAGTGTAATGTCTGTGTTACAAAGTGTGCTAAACTGCCCTATCTCATAAGGCTGAGCAGTACTCCACTGTTTATGCCAGATTTTGTTTATCACTCTTTTGTTGATGGACAGGTTGCTGGGGTCACATCTGTCTTTAGACTGCTGTAAATAATGCAGTCTGGGTATTTACACGTTGGGTGCATACACACTTGATAGATGTACCTTGAGTATCTACCTTTGGTGATAGATGTGTGCGTATGTACACATTGCTGTGTCATGATCATTCAGTTTTCTGTGGCAGCTGAACCATTGTGCATTCTTGTCAATGACATGTAGAAAGGGTTGAGATTTTCTCACTCGCCACGACTTTGATTTCAGTAGGAGAGAGGATAACAGCAATCATGGCACAGTACACGTGTGCTTCTCCCCAAATTAAATAAATGACCTTCCTACAAATCAACACCGAGAGTAGTTTTTAAATGGACAAAAGATTTGAACAGACGTTTCAACACAAGCATCTAAGCTCTTGCCATTACCACACTCACCACACCTAATTCTTCAAAACTCACAAGAAGCTATGCCTCACGGCCACCATGATTGCTGTTGTCCATTTTTGTGCTAGGAGGATCCAGCTTTGTGGGTTGTTGGTTTGCTTTTCACTTGATATCCAATTCTTCCCAGTACCATGAATTGAAATCTGACCTCTCCCCATGAGATGGTCTTTAAGCCTTGTTGAAATCACTTGTCCTGTGCATGGGCATTCCTCCCTGACCCTTGGTCTGTGTGTTGGTGTCCATGCCTGTACCACACTGTTGCTGTGGCTCTGAGTAGGAACATAGGAGGCCCCAGCTCTGTTCTTCTCTTTCTGTATCATCTCAGCCATTCCGGAGTCGGAATGATGGGTGCTTCTGTTTGTGGGGTTTCATTGGATCTACACTGAGCTGTAGATTGCTTTGGATGCCACTGACACCATGATGGTTTGCAGTCTTCCTCTCCAGCACCAAGAGTGTCTTACTATGGATACCTTTCTATTTGTTTGTGTCTCTTCATTTCTTTCTGCAGCATCTTCTTGTTTTCAGCGTGCGGTCACCTTTTTTTTCCTTGGTTAAATGTATCCCTATTTTGTTATTTGTGTTCTGTAAGAATTTATTGTTATTTTTAGTGTGTGTATGCATGTATGCATATGTGTGCACTCATGTACATGTTCTGTAGTCAGAGGACAACTTGGGCTAGTCAGCTCTCTCTTCTGGGTGTCAGACTCAGGTTCTCGAGGTCATATAGCAAGTGACTTTACCTACTTGGGCAGTTACTGGTTCACTTTTTTTTTTTTTTTTTTTTAATCTGTAGAACATTGTAGAAACGGCACTTTGAACAGGACCATTTTTGCCTGGCTCTCAGACTCTTCCTTCCATCTTTGCTCCTTCTTATAGCATCCTCCCATCCACACTCCCACCTGGTGTTAGAGGATCTGTTGTTTGCCAGGAGCATTAGAAATTTGCCCCAGAAAGTCACAGTTAGGTCTTTGAGGAATTGACAGTCAAGGGTCTGAGTCACCAGGAAGAAATGACTGGTGCTCCAACCCTGCCTGAAACATTTGCCCTGTGACCTCCTCCAGCTGCTTGACTTGGAGGCAAGTGCTGTGGTGTCTCCCTTTGAAGGGACTGTTTATGAACTCCAGCCTGCAGCCCCTATGGGAACTGATGTGTTTGTCTCTTTCTTTTTGGTGATGGCATTGGGTTCCCACAGGCACTATTGCTAGCTTTCTTTCTTGGCAGTCCTTGCCCTTTAAAGCCAAATTCAAAGGATGTGTCTAGTGCTTCCTGATTTTTTATTTTTTCTATACAGTATTTTCTGAATGGTCCAGTGTGGGCAAAGGTTGTTTCTTAGAGGTCAGGCTGTGGGGCTGACTGCTTCCTGGGAATTCAACTCTTTCTAGCCCCAACTAGCTCAGAGTGGAGCAGTGCAGGAGTGGTCCCGGGCTTTGGATAAGCTGAGTGGAGGTTGCTAGCACAGACTGTGCAAACACATAGTGCTCTTGAATCTAGGGACAGGCCCTGTGGCAGGGAGGCCTGCAGGAGCTCATATGGGGAGGAGCCTGGCCCCCGTCCTCAAAGGAGAAGCCATGAGAACATGAATACCCTTGAACACTTTTTTCCATTGAAGGCAAGATAAAGGGACTGAGATTACAAACAGAAAATCTGATTTTCACAGATTGATTTGAAGAAAGGACTTAATTATATTTTAAGCTGCTGCCTGAAATCCTGATGTCAGGTTTCAAGGATGTGTCGGACCCAGACAGATCTCTTGAGCCAACTGATGGGGTGGTAACCTTCAGTTGGGATGCTGTGAGGAGGTCCTCTGTGTGGTGGGATTGGGTGGGGCTGGGTGGGGCATATAGTCTTAGACCCAAAACAGAATTGCAATGGATTAAATAAGTCTCTTAATTCCTGGATATGGGCAAGAACATGCGGAAGAGGATGAAACTATCAAGGTTTTCTTTCATTCTATTGCAAACCAAGACAGGATTTTTGCTGAATGCCTGCAAAGCTAATATAGGTTTCCTCCCTCTAAGGAGTCATGGGGCAGGCACACAGGAAGACAATCTGGCAAGGTCATGGGATGACATGGTTTATAGATGGCTCAGTAGCCAGTGTTTCATTCTAGGTCTGCACAAATCCTCCTGATGATTCACTTAGGATGTTACCAAGGATATAGAGTCCTGGGCCCTGCAGATGAGTGGGGCTGTGAAGTATGGGGAAGGAACTTTTTTCAGAGCCGGAACAGCTCATGGTGTGGGAGGTGTGGTGGAGTTGGAGAAGGATGAGTACGGTGCAATGAGATGACACTGTGGTTGAAGTTGCATCCCACAGAGTTGGCTAGTCTGTGTCTGTGCTGCGTAGTCACTCAGAAGGAAGGCTTTGGGCAGTGTGCAGTGCTGTCAGTGGTGGTGGGGGCAAGAGAAGAGTTTATGACACGGAGAGCTGGACATTCAGTTTGGGTGGGAGATGTTCTGGAATGGAAGGCATGGGCCTCTAGGGCTGCCTTAAGTTCACTGTGCCATCCTGAGCCTGCCAAAATGCTGTGGACATTAGTGTTGTCTTTCCTTCCCCCTCCCTCTCCCTTCCCCCTCCTTCTCCCTTGCCTACCCCCTCCCTCCCCTCCCTCCCCCTCCCTCCCCCTCCCTCTCCCCTCCCTCCTTCCTCCCTCCCTGCCTTCCCCTTCCTCCCCCTGTCTACCCTCTCCTTCTTTCCCCTGCCTCCCTCCTTCCCTTCTCCCTCCATTCCTCCTCCCTCCATTCCCCCTTCCTCCATTTCCCCCTCCCTCCCTCCCTCTCCCCCTCCCTCCCTCCTCCCTCCCTCCCTCTCTACCCCCTCCTCCCCCTGCCTCCCTCTCCTTTCCCCTGCATCCCTCCCTCCCTTCTCCCTCCATTCCCCCTTCCTCCATTTCCCCCTCCCTCCCTCCCCCTCCCTCCCTCCCTCTCTCCACAGAGCTATGTCCTCAGCTCTCTTTTCACTTTTTATTTTGAGACAAGTCACTAAGCAGTTCAGGCCGACTGTGAATTCACACTGACTTGGAACTTGTGATCCTCCAACCTTAGGGTCCTAGGCAGCTGAGATTAAAGGATTGATCTATCCTGCCCAGGCAGTGTTTTCATCATCAAGTGGGTTGATGGGCCATACTGGACTTTTCCCAGGTTAAGTAGACTGCTGCTCCCCTATGGTTGGCCTTATATGTCATTCAATGCCTTTTCTGCACCCTTCAAAAGGTCACTATGCTTTGTAAAGGTGGTGATTTATGTTGATTGGATTGGAATGATAAGCCAATTTTTTGTTTCTGAGATTTTCTTTGTAAGGAATAAGAAAGATTGGCTCTAAGAAGGGGTAGCCTTAAGTGGAATACTTTGGGGCTTATTTAAAAGCAGCTTTGCTCCCTTGTGAGTGTGTGCCTCATATAATTTGAGAAGTGTGCTTATCTGCATTCATGGTCCTGCAGTGGAGACTAGTTCCATCTGCCTCCAGGAGTGAATAAGTTGGTTATCAGATATCACTTTTCAATCATTTTGTACATATTTCTGTATGTGCATGTGTGTGTGTGTGTGTGTGTGTGTGTGTGTGTGTGTGTGTGTGTGTGTGTGCACGCGTAGCCACAGAGAGACCCAAAGACAACTTTGGCGGTCATCCCTTACTCAACATCCACCTTGTTTTTTGAGACAGGTCTCTCAGTGGCCTGGAATCGGCTGTCCTGCAAGCTCCAGGGATCTTCCTGTTTCTCCCTCCCAAGATGACCCAGCGGGGCTTTTTATTTTTATTATTATTTTTAATATGGAGTCAGGTCTTCATGCTTACAGGAATAGCCTTCTGACCTGCTTCCAACCTTCTTTCTTCTGCTAGTCTCCTTTTGCTGCTAAAACACAGCCCACAAATTTTGAGTATTAAAACAACATCCATTGATCACTGTCCCTAGCCCTGGAGATCTGAAGTCTCAGAATCCAGTCCTCCATAGGGCTGTCTGAGGTCTCAAAGGCTATGGGGAGCACGTGCCCCTTGATCTCAGCATGTAGGGCCATCTGGACCTTGTCTCCTCCATCCTGTACTGTTCCTCTTGTGTTCCTCTCATAAGGGTCTTTATGATAGCCTGTGGCCATTATGTGATCCTAAGCTTGGTCACAATTGCAGTGGTTTCTTTGGTTGGGAATATGCACACAGTGTTCTGGAATTTAGGTGGTGATGTCTTTGGAGGGTCATTGCTTGATTTACCACATTGTCAGATATTCTTATGTTGTTGGGTGCTTTAGTTTACCATATATAACCTTTGGGTTGTTTAATCATCTTCATGAATTTCCATGCAAGGTTGGGACCAGTGCTGTGGTCCTGCCTCTGGTGACTTGGGGCCATGTGCTCACTCCTAGGGCTGTGTTGTCCTTCACATATAAGAGTGTGGGTCTGTAAGCTCATTTCCAAGTTAAATGTATGGTTTTGGGTTTTGTGTATGAGTGTCTCACCCTGTTTTTTACTGCTTCTGGATAGGTAGGGCTATTTGAGGGGAGACCTTAAGAAAAAAATTATGTGTATCCATTTTCATGTTCACACATGCCTAGATGTATTTACACTTGATGTGTTCATTTTATTTCATCTTTATAACTTCTGCCTTGTTTTTCCCCGGGTCTCTAACTGAGTAGGTATACTAGAAGGGATGCTGTTAATGGTGGTGGTAAAAGCATTTATGGTTCCTAAAGGCTTAAGAATATGGTGGTGCTACCTTGGAGAAGCTCGGCGTCTGCTCTGGGCTGCTTCACCTGATGCCGTTATCGACTGCTAAAGAGTCACTATAAAATGCTAAATAAACTTAATAACTGGTAACAACCTACTTTGTCGGCTGGGAACACTTATATTTTATGAATTTGGGGGGATACTTGAGGAAATGGGATTTCCTAGGTGTGTATGGGTTTTGATGCCTGATATGTTGAGAAGCTGTGCAAGTGCCCTTGCTTAGACTTTTTTTTAGGGAGGGCTCCAAGCTGAGCAGTGTTCTTTGCAGCAAAAGCAAAACACCTCCCAGTACAATGAGTACTTCAGTGTCATCCAGGCTCACCGTGGGCCAGGTGGTGCTGAAGTGTCATTCCCAGTTAGCCTCAGCTGTCAGCTGGACACACCTGGAAAAGGGAGCCTCTGTTGAGGAATTGCCTCCATCTAAATGGCTTGAGAGCATGTCTGTGGGCATTTCCTTGATTGCTATTGATATGGAAGGGCCTGTCCCCTATCCTGTCCTACCTGCCTTGGGATCCTACTGTAAGCAGGACCATCCCTAGGCAGGTAGTTTGCTGAATTTGAGGCTGGGAACATGCCAAAAAGCAATGCTTCTTCATGGTTCCTGCCTCCGGGTTCCTGCCTCCAGGTCTCACCTTGAGCTTCTTCTGCTCTGGTTTCCCTGCAACATGTAACTAAAATGAACCCTTTCTTACCTACAGTGTTTTTTGTCAGTGTCTTACCACAGCAACAGAAGAGCAAACTAAGGCAGGGGTTACTGCTTGGTGGATACTGGGTCTCTCTGTGGAGTTTTGGAAACATTTTTAGAAATTAGGAGTGATGGTTACACAGCATTGTAAATGTAACTAAAGCCACCAAATTGCACACTTAAAGATCATGTTCTCTTCCCACAATAAAGAAAAGGGCTGCTTAGAATTAGGAATAGTTAAACAATTCCATGTTTAAGATATGCCCTTTCCACTTGGCCATGGTGGCACTTGCCTTTAATCCCAGTGCTCGGGAGGTGGAGGCAGGCAGAGCTCTGTGAGTTTAAGGCCAGTCTGATCTACAGAGTGAGTTCCAGGACAGCTAGGGCTTTTACACAGAAGAACCCTGTCTGGAACCGTTTCACTGCCACCCCTCCATGGGGCGTGGGGGCGGGGGTAAGGAAAGGCTGTCCATGTGAGGGAAGGTATCAGAGATGACACAGGACAAGACTGAATGTATCATAATGTTGGAAGTAATCACTACTACCTGTGCTAATGTGTTTTCTTACCTCTTCTCCAACAGCTTTTTATAACTATGACGCTAGGGGAGCAGATGAACTGTCCCTACAAATAGGAGACACTGTGCACATCCTAGAGACTTATGAAGGTGAGTGTGGGCTGATGTTTCTTGTCTGGGGAGTTGGGATGCTTCAAAGCCTCCTTAGGCAAAGCCTTTCCCTGTAAGGATGCTCTGGTCTCAAGATGCTTTTCCCACAGACAGATGCTTCTCCAGGCAAAGGTGGTGGGGCAGCTCTTTGTTAAATTAAACAAGGTTTTATTAAGCTCAACTTAAAACTAAACATCACATTTTAACCCTAAATGCTTCTCACTGGCTTATTATTTTGCAAACGCGTGTAAAAACTGACCCTTTGGTGAGAAACAGATTTGGGGCATTTCTGTTTGTTGATTCAATGTGTGAGTTGAGTGCTTCGAGCTGTCATTTTTTTTTTTAAATAAAGTTTCACCTTAGTTTGTTAACAGCGTGTCTCAAGGGAAACTGCAATTGGCATGGCTTATTTGTTGCCCTTTTTCTTTGCCTGTGACCCCCATTTTCTTTGGGGTGAACAGATCACCAGTTCTCTGGGATACGGTTTAAGGGAAGCAATTGCTGTGACTTCTCTGGTGCCCTTGGTTTTTGCAGTAGGCTTTCATAGTTAGTGTCTTGCGCATGCATGCTCTGCTGTGATGTGACTGCCTGCAGGGGCAGCAGAGGCAGTGCGGGCTTGCTTTTTCCCTTTTCTCTTCGGGCATTGTTCTCACCTCACACTTTCCTTAAGACTGTTTTTGTGTCATTGGCTTCCTTTTCTGCCTGAAAAGATGATTGCTAAGCCGTGTATCAGTCACAGGACTGATTTAAATAGCCAAATTGCTTTTAGATCAGGTTCAGTGAAAGTCTTGCAAGTGGGAGAGGAAATTGTAGACATCTCATAGTCACCAACAAATTGAACTTCCAGAGAGGTTTTCACACTCCACTTTGCACAGGAGTGAGCTGCGCTCTGTTCCTCCAGCCAGGCTAGCAGGGACTGGCTCGTATGTCCCTCAGAGACATTGCGGAGAAGCAGAACCCTATTAAAATCCGTGTCTTGGCCCTTATTTCTCCATCTGATGCCGGAAGACGTAGAACTCCGTTCTGTTGGCATCATTTACTCTTAAAAATGTATTGGGGGTGGGGGTGGTAGGAGCCAGCTTTATTGGCATATGCCTGGAAGCAGCTGTAGCTTGGCAAAAAGGAGCCCTTAAGCGAATGAGTGGCTGGCTGTGATGGGCGCCGTCTGCTTGTTTTCAGTTTTGACAGCTGACAGTTGGATTTCCTTATCTGCTCTCAGTACTTATTGCCAGTGGCTTCGAGGAAACAGAGAGAGAAATTAAGTCGAGGTGAAGGATCAGGCATCTCATCTGAGATGCTTTCCTGATCTGTAGGGAAATGCTCTCTCTGATATTTGTTTTTGTGTTTTTTTAATTGCCCCCAGTCACTTGAATGTGGAATTCCTGGGTCATCAATTCTGAGCAGTGCTGTCTCTCCAGAATTGTTAATGATTTCCTGTGGTGTCTGGGTGTGCAGAGACTGTGTGCCCTTCTGTACTTCAGGAGGAGACTGCCCTCTTTCAGCAGTGCCATCCTGAGTCACATCAGTGGGCCTTGTTGTACACTAACTTCATGATAGTCAAAGTGGCTTTGACTTCCAGGCTGACATCACCATGAGTCGTCAGCCAGGGCTGATTTGCAGGCTGGTCTTGGTTTCCCATTTATCCACTGCAGTCTTTACAGAAGACTCTTGAACACAAAATGCATTTCCCTTCCTGGAAAGCTAACTTCTTGGTAGGCTCTGGCCTGAGAAATATATTAACTGCCTCTTCCGGAAACTGGGTGACTTTGTTATCAAGTGAGGGCACTGCTTGCGATGCTTCCCTGGGTCTGTCTGGGCTCTGATTTTTGCCTCATGGCATGTTTTGGAGACTTCTCTCTCTCCCTCTTCCTCCCTTCCCCCCTTCCTCCTTCCTTCTCTTCCTCCCTCCTTCTCTCCCTCCCTCTCTCCTTCCCTCCCCCTCTCTCTTTTCTGTTTTCCCCCTCCCTCCCTCTCTTTCCCCTGTTTATCAACCTTGATTTTTGTGATACAGGATATCATCATACAGGATGCTGCAAAAGTTGTAACTTCTAAGTGATCACTTGGTTTTTCTATTCCGCAAGGTGGCCCGGCTTCTTTCTCCTCTTCCTTTTTCTCCTTTTAAGATGATTAGTCTTCATTACACATAGTTCAGAGACCACACTTAACCTTTAAGTTCTGGTTAATTGCTCTGTGAGGCTTGTTGAGGTGGAGGGTGTCCAGCTGCAGCCCTTAGGCCACATAATCAGTCGAGGATAGCTACAAGTGCGGCCCAACATAAAACCATAAACTTAGTTAAAACAGTATGAGATTTCTTTTCTTTTCTTTTTCAATTGTAAAAACTCGAATGCACCTCTCAGCACGAATGCTGTAGACAACAGTACTGTTAAAAGGTTTGCTAGGCCTGATACAGCCAAGTAAGATACCTACCTTCAAGTCATATCAGTGTGGAGGTGGGCAAACTTTCCAGTGGCTACACAATGCAGGCTCTTGCTTTTAAATCATGTCCATTGTTGGGGGCCAACCAATCACATGTGAACACAAGTCCCAGGTGCTTAGGAAGGGACTCTGGTGCTATGCTTCCCCAAGGCTGGATGCTGTTCCAGGGGAAGCTGGAAGCATTGTGAAAAGGTTAGGGAATTAATTATCTTTTTGATGTAGCTGTCACAACTAAATGAGATTAACTGACCAACCTCCAGTGCTGGCCCGTGGCCTCCCTGGGCTCAGGACTGCATTTCTAGCATATTTGCCTGTTTTTCCAGCGGGTGTCTCATTTTGGTATGGGTGGGTTACGTGGAGGCCAGCAGCATACCCTGCTGGAGAGAGGTGTGTTATCGTCTAGCTAAGCATCCCCCTGCCAACAAGCCCTGTCCCCTCCTCTCATAGTCATTTTGTCACATCTCTTCATTCTCATGTTGACACCCTCCTCTTCACACTCCATGTGGCTCAGTCCTGCTTGTCTCAGGTGCCTTGTGGGTCATGAGCAAAGGCGATGCCTGTAATTGGTGTGCGTAGGAAGGTTATAGTGGCAAGTGAATGGGCCTTGCTTGATGAAGCAATAATTCGTAAAAGAACATACTGGGAAGCACTTAGCATAGAAATTCCATTACAAAAGAGACTGCCAGCTAGCTATGCTAAGTTAGACCTTTATAGCTCAGTGTCTCCAAACAATAAACCTCCCCCCACCAAAAAAAAAAAAAAAAAAAAAAAAAAAAACCCAAAAACAAAAACCCTGCCTCTTTTCATGTGCCTGGGTTCTTGCCCTATGTGTCATGTGTGTGTTTTGCTTTAGGAGAGTGTGTTACAGCTGTCCTGTGTCTCACTGGCCCCTCTTTACCGGGTTTGCTCTTTTGTCTGAGGCTCTTTAGTCTTAGGCCCTGTCTGCCATGTGAGCATTGCCTCATGTTCTGTAAACAGTAGTGACACTCAGCTGTTCTCAACTCCCATCTTCAGGTTCCTTCTGTCAGGAGCATCTTGTGTCTGTCCAGCAGAGTCACAACTGTCTTTAGGCTGTTTCCGCAGGATGGATGTTGGGTTCAGAGTTCACGTGTCTTTGTGTTGGTGGTGGTGGTGTCTGATGTGTTCATCAGCAGCTGCTGTCTTCATTCTTTTCTATGCCCAGGCTGCTACGTCCTGTATCCTCTGATTTCCATCACTTTTATTTTGAGTCAGCTGTAGGAGGTTGTTGGTTTTTCACTTCATTGATTAGTAATAAGTTTGGGTTCTCTTCACTCATGTGTAGGTTCTTGGGTTTCTTTGATGCATCATTTATGTAGTTTGTTCCTTTTTCCATTTGGCTGCTAACAACCCCCATCCCCAACTCCACGGTCTTTCTTTGATATTATAGAACATCAGTCTGTTGTCACTTTTAGGGAAAAAGGGGCATACTAATGCCGAATGCATGGGAAGGACATAGCAGTAGTCTAAAGGACAGTCCTTTTAGACTTAGCAGTACAGCTTTTGGATAACTCACTAGATTACAGTCCCATTGCCTGGAGTCTGCAATGCTGTAACATGTAGGCACTGATTCTAGGCTTGTCTAGCTGAAGCCCCTGAACAGACAGTGACTATTTGAAGACCATCCTTCAGATGTGTGACATTTAGAACAGGGTGTGTCTCTACTCAGTGTGTTTGATCCTCACATTGAAAGAGCAGAGTGGGTTCATTTTGCCCTAGCTGGGTCTTAAATCCTTCCAAGATTCCTGGGGTTCCTGTCCCTCTTTCTGAATATATCTGTTTAATTACCACCTGAGGGGTTTGTTCAAGTCAACACATTATTTCTGGTTCATAGTCACTCTCTTCATGACTACCATCTGAAGAGGGCTGATGGACCCACTGCTGCCACATGGTGTCATTCTACCCCCCTCCGCCCCCTCCTTCTCTCCCCCCCTCCACTTCAAGATTTTGCTCTTGTGGTCCTCTTTAGTCTCTGGAGTCTGACAGCAATGAGTGCATTAATACCCCCTGTGGTTGACTGTCTCAGAATTCACCTCCAAATGCTTCCTGATGCTCTTCAGGTTCCTTTTGTTCCCATGGGAAAGAGTTATGGGAGATCTTTGAGCTTGTGAGTTGCTTTGTGGGAAGTAAGGTGACTAGGACCAATTCTACACTCTGTGAAAAATTATCTATCTCATTTCTTGGCCTTGTGGGATTGTGGCCATAGACTTCTTGGCATCTTTGGGGATGAGTTTTTTGCAGTTAACCTTGCTGGGAGGTAGCATGGGTAGTATCTGGTCTACTGTGGAGGACTCTTCCATTCAGCACTTGATGTGAATGAACAGTTTGAGTGTCTTTCTTTCCACTGTCCCTTTCCTTCTCCTGCCACTTGGAAGAGATAGGAAGTTGGAGCCAGGCCAACCCCTAAGGGGGTTAGGGGTTGTGAGTGCTTGGCTCTGATGCTTCCTTGAGAGCTGTCTTTGCCACAGCAGTACTTTGTGAAGATTATGGCTGCCTCAGGGCAGAGCCTTGCAGAGGGAGGAAGTAGGTCCTTAATAGGCTTTCTGTTGGGTAGCCTTTGATGATACTAGATTCTGGAAGTTACATTTGGAGAGATCTTGAGCCAGATCTCTCTCACCCTGCAGAGGCAAGGGTGAGGAAGTGCAGACACGAGGAACCTACTAGAAACAAGGCCTCTTTTAGAGCTTAACTTCAGATTGTTGCTGGGGGCCAGATGAGGCACACAGAGAGGTACAGGGAGGGTGGTGTGCCCTGTGTGACTTCTCTAAGGCCGTAGAGTGGTTATCTTTCCCTGGGGCGGTAACTTCTGCATACCTTGAAGGTTTTGCTTGGACCCTTCTACATTCTGTGTATTAACTGTTTAAATTCTGTGTTTGTTTAGGGTGGTACAGAGGCTACACCTTAAGGAAAAAGTCTAAGAAGGTAAGTCCTTTCATTAAACATGTCTCTTCATAAATCAAACTATGAGAGGAAATTAATTCTGTCTTAATTGTGTCTAAGCCCGTTACTTACCTATTTGTTTCTTGGAATTTAACAAATATATGGGTTGAGATTAAAACAAAACAAAACAAAACAACAATGACCATGAGTTGGCTTCTTCTAAATAATATATGTCTGTAGAAATTGCAGCTTCAGCTGGGAATTGTGTTGCATATCTATAACTTCAGTAGTAGGCTAGCCTGGACTGTGTGGCGAGACCCTGTCCCCACAAATGACATTTCAGCTAGGTGGTTAGTTCCAGGAGTGAATTGTTAAGCTGTGATGTGGTATTGACCTCTACTCATGAAAGGGAGAATCTTTTTGTCCCTATAGGACTTCGCATCTCATTGAACCTCTGTGTGTAGCCACGAACTGAGTGTAATGATATCGAAAACTGAAATGCTGCAAGTAGTTTCCAGTTTCATATTATCTTTGATAAATTAACAAGTTTGCAAAGCTCACACATGGTCATTTCCCTCTTGCCTCATGGCAGTTTTCAGACTGGCTTAGTCAAGTTGAAAAAGCCCCATTTTCTGGAGGCGATTTGCATGTGTGATTCTATGAATATCTGAAACAAAAGCATGCTATTACTCCTCAGATATTGCGGAGGGCACGCCCATCCACAAGGCTGTGTGGCTTTGACATTCTTAGCTTCACAGGACCTAATTATGGCTCATGTCTCTCCCTCTGTCATGCTATACTGTTGTAGGAATGCCCATGCTAAGCTGTGGTTAGTTCGTCCATGTTAACTTCGATGTTTTAATATCTGATTGGGTTTGACAGATGGTTCATTTTGCTCCTCAGAATTGGCCTCTCATTACTATTGTGTCCAACTGCACTCTGTTGTGATCTCGAGTCTATAATGGGGCTTTGGAAGCCCAGTGGTTTCCATGCCAGGGCCTCCCTGCTCTGCATCCTCAGAGGCCTGGGCTGGCCTTTGCCAGCCTGGCTAGAGCTCCATGAAGGCTTTGAAACTGCCCATCCTTTTATGGATTTCACCTAGGGAAGGGTCCAGCGGGGAGACATGGCTGAAGATTTTAGGAGGCAAGAGATTAGAAGTGTTATGGTTTCTCAGTGGTGATGTGCTTGCCCCTAAGGACCAAAGTTCTACCTCTAGCATCAATGTTTAAAACCTTAAAATCTGGGTGGTTGCACATGCTTGTAGTTGTACTGTGAAGACAGAGACAGGAGTTTAGCTGGTGCTCACTGGCCAGCCAGACTTGTCTATTTGGTGAGCTTCAGGTAATAGTGAGAGCCCTTGTCTCAAAAATAAGGTGAGTGGCTCCGAGAAACAGCACCCGAAGTTGACTTCCATATGTGTGTGCACATGCATGTACACGCACAGGTGCCCGCCCCCATGGTTAAATGGATTGTAGTACTCCTTCATTACATAGAACAAACCTGCTCTGCTATTTTGAGCACATGCCCAGGAAGGCTACTTAGTTTCCTTGCTGCATATTTGTTGTCTGGTAACCCCATCCCCATCTTGGGCTCTCTCCCATTCTTCTAGCGCTTTGGAACCTCAGGATTTTCTGCCTGGTCCCGGGATACCCAGGTCTTCCACCTCTTTATGCCCTAATGCTGCAAAAAGGTGTGGTTGTTTTCCACCTGAGATCCCCATTGGTAAATGAGGAAATGAAAGCCTTGCAGAGGCTGTAGTTTGGTTGCAGTTTTGTGAGGTGCCCTCAAGCAAAAGGAGAGCAGCAACACTTAGGTATCTTGGCCTAGAGACCTGCCTGAGCATCATCTGTCTAGATATTTATAGAAGTGGGGCTGGTCACTTGCTTAGTTCAAATCTCCAGGCACATCCCCATCTCATCCAGCCATAATCCTTCCTTGGGCTTCACGATGTTGAATACCCAGACTGAGGGCTTCCTGTTTGTGAACTTGGCAGGGCTGGGCTGGCTTGTGTGTTGTCCTAACCCCCATTCATACTCACACCTATTGGCATTAGGGAGACATTGCAAGCGATTCAGGGATGTGAAAGTGTCTTGGTACCTGGGTCCTGGATTGAATAACTTGGACCTCTTGATTGCTCAGCCTCAACTTCCCCCTTGACTCCTTCCCTTGATGTAATAGTATTTCTCTGTGTGGAATCTAGTCACTATGCTGATGGACAGGAGAAGTAGAGATCAGCAGTACTTGCTAACCACGTTCAGCCCTCTTTGAGTCCCATTTCCTTCCAAGCATGATTGGCAGCTTGCTTTCTGAATGTCTGCTGTAGACCCTTCTTAGCAGATGTCTGGGGAATCTAATCAGAAGCTCCTCTTCCTACAGTAGGTACCGTGAAGCACCAGGGCACTTACTGAATTTCTGCAATGTACACTAGTGGTCTTCGGCTTGTGCTGAGCCAAGCCTCTGGGAGTTGCTGGCTTGTGCTGCTCTGGACCCCATGAACCAGCTTTTGATAAACTCCTAGCACTTTGCAGACCATGACTAATGCTGAAGTTCTTCTCAAGGGAACAATTTCCTTTGCCCAGGGCTCTGCTGGCCCACATGTCTCTACATACACATATGTTTACACTGTACATGGGAGAGTCACAGCCATGATGGTAGAAACATATTCTAGCATGTTTTCTTAGCGCTTCTGCAGATGGGTTGAATTTCACCCTTTCTTCTGGCCTTTTACCATTGTCCACTCCATATGGAGACTGAGCGGGAAGGCCCCATGGCTGTCACTCAGTGACCAGTGGACAAGTGGCAATCAATGATTTAAATCAACTTTTAATGACAGTCCTGTCATTTTATAAGGGGAACTCTTTCAGAGCCCATCATCAGAATTGGTTTCTGGCAACAGTCTTGTTGGGTGTGCCAGCACCAAGGTTGGTAGAGGGGAGGTGGGACAACCTATGAAGGAGAACATTTTCTTGGGCCTTTGTGAGATGATTGCTTTGCAAACATGTTGTCTCTGTATTATGCTAAGACATCTGTGCAATCTGAAATACAAGCTGATTGGGACATTCTTTTCTTTGCTTCGTGTTTTCTTCGTTGTGTTGTATGTGATGCTTACACTTGCAGAATTAATGGTGAACCAACCCCCTATACCCTCATGTTTTGGGGCTATTGTTTGATTTGCAGTCAGTATTCACATTGATAATAAAAACTCTCTTTCCCTCTCAAAGGGTATATTTCCTGCTTCATATATTCATCTTAAAGAAGCAATTGTTGAAGGAAAAGGGTGAGTCTTTTTTTTTGATATTTAAATGAAGTTTTAACATGATTAATGTGGCATTGCTACCAGATATGTGATAGGCTAAGATGAGGGGTTTGAGTGGGGCTGGAGAGATGGCTTGTTGGTTAATAGTATGAACTGCTTTTGCAGTTTGTTTTCAAGTGTCTGGTGCCTCACAACTACTTGTAACTCTAGAAAGGGCACTTATATTCACACACACACACACACACGCACGCACGCACGCACGCACGCACGCACGCACGCACGCACGCACGCACGCACGCACACACACACACAAACATCCCCCCCCTCAGAACCCAACACATAATACCACTGCAAAGTCTCTTATTTAACAAGTGTTATAAACGTCAAAACAGGATGACTTTATCTAAAAAGTAATAATACAAACGTGTATATGTGTGTAAATATGTATATATGTATGTGTATATATACATATATATTTTAAGATAGTAATAGTAACTTATTAGAAAAGATAATAGCTGTGTTTGACCATGTTGGTTTAGGATACTAAAGGCAGTTGGGATTCAGTCACATTTGTTTTTGACCTGTTAGAGTCCAAGGTCAGTTCCTTGGTTATTGTCATCTCCTTGAAACTGCAGTCCATTAGGGGAAGTGTGGGTCTCCTCTATGAGCTACCCTGTTTGGCAGTGGCCACCCTGGACGCTTAGCTGAGTCTTTTTATTCCTGGAAATCTCAGCAGGGTGTGATATAGAGTTGAGTGGCAATGAGTGGTTGTTAAGTTGGGACCATTAGTATTCACGTGTCTGCTAATTGAGGTGTATAACTCCTGGAGGTTACCAGACTGATGGGTAAGGTCCTGAAAAGGACATTCCTAGAACAGGAACCTGTGGCAGGTGTGAACTGGGGGAGAAGACATTCAAATGTTTTCTTTTTTGGTCTCTGCTTCATCTTCACACTCCGTTAAATATGTAAATTATAAAATTACTAATCATATGATTACTGCATAATGACATCTCTTTGGCTGATTACAAAATTGCCTTTCTGAGCACTGTACTTTTAACATATGAAAAGGATGGCTTGGGTTCCTGCACTTCCCCGGCGCATAATTAGAGTGAAGGGAATAATTTAGAGGCATGGATGGTGCTGACCTGCAAGATGGCATTCGCTCAGACACATAAAATGTTTTGTATGCAAAATTCTAAAAAGGAAGACAAAGTTGAGGAAGTTTTACCTTAGGATGGAAATAACTGGAGTGTACATGTGATGCGCAGGGGTCAAAATCCTTACATAAGTCAGCTTGTATAGGAGTAGTAATTTTTCAAAAGCTTTTCGAAGTATATGAAAGTGGTGTGTGTGTGTGTGTGTGTGTGTGTGTGTGTGTGTGTGTGTGTGTGTGTATGTGTCCACGTACTCATATATCTATTCAGCAGCATGCTATTATGGGAATGTGGAATTATCTGGATTCTTCCAGCAGGCAGACAAGACCCATTGGTCTTCTGGGATGAGGTTGCAGTGTGGTGAGCACCAAGTACAGTGTGAGATGAGCAGTGCAGATGTTCTGGTGATGCTTTTGACTGTCAGCCTTTGTTCCCCACATTCCTTTCCTGCCTCTGACTTCTGCTCCCACTGTATCTGGCTGCCTAGCTTTCCCCCTACTCCTCACCCTCTAAGATTCTTCTGTTGGAAGATCTGACAGGTGACCACTGTCCCTTGGTTCCTTTTAGCTCCTTGAAGATATCTGCTCTCTTTTCTGCTGGTCCTTCCTCTTGCCCAATGCTGACTCAGCCTCTCCTTCACCTTACTCCAGCTGCCATAATTTTCAGGCTTATTATCATATTGTATTCATTCATACTTTATTACACACACACACACACACACACACACACACACGCACGCACGCACGCAGACACACACACACATGCACACATACACACACACACATACACACACACACACACACACACGCACGCACGCACACAGACACACACACACACATGCACACATACACACACCATCAATCTCTCTGTATTACCTGCTCTTTCTCCCATGATTTTTTTCTTTTGTGCCCCCGCTCTTCCATATCTTCTCTCTTGTCTGGCCTCTGTCTTCTTTTAAAACCCTGGCCATCATCCCTTCTTCATGTTTGTTTTATGCTTGTGGCTATAATAATGCACTTTTTATATTCTATCATAACAAAGTAATTCCAATTTGTCACCTCCTGTCTGTTGACACAGCATTACCTGCAGCAATGGCTACTATTGGTCACTGTTTTCTGTGAAGCCCCCTGTGGGTACCAAGGCCCTTATTCCTTCCTCACCTGCCCCCTCATGCACTACTTTCAGGGCTAGGACATTTCTGTTGGGCCTTTCCCCTGTGACATGGCCTGTTTTCCCTGCACCTTGAGCTGGTCTCTCCCTGTAGGAATTGCTAGAATCTGGGCTTCTGACCTTGCTCTTTCTTTGGACCTGTGATTGGTTCACTCCGGCAGTGGTTAGTGGGACCTGTGATTGGTTCACTCCGGCAGTGGTTAGTGACTTAAGGATCTCCAGTCAGTAGTGGTGTCACATGCCTGAAATCCCAGCTCCTAAATGGGAGGTAGAGGCAGGAGGGTCAGGAATTCATGTCATGGCTATATGGGTTACATATCACCCTATCTCAAACCTACCCCACCTCCCAATCTCTTCCCCCTCTCTAGAAAACCAGTTACTGTTTCTGGCTCAGGGCCTGCTCTTCTCCATTTAGACTTTTAAAGAATTATTTTAAATGAAAAGTGGTATGTATTTATGGTGTCTAATATGCTATTCTGAAGCAGACACATATTTCAGAGTGGCAATTCAGGCTAGTTCACACAAGGTAGTTATGAGAAACTGCCTTCTGATCCTACTTCTGTGGTCAGAACACTTGAAGTCCATGCTTCTAGCCATGTTGAAGTGCATAGTGTGTTCTCAGTGACACCAGTCACCATGTTGGACAGCACAGCTCTTGGATTCATTCTCTCTGTTTAATGATGTGTCCTTTCTCCAGCCTGTGTCCCCTCCCCACCAACTGATGCACACAGCCAGGACTCATTCCCTCCATCCTGTCTCCTCACAGTGGATAGGCAGGTGTTGTTGGGGTAGCACCATTCTGATCCTCCCACTTCCTAGCCTTGTGACTCCCTCACCCTTAGCTGATGCTCAGGTGGGACTCCTGACGGTCTTGTTCACAGCTAATAAAGCAGACATTGTTGTCTGTGCCTTCCTGACCTCTACCACATATGAATGATGTGGTTTTTAAAATCCAGGGGAATAAATACCACAAAGTAATGCATACGTTGATAAAGAGTTAACACCAATCTTCTGGGGTAGAAGGAAAAGGTCAGTGAGTAGTCTTGGGTGGGACTGGATAGAGTCTTGGTGAACACTTGAAAGCTGTAATCTTACTCACATCTAAGCAAGGATAATCACACCCTGCATCTTCATATAATGAGCTGTATACCTTATAGAAAGGTTAAAATAATCTTAACTCAAACCTGCTCTTTAATGGCACACACCGCCTGGGTGTGGTTTATGGCACTCCGAGATAGATGGGTGTACACATATCCTGAATATACTTTCCACTTTTCAACCCTTGGCATTCTGAAGACTTTCAGTGGCTCGTCTTTCTCATCTTCATCTTTCCTCACCACACAAGTTTCATGACTTATAGGTAGGGTAACACAGAGACATCCCCTTGCTCTGTACAAAGAACTTGACATTCATAGGTGTGTCTGTTCACACATTTGAACATAATTGTGTTTGTTTATTTTCCCCATTTGAACTCTCCAGCTCCTGTAGGGACTCAGTCGGGTATAACTCCTAATAAAGTCACAGAATCAGCTACTCTCTTCCTCTTTCATCCCAGGCAACATGAAACTGTCATCCCAGGGGACCTCCCCCTCATACAGGAAGTCACCACGACTCTTCGAGAGTGGTCCACCATCTGGAGGCAACTTTACGTGGTAAGGACATGGAATGCTCAGTTAAAGCTTAATCACAGAGATTGGCATTTCTGGTCCTCATATCAACACATAGTTTTCCGTCTCTGGGAAGCCAGAGAGGAGAGCCTCTGAGGCAGGGCTTGCTTCTCACGGACAGAGCAAGCACTGTGATCATTGTTCTGGCTACTGTTGGGGACCCTGCAGCCTTGATCTCTGTTGTATCAGCATGCATTTTGCTCACTGTATTGAGTAAACTGAACTAAAATGGATGTTGGCCTTGGATCGGTCTTGTTTTATGTTGGGCAAGGGGGACTGTAGCTGCTGTCAGGCCTTTGAAGAAGACACCAGGTTGAGGTCGCCTCTGAGTGTTTATTTTGATCATGAATATTAAAACCTATTTTTGCATTGAACTCAGTTAGTTTTGAAGGCTTAGTAGAGGGTTACTGCTAATTATTGTATTTTTGTCACTGACTACCTGTAAGTGATGGGTTGTGTGGTCCAAGGAATATGATAGTCTTGATATGTCGTGTCTGAGGTGAGGCAGAGAACATTTTAAATTCTGACTCTGTGCGCAGTTGTCCAGTTCTTATTAATGCAGAGATGTTGGAGCTCTGACATCTTGCATTTCATTTTCCCTTGGGGCATTTCTTTGCACATAAATCCATATTTGCCAAAGATTACCTTTTGTTAAGCCCGTATTTCTATTCAGAGTGTTGATTTCTCATATGCTAATGTTATTATCGCCGAGCAAGGGCCCTGGAAGGAAGTCACTTCATTCATTTTTCGGGAGCATAGAAAACTTCCTAAAGTCTCCACAGCTGTTTTCTGGGCAGGCTTGTTTTTGATTATACAGGGGTTTCCTATAAATGCTCAGTAATAAGCACTTGTGGTAATTGTTCATCAAAGTACTCACAAACCTAAAAGCGTAAAGTTAACCATGAATGTTTTGTGTAAATCTGAGCAATTTCATAGTGGGTATTTCATGTTCAACTTAGCAATTTTTAAGCAAAAATACGATCACACAACAAACAGGAGTTGCTATGGGTAGTCCGTGAATGGACAGCATTGCTCTCCTTGTCTCAGAGTCAGCATCCTGAACCATCAACTGTTCCCTTCTACAAATGGCAAATTCACCTCTGATGGATTTATGTTGTTAGATCTGTACATAACCAAGTCAAAGGTGGTACTAAAATTTAGACGCATTCTTTTAGTTTAGTTAGGTAGGTGGCGAGGAGGGTAAGAGGAAAAGAAACATGTTTTGCAGTAATGTCTTAATTTGGACCTCTTTTAGCTTTCATTTAAGAAATCAAGATTAGGAGCCTGGCATGGTGGTGTGCACTTGGAAGGTGGAGGCGGGGAGATTAAGAGGTCATGGCCAAAGTCTCTGTTCTGTTCTACTTTCTGTAGTTCTTGGCACATTGTCTGGTCTCAATAAATATTTGTTGAATAAATTGAAAAAAAAAAATAAAGATGAGACCCTATCTCAAAACAACAATAACAAATAAAAGCAATGAAAAGAAAGAAAAAATAATGGAAGGAACTAGAATTAGAGTACTATTATAAAAACAGCTTGAAGAGATGGCTCAGCAGTGAAGAGCACTTGGTGTTTTTCTAGGGGACCAGAATTTGATTTTCAGCACTCGTGTCAGCAAAACTCCAGGGGATACCTTCTCTCATGGAATAGAAAATAACTTGTCAGAGTGTTGGGTAGGTGATAAGGTTGTTTTGGAAACTTCTAGAAAGAGGACTTTCAAATGGTTTTCAAATATGAGATAGTGAGGGCGTGGTTCAGATATTGTAGGGTGTTGCTCATTTTTTACAACAGGAATTCCACATTTTAATTTTTGAAGGGATCATGATGTACAATATATAATGATTAAGTTCTATTTGGATACTCAGAGGCAGAAAATTGTAGGCAACCTAAGTTTCCTTGATGAGTTATGCCTGATGTTTTGTCTTTTTGCTTGTTTGTTTATTTTTTTTTTTTTGGCACCACAAATCCAATAGACAAAAGGTGAAAAGAGCCAGTTTTCTTTTGATGTAGATGCAACAAGAGTATTCATGGATAGATACTTGCTGCCACTATGTGTTATAATGGTCACAGTGTCCCAGGCAAGACTGGTGCAGGATGGCCTATGTATCAGCTGACATGGTTTTTCGGGCCCAGGCCGAGGGCATTTTGAAGATCATACTCCAGTGAGCAATGGGGTAGCACTGTCTTGGAGAGCAAAATAGTCAGTGCTTCTAGGCATGTCTACCCTATTGATATTGTGACATATCAGTCTTTGTTAACTACAGAGTTTCAGGCTCTACAAGGAGCAGTGAAGTTAGAGAAAACGAATCTCCTAATGTTTTAAGTGAGTTTATAGTTTTGTGTTAGACCACACTCACAGAGTCCTTGGCTGCACATAGACACCTTCAAGCATTGAAGGTGCACAGGATGATGCTGGAACTTGTGGACCATCCCGAGACTCGAGGTCCCATTCTTGCTGTGTGTTCTGTGCTTGGGAGTGTATCATGCAGTCGGGAGAGGTATGCTACCTCTTGTAATTCTTTTCGTTTCTCGTATAAAAGGTGTTCTGTTTAGTGTGAGAATCTGCTTCTCATCTGCCAGTCACTGAGTCCCGGGAAGCAGTGCATATTCGCTTTGTATTTGAAGAACTATCCATTTGGTAGGCTCTCCACTGGGCTGTTTAAATCAGAACCTTTAAGTTGCCTTTCACCCCGCTCTGTAGCAGGATAATCGGGAGATGTTTCGAAGTGTGCGACACATGATCTACGACCTTATCGAGTGGCGGTCACAGATCCTTTCTGGAACACTGCCCCAGGATGAGCTCAAAGAGCTGAAGAAGAAGGTCACAGCCAAAATTGATTATGGAAACAGGTTTGTTTATTTAAAGGATGATTTCATGCTTAAATCGTCCAAGATAATAGCACAACCCTAAGCCTAGAGGATGTCTCAATTACATTTTATCGTCAAACCAAAATCTGCTTTACCCAGTCACGCTTGAAACCTTTGCTTTGAGGTCTCTGTTGGGTAATGGTGGGGCTGTGAAGCTGGGTTAGGGTAGCCCACCAGTTTTGCTGTTTGTTCCCCCCTCTGTTATAATCTTCAGTGCTATTTTACTTTCTACCTTTGACATTGATGAGTGTTGATGGGCAGTAGTGAGCCCTATATTATTTCCTGTGGCTCCCTTGGTCTGAATGCCAGACTAGATGTTAAATATCATCATGAAACTTGTCCCTAGGGTTGACATGCCTGATCTAACAGTTGTAATTGAGATCAATTACACGTCTTTGTCTGGAAAAGTTTCTGCCTATGGGAAGCGTCCACCCTGATTTACTTGAGTGTCCTGAGGCATGATGGCTCTCCCTCTCTTGAGGAGAGCATGCTGTGTTGTTGGCTGCCCTGAACATGACTATTTTGGTTCTACTTCTGCCATATCAGTAGCCAGGATGGGAAGTCATGGTCTCCCCCACCTGGTACCCGTTTGCTTGTTCACATGATGTCACAGCTGCAAGAAGCCTTAAAAGTGGTCAGGTTCTGCATTTCCCTGATGCCTCTTTACTTCAGAATTCCTTGAGGGAGCTTTCACTATACTGGATCTGAGGACCCACTCCTGGGATTCTGAGTTCTGCTGTCTGGTGCTAGGTAGAGAGTGCAGTCAGACTGCTGTGCAGGCCGTAGAAATCTTAAGGTGTAGTCCACATCCTTCCCCATCTTTACACCTGAGAATGTGGAGGTGAGAGGAGGGCTTGCCTCTTGCCCATCACTTCAGATGACCCTTAGGTAAGTCATAGGTCCTTTCTGTAATACCTGAATTACTGAATAACTAAATGATTTTGTTTTCTGGTATCCCCCACCCCACCGTTTTCATCTGTGAAAGTTCTCTAATGTCACATTAAGTGTGACGTGTGACTTTATTTATTTTCCCCTTCAAGGCCAGAGATTCCAGGTATAGGATATTAGATACCGTTTCAATGAAACCCATTACAAGACCCCTGCTTACAAAATCAAAACTTTGGAGCTCTGATTTCATTTTCTGTTGGAGAAGGCTGTTTTTGAAGTTAGGTTCAGAGACCACCTGCTTAATCTGGCTGCAGGAAACAACCTAAGTACATTACACCATGGAACAATCTTGTTAAGACAGAAAGTGTTTCCAAATGTAATTTACTGCTTGGATAGGAAATGCAACCTTATTAAGACAAGTTTGCCTGAGGACGGCTTCCTCTAAAGCCTGATGCTCTCTACTTATTTCCTACTCTTTCCTGTAGAACATGAAGTAATAATAATAATAATACAAATAAGATAAAAGTGGAGGCTGTTTGATTTTAGGATTGTCTGGTCTCTCAGGAAGCAGTTCCTTGTTCTCATCATCATCATCATCATCATCATCATCATCATCATCATCACTTTTACCTTTTACCTGAGTGGGGGCAGGGCGAGGAGACTCTTCAGGGAGCTGTGTAAATGTGGTCATGGCCATAGCCTATTTCTCTATGAAGATGGCCTCGTAAAACACAAATACAGGTGTACATGTGTGCGGGCGTGACACACACACACACACACACACACACACACACACACACACACACAAACATACAAACATGCACACACCTACACCCAGATATACCCAGATATACAGACAGGTACACAGCCATACTTACCCATAGAAACCTGCATGTACATCCAGATTCAAAGAGAGATATAGGGACATGCTCATACTGGCTTCAGGGGGAGGTATCTAGCCCCTTCTTTAAACCCTTTGCCATCCCATGGGACTAGTCTCTAACCTTGTTATGGCTAGACTAACACTCCTCAACAGAGCCAGTGTATTGATTGCTGAGACCAATGCAGACTGGTTGATGTGACCAGCTACCTTATATGGTAATGGTGGTGTGGCAGGAAAATGTCCATGCCATCTTTTTTTTATTCTTTAGATATTTGGTCTCAGTCACATAACTAGTTTCACTGAACTTCCATATCCTTTTTTTGAGAAGTGGGTCTGACCTGGTTTTCTGTCTAGTTTCAGGTGACAATGACATCACATGATACCCATGGCAAGCAGGCAAAGGGCTTGATCTATCTCTTCCTTGAGAAGGCCTCACCAGGTGTGGCCTGTAGGGCTTTGTGGCTGGGTCTCCAGGAGCTCACCCATCCCACCCACATACCATTGACCATGCCTATACAGTGCTGACCCAGCACACACATCAGGGCTGACTACACCCATACACCACCGAGCTCACTCACACAATGCTGACCGGTGGTATTGGTATTGACTTTTAGAGCTGGGCCAGGGATGAATGAGTGGGCCAGATTTGAGAAGTTTTGCTCTATTAGTGAAACTGGTACAGAGGCAGCTAGTGATCCCTTGCAAAGCTTTCTGCCCTCATGTTCCCGTGGATGGTACGCATGTGCAGGGTGTAGTAATGAGCTGATTGTCCACACCTGCCACAGTTACTAGTCATGCATGCTTCACTCGAACACCTGAAGATCTGTAAGTTCTCATTGGAAGGTGAAGGCTTTATTGAAATGCAGGCAACACTGAGTAATTTCCATTCTCCCCGTTGTGACACATTTTGAGTTACAGAAAGCAGTGCCACAGACTGGTATTCTCTTAACATTTGTGGATGAATCCAGTTTCTGAGGCATTTTCATTTGCTCAATGGCTGGGGCTGTCATTATGCTAGTGAATTCACTGTCTTGGTTCATACCCTCTCCACTCTGAATTCTTGGTATTCCAGAATTCTTGATTTGGACCTGGTGGTGCGGGATGAAGATGGGAACATTTTGGATCCGGAACTGACCAGCACCATTAGTCTCTTTCGCGCACATGAAGTAGCTTCTAAACAAGTGGAGGAACGACTGCAGGAAGAGAAAGTGAGTTCACCTCTTCAATGTGTGCTTTGCATGGTGATTGTGTTTCTTAGCAACTGTATTGAGTAGTAGAGAATGTCAGGGAAGCCCAAAATTGGTACTAAAAAGACCCCCCCCCACCCCAGGGCCAAAGCAAGTGCCCAGTGTGTTTCAGAAAAGGAGTGGGTTGGAATGGAACCAAGTGGTATGGCACAACCTATTAATTGGTCCGGCATCTGTCCTATTCCAGGGACTGGGCACATAGTGAAGAGTGAGACACAGATTTGAGTGAAGCATCATTCTAGTGAGAACCCTAAACTGAAGCCAGCCAGTAATCCAGCAATCAGTTTGTTAGGACACTTGGAAGACCCAAGTCCTTGCAAACACTCTGGGCGCCGTGTGGTTTGAGAACATGAAGTGGGGTCACAGTGACTGTATGAGCAGCGTGGCTGAATGGAGGCAGTTGGTGGTGTCTTTTCCCTATTCTATGGGGGATTAAAAAGAGCAAGGGCTATTGTCCAGGTTGCTCACATTGACTGTCTGTCTTTCTGTCTTTCTGTTTGTAGTCTCAAAAGCAGAATATGGACATCAACAGACAAGCAAAATTCGCAGCAACCCCGTCTCTGGCCTTGTTTATTAACCTCAAAAACGTGGTTTGTAAAATAGGAGAAGATGCCGAAGTCCTCATGTCTCTTTATGACCCCATGGAGTCCAAATTCATCAGGTACGCAACTTCCCCACCGCAGGCTTCGTCAGTTACTTGTCTCATGAAGCACTTTCATCAGGGAGGGTTTACTCTCTGACCCATGGTCAGGTCAGAGGATATGGTCCAGCATGGTGATACCCTGGCAGTGGGAGTGACTCAGCTGATGTAAATGCACTGCTCATGAGTTTTGTCAAGTTGACAACAATCTACAGTCATCTGGGAAGAGGGATCTGTAATTGAGAAAAGCCCTCTATCATGTCCCATAGGTAAGCCTGAGGTGCATTTTCTTGATTAATGACTGATTTTAGGAGGGCCCCGTTCACTGTGAATGGTGCCACCCGTAGGAACGTGGCCCTGGGCTGCATACAAAACAAGCCGAGTGTGCCTTGGAGAGCAAGCGGATTCCTGCTTTGAGTTCCTGCCTGACTTCTCTTCAGGAAGGACTGTGAACTGTAAGATGAGATAAGCACTTTGCTCCCCATGGTTCTTCAAGTCACACTGTTTATCTCGGCCATGGAAAGCAAACAAATTCATCCTACAAGCATCACCTTTGCGATTTGCAAACATTTGGTCTAGGAATGTCTTCTGTAGCTTTCGCCTCTCAGTTGTTTCTCTAGGTTGATGGGCTAGTGTGTATGTGGTTCATTTCCTCTTGTCGCATGAAGACTCATAATAAATATCTGTTGAATAAAAACATT
Source organism: Cricetiscus sungorus (assembly GCA_030556225.1). Taxonomy (NCBI): domain Eukaryota; kingdom Metazoa; phylum Chordata; class Mammalia; order Rodentia; family Cricetidae; genus Cricetiscus; species Cricetiscus sungorus. Next base: position 94,118,920 of record JANBXA010000007.1, read on the forward strand.
GTAAATACATTGGCCCTCCATAAGATTTTCTCTTTATCCCGATGAAAAAGCTATGATCAAACTGTGTGAAATGTATGCATATTTGTGTATTAACACTCCTGTATTTTCACTTGAACTATCAAAATTTAAACATGTAGTATTTATAGGAAACAGCACATAGGTGATTTTTATTCTCACTTCTGATAAGTGCTTTCTTTCTTTTTGATAGAGATGCCATTTGCATTTTATGGCTTACTTGGCTTTTCGAAGGCTCTGAATTAAATATACATTGTTCCAAATTGAATACACAGCTCTGTATTGTTGTCATTCTAAATGAACAGAGAAGCTTTTCACATTTTCAACACTGAAATGTCATTCTCAAATATTTCTGTTACAGGGATAACCCATGTCACAGAAAGTGAAAGGGCTGTTCATGCAGTGCCTGCGTGGCAGAGTCTCTGTGCCCTCAGTGTTTATAAACTCAGGGTCAGGTGCATAGTGGACCACCATGTTGTTAATTATGAGGCCTTAGGAGATACATTGGGCATTGGGTACCCGTCTTTGTTTGGAAGATTCATTTGCTCCTTTTTTTTTTTTTTCCTTCAAGTGAAAACTACCTGGTTCGTTGGCCAAGTTCAGGATTACCGAAAGATATCGATCGGTTACATAACTTGCGTGCTGTGTTTACGGTGAGTCCATCCATGCCTGTGGGTTGAGTGTTATTGAGACCCGCTTTTATGGCTGTGCTGTTGTACGAAGAAGACTTCTCAGCACTGAATGTGCTGAGGGCCTGGGGGTGGCTGTCACATCAGCTAATCCAGGAATCACTGAGCCCTTGTTGGAGGTTTCAGAGTTTTATCTCTGCTTAGCATTACTATGAGACAGATAACTTCATCTCCCCGGAGCCTATCTCTTTAGCTCATGTCTTCAGTCACTTAGCCAAGTGTCTGCTATTCCTTTATTCCTCTTGTTGTGTGAACAACATTAAGATATATTAGCTGGCCTGAGAACAGACACTGGTCCACTTTTACGTCCTTTTCAAATTGGACTTAAGCTGAATCATGGTTCTCCATAATAATTTATGCAAATTAATATTTCTAGGATCTTGGGAGCAAAGACCTGAAAAGGGAGAAAATCAGTTTCGTCTGCCAGATTGTCCGAGTTGGTCGCATGGAGCTGAGGGACAGCAACACCAGGAAGCTGACTTCTGGGCTGCGGCGTCCTTTTGGCGTGGCTGGTAAAATCCACGTCTCTGTTTTTCTTTGATAGTTTCAGACCATTCACTTTGAGGAAGGACAGCAGGCCACTTTGATTTATGTACTTTGCTGCTGGAGAGGAAACTATGGCTGTTAGTTCTTTTTTATATAGCTTGGAGCTTCCCTCCTGTATTGACAGTGCTTTAGATTCAGGTTAAATCTGGTCTGGTTTGAAAGCAGATCCCAACATTTACTGGGATAGGCACCGAATCATTTGCCAACACTGTGGAGAAGTCAGCACTGGGAGGCTTACTGGACTCAGGGCTTGATTTAGTAGGAGACAGGCACATCCTGGCTCTATGAGGACACAACACAGCTAGCACATGGGCATGCTACCATCCACATCTCTGCTTGGTGTTGGTAGCTGTGAATGCCTGGTTATCTATGTCGAGGAAAGATAAGTGTTCCTACTTCTTTTGATGTCTGTTCACTTTCTTCATTATGTAGAGAAGTGTTTTTTAGCGTTGCAGGGAAATTCTTTCACCCACTTGTCTGACACCTAATGACCATGATTTTTAGAAATCGTGTTGCTGTAGTATCATCCTGTTGCTGTGATAAAAGACTATGTGTTGGGAACCTGTTTTCTCCAGACCCTGTTGGGCCACACCCAACTCCCACCTTTTTAATACCAATAAGAGGTGGGAATGTTGGGAGCCTGCAGTCTCCTGACTCCACCTCTAACGATGGGCGGGACGCCCATGGCCATGTCATCACTATATCAGGCTTTACCTGGTTGTTCAAGCCTTTACCTGGCTGCACAGGGGACCCAGTTACGCATGTGCAAGCCCCCTTTTAAAGCAAGTGTGCCAAGCTCATCTCTCTCTTTTCTCTCTCTCGCTCTCTCTCTTTCTCTGGGGCTCCTTTCTCTCTCTCTCTCTCTCTCTCTCTCTCTCTCTCTCTCTCTCTTCTCTATCCTCTCTCTCAATAAACTCCACGCTGGGCGCTGTGTCTCGTGTTTGTGTTTCTTAGGCAATTGCTGCAGCAAAAGAACAACACTATGCCCAAAAGTAACTTGGAGAGGGGAGAGTTTATTTGGCTTACATTTCCAGGTCACAGCCCATCATGTGGGAAGTCAAGGCAGTTCAAGTCAAGAACTATGGAGGACCTGGTTGCTAACTCATCCTCTGGCTTACTTGTGCTTGTGCTCAGCTAGCTTTCTTATATAACTCAGAGAATGATAATACCCATGGTGTGCTGGGCCTTTCTGCTTCAGTTATGAATCAAGACATCACACATAGACTTATCCTTAGACTAAGTTGATGAAGGAAACACTCAATTGAAACACCCTGTTTAGGAGATTCTAGGCTGTTTCAAGCTGACAATACTAAGTAGGACACATAGAAAATAATATATAGGAGCCAGGCATTGGTGGTGCATGCCTTTAATCTCAGTACTTGAGAGGCAGAGGCAGGCAGATCTCTGTGAGTTTGAGACCAGCCTGGTCTACAGAGCGAGTGCCAGGATAGGCTCCAAAGGTACACAGAGAGACCCTGTCTGGAACCCCCCCCCCCAAAAAAAAAAAAAAAGAAAGAAAGAAAATATATGGGGAGAATTTTAATTCTTGACTTCTGATACCCAGCTGTTATTTCTTATACGAACAGTGATCAATGACAGTCCTGGCTTGCTATCAGGAAAGTCAGCCCTTGAGTTTTACTCCATTAAAAAGACTTTTATTTTCAGAAAAATAAGAATTGGGATGAATAAACAAACTGCTCCCCATACACTTCACCCTGTTCTTAGCATTCTCTGCCGCTGTGTCACCAGTGATTGTTATGTTTATGACAGGCATTGGACGTGTACTGTGGCCTTTCCTGCCTGGACTCTACAGTTTATAGCAACATTTGGTGTTGGCATTGTATATTCTGTCAGGGTGAGTGTGTGAGTGTGTGTGTGTGTGTGTGTGTGTGTGTGTTAGTTACATGTCCGAGTATATACATGAGTATGAATGTGGACAGTAGAGGTCAAAGGTAGATGTCTTTCTCAGTCACTTGCTTGACACACCTTCTTTTTTGAGACAGTCTCTTCCTGAACCTGGAACTCACTGATCTGTCAATTGAGCTCTAGGGCCTAGGGGTCTTCTTGTCTTCCTCACCCCACCCACCCACCCCACTGCCAGGCCTGCCTGTTTCACAGCCGCACACCACCATGTCTGACTTTTAGATGGGTGCTGGGATCACACTCTGGTACTCGTGCTTGTGTGCCAAGCAGTTTACCAATTGAGCCATGTTCTATGAGTTTTGACAAATGAATAATGGCACATGTCCACCATCCCAGTTAGAAATCTGGAGAATTCTGTTGCACTGTTGGGCTCTCCAATGGGCCGTCCCAGTAGCTTTATTATCCATGTTGAGAATGGGCTTGCTCTTTCAGGTACACAAGAGAAACTTGGCATTTGCATCCCTGAGTCCTTGGACACACACTGGAACTTTCTCCCATTTTCTCAAGCTTGTAGCGTCATTTTCATGTTCAGCTGAGGCCCTTGTATCAGAACTTTCCTTCTCTTGGTCTCACATGCGTGGCCGTTTTAGCAAAATACTGTATTTTTTGTCTCTAGTGCTTTAGTCTTCCCCAAAGCCATCGGAGAGATCTGTGACATGATAATGTAAGTTACATCTTTGGGCATGGATATTGCAGGTTCTCTGATTATTAGATCACTGGGGAGATCTTTCTGATAAATTCCGGTGAGGCCATTGTTAGATTTCTGAAAGCAAACATTTTGCCTGAGGTGGACAGTCTCTCTCTTTAGATTAAAACGGGGATTTTCCTAGCTTTTTCTGGCTCAGTTGTGATGTTCTGGGAAGTCCTGAGGAGATAAAGTGTGGCCAGATATTTGCTGGTGTTGCTGTGGCTTCTCCATGCCTATATCATGCTTTCCATCTTCTTGGTGGAGCCTGGTGTTGGGTCACAGCCTCTCTGATCCCGGAATTCTCTGGAGCCAGAGCCTAGAGTACATGCTGGATTAAGGCCAGCAGATCTGACAGTCCTCTGTCCTTGGAGGTGCTTCTTGTGTTACGTCAATGGACGTGTGGTCCACTGTCTTGTCCCAGGTACTTTGATCTCTGGTTTTGAGGCATCACTATCTCATCTCCTGATGCCTGCTCATCACTGCAGTGCTTACTTGCATCCCTGGCTATACACCCGGACTGATCTTTGCTCTTTTCTTCTTTCATTTCCTCTCTCTGGTTCTCTGCAGGCTCAGGACTGCTGGAAACCAGCCTGCGACAAACTCTAGGTGCTATGACATGTTGCTGCCTGGATTCTTGATGTGAACCTCTTCCTCTCTGCTGTCTCATTGGCTGGTGGTACCTTGCATGCTGTAGGACTGTGATGTTCTCACATGAAGTGCTGTAGAGGCCCTTGCAGGCAGTTTTATGATCCGTACTCTGGATGTGCAAATGTCTGTTCTCATGGCCTCTGAGAGGGACTGCTGCATATACAGAAGCCTGGTCATTGCCTGCCTACTCAGGCTCAGTGCAGGCTCCTTTGTATTGGTTCCCAGCACCTAGCACCCTGGCCTTTGTAGTCACCTGAGGGCCACACAGCTAGTACATGGGCATGCTACCATCCACCTGAGGTAGATGGAGCTTCTACTTATACTTTCTTCTGTTCTCTGCCCTGTGACAGAGGATGAGCATTATATCCTGTGCTTTTGCTATGTAGACTTGAAGATTTTTTTATTGGCACATTGCCTTGCCCTAACCTGTGTTGGTATCCACCATTCTCAGGGTATGTTCTCTTCTCTTGGCCCAGTCTTGACTCCCAGAGAGCACCCTCATCCCCAGCCACAGGTTCCCAGTCTTATTAGGGACCCCCCCTCCTCATACCTGAAAAGCAAGACTGACCTTTGGTAATGGGATCCTGCCCATTCCTAGGCAGCTCTATGTCCATGTGCACAAATTTAATTTTGAGCCTTTTTCCAGAACAATCTCTGCTCGTCTGTGCCAATAGAGCTGGCACTTGTGAATAAGAAAGGCATTTATGCACCTCTAAGCCCACAGGGTTTTGTCTTTTATTGAAAATTACATGCACGGTCCTTTGTGTTAAAGCATTTCCTAATGCACAAATGATTGGCAGTGGTGGGAAAAATCATGGACATTTTATGGAAAAAAAAGATAATTGAATAAATCATTCCTAATTTGACACAGCCAGGGTAGCACAACAATTTTATTCTTGGTGTACCCTTTTTTTCTAACTTTTTGCTTTTGTGGGAAAACCTGACCGGGCATTTGTCTTGCATATCCTGTGTGCAGCCCTGGGTTCAATGCTCAATTTGATAGAGATACATAAGTCAAGGCAGCAAAATACTAACAAATATTAGGTCATATTGATTCAGTTTGTTCATTGACTTTTTTCATGTCTTGGTTTCTTTTCACCAGCTTCACTATTTGTAGTGTGTTAGTGTGTACTTTTTGCATGGTGAAACAAGTAACATAATATTATGGATGCTTCCATTGGTAAAATATTGTTCATGAGTTTCAGATTTGGGGGCTACAATCTCTGGTTGTGCACTCACTTTAACATTGGGACTCAGGGTGTTCAGTTTTGTGGTAGAAGTGTTTGGTGAGCGCTTTTGAACCCAGGTCTGACTACATGTAGGGGAAGTCCCTCTGTTGACGTTGCTAAATAGGAGGGTCCGTAGTCCTCATTGTCTCCTGTCTTGTGCCCAGTTGATGAGGACAAGTTGCACTGGTGTGTCATGTCATCAATGGCTGCAGCTGCAGGTCCATCTTGCTGGCTCTGCCTTGCAGCCCGTTTCCTTCTCTGCCTCCCTTCTCCTTGTGCTGTGTTCCTGATCTTCCATTGCCGTCTTCCTCTTTGTATCCTTGCCCTTTGCTGTGTCACTGTTCCTAGGTCTGCCGTACCCTTACCCTCGTATGTGATCATGTTGACTGCAGCCAGACTGGACACTTTGCGTAATGATTTCTTTCCCTGTCTGTAACACAACATACCCCTCCTCCTGGTGGAGACCCCATGCTGGCAGGATGTAGAGACCCAGGGCTGGAAGTTTCATGTCCTCTTGGCAATAGGTATTTGGGGTGGATAGCTTCAGTTGTCAACTTGACATAACCTAAAGTTATCTGGGAAGAATTATCTAGAACTAATTAGTCTATGGGTATGTCTAAGGGATTGTTTTGGTTTTAATTGATGAGGGAACATCTAGCCCACTGTGGGTAACACCATTCCTTGGGCAGGGGTTCCTTAACTATATGACAGAAGCAAGCAAGCATGTGTGCAAGTGAGTAATCAGGCCTGCATATCGTTGTTTTGTTTGGTTGCTGTTTTTGATTGTGGATGTGATGTGACTAGCTGTTTATAGCTCCTGTCACTGTGACTTCTCTGCTATCATGGACTATAACCTGGAATAGTGAGCCAAGTGAACCCTGTCTCCTGTTGCTTTTTGTCAGAGTATTTTATCACAGCAACAGGAATGACACTAGGAAAGTATCTATCCCTATCCAGACCACAGTGAGATCATCCTGGGTACAGACCTTGGTATGGATGAGTTTTGAGGAAATTCTTGTGCCTTTGAGGCTTTCTCATGAAGCTTAGGATGGATAGGTGGGCCTGGAGATGTGGTCATTAGTTGATAGCAAGCTGGACAGAGGCTTTTTCCCACATGTGTATTTGGCCTCAGCTCCTGCCTTGCTTCTTTGCCGTGTTCCTGCAAAACCTTGCTTAGCCTAAGTGTTCACTGGGGCAGGATTCTGGAGACTTAGCAAAGGCATCAAGCAAGATAATCTGGAAGAGCTACAGTTAGCTGGTGAGATGTGATCCATGACAGAGAGAGGGTTCTCCAGGGAACTAGGAAAGCCACCCAAGTGGTATGAGTGGATGGTCTGATGAGTTCAGCTTGACTGTCCTGGATGTGGCTCTTTGAGTGAAAAATCAAGAAACTGGGTGTTTCTTCATAATGAGTTGATGATGGTAAAAAGTGAGTCTTGGAAATATGTGCGTGTGATGGTAGGTGAGTGTGAGGTGACTACTGTGTGTCTCCTGCCAAGTGAAGACCTGATCTTTGTTAGTTGTTTTCTCGGCAGCTGTTAGCCAGTGCTCTAGTTATCTGGGATGTGCTTACCTCCATCTCTGGACACATGCGTTGGTTCTTAGATCAATAGTCCCATTGGTTGTGTGGACTAATAGTGTGTGATAGTTTTCTCCATGTCTTCTTGGGATCTTCCATAATAAGCATGGGATGGGAGTGCTGCCCTTTTCTCCCTACAGCCTTTTATGCTTTCTGGGTATTATTTTTGTTGCTGTTGTGACAAAATCCTCTATGGCATAAGTAAGGAAGGGTTTATTTTGACTGTCAGTTTAAGGATACAGTATACTACTGTGTGGAAATATCAAGGCATTAGTATTGGAGGCAGATGATCACATTGTTTCCATAGTCAGAAAGCAAGAAGGCAGAGAGGAAGTGGGTACATGCCCACTCAAGGCCCACTCCCAGTGCCACTTACTGATGGGGGATGTCCTTCTATATATATGTTTCTCTTATTGGTTGATGAGGAAAACTGTGTTGGGCCAATAGAGGCAGGAAGATAGGTGGGTTTAGGAGATGAGGAGATTTCTGGGAAAGGTAGGCAGAGAGAAGCACCATGAGAGATGCTATATAGAGACATGGAAGACAGGATGAGCCAGGCGTTCTCCCATAAGACCACATGGAAATACTTAGATTAATAGGAATGGGTTAATAATTAAGAGAGAGCTAGCCAATAAGAAACCCTAGCCATTGCCCAACAATTTAATACTTAGTATAGCATCTCTGTGTGTTTATTTGGGGCTGAAGTGGCTTGGACCTGGTGAGACAGTAACCTCCAGCAACAACTTACTTCAGCAAGGCTCCGTTTCTTAAGAGATTCACAACCTTCCATGGTAGTGCTACCATCTGGGGACCAAGTATCAAGTATGTGGGCTGTGGGAAACTCTTCACGTTTATACCACAGAATTGACAGTAGTTGTGTGAAATGAACCTTACCTGCAGTTTCAGTAAGGGAAGCTAGTCACTAGGAAAGAACCATCATGCTCCTTTAGCCAGGTGTGGGGATGGAAAAGGGCACAGCAGAGTACCTGTCCTGTTCCCTCTAGTGTTTTCTAGCTGTGCTTGACATGGCCAAAGCCACAGAGTGATTAAGATGGTGGAAAGTTGCTCTGAATAAAGCCCTGAATGCTGCCAGGGCTAGCCTCTCTTTTAATGTGGAGGTCATGCCAAGCCTTTCCAAAGGATGCTGGTGAGCTTGGACCAACCCCAGTGAAGACAAGTTAATGAAATGAAGGGAGCCAAGGTGGTGAGATGGAGTTGACTTTAAGATGTCTGTTCATTTTTGTCCATGTGCTTCTGTTTCAATTGTCTAGCAGGTTACTGAGTGTCAGCTATGAGTGTCCCACTGACTCAGACAACAGCTCTTGGTGACTGGTACCACTTTGTTATTATTGAACTGTGTCTGAGTTGTTTTTCTCATTGCTATGGGGGAAAAAAAAAACCTGAAAAGGAAGCAACAGCAATATAAGGATGTTTATTTCAGTTTACAGTTTGGGAAGTCCATCTACTATAGATGGCATGGGAATGACATAGGGAAGGCAAGGTGGCAGGACTGTGGGGCATCTGCTCACCTTATATTCTTAGCTAGGTAGCAGTGAGAGATGGATGCTCAGGTCACTTTCTTCCTTTTAATGAGTCTAGGACCCCAGCCCATGGAATGGCCAGTTTCCCTCCCTAAATTTACCTAATTTAGCGATCCCTCATAGGCATGCCCAGAAGCTGACTGAATTTAGTTTATCTCTTACAGCTGTGCCTGGAGCCTTGTCTCCTAGGTGACTCTAGATCTGTCAAATTGACAGTCAGTATTAACAATCACTGGGTGTTATGTTGTCATGATTAGGCTAGCAGCTTGCCCTGAGTGCAGTTTAAAATAAAGTTAAATGAGCAAAATGGATATAAAAGCGGTTCCTTATCACACTTGTCCCTCCTTGGATGCAGAATATCTCCTTCATATAGGACTTTGTGTGGGACAACAGATCTCCAGGATGACGCTTGGGGAATTGGCAAAGGAAACTATTCAGTGGAATTGTGCTATTTGAGTTCCTTACCCACTGGGGCCAGCATGTTCAGATGACTTAATCTGTCTGTCAAGCACTGCAGAATAACAGACTTACATATGAGAAGAGTATACCATATGGTTCATGCCAGAACACCGTCTGTTCTTCCTTTTATTTATTTATTTATTTTACTTTCTATAGTGGTGACACTTAAGCCAAAACAATCTTTTCTGTTCCTTCCTTTCCCCAGTGATGGACGTAACAGACATAATAAATGGAAAAGTAGATGATGAAGATAAACAGCACTTCATTCCTTTCCAGCCGTAAGTATGAAATCATTCCATCCTTAACCAGATACCACATGAAATCCCCATAGTCAATAATTCACCGCTAAGGTTGTTCGTTAAGCCCAAGTCAGGATTCATTTATTTTAAAATAATAAAAAATCTGTTTAGTCATTGCTGTGGCACATGGAATCCGGGACTGTGAGGGCAATGGAATAAGGTCTGTGTATGGTCCCCAGAGTTGATGTTCCTTGTAGTCCCAGAATTACCTTATCAGTAGAAGAATTACAATTCTTCACTGAGCATGTTTCTTTACATAATCGATTTATTCTTGTAGCAATTCACATTTTCAAAACACAATACTTTCAAATTCATCACAAGAGGTTGCTGCTTTTTTAAAATAGAAACCAAACAAAGTAATGATGAATTCTTTTGCAAAACGAGAAATAACACCTTGAAGGCTGTAATCGGTCTGCTGATGTGTCTGTCTTGGGAGTTTGCTCAGATGTGCAGGTTTGGGCTTTTCCTTTTTTTTTTTAAAGCTTTGTCCACTTCTGATCTGAGGGCCAGGGAACACAGAGAAAGCACTTGGGGCTGTTTTATGAGATTATTCTTTGATTTGAAGCTAAACTCTGTGGCTGGGGTGATTGGAGTGAGGGTGGGTTTTGATGGGGGCCATTCCTCGGGAGGAAGACCTGGGTGCTTCAGGTTGATTGTGGAGACAGCCTCCTTGGTACCAGACTTCCCAGGAGGATAAGTGCGTGGGGTTAATGCGACCTGCCCCAGGACTCTGCAGTTTCCTGTTTACTCTTTTCTTTTCCAGTTGGCTTTAATTCAAAAACTTTTAGTCTTAAGGTGAATTTCACTTTTGCAGGTTTACATTGCTTTGGAGCTTAGCTGAGGGAGGCTGAGCTCTGGGAGGCTGATGATAATGGGTGTCTGAAGGAACCTTGTCCTTGGGAGGACAAGGGACATGGTATGGGCTTCTTTTGCCCCATGGACTTTTCATGATGGACCGCTCCCTGCAGACTTGAGGATCACTTGTTTTAAGATGGGTGCCGTGTGGCTTTTCCGTGCCTTAAAAAAAAAATACTTTTTCTTGTGCAGCTCTGTAGAAGATTTTGCCTCTTGTTGCAAAGAGAGTTGCATTAAAGTCAGTATTGTGTAGCCTAAAGTTGGGCTCAAGTACCACGTATTTCACCACACACAATTAGAGGCAGAGGTCCCTGGTGGCTTCAATGCTTTCCATTTGCTTCCTGTCTGGTCTGCTAACCAGTAGCCCCATGTGGCTCTTTATATTAATTACAGCTGAGTAGAATTAAAATGTAGCCCTTCAATCACATCAGTCTATTTCAAGTGTTTATTGCCTTGTAGGGCTGTTGTTGCCATATTGGATAGTGTCTTGGTTTCTTTTCCTGTGGCTGTGATAAAATACCCTAACACGAGCATCTTAATGGGAAAAGGTTTTCTTAACGCACAATTCAAGGTTGTAGTCCATCATTGGAATGTATGCTTGTGCTCAGGTCATCTTCTCTATTTTATACAGTCCATCCAGGGGATGGTGCCATCCATAATGGATGGATCTCTTACCTCAGTTAAAGTTGTCAAGATGACCTCCCCCCATGCATGCCCATCTCTTAAGTGATTCTATAATCATACTACTCTCAAGTGATTCTACAGTCTGTCAGGCTGACAGTAAATATTAACCGTCACAGATGGTGTGTAAGCGCTCATTTCCATCTCTGTAGACACTTATAATGGATAATCCCACTCATGGCAAGAGTATATAGCAGTGCTCTATAGAACCTAGAAGCTTCTTTAGCACACAGGGGATATCCCCATTCTGGAATATGACTGATATAGTCATTATAAACAAAACACACCTTTGTGAAGTTAGAACATTCAACTTATTATTATTATTATTTTTTTTTTCCTGTGAAAAGTGACAGGGTTCCCTACTTCAATTTCATCAAAACCACAGGATTTAGTAATACACAGTGGTCCTACTAAGTGATTTTCTTTGTCACTCTTTTGTTCCCTCAGAAGGTAAACACAACAAAACAACAAAAGCATCAAAAACCAAACCCCAAACAAAACACCAGCTTTGGGTATTGTTGGAAAAGTCAGAGAAACGATTGGTCAGGTTTTCACCTGGTCTTTGACATCATCTGCCTGTTGCTGCCAATCTTTTCTATCCGAAAGTGGAGTCCACTTTCAACAGTGTTAGGGCACACTCACCTGTTGTGTCAGTTTGAGTCTTCCTTTTCTAGAGGACCATGGCTACACAGATTAATATCTGCAATGATAGAAGAAAAAAGTAGCACGATTCTAAAAGCAAAATCAGCCTGGAAACTATTCTTTGGGAAATGGCATGCTAATGAGAATGTTTTTTGCTCCATTAAAATGAATTTATCACCTCCCAGGGTTGGTTTTAGGGAGGGAAATAGTGTGTATTCTCTTTCTCTCTCTTGTTCATCTCTTTTTAACTTGGTGAAATAAATTACAACGGCTTTCAGCTCCTTTGAGTTGCTTGGCTCAAGTGATGGATGACATAGTCCTTGTTCCTAGAATTGATTTTAGGCTTTCTGTACCTGATGTATGTTTCTGCACCTTTCCCCATTGTGCTTGGTGGCACTGCACAGTATATCTCATGGTGCATGTTGCTTGTGCCAGTCAGTCTCACATGCATGGGCTTATAAGCCTAAAAACACTGGTAGCCTGTATTTAGGGTGATGTTTAGGGTTCAGCATCCAGATGTGGTGACCATTAATTCTGTTCTTCAGGGACTGGGTCACCTTCACATGTAGCTATTGGAGACTTTTTTGTGAACACACTTCGTGGAACCAAAGGCAGGGCTTCTTATGTCTTTAGGCTTGAAGGCTATTTGGGGAGAAGAAATGGGGTTTTATTTTCATTTTTTTCTTCATACCATCTGGCCCTTTTCCTAGACTAGTTCAGTACGAGCCAGGTGGCAGAAATGGCCACCAGTGTTCTCTGGAAGCAAGGCCTCTTAGCCACTTTACTCTCAGACCAGCCCCTTTGGACTGTCCATTAGCAATGGAGTGAAGCCCTGTGCAGTGTTCCCTGGGAGTGGGGCGCCCTCCTTGGCTGGACTTCTGTCCTGTGGTTCACCATTTTCCTGATCGATGCTTTCCCTGTCTCTCTTGTCACCTATCCTGCCCTTTGTCTTTCGTTGACTCATGACGACTCTCTCATACTCGGTGGTGATGCTCTTTTGTGTTCCCCTGTTACTGTGACCTACGGGTCTCTGTGCCCCTTTGTCTCCTGTGGTCTTGGTTGCCCCATGCCCTCCAGGCTCGCGTTGGACGACGCCATTCGACACAAGCCGCTGAACATGTCATCCCGTTTCTCACCCAGGGTAGCAGGGGAGAATGACTTCCTTCAAACTGTCATAAACAAAGTCATTGCAGCCAAAGAAGTCAACCACAAGGGGCAAGGTATGTATCTCTGTTGTTTCTGCTGTGGGCATGTAGGGAATCTGGGGTGGGGCTTTCTTGATGGAACTTCGGGGCCTGGGTGATGCTTGTTCCTACTGGATGGGCAGCCTGTGCAGGCTGTCTCACCAATAGCCTGCATAGGTTCCTGGTAGTCAGCCTCCCAGATGAGTGCAGAAGAGGATGGGGAGTGGGATGTGGCTGGGGCTATCTGTGAAGAAGCTAGTAGCTCCTTTCTTTGACATCTCCTTTTTCCAGCACTCCCCTCTCCTCTCTCTTCTTCCCTTAACAAAACCCTGGGAGGCTGAGGTTGTAGCTAATTTGGGAGAGTGCCTGCTTGGAATGCACAAAGTTCTGAGTTCTGTCTCCAGCACCACGTAAAATAGGCTCTTGGTATCATGCACCTGTAATCCTAGTAGTTGAGAGGCTAAGGACATCAGAACTTCAAGGCCATCATAGGCTATATGAGACCCCGTGTTGGTAGATCAAAATGAATTCAACAATGAAAACTAAAACCAAATGCAGATTCCACAATAACAATAACAAAAACCCAGCAATGCGACACCTGCCCAAACCCCATGACCTTATCTCCTGATGTCCTTCTCCTCTGGCATGTCCTATCATAGTACTGCCAATGTTCTGTAATTGCCCCTCTGCTCCTGCCGCAGAAGTGACTACTGTTTTTTTTTTTCATTCATGTAGCCTCCCCACTCCTTCCTCCCCCTCTCTATTCCCCATCCTGCTTGCATCATTTTTAATACCACACTGACATGTCCCAGCAGCTGACCTTCTGCTGGCAGAGCTAATGAATCAGTCCACTTGGGCTGGTGGCAGTTGGCATTGGGCTGGCCAGGAGACCTGCCAAAGACCAACTGCTTATCAAGCCCCACATCCTACATGGAGGAAAGTAAGTCACTTTCAGAAATTGGTGACTCTAACCTGCTTTTAACATTTGGGAAAACACTTGCATCTGGTTGGTCCTTGATCTAGTGCACCAGGCTGTGCTCAGAGGAGCTCAACTGAACAGCTGCCCTCTCTACCTCCATCCTTCCAAATCAGCCCCTTTCATTGTCCCAAGCAGTGTCCAGTGAGTCTGAAGAATGTTCTGGAGAAGGGATGTCTTATACATCTCTGCAGTGAGCCTTGGCTTTACTCCACTCTCTGACCAACCTCACCTAGAATGTTCAAGGATTATAGCCTTTGTACATGGAGCAAGTTTTAACTGAACTAGGCCCCACCCCTTGTAGATTACTACTTTTCCAGCTTGCCCTGTATTTGCAAACCATAGGGAGTCTGAGGTAGGAGCTAATGCAGGGTCTGGCTGCTGCTTTATTCCTGGTTCAGCACCCTCATCCCACTGATCTCTCTCTCTCTCTCTCTCTCTCTCTCTCTCTCTCTCTCTCTCTCTCTCTCTCTGTAACATTCTCACAGAGTTGTGTTTATCACAGAATCATAAGAAAATAGAAGTAGTGTTAGGCTGACATCAAAACAGCCAGGCTCATGGGTCACAGCCAGAATCCATTACCTGGGCAGCAGTGGCATGGACATTGGCTGGTACCTGGATGGGTGGATGGGGTTGATAGCACCTGGTTGGTACCTTGGACTTCTAGAGGGAAGAGAGAGGTTTCAGACCACAGTGAGAGTCCACAGCATTTTTCTTTATTTTTTCTTTCTTTCTTTCTTTCTTTTTTTTTTTTAGGGGGCTACAAGTGTCTGGCAGAAACAGCATACTGAGTCAACTTTGTTGCTGATCTGACAGGGTCACCAAGTTAATTTCATATTGACTTTGAACCATCCTCAGTGCTCACACTTAGAATCTAGATCATTCCTAGGAGAGTCAAGGGAGGCTTGGCCAGGACAATGGCTGTTGGGTGTTCTGGGATCCTCCCATAGGCTCTTGTTTCCATTAGAATGACCCAGGTACCACCTGATGCCTGCTTCTCATCCCAGACACAGTCAGAGGACCCAGAATGGAGGGCAAGGAGGAGCTGATAATCTTTACAAGAGCCATTGGATTTTTCCACGCTCACCTCCCATATGCCTCCTCTGAGCCTGGTCCATCCTTGTAGCATCCTCTTTCATCTTCACAAAAGCAGAGTCTCATGAACATCAGTGCTGTTGATTGAACCCAGGGTCTTCTGCATGCACAGTAATCGCCCTCTAATTTGTTTCTATTTAACCCACACAATTCAGCTTCCTGCCTATGAGTTCTCATGTGTGTATATGGATAACAGAGCCTCATACCCACACCTGCTTCCCTTGTTTGAGAAGGGATGAGTAACCATTCTGTGTTCGGTCATTCTGGTGAAACACATATCAATTCTAAACATAACTTATTCTTTGAAAACAGGCCTCATTTTCCCCTGTGAGGAAGGAAGGCACTTTGAACGCTGTGTAATCAGGACAGTTTAATCTCTGTATTTCAACTGTAACAAATTGAATTGTGTCAACAATATTTACTTTATCCACCTAGATAATCAGGCTGTTGGTTAGTGAAAGGCAGCCTTTCTGATGTTATTTAATGTGACTAGGTTTAGTTTGCTTGACTGTGTGGCAGAATAAGAGGAAAGGGGGACAAGATCAAGCACATAGCCCCTTGAGGGACTGTTTAACCCTCTATATGCCCAGAGCTGTCCATAGGCTGTTTGCACTTTAGTGTGATCTAGGAAAAAGGAACCCCGTAGTTTGGGTGTGTGTGGAGATGCAGCCAGTTCCTGGGAGCATGGGTTAGGGGATACAGTCCAGGCCCTTCTCATTTCTTGGTGAACACATGCAGTGCATATCTTGAGACACAGTAGATGCACCCTTTCCTTGGCGCCATCCTCTGATGTGATGCACGGGAACTTTCCTGTACTGGGCATCCCTCTCTTGTTGAGACGGTCTCATCATCTGGAATTCTATATCTTCGAGAGGAAGGCAAAGGGAACTTGTAGAAATGGCGCCACCTTAGTCTCTGTTGACTATGTCTGTTGCTCCATCCCGTTTAGATTGTGTTCTCTGGGATGTGCTCTTTGTCCTTTTCTCAGCAGTCTCTGCTCTCCCTTCCACCTGGAGGGCCAAGGGGACATGCTGGCTGCTCAGTGCCACCCGCAGTCACTTTCCTCTGTGGTCTTACACTTTGACCATGTGGATGAGACCTTTCCTGGTGTCTCATTCTCTGCAGCGCCTTCTCAGCATGACCTGCAAGTAGAGAGAACCTTCCACACATGTTTTGGGCTCCTCAGACTGTCTTCCAGAGCAGGTGGTGTGGAGCTCCATCTAAGAGTTTTGCCCACAGCCGGCACTGCCCCTGAGAGCCACCTTCCTTTCCCTTCCTCCTCCCTGGTTCGGTGTTTATGACTCCCCATGTTGGTCTTTCCAACCCCCTCCCCATTATTAGGCTCAGATATTAGCCTCCTGTAGCCTCTTCTGGCTCACTATTTTCCCTTTAACTTCCTCCTGCAGCTGATAGATTATTTTCACGTCAGACCCCTGGCTCACTACTGAGCCCTGTGGACCTCCTCAGGGCACCATGGTCCCTACTGGCCTCCAGATGCAGACCTCTTTGTTGGCATATGCCTCTAAGTCTCTGCCTGCCCTTCTCAGCCTCTGCTGTAAATGCCACCTTCTGATTTATCCTAAAATGAGTTTAAAAGAAATTCCCCCCCCCTTGGCATACATACCAAACACCCCCCTTCCATCCCATGGTCTTACTCCTTGATCTCACAGGCAAGGCTGTACCGAGCGTGTGCCCCTGTGCTGGGTGCCTCTTACCTAGACATTTGCATGAATATTTGCCTGTCTGTAATGCTCTCTGTGGATTAAAAATTTCTTAACTATTGCCATTGTTTGCAGCCACCCACTTGTGGTAAACATGACTTAGGCAGCCTTTGTTTCTTCAGGTTTGTGGGTAACCTTGAAATTACTTCCTGGAGACATACATCAGATTCGGAAGGAGTTTCCTCACTTGGTGGACAGGACCACAGCTGTGGCCCGCAAAACCGGGTTTCCAGAGATTATCATGCCAGGTAAGGTTAGCCTCGCTTGGGGCTTTTGTGCTTCTCCACTAGGCCACGGCCATGAAGACTGGTGTGAGCATAGCACAGTGTTGTACAGGAGCTCTTGTTGTGAGAGGAAGATGGGCATGAGGCCAGTACTGTGTCAGGCCCAGGGTTGTTATGAGTAACTTCAGTGCTCAAGGGCTGAGACCAGGCGGTGGTGGGATATGCACTTTGGGCCCTGGGCTTGCTGTAGGATTAGCTTCCCTCTAATGGCAAAGGTCACATATGTGGAGGCGTGGATACCCTCCAAGCATGGAATTAGGTGTCTGATCAAAGGCAGGGAGAGAGGGAGGAAGGAAGAAAAAGAAGAAAGAAAGAGAAAGAAAGAAAAGAAAGGAGGGAGTGAGGGAAGGAAGGAAGGAAGAAAGAAAGGAAGGAAGGGAGAAGGAAAGAAGGAAGGAGGGAAGGAAGGAAGAAAAGAAGGAAGGAAGGAGGGAAGGAAGGAAGAAAGGAAGGAGGGAAGGAAGGGAGAAGGAAAGAAGGAAGGAAGGAAGGAGGGAAGGAAGGAAGGAAGGAAGAAAGGAAGGAAGGAAGGAAGGAAGGAAGGAAGGAAGGAAGGAAGGAAGGAAGGAAGGGTCATATACCCATGCTAAAGGCAGGTCAGAAGGGTGAGGCTTTCCTGGAAACCTGCTTAAGGCGTGTTCATTACCACACTGATGGAGCTCAGGCCCAGCCATGTGTTTTAAGCTATATGAACTGGTACTTGAGCTATTTTTTTTAACATTTGTCTTTTATATTTAACTACACTTTCTAGTTTCCAAGTAAAATCTATATTAATAATCTGATATTAATTATTGATATCTACCCTTGGGACAAATGTTCATATTTATCTTGATGTACAATTTGGTTTGCAACTAATGTTCATTTGAATAGTCTTGGCTGGCTCACAGAAGGATCTTGAACACTTGAAGATTGTTGTTGAATGAATTCCAATAAAAATAAACTACTGCCCAAAGTCACATGGGCAAATGGGCAATGGAAATAGTGATTTCTAAGATCAATAGGCACAGGTGGCCTTCTGTCACAGGTCCATGTGGCTGCATACTTTGCTGAGATGTGTTTGGCTGAGATGTGCAATGTGCTGGCTGCAATAGGCATTGCTGTTCTTATTGCATGCAACCATGGGGTCTATGCTTCCATCCTATTCACATTTCAGGATTGGTGTGTGTTATTGGCTAGTTAGTCAGCTGGTATGACACATAACTGAAGTGGGCTAGCCTGGATAACATTGTTGCTCCCTGTATAGGTATGGCATGTCAGTCTTATTCATGGAAATGAGATGATTTGTGGGCTTACTGTTTACATTTGGAACTGAAATGCACCTTCGAGGGTGCATTTGTTTGATCTGTTAGGATATCCTCACCGTTACAGGTGTCTTGGTTCCCACCCCCACCCCTTTTCTTGCTGTGATAAAATACTCTGACAAAAGAAATTTAAAGGAGAAAGAGTTTCTTTTAGCTCACCATTAACAGTCTAGTTCATCATGTGGGAAAGTCTGGAGAGCAGGAGGTTGAAGCAGCCGATCATGTTAATCGGCAGTCACAAGACAGCAATGAATGCAAGCCAATTCAGGAAACTCTGCCTAGAGGGTGGGACCATCCACAATTAATATAGATATGCCCACATCAGCTTGCATAATCAAGATAGCCTCCCTCAGGCATGGCCAGAGCCCATCTTCCAGGTAACTCTATAGCCTGTCAAGACGACCCTGAAATCTAACCATCCCAAGTGGGAAAGCTGGGGATGTCCTGCTCATGCTGATAGGGTTTTCCTTGTAATACATAATCTTAGAAAAGCTTGCAAAGTTAAATCCATTTGTTCAGCTAGGCCCATGATTGCCTTTTGGAGAACCCATGCTGCTAACCATTGTTCTGGTCAAGAACAAGGCTCCACAGGTTGCGTGGCTGCTAGAGAGGGGTTCTAACTTGAGCCACTCACCCTTGTTCTCTGTTGGCTGAGTAAGTACTGGCCACGAGAGGTACCAAGTCCACGGTGGTGCTGGTTTTCAGTCAGACTCGCATATTTAGCCCAGTGGAACCTCAGCTTATTTATCCCTTTTCATCTACCCTGGGAAGGCATTTGTCTTTGTACAATAGGAGAGCCTATGCTGCCACACTCCTGCTGACCCTTAAACATGCTCATTACCTATGCTACCCTGGATCTGTTTTGAAGGACTTAGGCAGGGACAGAAGCCAAGGAATCCATGGTACTGGGAAGATGATAGCATCCAAATCAAATCTCTGAACAACTAACTTCCTCCTCTTGTGAGCCCAGCCTTTGCTGAAGGTCTATGTGGTACCCTTCCATGGGGTTTCTCCACTGCAAATAGAGTCCTTTTTTCTGTGATGGCTCAGAAACAATCTCTGCAGGAATGATGACAGTAGGCATGAGGCTGTGGGGCATCAGCCCCTTGAGGCCTTGTAGCCCATGTCACTTCTCTGCCTGCTGAGGTTTTTATGAATCTTCTACAGCTCTCAGATAAAAGATTATGGTTTTAGGTGCTAGGAAGATAGCTGAACCAATAATAAACTGCTTGCAAGGACCTGAGTTTTATGTTCTCAGAATCCACCTAAAAAGTGCTGGGCATGATGGCCTGTGCTTGCAACCCCAATGGATTGGAGAGAGGCAGATCCCTGGGGCTTATTGGCTAGTCAGCCTAGTTAAATTGGTGAGTTCTAGGCCAATGAGAGATTTTGTCCTAAAACACAGGTAAATAGTTCCTTGGGAACAACAATTGAGGTTGTTCTCTGGCCTCCATTTGCATGTGTGTACAACTGCACATACAGCTGTATACATGTAGCATACACATAAATATTATTGTTTTTAATTTTTGATATAAATTTCAGGCAAAGAAATGCACAGTTGATGTATGGCAAACCAATAAGGCTGTTAAGTGGTGAGTTAGCCCAGGAGATGAAGGGGCTTAACTGAGGTCCCACAGCAAATAGTGGCAGGTCTTGGATGGGAAGCCTAATTTCCCATCCTCCCACCCCCATCCCCAACCTCAAATTTCAGTCTTTTTAACCTCTCTTGTGGGCAGTATCAGCCATAGCAGCTCTGTTTCCCTCCTGAGCAGCCTCCATGACTGTGGGAGCGACCCACTGGGACCATTACAATAATGACTTTTAAATGCAACTTTAATTTAATAGTTGGATACATTAAAAGCCAAAATAGAGCAATTTTTCCTTTTAGGACAAAAAAAAAAAAAAAAAAAAAGGCACAATAAGAAAACAACAACAACAAGAACGCAAGCAAAGGCTTTTTTGCCTTAAGAAGTCTTCATCCTTAACCACCACAGGGGACTCTGCTCAACTGTGCATAGCAGGGTTGGGAATGGGTAGGGCGGGCAGCCTGGAAACTAATCATCAGTAATGATGCCTCCTCTCCATCATGGTGATAAGGAAGCTTACGGTTTTTCCAGTTCTTACATTTTCAACAGAACAAAGTCTCAGCTCATTTGTTCTAGGCTGCTCTCATCACAATTAAGGGACCATTTTACCCTAAAATGTATGGGGTTGTATGTGTTGGCCAGCCTTGGCTGAGGCAGGGAGATTGCTGTAAATTGGAGACCTTCCTGGGCTACAAGAGAGATCCTAAACAATCCCCTCTCCACCAACTCTATATAATACTGTTTTATTGTGCCTGGCTCATGGTTCTCATTCTCAGTAGACTTTTAGTTCAAGGCTTGATATCAGACAGGTCAAAGAAAGCAAAGGAAACTGGCCTTGCCCATTCTCTTTTGCATGTGCAAACAGGCTGCTGAGGACACAGGTGATTTCAGTTAGTGACATCCCTTGAGTGGCTCACAAGGTCTGTATTGATCATAGGATGCTACAGAGGGGCTGGGTCCTTATTGCTTCATCAGCAGCATGAGGCCACTCTGGGCACTTTGAAGAGGTGCAGAAGTTAAGTTTTTTTGGTTTCACCATGCCTTACAAGCCCAGGCTGTTTTGTAGGAAATATTTCAGAACTATTTAATACAGTATTTATGATACTCCATTGAGGCAGTGCTTCCGACAATTTGGCTAAATTTACAGTTACACTATGAATGATGGATTGCTATTAAGAATATAATTCCCCCCCCCCAGGTGATGTTCGAAATGATATCTATGTGACATTAGTTCAAGGGGACTTTGATAAAGGCAGTAAAACAACTGCAAAGAATGTGGAGGTGACGGTGTCTGTCTACGATGAAGATGGGAAGCGATTGGAGGTATCTCTTTTTCGCTCTGTTTCATCCGTACAGTTCAAGTTCAGCTTTCACATGTCTGTCCACTTTGGCTCTGCTGCAGGATCTGAGGTGTTCTTGATTGGCTGTGTTAGCTCATCTGTTGGAATGCATGTTCTTGCTAGCCTCCTTTTTCTGCTTGCCATTGTATCCTGAGGATCCAGACTACCAGCCTGTCTCAGGGTATCCTGTAGATTTTTGACCACACCCCTTGCTCAATCTTATAAAAGGGTTCTTATTTCTTGGCATAATCCCACATGCCTAGCAACCACAGTGGTAAGTCAGAGACCATTGCTTTCAATATTTAAGAGATGATGAAATGGAATCTGAGAAATAATGCTGTTTGCTCAGGGTCAGAGAGTGAGATTGGCTTTTAGGATCCTCTGAACAAGCTGTGTCTCACATGGCCGAGGTTACCTGAACCTCTTCCCATGGCCAGAGCAGCCAGCAGAATCTACCAGAGTGGTTCAAAGCTTGTACTTCCCTCTGATTAGTAGAGCAGGTATTCTTCAGTACTGCCCTGGCTGGGCTTATGCCTGGGCTCAGCTGTGTTCAGCAGGGCTCACACCTTTCCTCCCTGTCTGACCTTGTCTGGTGTCCTTCATATCTTTAGAAACCTTGAGCTATATGCCTTAGCCTCATAAACTTTAGTGGTATGGCTCTGGTTGATGTTTGGCAAGCAATGTTCATGGCTAGAGGGATGTGTCTTGCCAATTCCTGCTTGGTGGATAACCTTTGCTTCTAGATAAACTGAGTCAAACAGGCAAATGTTCTCAGATTGTAATGGGGGGGGGAGTCAGGGTTAGTCTCCAGTATTAGAATTGTCTGTAGCTCCAGGGTCTGAGACTATGGTTTAGATTAGACACTAGCACAGGCAGACCTGCCCCTGCATTGCTGGGAATGCATGCCAAATGCAGTGGTTTAATGGCACCTTGGATTGCCTCTTTTCCTCCTTTGGTGGGTGCAATAGGAATATGTAGGGGAGATACTGTGATAGCTAATGTCAACACTTTAATAACCAAATGTATGCATATATGTGTATACATTCATATACTGTATATATACATATATATACACACATATATACACATATATATGTTTATTTCATGTGAGTGCATATATGCATGCCTATGAGTGTGTGTGTGTGTGTGTGTGTGTGTGTGTGTGTGTGTGTGTGCTCATACATACAGTAGTCAGTTCTCTCCTTCCACCATGTAGGTCCTGGGGATTGATCTCAGGTTGTTAGGCTTAGCAGCAACTGCCTTTACCCACCGAGCCACATCAGCCGCCCTAACCCTAACAAGAACTCTTTTTTTGTGCCTTCTCCTAAAGCATGTGATTTTCCCTGGTGCTGGTGATGAGGCAATCTCAGAGTACAAATCAGTGATTTATTACCAAGTGAAGCAGCCTCGATGGTTTGAGACCCTTAAGGTATTGTATTTTTATGGTCATTTCATTCCCTCTCCCCCTGGGGGAGGGTAGGGGTGGAGGTGATTGTGAAATCCTCACTCACACAACACAAAGCGAAGGTGTTCAAAGTTGTTGAAGACCCTCCTTGGTAGTTCCTTTAATAGATTTATCGTTATTCCCTTCCAATGTAAAAATAGGTCTTTGATGGAGATGAATTGTCATATCTTCCAGATAGCTATTGTCTCTCTCTCCTTGGGTCTGGAGTATATGTGGCCTGCTGCCTTTGTACCAAATAGGCCAAAGCAGGGATGCCAGCGTGTGTCCTTGTTTGTTGAGAGGTGGATCTGCTTCTTGTGGCGTTGACAGAGTCCTTTCATCATGCAGCCTGCTCACAGCGCCATGGTACCCCAGTGTAGTCTCTCCTCCCACTCCTAAGAACCTGAATTGCAGAAGATGAGGGATGGACTCTGGATGATGACATGCTCATTTGCGGCAGTCTCTGCTTACAGGCAGCACATAGGAGATCTTGTTCTTTGGCCATAATGTACTAAGAAAGCTTTCCTGTTGCAACTGCAGAAGGGATATAGATACTTTTATGTGGGGGCTACAATGAAGACAGTGACTTTCAAAAATAGAATCTGAGCAGTGTGCATCTGAGTGTTAAAACAAAACATAATCTGGCTGTCTAGCAGAGTTGGCTTGGTGTCCTTCACAATATTATCTTGTTTAAATTTTCAAAAGACATCTTGCCTTTGGCGGAAATCATATAAGGATGAGATAGACAGTGTTTTCATTGCTCTGGTGCCGGAATGTTTTTCGGTGCCAGTAACCAGGCAAATTAAGCACTTCCTGCTAGAGGATGTTGGGAAAGGTGCTCACATGTCCCCTTTTGATTCTTCAAGGTGGCCATCCCCATCGAGGATGTGAACCGGAGTCACCTTCGATTTACCTTCCGCCATAGATCCTCACAGGACTGTGAGTAACGGGCCACTTTATCAGTGTTTGTTTCCCAGTGAAAAGTTTAGTGGGGGCACCTGCTCGGGATGACTCTAGGACATGGATAGCATGGCTCCTTGGCCATTTCTTTCACCGGAACTGGCCCCCCCGGAGAACACCACTGAACAGATCTCAGGAGGGTTCCTTTTCCATTTTCTTCTGAGATGGGTGAACTGTGCACCTGTGCCTTGCTCCTCTTTCTTATGCCTCTCTTCCTTGCTTTTAAAGATTTTACTTTTTACTATATTTCTATGTGTGTCTGAGTGTGGGTTTGTGGGTATGAGTGCATTGCCAGTGGAGACAGAAGAGGACTTCAGATACTCTGGAGCTGGAGTTGTATACTGCTGTGAGCCATTATGTGGGCTCTGTGGCTTGAGCTCAGGTTCTCAGTGGAAGCTCTCAACTATGAGCGATCTTTCCATCCCCCTTTCTTTGACTCACCCCAACCCAGCCTATTAGGAAAGTCACCGAAACACAGCAGATCATTTGGAAAATTGCCTCTTAGTACTCTTAGAATGGAGAACTTGAACCCTCTTTGTATTTGTTAGTGTGCAGGGATGGTAGCCAGGACTGAAATGGGAAATGACTGAAGTAGGGTGTGGACAGGTGGGGGGCTGGAGAAAAGGAGTTTCTGGGCACAGGTGTGTCCTGCACAGGGTTAACAGCCCAGGCCCCGTGATCTAGATGTGGGCCAGAGCTTTGCTGATGGGCAGCAGGAACTCAGGCACTCTTGCAAAGGTGGGAAGGCCATCGGTAGAGCAGGCTTGGCTTCCCAGATACATTATTCCAAGGCTGGTAAGGGGCTGTGGGACCTCCTGGTTCTGTGGAGGAAGCACAGTGGTTAGTTAAGAGTGCTAGATTCCATTGAGGACCGTGTCAGAATGACTCTGGAGGCACTCTCTTAACAAAGTCATTCCCCTTAATTAAAGAATTGTACCAGGGCACAGGAAGGTTGCCAGCATTCTAATTTTTGAAATCCTTGTTTTTCTCGTCAGTTTTA
Source organism: Cricetiscus sungorus (assembly GCA_030556225.1). NCBI lineage: Eukaryota > Metazoa > Chordata > Mammalia > Rodentia > Cricetidae > Cricetiscus > Cricetiscus sungorus. The sequence goes on from JANBXA010000007.1 coordinate 94,143,605, forward strand.
AGTATTCATTATAGACAAGATGCTATCACCTGACATGCCAAGACACATTTGCATAATTAATGAAGTCTCTAAGGCCACAGCTTGTGGGGTTCTGGAGACATGTTAAGCATCATAAATGTGATGCTCATGAGATCTTGTTTGCCAGCTACTGAAGGCAGCCATAGGGGCTGCTGCAGCCAGGCCTGAGTCCACACAGTCTGGGTCAGGGCAGGAGAATTCAGTACATGTTATCCCCCTTTGCTGCCCACTTAGCCACATACAAGCTGCTTTGCATCTTAGATCTGGAAATAAAGAGGAAGAAGTGACAGGATGTCCTCAGCCATGACCTAGGATGGACCAGAAAGCTTAGTGCTGACACATGAGGACATGCCCCACTGACAGCATGGTGGCCATGTACACGTATCAGTTCATGTGTTGTAGATGTGTCTTTATGGTCAAGCCAGCTGGGTCTTACTGATTGGAGCAGGCTTTTCTGGGTAGGGTAACCTTGGGTATTCTTCAAGAACATGTGAGTTCCTGCTATTTAGTTCACAGGACTCTGTGAGTTTGTTTGAGAATAATCCATCTACTTTTGTAATGGCTCTTAGTGAGCATGTAATGGACAGTGACCCTTCCTTGAGTGCTGAAGATGCAGTGTTAATGAATGATGCCCCCTTTTAATGCCACTCAGTAGTAGGCTTAGTAGAAGCTGTCTGCTGATAAGTGTCATTGAATGTATGTCTAGAGTTTGCTGCTCCTCTGGGGACTCAAGCTTAGCAGGAGCCGGTTCTTATCATCATCGCCTCTCATGTGTTCTGCTGCTCCTCCACAAAGTTGTGTTTTAGATTAGTAAGGCACATCTCTTCTGTTTCTATATCTCTTTGTTTTGGTTGCTTGACTGTCCTTTAACTAACTCATTAGTCAACATTTACTGAGCCCCTGTGGCATATAAGGAAGGTAGTGTAACTATCAGGATAGGTGAGGTATGACTTCTTGGGCTTTGACGTCATAGGGTGAATGTTTTGAGCCCTTTCACTGGAGGAAGGTGGATGTGTGCTCCTTCCATGCCTTGCCTCTGTCCCTTCTTTTCTTAACAAGTTTTTGAATGTATACCTTTGACACATTTTCTGGCTCTGCACCTCAGGGTCTGTGTGCCTTTAGGTGGCAGCTTGTGGAATTCATATCTTTAGTCTTGACTCAGTTTGTGTCCCTACTTTACCTGTCCTTGCTGTTCTGTGGCTCTCACTGCCTCACTTACCAGCACTGCTCACTTAGCAGCCACATTGACCTTCTGTCCCCAGACAAGCTGGATCCTCATTGCTGCTTGACCTCTGTGTTGCACCCTTTCTTGCTGTCACATGGTCTGTCTACCTTTTCAGAGACACCCATTCTGACAGTCTAGTCACAGGATCTCTCTTTCTTCACTCCTATTCATGCTTCCAGGCTTCACTTTCTTTGTGGCCTAAAAGATCTTAGCTGTTTGGTCCTCCCCTAACTAGTGCTGTTTGTCAGGCTTTACTTCATGCACCAGGAAATGGCAGTGAAAACATACACACAGACATATATACATTCATAAGTATATGCCCATATGCACATATAAATGCTCACATAAACACTCATATACAAACATGCACACATACATTCATACGTGCATGCACACATAGGTACATATACAATTGTGTACACATACATATACACACTTTCACATATACACATATATAATCATATATATACTCATACACACACAATATATATACACATCTATACATACACACATACACTCACCTCTATCTATACACATGTACACACATACCTTTGTATACATGCATATACAAAAACATATACACACACTTAGATATGCATATACATGCACACATGTTCACATATACAAGTATAGGAACATATACACACTTATATAGGCATGTATCCACAATATGTGCATAGACACATGTACATGTATATATACATACACATACTTGAAACCCTTTAGATTCTGGGCTCAGTATATTGATATATCAAATCCCCTCCCACACACAACTTACCTGCCAGTGATGAGAACTATGAAGAAAAATCCACCAGATGCAGAGAACACGTACCAGCGGATTCTTTTAGGTGCTGTGGAGAAACTTGAATGAAGGTCGTGCGTGAGCCCCACTTGCAGGTCTGGCTCTTGCTCTTTCTTGCTAAAGGTGCTAGAATTTTCCAATCAGGTCTTCGGGCCCCCAGTGGTAAGAGGTGTTCTTTAGGACTCCGTTGATTTCTGCATTGCTAAGCAGTTTTCCTTCCCAGCACTGGCCCTTTGCCATGACTTAGGTTTCTGCCCCTGTTCACACCCCATTCTCTCTATGTTTCTGTTCAAACCATATCTCGTTCACTTTTGTTGTTCCTTATTCCTCTGGAATTGTAACCTCAGGAGCTTTCCTCTATATTCCTCTGCAGAACTTTCATGCTCTTTGTTCAGGAATCAGTTCTCAGTACGTAGACTCTTCTTTCCTGAGGCTTTGAATTGCTCTCAGTATTGAACTGGTTTTCTGACAGCTGATCCCTCTGTGGTACAATCTTCCTAATCTCGACTCTGGTTCGTTTCTCTACATCTTCTATTGGCTTCCCCGGTGCACTTTGGTGATTGTTTTCATAAAGGTGTCCTGGGTAGAATGCGCTAATGTCACTTTGTCCTAAGTGTAGTTGAGGGTGACTATTCATTTCCTTTGCAGCTAAGGATAAATCAGAGAAAATCTTTGCACTGGCCTTTGTGAAGCTGATGAGATACGATGGAACCACCCTGAGAGACGGGGAGCATGACCTTATTGTCTACAAGGTACACACATCATCACTTGGACTTTGGGGCCCCTTTGCGACTTTCTCACCTGAGATGAGCTGTTAGTTTTACGTGGCTGTGACTAAATACCTGGGGAAAACAGCACAAGGGAGGCAGGGTGCCTTCTGACACAGATGCCAATGCTTTCAGTCCTCCACAATGGGGTCAATGTGATGGGGCAACACACCCTGGTGGCCCAGAAGCAGAGTGAGAGAATACAGTGGAAGCTGACTTTCTCTCATTCTATTAGGGTCCCCTAATCTTTGGTGTGCCTCATTTCAGGTGGGAACTTTTTCTCTCATAGTTAGTTCACTGTCATAGACACACTTAGAGGTGTGCTTTAGCAAACTTTGATGTCTTCTCACTCCAATCAAGCCTGTGATCAAGATGAACATCACAGCTGACAATTTCCCACCGTGAGGAGAGAGCTGCTCTCTAGCATTGAGCTACGTTTAATTATGCAAATGATCAGTTGTGATGACCAGCCCTTTTGCTGTTCCTAATGAGAGCCGATGACAGGCAATAACACATTCGGTGCTGTATGTGAAGGTTGGGAATGTGAATCAGTCCACGGGGACAGGGAATATCCTCAAAGTACATTGGAGAACAGAGCATAGAGGGGCTGTGTGAGGGTTGAAAGGAGTCGGCACAGTAAAACAAGCAAAACCTGGAGGGTGACCTCGGTGAGTGTTGTTTGACATACTGTACAATCAAACCCACAGGCCGAAGCCAAAAAGCTGGAAGATGCAGCCACATATTTGAGCCTCCCTTCTACCAAGGCGGAATTGGAAGAAAAGGGCCACTCGGCCACAGGCAAGGGCATGCAGAGTCTTGGGAGTTGCACCATCAGCAAGGACTCTTTCCAGATCTCCACGCTGGTGTGCTCCACCAAGTTGACCCAGAACGGTGAGTTCCAGAAGTCCTCCCTTTGCAGCACATCCCTTCTGGCTGCTCGTTGAGTGGAGGAGTTTGCCGTGGGTGTGTGGACGTCATTCACCCTGGCCTTTGAGAAGGACCCAAGTAGATGTCAGTGCACTCGGGAAGAGGAGGTGACATCTGTCATACTTTACAATTCACGTTTCTATTTTCATCTGAGGATTAACACTGCAGGAGATTAAATAGTAGAAGGACTTATTTTTATTTTTAAGCACATATTTATCTGAGGTGTTGTGTGTATGGGTCAGTTAGAGGACCAGTTTCAGGAATTGGCTCTCTCCTTCCTCTCTTTGGATACTGGGGCTTGAACTTGGTTTCATCAAGCTTGTTGACAAACACTGTTGCCCACTCTGCCATCTTGCCAGCCCTGGACTTCCTCTTTGAGATACAGTCCAGACAAAAGAAGGAAACACGGCAGCAAGGAACATATATGAGATTATAAACCTGACCCGAGAGTGGAGTTGAACCTTGGTCCTATCTTCGCCCTGAAATGACCTTGAATAAAAGTCCTCTGAACCCATGTGAATAATGACTACTTCCAGAACCTTCTGACCAGCATGTAGACCGTTTGGTGCATCATAGCACCCTTCGTTGTGCCTTTCCCTGTCTTAGCTTCTCCTTGAGATAATTCCCCGTTGTCTTTCTTTGGAGAAGACACCTTCTAGACAGACCCCTTGTGGTGTGACATAGGGCCTCTTTGCTGGTTCATGTCCACTCAGCTCAGCCTAATGTGGCTCATGAGCAGGTTCCTCTTGTCCCTGGGCTGGTTCAGCTCATTTCCCACTGCTTGCAGCCTCCCCAGAAACGTGGCAGTCCGGTGGTGACACTTCGTATTCAGAGCACACCAGCGCTGTTGCTGTGACTCCGTCTGGAGGAGGTAGAGGCTCTCCACACAAATCCTTCATTTAAAAACCACATCCCCCTAATGTGGCCATATCATAGCTGTGCAGAGACGTTATGCTCTCTTGAAATGGAGCTTGAAAATCCAATTTTTTTCCCCCTCTGAACTGCCTGATGTGAATTGTGATTATTAATGTCTGTCATTATCAGGAATTCCATCTCAGTGTTGTCTGTCAGTCATGGCTGGAGTTTGAGATTTGATGAGGGGCAGGCATCCGTTGGACTCTGACAGGATAAACCTAGCTCAGAGGTAGTCCTGTCCTTCAGCAGGTGGGAGTCTGGAGGGGAGAAATGGTAGTATCCTGAGGTCTTAGGCATGCCAGCCCTGGATCAGATGTCTTCCAAACATTCTCTGCCTTCTGCTTCCATCTCTTTCTTAACCTTACCCAGCGATACTTTCCCACCATTGGCTTCCAGAGGAAAATAATGGTGAGGGGTTGTAAGTTACCCAGATACATTTAAGTTGTTTGGTTCTTGGTGAATACTGATGATCTGGGACCATTTGGATGCTTCTTGGCTGCTAAGTTAGCATGGGTTTGTCTGAATCATTTCTGAAGGGTCCTAACTTACTGCCTTGTGGCAATCCCCACCAGCAAATGAAACTCCTTCCCTGCGGGACTGGATTTGTGACAGCAGTGGGGGAGGGGAGGATGTGCATGGGACATGAGTCAGCTGTGTGGGCTCCAGCTTGTGTCTGGGCTGTGGAAAAGAGTGTTTGTGTAGTAGGACTGAAACTCTCTGGGTATGCTCAACAAACTAGTGTTTGTGTGCCTGATTTAATGCAGGCTAATGGTGTCCCTAGTTGGGTCATTGATCCCCATTGGTGATGCTTTAGTATTTCAGCATGTGCTGAGATCTGTTGTGTGTCACTTTTCACTTTGGAGGAAGCCACTGTCTTACATATGGGTCACATTCCAGATGCATTGATTGTTAAATGTTATTTGAAATTTGATCATAATTTCCTTTCAAAACAAGTCTCATCTACAGTATCTTTTTTAAACCACATATCTCAGAGAGAGAGAGAGAGAGAGAGAGAGAGAGAGAGAGAGAGAGAGAGAGAGAGAGAGAGAGAGATGTGTGTGTGTGTGTGTGTGTGTGTGTGTGTGTGTGTAACCTCCCAGGGTGGTGTGTGGATTCCTCCTTTCACCTTCCAGCTCCTTGAATCTCACCATCTGCAGGGTGATTCCCTCTCTGGTACCCAGGGAGAGAGCCCTGGTCTCAGCAGCAGCTGTTGCCAAGCAACAAGGAAATTCCAAAGTGATGCTGTTCACTGAACAGAAGGAGAAATCTGGCTTTTATTTCATACCAGCACTGATACCCCTTTTTGGGATTGTGCCATGCCAGGAGTATATAAGATGGGGGTGTCCCAATTGGCATGTGAGTGTGGAGTCCCAGATTCTCTTCTGAGGGAATCAATTTCCTGAAACCATCATTTGTTCCTGCAAAGTTCCATTACTTAGGGAAAAAAGCCAGGGCTGAATTATTCATCAAGGTTTGTATTAAAGATCTCTGTCCTCAGCATCGTGCAGCCTGCCATAGGGGCTAGGAAAAGAGCTGTGCGATGTGATTCCTTCTCCCAATTAGCTTACTGTGTAATGAGAGGGAAAGGAGGCATGAAGCAAAGAGTAAGTATTAATCCGACCATGTTGAGTCCCTGGGAGCAGGGGATAAAGCAAGGAGGCCTTTTCTGACTGGTAGCTCTGTGGGGGGTGGGACAAGCTGTTTTTTAAAGCACTACTCCATGAGGTGATCTATTAATTTACTCATTTGAACTCTTTTTGTCATATTTGCAGTACAGAACCCAGAGTGGCAGTACATGTGTTGTAATGACCTGTCTAGTGATCCCTGTCTCAAAACAAAACAAAACAAACAAACAACAACAACAAAAAAACTGAACAACAAACAAACAGAAAACAAAAGTGCAAAACCCAAGAATAAGTAAATAAATAAAAATTGAAAATTGCATTATAACAGTCAAGCTTAGCCCAGTCATAACTCATGTGACACCACCTTGGAATGAATGTTGTTCGGATGATGCATTGGTCTTCATTAAAGAAACATTGATCACTTGTGAAATGGAAACACTCTCCAACCCTGGGGCCTGGGAGTGTGTCAGGACAAGATATATCCTTTCTTGTTACGTTACTTTTAGTTAGAAATCACAGTGCATCAACTTCCACCCAAAGTTCTCTCCCCTTTCATATTTGAAGGCCTGCCACTGGGTTGTATTTTGTGTTGGGTGTTGTGATAAGCTTGCCCACATGTTGTATCATTGAATTTTTTTTAGCTGAGCTGCAAATTATACAGCATTGTACCCGCTGTTCAGACAAGAAAACAAGGGAAACTCCCTGCCCAGTGTTCTGTAGTTACTGTGTGACTCAGCTGGTTTTACATAACCCACAGTGTATGTGGGTGCTGTGCATCACCCCGCTCTGGTTTACTCTTTCAGTCATAGCGATGCCCGAGGTGATGTGAAATACATGGAAATCTGTATGGGGGTAGCTGGTTTTTGTGTGATTTGATTCTGAAATAAGAAGGCATGCCTGTTCCCGAATTCTTACCTAGGTCCATAATTGCATACTTGCTTTCAGTGTTAGTGTGAGCCTTGACTATTATTTATTTATTTATTTTGGTGCTTGCAGCCTCTTCTATGGCTGATGCTCCTGAAACACATGAACAGTAGGCTAGATGCAGTTTGTTAGTTTCATTTTTTGCAAGTAATGGCACAGTGCCCTGAATTCAGGTCAGCAAGTGTAGGCACGTGTGCTTTCCTATACAGGGTTTACATTCTGTCTTCCTACCTTAAAGAACATCTTAATGTCTTAAGCAAAAACCCTTCAAGCTTTAAAAACAAAACAAAAGCACTCCCGATGCCTGGGAAGATGTCTCTGTCTGTAGAATGCCTGCTGTGCAAGCATGAGGGTATGATGTGGGTCCTTAGCACCAACATAAAAGCCAGCGGCAGAGGCATATGACTGTAACCTTAGCACTTGGTGGTGGGTCCTTGGAGACAGATGAATTCCTGGAGCTCATTGCCCAGCCCATTGAGTTCAGTAAAACTTCAGATTCAGTGGGGGGGAAGGATCCTATCTTAAAGAACAACCTGCAGAATGATTCAGGAGGAATCAATACCCGAGGTTGACCTTGGGTCTCTATACATACACTTGTGGACACACCCCTCCACTCCCCCATCCCTCCACAAACATGTACACATACACTGTGGATGCACCCCTCCACGCCTCCTCTCAAACATATGCATATAATATAGATTCATTCCCCACTTCCTTTGGATCTTTGAGATTTAGTATATTGAATCCTGACCCTTTCTACTAAAACCACAAACACATCAGAGGGCAGCAGCCAGTTGCTCAAGGAGAATTCTCAATTCCTCCTAGTCTTTGTGGCTCCACAGATTGCCCAACTTGCAGTTTCAGGACTTAAATTTGTTTTATTTTATTAAAAAAAAAAAATAGACATTTGTTCATGAGCAGGAGAAGCCACTTAGGAGATGAGGCTTGGAAACTTTCTGGGTGGGCAACGTCTTCTAATTGTTACAGTGGTTGGCAGCTATCTCCAATAGGTGGGAACACACCCCCCCAATCCCATTTTGGTTCCCAAATGCATTTTGAAAGCTCCTACATGACAATCATTTTGTGGTAAATGTGGCTGGAAATAATGAATTCAACTGCACTGGTGTTAAGTATGTTGGCACTCAGTAATGAAATATTTAGCAGGCAAACCTTTTGAAATTGAGTCACGTTTTTCTTTTGAGAAGTATTCACAGAGAATCCCACATGCTGCATGAATTTGAGACAAAGGTCTTGTGGGAATGGGGAGCTGATTCTTGTGTTCTGTTTGCAGTGGACCTTCTGGGGCTGCTGAAGTGGAGATCCAACACCAACCTTCTACAGCAGAACTTGAGACAGTTGATGAAGGTGGATGGTGGTGAGGTGGTGAAGGTAAGTAACATGGGCTGTGGAGGAGGCTCGGTCTCGTGTTTTGTGTCTGTTATCATGCACTGATCCCAGGGGAGTGCAAGATTCTGGTTACAATCTCTCCGCAGTGATGTAAGCCTATATGTGTGCAGTGCTGCAGGCTCTTTTCGGAAGGGCTATCTGGCTTAACTTGGAAGATGTGGGCTTTGAACCCACCTGCTCCTGGGTACTGTTTTCCTCCTGATGAGTCCTTGGTGCTGTGCTGGCCATGCTCAGTTGCCCCTTTCAGCTATGACATTGCCTTCTTTTCTGTGTTCTTGGGGTTTCATGGGACATGGTAGTCTGGTTTTATCCATGGGGATGTCTTGTGTGTACTGGACTGTTTTACTCTTACCATGGTGATTGTCACCATCCTTATTATTGACTCATGCTTCTTTAAGTTACTCAGAAGTGACCTGGATAGCCAGCTCTTGGTAGAAATATTATAAAACACCAAGAGTCTGACCTGGCCATTTCCTTCCTGCGTTGCACTGAGCTCGTGTTCTAGCCTCACACTTTGACTCTGGAGAAATGTTAGCTATTAATTACTTTTGTTTGTTTTTGTGTGCACTTGATTGAATTATTTTCATTATCAAATACATGTACAATGTATTTTGATTGCATTCACCTTTCTCCTCCCCTCAACTCCTCTCAGATCCATCCCTACACCTCTCTACTCCCCTTCTCAACTTCATGGCTTTTTAGGGGAAAAAAAAATTTAAGATCCCATGAAGTCCCATTGTGAAGCCCATAATCTCCCAGGCAGAGAGCCATTCATTGGAGCATTGTCGACCCACCTGGAGCCACAACCTTCAAGAAAGCAAACTCTCCCTGAGAAACCATCAATTGTCCATAGCTCCTTATTTAGTGGGAGGGACTCACCTGGCTTCATCTTGTGCAGGTCTTGTGCAGACAGTCACAACTGCTGTGTATTCATGAGAGCAGCTAGCAGTCCCTCCCAGACGACACTGTTTTCACTCTGAACCTTTCTGATATCTGACTCTTAACATCTTGCTGCCCCCTCATCCCCAACGGTCCCTGAGCCTTGGTGAGGGGAAGTGATACAGATATATGATTTCTAGCTGGCATGCCACAAGATCTCTGCAAAGCTTAGGTACTGCTATTTATTCAGACCCTCTCCACTTGGTGTCCTGACATGGAAGCCTGGGTCAGAAAGATAGTTTAAGCTTCTTTTAGCATCAAGTTCTGTCCCTCTAATCTTCTAATAGTTTGTTCTTCTGACATCGTCCCTGCCTTGGGTTCTTCTTGCATGTTCCATATAAGGTGCTTGAATGCCATTGCCTTGCTCAAATATGTTATCATTGTCAGGGTGCTACCCTGGGCCAGGGGATGCTAAGCTGGCCAGTGCCTACGGTGTTTCATAAATCATTTCTCTACTGCCTGGTTTGGCCTCTTCAGTTCTTCATCCTCTCTGAGAGGAGCATGCAGTAGGGGACTGCCTTATCTCTGGAAAATTAATTACTTAAAATGGCCTTAATTAACCGGCAATGTGCTTAACTTCAGCGTGAATTAATTTGGTTGCACTACTTTCCTGCATCTGTTGTGTAACTGCTCCAACATACCCTCGCTAATCTTAAAATTTTAATCATCTCTTCAGTCCTGTTCTTGTACCAATGGCTTGGACAACGTTAATTGCATTTTATACTTCCTTGCTTTCTAAATCCCCAGTTCAGATGGAAACTGGGTGGATAAATGAACACACTCTAAGAGACATGCATTTAATGAAATTTTGTCTTTCATTTTGAAGTCCCCATGTCACAAATTCATTGTACTTCTGTTGATTTGGTGTCATACCAGGAAAAAAAAAATTCTAGAATCATCTTGTCCTCTTCTCTGTTTCCCATAGCTAATTTATTAATATTTCTGAATATTCATCCATGGAAGTGGGTTCCTCTCCCTATTTCTGGTGATCTTGTTCTTTTGGCTGGGCAGATGTGACCTTACCTATCCTTACCTGGTGTTCTTGATAGATGATGGGGTATATTCTATTTATTTCATGACTCTCTCTTGTGTATTTTCATGGCTAATGGAGGAGGGATGGCAGTGCTTGATGGATTGAGAAAGGAATCTGTATGCTTAGAAAAATAGATTCCACAATGAAAGTGGAGGATGAAGATGGCTATTTGATTCTTTACTGGGTACTCAGAGAGTGATGAAGGAGGAAAGGTTCTTGTCCCTGACTACCAGGTGATGTTCCCAGAGAAGGAGGCTCTGCTTTCTTTAGTTCTGACTCTGGGCCATTTCATTTATCTTAATACCATTGGTAGGTCTATTGCAGGGAGTCTGCCTGAATTGTGATGATCTTGGTACCCAGGGAGCCTGTTGCCAGGGACATTGATTAGCTTGTCAGCAGATGGCATGAACTTTTGACCTTTGCAAAGAAAGATTTGTGATCTGAAATTGATGGGGAATGTAACAAGGGTGCACAGACCCTTAATCAGAGTTGATTAAGATCTTGTCATGTCTAGACTGGAATTCTCTATGGTAAGGGTAGTTTATCTCCTGTCAGTTGTGTGTACTATTTTATCTGTGTAGTAGAGGTTGGGTAGCTCAGTGGCATACAGCAGGGGCCCATGTGTCTTTGTGACACAGCTCTCCTACCAGTCCTTCCAGTTTTAAAGTATGGAGCACAGATGGGCAGTGGGTGCCACCACTAGCTTGGGAACAGATTTCTATGGCCTGCTTCCTCAGTCTTCAAAAGGCTGTGACATCTAAGATTACTTGTATCTTTTGCCAGACCCTGTGGGTGCTTGTGTGTAAGCTAGACATCTCAAAATCTGGACCCAGCATCTGATGCAGCCACCCCTTTGATACTCTACATGTGTGGCACTTCAACTTCCCCCTTAAAATAGGCTCCCTCCCCCTTTATTCTGCCTTTGGTTTTATTTTTTCGATGCCGCTTATATACCATAAAATTTCCCTCTTTACTCTGTTCAGTTCAATAGCTTCAGTATATTTATAGGTTTGTAATCTCTAGTACTGTCTAAGCAGTGCGACTTTCTTTATCCACAAAGGAAATTCACAGTTATCAACAGTCACTTCCCAGAGTCTCTGCCACCTATAAGCCGTGTTCTTTTCGCTGTGTTTGCCTAGTCTGGATATTTGATACAATATAATTGTCCAGTGTGACTTCTGGGCCTGGCTCCTTTCATTGGGTGCCAAGTGCACGTTCAGTCAGTAGACAGAGCTTCCATGCTGTAGTTTTCCTAGTAACTTCATGTCTCTGCCGTTGAGTGACAATCCATTGGGAGGATAGATAGAGGTCCACAGAAAACATTCACTCTGTTCACTCTTTCTTCAGCTGATGGATATTTATTTTATTTTCCCAATTGTAAAGAGTGCCATTTTAGATCTTTGTGGGCAGGTTTTGAATGTACATTAGGTTTGTGATGTGTATCTAGGAATGCTATTGTTCACCTATAGGTTTAATGAGTATTTAAGATTTTGAGGAATTGACAAGCTACTCTCCTAAGCCCCTGTACTATTTTATATTTCTCCCAGCAATGGAGGCACAAAGGCTGCCATTTCTCTTCATCTTCTCCCACACATAGGCGATAGCCTTTACAGTGGATGTGATGTGGGAGTCTGTGTGGTTTCAGGTTGTGTGTTCCTACTGACTAATGATGAAGCATCTATGCTTTGTTCCTTTTGGTATCATATGTCCTTCCACATCTCCACCACCAGGGATCTCACCACTTCAGTATAATCTATTCTAGTCCATTTAGGGTGTGGCATTTGATGGTTTCTATGGTGACATACCTCTGAAGTCTAACTTATTTTGTAATTGAATGTTTGCTTTCCTATATGGACCATGTTTCTTTGAGTTTCAATAGATAGACTGTACAAACAATACATCAATTACTGGCAATGTATAAACATTTTCCAGCACACTGTTGCATTCCTCAGCTGCAGGAACACACACTCACACTTTCTTCTTCATGGCTCAGTTGATTGACGGTCTTTCCCTTTCTCAGCTGAAACCTGATGTTCTGCAGCATCTTTCTGTTGCTCATGGCCTCTTATACTTGGCTTGTATAGGTGAATCTGATATGTCCTGATGAAAATATGGAAGAGGAGGCTTGAGAAGGGTCTCTGGGTATCATTGGTTGACACAGGGTATCTCCTAGCTCTGGTCTTCCTCTGCTTGGCCCAGGGTGACCTTCTTTTGTCTGCAATTCAGTCAGTCATGTGAAAAGTTTGTCTTACTCACCTGGAACCTTAATAAAATATTGGAAATCAGTAGTGTAACTACTTAATTCAGGTATTTATTGAGGCAGGCTCCCAGTGGGCCCAAGACTCCTTGTGTAACTCATACAATCATCCTGTAATTCCCAGTGTTGGGATTACAGGTGTTTACCACCATTCCTGGCTACATGTTAAAGCTCTATATGCAGGACTGGGAAAAGCTGCTCATGCGGAGACTTGCCAGAGAGCATGGTTGTCCTAGGCTTGGGGAGGTAGGCTGTAGGGACCGTTAACTGACCTCTTGTTCCTTTGCAGTTCTTGCAAGACACCTTGGATGCCCTCTTCAACATCATGATGGAGAACTCTGAGAGTGAGACGTTTGATACCTTGGTGTTTGATGCTCTGGTAAGGGAGGGGGGGGTCTCCCTTTCATCTGCTCAGAGGGTGAGGTGTTCTTTCATGCTGCAGTCTTTGAAGGGGAAAGGGCCCCATCTCAGTCACCTTGAGATCCTTTTAGCTGTGGAGTCAATCAAAGGGGAAGCCTGGAGGAGTGCAAAGAGACTTTGAATGTAAAACTATAGCTATGCTAATACCCTTGTGAGGGTAGGGAGATACAAACCTGAGAATGGCATCTGCAGGGACATTCCCAGCTCATTTCCTCAAGACACAGAGGAAGATTCCAGAATAGTTTTCCTTGTGCCACCCCTGAGACTGTTTTGGTTATATTGACAGGTCTTTATCATTGGACTAATCGCCGATAGGAAATTTCAGCATTTTAATCCCGTTTTGGAGACTTACATTAAGAAGCACTTCAGCGCAACCTTGGCCTACACGTGAGTTCTGTGTTATTTGAAAACCACTGCTGTCTCCTCTGATGTTTGCAGTCATTTTCCTCTGTGACTTTGGCCAATGATTGCACATTTCTCGATTTGAAACTTTGGGTTTACTGGCATACTAGGTATTTTTGTTTCCTTCTTAATAGACCTGAGCATCTTGTTGGAAGAGATATGTGACAAATAAGCCTCAGGTCCTGAAATGAATCTTCATTCTCTTCCATACCTTCCATATATCTTTGAAAATTTGTGCTTATGTTCTCGATGATGCTGATCTATGGAGGTGTGCTCCCTGTCACACTGCAGCTCCTCAACAGGCATCTAATGAATGAATAAATGAATGTGTGTCTGTTTTGAGGTTATTAACCCTTTAGTGTACATAAAATGCAGTTTTTTAGTCTTCAACCAGTCTCCTTTTTAAAGTATATTCCCCCTTTCTTAGACCAGTTTTAGCTATTAAGTTACGCGCGCGCGCACGCACACACACACACACAAGTTTTTTTTATCTGTCTGAGCCCCTTTTCCCCAACCCTGTCTGAGCACACAGGGAATATATGGGGCCTGGGCCAGCAAGGTAGTTTCTCTCCTGTTTGATAACACAATTTTGGACACAGGATACATGGGCTTAAATGACAGCTCTGTCCTTTATGAATTATGTGATCTTAGGCAATTTGCTTTAACCTCTGTGGCCTTCAGCATTTTCATCTTTAAAAAAAAGAATATTATTGTCGTGTTGTTTGAAAATTTTAATGAGTTATTAGAGTGCTCAGAATAAAGCCTGATGCTTGGACAGCAGGCACTAAGCGGTTGCTGGGGTTCATTTACTTGTTCTCTTATGTTGGGATTTAATGACATGTATTCAAATTTTATATTGTGTAATTGCATTGAAATTTTTTTTTAAAAAAAGGAGCCACACACAACTTTTTCTTTAAGAACAGCACACTTAAAAGTTAGCCTGTATAAAATGAGTTCAAGGTCTCATCTGTGGTTCTGAGCAGACTTTGTAAACGGCTGTTTTTTCTGCCTGTGTACACTGTGAGCTCAAGGCCCAGGGATCCAGCCTATGAAGTCAGTGGGTTGAACAACCCAGTGTTGTCCTGCAGTTCCCTTCATGTCCTGTTCTCCCTGTTTATAACAGGTGGTGGGTAGGGTCCCTGGCAAGGGTAGGTGCTGCAGAATCTTCTGAAGCCTGCAGAGCAAGCTGTGATGAGCCCTTTATTAGTCTTCTGTTAATGTTTATTTAAAGTTCTCTGCTCACTCAGTGGAGATGCCCTGTGGGTTGGTATATTGCACACTTTCTTATAGACTTTCTGAGAAAGAAATAGCTGAGAGTTGGGGCACCTTCTTGACCTAGTGAGCACGCATGGCTCTTTAGATATTGTGGATGTGGCCAGCAGATGTCTCTGCAAGTAACAGGGTCTCCATACATAAGCCAATTCCAAAGTTTTCATTCCAGGCGTGACTAATCAATCAGCTGTTTTGAGAGTAGTCTTCCTACTTTAACTGAGGAATTGAGAACAGTGCTGAGTTCTACCTGTAGTATCTACTACCGGTTGTGGGCCTTGGCTTTGCTGTGCTGGGATGTTGAGAGAAGGGTTGGTATCCTCACTGGTGGAAAAAACAAACACCTAAAAGTGGAGGAGTTTGGGGCTGTGATATAGCTCAGTAGAGTGAGTGCTTGCCTAGCATGCTTGAAGCCCTCAGTTCCAGCTTCAGCAACGTATAGCCTGGTTGTGATGGGTCATACCTCTAATCCCAGCACTCAGGGGGCGGAGTCTGGAAGATCTGAAGTTCAGACTCATAGGCTACATGAGTGTGGAGACAGCCAGGGCTATATGAGACTCCATTTGAGAAAAAGGGGTGTGTGCCTGCATGCGTGCGTGCATGCATGCGTGTGTATGGATGTGTGTTTAGTTTTTGGGAAATTATTCAAGGGGAGAAATTAAAGCACCATTTTATCTTTGAGCTTAGATGAGATAGAGGTAAGAATCAGTACCCTCCTGTTGTGTTTGTGCTATCTGCTGAAAAGATGTGTGTTTTGGAAAATAGACATTTGTACCATGCTTTGGTAAACTTCCAACCCATTGTTTTTTACATTAGACACAAGAGTTAGTAAGAAATAAATAAGTAAATAAATAAATAAATGAATAAGAATCCATATGCAAGTAATTTGATAAAAAAAATAGAACCCCACATACTTGTCACTTAAAACAGTAAAACTTTTTTTCCTTAAGAGTTTCAAAGAAAATTTTAAACATGTGTGTTATGTCTGTATTTGTTTGGGTATGTGCATTTGAGTGCAGATGGTTATGGAGTCCAGAAGAGGGCGCCAGTTCTCCCAGAATTGGAGTGACAGGCAGTTGTTAAGTGCCTGACGTGGGTGCTGGGCACCAAACTTGGTTGCTCTGGAAGAGCAGGATGTGATCCTAACCACTGAGCTGTCTCACCAGCCTCTAAAACAGTAAAAACTTGATTCTAAAGAATCTTGGGTTCGTCAGCAATGAATGTAACTATTCAAACTCTGAAACACCAAAGGATTAAGTTTTGACTTGTGATTCAGAGCACCACTGAAGGCTGCCCCTGCCTGTTATTCTGTTCCATTGTGGGTGCTTAGAATGTTCTGTCAGTCATTTGAAACTCTGGCACTATGTATTGTCAAAGAAAGATCTCCATCCATCCTGTTCCGTGATGACATCAGCAGGTCTCATTATGAATCCCTGGCCTGGAACTCACTTTGTAGATCCATATGGCCTCTGTGTCACAGGTTCACCTGCCTCTGCCTCCCAAGTGCTGGGATTGAAGGCTTCTGCCACTGTGTGGAACAAATGTCACCATCTTTTGTCTTTCTTTCCAAAGAGCTGCATAGCAGAGAGAAGGCTCACCACACTGGGTGTTCTCTTTAGCACCCTGCTCCAGCACAGTTCCCTGCATTGGAAGTTCATGGAGGCTGGGACACCATGACTGCAAACAGTACTGATCCAAATGAGGAAAGAAGGAGGTGCTCCTTTGAGGACTACTCTTCTTGTAGCCTGCGGGCCACGGCTCTTTGCTGTCCTGTGCTCTGGGTCTCATGGGGCTGCCCTGGGCTCCTGATCAGCATAACTGAGGCTCCATTTGCTCTGCTCCTTTCTGGATCCCACCAGAGGTTTTGATCTTTGGGCAGTTATGAAATGGCCTTGCAGATTTATTTTCTGGGTTTGGGCCATTTTCCTTGTGAATTATTAGGACTATTATTTCATTCTATTCTTCAATTAATGAGTTGGAAGGATTCCATTGCCGAAGAGTGGGCTATGGATTTTTTGTTGTTGAGTGGGGATGTGAATAGAGGTGAAAAGAAACGGTGTTGTGAAGCCTGGGAAAATAACAGGAGCTGAGTAAGACAGACTTTTGCAAGAATTTCAGCCGTGTCTTGGGCATAAAGGCCTACAAGCAGTAGCCTTTGCTTTGGGGCATTTCCCAATGAACAGGTCAGTGTCAGACCCCATGGCAGATGGATCCTGCAGGGCAGCCTTCAGCACACACTGAGTTCACACCATCAGGCTGACTCCCGTGAAGGGCTCAAGTTTTCTTTCTGTGGTGCTGTAACCTGATCAGTGTCAGAAATGCCTCTCATCCATCCAGTCACTCACAAACCTCTTAACATTTTTTTTTTTGGTATAGCTAACATTGCATATAGGGGGTTAGAGGATGTCTCAGGGCGTAGGAACATTGGCTGCTCTTTCAGAGGATCTGAATTTGACTCATGGCACCCACATGGTAGCTCCCGACAGTCTTTAGTTCCAGGGAATCTGATGTCTACTTCTAGACTCCGATGGTGCCTGACATACATGTTGTCTACAGACATACATGCAAGCAAAAGAACAATACATGTCAGTAAATTTATTTTAAAAACTTAAAAATGATCTAAAAAAAATGTGTGTGTGTGTGTGTGTGTGTGTGTGTGTGTGTGTGTGTGTGTGTGTGTACATGTGTCTGTGTAGGTGTGTATATCTGCATAGATCAAATGTTGATGTCAGGGCTTCTTTTTCACTCTCCATCTTATTTTTTGAGGCAGGGCCTCTCAGAGAACCTGGAACCCAGTGATTTGGTTATACTCACTGGCCTGTGAAGCTCACAAACCCTCTTGTCTCTGCCTCACCAATGATGGTATTATAAGCATATGCTACTACAATGCTTGGCTTTTTTGAGTGAGTACTGGGGAATTGAACCTAGGTCCTCTTGCTTGTGTGGCAAGTACTTTGCCCACGGATCCATCACTACAAACCATATACCGTGGTATTTTTGCTTGTTTAAAAATTCAGAAGTCGGCCTGGTGAAGTGGCTCAATGATTACACAGACTTTGTGCTCCTTCAGGGGACTTGAATTTCATTCCTAGTATCACATGGTAGCTCACAACTGCCCCTAACTTCAGTTCCCTGGGATCTGATGCCTTTGTGGGCATCTGCACACACATGGTATATATAAAAATCACACACATAAAAAAATCTTTAAAGATAAAATTTTAAAGGTTTTTCATTGCTATAATAATGTGCATGCAAGAAGAGTCATTTTATGAATTTAGACAGTCCCCTCCCCCAAGCACTTCTGGAGACAAGTTATCTGTAACATATTGCTATCCCACATCCAAGGAAGACCCCTGTTGCTCTCAGAGAAGCAGCTGTGTCCTCATTTCTGTATCAGGGCTCTGTTTTGTTTTCTCTAGGACACCATGTTCTCCTGTGCACCTGGCCCCCTTCTTCCTTCAACAGAATGCTTTTGAGATTTTTTCCATATTGCTGTATGTGTCATTGTTTGAATTGGCTCCCTTTATATTTTAGTCATAATTGACTCTTCTGTGATTTGTTTAGTCATTATTGATAGATGGCCAGGGGTGGGGGGGCTACTAGTTTCCTGGTATTCTGCATAAGACTGAGAAACTTCTTGTGTTTTATAGACAGTGTTCATTTCTCTTAGGTGAACACTTGGAACTCAATTTGTTGGACCAGAGAGATACATATGTAGTTTATGAAATTACTGTGTCACTTTGTATTTCCTCCAGCAA
Organism: Cricetiscus sungorus; assembly: GCA_030556225.1. Lineage (NCBI taxonomy): Eukaryota > Metazoa > Chordata > Mammalia > Rodentia > Cricetidae > Cricetiscus > Cricetiscus sungorus. Next base: position 94,162,293 of record JANBXA010000007.1, read on the forward strand.
CTTAAAGCAATCCTTTGCATAGATTGGCAAGGTGTGGCCATGGTTGCAGCTCAGTTGGTAGTGTGACAGAAGCCATGGCTTGAGCCTCTGCACATTATAAACTAGGTCTGATAGCAAACACCTGTAATCCTAGCACTCTGGAGATGAGGTGGGAGGAGCAGAGGTTGAAGGTCATCCTCAGTTGCATAGCAACAACTTCAGTGTCAGCCTGGGCACCAGGAGACCTTGTGCTATAAATGTCACAAATGACACAAACAACTTCACCAATTTTTGTTACTGGTGATAGACCCTACTGCTTGGCCTCTCCCTTTCTGTATTAACAGCTGAGCAGTGTTCTATTCTCTTTCATAATTAAAGTATTTATGCAGTTCATGTTATAGGTATCAAATTGTTTATATATTTTACTACTGTAGGCAAATGTTACTGAATTCATCTGTAATTGATACCGTATGAAATTTCCTCAAAGGGAAGTTGCTGATGTCAAAGGATTTGAGTCTTTTTGCTTGTACCTAGTGTTAGTGATAAAATTCTTTGATATATGTTTGTTTGTTTCCCTCCAAAGAGTATTGCTCCCTCATTTTGTCTTCACTAGGCAAATGTTTTCCTTATTTGTATATAACTGTACTATTTACTTCCCTCCCCCCACGAGCTGGGGATTAGATGCTGGATCTGGCACATGCTGTAGGTATCCTCCAACTGAGATGCTTTCTCGTCTCTGTATTATTTTCATTTACATGTATTTGTTTATAAATGAAGTTGATTACTTTTCAAATATTGTATTTCTTAAATTTTGTTTGTTTTAAGTTGAACTTCTCCGATACCCCGAAGTTCTGAGTGAACCTGTTACCATTTGGACTCTCTGGTTATATGTAATGCTCCAAAACATGAAATTCTGAAGCTTTTCCTATGCTAACAATTTTGTAAAAAGGTGTCTGTGGCTGGACATGGTGGCATATGGATTTTATTCTAGTACTTTCAAGACCAGTCTGATCTATCAGTGGTTCTCAACCTTCTAATGCTTCAGCCCTTTAATATAGTTCCTCATGTGGTGACCCCAACCATAAAACTATTTCGTTGCTATTTTATAACTATAATGCTGCTTTTATAAATCATAGTGTAATACCTAATATGCAGGATATCTGACATGCAACCCAAAAAAGAGTTGAGAAGGGGTTAAGGCCCCCCAGGTTGAGAACTGCTGAATAGTCCCAGGGCAGCCAGGACTACAGAAAATCTCAAAAAACAAAAACAAACAAGCAACTTAATCTGACCCCAGTAAAAACTGCCAAAAATTTAAGTAGTCATGAATTAGTCTCCTAATGAACAATTCATTTGTATTTATTTCCCATATTTATGTCTGTCATGGGATGGGTAATTTGAAAAATAAGTCTGATGAATTTGTATGTGCTGTGATTTGTGTAAACTTTTTCATGTTAGTGAGTTGTTTCATGCTCCCAGTTTATAAATATGACCATGAGAAGTACAGTTATTATTTATGCTTTTAAAATTAAATGTTTTTCAGGGGAATTAAATTATTAAAAAATGTAACATCTATTCTAGACATCTTATTTTCACCCTCTTAGTAGGGCCCATTAGGAAATTCATTTAAAATGTTGTGCTGTTTATTTGGAAATTGTCATTTAACAATTTCCTATTTTCCTATTTAGTATAAGGCCTTTAGTGGCAGCAAATCAGCTAGCTTGAAGAGAGGTCTGAGTGAGAACCCTTTAGTATTCTTACACTACTAGGAAGAAATTTTATCAGGTACTTTGTCTGATTAGAAAATCTTTATGAATATGCATATATACATAAGTGGAAACCAGAGTAAAAGTAATTCTCCTGTAAGCTTTGCTCTTCAGTTAAGTGTCAAGTAGGGATTTCTGAGCTCTTGATTGACATATGTTTTCCTTGTGACTAGGAAGCTGACCAAGGTGTTACGGACCTATGTAGCCAGTGCCGAGAAGCCAGGAGTCAATGAGCAGCTGTACAAAGCCATAAAAGCTTTGGAGTACATCTTCAAGTTCATTGTGCGCTCACGGGTACTGTTCAACCAGTAAGTGTTCGGCCAAGGCCCGGGCAAATCCTCATTTCTCTCCTCTTTCCTTCCTTCTTTCTGTCCCCTTTGCCCTCTTCTCTGTCCTTGGCGCCTCCTCCTTTCCCTTCTTGCCTTCTGCTTGTGACAAAACACTAATGGATAAAGGGCGGGTTCGTTTGCCCACGTTGACCCTGACTGCTTCCATAGCCGTCCCTGCAGAGCTTGCGGGGTTCAGAGGTTCGGAAGTGTGCCTGTGAGCCAAACTTTGTCTGCTGAAAGTGTTTGTCATGCTTCTCACGCAGCGCTGGGCATCCACCAAGGGCTTGGCAGTACTTTTCAGTATATCTTCATAGAGCAAAAAGCCCCACAAGAGCAAACAAAAAATGAAACAAGCAATGAGAAGGAAAAGCCAAAATCAAGTTGTACTGCCTCACGTGGGAGCACTGCGGGTGCCGGGCCACTTTTCTCCTTCCAGGAGAACGCTGTGTTTCTGCGGATACTAGAGTTCCCTCGGGCACTCTGCCTAGTGGTTCATGGTGGCTGACCACTGTTAGAGTTAATTTTGAACTTGAAAACAAGTTGGGATATTTATGACTTGATTATTTTAAAGGAGGGTGGTCATTTATACATTGATATATCTAACCTCCACAGCTGTGCTGTTAAAATGAAATCACTTGGTGGTCTTCCCCAGTATCTCATACCAGTAAAAGAGATAGGGAGGGGGATCATTTGGGAGCAGGGTTTCGAGTGGACTCTGCTTTTCTTTTTTTGGAGGATGCCATTTTGTGAGTTAGGTACAGTGAGTGCTGTGAGCACATGGTGGGTGATGATCTTGTGGTAGGTTTCTACACAGAGATGGGCTTTGTGAACCCATCAATCAGAGAACACACTACCTGTGATCATTGGGGCACACTGCCTGTGGTCATTGAAAAAATGGGCATAAAGTTCAATGGACCCCTGTCAACATCTGTTTCCTCTAAGCTTCAGCTTCACTTGCTTGAAGCAGAAATGTTCATAAGTACCGCGAAGAGAGGAAGAATGCCACAGCAGCATGCTCCTGAGTATGTACAACAGAAGTGGTCAGAGATGGTCAAACTGCTGGTGACTGGGGAGCTTTCTCTCTGCTGTTGGGCACAGGGCTGAGTGTGCTACATTCACTCTGCGGTTTCCATGGTTAAATCAGTAACCATACGAAGACCCTGGAGGCATGTGACTTTGTCCTTGTCAGTATCTCAAAGTCTTTTCACTTATTGGAGAGTAGCTTGGCACTTCATGTAGACACATTGCCTGCTTTTTTGGATGTTGAAGCCGGCAGTGGTTTTTCTCACTGTTAAGTTTCTTCTATATTGTCTCATTTTATTTCAGTCATGTTGATTATGTGAACTCTGTGGCCTCTGGAATCTTCATTTTTAATTACTTTTCTCACTACGCCCCTCTGTTCTTTGAATATGTCACGACTGCATATGCATACCTGTGTGCATGACATGCCCCTCCCCACTGTGGACATGTCGCCACTGTGCATGCATACATGACATGTTGAGGCCAGTGAACAACTTGTAGGAGTTGGGTCTCTCCTTCTTCCATGTGGTTTCTGAGCATCACTCAGGTGGCCACTCCTGGCAGCAAGCACGTTTACCAACTGAGCCATCTTGATAGCCCCACCCTTTCCCCCATTTCTGTAAATCCTCTCATTACAATGAGGTAGGGAAATGAGTTGGAAAGAAGACTCATGATAGTGAAGTGATGTGACTTTTATCATGGTTTGCCTGGAATTTTTTAATCTTACCCAATGTCTGTTCCATGTGCTGCCCAGTCAGGGATTTGATGATGTGTGTGTAGCCACAGTGAGGATTTTCTCATTCCTCAGAGATTTGCAACAACAGCCTGCATATTTGCGTTGTCATAGCCAACAGTGCTGCATTAGAAATGGCCATGGTTACTCAGTCCACTGAGGTTAGCTGGGTGAACCAGCAGCAATTCCTTTGTCTCTCACATTAGATCTGTTTAAGTGTAGGATAGGAACGCAGAGTTTCAGGCATACGTTCTTAGAACCATGGTGTCTCAGGTTTGTTTAGTGAGATCAGTCTTGTGGCAGTCAGCAATATGACTGGCTGCTTATCAACATTAAACATCAACTTAGATGGCTTCACCGGCTGAGGCTCATGTCACCCACCCACTCTGTATACAGCTTGTAGCCTGGAAAAGACGTTGGCTCCCATTCACTCGCTCCATGGTGTCCTCATGTTCTCAGCATTCAGTCTCTTTCTATCCTATTATCTTAGAGACTGTCTCTTTTTCTCTGCCTTTCCTGGCGTGATACCTACAGTTTGAGCAGTGGCTTCAGGCTATAGGGTATGCAGCTATGGCAGGATCTGTTAGAAAAAAGCCTCTTCCAGCTTTCAAAATGCTGTGTGTTATTCTCATCTCATTGACAGAATGTTGTCACATGGCAGCATCCCTAGCTTTAGGGGAGAGAAATGGGAACTGAGTCGAGGCAGAGTTTATTGGTACCTTGAACAAAATTAAAGTTGCTACAATCAATATATATTGGGCAGATAGCCTCCACTCTCATTCTCATACCTTCAACCTGGAATATCTGTTACTTTGAATACTTCGTTATTTCCCCGCCTCCTCTCACGTTCTGTACACTCTTTATGTAGGCTCTGTGGATCTATTCTTTCTCATTAGAGACCTTTGTCACCAGCATTTTAATGATTTTAAGTCATTGGAATACTAGATGACCAACAGAATGGATGTACTTGTAGAAATCACACAGCTGCCTGTGGCAATGTGATGCTAGAATACAACTTCTGCTCTGGTCTCTTCTCACAGACACTGACGCATACCCTACTGGGTCACTGTTGTAAGTCCCACATGGGATATCTCACATGTTATTCTCATCTCATTGACAGAATGTTGTCACATGGCAGCATCCCTAGCTTTAGGGGAGAGAAATGGGAACTGAGTCGAGGCAGAGTTTATTGGTACCTTGAACAAAATTAAAGTTGCTACAATCAATATATATTGGGCAGATAGCCTCCACTCTCATTCTCATACCTTCAACCTGGAATATCTGTTACTTTGAATACTTCGTTATTTCCCCGCCTCCTCTCACGTTCTGTACACTCTTTATGTAGGCTCTGTGGATCTATTCTTTCTCATTAGAGACCTTTGTCACCAGCATTTTAATGATTTTAAGTCATTGGAATACTAGATGACCAACAGAATGGATGTACTTGTAGAAATCACACAGCTGCCTGTGGCAATGTGATGCTAGAATACAACTTCTGCTCTGGTCTCTTCTCACAGACACTGACGCATACCCTACTGGGTCACTGTTGTAAGTCCCACATGGGATATCTCACATGGGAAGTGGGTCTACACGGAAGGGGTAGACTGCCACATCCTGTTCTCCACTTTCTTCCCCTTCCCTTCCTTCTGCCTGGGAATCACAGAGCCTGGCTTCAGGCTCTTGTGGTGAATGTCCTCCATCCTCAAAATGTGTAAGAAGAGGCTGCTCTCAGCTCTATGGGCTCCTTCCATCTTGACTCCTCCATGTTATCTCTCTGTGGCCTGAGTTTTTCTTGGAGCTGCCACCTTGCAGTTGCCTCTGTTTGTCCATGGTATTGTAACAGTGCCCAGTAGTCTATGTCAGTGTCCTCTTTGACTGTGTGCCCCATCTAAAAGCTAGCATCAAACCTTGAGGATGACACAGGAAGTACCCCATTTAAGAGCTCAGGAATTCTTTCTTTCCTGTATTGGGCCCTCAGCCTGCCTCTCTGCCATCTAAGTCTCAGCAAGAGCCAGGCTCATTCCTGTTGTTTTCAAGGAAGTCTCTATCATCCTGTTTTACCAACCAAGACTCAGGAGCCAGATGCTGGGGTGAAAACTTGCTAGTTCAGAGAGACAGAGAAAGCACTCAGCTGCTTCTTCCTCTGCCGTCATCCTAGAAGAGAGCCTTCTCCTAAGCCATCTCAAACCACAACTCCTCTGTCTGGATGTCTTTCCCTTCTACTTCCTGTGCATGTCTCTCTAAGTCCTTCTGACTTCCTCTGATAGTCTATGGTTTTTCCTATCAACTGGTTGCTGTTTCTCTCTGGACCTATGGATGACTTTATTTAATCCTATTTAGAATATTCAAACAGAAAGCTCTTGGATTAAAGGTTTGTGCTAGGGCTGAGCTACACCACAGCTAGGAACAGGTTTTTCCAGTGAATGATGCAATCTTGGGGTTCAAGGTGTGATCAAATATCCTGCAACACATCCCAAACTGAATTTCTTTGCTCAAATAACATGCTCTTTCTAAGAGCCAAGACAGTCCAGGGTACAGATCAAATGTCAGCTATCTCTAAGAGGTCATGAAGTCTTTTTCATGGTCTTTCTTCCTGACACATGGGGGTCTCCATAATGCCTTGATCACTCTTGTCTTCCTTTTCTTTGTCCCTCTCGCCTTTGTTCCTTTCTTCTTTTACACATATGTAATAAACTTAAATTCTGTGTGTATCACCATTTTCATGTCCTTTTCAAACCCTTCTATGTGTTTCTAGGTGTGGGTTTTAGCTGCCTAGTAGGATTTCAGAAGGATGAAAGAGCATGTGTATCTTTCAGAATGCAAAGTGTACTTGTTGCTATAGAGTACGGATATGAGAAATACCTTTGTGTATATCTTTGGCTGAAGACTGTGAGATGTTTTGCTATCTTGTGGGTTCTAGGGGCTGAAAATACTCATGTCCTTCCTGCCAGAGCTGCTTCTGCCAGAGGGATCATGTCACGATGTCATGTTCTTCCACAACATTTATCTTTGACTTTAAGGACCTGATTGAGCCTTGCCCCATTCCTGTTTTACCTGAAGATAATGTGTTACCTGAAGAGGCAAGAGTTTGATGTCCCAGGCAGATCTGGAGTGTTTGATAATCATCAGAAGTTCTAAGCAGGTCTCATGTGGGATATTTTCAGAGGTGGGGAGAAAAACAAAGCGGAGTTCTCATTTTCTTACCTGCAGTATTGGGAGAAAAGCAGTTGTACTTACAGCTGGGATTGACAAGTGGTTTTTTGGTTTTTTTTTTTTTTGTTTTTATTTTAGTTGGAATAAACTTTTGAGGTCTATTCTCCTTCTTTCAAAATTATCTGCTGTGTTTCCAAGTATAATATAGTTGCTGTGTTAAATTCTGGGATAATTGTGAGCAATTATTCTTCCAAAGAACAAAGAGATGAAACTGGAGAGATATTGATGCTTACCGTGTCCTCTCACAGACTTTCTGTGGTGCAGTCCCATCCCGCATTCTTTGTTCTAGTTAGGAAGCTCTTTTTGTTTTGAAATGAGAACAGCAGTTCTGACCCAAACAAATTTGGTTCATGGTGAGCCGAGAGAAAGATGCCAGGCAGCCAGAGGCTCCCCTTGCTGTGTGTTTTTCTGCTTTCTGTGTGGGTGGACCGTATTAACTAGGAAGCCCGAAGCTGACATCCTGCGTCAGACCTGCTGAATTCTGGCCTCTGTCTAGCTATGCCTTGATGCCTTGACTGCCTTTTGTGTCCCGTGGTTCCTGCTTGTCATCTGGTGTTAAGCTTTGTGAATAATTAGTTATTGATCATGAATAAGTTATGCCGATCGGTCTTTGTGCTCTTGTTCCTTGGGTCACAGAATAGAATGTAGTTCATAGACAAAGAGCCTGTCATTGTTCATTGTTAATGAATTCTTATTGGAAACAGGACAAGAAATGAGGAGATCTTACTCATCAATTTATTTATTGATAAGGTTTTGGGTTCCTTCTTCCCATCCTTTCCTCCACTTCAAAGTAGGTCAAATTAGTGACTCTTCCTGGTATGTTTAATAAAGCCAGGAAGGAAAGTTCTAGAGACTTCCCTGCTGATCTTTCATTACAGAGCAATGCTATAAAAGATTCACTGCACAGTGCTAAGCATTTCTTAGCCTAAGCACAGTTTGCCAAGACAGCAACCATTACTAACATGTCATCCTTGAGAGGTTCTTTGTAGCATTTCAAATGTATTAAAATGTGCTCATTCATTGTGCTGTTTAGGTTTTGAAACAGTTATTGTTGGCCTACAGGTTTATAACTGCTGCCTGTTGTATGATTTAATCCTTAGTTGACCTGAAGGTCTTCTCTAATGTTTTGGTTAGTGTGTACATTTCTTTCTTCCTTCTTTTCTTTTCCAACTCTCAGTGTTTCTTATTTCAGATCCCCTTGCCACCTTGCCCAGGCTTGTCTTGGAATTCCTGATGTAGTTTAGGTTGGTCTTGAACTCATGGTGATCATCTTGTCTCAGCCTCCAGGGAGCTAGGATTACAGTCATGAGCTTCCATGCCTAGCTTACGGTATGTCTTTTATAAATTGCATGCATCTGTTATTAATGTACCAGTTTCACAATTCTTTAAATTTAACATTCTGTTTGTTTACGTATAATGTTGTGAGGTTTTAGATTCCATTTCTCAACCTAAATTAAAAGCAAAAACTAAAACACATAGGTATTTTCTAAAGCAAGGCATATTTCCTTGGCCACAACATTGAAATGAAGATGACAGAGGATTGTAAGGAGAACACAAGTCATGTTAAACTGGGGACATCTTCAAAGAGGTTGAGGCAAGTGAAAATTTTTAATGCCCAAGCGAGGACGATTGCATCAGATATTGAGGTCTCATTCTCTTTGGCTACAGTGAACAGACAGGAGTGACCTCAGTCCAAGGTCATTTGGTGGATGAATATCTTGATAGAAATATAAAGCTTTTTTGCCATCCATGCACACTTGTGCTATGCAGGTTCTATTGTGATAGTTTCTGTGGGACATTCATGCTGAGGACATTCCCTTCACAGCGTACGGCTTTAGGTACTTTAGGGAAGTAGGGTCTGCACAGAAACTACATTTTAATTTTGACAACTTTTGCATTCTCCTTTTCAATAATAATCTTACTCCTAAACATTTGCAGAGGCTTTGATTGTAAATTGTTGTAGACACATTGGTCTTCAGGTGGCTTGCTTGGTTTCTTGTCAGAGGCAGAAGTGATTGGTGCCTGGGATTTGGTATCATTCCCCTTTCTGCCACAGGGAACCAGTCTCTGGAGAAGCTCCCCTGGAGTTGGTTGACAAGTTTCATTCCCGTTTTTTTTTTTTTTTTTTTTTTTTTTTAATGGTTTCAAGCAGTGGACTTCCAAGAAGTAAACAAGACAGAAAGATGCAGTAAATATAAAGGCAAAGGAAATTTGGGGGGGGGGGAAGTGAAGACGGAAATTCCATTTGCATACAGAATTTGAAAACGGCATGGATCATTAGACTCTTAAGAATTTTTACAATCCTTAATGCATTCACATCAATCATCAAACATGATTATAAAAATAGTCCTTATTCATGTAACTAGAGTCACAAATCATATTTAATCACTTTAAAAGCAGTACTTCAAAACAAACAGATGTCAGGCTGCTGAGACAGTTCATAGGCTAATAGCAAGTGCTCTTCTTGAGGAGGACTCAAGTTTGGTTCCCAGAAACCACACGGTAGCTCTCAACCATCTTTAAGTCCAGTTCTGTGGGATCTGATGGCCTCTTCTGGCCTCTACTGACAGTGCACACACATGGTTTTCATACATAGATACACGCAAAAGATAATCTTAAAAACAAAGAAACATATGTCACAAAGAAAAGAGCATTAAGATTTAGCTTTTTGTGAGTAAAAACTAATGCAGACAGCAGAAGAATTATCTAGAAAATACAAAAGGTTTTGTGCTCTAGGCCAGTTTTTCTAAGTTTTTTTTGGAAAAAGACAGACATTTTAAACTAATTTGTGTGGAGGAGAATTGTACTCAGGCTTTACTTCAGTGTATAGGTTCAGGTTTAGAGAATATTGTAAATGCTTTATAAACTTGACTATGCATAAATTTCCTTTTGCAAGTTGTATGCCTCCCAAACCTCAACTGGCAAACTATAACGTGCTTAAGTTTCTGCTTCCCCCCTTTCTTTCTTCTGGAACAATGCCTGTCGTGCTACTACTGAACAAGAATTTCATTTTGTAACTCCAGGTCCTCTATTCTGAACAAAATTTTCTCCTTGCCCTCTTTACCAAGGATGCTTTTCTCCTCATCATTTCCTTGGTCTCTTCTCTCCTTGCTTCCTGCTTTCAGTTTGACTTTGCTTCCTTCCTTAAATGGACACTGTTCAATAAACCTCTGAAAGTCTCCGCACTTAGACAATTACTATTTTTTTCACAATGAAAGTATGAATTTTATGTCTTACAGATTTTACTCATCAAAACATGCTTTATCTTCCCACTTTATTCTTTCCAGATAGAATTACCCATCAGCTTGAATTTGAAATTCTTAAGTAATCATTTTTGTAGTAAAGACCAGAGAAGAAATCTTCCTTGAATTTTTCCATATATTGACAGTGTATGAAATGTATATTTTAATAGACCCAGTTATATACTATGTTGTACAGACTTTAAAAAGCCAAGAAAAACCTTAATTTATATTTCACTTATTTTTATTATTTTGACTTGCTTTGGAATCATATAGTTCATTTTTATACTTGAGGCTACTTGTAGACTTTGGCTTGTGTTGATAATTTATTTTTAAACATATCATTTAACACTCATCCAATTTATTCCTTGATTACATATGAAATTGGAGATGTTACTTATATAGTCTTTATTTTCATTTATTTTCTTGCCGAAGACAAGCCCTAAAAATTAAATAGCTTTGTTTAATATGAAGGAGGCAATAGATATTACATTATCTTTTTCATTTGTGTATTTATTTTTAGGTCAAAGCTATGGTTTGACTTTAGTATAGAGCAGAGATAATTATAATGTGGTCAACCCATGAAGTCTAGGCCAAGGTGTTTGCTAATACAGACAGTCGATCAGTAGATTCTGTTTTTACTTTGTCAGATTTTTTTTTTTAAAGAGAGTAGGTCAGTAGTGTAATTTATTAGTTTATAAAAAATAGTTGAATTAAAATTACATTTATGATAGAATGTATTTTTATGAAGCCTGAGACCAAATTTTTCAGCCTCATCATTTCACATAGGGTACCATTTTCAAATGGTACCCTTCTCTACCTTTATGTTTTTCCTTTTTTCTTTTCATCCCAAATGAACTTAGGAGTAAACTATTTATCTGTTTTCATTTTGGCTAGTACTGAGTGAAACATATTTCCAAACTCCCTTGAATAACTAGATCATTTTAATGTGAGGGGAAAAGTTGGATTGAAAATAGAGACAAAAAAGAAGAAATTAAGAGCCAAAACTTAATGTGATTATCATGTTTATTGTATAGTTGCAGATTAAGAATAATCATAACAGTGTTGACATGAGAATTTTAAATCAAGCATGCAATCAAAAACTGTTTTTAGATACACAGAGCCCAGAGAGATTTACCACCAAAAAGTATAGATGTGACAACCAGTTAAAGCATTTTAAAAACGTGGGGGAAACTGCTGCTGCAGGAGCTGTTGTTAAGGCTATTCCCTTGGATTGCAGGGTCAGCTGACCATGGCTAAGTTAACTCAGCCCTGAGCTGTGGCTGGGACTCAAGGAAAGAAAGTTACCCTTATGCAAAGTTATCCCCAAGCAAACTGGAAGCACCTGGCAGAAGACTGACCCTTCATAGGGGTTCCACTTCAAAGAGGGCTCATAGCTTCATGGAGTGCTGCCTTTTTTACTGAAGGGACCTTTCCAGAGCATAAAAGCAGTAGGGTGTTCTTATCAGAAAGTGGGAATCTTGATCTGAGAAAAGACAGTCAGAAAAAGCTATGTTGTGGGAACAGAGAAAACTGTGGGCTCCATATAGGTTCTGCTGGAGTTGTTCTCCAAAGGGGTTGTACTCCAGGAACCTTTGTGGTCACCACAACTTAAAAGAAAAAAAATCTGATATCCATCCATTCTATGTATGTGTGTATGCACATATGTATGTATGTATGTATGATCAATCATCTACTATCTAATATCTGTCATATCTATCATACCCTTGACCTAGCATCTTATCTTATCTACTTACTTGTCTTTCTATTAACTCCTAAACATATCCCTACCTATCGCCCTGTTTATCCATTCATGTTATTTTTTATGTCAACTTGATACAACATGGAGTTACCTGAAAAGGAACCTCAGTTGAAGAATTGCCTCCATTGCACTTCCTGTGGTTATGTCTCTGTGGTAGTCTCCTGTCAGTTGCTCTAGGACAGTGGCTCTTAACCTGTGGGTTGTGACACCTTTGGGGGGGGTCAAAATGACCCTTTCACAGGGATCACCTAATAGCAGCTGCATATCAGGTATTTACTTCATGATTCATAACAGTATCATAATTGCAGTCATGAAGAAGCAATGAAAAATTTTATGGTTAGAGTCACCATAACATGAGGAACTTTGTTAAGGAATCACAGCATTAGGAAGGTTGAGAATCACTGATCTAGGAAGTCCATGCTACTGTGGCTGGCACCATTCCCTGGCCAGGTAGTAATGTAGCTGAGCACAAGTTAGTGAGTGAGCTAGGGGTCTTCAGTGGTTTCTGTAGAGATCTTGTGAAGACTTCTTCCAGTATGGACTGCGACCCAAAGTATAAGCCAAATAAACCCCTTTTACCCTAAGTTGACTTTGGTCATGTTTTCTTACAGCAATGGAAAAGAAACCAGAATACTATTTATAATGTTCTATCTTGTCTATTATCTCTTCGGTATGTCTATCTAGGTCTATTATATATAGCTCACTACCCATCTATCATCTCTATGTATATATTTATATCTATCCTTATCTATCAATCAAATCTATTCCTCTGTTTATCATTTCTTTAGGTTTCATCCACTGATCTTTCATCTGTCTCTTATATCTATCTATCTATCTATCTATCTATCTATCTATCTATCATCTATAAATTATCATCATCATCTATCAGTATTAATTACTTTACTGTTGCTTTAATAAAACACCATCACCAAAACTGCAACAAAAACTGGGGACCAAGCCTTCAAACATCAAAGCCAGTGAGGAACATTGTTATTCAAATCACTGCCTTATTGTGTTTCTATCTCTCCCTCTCTCTAGATACCATTTTTCTATATCTGTCATCTCTCTACTCTGTTTAACAGAGATGTGTAATAGTCTATATTTGGGAATAGCATTTCCATGGTATTACACATTCCTCAATAGCATTATGCATTCTGCTATGTGTAATGGTCTTTATTTGGAAATAACATTTCCATGGTTATAGCTGAACATTGTAGTGGGAACATACCTGGCAACAGTAGACTGTAGACCTGTTCAGAGGGTGAGGCAAGGGAGTGCTTTTCAAGGTCAAAGTCATGAAATGGCATTGGCCACTTGAACTTGTAGTTGTTGGCCATGATCTTTCATAGCAGGAGTGGCATCATTCCCAGGTGGAGGAGGCAGGTACTGGACAGAGAACCTGCATTGTGGTGTTGCGGCCATTGTGCAGGTGTGGACTTTCTAGTGATAATATTAGGTAAATATGCATAGGATCCCTTTCTTATAGTTTCCACACCTATTTACTTTGAAAAACTTTAAAAATCATGTGTATACTTGTGTGTCTCTCTGTGTGGGTATGTGCGTGTGAGTTAGTGCTCAGGGATGGCTGAAGATGATGCTTGGTTCTCTGCCGCTGTAATTCTAGGCAATTGTGTTTTGTCTGATCAGGGCGCTAGGAACAGAATTCAGGTCCTCTGCCAGAGCAGTGCTCTCTTGACCACTGTGCATCTCCCTAACCCTGTTGACTTGTTTTTACAGATTTAACAAATCATTAAATGACTCCATCTTAATCATCACAACTTGCATATTTTTTCACACATTTGTTTTTATTACTTTTCTATGTATTTCTCTCTTTAAACACCATATTCCCTTTTTCTTCTCCTCCTTGCTTTCTTCAATACTGGTTAATGTTTCCTATTTTCCATCTTATTTTCTGCTGTCTTAAAGTGTTAAACGTCTTTTACTATTTTTTTTTTGTTGTTAATTATCCCAAATGGAAACATGCCCACTAAATTTAAAGAATAATTTAAATAACTATTACCACTCTCTTGAAAGTGCTAGCTATATCCAGAACAGCAGAACATGGAGACTTCATGCATTCTTTTTGTCCTTGGCATTAATGTCACCCCTTGCACTTTAATTCTACATGTATTTTGAGCTTGGCCACACATTGTTGTTTTGTATAGCTGGCATTCATTGGTTGTGCTCTATGTATAGAATTGCTTTTCATTTCTCTTTTAACTTCAGGTTTCCCTCAGGGGCCGTTTTCCTTCTGTCAAAAGAGTTCCCCTTAGAATTTCCGTTAGAAGAAATCTGCTACAGGCTTTGTGTATATGAAAATGATTTATTTCATGTCTGTGTTTGAAAGATACTTTCATTTGACATAGCCCTCCAGATTGGCAGTTTTCTTCCTCCAGGTGTTACTCTATTTTCCTTTGGTTTCCATCGTTTCTGGGGAGAAGTCTGTTTCCAGACTCAGTATTATTGTCATATCCTTAAAGGTAGAGAAATATGTGTGTGTGCCCCCCTTCCCTGAGGCTGCCATCAGGGTTTTCTTTGTGGTTATTTGCATAGGAATTAATCTATGTGGGCTGCATGGAAACATTATTCTTTGCATTTAATTTGCATTGACTCTTTGGGGTTTGGGGTTGAAGTCTTCGATCATCATTCTAAAGACTGCCCTTCCTCATGATCCTTCCTTTCTGCTGATACTTGTTACATGTATCCTAGATCTCTCCTCTTCCACACTCTTCTATTTTCCTCCTTTGTCTGTGTTCTTAGTAATTTTTTTTTGGTTGTTTTCCAGTTTACTATTTTTGTTTCTTGCTGTGCCTAGTTTTTATTTAGCTCATACAGTGAATTCCTAATATTATTACATTGTTTAATTTGGCAACTTTCATTTTAAAGATCATTTGTGCACTACAATGTTTCACCCTGACTTCTGTTTTTCCCACCTTTTATTTTTCTGACATTCTATTGTTTTATTTTTTTTTCTAATTAAGAAAAGATGTTTTATTTGTAGTTTTGTGCCAGCTTGTGTGTCTCAGACTTGTGTTTAAACACATGTGTGTGACACCCATAATGGCCAAAAGAGGGTGTTAGATTCCCTGGAGCCTGTTGTGAGATGCCATTTACCTGTTCGGAACCAAACTCAGGTCCTCACAAGAGTAGCAGCACTCTTGACCATTGAGCCTTCTCCCTAGCCCTCATGTTTCCTCTAGTTTTGATGTTTCCCATCAACTGACTACAGGAACTCTCATGTGCTCTGGGCCACCATCTTTTCCTCTTTGGTTTGGCCATGGGAACCATCTTCTGCTGAGATTAGTGAGTTCTGGTTGAAGCCTGGACCACACATATGCAAAACGTTGGAAGCTCCAGATTGTGTGTTTGTCTTCCTGAAATGGCTCATCCCATCTCCTGGGTTGAGCCTCTTGCTCTTGTTCGAGACGGTGCTTGGGCATCGCTGTGCTGTAAGCCAGGCCATTTCTGTTGCTGTGGTAAAAATACCTACTTCAACAAAAGGCAACTTAGGGGAGAAAAATTTATTTCTCTTTCAATTCTAAGTCACAGTCTTATCACTTCCAGGAAGTCAAAGCAAGCACAGCTATAGTCAGGAGAGAAGAGATAACAAATGTACCCTGTCAGCTATCATTGTCTTCTGTAATTCTTTTCAGGAGCCCCTTCTTCAGGAATGGTGCCACAAACAATGGGCTAGGTCTTCTCACACCAACTAATCCAGATAACCCTCCACAGACATGCCCACAGGCCAGCCTGGCTTAGGATACTTTTCATTGAAACTGTCTGTCCAGATGATCCTAGGTTGACCTTTAAAACCAACAAAAGCCTTCATTTTAGGCTTGGTCAGTTTGGGCACTTGCTTTCAAGAGAGCGTATGGTGGGCTGGGTGCCTTATAGTCCTGGTGAGCTGCATTCTGCATTTCATTTTCCAATGTTCTCCAGCGTTACCACTCAAGAATCTGCTGTGTTTTGTTTAGTTTGCGTTTTTTTTTTTTTTTTTTTTTTGTGTGTGTGTGTGTGTGTGTGTGTGTGTGTGTGTGTGTGTATGTATGTATTTTGTCTTTTATCTGTTGTGTTTTTGGAAGTCCCTTTCCTTGATTTTTGGAACTCAAGTTATTTCTTCTGTAGACTGGTACCAGTTCCACTTGGCTGTCTAGAAGTTTCCATCTTAGTGTTTAGTTTCACACACCATGCATCTCCAGGAACTGGCAAATGTCCTGGGGTGACAGAAAATTATAACTTATATACAGTAAATGGCATATATCAGCATTCTTGGAGCCAGCGTACAAGATTCTTATTGTTCATTCAAAGCAGGAAGCTCTTGACACTTTTCTGGTTTCCATAGCCTTATAATGAATGCATTGGTATAGTGCCATTACTGGAAATAATTTTGAATTTACCATTATAATGTCATTTTGAAATGGTTATCAAATCCTGTTGTGTTTAGGCAATTAAGTCTCCTTAGGCTAGTTCTTACAAATCATGACACCTCCCAGGTATTTGCATCGGCACCCGCCATTGTTTTCCCACGACCTGCCAACAGAAGTTCATGACTCTATAATTTTAATTGTTCAGTACATCATTTAAGCAAACCTCTATTTGGAAACCTTTATTTACAAAACAGGTGCACTGGGTTGCAATTTCCCACTTTATATAGAATTCCTTGCTTTAGAATGGAACTCATTTAAATGTAAGATTACCTCTGGGGTAATTAATTATCACTGAGTTTATGAAATTTTCCATTGTGTACAAGTTTCAGGTGGGGTCTATTTTTAATTAGGCAGGAAACTAGTTTACATTAATAAAACATCTGAGTTGCTACATTTTAAAATGTAAATGCAACTTGCAGTAACTGCTAATAAATAATTTATAGATGGAACTTGTTTATGATGAACAGCATATATCAGCATCCATGGAACCAGCATACAAGAGCCTTATTGTCCACATAAGGCAGAACTGAAGATCTTGACAGTTTTCTGGTCCCCGTTGCCTCTTAAATAGATGCACTGGTGTAGTGGCATTTCTGAACATAATTTTGAGTTTACCGATATAATGTCATTTTTTTTTCAAATGTTTATAAGAGCCTTTTGGACAATTAACTCTCCTTATGTTAGTTACATAACATTAGGAGTTAAGAATACTGGCAGAAGGCTTGAAGATAGAGCCCTACAAGTGTAATTATCTGGAATGCACAAGGTCTGGGATCCATCAACAGTACCACAAATTCAAATAATTAATGAATAATTGAAAACTGGCACAAAGCATGTCAAATGAAAATGTTTTTTTTTTGGGGGGGGATAGGATTAAAGCTAAATTGTTTCATCATATCTCCCTTCTTTTCTTCCTTTTGTTTCCTTCTTCCCATACTTCCTTTTGTATAGATCATGTCATTTTAGGCTTATGAAGTGTGTCAGGTTACCAGCAATATGCATTGTGAGTAAGTCCACCACTCTGATGCATATCTCAATAGTTGTGTATCAAATCGCATTCCCCTTTTGATGGATGCTGGAGATGGCACCTCATAGTCCCACAGGTTCCCCCCATCAGCAACCTTGGTTATACGGGTTCAGGGTGCAGAGGTGAACTTTTCCTCAGGTCCTCACAGTGTCATGTGTTTCTTGCAGGCTGTATGAAAACAAGGGGGAGGCTGAATTCGTGGAGTCCTTGTTGCAGCTGTTCCGGTCCATCAACGATATGATGAGCAGCGTATCAGAGCTCACAGTCAGGGTGAAGGTAGCCCTAACCCTAACCCTAACCCTAACCCTAACCCTAACCCTAACCCTAACCCTAACCCTAACCCTAACCCTAACCCTAACCCTAACCCTAACCCATGCTCAGCCTGGCTCAGGCAGCTCCCTCCTGGGCTGAGAGACCCTGGGTCATGAGTGCAGTCTTGGTCTGTGTGCAGTGATTTCTCAGCTTCTTCCTCCCTGAAGTATTGTTTAGCTCTTTGCTCTGTTCCAGAAAAGTTCTGAATGTACTTTATGTAAATAGAGGGAAGTTTATTAAAATCAGTTTAACAGCCAACTTGTCAGGGCATCTGGGAGGGATGCTGAGGTGGATGGAGCTTTAGTCAGACCTCAGGCTGTGAAGAGGGGATGACTCCCTTCTCCCTTCTGCCTTCTCTTCACCCATTTCTTTTGCATGTGTTTGTGTGTATGTGTGTGCAGGTTGAGGCCAGAATTTGACCTTGGTTGTCATTCCTCAAGTATCTTCCACTTTCTTGTTTGTTTGTTTTAGATGAGGTTTCACTAGCTGGCCTGGAATTCACTATATGGACCAGGCTGTCTTTGAACTCACAGAGAACTGCTTGCCTCTGTCTCCGAAGTGTTGAGATTAATGGCGTGCACCATCATGTCCAGTGTCTTTTTGTTTTCGAGACAGGGTCCATTGCTGAGCCAGGAGCTTTATAGTTAGTCTATCCTGGCTGAGCAGTTACCTTCAGGCTTCTTCCTTTCTTTGCTTGCTCATCCCCGAGATCTTACGTGTGACTCGCTGTGCCTAGCATAGAACTCAGCTTCTCATACCTTGCATACAAGTGCCTCTAATCATTGAGCCCTCTTGCTGCCCTCCCTCCCTGTTTGGTTCGATGGGATTGAATTGAGGTCTTCATGCTTGCAAGGCAAGCCCTTGAGCGGTTGAGTTATCTCCCCAGCTTCTCTTCACCCATTTATGATCATCTGTTCTTGTTCTGTCATTCTTGGGAAGAAGGTTTAGGACTCCTCCAGGACTGAGTGGCATGGAGTCATCCCAGAGACAGGGTGTGGAGCGGCCCCAGGGAGTAGTCCCAGGTTCTCGCACCCTTGGGCATCTCTGTTATGTGGATTTTTATGGGCTGCTTTATGACCGAGCAAGCTGTGCAGTTTGGAGTTTGCTGCCTACAATACTTGCAGCGAGGAACAAAAGCAAACCTTCCAAGTGAGTCCTTGTATCTTCACTCTCCGCACCGAAGCTGCATCTTTTCTTCCTTTGTGTTCTTTTAGTGGATAAATTCAAATGAGCTCTTTGTCGTTATTGTGTTAAAAAGTGTTTGGAACAAGTCATCTCCCAGCTGAAGAGCTGTGCTGTGCTGTCTGTGATGAGGATATGTGTGTTCAGAAGTGGTTTCTTGTCACAGTCACCAAGGTGAGTCCCCTAGTCAAGCAAGACTTCCCTTCTGCCTCCAAGGTGGTTCCTTGCTGAACCTTGAGATCCCTTGCCCAATTTTGACATGAATTTCCCCCAAATTGGTGATCTGTGAAGAAAGCCATGTCCTACATATATTAAAAGTTTTAGGTTAGTTGTTTTGACAGTGCGATATTGCCCAAGGCTGCCTTAACCTCCCAGGGTTAAAATTAGCTTTCCACCAGTGTATTTTACTGAGAAACGCAAGTGGCATTTGAGAGAAACAGACACACGTTGTGCAAGAATAGATAAAAACAGTTGCAGGAAGTTTCAAGACCAGTAATTTTAGTTGGCTAAATATATTCTTACATGATTAAGTTTGATTGGGCTTGACTGGTGTCTGCCTGACTCCCTGGAAGTCAAGTCATTTGTCAGCGGAGCCCGGAAAGCTTTCCCTCCGGTGGGTGTTTTATTGTAAGACACGGATGAATTCAGTGACGTTCAGACGTTCATGCTTGCTGCAGGCCTTCCATCTGCAAGTTGGAAGACGGGTTTCTTCCTTCACTGTTAATTTGGTGTTGTAGAAGCTCACCACATTTGCTCTTCCAGCATTGCTGAATTGAGGGTCCTTGGACTTGGCTCCTGGCTCACATACGATTTTTACTCTTTCTGTTTTGCCATATGGAAATGGAAAGAGAATTAAGTTGAGAAAGTGTGTCTTTTATTGGGGGTCTCGTAGGATTAAATGTTGTTTCCCAAAGGGCTGCCAGTGGTACCTGCTTTGATTTGCGGGTGCTGGGGTGTAGGTCATGTGCATGGTGCCTGTGCCTGCAAGTGTGTATATGAGTATACTGGGTGAGAATATGTCTATATGTAATATAGTGATATATGTGTGCACCTGTGTGGGTGTGAGAATTGTGTATGTCTCTGTTTAAATACACGTGTGAAAATATATGAGTAAGCATGCATGTTTGTGCTGTATGAGTGTGTGGATTGTGGGGTATGTTTCTTTATTTCCCCGAGTGCATTCATTTGTAGTGTCTGTTGTATATAGGGAGCTGGAAATGGTTCATGAGAAATGTCAGCCCTTATCCCATATGATGCACTCAGGCGTTTTCTATTCTCTTCTAGTCTCCTTTAGTCTATTCTAGGCTAATGTTTTTCAGTAGTAAAATTGCTTGCTGGAAGGCTCTGTGTTTCAGCTAGGGCTAAT
The DNA here is from genome assembly GCA_030556225.1 of Cricetiscus sungorus. Lineage (NCBI taxonomy): Eukaryota > Metazoa > Chordata > Mammalia > Rodentia > Cricetidae > Cricetiscus > Cricetiscus sungorus. The sequence continues at coordinate 94,182,648 of JANBXA010000007.1, forward strand.
GGATCTCAGTCTGCATTTGCAAGCAGTACTTTTTACTGTTCTTTGGGGCTCTTTCCCATCTTTCCTGTACAGAATAATATGAATATATTATCATAGTTCTCTCCACTTCTCCACTGTCTTGTGGAGCCGCAAGCCCCTGCCACTTGGCCATGTGGCTGGGACTGGAGTGAAGACTAATTGAATTTGAGGCTCCTGCACGGAGAATGATACACAGACATGTGAGGAGCGGTCTCCTTCCAGGGACTGCCGTTAGGGAGATGCCCTCCTGTATGTCTCCTTAGTCATCCTCTCCTTGTTCGATTTCTGTCTCTCCTTCCTAAAAGGAGCTGTGTTGGAATAAGTTGCTGTTGATGGGTGGGTTTTGCCCTCCAAGAAACATGATTTTAATGCCTTGTGTTTTAAGTCAAATTCTTCCGCATGAAAAGCTTTTCCTGCTTTTTTTGTGTATCTACTTCTAAGCTTGCATCTTGGGTGTCTGCTACTTCTTACAAATTACAAAGTTCACAGTTTTATTTTCACCAGAAAAAAGTCTGAATGCCTGAGGGAGGATTACAGCTAACAGTCAGATGCGACAGTTTCCACCAATGAGAAGTCAGGCTTTGCAGAGCTTTGACCTGTCTGGAGCTTCATGCATGGTGACGACAGTACCCATTTACACCTTCTCTCCAAGGCTCTTTCATTTTCCTCCCTAGGTTCAAGTTCATAAGACACAGGTCTGCTCATTACATCAGCTCTCAGAGCTGCTGAAGTGGGCACTTCATCCTATAGTTTGTGGTTTTCCTCTGCATGTGGAGCCATCCCACACTGACACAGATCTGTGTGATGAACCACATGTTTGCTGTGTGTTCTCCCTCAGTGTACATGGGATATTGCCTCCAGGACTCTATAGCGTCACACAGAGACCTGAGATGCTCAGATTCCTAAGAAAAATAAAATAGCACTTACAAATAGCCTTTGCCCATCCTCCCTTATAGTCTGTTTTTTAGTATTAACTTAATTTTTTAGGAAGAGGAAAGTTTCCTTTGGTCTTGCTGTTTGAAAGTGCTCAGTTTACATCAAACCTTCTCTGTTTGCATAGCTTATGTTACCTAATTCAGTGTAAATGCCATGTAAATAGTGGTCCTGAATAGGGAATGATGAGGGGGGAAAAAAGTCTGTATATTTTTGGTTCAGATATATTTCCTCACATCTGGTTTTGGTCAATGCTTGGTTAAAACCCACCAATGTGAGCTGGCACTTGGGAGCCCGGGAGGCAGAGCTCGCTTTCTCTCTCTCTCTCTCTCTCTCTCTCTCTCTCTCTCTCTCTCTCTCTCTCTCTCTCTCTCTCTCTCTCTCCTCTCTCTCTCTCTCTCTCTCTCTCTCTCTCTCTCTCTCTCTCTCTCTCTCTCTCTCTCTCTCTCTGTCTCTCTCTCTCTCCCTCTCTCTCTCTGGTTTACCCTGAGGCCTTCAGTTTCCAAACCTCTCACAGTTCTCCTGTAACTGTCCTGTGTACTCTCAGGACTTGTCTCTCACACGAGACATCTGTGCTTTCTCTCTGCCTGGTGCTGTTAAATAAGATGGTTGTGACTTTGTTTCCTGTGAGTCTAGTCCTGTCCTTGCTTCTACTTCCTTCCATGTGGCACTGAGTCGTGAGGGATTCACTTAGTTTCTCAGCACCTACTTTTGTCACCTTTGTTTTTCTGATTATTGGCTGTTTTGAGGAAGGAGAAGAGGGCTGTGCTGAGGATGTCAACCAGTGAGGGACTTGACCATTGTAGACCAGGAAGCAGCCTAAGAAAGTCATATTTTGAGTATCAACGTTTTGCCCAAATCAAAACATGTCCTGTAGCTTGTTGTTTTCTGCCAGCCTGCCCGCTGCCGGTCTGGCGCGCCGGCCCCAAATAATACTCAGATTGTATTTGATACAATCCTGTTGGCCAGTGATCATTATTGTTTATGGGCTAGCTCTGTCTTAATTATTAACACATTTCTACTATTCTAAGTATTACCACGTGGCTAATCCCACCTAAGAGCGGCGGCCCCGACATCTTGATTCCTCTAGGCTCTACATCCTGACTCCTCCTTACTACTTCCTCTTTCCTCCTTTTCTCCTAGCCCCACCTATCTTGCTTTCTCATTGGCCCAACAGTGCTTTATTTATTAACCAGTATGAGAAACATATTTACAGAATAACATCTCCCATCATCTCCTCTTTTCTGTCTAAAATAAAAGAAGGGGTTTAACCTTAACATAGCAAAATATACTATACAAAAGTTATCAAATAAGAATCACAGTTAACAATATTTAGTCCATTAACATTTTGTAAGACTTAAAGAAAATATCATATCTCCTATCTTTGTGAGTCTAAAGTCCTATATGTAATATATCTTTAATTCTAACTAAGGAAAACTATAACCAAAACTATCTGTCTTCAACTCCTTTAAAGATCATAGAAGGATAATATATAATTCTAGAAATGACAGAGACAACTCACTGCCTGGTCAGTCACCCGAAGTTCTTCTGTAATGTTCCATCTTCAGCCCATAGGCCATAGTGTGTCTTCCGACTCCTCAATAAAGCAGGAAACTTTTAACTGTCCACCTGTATTGGCAGTTTGTCAGTCACTTTTCTCTGTGTACTGTAGACTGTCTGGCTGCCTTTTCCATGAAGCAGGATGTCCATTTACAAACACATTTACACATTTACAAAATAACATCTCTCATCAATGTCCTTTCCTTTGAGGTTGGGAGGGGTCGGCTGTATGGCAGTGGGCAGTGCATGATGGACATGATATAGACTTTAGTTGCAGGTTTCTCATATTTCTCAGGCGTAGGATGTGATGTTCCTCATCGGGACTTTCCAGGTCATGTCACTGAAGAAGGAGAAAGACTTATATAGGAACAGCTGAGTCTGGCAGCCCAGGAGCAGCCAGCCCTGACAGGAATGGCTACACTTGGTTGAGAGTCAGCCAGGGGCCAGGCCTTCTAGAGAGTAGCGCTGACAAGATGCCAGAGTCCAGAAGGTGAAAGACCTAGTTAACACGGAAGTTATATTAATTTCCTACACTCACACAAAGAAACTTCTTCAAATGCAGTGACTTGAAACAGGACCGATCCATTCTCTCATAGGCCTGTGGATTGGAAGCCTGGCATCAAAGCGCCAGCAGGTTGATTCCTTCTCTGTCATCTGGGACAGAATCTGGTGGTCCTCAGCTGTCCTTGGCCCATAGACACATCCATCTGGCTCTAGTCTGCATCTTCTCATGGGGGCTCTGCCTGTGTGTGTGCATCTTATGTCCTTTCTCCTTTTTGATCACGTGGAACCAGTGCCCACTCTCCTAAAGCCTGACCCAATGCCAACATAATTTCATCAGACAAGACACTGTTTCCTGTCAGACTGCAGTCATAAGTACTTTAGACTTACTTGTATGCGTCCTTTTGATATAATCACTCCATCAACAGCAGCCATCGGCTTGAGTATGAGTGGCTCCCGAGATGATAGAAGAACACTGGCTTTGGGCTAGGTACCTGTCCTTAGCCTGAACCATTACCTGTGGAGCAGAACCTTCTCAGATTAGTGTGGACACTAGAGGCCATGTGAGCACAGACTCCAGTTCTGTATCTGAGCAGATCCTGGCCCAGCTCTCAAGTGACCCTCATGTCTCTGGACCCTGCCTGCTCTGTAAGTTGGAAGAAGCCAGGCTAATGCTGCCTTCCAGTGGCTGAGGGCACTATTAGGGGGAGCGCTGGGGTCTGAGCTGGTACAGTCTTCCCCCTGCCTTCAGATGTGCTGCCTGCCCACAGCTTCTGGGCTTTGATTTGACATGCATGGGGAGACCATTGCCGGTAAAGCTGAGCGTGTGCCAGTAAAGAATGAACAGCAAAGAATGTGGCAGCAGCAGTGTCTTGTGTCTTTTTGACAAGGAACCTTTGGTTTAGAATGCTCCCAAGTTCATTACTGTACTCTCTGTTCTGTCCATCTTCAGCGGCTTCCACAGTCCAGACGTGATGAGACCTCAGCAGATGGGGCAGCCTGGGGCTCTGCCTTCTGCTTAATTTGTGTCTGTGTGGGTCTTACCTTCTCCACAGGACCATTAAGCATGAGCGAGGTTAATCTGGAGACTCCTGCCAGGTGCACTTGTTCCAAGGCCCCATGTGTGCTGTGTGCAGGACACTGCTGCAGCCGGCAACTTTGCAGATGTGCAATAGGAACAGCAGAGACCCCTGCCTTTCCACCTTCCTGTGCATGAGTCTGCCTTTGCAAGCCTACATTTGCATGGGTCCCTTGCAGCCGGTGTGCGAGAATTGTTACAAGGACAGTCTCTATCATTTGTGGTTTTGTGCTTTGTTGCAAAAACCCAGCCATCTTCCCTTGATGGAATCACCATAATTATAGCTGTAATCACTGTGTGCCAGTTTGGGGCACGTGCCAGAGCTGATGTGCGCTCATTTGCTCAACCCAGTGATTTCTCATCATATTAATTTCCCTGTTGTTGAATGCAAGGGCTTTGCTTTTAGAACCTTTAGCCTACAGTGAGTGATTTCATTAGGAGGTAGTGGGAGAAAGTAATTTTGTTTTCCTTTAAGCTGTGACTGACTTCTTCTGTGCTGATCACCGTGTCCCTGCTTGTGTTAGAGGCAAGCGTTTGAGTTGGAGTTGCAGCATTGTGGCTACTTTAATTGTCCCATCTACTATGCCTTTTGTAAGACACTCACTGGGAAGTAGACACTCCCTTGACTTTGGGACTTCTGCTCAGGAGCCCATGATTTCCTCCTGTTTCCATCATGGTCTTTAGGACTCGCTGGCATTCCTTCCACATGTAATACTGGCTTGTATCCACTTCCTGCCAACCACGTCATTTAACTTCCTTTTCTTCCTCCATCATAGTCCGGATTCCTTCAGTGTCTTTGAGTAGCAGCAGGCTATACAGACAGGCTTATGCTTGGCATTCCATCATTCATTTGTTCAGCTGTTTCAAAAGTTTGTTTGGGAGTGAAGGAGGCGACTCAGTGGGTAAGAGATTGCTCCTGTGGGCCCGACACTGTGCTAGGCCAAGACAGGAATAATATATGCCAATCTGTGTTCCCAGGACTATGTTTGAGTGAGGAAGACAGGGAATGAACTCATTAACCACCCAAGAGGCAGAGTTACACAGTGGGAGATTCTATCCAAATTCACACATGTTCTCACTTTATGATGTATAGTAAATTGTTTTAAGAAAAAGATAAGGTTTGGAGTGACAAGTTCTGTCAGAGGATGGAAGTACTTTGGAGTGCTCTGGAATGTTTAAAGAAGAACTAAAAAGATACTGTGGGATGGGAAAATTGAGGTAGAGACTGAAAGGCATCTGTGGTCTTCATAAGTGAGATATTTGCTTGTTTATCTTGTGTGTTCCTGGTGCACTAGGGAAACCGAGACAGGAAGTTTGCCAGTTTAGGACAGACTGGGGACCACAACAAGACCTTGTTTCAAAATGATATGACAGAAGGGCCTGGAATATAGTTCAGGGTTCAATTGTTTCCTAGTTATGTTTGAGATTCTTTAACTCCCAATACCAGAAAAACTAAGCAAAACAAGAAAAAACGAAAAGGAAACCCTCCAATTATAAAAAGGAAATGAGAAGATCAAGTTAGCCAGAGTAAAGCCTAGTTTGGTTTGTGTAGTAAGACCCTGTATAACCCCATCCCCAGAAATAAACAAACATAATTCAGTGCTTGTGACTGTTTTGAATCAACACTGAGATCATGTGCACCTGTGAATGCTATGCCTGTGGAGGCAAGATGAGGGCGCGGGATCCTTGGAGCTGATGATTCTGATCCTTCCCACATGGGTATTGGCAACCATAGTTGGGTTTTCTGCCAGAGCAGCAAGTGCTCTTAATTGCTGAGCCATCTTTCCAGTTCCTAAATACAAGACTGTCTTTAAGGACTAGTCTCTCTCTCTCCCTCTCTCCCTCCCTCTCTCTCTCTCTCTCTCTCTCTCTCTCTCTCTCTCTCTCTCTCTCTCTCTCTCTCTGTCTCTGTCTCTCTCTCTTTTGGGTTAACATCTCATGTCTGCTCCTTGTCTGATATCCCTTTAGTGTGTATTATTGATGGCTATCTGCCAGAGTTCCTGCTATAATATTGCTGGTCATCATTGGATGCCTGATTATATAATTAGCTGGGGAAGTACCAGATTTCAACTCCCATATGGTTTAGAAGAATTTATCTCAAGCTTTTTTTGCTCTGATAGATTGTGTAGTGTGAAATAATTCTAATCCCTTCTATTTATGCAGCCTCTCAGTGGCCAGAGCCTTCTGATGCATGCTGTCTCTCAGGATCCTTCAGTACTACCATAGTGACAGTGCAAAACAATAATGAAACAGGGTTCTAAAGTGAGAGAAGAAGAAAGAATTTATGAGGAGTGTGTGCATTGTAAGAGCCAGATTGTAGATGGAAATAGCTCTGTCTTCACAGCCACTAGCTCTTCTCTGGGATCTTTATAAGCACAGGGTCTCTTGGGTCTCTTGGGATGCTAGATGACAAGGAGATGGGATGCACAGGTCTCTTGGGATGCTAGATGACAGGGAGATGGGATGCACAGGTCTCTTGGGATGCTAGATGACAGGGAGATGGGATGCACAGGTCTCTTGGGATGCTAGATGACAGGGAGATGGGATGTACAGGTCTCTTGGGATGCTAGATAACAGGGAGATGGGATGCAGAGGTCACAGGGATGCACAGGTCTCTTGGGATCACAGGGAGATGGGAAGCACAGGTCACAGGGATGCATGGGTAGGTGGCTAGGGATGCTAGATCACAGAGAGATGTAAGGTGGATGCAGGCCTGACTAGCAGAGCTGAAGTTTCCAGTCCTTGGAGAGCTCATGTGTCTGTCACTCAGAGAAGCATATTCAACAATGCAGTCCCTGTAGGTATTGATCAGTTGTATGTGTATTTTATGTTTCTAGGGTATATTGTGTTTGCACGTTGCACTTATCTTAAATAAGATCTAAATAAAAGAAAAATCCTTCCGGTGTGTAGATCAGATGACTGATCCCACTAACAGTTCTAAACATTACTTTAGAGTTCCAGTGTCATTTTTGATAGCATGGTTCTGAAATTTATATGGGGAAGAAAAAGACCAGAATATCTGATAAGATGTTTTGGAAGAAGAAAAACCCTGGAGGACTGGCTTTGCTCAACTTTATAGGTGTCACTGGAAAGCTACTGCAATCTCATTGCACAAGCTGAACCCAGATTCACTTTGGGAAGCTGGATATGTGTTGTTTCAGCTAGCTGGGACCCTGGCACCCTAGGCCTGAGTGTATCCATGGTTAAAAGTTATGCCTCTACTTGTTGTAACTTTTCCAGTGGAGTGAGAAGTGGCCACTAGTGAGCAGAAGGTTCCCTCCTCAGTACTGTCTAATGTTCCTGATGGTCATATAATGCTTGTCTTTAAGAGAATGTCAGTCCTTACAAAGAACTTCTTTCTGAGCTGAGGAGATGACTCAGGATGTGAAGTCCTTGCTGTACCAGCCAGAGAACCTTGCTCCCCAGCTCCCATGTGCAAATGCTGGTGAGTGCTGATGAATAGCTGTCATGCTAGTACAGAGGGCCAGAGCCAGAAGGAGCCCTGGGCCTCACTAGTTAGCCAGTCTTGCCTACTTGATAAGCTTCAGGGCAATTGAAAATGAGAGATCCTACCGCTAAAAATAAATAAATAAAATTAAAAATAGAGGGTTAATGGTAAATGATGCATCTTGCCTAGGGTTGTCCTCTGGTCTCCAGACACCCATACACAAGTGTATATACAGACTTGTATGTACTCATACTCTTAGAACTCTAGAACCTCTTTCTGTAAGCAGTGTGAGGATGGTGGTGGGGTGTGTCATCCTGGGAAGGAAAGGCCATGAGGCTGAATTAGCAATGGAGACATATGGAAAGAGAGGAGAGAACAGCCAGGAGGAGGACTTGGGGACAGGCAAGTACAGCTGAAACCCTTGTAAATCTGTGACTTTGCGCAGCTCTTCTGGCCTGACTGCTGGGCTTATCCAAAGGGTCATTAAAGTCTTCACTGAGGCCTGGGGCTCACCAAGCGTGCCAATTAGCACATGCCCAGGATCAGGAGGAGTAGGGCCCTTAAACCTTCCCAGGAAGAGTTGTATTGTGGTGGAATACTGTAAGGAAGCGAGGGAAAGACACATTTGATATGTGAACTTAAGTGCTCATTGCCTCTGTTGGAGTGGGTGTTTATAAAATATTAAGATGTCTTGTGCGGTGGTCGAACAAGCCATTTTTGTGTGTGCAGTGATGAGACTACATGCTAGATCCAAGTGGATTTTTACACTACTCAGGGAATCACGTAGGTGAGCCAGAAGTGAGAAGTCATGGCCTCAAGGCTTTTAGGTGTTTACGAGGGATACAGGGCTCCCAGATGGGAGGACCAGACCCCAATTACCTGTTCTTCACTGTGTTGCTTTTTCCACGAGATCACTGCAGTCCGGTTTTAAATTATTATGCCGGACTTGCTCGGAATTCTGAGCCACTCAGTGTCATCCTTCTGGTGAGAAGATCAGCAGTATAATTCTCTGTGAACTGTGTACATGACACCTTAGTAATTCAAGGAGAGTTATTTTTCCCTTGGGAAATCCTAGGCACTCAATATGGTGCACTGGATTAGGAAAGAGGTGGGCACAGAAGGGCCCAAGCTGTAAAAGAAAGGCGTGTCATTAAAATAAAACAGACCTTGTTACATGTATGACTTGTAAATTCAGCCGTGCACTGCATTGTTAGAGATTTTCTGTGTGCGTGCGTGCGTGTGTGTATAGAAGTGTTCATGTGGAGGCCAGAAGCCAGACAACCCGGGGTGTCATTTCTCAGATGCCATCCACTTTGTTTTTGACACAGGGCTTCTCCATAGCCTGGAACTTGTCCACTAGGCTAGACTGACTGGCCAGTGAGCCCCAGGGATGCGCCTGTCTCTAGGTCCCCAGTGGTGACATTCCAAGAGTGGGTTACTCAGTCCTTTTTTTTGGGGGGGGGGAGGGGGATGAAATTTGGTTCCATAAGCACAAAAGTGACTGAAGTATCTCCCAGCTGTATGCTATCTTTTAAAAAATGTCTCTTCTATCTATGGAAATGATTAAGGAAGGACAACATTCCTTATCATTTGATTAGGTAAAACAACAGTCTAATCAACTCTTGAGAGGGAAATTTTCATAGAATTACGAGAAATACTTTTTTTTGCCGTAAAACATTTTCCATGGTTACCACTGAAAAGCAAACGCTAAGGCACTGTGTTTAGTTAGCTCTCCATCACTGGGATAATACTTAGGTTCTTGTTGGCTCGGGATTTCAGATGCTCTAAGCTAGAATGGGTTGGCCCTGGTGCTTTGGACCTGTGCTGGCTAGGCAGTACTTCCTCCTTGCCTTGTCACATGCCTCTGCAGGGACTCACTGCCTCACCATAGGCAGGGGTTCCACAATGCCTTGAATTCCTTTACTGGTTTATACCTCTTCAACTTCCTACTGTAACACCTCCCCCCTCCCCGTAGCTCACAGGGGAACAAGCTTTTAACCACCTGGACCCTTGAGGCACATTTACAATCCAAAGCATAGTGTATCTGAGAAAGTCCTTTTATTGCTTTTCTTTTAAATAATTCATTGCATATTAAAGTGGCGAGAGATAGCATTTCATTTCTCTTTTCTCAGGCCTGTCCTCATGCGATACTTTGTAGGTGGGCTGTGGCTCTCTACCCAAACTCTTCTCCTCCAATGATGAACTGTGTACATCCACCCCTTTTGCAGGTCTCTGCTAGTTTTCATGGCTTGCCTTGTCCCTCTTACTTCCTCTTTCTATCTTTACTATGCCCATTACTGGGGACATAAGAACAAACCCACAGCTCCACGTATCTGCTTAATTTCTCCCTTGGATCTTTTCAGTCTGTTGATGTTCAGCAGTTCCTTGCATGCTAGAGCTCTAGGTGTTCTGTGGGCAGCAGAGGGCTCTGGGTAAATGTGGGTTGGGGATGGGTAGGCTTTGTACTTCAGTGTCATCAATTGAGATACTATGAACTCTTGACCTCAACACAGATGGCAGGAGGACCATTTTCAGGTGAGACATCTGGCCCTTCCTTGATCACTTCTCGAGGACTGTGGAATAATAAAGTGCTATCAAATACACAAGCTGATATATGGTCAGAGGTTGCTCTGGCTTCTTGGATCATTTATGAATGAGGCTTAGATGAGCCCAGTGCACACACATGGTCCTTGCTCTGCTCTGCTCTGCTTCCCCACACTGTGAATAGTTCATACCTTGTTTTTACCACAGACAAACTCCAAATGGCTGATAAATGGAGAAATACTTGAACAGCAAGTGTTGGTGGAACAAGCAACCAAAATGCTGGGCAAGGATACTTTAAGAAAGCGCAAAGAAGTGGAAAGCAGGGCTCATGGTATATTACTTGTTGAAACCTTGGACTTCAAGGTTAAAGGCTGACTCTCTTCTAAAGGGTGTGTGGGCTGCATCTCCACAGCATTCTGGTTCCTGCCACTAGACTCAGCATCTCCAGAGTCTTTTGTCTGCTTCCCCTCTGAAGCATTTATCTATTCTTTGTCAATAAAACCCTGGAAGCCAGATATTAGGGTAAAAACCTGAATGAAGCCTTGGAGAAGCAACCTGTAACCTCCTCTCTTTCTCTCTCTTCCTCCCTCCTTCCCTCCCTCCCTCCTTCCCTCCCTCCCTCCCTCCCTCCCTCCCTCCCTCCCTCCCTCCCTCCCTTCCTCCCTCCCTCCCTCTCTCCCTCCCTCCCTCCTCAATTCAAACAGGGCCAAGACCTTCTTTAAGCTCTTCCCTACTACTTCTTGTGCCTCAGTCCTCCAAAACCTCTATGGTTAATTTTGGTCAGCTAGTATCTAGCTCTGCCCTCTGATTCAAAGAAAACTTCATTTGCAGCCTTAGGAGTGTTAGAATGCGACTGAAATGTCACACAGTGTCCCTCTTTTCTTCTGCTCCACGGTGAATCAGCCTGATGAGCCTGCTCCATTATACCAGCTTTCATTCCACACCTCATCTTTGCCCACTGCTGAAGAGTCAGCCTCCTCATCTCATCCCAGGGCGTGGCCTTCCCTTTTCCTTCATGGTGGCATCTCCACTAACAGGTTCATTTTTGGAAACACGATGGATGATGGATGAATGCATCCAGAGCTTCCATCCCACTCTTGTGTCTGGCTGGAGTTACATTTCAGCCTACAGACCTCCATAGGTAAAGGCAGGCAGGGCTGGAGCCTTCGTGTCAGCATTAGGTAGGGCTATACTCTCAGGGGAATGGCCATTACGGTGATTCTTAAGTGGGAAAGTCATGTGGCTGGAGAGATGGCTTAGCATTTGAGAAGACTTACTACTCTTACAGAAAACCCAGGCTTGTTTACCAGTACCTACTTGGTGGCTCACAACTGTCTATAACTCCAGTTCTAGGGCGAGTTGACACCTTCTTCTGGCCTCCATGGGAACCAGGCAGACATTTGCCATACAGGTGTGTGTGTGTGTGTGTGTGTGTGTGTGTGTGTGTGTGTGTGTGTATACACATGCAAAAATACCCATACTCATAAACTAAAACAATAAATAGATCTTTAAGAAAAGAAGGGAAACCATGATAATTTCACTGTGTGCATGTTTAACTGACGTGATTATTGTTTTTAAAGTAAGCCTTCAGGTCTGCTCCTGACGTTGCCCTCTCCCTGGCTGCTTGTGTAATGGCTAGCATTTTAATGTATGCTCACTTTTACTGTGTGGGCAGACATAATGTGCACTGAATTACTTTCCTTTATAGTATATTAAATGCTCATTTGGTGCCAACTTTGTCCTCATACTGGCCAGAGGCTGTAAGTAACAGACAGTGAAAGATGTACTGTTCTGTCTTCAGGAGAGGAAGCCAGGCATTTGACCCCTAGGGCAGGTAACAGGTGAGGTGGTATGTCATTGCATCATTAGCTGTCAGGATGAGAGACTGTGGGCCAGACAGGAGCCCAAAGTACAAAGCAGCCTGACACCTCTATCAGGGCTTGGTTAAGCTCATAGGATTGGCTCTGAGCTTTGAGGCTGAGTGTTGAGATGGACTATAGTTCCAGGTGGAGTTGGGCAGGAGGATGGAGGGAGAAAGGAGAAGGAGAGAGAGAGGGATGATGGTGTGGATGCCTTGTCTGTACGGCACAGGGATCTGTCTGCAATGAACTAGAGGGTTAAAGATAATGAGTGTGGAAGAACCCTCCATCCCACATGAATCCAATGCCGAGGAGATGAGATGTGCTCTGATAGTCCAATGGTGGTATATGAGAGCCCCAGCTAATATACTGAAAATTGGCATATGAGTTTATTTTTTAATTACATTTTTAGAAAAAGGTTAAGCTTTCCCAGGGAAGGCATTGGGGGATGGGTATGAAGGTCTCCCAGTATAAAAGCATATGAGTTCTTGAAAGTTTTATCTCATAGACTTCATTATTAGTTCTTTTATTTTTACCTTGGGATAACTTTCTTCATTTATATATTTAAATAAAATATGTCTGTAATTGAAGTAGCATTTTCCTGGAACCTCGCCTGTCCATTTCAGAGTTTTGTGGCTTTCACTGGGAGCCTCTTTGTAGGGTGTATAACCTCTCATTCCCCCCTGGACCACTGATGTCCCAGTCTGGGAGCTGCTTTGGGGGTTTGTGGACTGTCATCTCTTCTCCATTTAAGTTTCTTCTACCAGCTAGACAATAGATAAAGCTGCCATGGGTTCCTTTGTATATCAAATGCATTAGTAGAAAATGTGGTCATTTTCCAGTGTGTTGATTATCTTGGATGGAGGACACGGCACGTGCAGATGTCACATCCTACCATCAAACTCTGTCCTTCACTCCTGAGCTGGGCCTTGGTTCTTACTGAGCACACACCAGCCCCCTCCTTGTTGGTAGGTGGCTTTGTTTGAAGGCATTGGTTGAAGGAATATTGGGGAAGTTCTTTCCTCCCCAGGATTTCATCCATAAAGTGAGAGAAGCTGTGTTTTTGGACTGTGAGGAGCTGGACAGAGTCCTCTGAACAGTCATGAGTTTTAAGGTTTGTGTTTGAGCTACTGGGCTCTGGGCTCACTGCTTTCTGTGGGCCGGTGTTAGCATGAGATCCCATTTCAGCCTTTTGCTCGAAGGTTTTTTTTTTTTTTTTTTTTTTAAATGTAAGGACAACATATTGTGAGTGGCAGGAAACTGCTTTTAGATTACACAATCTACCTTTTTTTCCTTTGATTTTTAATATATAAAATCCTTTACAAACAAACACACAAACAGATGAATCTTACATTTCGGTGTAATTTATAGGAACTGAAACACATAGCTCTGAAGAGGTTCACTCAGTTTTCAGAAATGCTTACGCCAGGAGTCTGCACCCCACCTGAGTAAAGGGCATCTCTCTTGCTGGTAGCTGTGTGTCTGCTGTGCCTGCTGTGGGTGGAGTGGTAGGATTTCTTTATGTTCTCTTGTACGAGCAGCTCTGCCTCCTGTGGACTTAAGCTTTGAGAGCTACTCAGTTTCCTTGTTTCTGTCCATTAAGCCCCAGAAAATGTTTAAACTGTGTTCCGAGGTTCCAACTGCTGCATATACTATTTGACTCTCTGAAAACAAAGTGAGCACCTATAACGTCACTTTTGAGCATCAGAAGAAACCCTACAAGGTCACAAAAGGACACAATGCCATTGGGAGCTAATTTACTTGCATTGGGAGCTGATTTCTCATAAGTATGCATAGACTCAAATCTTTTAAATTAAGTGTGTGTGTGTGTGTGTGTGTGTGTGTGTGTGTGTGTGTGTGTCTTTGTCTTTGTGTGCATGCGTGCACATCCCTCCCCTAGATCATCTAGAACAAGAGTTGTAGTTGATTGTGAACTGCCATGGTGTGCAGAACTGAACTGGGTCCTTGGCAAGGTCATTCCTGTTACTCCATCTCTCCAGTCCCCATAGAGACAGATTCTTTCTTTGTTTCTCTTTCTCTCTTTCTCTTTCTTTCTTCCTTCCTTCCTTCCTTCCTTCCTTCCTTCCTTCCTTCCTTCCTTTCTTTCTTCCTTTCTCTCTTCCTTTCTTTCTTTCTTTTAATCTGTGGAGCCTGTAATCAGAAATTGTTCTTTGGAAGTATTACTCCTTTGTAATTTAAAGGAATAGTAGCTCCCAAATTAGCATTCCAGGTTGTATAATAATATTTAACATCTTTTCTTTGCTCAGTTTTTTTAAAGCTATGTTAAGTTCAGTAGAGCAGTCTCATTTACACTCCACTTATTCATAATTTGGGATAATTAATGTAGTGGCTGAGCTGCCATTCACCTCTTCCAGCTTAGAAAGCAAGGCTCTGCCAGTCAAATGTGAATGGTAAGCAGATTAAGTTACTCTTGGCATGCTTATACCTCCTACGGGGAAGAGATCTTTCCACACTCTGCAGGGGATATGAGTCCTTCTTGACTCTTAGTCCACCAGATGGCCAACAAGGACTTAGAAATGATGAGCTCAGGATCCCTCAAGCTCAGAAGCCCTGAGATCTTGCCAATATCACGCTAAGCTGGGGTGTTCGTTTCCTTTGAAAGCTTGCATGAAAAAGCATTTCTCTTGGAAATTTGTTCCTCATACATTTAACCAATGCCTTCCCTCACCCGACATGGGCCCCGTGGTCTGAATGATGTTTGCTTTTGAGCTACAATAGCTATTTTTTTAAAATTATTTTTTCATTTTGCTTACAAAACAATACAATAGCTATTTAGTAGCCAGTGTTCCTGAGGGACTCTTCACTGCATCAGAATTCCATGGAGCTTTTGGGGTGCGGGAGGGTTCTCCATTTACGGGACCTTTCTGGCACTTCAGAATCAGGACGCCTGACCATGCTCTGAGGTGCAAGAAGACCTTAAGTGTGGACTTCACTTTCTGTGTGACAGCTTACTCTGAGTCAGCCTGACTTGAATGTGAGGCTGTTCAAAATCTGTGCCATTTATTCCATGCTTGAGTTTGGACTTTCTCTTTCAATAATTTAGTATTTAAAAAATGACACCTTTGGTCTTTCGTTCTTTATCAGGGAAGGGTCCAGGGAACCAGGCTGCAATTTGCCTCTCTGCTCTCTGCCCTTCCAGTGTGTACTCATTAGCTAGCGATTGTTTCTCTAACCTCCTCCCTGCCTGGTGTGATCTCGCAGGCCACCTTTTGTGACACCCCCCAAGGTAGTTAAATGAGGTTTTGCTTTCTCTATGAATTAAATATGTCATGCAGATTTGAAATGTTCCCAAACTTGCAGTGCTATAATTTTGGCAAAATAAATACTATTTTCAGAGAGTTTCAACCCCATTGATCAAAACCCATGTCTCTTTTTATTAGGCTAGGAGATGATTTTGTCAGGCAAACAATGGTTTGTCCATGCTCCCATTCGGGCAGAAGAATCACTGCTGGCAGTTTTGCTGTCTGTACTTACGGCAGTCTTTGCTGATTGATTTGCAGGCCCTGTGCATGTGGGTTTCTTTTTAGGCTTGAGACTTATTGCTATAGGAGTGTATGTTACTTAATGCTCTCATAGTCCTTAGGGCTGAGAAAATGATGTGTTGTTATGTGACATCCAATCCAGAGGAGCAGCATGTTGCTTTTGTCTTTCCTGTCCCTTTCTATCTCTTCTTCACATAGCCTCTGGTAAAATGAAACAGAAATGGCCAAGATGGAGTATAGAATGGGGACACCTGTGTTCTGGCCCAGAATCCCAGGCAATCTCTGAGTTGTCCTGTCCTGCCTTGGCCTTACTGACCTGCAGCCTCTCATGAACTCCTTTTATAATCCCCTTCATGGGGGATAACTTTCATTTTGAAACGGCATCGATGTTGTTTGCAGTGTTGGGAAGACTTTGGAAATGTGAGTACACTGCACAGCCTTCACTGTGGTGAAAAGTCAACGGTGCTTGGCTGTGTGCTGCTTCCTCCCAGGAAGAGGAAGCAGGACCCTCATCCTGAGTGACACACTCTGACAGCAGTAAAGGATGGTCTGAGCCTGTCCTGTCTATGCATTGGACAAGAAGAAGCTTCCCTGGGAGAAGTGACAGATTATCTGGCAAGAGTGCAAAGAGCTAGAACCTTCCTTCCTTCATTTACTCCTTGTAGTCCTTCCTCCTTCATTCAGCCAGGGCCTGACTGTTCATGTTCCAGTGCTATGATTTGCTAGTCTGAGCATTTGCATGCACACCTCAGCTGTCCTAGAACTCTGGCCCCTCATTTCTCCCAGCTGATCTGTTTACCAGTCAACTTTTTGCTAACTAGCCCAGAATTCCCTTGTTTCTTCTTACTGGTCCTAGTATACTGCCCTTCACATCAAGTTCTTCATTCCCAGAGTCCTTGGCAAGGGATTCTTTCAATAAGCCATACAGAACAGATGTGTTGGGGCTGTCATTTGAATGTCACTTTATGTCAGAGCTCCTGGCCATTGAGTACTTTGGCTGGTGGTGGAAATGTTTCACACATCATGAAAAAAGGGGTCAGTAAATGGCTCTGGAATTGTTCCTGCCATGGTATCTACGAAATGTTAAATGTGACACGTCACATTCTAGGTCACTTCCTGGCTGACTCCTTGCGTACTTCATCTTGGGAGCCTTGGTGATGGTGGTACTGGAGTTGTTAGCACTAACAGGCTAGACTCAGCCAGTCATCTTCAGTTGGCTAATTAAAGGGATATACCATAGCGAAAAGCAGAAAAAGGAGATTTATTTAGTGAGGCCACACTGAGAGAAGGAACAAAGAGACCCAGCCAGCAACCTCTTCAGTTACAACTTTGGGGTCCTGAGAATGCAGTGTAAGTTTAAATAGACAGCCAGAGGTATGTATAACTAAACAGTCCTGGTCAGGTGTGGACCTGCCCATTTCATAGTCTCTGCTGTCAGGTGGTCTGGCAAGTTGTCACAATTGTGTGAAATTACTTTCATGGAGACAAGTTTCATGGTGCCCTCTGATGGGCACCAGGCTTTACTCTTTTTTCTTTTTTCCCAGCATGAGATTCCTGGGGAAATTCCAACCCCTCAGGTCCATTATTTCAATAGTCTGACAGCTAAAGGGTGGGGTGCAAACATCCCCTTAGACTATCTGCATCCCTGCCTGGACAGTCATGGAGCATTCTGATTCTGGGTCCTCATCTCATCCTGCTCCCTGCATTGCTTGCCCCCAACCTTCCAAATGCTTTGATCTGAGAAACCCCTTGGGCTATTAAAATATGAGTTAATCATGTGAGAAACTCACTAACTCAACTTCATAGTGAGGATGTACGCTTCCTGTTGATAGATAATAAAACAGAGTGCAATAATTTCAATTCTGTATAATGGATGTGATTAGAAATGATTTCCCTATTTACTCATATAAAAGGCTAAATGGAAGATGATTAGTGAGTTCTGTTTAATGTTTTTTTCCTAAGGTGATTTCTTAATCTTCCAAACAAATTCCTATGATAGAGAGAAGAAAAAGAAAAACCCATTAAAACTTGCTTTAAACCCTTAAGAAGCTGCTTATGGCTTTAGAGATGAGTAATCTTTCTGTCCCTTTAGTAGATTATGGCTCTGAAGAGAAAGCAGATCATAGCCAAGAGCTATGCTGTGTGTGTTAACCCAGGGTCAGCATCTCCAGGCATGGCTCTGACCACACTATTGTACTACCAATACTGATCGTAATTATAGTGGCGAGCTTGTACATTGGTTATATCTGTAATTTTCCATCTTTGAGAATATTATCCTGAAAATTAGTATTCATATTTAATGTGTCTAAATCCTTCCAGATTCCATTATTTAATATTGTTCTGTAATTTGATGATTAAATAATGCTACTAAGAAAATCCTTTATCCTTATATCCTTCACCGATAATCTCTTTTTCATAATTGTGGATATCTCATGACTTACATTTAATTAATCCATTGTTGGTGAGTGATTGCTACATGTTGCAATTAAGAAGATAATATATAAAGCTACAGTGAAATACATGTGTATTCTTCCCTGGGCTTGAGTTCACGAGGCCTTCAGACATCACATTTTAATTATCACTGGCCATAGTTTTGCTCAGTAATAACATCTGGTCCAAAGACCCTTTGTCACACTGAACCAGGGATTAAATCTGGTTGGATCATGGAAGACCTTTCCCCTAGATGAGTAGAACCATGTTGAGACACTGAGGTGTCCAGACACTGATCTGGTTGTCTACATGGAAAAATTCCATGCTTCCTTTTCTAGACTCTGTTGTTTTCTGTGTTAGGTGCCAGTAAAAACAAGCAGAGAAGTGAGCAGACACTAAGATGCCATTGCTTTCTGTGTTCTGGGATCAGAGCTCAAACTTTACATTGTGTTCTTAGCGGGGACATTCTCTTCCATGATGCTCCTTCTGTTGAGCAGAGTCACCAAGTCCAGGAAAGAAAGGTGGGGTTTGGATGAAAGATGGGGTCTTCACGGTGAAAGATGGCTGATCAGAGAGACTCCAACTCCAGAGGACTTAGACAGGTAGGAGAGAGATGGTACTGGATCCTAGCAGTGCCTGAGTGTTTTAAGACCACCTTAGACTAGACTGTAATGGAAGAGATCTTTTTTATCTATTGCTGGCTGACTGATTTGCTGCACTGTAGTCTGTTCTTGCTTTATACCCCTTAACTAAAGCCTCTCCTCGCCTCCCCTCCCCTCCCTCCCCCTCCCTTCCCCTCCCCTTCCCCTTCACTTCCTTTCTCTTTCCCTTCCCCTCCCTCCTTTCTTTCTAAGACAGGGCCTCACTATGTAGTCCTAACTATCCTGTAACTTGGTATGTAGACCAGGCTGGCCTGGAACTCACAGAGATCCACCTGCCTCTGGTTCCCAGGTGCCAGTGGTGGAACTAAAGGTGAGCACCACCATGCTTGGCCTCTTGTCTTCCCCAAACTGTGTTTACTCCTTCCTCTCACCTGGCCTCTGCTACAGTGGGGACACTTTGAGTTTTTGAGTTTATTTGTTTGAAGATTAAGAGTCCTTCTTATCTTTTGACTCATTTTATTGTGTAGATTTTGATCTTTTTGCCCATAGTCAGTAAGCTTTTATGAGCTACCACTAAGTATCAGGAAACAAGTGAGCATTGGACTAAAATGTTACAATACTAGATCTCTCTGCAACCCCTGTCTGCGCCAGGCAGTATTGCTAGCATAATGTCACTCCATTGGGTAAGGGTAGGATGGGAGTGGTCCAAAGCTGACTTTGTATTTAAGTCAGGACAAAAAGATGTAGTTTATCATATTATCTTTCATAGTAAAATAATGCAAGTCAACTCTGCTTTTTGGCACTATCATTTCATTTAAGAGCATAAATGCACGGAGGCATTCAGGATGCTGGAGTTTACATCAATCTCAAGTTGTAACCTCTTTTCCAGTCCCTATTCCTCTCCTTTAGATTTTTAAAATTTTTGAAAAAGCCTGTGTGTGTGTGTGTGTGTGTGTGTGTGTGTGTGTGTGTGTGTGTGTGTGTGTGTGTGTGTATGTGTGGCTAATACATACATTCATTCAACAGGTATTTCCCAGGATCTGATGAAGAGCAGTTGTTTTGGGAGATGCTGGGGAGGCAGAAGGGTATTAGAGTCCCCATGTATGGGGAGTGGTGACTCAAGGAGGAGATGTATTGAAAGGATGCCTTTTCTTTCCCCACTGGTCCACCTCAGGCCTCTGTAGGCTTTCAGCTAATGGAGATGGCTCTCCAGGTCTTATGAACCTAATCTGGAAGAGCACCTTGATGTCAAAGGGGACCCAGCTTGGTCTTCATATGTAACTCCCATTTAAACATGACCCTGCATTTCCTCCAGTTAGTAGCCAGAGGTTCACTGTCTTTTTTAGAGTCCTATGAACATTTTTCTCTATTATACTTTAAAACAGCAACACAATACTGAAACACACTTGCCTGAAAACTCCATGTTGGTTTGGCATGATTTCAAAAGTTACCTGGCAAAATCAATAAAAAGGTAGAAAGGAAATACAATGTATACTTGGCATTTTCCTGCTGGCATGTGCACAATTGTTGGATGTCATTTTAAATAAGCCTTTTAAAGGTCACATTTAAAATAGAATAATTGGCTATGTTGTACAGCTCATGAAATCATAACTAAGTGATAACTTTTAAAAAACAACCACTCTTAATTTTATAAAAATAGGTATTAGTGGCTTTGGTTAAATTGTCCCATTGTTCTTAAAAAGTGCCAGGCCTTAAGTACTCTAAACTGGTGTAAAAATGATGACGGAGAACTATTAGTTATGATGAAGTTACTGGTGTCTAAAAATGCAGTTAAAATAATTCTGACAGATTGGAACAAATACAGGGACAGCCAGACAATATGAAGACACTCAGTCCTTGGAATACTCAGTCCTGAAAGGGGTGTCTCCATCAAATTCCGCCTGTGCTCAGGGAACCCTGTGGAAGAGAAGGCAGAGAGAATGTGAAAACCACAGCGAATGGTGGACATCAAGAAAACAAGCCCTTTTTAAGCAGCATGATGGATGCACACATGAACTAACAGAAACTGAGGTAGCATGCACAGGGCTTGCACGGGTCTATACCAGATAGGGTCCTAGACTTGGGAGGACAAGTGGACACACATCTCCACCCCCAACACAGAAACCGCTTCCAATTGATAACCACTTGAAAATGGAAGTGGGAGCCTCATCGGGAAAACAAAACGAAAGTTATGCTGCATGCTCAGCAGTAGATGCCAACAGAAAAGGAACCCAGTGGCATCTCCCGAGGTCCCTTGTATCATAATGTTTCGTCAGAGCCTTTTTTCTTTTTCTTTTTTTTAAAATTTTATCATCATTAACATCTTATTCTCTCTCTTAATCTCTTTTATTTTTGCCCTACAGATACTTTGCATATATTATGGCTTCTGGTTTTGTGCTTTTATGCAATTTCTGAGTTGTAATGAGTGGTTTTGTTTCTTGTTTGTTGTTCCTTTTCTTAAGCTCTTTTTTCCCTTCCTTCCTTCCTTTTTTCCTTCCTTCCTTCCTTCCTTCCTTCCTTCCTTCCTTCCTTCCTCCCTTCCTTCCTTTCTTCCTTCCTTCCTCCCTTCCATCCTTTCTTTCTTCCTTTTCCCCCCCCCTCAATTCGAATGTATTAGTCTTGTTTTGTCTTATTATGTTTTATTTTATTATTGTCCCTTAGAAGCCTGTTTGTTTTTTAATGAGACAGAAAGTGTGTGGCTCTGGATAGAAGGGGAGGTACTGAGTAACTTGGACAAGTTGAGGGAGGGAAATCATAATCAAGATATATCATATGGAAAAAATCTATTTTTTTAGTAGAATTATTTTTAGTAGAATAGATAGTAGAATTCAAAAAAGATAATTTTGTGAGATGGAATGTGCAAAATATGCAGACGGTAATACCCATGTACTGTGAATGCTAGCTACATGGGAGTTATGTTGTTAGTAGTGTGTTGTGTGTAAACACTTGGCTCTCTTCTATATTAATACAGTAGATGCATTTCAGGTTACCAGTGTGAAATTTTTAAGACCTCTAGGGTCACTTTATGCACAGAGACAAAGCACATTTCTATACAGCTGGGTAGATATGGTAAAAAGATGTTCATGTTTGGCTGCAGAAGCCTCTAGACAGTAAAGGAAGAAGGTCAGGCTTGCAGGAAAGAAAAACACCTTCTATAACCTCCACTTAGAGTCTTGTGTAATTAACTGCTTTCCACGATTTATTTGGATAGTTTAATAAACCAAGAATCTGTCTGTAACACATGGCTGCTTGGTTAGTACCCTACTTGTGAGGCAGAGGCAGATGGACCTCTGAGAGTTCCAGGCCAGCCTGGTCTACATATCAACCTTCTAGCCAGCCAATGGTACATAGGAAGACCCTGTCTCAAACCAAACCAAATTAACCAACCAAACAAACATTCCATTTGACATTTGAAATCATTTGTTAAGTGGCTTTTGGTCATTTTAAAGCACCAAGAGGAAACATACGCTTCTCAAATGGATGCTGAGTTCTGTCGTTAGGCCATCAAGTTCAACAATATTATAGCATTGAATCTGAATTGGCTATGCCAAATAAATTCATGTGGTGCTCAGACTCATGTGGTACTAATGGGGGCATGCAAGGTGAGAGCAGGGAGCAAGGCTGCTCTGGGTAGATCATGGAGAGAATGTGGAGTAGATGCTTAGTTCCTGGAGCTTTGAGGAGGTGTTTGTTATGGGGGAGGGGGGTCTATGAGAAATTGCTAACCCTTCTAAAACTAGTTAATGGCTACTCTCAGCCAAGTCAGTAAATCAGCCTCCAGGCTGATGCCCAGCAATGCTTCCTATCCCTCATCTTGTTCAAGTGTTATGCAGGGTGTGGAAGATTTGAGGCAAGTTTTGGTGAGGTCATTCTAGAGAAAGGCACATGGCCTCATGGCTAGGAATGGCACCATTGAGGGCCTCCCCCAGTGGTACTAGTTGGTCACTGGGCAGGTAAGTGATACTTTTGATTCCAAATGCATATTCTGGCATATGTCGTGAATCTCATCCCGGGCTTTAGTGGCAACTGTTTTGGTGCATTATTGCACTTGTCAGTGTCTAGATACTCCAAGATTCAGAGATGGGGCACTTCATTTTCTCTGGTGGCCATTTCATTTCTTTTCCCAATAAATAAGATTATTTTCTTGTGTGGTGTGTGTGTGTGTGTGTGTGTGTGTGTGTGTGTGTGTGTGTGTGTGTGTGTGTGTATTTCCTCTGCTTTGTTGTAAATGCTTCTTTCCAAATGCAGAGTGAAAGCCAGCCAGCAGGTTTTCTCTGCTTATGTTGCCAATTAATGACCGAGTTGGAAAACTTACTCCTCATTTGATTTAACTCGATACCTAGTTAGCTGTCAACAAGTAGCTCATCTTTTTCATTATTGTTTCTTCAGGCCCATGGTGAAGTCATCAGAACCCGAACCTTTCAGCAATTGGTTGCTGGGCCTTTTGTCCTTTTTTCTTATTATTTCACTGTTTACCGTCATCTCCGATGACATTTTCTTTTCCCTCAGTCGATTGTGGAAGAAGCAGGCGCATTTTTTTTTCCCCCGAGAAAAATACCTTTTTTTTGTTTTGTTTTGTTTTTTCCTGCAAAGCTAGGATGTTCTTCCCACGCCTGAGTCAAACGTGCCCATCACTAGTTATTAAATGCTATTAAACTGACTCATGGTCATGTTCCAGCAGAAACTTCAATATTCTTTTTCAGTCTGTTCTAGCTCATGTCTTTCTGTGCAATCTTGTTTGGATTGAAGTTAATCTCACGTCTATTATTGCTCTGAAAATAACAATGATTATGGTGATTTCTGAGTAACTTATCATTTGTTTGAAGTGTGCAGATGAATGGCAACGTGAAAAGATGTATTCTTTTTCTTTTACTGTTATCCAGTACAGTGAGCTTGAATTCATATATATTGGGCTGCGGAAATGCCTCAGTGGCAAAAGCATTTCTTGCATAAAGCATAACGACCTGGATTCAGATCCCCAGAGCCCAGGCATGGTGGTGTGTTTTTATAGTTATAACACTGGACGCACGGGCGGTGCTTTTATATTCCTAACACAGGGAGACAGAGAACCAGATGCCACAAGCTTGCTGGACAGCCATACTAACTGAAATGGCAAGCTCCATGTTCACCTAGAGACCCTGACTCAAATAGTAACATGAAAAGTGACTGAGGAGAACACCGAGCCTCTGCTTCTAGTCTCTACGCATGCATTCATGGGTGTACACCTTCTCGCCTTGTGTGTACACATGTTTATACCACCTCCACATGCAGTCAATAATAGACACACAAATAAACATGCATTGACTTTTCTGTGTCTCTTGTGTTTGATGGTTCTGTATACCTGATGCATTTTGCCTAAAAGAAACTTAGAATCCTGTCACCCCTAGATAACCTGTGGTCATATTTGTCCCAAAGGTCAAAGGGAAAGCCCTGCATTTAGAAAGACCACTTCACAAGAGTTCAGAGTAGATATGATGAGCAAGTGTCCTGTTGAATGTAACACGTGTTATCCAACTTACAAAGGCTTCGGTTGACTGAGTGAAGGAGTGAATGGGAACTTGTGAAGATCTACTGCCTTGGGAGTTGCCTGGGTGTTTATTGGCTTTGTCTAACTTGGAGTAATTTGGCCTATGATCTTGGGGCATCTGATCCATTGTGCTCTATGGTAGCCCACTGTGTATACCAACTGGGTGAAGCCTTTTTCTCCAGGTATAAATCATCCATTGATGATAAGGTCAGCCCACTCAATGCCACCATTCTAGGCCTCCAGGGCCTCTGTGTCCGAGAATGGCCTCACTCATTCCTGGTAATTCATTGTCACCTCAGTGATGGGAGAGACGACATTTTAGGGGGAAGGAATGCGTGTTGCCAGGGATGGTCATCTTTGCCGCCGGCCTTCTTTCTGCACAAGATTTGTTTGACATGAGGAAATTTTTTGTTTAGTTTCATGGCCTTCCTTCCTTTCTTCCTTCCTTCCTTCCTTCCTTCCTTCCTTCCTTCCTTCCTTCCTTCCTTCCTTCCTTCTTTCCTTCTATCCTTGTATGTGATGGTGGTGGGGGCAGAGTCTCATACTATATAGCCCAGATTGTTCCCTAATTCACTTTGTAGTCACACAGGCCTTGAATTTGTGGAAGTTTTCCAGTCTTAGGCGCATGCATGCTGAGATTCTAAGAATGGGGCATCATACCTAGCTTTAGAAATATTTCAAATTGCTTAAGCCTTTCTTTATCTATTTTGGCAACACTTAGAGAAATTCCTCTGCATTTTATTATAAGTTGATACCAGGTGTCTTCCTCAATTTCTTTCCACATTATTTATTAAGACAGGGTCTCTTTCTGAATCATGAACCCTCAAATTCCCGATAGTCTAGCTATCCAGCTTGTTCTGGGGGAAATCTCCCTTTCCTGCTTCCCAAGTACTAGGATTATAAGTGGCTACCATGCCTGCCTAGTTTTTATTGTGGATTCTGGGGATCCAAACTCTATAATCCTCATTTGCGCACTAAGTGATTTATTCACTGAACCATTGCCCCTGCCCCCACATACGCTTTTTTTTTAAGTTATTAAAAAACAATAATTTGGGTGTTATTGTTTTATGCAAAATGTTTGGGACACAAATTATTGTTTGTTTGAAAAGGACCATGGAAACCTGTCAGCTTATTGAAGGGGAGGGTGATTGAGATGGGCAGTTTTGCATAGTGGCTACTATTTAGGACATGGGATGACTCTCTATCCTGGTTTCCTTGGATTTCCATGTAGGTGCCATGGTGGATTGATAATTAGTGATGGCATTAGCAGTGAATGTTCAGGAGACACAGCTGATCTGGGATTCCAGGCAGCAGCATTGGAATGTATTAACAAGATGAACAAATTCAGTTCAGAATCTAAGATCCTTTGAGCCAGGCAGCTGTGTCTGAGATGTGTGTCTGTCACTATTAGAGACCATTGTGTGTGTCAGTCACAAGCTGTCAAGATGCAGGTTGTGGCTTGGAGTCAGTGAATTAGGAGCTAGAAACAGGATGTTCTCAACCCCCCCAATTCATGCCTTGTTTTTGTTTGTTTGTTTGTTTTTAAATTGTGAAGAAATGTATCTGACATAAAGTTAAGTGAGTGGTAACCACCTTTTGAGATACTTATTTTTATTATCTTTAAGTGTGTGTGTGTGTGTGTGTGTGTGTGCATGTATGAGTGCAGGTGTCATGAAGGTTGGATCCCATTATTCAGCTGGAGATACAAATAGTTATCAGCACCAGACATGGTTCTGGGTACCAAGTTCAGGTCTTCTAGAAGAGCAGTAAATACCTTCAACTGCTGGACTACGTCTCTAGCCCTGTTAATGACATCTTAACATGAGCAGTCCCACTGCATTGAACATTTTCAGTGTGTGCCCATGTCACTGTTCCAAAACACTGTTTTTTGTTTGTTTGCTTGCTTGCTTGCTTTTGTTTGTTTGTTTGTTGTTGTTGTTCTCTATGGGGCCTGTCACCCAGCCCCCAAATAAATAACACATGTAGACTTATTCTTATTTATGAATAATAAGTAATTAGCTTGGCTTGTTTCTTGCCAGCTTTTCTTAAATTATCCCAATCTCTTGCCTCTGAGCTTTTATCTTTCTCTGTTTCTGTATACCTTCCTTTCTTACTCTATTGCTGGTTGAGTAACTGGGTGGCTGGCCCCTGATATCTTCCTCTCTTTCTCTTGCTCCTTGATCTTTTTTACTCCTTTTTCTGCTTCTATTTATCTTCTCTGCCTGCCAGCCCCACCTACCCTTTCTTCTGCCTTGCTATTGACCATTCAACTCTTTATTAGACAAAGCAGATGCTTTAGGCAGGCAAAGTAACACAGCTTCACAGAGTTAAACAAATGCAACATAAAAAGAATGCAACATGGGCTAGAGAGATGGCTCAGAGGTTAATAGCATTGCTTGCTCTCCCAGAGGTCCAGAGTTCAGTTCCCAGCAACCATCCATAATGAGAGCTGGTGCCCTCTTCTGGCATGCAGACTTCCATGCAAGCACAATACTGTGTACATAAAAACGAATAAATAAATCTTTAAAAAAAAAAAAAGAATGCAACACATCTTTACATCATTAAACAAATGTTGACAGCATAAATGAGTGTAACACATCTTAAAATAATATTCCACAAGATTCTCACCAAGAGGAAACCCTATACCCATAGCCACTGACCCCTCTTCCCTATTTCCCTAGCCCCCGATTCCTCTCTTCTGTTTCCTATTGTGTATATTTCATATTAATAGCACGAGGAAACCAGTGCTCTTTCCAGTTTTTCTTCTTTTCCATCACATACTTCAGGGTTTGCTCGTAATGGCAGCACCTAGCAACTCTTCATGAGAGGCTAAATGGAATTCCTGTGTACACATGAGCCACACTCTATTCACACATCCATCCTTGATGAGCACTTTGGGTGGCTTCTGCTGTGAACACAGCTTCTGGGAGGGGTCTGGTACAGGATTGTAATGACTCTCTTAAGCTTTTGCAGTATTTGCCTGGGTTTGACCATGCTAGGTAACACAGTAACCCTCCAGTGTGTTGAAGGAGAACAACATTGTTTTGTTTATATTGACCTCCTCCATGTTATTTCTGTGAGTGATAGATTTATCTAAAAATTTCCCCCCTTTTTAATTAAAAAGTTACATCTATTATAGTTGTGTACTGACTGTCACCCCACAGAATGGGTGTTAAAGCCTTATTATTTGGGATTGTGCTTTTGGAAAATGGCAAAGCTAGGAGGAGCCTGGACTTAAGCAGAGGTCTGTGCTCGAGAGGAGATGGAGGATGCTGGCCTATTCTGCATCATTTGCTTTCTGGTGAGGAAGTGTGTGTGTGTGTGTGTGTGTGTGTGTGTGTGTGTGTGTGTGTCTGTCTGTGTGCGTGCATGCGCGCGTACACGTCTGAAGTGCAGCTACGGAGTGGTGTGGTCCACCATGAACTCCCTACCCTTGCTGTAGGGAACCCTTACCTGAAGCCCTGTCTCAGATGAGGAGCTGAAGAACATTTGTTATTTACCTCAGCTAGTGTTTACAGGCACAGGAAACTGGCTAATAACCCTCTCTGAGCTCAACATGGGTCTCTTTTATGCTCTATACCATTTAGGATCTTCATGGGGTGTAAGGGCTAAGGAATTGATACTGGGTCACACTGCTTGTCCCTGAGCAAAGGGAAGGGTGTCCA
This sequence comes from Cricetiscus sungorus, assembly GCA_030556225.1. Taxonomy (NCBI): domain Eukaryota; kingdom Metazoa; phylum Chordata; class Mammalia; order Rodentia; family Cricetidae; genus Cricetiscus; species Cricetiscus sungorus. Next base: position 94,210,316 of record JANBXA010000007.1, read on the forward strand.
GAAGGATCATACTGAAATGAAGGACAGAGTCACAGGGCAACAAGTATGTCCTAAAAGTTTGCAGCTCATAGTTTTCATCATTGCTGGGTACAAGGCATTGGGTGCTGCCTTCTTAATTAGGAAGAGCAGGCTGAGATCTATTTAGCACCCAGAGCATCATAGTGACTATTGTGGAGGAGCCTCAGGCTGGCCAAGAACACTGGTTCTGTTCTCAAGAAAAGTCTTGTTCTACCGTTATAAACTACCTCCTCCCCTAGAGTGTACCCCAGTTAATGTGCACCATATGCTCTGGGAGAAACCAAGAGAAACTGGTACTGAAGAACCCATGAGCCAGGGATGAGATGAGCAGACCCATGATCCTGTTGTGGTGTGTCTGCCTATCTTGTACCTCTCTATTGACATTTACATCTGTTCAAATGGAATGAAGCCAGACTTTCTGTTCTCCAGCTACCCTGGTGTCTATCGGTTGCTTAGTAGACACTTGTGCCCAGAGGCTACAGGGCTGGGCAGAGAAGTTACAGAGAACTTCCATCACTGTGGTAAGCACTCCTGGACCAACCTGATGGGACTGTGGGTACAGGAGTGACTGTGGTGGCAGTGTTTAGGAGCTGAGAAGAGCTGGGCACCGGATGCTGCATGAGTCAAAGGAGAGCACAATTTATCTTAGAAGTGTGAGTCATAAGCCTGGCTGTCTCTGAGTGTCGCTGTGGCTGTTACATGCTGCCCACAGTGCTGTCAGCATAGATAGTGGCACTGGTCCTGTCTGTGAGTGGGTCTTGACTAGTTCTCCCTTGGGAGATGAGGATAGGCTTCCCAAAACAGTAACAGGGAGGCAGTTTTACAGTGACTTGGAACAGCTGTGCCTTACAGGTGGCATCTCGGCTCCTGGAAAGTCCATTTTCATGGTACCTTACAAAAGTGTAGGTCAGAAATAGTGAAAATAAAAGCCAACCATTATTGCTGTAGGTGCTACAGAGGGATCCTCATTTGAGGTGTCTTTTGGCTTTGCCATCTGCAATGTGCTGGGTCTTAGGGCAAGTGTGCTAATAAACAGCAAATGACTCATTTAGGACAACAGTTTATCCTCGTACAGCTCAGGAGGTCCGGAGTCCAAGAACAAGGCATCAGAATGGCAAAGTAGACTTGAGGGAAAACTTTCATTGTCTCTCCAGTTTTTTTGGGTCTTTCCTGGTGGTCCTTGGTTGTCCTAGTTAGGGTTACTATTGCTATGATGAAGGCTAAGGAGGTTAGGGTTTATTTGGCTTATACTTCTACATCATTGTCCATCGTCAAAGGAATTCAGGAGACCAACCTGGAGGCAGTAGTTGATGCAGTGGCTGTGGGGGATGCTGCTTACTGGCTTGCTCATCATGGCTTGCACAGCCTGCTTTTTTATAGAACCTAGGAACACCAGCCCAAGGGTGATCCCACCCATAATGGGCTCAGCCCCTTCACATCAATCACGAATTAAGAAAATGCCCTATGGACTTGTGTACAGACGAATCTTATGGAGACATTTTCACAGTTGAGGCTTCCTCATCTATGATGACTCTAGCTTGGGTCACGTTGACATAAAACTATCCAGTACATGTTCCTCCCTTTGCAGTCGAGTCTCAAAGTGGTTCCCATCTCTGCCTGTACCTAGTGACCCTTCTTTGTGTGTTTCTGACCTACCTTTCCCTTCTTACCATTGGATTGAGGGGCTCCCCTCACACAAATGTGATTTTTTTTTTCTATGTAAATATTCTATTCTTGGATCATTCCATATTCAGTATTGAGGCTTCTCTGCCTGCCTTGGGCTGCTAATTGGATTCTTAAGACTGAGTCATATGTGATATGCAGAAGTGTATTTACTCACAGTTCAAACACTAGGCTTCATTGCCCTGCCTGTGGTCACATGATGGAAACTGGAGGTGGGGAGAGAGGAGTGAACAATAGCCCCTCCCCTTCATTGACAGAATCTGGAGCCCTTATAGCTTATGTACCTCTCTACATACTCCCCGTATCTTCCCACTGGTGAGTGAGCTTGCACTTACATTTTGAAGAGGGCATTCAAACACAGGACTGGTGTTCGGACTCACATCAATTTTAGATGAAGTTCAGGAGAGATAGGCATGCGCTTCTAGTACCTCAGGTTCAGATAGGTTGGTTTTGGCTGGAACTGGTGGTTAGCGGGGTAAACGGGGCTGGTGTTTGTTTCCTCTGTCCCCAGGTCTTTTCTTTACCCTGTCTAGTACTGCTGAGCTCTGTGTCCACCTTGACTTCCCTCTCTGCACTGTCTGAATGTGGAACAATGGAACAGAGCCTGGGGACAGCAAGGCAGCAGACAGGGTAGAGAAGGGTAGCCAGCCTTGCCTTGAAAAAATGACCTGGAAACCCCACTGCCTTCTTGCTTCGGTCTCCTCTGCCCTCTGGCAAATGCTGTGTTCCATTTTTCTGGATTACTCAGGCTGTGAGAAATCACAGGTGTAATGTGCTGTTCACTCCCTGCTCACTATTTTCAAAACTGCTTCACTGAGGTTCAGGCCCTCGGTGGCTGTGGGCCTGGGCCAGTTTCCCCATCTGTCAGCTTCTGAATTCCAAGTGTGTTTTAGACAGTCCCCATCATTTGGAAGTCAAGCTTTGCCTCCTGTCTAGACAGGTATCCAATTTGCACCAATCAGCAGGCCTTCTCACACAATTGCTCTCCTTTTCCCAAGCTCCCCCTACCATGACTGAGCTGGTAGAATGTTTAAAAAGGGAGGGGACGTTCCAACGTTCAGTAATGTAAATCAGGTTTGCTCCTCCTAAATCACACTAATTCCTTTGTTTAGCATGTTTTGATTAAGGACAAGAGGATCAACAGAGGCTAAGGAGAGCACAGGGACATTTTCCCTTTCTGTTGTGCTTGGCCCATTGGTCTTCCTCTCTTTATCTTGCCTCTGCTTCTTGTCATCTTCAAGGTGCACCTGCTACTCTGGGCCACTGAGTCACTGAGTTTATGATGGCTTCTCCATACTCTACCCTTGACTTATTCTTGTCTAGTTTCCCTTATACCTGGCACTGGGGACAAGGACCAAGTGTAGGCCCCAGCTTTCTTTTTGATAGTGTCAGAAAGTGGTGTGGAAGGGAGAGAGGGGGCAGCATGATTACTTTATTAGGAGAAGATACAGAGAAAGAAATCATTGTGGCCTGAGCAGACTAACTCTGGTGTCTGCTGGCTCTGGACTGGGCTGTGGACCTCTGTGCTATAGGGACCTGTATGTGACACAGCCACGTGAATCAGGAAGTTTGTGTGTGTGTGTGTGTGAGAGAGAGAGAGAGAGAGAGAGAGAGAGAGAGAGAGAGAGAGAGAGAGAGAGAGAGAGAGAGAGAGAGAGAGAGAGAGCACGCATGCATGTGCTTGCGCACATATGCTTGTTCAAGCTTTTAGTGGCAGTATCCCAAGATGCTGAACACATTCTTACATAGTACAGAGCCCCTCTTCCAATTGTCAGTATTCTCAAAACTGGTGCAAACTTTGGGTCTTAAGTGTGGGAGCAAGGTCTAGGTTTAGTGAAACACACATAAATTTGCCATTTCTTTTTGTTAAATTTTGGTAGTACTTAGTGATAGACAGATATACTTAGTAGTGACAGTAGTGCTTGAACACACCCAAGCATCAGAGAAAATATGAGGAATGTTATCAGGAAGGTTAGGACCTGTGGCCGGGGAAGCTTGGACCAAGGAAAGAGGTGAGCAGCTCAAGCTGCAGGTAGTCTAATAGGATTTCCTTCTGATTTCTGTTTGTTTGGGTTCTGGTCATGCCTGCACACACCTCCTGCTCTGTTCTGAAGGCTGCAGACTCCTACCCATTCTCCTACCCTACCCCTTTTCAAGACTTCTACACAAGGGTAGCCCCTGGCAGGTATGTTCTTTCCACTTTTCTTTACCAAGATCTTTGAATATTTCTGAAGTCTTCCAGAGCCAGAGCCAGAGCCAGAGCTCTGAGGTCTGAAGGGAGGTTCTGTTAACTTACATATATTTTAGTTCAAAAATCTACAAATGGAATCATTTTAATATTCGTTTTCTCCAGAAATATGTAAATTAATAATTACTTCATACATTATTCAAGAAAAACTTATTTTGTATCACCGATAGCTCTTGTAATCTTATATAAAAATATGCTAATGGATTTAATTAAAATAATTACGCTGAATAATGTAGCTGAACTTTACCCTAAAATAGTATCTATTAATCGTCATCAGTAGTAATATTTTTAGGCAGAGAGAGACAGTCACAGCATTAAACTGACGCTGGGTAGGAAGCACATTTTTTGGTTTTGTTTTACAGTTTGTATTAAGTTAGCAATCTCATGAGAGGCATGACAATGGAATTATGTGAACTATAAAATTTATTTAATTTTTTTCACTGCAACTATTTTACTGAAAACTGTTAAAAGCTCCTTCTGCCCTTCTGTGGTCCTTTTAATGAGTTTCCTGCTTTTCCCTCAGAAACTTTGGTTTCTGTGTGTTCCTTGTCCCTTTGGTTCCCTTTTGACCTCATTTACCTTCTTCGGGGGTTTTGATTGCCGAATGCTCTGAGTTCCTGATGACTTGGATATTAAGAGATGAACCCAATTTTTGGAAGGACACTCAGCAGCCTGCCTGTCTCTTTATAGAAGTAGAAATAGCTTTTCCTGAAGCATGGTTCTAACTTACACTGTATATCAATTTCTGGCATTCATCTACGCTCAGTGGTGAATCTGTGTTGCAATGCAGTGAGAGAGATACCAGACTCAGTTTACACTCAGCTCTGTCTTAGGAACATCCCAAAGGCCTACCCATTATCCTACTTTCCTAGCCCCAGAAATGGGTGAGTCATATCCCACTATGAAAGGCTCAGCAAGGTACCCCTGTGCTGAAGCCACTCTTCAGGAGAGATTGTCACATTCTGAGGAGGCCTTACTTTGTGCAAGTATAAGCCTTCACTGGTTCCCCTAGAATAATAGAAACGAAACAAATCCAGAAGGAAATGCAAATGTCCTTCATTGCTCTTTGAGAACTCTGATTGACTAGTTATAAAGTTTCCAGGGAGTTCAGACGCACCCTCATGCTGTCCTGTGATCATTGCGCTGGTGGAACTGGCCAGAGTCTATTGTATGGTGCACACCCACTAGCATCCTGAGCCAGGCTTATCTGCTCGTGGCCTTTCTATCTTCTGACGTCCCCTGGAGGCAGGTCCTGTGAGCCACAGCCATCAGTTACTACCTGATGGTATGTTCACATTGCAGATGGTGGAGTCTGTCCTTGTTCCTAATACTAGTCTGGAACCCTGCTCTCAGTTACCCTGCACTGACTTTCCTAGCCACCCGGCTGGTATCAGTGCACCTGTGAGCATTCCCCATTTTTTCTGTGGGTGTCTCTCTAGACAAGAGTGTGCCTTGTGTCTTCTGTCCACAGTGTCACATCCATGCCTTATCACTCCATGGTGCTGTGCCTTCACTTTTTCTTAAAGCAGCAGTCCTTCCTTTTGATCCAGACCACCCTCAGAGCAGCGACCTCACTCTATAGAGGGGAGGCAACCAATGCCTTCTGGCAAGCCCAGGCCAGGTCTCTAGCACTGAGAACTCTGGGCACACCCTGGTATTTATTAGAAACGGGACAAGCAAGATGTGCTCCTAAGCCAGGTGGTTCACACTGGTGCAGGGGTGAGTCGGGGAGGGAGAGAAGCAGGGCTTCAGACTCTGGGAACATGGGAGAATGGTTGGCTTTCTCTCTTAGTTAAGGGCTTCAACAGGTGTGGCTGCATATGGAGAGGCATTGTTTCAGGACCCAGTGAAGACTGCACCAGGCTTGCATTCTTTTGGAAGTCCTGGTGGTTGTCTTTCCCTCATGTTCTCTGTGAGGATGGAGGACAGAGGACATTCTTTTCTATGGGGACATAAGCGAGCCAACTTTGCCCTTAAGACTGTCTCTAGGTATTTAATTCAGTATTTCTGTGTCTTGGAGAGAGTGGGATCTAAACTAAGGAGGCTATGCAGATTGACTGAGGTGGAGGAGGAGCCCATAAAGAAACCATAGGGGCTTTGCATTTTTCTGAAGAGGGTTCTTCAGGTCGGCCAGAGCCCAGGAGCCTAAGGCAATGCTGGTCATGTCACCCTTAACTCCCAGTGCAGAGAAGATGTCACTATTTGTCACTACACACACACACACACACACACACATACACACACACACACACACACACACACACACACAAAAAAAAATGTGTATATATATGTGTATATACATATATATATATATATATATATATATATATCTCATTGGAAAGCTCCTCTGTCTTCCCAGTGAAAAGTGAGCTAGAGGCGGTCAGAGCAGAGGCAGAGGGCAGTTAGAAAGAAGTTTGAGGCATTGGATGGGGGTATCTACAGAAGGGCGAAGGTGGCAGCGTCAGGGCCGGTTTAATATCAGATAGCTTTGTGGTTTTCAGTAGTGGGCTGTGAAGGAGGGAATGCTTGGGTTGATATCCTATGGTCAAGGTTGTGGAGTAAGCAGGCATCTGAAGCGCAGATGCCCCTGGGACAGAGGAGAAGCTCAGGAGAAAGAGGTAGGGCATGTCAGGGGTAGAAGGTGGTGAGATCCCAAGGCCCACAGGTGGAGGGCTAGGGCAATGGGGGGCCTCATAATACTTACTGGGAGGGAAGGCTGAAGGGTCCTGAGAATGGTAACATAAGCATTGGCCTCATGTCACAGTAATTCCCATTTGTGGTCCAACTTTCTTCTCCTCACACCATTTCTCTTGTGAGATAGGAGGTCTGCAGTACTTAGCCTGATACGATGCATTCTGGGCTAATGGGCTTTGTGAGATCACTGGCTTCTGGTGCTTCTCTCAGCAGGCCCTGAATTCTCTGCACATTCCTGGGGCATCCTTAGGTAGGAAGGCCTAACAGAACCTCACTGGGGAAGCCTGCAAGGACCCTGTCTCTGACTTGTCATTCTGATTGTCCTGCTGAAAGATGAGTTGGGTGGCTGAAGGCTACTTGCACAAGGTGGCCCTTAAAACCTGTCTGGTTCATGGCTCTCTGCTGTATCCTTGCAAAATGCTGTTTATGGAGTTGCTGCTGGCAGCTTATACTTTGCTGGGTTCAGTATAAAACACACCAAGCCCATCCACACCTTCCCTCTGGATGTCCACAAACTAAATGAGACACTTTAAAAGACCAAGCAGCCAGCCTTTGCAGATGCTCATTATTAAATGTCACCATAAATACTTTCTAGTTTTCCAGACCAAGTCTGAGGTAGTTGAAGCAGAACATTGGAAACCAGAAAGAAATGATTTCTATTTAGCGCTTTTTTTCCAGTAGCAGCACAGGGTTACTAATTGGAAACCCTGGATCTGTTTGGTGTTGAAAGGCAGTGCTAATGTCTGCAAAGAACAATCGGTATCTGAAATGTATGGGGGAGAGCTAGGGGACAAGTTGCTCATCAGCCCTGTGTGTTTTCATGATTATATATGTACATGGATGGATGCATGTACGTGGAGGTCAGAGAATATCCTCAGTGTTATCCCTCTTTGCTTGAGACAAGATTTCTAGATGGTCTGGAAGATTCCCAGCCAGAGTAGGCTAGCTAGCTGGCAAGGTTCTAGGGGTCTAGCTGTCCTCACCTCCCATTGTTATCATTGCTGGGATTCTAGGCCCTCTGCCAAACCTGGCCTTTTACCTTCATTCCCAGGAACCAACTTTTCCTCATTAGTCCTTGTAAAATCTATGAAGATCAAATATGGGTGCTTCACCAAATCAGCCGTGGAGCTAGACAAACTGCTCTTGTCTTGGCCGCTTTCTGACTCTGTGCAGACAGCTCTGAGCATCACGCCTCCCCTTTTCCATCTGTGGCAGTAAACTCAGGGGCTCCCTAGGGAGATTCTGCCCATTTAGTGTATCAATGGGGTCAGAATGCTCACATTGTGTAGATTAAGAAGCTTGACATATGACTTGAATTTGGCTGCTGAAGCCTTCCACACTGGAAGGCAGGTACATTCTCAGCTCCCCCTCCGCTCCCATATGCTGTCATTCTAAATATGTGCATATGTCCATTTAACACAGTTCTAATGGTTTCGACAACTAAGGAGAAAGGCTCATGCATGGTTCAGACTGGGACATTTGTAAGGGGCTAATTTTTTTCAGTTACGTGTCGGCCTCTGTTCGGTGAGGTTTCTATTTTTCTGCCAACTACCCTCATAGGCTAATTTTAATGTCAAACAGTTCTGGCACTTTCAATAAAGCCAAAGTGCAGGCACATGGAAGAGAGCCAGCCACTGTGACTTTCCTCCACCCTCTTTGGCAGAAGATTCTGTTGAACCTTCACCTGGTCCGTGATATTTTGACTTTTCCAGAATATTTAAAATGTAGTCATATTCTGTGTGGCCTTCTGGGTGCCATGAGATCCATCTGCACGTGTGTTAACTGTGGTTTGTTATTTTCAGTGCTGCGTAATACTTCATTGTATGGACTCATCTCTTGAGGGACGTTTTAGTTACTCCCTGTTTTTTATTGATTAAGGCTCCAGTGTGTGGTCACATTCAGGGCGCCTGTAATCCTAACACCTTAGGTGTGCCCTTGATGGGCGGATTCTTCCTGTCTCATAGCAACAAGCTACCAGGATAGTTTCTAGCCTTGCTACACTATTTTTGCATCCCCATTAGCAGCACCGGCATGCAGCATGTTGCTCAACCCTTTGGTTTCTTCCCTTTTAGAGATTCTACAAGATGGAGCGGTTACTCACCGGGGTTTTGCTTTACATTCTCCTGATGAGTTGTGGTGTTGAGACATCTTCTTCCTTCGCCTTCCCTCCACTACCCCACTCCTCTTTCTTCCCCTCCCTCTTCCCACTTTTCTCTCCTTCTCCCTTCTTCCCTTCCCTTCCCTCCCCTCCCCTCCCCTGCTCTCTCTTCCCCTCTGCTTCCCTTCCCTCTGGTTCTGGAATTAAGGGTGTGCACTGCCGTGTCTCACTTGTGCTAAGCATATTCACAAGTGTTTATTTTTCATCTGTACATCTTTCCTCAGAAAAGTGTCTCTTCCAGTCTGTATCATTTGTTTTTTTTAAGTGCAGAGTATTGTTTTCCTATTGAGTTTCTAAGCTCGTTGAACATGCAGGATATGAATCTCTCCCAGATAGGGATTCTCAGCGAATTTCTCCCTGTGTGACTCCTGCTTTGTTATCCAAACTGTGCCTTTCAGAGGTGTGGCTCTTTGTTTTGAGTGTTTTCTTTTGTAGTTTGTGCAGTTATTATTGTGTGTAAGAAATCTTAGCTTGGCCCGAAACCACAACGTCATCTTTTAAAAGTTTCATTATTCTAAGTTTTTTTTGTCTAAGACCAATGGTGCATTTAAAGTTTACCCTTGTGTCATTCGTGGCTCTGGATTGAATGCACTTGGCTGTGCTTTTGGAGAAATGGTATCTTTGTTATAACTCCCTTTACCATGTATGTTCCCGAAGATAATTGGAAAGTGAGTTCTGCCTGCCCGAAGGAGGAAAACACGGATTCCCTTTGTGCTTTCCACTAAGAATCTCCCTGCTCTCTTCTCCATTTGATTTTGAGCTTTCCTACAGCTCCTTGAAGTAATTGACATGAGTCAGACGGCATCAGAAGCAGGGCTCTGCATGGCACATGTGCTACTTAGAGTCACAGATTGTGGCAAGCACAGATGTTCAGGAACTTTCCCAGCAGGATGAGGGGAAGGGTCTCCAGCTTCCCCTAATTCACATTTATTTGCAATGTTCAGTGCTTACTGTGAATAAGGCCAAAGTCACTGATACCTGGATTGTCAGTGTCTTCCTCTGACACCTCTCACTTCCACATAGGAACACTGGCAGAGTTGGATAAGACATGTAAAAGAGATGTAAGGATCTCAAGTGTCACCATGGTGGAGTGTGTTCCTTGGGTGTATGCACAGGGATGCTTGGTCACAAGCTATTTCCACTTAAATTTATAATTACATTTATCTACCTGTCTGTCTATCTACTGATCTATTTATCGTGTGTGCTTGTGTGTGGTTGTGTATGTGTGTGTGTGTGTGTGTGTGTGTGTGGTGTGGTGTAGGGTGTGCACATGTGGGAGGGAGTATGTGTGGAAGTCAGAGAATACCTTATAATATAGTTCTGTCGTTGTATCATGTGGAGCCTAGGGATTGGACTCAGTTCATCAAACTTGGTGGCAAGTGCCATGAGCCTGCTAAGCTATCTTTCTGGCCCATTTTTGCTTTGAACTTTTGGAGAAAACTGATTTTCATGACTGTGCTCTTTTACCCTCCTCTCCATAGTGACTGTGGGTCCCTCTTTCTCAGCTTCCTCACCAGCATTGTCTATTTTCTTGAAGACAACCATTCTGGCTAAGCTGAGATGGAACTCAAAGTGGTTTTAATTTTCATTGCTCTGATGGCTAAAGATGCTGAACATGTTAAAAAAAAAAGTACATATTGGGCATTCATTTATCTTCTTTTGAAAACAGTCGTTTTCATTTCATTAGCCCATTTGTTGACTGGCAGTTTTGTTGATTGGCAGTTTTTTGTTTGTTTAATTTACCACAATAACAAGGAAATGGAACCAGCCATCAACAGATGAGTGGATAATGAAATTGTGGTTTGTATACCCTAGTTGAATTTTATTCAGTACTAGAGAAAAATGAAATCATGAGTGTTGTGAGTAAATGAATAGATCTGAAAAATGTATTAAGTGAGGTGACCCAAAATCAATAGCACAAATACTGAATGTTTTATTTCTATGGGGATCCAAGTTGTGTGTGTGTGTGTGTGTGTATGTGTGTGTGTGTGTATGTGTGTGTGTGTGTATTGTGTGTGTGTGTGTGTGTGTGTGTGTGTGTGTATATGCGCATGCACGTGTGTGCGCATGCACGTGAGCAAGTATGGACAGATATATTCTTTGAAACCACTGGGGAGACCAGAAAAAGAGGAGTGAGGAAATTTCACACAAGTGACAGGAAAGGACTAAGGAGGCTGTGGGGCCAGCAGAGAGTCAAGAGTATACAAGAGAAAAGGGGAAGAGAATTAATAAAAGTAAAGTTTATTTCAAATGCTGTAATGAAACTTAATAATGTGTATACTAATTTAAAATTTTAAGTGTAATACATGAGTGGGCAGGTCTTATTGTGGTAAATGGCAGATATCTCTGCTCTTACTCTGTGAGATACTGGCTTTCTAGAAATTTCTTAACTTCTTCGTGCTTGCACCTCCCTTTCACCTGAGACATTTCTACCAGTATGTGGGAGTGTAAACCAGTTATCCACATCAGTCAGGTACTGAGGATACATCATTAAAAATTTATTTCAAAACAATTGTTGGCACTAGGCTGGTAGCTCAGTGGTAGAGTGCTTGCCTGCTATACCCAAGGCCCTAGGTTTGATTCACTGAACTATAAAACAAACAAATAAAAACAATTATTAGATATACATATAATTTTACTACTCATCAAAGAGAAAAGCAAATACACATAATGATACACATGCGCTTGTTTGTGTACCTTAATATTCCAAATATATGCTAATGAGATGCATGATGACAAGTGAAGGCAGGAAAATATCACAAGTCTTTCCTCCCTCTGAATTAAGCCACTGTATTTCTGCAAAGGCAGAAAATGTTATTCTGGTAAGAATACCATCATTCATTAACATATAGAGTTTGGGTTCTGAGCAGAGGATTTTGAGATGGGGCAGCTCCTTGCCCATGTGTGGTGTGATAGCATGTGCAGTGCAGAGTGGACATGGCCTGCATATGGAGCCTGGGCTGCAGTGAAATCCAGAGGTGTGGCTTGGGCAAACACTGCTGGAAACACCCAGGCACATTGCATGCTTGATTTTTCTTTCAAGTTTTGGTGTTGTATATTCCCAAATATTTGGTGACTGTGGCTTGGCTTTCAAGCCCTCCGTGTTCGGGTCTGAGGACCCAGATGGTATCACTGCCTATAGTTTAAGAAGATGGAAGACTCAGAGGTGGAAGGTGGAGGTGACTGAGTGAAGGTCAAAATGGTCTCTCACTAAAGGACACAGACAGTAGGAAGGCATCCTTGGAGTAGAACACAGCTGCTTCTGTGGAAAGCCACAGTGGATTTGCCAAAAGCGTATTGCTCTAGGTGACTAGTGTTCATTTTGTTGTCCGAGGCATTGTTTTAGTTGAAGGAGACAATCGTTTCTGCTCAGCTCACTTAGTTTTCAAAAGCAGTGCTTACTGGTGTTCATATATGCTGCCTTTCCCCCTTTGGCTCTATAATGTCTTCATGTTTAAAGGGCTGATCACCTGGTTTTGGATAACCACGTGGTGTTCTCTTCCCTACAGGGGACTGTTTCTTCCTCTCTCCACTCCTTAGTTGCCTGTGATTCTTTGTGTAGGGGTTGAGGCCCCATGAGCTTTTCCCCATCCACCTGTGTATATATTGGTGTTTTGTTCAGGTGGCCATGCTGGTGAGGCTTCGGTGGGTGTAGCTGCTGGCACTTTTTGAGACACTCTCTCACAGCAAACTCCCCTTGTTCTATGACTCTTACAATCTCTTTGCCCTCTTATGAAATCCTTTTTTTTTTTTTTTAAAGCATATGTACACAAAAGAAAGGCCCTTTTGGGGGGCGTTGGTTTGGATAACAGGATGATTTGTTCATTTGCCATTGTGGTTAAACCTCATCTGGAAGTGGCTTTTCTTTCTCTCAGTTTTTCTGTGGATTTTTTTTTTTTTAATCAGAATTACTAGATTATGTTAAGATTTGCCTGCCTTAACTCTACTCACCCCTCCGTCTTTCTGGTTTGCAGGGGGCAGCACTGAAGTACTTGCCAACCATCGTCAATGACGTGAAGTTGGTGTTTGATCCCAAGGAGCTCAGGTAATTGTCCTGGAAACAGGTGTTTGCCATGTGCAGCTCACAGAGCATCCAGTTTGGAGGATGCTGCAGGCTGCCTCATAGCTACAGAGATAAATGCCCTGGATTGTGTGGAACGAGTGGTGCTGATTTGTCTTTCTATGGAGAAGGCTTTACCTGTCAATAACTACTATTTTGTTGTTGTTGAAAAATGGTTTACAGTACAATGGGACTGGAGTCCAATGTTGTCTTAGTTTGTCTGTCTGTTGCTGTGATAAAATACCCTGACAAAAGCAACACGAGGGAGAAAGAGTTTGTTATGGTTCATAGTTCAAGGTAAAGCCCATCTGGTGGGGAAGTCTAGGCATCAGGATCTAAAGGCAGCTGGCCACATTACATCCACAGCCAAAAAGCAGACGGCGAAGAACGCATGCATGCTAGTGTTCAACTCAGTTTATCCACTTGATGCAGTTCGGATCCCCTGGCAGGGGATTGTCCCATCCAGTCAGTTAAGGTCCCCAGGGTAACCCTCTAAGCCCGCTCAGAGACCTGATTCCCAGGTCATTCTAGCTTCTGTCGTGTTAATACTAACAGTTAATACTAACCACACACTCAAAATTTCCATTTTATATATTTCAGTGTTTGCATTTCAGTATGCGGTTGATGGTCTCATTCCAATTTTCAGCACCTATAAAAGCTTATATAGAGGACCTTTCCTCTTCTTTTGGAAGCCCCCCCCCTTTTTTTATTATAATATGGCAGTTTCCTCTCCCTGAACCCTCCTAAATGATGGACTCTGAGCCACAGATATCAGGGACAGAAGTTGCCATCTACTATGTTAATAGTGATGATGATGGTGGTAGTGGTGGTGGTCAGAAGTTACCATCTACGATGAGGATGAGGAGGATGATGGCATTGATGATGATGAACCCTCTGAGGAGGTAGTCAGTGGTCATTCAGAGTGGACTATTAGTCTAGGGAGCAGATTTTTCCTTCTTAGTATATGCCCCCTTTTAATGTTCTTTGCTTTGTAATCTGCAGATAGCATGGCTTTCTGATGAGTGCTTTGGTGGGTGTTTAGCCTTTGATCCCTCCTGTGAGCCCAGCCGCCCAGTACATCTCTGCTTTATGTTTGTTTGAGGTTTGACACAATGAACTATGTGCAGGAAATGGCACCATTTGTGCTAACCAGACCCTTCAAATATTGGTGTGAGGACATTTGTCCCCAAGGGGTCGTTTTTCCTTCACTTTATATCCACCATAAGCTATTAATGTCTTTAAATTGAAGGACAAGGGGCTCCTAGACAGTACTTTCTCTGATTTGCCTGAGATTTAGTGTCCAGTAGGGACACACTTATTTTCTTCTTCCAGGACCCTGACATTCGGGTTCTAGCTTAGCTGGCTCCATATGATGAAAGAGAAAACTTATGACCCAGGATGTTGGTTTGCCCAACTGTGTCTCTGAAAAGTCCTTCTTTTGAAGGGTGGTTTTAAAGGGTAGTCCCTGGGCCAGCAGCACCCGAGGACCCTGTACTTGCTGGAGGCCAAACCCGGAACTCTTCCTGAGTCTTCTTAATTAAACATGGTTGCCTACTGTCTGATTTTTATGAACCCTCAAGGGTCAGAGACATTGAGAGGAAGTGGAGAAGCTTGTCTGGTGGGAGCCAGAGTCATAGCCAGGTCTGTCCTTGACAGCCAGTAGAGAGACACCAACTGTGGTTGTGATTGGCAGTGTGTCATGTGCTTGGAGCTCTGAGGAAGACCTGTTTAGTCTGGGCTAGTGCCTTCACCTCTGCTCAGTGTCTACATGTGCCTCTTTAATTCCTTCTATACCATTTTTACAAATGACATTAAAACCTCTCTCTCTCTCTCTCTCTCTCTCTCTCTCTCTCTCTCTCTCTCTCTCTCTCTCTCTCTCTCTCTCTCTCTCTCTTGCTCTTTCACTCTCTTTCCCCAGGTATGCATTTTTTCTCCACAGTCAGCTTCTGAATTAAGGCATTTTGTTTTCCTGTCATAACGTCTTCTTCTGTAGAGTAATTAGGTGTGACTTTCTTGGCATACCATGCCTTGCCTGCCCATCATTTATTTCGGGTACAACCACAGGTACCTGCTAGGTGCTCTCACCATACAAAGTAGGCTTCACACAAAGCACTGTTCCCACACCCATCAGTTAGCCTCTGTTATGATGCTAGAGCACTGGTTTGATAGTAGCCTAAATTTGCTTGTCCTTGGTAACTAAGCTGGTGAGTGCCTCCGATTCAATGCTAACTTGGTCCTTTTGATGACAGAGAATATGTCCCTAGCTGATTGTATCCAGCTTTTCACTATCATAGAACATGCTAAGATGTTTGGGTAGTTTCTCCTTATTCGAGCACTCTAAATAATGCCACTTTAAGTCACGTATGAGTTTTGTATATATGTATTTCTACATTGTGTAATATAGAACACACAATGATGTGATTTTGCATTTTTAGGAAATTTTCAAGTGGCCACACCCTTTCCTTTCCTACCTGCATGGCCAGTAGGATCTAATTTCTTTACATTCTTACCAGCACTTACCGTTGTATGTAATTGAATTGTAGTCACTCAATCTGTGGTAAAGTACAAACCAGTGTTTTAAAACCACATTCCTGGGGTAAAATTTGGGACTGGCCTCTATCAAACCTGGTCTTGATATTTCAGGGCCGTTTCCTGCCGTGGTATTCTGCACCACCTAGGGACAGCATGGGGTCCTTGGGCTTGCTATGTTCCTGAACCGTGTGACTTGCATTTCTCCTTGTAGCAAAATGTTCACGGAATTCATCCTGAATGTTCCTGCGGGCTTGCTGACTGTCCAGAAGCTCTACTGCATGATCGAGATTGTTCACAGTGATCTCTTCACACAGCATGGTGAGTGGGTCCCTGGGAATTAGGAAATCGTCTGGTTGTTCAGCCAATTCTCTTAGGCAGCCCTACGGAGGAGAGGTGGCTCGTAATTAAAGCAGCTCGGTTCAGTTGCTCTGAGCAGGGCTCAACCCTTTCAAGAGAATGCAACTGTCATGTAGTCTAGGTAATAGGCCATCGAGAGTCTAGGTGAAAGTGAGTCTGTAATTTGGGAGCATGTCAGAGCCCTGTATAATCAGCATACATTGTAGCTCTTAAAATGTGCGATTGTCTGTCCTGGGGAGGCAATCACTTCCATCCTTGTGATGATTGCAAAGGGGAAAAACATTAGTTTTCTTTAAATTTAGAAGTAATGGCTCCATCCTATTCTAACTCCTGGTTTTTGACAGGGCTTCCTCAGCTTCTGTTCAGAGTCAGGAGGGCCCTAAAGGCTTCTGTATCCCAAGGAACCTGCCATTGCTCTTCGTTAGCTCCTCCTTTTGCTTAATCATTTCCTATTTGGACAGATTGAATTAATATTTTACACCTGCCAAGCAATGTTATTGAAAGCTCAAAACCTTTGCATAATCTCTAACCACCCTCATTTATCGGAGCCGACTTGAGGTCTAGTAGGTGACGGCCTGTCTGTATAACACAGATTTATTCTCTTCTATTTGTGACTAGACCATTGGTGGCTCCATTCTTTTCCTCCATTCCCAGGCATAGCACGGTTTCTTTTTTTTTTTTTTCTTGGGCTGTTTTGGTGACGGAGCAGCCCTGGATGGAAAGTGCCCTCTGAGTTAGTCCTGCTGGACCTGAGCAGGAGTTCAGTGCACCTGTCTCGACCACTGCACTGCTGTGTGTCTTGGCTGGTTTTAATTATCTTTTTAAAATTTAACTCTTAAGAATGCACTGGAATGTGTACTTGTACGGAGGGGGAAAAAAGGCTACTGCTTCATCTGGGTGGGAGCTTTTCACCCTCCCCCCCCAAAAGGGTGAGACCAAATTTGGGTGGCTCTCTGAAGCACTTTTCCTCCCTCTCCCTCCTGGAAGTGAAATCTCTTTATTTCATTTATAAAAGTCCTGTTGTCTGTGACTTGAATCACATGGTCTAAGTTGAGAGATTAGTTCTGATTTATTTCCATAATTCAGGCTTTTACTCAAGGACTGGGTCTTGAATGGTATGATTGCTTAGGTGTCTTCAAAAGCTACAGGATGCCATGGGGTCCATAGAAAGTTGCTAAGAACCAGGCAGTTGTGGTGCATGCCTTTAGTTCTAGCATCAGGGAGGCAGAGGCAGGAGGATCTCTGAGAGTTTGAGACCAGCGTGGTCTACAATATGAATCCCAGGATAGCCAGTGCAGTTTCACAGAAAAACCCTGTCTTGGAAAAGGTGACTATTGAGGACATTGCAAATAGGTGTTCCCATGGTGACTATATCTGAAGCCATAGTAAATAAATCCCAATTTATATTTCAGCCTTACTAGGTTCATTATTGGTGAAATGTGCCAACACCTTCCCCTTACATGTATGCAGTCCCCCTTCAATATCCCCATATTCTCACATACTCCACCCACTTTCCTCCCACCACATTATCTGTCCCTGCTAGGGTGGACATTCTAGTTGCTCATCTCAGCCATATCAAGGAAAAAGTGACTGGTGATAGAGAGTCAGGGTCATGTTCACATCAGTCACACTTGAACAAGAAAGAGGCTAAAGAGAAGTAGGTCTCCTTTGTCATTTTGTCTTCCCTGGAATCCACCGTTAAGTTCAGCCTGCCTGTCCAGCAGCTGGTGGGAGCACGTGCTGAGTTATCTTTTCAAGAGTGGTACTTCTGCAGAATGGTAACACATAAGAGTTAGTAGAAAATGCAGAACAAAGTCCACCAGAACAAAACAAATCCTGCTTTGTGAGGTAGTTTAGGCTAGGCAACATAATGCCTGTCTTTCAGATTGTATTAATTTTAGCCAAAGATAGTCAAAGAAAAGCTAGTTTGTGAGTTGTATGACTTATTGTTCCCAGAAAGTTGTGTTAGAGGTCCTGCCCTGCCCACCCCACCAGGAATCTGATTCTCAATGTTTCAGAGAAAACATTGGTTGAAAAAAGACATAATATTCCTAGTTTAAACTTTGATGAGAGTTTGGCAATTGACATGGTTTAGTTATTTTTATTGCACATATCATTTCAAGATAACAGTCATGACTGACAGCCTCACACTAGGACCTTCAGGCTTTTATAAATTTTATATGATCTTTAGAACATTTGCATTAAAAATAAATATCAAGCATCATAGGAAAGTAATAGTCATTCATTTAGCCGAAATTCTAAAATAATCTCTCAAAAGATTTTAAAACAAATATACACTTAATAAGCCTCCACTCTTGCTCGTACCTGTAATCCTGCCACTCTGCAAACAGAGGCAGAAGGATTGACACCCACATCCAGACATTGCCATTCTGGGCCAGTCTGATGACAGTGAGTGTGATGCCAACAGACAAACAAAAACCAAACAAAGCCAGCCAACCAATCAGCCATACACACGGAACAACACAACAGCAATAACAGTCACTTATAAAGTCTCTTTAGATTCCATGTTTTAGCTGGGCATGGTGGTATGCGCTTTTAATCTCAGCTCTTGGGAGATGAGTCCAAGGCCAGCCTGGTCTACAAAGTGAGTTCCAGAACAGCCATGGAGAAGCCCTCTGTGCCCAGCAATGGGTAGGGGGGTACCCATGCTTTAATCAAAACTATAATAGAGATGCTGGAGATGCTGGAAATAATCTTAATAATACACAATCTTTTAGGCAGATCTATGTCGAGGAAACTTGTTGGTTTAAACACTCAGAATTAGATTTTTTGTTAATGTCAGTTTGTCAATGTTTAATTTTTAAAATATGCTATATATGCTTTAAATAAATTACAATTACCCTGATGCCTCAGAAATTTCCTTTTATACAATTCAATTTTTACAAACTTACTAAAACTTCCTTCAGCTTTTATTTTCTTTCTTTTTTCTCTTGAATTCCCTATGTAGACCAGGGTGGCTTGGAACTCACAGAGATCCTCCTGTCTCTGTCTCCTGAGTACCAGGAGTAAAGGTGTGTACTCTACCACAGTTTGCTTAAATGTTTTTTTCCCTACCATTTTCCCCTGTCTTCCTATGGAGAGCTGTCCAGCGATTCTACTTTTGCAGAAAAAGGTTTAAGTTTTCATTTAAAAATCCTTTTCATCAAGAGAAAAAATTCTCTTTTTTAATCTTTTTGAACCAAAGTATATCTTTATACTTGTAACTTTCTTTGCTTCTATCTCAAAAGTCCCTGTTTTTCTTTCTTAAATTTACAAACTATAATATTCCTTAAATTGTTCAGATTTATATAAAATTGTTTCTTTCTCAACAGAAAAAATATATTTTACATTTACAAATTAAAATATACCTCATTTGTTGTATTCTTTTCTGTAGAGTTGTATTGTGAACTAGAATATTCCACTCTTAGTAACATTTAGCAAGAAGTTAGACAGAAAGCAATTGATTTTCATATGCCCCCAATGTATAAAAACATACTTGTTAATGAACCCACTGTCTTAGTTTCTTTTTTGTCGCCATGGTAAAATACTCTGACAAAAGCATCTTCAAGAGCGAAGGTTTATTGAGCTCAGAGGTCCAGTTATTGGTCCATCATGGTAGGGAAGTAAGGACATTAGAAGCTCAAAGCAACTGGCCACATCACATCCGTAGGCAGAAGAAATGAGTAGTTAATGCAAATAGAGTTAATGCTCTAGTCTCCATAGCCTTGGTCCTGCCCATATCATTACAACATCTGAGAGATCTGCCCATGGGCCAGCCTGATCTAGTTAGACCCTTCCAAACCAGTTCCTTCCCTGGTGAGTTCAATGTCAGGTTGACAATTACACCGACATATGTAGCCTTTTAAATAGAACATATGAAGACAAACTTCTTTTAATTTGCATTTAGAAGTATGTCCCTTATTTCTTTTATTTATTTCAAGAAATTATTCATGGTTTACTTAAGAAAACTGAAAAATGTCATACGATTTCTCATAACCTCCCCTCCCATCTCCCCAAAGAAAGAAACTCAGCATGACATTTCTGTTCTTGACACACACACAGGAGGCTGTGGTCGTTGTTATAGTCTCATCTGTGTATTTATTCTTCCATTGCATGTAGATGAATGTTTTTCCTCTGTCCTGCTTGTTCCCCTGGACCTGTTTCTCTCCTACTTTCATACTCTGTATTTCCTGCACCCTCTTATGAAATAATCACTCAAAGGCTAATAGGAAATGTAATTGTTTCAACAATGGCTCAGGCTTATTACTGGGTAGCTCTCTCTTATATATTAACCCATTTTTAATAATATATCCACAGCATTCAGAAGGACATGCCATGTCATCACATACAAAAGGGCATTCCACATCAATCACACTTACAGTTGTACCTTTTCTGAGAGAGGATCTTAATATGCATCCCAGGCTGGTCTAGAACTCAGCTTCCAGGCTGGGACAGCAGGCTTGAAGCACAGCCCTTGGCATGTTATGACTATAAACATTCAACAGAGGTCAACATAGACCACCCCCGGCCCCCCAGCCATGAAATACAGGCAAGTATGTTTGCCTACAGTCCAGAAGACAACTTTATTTTTAACTTACCAACAATTTTGTGAGACAGATTAATAAAGAATACAAACACACTTGTTTATAGAGTTGAGTCTGCATTATATTAATAAAGATAATATGGGACCAGTTAGGAATGCTTGTTACGAGATCCAACTCAGAAGCTTTTTGGTGATCTTACAACAGCATTTTCTGGTGTTGTTGCCCTCAGAATAACTTGGATTATAAAGGATCTTTTCTCTGAAACCCTTTCTTCCCCCCTCACCACCGACCCCCCCTGCAGTCTCAGAGGTCAAGAGCCTGTATATTAGTTAGGACTAACTGAAATTTAAACAAAGTTCCAAGCAACATTGAATAATACAATTATTTTGCCAGATGTGATGGCATACTGCTATACTTCTTATCACTTGGCAGGTAGAAATAGTGTCATGAGTTCAAGGTTATTCTCAGGTGTGTGTGTGTGTGTGTGTGTGTGTGTGTGTGTGTGTGTGTGTGTGTGTATAAATTTGAAATAAATTAACTTGCACACATATAAAAGATCTGTGTTGAAATTTGGTAGAAGAAACAGAGAGATGGAAAGATTTAAATTCCTTCAGGTATGAATCCTGAAATTATAGTTTAAGAAAAATCTGAGGAGTACTCACAGGAATTTTAAAATTAGAGATGTAGATCAAGCAAAAAGATAGTACATAGGCAGCTGATGCAAGAGAATTGTTGTATGCGCTAGACCAGCTTGGGCTACTTAGTAAAAACCTGTATCCAAAATGTATTAAGTTTTTAGAAGCAGAAGAGACTTTGCCGTAAAAATACCCTAAGATGTCACCGTGAACTCAATGATATTAAACAGTTAAGGAGAAATTCCTGCTGAACCGAAGTGCAGGGGCCACGGGAACCTATTCTAAACCATTCTCAGGAATTCTGGGTCCATCTCTGTGGGTTTAATTAAATTCTGCCCAAAGCTGTTGTCCGGACCCATTCTAGGGTAAATGAATTACTGTGACCCAGATTTTTTCATGGCTGTTTGTATGTTTGCAGTAGCCTCTGTTGGAGTCTTTTGTGGTAACTACCATCAGACCTCTGTGTGTGTGTGTGTGTGTGTGTGTGTGTGTGTGTGTGTGTGTGTGTGTGTGTGTGTGTGTGTACAAATGTGGAGATCAAAGGTTATCCTCATGTGCTGTGTCTGTTTCTACCAGGTTCTCTTGCTGGCCTAGAACGTGGTGATTTGTCTAGTTGGCTGGTTAGCCTCTAGGGATCCACCTTACCCTACCTCCCCTTTGGTGGGATAAAAAGACCTTGCCACTAGGTAGAAGTTTTTGTGGGGGTTTTGGGTTATTTCACCTGGATCCTTATGCTTTTCTAGCAATCTCTTTTGCTGTCTGAGCTATCTTCCCAGCCCCAGCCATCAAGCACTCATCCCTAAGTACCCTTCCTCCACACACTCCCTGCTTCATTTGCTTGTTTTGAGTTTTCATGAGGGGAATCCCTCAGCTTCCCACAGCTCCTGTTTTCCCCACTGTCAGTGAATATCTATGGTCAATGAATGACAGGCACTCTGTAAATTACCAGTGAACTGTCTTTGACCTTCCCTGAATGCTGGTGTGAGGAAGACCTTATTTACATATCTTTTGAGATTTTTATTGCAAAACTTGAGCATGCAAATGTGCCCCAAGCTGAATAAGTACCTAAACACACAACCTTCAGTGAAAAAAAATTAAATCAGAACTCTGCTTGGGGATATATTTCAAGGAAAATACTTCATTCCTCCCTAACTTGTTTTCTTTCTTCAGCTACTAGGAAGGTTGAAGGGGACCCTCCCGCTAATCCCTGGTGCTCAGCTCGGCGTGCCTCTTGGGATGGTTACATATCTTCCCAATGAGCTGCACAATTTATTTCCATTCTTATTTTTTATATACTGTCTCAAGTCCTCTTTGAACCACAAAGCATATAAATAAATGGCTTGAATTCATAATGAGTTAATATTATCCCTTCAGGTAATCCTTCATTTTAAGTAAAATGCTATAGTTTTGACTCTTTTTCTCTCTTGTGTACACATGAAACTGTATATATAGATGTAAAGATCAGAGGTCAACATCAGATGTCCTCCTCCATCTCTCTCTATCTTGGTTTTTGAGACAGTAAGTCTCTCACTGAACTTGAAACTTGTTCACTTCATTATATTGTTTATTGACACCCCCAGATTGCTTGCTGTCTCTGTCTTCCCAGTTCTGGGATTGACAGGTATATGTGGCCATGCCAAGTTTTTTATTTGGGTGCTGGGTCCTCATGCTGGTAAGGCAAAGTTCTTTACTGCCTGAGCCATCTCTCCAGCCCTGCCTGGAATGTTGATATCTATAGCAAGTTGTACCCAGCCTAATACTGGGATGTGTGAAGTATATAAATCCAAATGATCATAGGCCAAGACAAAATCAGTCTGGAGCTTCTTGCCTTGCAGCCAATCAGTATCTGCCATCTATGTTGTAATCAGCTTCCTGAATGCGTCCTGAACACAGAGTGGCTGCCTCCAAGCCTTTTAGAGTGCTTTAACTAATATGAAAACTCCCCTGTACATGGGCTTTGGGTGATAAGAATCTTTCTCGGTTGGGATAGCATAGAAGGCCACCATTTTTTTGCATTTGTGGACTCTATTCTCCTGAGCAGCCAACTGCTGTCTTTGCTCCTTGTTGGGAAAGATGAACAGCTGAAATCCCTGGGTTGCCATTAATTTTATAAAGTAGTGCATGCCACATTTGTGTTAACATTTAAAGTCAAGCCATTTTTGGGTGAGATATGGTAGCTGTGTTTTTCATGTTTTCTTGTCTTTCTTGGGTCCTGATCCTTAGAACTTTGTAGAAGTTAACTTTGCTGCCTGCTCAGACTGTGGAATGTGCTGCACTGTTGTTGTGGGCTGTGGAATGTGCTGCACTGTTGTGGGCTGTGGAATGTGCTGCACTGTTGTTGTGGGCTGTGGAATGTGCTGCACTGTTGTGGACTGCCCTGTTTGGTGTGCTCCTGGCACACCAGTGATGGAATACTTCAGATCACTGGGAGCTCCAGGGCAGAGGCTAGATTTCAGCCTATGTTTCCTCACACCATGAAAAGAAATTGTCTCCAGTTCTCTAACTTAGCTGAGAACAAGAACATTGTTCAGTTTAGGCACTGATTACGATTGTTCACTGGGAAAACAAGGTGCAGGCAGTCCTGAAGATGTGTTGCTGGTTTCTCAGGATGGTGGCCATATTTATAGATTTACACTTTTGAAGGGTGACAGATCGCATCTCCTACCTGTCAGGACTTGCACTTGCTGCCAGCTTAAGCTAAGCTATCCTGTGGGAAATATTTGAGTATTGTCCCATTGTCTGGGGCAGGGGGGTTGTGGGCAAGGAACATATTTATGTAGATAGTCAGTGGGGCTGTGTTTACGGGAGTTGAAGCTTGGAGCAGTCTATGGTCAGCATGCATGTGGGTGATAACTAGACAGTACATAATGGCAAGAATCCTGCTTCACCTCAGTGAGTCCTGCACTCTTATTTCACTGGAATTAGGTTCCTGTGGGCTCAGGCAGGTGGCACACTGACTGTTTCTGCTTCTTCTCATCACTTTTCCCATTTGCAGACAGGGAAAGAGAACATGTACTCCGTAGGGGTTTGTTGGGCTACAAGATGAGATGGGTCATTTGGCACAGGAAGTTGTGCTGGGCCCCAACCTCTATGAAACTGCCTCTTCGGTGGACAGTGTCAAATACCCTCTGCTCAGAGACCAACCTTCTTTGTTGTATTCTGTTATGGCTTAAGGATAGCACGATGCCAGGCCTCATACAGGAGGATGGAGCTGTATCTGGATTCAGTATACTTTCATATGGAAGAAAAGGGGGAAATTACAAGAATATAGATGAGTGGGGAGAAGACTTGAACATACACTTGAACATTAACCAACAAAGTGAACTGATGGTCAGACTCTGAAATGAATCCAAGACTACAATGTTTGTATAGGTAGCAATTCCTTAGTGGATGACATTTTTCTTGACTGAGGATATAGAGCAGGTCTAGTCCCAGTGCCGGCCTCCTCTGTCCACCCCTCCCCCCCCCATCCATCTGCCTTGGATGTCCTGTTTTTGCTCCTATGCTGAGGTGAAGGGCCTGGGACTCATTAGCATGCTGTGCATGAGAGCCCGTGAATGGGTGGTAATGGCTTCCGAGCCTGGTCTCCGATGTGACTTGCCTTCTTGAAAGCTGGCTAAACAGATTATGTGCTGAGCAGAATGATGACTCTTGGTTATCATCTGTGGTATGGAGTGAGCAGACTCTCAAAGCAAGATACAAAGAGAAGGAAGGTCGACATCTTATAATTTGTGCATTTGTGGCTTTGTTCCCATGTGATTATGTTGTTGCCCACATATCTGACAAAAGCTGGGAAAATTAAAGCTTAAATCCTATTATGGTAATGAAAAGTTCTCGTGTAATTAAATTAAACATCATAACACTGTGTATAGGATTTAGGCCCTCAAAATTCTTTCACATTGATGGTATAGGAATTGGGATAAAGTGAATATACCTGACTAGCATCACCTTGTAGCTAGCTAGCCATGAGCACTCCCTATTCTTACAGGAAGTTTTTGAGGGTGGGGGAAGGTTCACTTTGGAGCCTTTTTCTTGTCTATACTGGCCTGCTCCTCTGCATCTAGACCATGGGCGAAGCTTCTTCTGATTAACATGGAACAGTTTCCTTGTTTTTCCAGACATAGTCTTTATATGTTCTCACCCTTACAGTGGCCTAGGTGATTGACAGGTTTCATTTTACAGCTTGCTATGTGTTCTTCCTTGGGTATGTGTTTGGTTGATTTTAGAGGGCAGTGTAAGATTGGATGAGTGACATTTGATGCATTCTGTGTAGTGTGGTAGCAAGTCTTGGTCTTGGTAGTGTTTTAATACCCCAGTGAATGATCTTTTTATGGGCCCATTGTTCCTTGGTAGGCTATGACTGTTGCTTTCCTGTTGGCTGGACTCCTGCTGCAAGCAGGATTAGGAAGGGAGCCATTCTCTCAAACCCTGGCCATCTTATAGTTTTTCTTTCCCTTTAGTATCCTGTCCTAACTGACTATAATTGTTAACATGACACAATCTAAAGTCAATTGAGAGGAAAGCTTTGAGTCAAGAATGGCATACATCAGACTGGACTGTGGCTCTGTTTATGGAGGATTATTTTGTTTATTAATTGATTAAGGACTGTCCAGTTCACAGTGGGCAGCACCATCTTCACCAACTTGGTCTAGAGCAATGTAAGAAAGCTAGCTAAGCGTGAGTAGAGGGATAAGCCTTAGTAAGAGCCAGTTAGCAAGCAGCATTGTCTATGATTCCTGCTGTATTCCCTTGACTGTGAATGAATTCCCTGGTCAGTGGTAACTCTGATGGACTAATAGCAAGCCATCCTATCATCACGTTCTTGCTTTGAGTTCCTGCTCTGGTATCCCTGATGATCTGGATAGTACTGATGATGGTCTGTGGCCTGGAAGTATAAGGTAAATAAACCCTTTACTCTCGAAGTTGCTTACTGTCAGAGTATTTTATCACAGCCGCAGAAATCAAACTAAGGGCAGACCCCTTTTCCAGCAGGGCTCATCTGCCCTATGGAAACTCATTTATCTTCAGTTTTGAATAATAGGAAGCCTCTTTAAAATTCAGGGCGAAGGAGTTTAAATGATGTGTTTCATTCTTTTCAAGGTGAATAATTCTCCCAGTGATCAAATGGAGTAAAGCTCCTTGCTAATGGTGGAGACATTAGTTACAGCAGCCCTTCTAAGGCCTTGGGCGATTCCCACATACCTATCAGGACTTTGGTATTAGGAAATACTGAAGTCACAGTTTCTTTGAAGTAGCCAGACCCTAAGTAGAAAGCATCTATCTATACAATTCACCCTGTTCATCAATTTCTATTTCTTCAGGTCATACACAGGAGAAGCTGATTAATGCAGAATGGTAATAAAATATATTGTTGTAATGTTTTGATCCTTCAACAAATCAAAACAATATTTCTTGAGTTTTTCTACTGTGAAAAACCAGATCTTAAACCCAGAGCTATTCCCAAACAGTTTTTTTAATTTGATAGATGTTGTACACAAAGGAAGAATTGGGGTTGGGGCTAATTTTGCCACAGTCACTTAATGTCCCATTCATACGGCATTCAGGAACACTTTAATTAGATAGCTGTGCTGATGACTTCTAATGAATGTTGCCAGCTGCGAACCCTGAAGACTAAGCCTTTTAAATAATGCTGGAATGTATAAACATCACTCTGTCTTCCATGTTTTCCCCGCCACCAATGCCTCAAGGAAATGTTCAGTCTTGATCTGTTATTCAGTACCTTTTTCATCCCTCTTTCTGTAGGTCTCTCCTCTATCTTTCATTATGTGTTTTTTCAGAGGCCACTTGTTACAGCAGTACACCCTTTTAGAAATAGCTTATTGAATACAGGAGTTTCTTAATTATACCCATTTGAAATCCACCATCATTTATTTATCACCTACCAAGTGCTCAGGACTTCTGGCTAGCCAGTTTGATTCCTTGGAGAGCCTTCAAAGTCATCAACGTGAAAATGCAGACTTGGGAAAGACTAATTAACTCAAATTTACAGATGAGGGCATCAGAGTTAAGAAACCCTGTCAGCAAATGCCCAGGAAGGGAACTGTCCACCACCATGGTGGTGCTGATTAAGGCTCCGGCTGTTTCAGATCCTTCATCAGTACTCCTTAAACTGTTTCACACCCAATGCATGAGTAATTGTCTCTAAAAGCCGAATTTACTTCAGCACTATGTGGAACAAGGAAAAAAATGCAAATAAATAGATAAATGAACACATCTGTAATTAAGCTTAAATAAATCATATAGTTGTTGGTCTCTTGTTGGTGGGGTTTTAGCGGTTTTTCTCTTTTCTTTCTGTGGGGTAGTAGTAGGGAGGTGTAGTTGGTGATCAGATTGCTAGAAACAACAGTTTTTTATGGTGTTGTTCACCTAAATATTAGCCTCTGTTGACTCTACTCTGAGTAGGTTCCTGTCTCTGCAGTTTAGACTGCAGGCAGTAACCTTAGACTGTAGGCAGTCTAAGAAGTGGCTGTCCCCATTTGTCTCATACCTAATCATGTTCTCACCTGGTACCTGAAAAGTTAATTCTTGAGCCCTACAGCTTTCGATTCTTTCTAGGTCCTGAGGGTTCAACTCTTACTGTATAAAATGATGTCCTATACAGTGGAAAGCCCAAGTTGGCACCCGCCAGGATTTTGTGTTATGACTCTATTCTGCCACAGATATTATGCAGATCTACCTTTAAGGGCACAGGCCTTTCTGTATGATGGCCTGCCTTCACTCACCTACATGTTTTAAGCACACACCTCTCTTTCCTAGAGCCACCAAGAGTGGCATGTGTCAGAACCACTCTGACCAAGTGCTGTGTCTGTGGCCATCTACTAGATTAGCTAGCAGCATCCCCCCGCCCCCCATGCTGCCAAACCATGGATCTTGTGTCTATTTTCTCCTCTTCCTTGTGTTGAGGTTCTTCCCAAAGGCAAACACAATTATAGAATCCCTTGTCAAACCAGCAAACCACCTCCTTGACCTGCTTCTCTTGACTTAGACAGTAGACTATCTTTCTTGCGCTTTTATTTTTTTCAGTCTATTTTTTTTTTCATGTATCGACATGAGGCTCATTTATATCCTTTCCATTGTCTTTTCTTTCTGTTTACCTAAGGATACATCATGCCTTACAGCAATTCTACTAGAAATTCAACTTTCCTGTTGTACTTCACCAGTTCAAGAGGCTCCACTGCCCAGTGCTCTTATTAAACATAACCTCTCTGCAAGGTCTCTTGCCCATAAACAGAGGCATACTTTTGACAAGTGTTTAAAATGCAATTTTTACCTTTATTTATTATTCTCAGCGTGCATGTGCATGCATGTCTCAGTGTGCATGTGGGGGTCTAAAGGACTACTTGGCAGAGTCTGTTCTCTCTTTCAACCTTGTAGGCTTTGGGGATAGTATTCTGTTCATCAGACAGTTTGGGCAGCAATCACCGTTCCTCACTGAGTTTTTCTCGTCCTTGTTTGGCAGTCTCCATGCTTCTCTGCTCATTTTTGCAATTTCCAAAGCCTCTTACTTGCTCTGTCATCCTCTCAATTAAAATTCCATGACACTAGGTACCTCAAGGCTCAATCACAGATTGCCACATTTCTGATCCTTTTAGCACACAGGCAAGTGACAATGTTCTGACCAGAATATGTTACAAGGTGCTGCCCAGCTGTCAGGGGTGGAAATGCTAGGCTGGGTATATGTGTAGATTCAGTCCTGAAGATTAGCAAACTTAGCATTCCCAAAAGAACACTGTTGTGGCAAGGGTGATTTGCTGGTAGTTTCCTCTCCTGGCATTGCCCAGTTTTATAATTTCTTACTTAAACATGATTCTTGGGGAGATAGCTTAGTATTTGACATTCATACATGCCCACATGTTTGGGTAGAGGCATGAGTCTTTTACCACCAATTTCTCTCTTGGGACTACAGTGACCAATGTTGGCTTAGCTTTCGCTTAGCAGTACAGTTGCTGACTATGTCTGTCACAAGGTTCCTGGTCCCCTAGTCTGTGCAGTCTGGAGATCAGTAGATGGCTTCTATGACCTCTTCTAGCACTGATACTGTCTTGGAGCTACTGCTGCTTAAAGACTCATGTAGATGGAGAAAATCACTTGAGCATATTGGGATGTGGGCACAGGGTTTCTAAATGGTAGGAAAACAAGATGATTGTCTATAAAAGATGAATAGCAAGCATTTTCCATTAATATGGCTCTTACTGTTTAATTCTCATTAAAAGTGTTATTCTGGCTTTTGGTTCCATACAACACACACAAGGTTATTAAATGCACTTTATGGATCATTTGTTTAATGTGACCGAACTAAAGATTAAGAAGCACATTACTCAGTGTTCATAAAAATGAATGCTTTAAATGGACAAATTCATTCTCATTTTTGTGTCTTATTTTAATGTAGAGCTGTAATGGGGTTGTAGACGGATATTCTGCTTGGACATTTATAAGCCGATGATGCCTGTTGAATACCTTTTATAAAGATTAATATTTACTACTCGGTGCCCATTACCAGAGCATTAATCATCCTGGCTTTGGCCCTCACAGCTGCAGATGAGCAGATGTTAATTATTGGAGTCTGTGATCATTGCAGGACATGGTATGGTGGAACATGGCAGGTGGGTGGTGTCATCCCCATGACAATTTGTATGGAATGTGGGTCCATAACAATGCCGTCCCCTTGCCTGTGTTCTGAATTGAGCTGCCTTCCTTGGTTCCTGTATATGGTAGAAACAAATAAGACAGCTATGTTTCCCATAGCTATGCCTCTAGAGGGTACTGACAGGTACCAAGAAGTCCTGAGCTCTCCTGTGATGGAGTAAGTGGTCACAGAGAGCTGTGACCTTGACTCATTCATTAAGGTGAAGAATTGCTAAGCATTTCCACGTCTTCGTAGCCTGTGATTCCTGTAGAAAGAAGCAGAACAAGAGCCTTGGGTGTCATTTTAAGTTCTCTAGGCCTCAGCAAATATACTTTGAAGCAATGCAAGTCAGTCACTTATTTTATCCAAAATGTCATTGCAGCATGAATTCTATCTAAAACTCACTAATGCCATGCTTTATATTCTTTTATCCATGCTGAGTCTGAGCAGTTCATTGTGTTGTAACTTACAGCACAATTTAAATGCTAAATTCTTACTCTATCAGAGACCCTGGATCTTTAGTTTTCAGTGTATAATGCAATTTATTATTCTTAACAGTTGTTTGCAGTAACTAGATGAAACACCACTTTTAAACATTTGAACTTGCAAATTCATTTATTATAATTAAATCCAGTTCTGTGGTTGTAAACATGCACATTTAGAAGTCAGTTTGACAAGATGATCATTTAGCAAAATAGCAATAAAATGTTCTGCTCTAGGGCCAGTTACCTCCCAGCCATGGACTTTTGACCAGAATAACAGGAGATTCCCTCCTGTTAAGCAGGCCTCATATCCAATTAGAAAGCAGTTAGCTACCCCATAATACTGTTGCTACTATTATACCAGTAGGTACATCTTACCTGAAGGTTGGTATTGTAGCATTAAGGGCCAGCTAAAGTTCTCCAAGAGGTGAGAGAGAGGCTCCGCAGGCCCTGCCACCTACTGAGGACATGTTGGAAATTGTTAGCTGCTGAAGAAAGTCGGTCAATTCTTTGAGAGTATTGTCCCTGGCAGCTTTCTTGTAAACCAGTGATGTCCCATGCACATATGGACAGTGCTAATTGTACTTAGTGTCTTTGTCATTGTTCTGTTGCTGTGAAGAGATACCATGACCAAGGAAACTCTCATAAAATAAAGCTTTTATTTGAGGGGTTACTTACAGTTTCAGAGGGTTAGTCCATGATTGTCATGGCAGGAAGCATGGTGGTATACCTGGAGGGGCTGAAAACTTACATTTTGATCCACAGGCAAGCAGACAGAGAAAGAGGCAGGGGTATGGTAGAGGCTTTTAACACCTCACTACCCATCCCCAGAGCCACACCTACTACAAGACCACACTTTCTAAGCCTCCCCAAACAGTTCCACTAACTGGGAATCTTACATTCAAACATAGGAACTCACAGGGACCATTCATGTCACAAAAAGAAAGAAGATATAAAGTTAGAAAGGAGAGCTGCTGGGGGTAATAGGGAGTGAGGGATGGGGATAGGATATCTTATAGCATACGCATGCAATTCTGAAAGAATAAGCAAATCCAATTATAATTCCTGTTTTTCGGATGTGCCAGTTCAGCTTCCTGTCCACTGACCGCCATACTGGATTGTGCAGCTGTGAAGCATTGCTGCTAAGGAGCCTTGTATTGAGGAGACTTTGCATTACACCATTTTGATCATCTGTAAGAGATGCTCTTAGCTCTTGCTCACTACCTCCTAAGCACAGGCATGGCATCTCTAGGTCTCAGGATCAGCTGTGGAGGGGTCCGACTGCAGTGTCCTTACATAGACAGGAAAATAGGATGTCTGCAGCATTGACATACTGTGCCCAAGCTCCACAGAGGGACCAGGCGGACGTCACCATTGCTATTATTGTCATTTTCATGCAATCTCCACATTATAAGATTTTTTTATTCATATACAGTTTGCATGTTCTTCAAAGAGTGTAGTGTAATTCAATCTCCCCTTTAGTTTAGTCACACAGTAGAGTGACTCTCACACTCTTGACTTCTAAGATATTTACTTCCAAGTGTTATGCTGTTAACAGAAATGCCCCAATCTCATTTCTTCACTGCTGGCAGCCCTACTCTATCTTTCTTGAGATGAAGTCTCACATAGCCCAGGCTAATCAAGAATTCCATTCTCTGCCTCACAAATGCTGGGATGAAAAGCATGAACACCATGTCTGATATTATTTGGTGATGGGGATTGAACTCAGGGCCTCCTGCATGCTAGGCAGACATTCTACCAGTCTGACTGCATCTCAGCCATACTTTGTTGTTGCTTCATTTTCTGTGCTGTGATTGAACATATGGCTTCATGCTAGACAAGAAGTCCTTGTTTTTATTTCTAATTTCTATTACAATTAAGCTTGTAAATGTGATGAGTTTTTCAGTGATATGTTTTTCAAGTATGTCACGTGTTTTAACTGATACTTACTTTCCTATTACACTCTTTTTGGTTTTTTGAGATAGCGTTTCTCTGTGGATTTGGAGGCTGTCCTGGAATTAGCTCTTGTAGGCCAGGGTGGTCTCAAACTCATAGAGATGTGCCTGCCTCTGCCTCATGTGCTGGGATTAAAGGCATGCTCCACCACCACCACCAGTTCTATTACACCCTTTATTCTCTTTCTTTTCTTTCAAATTCTATTCCCCTTCCCAAAGTAACTCCACTATTTTAATGTCATATGTGCATGTGTGCATTATGATTTTATTATTTCTTTACATATGTGGATGAGCTGATCAGAAGCCTTTTGCAGACCCCATGGCATGAATAAGAGTATATCAGTCTTCTGGGCTCTAACATTCCATAGTGTTCCAAAGACTACGTGTCAATGATTGATTTAAAACATGTAAAATATGTTTTTACTTTAAAATAAGCTTCTTTTTTTTATTTTAAATTGTGCTGGGGAGTGGATTCTGGCTATTTGTTTTGTTTTATTGGCTTTCTGGATATGAGATTCTGTCAGTGTGACAGGATTTTCCACATACCCAGTTGGAATGTTCATTATGTGGCAGGAGAGTTTCTGCCTCAGCTTCCAGAGGTTGTAAAACCCTCTCCTGCAAGTATGTACCTCCATCTATGATCTAACATCTAACATATACTTTGTGAACTCTACTGTGATTTAATATTTTTTTAAGAACATTTCACTTCTTTAGATTGAAATACATGGTAGGAAAAGACCCATTAAACATAAAGGTTTTTTTTTTTATGACTCTGGTATGGTATGTGGTTGTAACTCTAATATTTGAGTAACTGAAATAGGGTTATGAGTTTGAGTCTAGCCTTTGTTACATACACAGAACTTGTCTCAAAAAAAAAGAAGTTTTGCAATGTCCTGCTTTGGGAGCAGGAAGCAGAGTAGCTTACTGTGAGGATGGGTCCATTCTAAGGCATGCCTTTTTCTGGTATGTACATTCATTAAGAGAGCCTCACCTGGAACAATACAAGACACACACACACACACTAATACATATTATAATTTTAACAGCTACTGTTCATTAAGGCCTGGGAGTAGTACTGGACAGTAGATCTGCTGTTAATCACACACACTTTAGTTTCTGTGCTCTCAGCACATACTTGCATGGTAAAGGTAATCAGTGCACATAAGCATGCCCTGTCATTTAGCTGTGTGCTGTTGTCCAGACTGGCTTGGAAGCCATCCAGTAAAACCAGATCTCCAGGAAGGTGGAAGTTCTCGTGTTGAGGCGTGTTTGTCCTTCAGCTGTTTGCCGAGGATGGGGCTGGGCTGCTGTGGACAGCAGGGCCTTCCTCACCACTTAGCAGGTGCGAATTGCTGTGGTTCACAGATGAAATGAATGTATGTGGAGGTACATACTAACCAACTGCCTTCTAAGGGAGAGAAACCTGCGCGCACACACACACACACACACACACACACACACACACACACACACACACACACACACCCTTACACACGAGTTCACCTTCCACTGGAGAGGGAAAAAAAAAGTTAAGACAGTCAGTGTTTGAGGTGGTCCGTGAACTTGGACCTGGAGATGTAGAGCATAACTCTTTGCCTCTGGCCCTGGTCCCCCAAAAGATGCTGGCGACGTGTGTTTCTTCCTTTGAGGGTATGTAGTGGGGTTTTGATGATGTAGTGATGGTCAATGCCACAAGCCACTCTGTATTCTTGGACGCCTGCCCCAGATCACTGGTTTGGACAAGGTGGCTTCTGGCCATCTGGGAAATCTTGCAAACCTACTGATCTGTCTGTGTGTCTATGTTCAGATGTGGAACTGAATGCAGATGGAATTTTCTAGTAGTGGTGGTGCTGGCCCTGGGGACCTTTCCTAGCAGCTCAGCCCAGTACTCTGTGTCAAGTCCTCACTCAGACACCATCTCCTTTCTTCACAGTTACTGTATACCCCATTTTCCCTGCATAGCTGGGTATTCATCTGTCAAGAAACCAATAGCCAATGACATTTCATCTCCTTGGGGAGCCGAGCAAAGGGAATTGTTCTATATTTTATTTTATTTTATTTTATTTTATTTTATTTTATTTTATATTTTTGTTTTCTTGACACAATGTAACTCAGGCTAGTCTGGTTCTCATTAAGTAACCCAGACAGACTTGAACTCATGACTGTCTTATTGTCTTGCTTTCTGAGCATGTAATTACAAATGTGAGTCTCCCAATTCAGCTTGAAATATCTTTAAACATGTGACAAACTGTCCATTGAGTAGATTCTCACCAAGACAGACAACATAACAGATAATGAAGCTTATGAGACCTGGGAGCTGGGCCAGTGGTATGTGCTCCTGTGAGGGAAGCAACCATGGGGTGTAGTGTCTGCCTGCCTGAGCTGGGTGGGCATGCAGACTTGCCTCCTTCCCCCTGAGGTAATATTGACAAATGGAACTGGCACACTCTGTTAGCCCTGAGAACAGTGAAGTCCACTACTGCTTTCCCAGTGCAACACTTAAATGGGGCCAAAGGATGGGACTTAGGGTTCCAGAGCCTAAAGTTCCAGTTCTGACAACCTTTTAAGAGGCACATCCTTCCTGTAGCTGTGCTGGCTAGCTCACAAGGCTTTCTACCCATTAGGCCTTAGCACAGTGGCTCTCAACCTTCCTAATGCTGTGACCCTTTAATATAATCCCTCATGTTGTGGTGACCCCTAACCATATAATTAAATTTGTTGCTACTTCATAACTGTAATTTTGCTACTGTTATGAATTGTAATGTAAATATCTTGTTTTCTGGTGGTCTTAGGTAACCCCTATGAAAGGTCATTTGATTCCCAAAGGGGTGGTGACACACAGGTTGAGAACCACTCCCTCAGCAGTTCTGCCTTTGCTATCTGAGATCCCTTGGAAATTCACATGACTTCCAGAATGGTGGCAGTCACATGATATTAACAGGCATAGCTCTGGCCTTGCTCCGTATTTACTTGGGCACGTAGGGGGTCATGTGAAGGAGGGCTCAACTAGAGGCATTGAACTGGGGCTGTCTGGGAGGCCCAGCATGAAGGGTGGCACTTGGGCACTGTTCTCCAAAGGATCCTTCTGGGACATTGTTTGAAGAGTTGCTCTGCATTAGGTGTTACATATGGCAAAAGGCAGCAGATAAAGCATAAATGAGGGTGGTTATAGCTTGTGAACATAGAGGTTCTATGGCAAAGGCATCTGGGGCTGTTTTGTTGTTGACAGCATGATCCAGGGGTCATGTTCTTGTACTATTTCCTTTGGAAGGTCTATCTTTGGGCAGTTCTCACATGTGTCATCTCCTGAGTGGCAGTATACCATGGCATGTTGGACCATGTCTCTAAAGCTCAAAGGGCACAGTTCTGTCTGTGGAACACTTTAGTTCTCCCATCAGCATCATTGAGAGGGATAGGTGGGACTATAGGGAATTAGGATGAAGTCTTCCTGACACCAGAAACCCAGACACAAAGGAGCCAACTTGCTGTCTCAGACAGCACCGTTGCTGTAAGCTGTGCCCTCTGCCCCAGGCTTTCTGCAGAATTCTTCATAGCTCCTAGTATGATGTCCAGCAGTGCTAGCCTGCAGTGCTTATTATGCATTGAATCTGCACAGGGAATGATTATTAAAATATGGTGTCAACAAGTGAACCCACATGTTCTCATTGGATTACTTAGGTTTCCATTTTGTTTTTATCTCATAATCAAATACCTGGCAAAAATCAACGTATGGGAGTAAAGGTTTATTTTGTCTCACTTGGGGAAGGAGGCATGATGGCAGGAACTGTTCTAGCTGTCACTCCTCAGGGCCTCACATTTCAGTGGAACAGGAAGCAAAAGGCAGGGAATCCTGGCTCATCTGGCTTTTTAACTGTTTGACTTCCTATTCACTTCCGGACACTAACCCATGGGATACCACCACCCATAGTCAGAGAGACTCTTCATCCTCAGTTACAGCTCTCTGGAGGAACCCTCACTGATACTCCAGAGGTGTGTTGCTGAGGCTACATGCACCAGGCCATACTCCTTCCAGTACATTGAATTCCTCCTAGTCTCTTCCTAAAGGAGAAGATCAAGGTGGAATTTGAGAATACACCGATTGAGCTATCTGCATGTGTCCCACAGGGAGACCATGGAGCAGAAGGGCCTATGTTATTTCTGATTCCCCCTGTCCTGTGCCCACCTCCCTGGCCTCTCATTAAACTGCTGACCTTGGGAAAGTTCACTGGGTGTGTTTGAGAACAGAGTGTATTTCTGAATGTGTAGAGCAGCCCTTCCCTAACTATGTGTGGTTTCTTTTTCCTTCCATTAGAAACTTGGGCACATTAATGCAAAACATGCTTTTATGTATCATTAATGTTGTAAATCCTAAAATGTACAATCCTGAAAACGAGCTACATTTATTTCCTGTTGCAGGGCTCTGCTGCTTGCCTGCTTTGCATCTTAAAGGAGGCAATGATGGCTGGGCTGGTGTCAGAAAAAGGGGCTGTGAACAGGCAGGTCATTTTTGAAGTGGATGCTGCCAGGATTCAGCTCATTTTCCAAAGTGGAAGAGACAATTAGGAATTGCATTTCGCCACCAACCTGAGCCCATGTTGCTCTTCTGTTTGTGTTTTGAATATTCTGGCTATGTTCTTAATTAAACCACAAATGAAAATACAAACCTTCTTTGACCTGGTCCTCAACTCCCAAGTTTCTGTTTATAAGCTTGTTTCTCTGTCTCTGATTCCTGTCTTCTCATTCCTGCCTCTTCAGTCTACTTCAGGGAGCTTGTCTGGGAAGGAAAGGCTGTACACCACTGTCCCATCCCTAAGCTCAGCTCTTTCACTTAAGAAAGGGGATCCTGTCTGCTTGTTCTAGGAAATGACTGGAAATCTGCCGTCGGAATAGTTGTTGTTGGAGGAAGTACTCCTTTTATTGTTGCAAATCAATGGATTGAAAGTAAGAGGCACTAGTAGATAAGCCATCACATGTGCAACTGCAGGGTATGTTCAACTGTGGGCGATGTGTTTATATACGATATGCATGTTTTGACTTGTATGTTTACACAACAGACCTGCAAGTACATGCAGATACCCATTTATGATTGACTGACAGCATTGGAAATGGCTTCCTGGTGGCCAAGTCATTAGCCTCTGTGGCTGTCAGTTTCCATTCTGCACCTTGTGAATCAGATATTTGAGAGGACACACAGGATTCTTTCAGACCTGAGGGATTCCTTGTGCCTCCTACTGATTGGCAATCCTGTGTTCTATGCAGACTGCCGAGAGATCCTGCTCCCCATGATGACAGACCAGCTCAAGTACCACCTGGAGAGGCAGGAGGACCTGGAGGCATGCTGCCAGCTGCTCAGCAACATCCTGGAGGTGCTCTACCGGAAGGATGTGGTGAGTCATGGGGAGCAGACCATGGACAGTCTCAGCCACCTTGCCCCAACCTTGGAAACATGCTACAAACAGAACTGCCTTGTTGAAAAAGCAGTGGCCTTCATTTTCAGCCTTTCTCTCTGTAGAGTTTCACCCTTGACTTATCTTTATTTATGTGTCATGATTTTTACATTGCAGAATTTACCCCATCTGAATTGAAATTAAGTTTTTGTTTTCCTGGCAAGATGTTTTCCAGGGCCAAAGTTCTCACCCTGCAGGTCAGGTAAAGGCTGTGGAGGCGGTTACCTGTACCCCTTTTTATAGTTCTTGCTTTTGTTAAGTGATTTGTGAACCAAGCCGCCTGTGCTTCCAACAGTTCTCTGCTCTGTGCGCTTCCCAGTTAAAGCTGCCAGGGCTGTCTGAGCTTCGAAGCGCCCGATTGCATTTCTAAATCCTGTTTTTACCCATAGTGGCTTTTAGTTTTTCAAATCTGAATCTGGATTAGGCAGGTATGTGATTATCCCACCCCACCCCATCACCAGTATAACATGTATGTTTGGGGACATGTGTACACTTAGGTGGTGTCACCAATTCTCCAGCTGTGTCTAGAATCTGGATAGAAACACCTCTGTGTGTTAGTAAAGTGGAGACTGAACCCCATGAACAAGACTGGGTGTGGGCTCTGGTGTCTTAGGGCACCCTTGCCTGTCTCTGTCTCCAGTTCTAGTCAGGACTTTAAGTAGAACCAGTCTGTTCTGAAGTCTATCCTGAATTACCTGAACACTTTCTTCCTGGTCACACACACACACACACACACACACACACACACACACACACACACACACACACACATTTCTGTTCATTTCTTTCTTTGGGTAGTAAATCCCATAGTCAGAGTGGGTCTTACCTGCTCAGATAACCCTCTGTAGAAACACCCACAGTCCACACTTTACCTTACTAATGCCCTAGGCATTTCTTATTCTGGTGGAGGTGACAATGGCAGCTGAGTATCCCATTCCCAATGGTTTGTGCTCCCAGGGTCAGATACGTCAACTGATGGATCCAACTCATTAGAGCCATGGGGCTTCCCAGAGCTTGGATGTCTTTCTCAGGACCAGCCTCCATGATCCTGTGCTGGGCACATTGCATTTTCAGAGAAAAGCCAGGACACAGAGCTTGTAGGGCAACCTCAAGGAAGCTCTTATGACTATGCAGAGACCAGATGTCTGCCTACTCAAGCCATGTACATGGAAGAGAATCCATAATCCCACTTCATGTTAAACCAGGGAATAAATTCTCCCTAATGGAAAACCTCATGGCACTGTGAATTTTAGATAATTTGCTGCACTGGTACTAAAACATTTTATTCTGTGAGCAGTTAAGTTATCGGGATGTGACACGCAGAGCAGTCAGTGCTTTTATCTGCCTGCCTTCCGTTTACAGATGGCCAAGCATCTCTGGAAGACTAATTGGTGGTCTCACCAGGGATCATAAACATTATATTGTTTAAATGGAGTTGCTTTTAGTTTTAAGGTTTGCTTAAATTAATTTACTATGATTATATAACAAATTATCATTAATGGGCTATAATTAATAAAAGGCCTCCAGTTTTCTTCAGGAAGGCATTTGCCTTTGACAAAGACTGTTTTTCATCTCGTTAAGGGTTATAATTGATTGACTCTATACAGAGCAGCTGTGTTTGGAGACAAGAGCTTGGGCTTGTGGGACCGTGATGGTCTGTGTGTGCTCTGGGCTATTATTGGTGTCTCTTCCCTCCAGGGGCCAACTCAGAGGCATGTCCAGATCATCATGGAGAAACTTCTCAGGACAGTGAACCGGACAGTCATTTCCATGGGGCGGGATTCGGAACTCATCGTAAGTGCCCAGGGACACATGCTTGCTTTGTGAGGCCATGTCTTCCTAAGAAGGCTATTTCCTCAAACACCTGTCCCAGCTCTCCTCTCCTAGCTGCCACTGAGACATGAACTTACTTTCTTAAAAGGTAGCATGCAGTTGAGAAAAGGTCTCTTCTGATTTTCCATAATTCTAGAAGTGTCTGTCAAAGGGGAAGAGGACATTAACCAAGACATCAGAGAACGAAATGCTTGCAACCGGCTTTCTTATTACTATTTGTCAACTATGCATCGTTTCTTGTATGTCTTCTCTCTCCTAGTAGTTTCTTTCTTTGGATTTCCTATGTTGAAGTTACTTTTGATAACATTTATGAAGTACCTTAAAAAGTAATTGAGGTAATCCACCTTAGCAATTTATTATCTACTAGATGTATACAATGGATCATTACTTGTGGAAGATGATTTATTTCAAGAATGTCTTATCAAATTTCAATGGTCATTATAAGTTGGTGTCATGCAACTGGTGTGCAGAATTTGTCATTCCCATTCCCCGACATGGTTAAATTTATTTTTTTAAGAATGATATCCCTATGTGTTCTATTTACTGTTTTATTATATCAAGCGTACATCCTTATTTAGCTATTTAGCTATGTTGCTGCATGGCCTCTCAGGAGGAAGGGAAACAAAATGGCTTCCTTAACTGAAGCTACAAAGCTTTTGTAGCCGTTTTACCTAAAATCAGGAAAGGCACATTTGTCTTCATAGGTGTGTGAACCTGATCCCTTCCATATATCCAGGGAATGAACGAATGAGGGGAAGCTGGAGGTTCACAACCATCCTAGCCCATGCCCTGTGAGGTGTTTTGTAAGAAAATGGTCCCCAAAGGCATTGGCCCTATTAGGAGGAGTGGCCTTTCTGAAGTAGTGTGGGCTTGTTGGGGGAAGTGTGTCACTGTAGGGGTGGGTTTTGAGGTCTGAATTGCTCAAGCTTCCCTCAGTGTGACACTGAGACCACTTCCTGTTGCCTTCTGATCAAGAACCACATCTGCCTGTAAGCTGCCATGCTCCCTGCCATGATGATAATAGACTGAACCTGTAAACATAAGCTGCCACCTCAATTAGATGTTTTCCTTTGTAAGAATTGCCATGGTCATGGTATCTCTTCACAACAATAGAAACAATAACTGAGACCCCCTGTGTCGCTGTTTACTGCCTTCACAACACTGGGTATTATGTGGGTGAAGTATTCAGGTAACTCAAAAGGGGCTACTTTGTGTGTCTTCTCCCTGATATCCTGGCCATGTTCAGACTTTCCTTGAATAAGCCTGTGTAGTTTAAGTTTGTGCTGTCACAGGCATGAATAAAGAAATAACAGGCGTTCATATGAATTGACTGTCACTTAAGTTGGCTTTTCCAGCATGGCAGTCTTCATGTGTTCCTATTTTGACTTTCTCAGGAACTGGAACTATCTCTGTTACCAGTCAGTGGAGACTAAACCCATAAACAGGCTTGGGAGTAGAATCCAGTGTACCTGCGACTCCCTGCATTCAGGCTCTGGTGTGCTTTGCAAACACTCACATGGACACTGGGAAAGGGGCTCCAGGTAGAATGGAAGGAGTGTGGCCTGAAGCCGAAGCAAGCATCAAGATGTGGCTTGAAGGCTTTCAGATGCTGCTGAGGCTTTAGCATCTGCATGTGGTCCTCCTGGCAGGTGGTGTGGA
The DNA here is from genome assembly GCA_030556225.1 of Cricetiscus sungorus. NCBI lineage: Eukaryota > Metazoa > Chordata > Mammalia > Rodentia > Cricetidae > Cricetiscus > Cricetiscus sungorus. Next base: position 94,251,268 of record JANBXA010000007.1, read on the forward strand.
TATACGGTTTCTGATAAACTAGTCTTGCCTCTGTCTAAGACAGTATTCTATTTGTGTGTGTATGGGGGGGCAGTTTTTACTCTGGTTAGGGAGACAGTACTATGTCTGTTTAAGGGAACAAAGGTTCTGTTTCTGTTTAGGGAACATGATCCTGCCTTTAGTTGGGGATACATAGACTTTTCTCCCTCTGGCTAGTTGGACACTAACCGAGCTACATCTCTGTGGCTAGGGACTCTGTCTTAGAGCTGTAGTCTTTTGGTTCTTAGTCCCCGAGCAGCAGTTAAACCTGGGAAAGGCTGCAGAGAGGAGGTCACACAGGTACTGATGGATGTGAGAAATGTAAAGAACACACAAAGCCTGATGAAGGGAAGAGTGCAGTGAGTGGAGCTCTCAGAATATGGGGTCCAAAAGTCTTTGGAATGTTTACCTAGCTGAGTCCTAATGGCTGTAGCAAGTTGTTGTGAACCACTTGAGCTGGGCATTAACTAATTTCTGGGAAAGTTCCTGTTTATGACTTACTCCACCCCAACACCACTTCCTAAACCATGACAGAATATTGGACCAGTGCATCTGTGGTTCCTGGTCCTGGTGTCAGCTTGTCTCAGTGTCTGCTGTGAGATCAAAGTGGAATGCTGATGGCCATGGCCCATTTCAGCAGATATCAGAGAGTGATGAAAGCTACCCTCTGATTTCTTCTCTAGTCATGTAGGTAGCTGCCCAGGCCTCTTCTGTCCCTACACAGTCTTCTACAGGTGGAATCCAGATGCTGGGTTGATGCTGACTTTCATGATGGGTTAGTATCCAAGATTAGAATAACTCTTGTGTTCTAAGAACCACTTAACAATTCCTTGAGATGAACTCTTGTTAGTCCTTAAAGTGGGTATGAAGTAAGGACCACCCCTAGTCCTTACCCATCTGTAGCCACATCCACAGGGAGCATGTATCAGGGGTCCGAGGCATTGATAGGAAGTACCACATGCAGGACCATCTACCATCTCTCTGACCTTCACAAAATTCTCCAGAAGTCAAATGGGGATTGAGGTCTTAAGCCAATTTCTTCTAGTTCTGAACATCTCAGATAAAGAAGAATCAAAGACTCCTTTTAAATTTGTTCTATGAAACCAAGCTGTCATGGAAGAAATCACAAAAAGAAACATGAATGAGCTGTAATTTTTTAATAAGTGACGACACTGTCAAGATATAGCAAGAAGGATGTTGGCCATTTAAGATTTGAATTGTTGACAAGTGTCTATCAGTCATCTGCCATCCCCAAATTTCCCTCTCTGCTGACTGTAGAGTAGTGGGACTGCACATCTTACCCTGTGAGTGTGTGTCACCTTGCCATCCCTGCCTGCACCAGCTGGGGATGCATGCATTAACATAATGGTACCCTGTTGCTCTGTGAATTTAGATTAGTGGAGGATCTTCACAAAGCATCCCTAGCAAGGGGGACAAAAGCTTGATCAGTGGGTCCTCTTGGGTGAAAACAGAGCCGAAAATGGTTTAGAGCTCTGTTGTAAGTGTACCATCCCATTGTGCCCCAGAGATTTCCATCTTCTTAGGTTACTTATTTTGCATAACTTTAGTAGAAATTGTGTAACTGTGAATCAGCTGGAAAGTTATGCCATTGCTCAAAATGGATATTTTTTAAAAAAGTTATTTAAAATATACTTCTGAGTAGACACATTTCATTAAAAGACTTATTCTGGGACACTGTCAAAGTTGGTATTGGGAATGGGTCTGCTTTTTCTACAGGGTGAGGATTTACTAGGTATTCAGTCTCTGCCTGGTTATATATTGAATTAGGAGTGGGCGAGCTCACACAGAAGTGGACAAGCTGTTCGGACAGTGTACAGGCTCTTTTATTCACATCTGCAGTGTTTTTATATAAGCTCTGCTTTGCACTCTGTCATGTGGGATTTGTTTAAGGTCATTGCATCTGAAGTATCCACGGGAATGCTTTTCATACACAGCAAAATGATTCTTGAACCTAAATGTCATAATTAAGATAAATCAGTAAATTAACTAAAAACAAAGCCTCTCTGCTTGGCGGCTATAGAATGGACAGCATATAAATACAGAGAACAGTCTATGCTGTAACGTTACTATTGAATTAAAGGGTCTTTTAAATCTCTGCTCCACTTACAGGTTCTTTAAGGTGAACCCCGTGCGTTAAGGAAGTGGGTATAAAGTATGGACCTGCCCTTGACCTTACTCATCTATACCCACATCCACATGAAACAGGTGGCAGGGGTACGAGTCACCATTAGAGACTCAAGTGAATAACTCCATTTTGCATTAAGTCAGACTTTATTGCTTATTTTTCTCTTTCTCCTGGAAGCCTGTCGAGAGGAACATTATAGTGTTCCTACCTAGGATGTGTGATACTCCGTGCAGGAGCCATGTACACTGGCTGCTAAATCAGCCTTTGGTGTGGCCTGAAGCTACACACATGCATCTTTCATGGATGAGCCATGGCCAGAGAACAATGATTAACATGCAAGGATGTTCCTTTTCATGCTGCATTAGCTGCTTGCTTCTTTCAAATGACTGGATTTACCTTCTGATAATGAGTCCTTTAAAAATGTAATCGAGTGAGGACAATGGTTAAAGAGTTTTCTTTGGCCTGGGCACACGCCAGAAGACTGAAAATTATCAACTCTCTTAGGCTGAGATGTGAGTGCTTCTAAGGAAAGAGTCCCCTGGGAAGTTCACAAAGGCGGGCTTTGGAGTGGGGAAAGTCTTTCTGGATTGTTCACTGACTGTGACCTTGAGAGCCTCTACCTCAGCAGTGGGCACTATTTGGATACTTGCTATAATAAGGACAGGGATGGGCACAGAGTGTTTGATAGGAGCAGTAGCAGCCTTGGTGTCTGAGTTCACTGGCATCCCAGATCATTGTAAGGACTTGGGATGCTTCTACATTTGGAAAAAAAGGTGTTCATTATAATTTTTACCCCAGGGATGAGTGCCTTTCCCTGTGACTCAAAACAATTTTGTAACCAACCTATGACATCCCTCTGCATGAGCTTTGGTGATGAAATGTGTATTTTCTTGGAATTAAAGTATGAATGTGCTTTTAAAAGTCCTTACTTCATACAATGCATTATAGACATTTCAAACAGATGGAGCTTGACTTTTGAATACAACCATCACACCAGCTGTCCTTGATGGCCTTTGTAAGCTCATTTATATTTGCTGTTGGTAGGATAATCTTTCTTTCTTCTTCTTCTTCTTCTTCTTCTTCTTCTTCTTCTTCTTCTTCTTCTTCTTCTTCTTCTCCTTCTTCTTCTTCTTCTTCTTCTTCTTCTTCTTCTTCTTCTTCTTCTTCTTCTTCTTCTTCTTTTTTTTTTTTTTTGATATTTATGTGTCCTAGCATTTCTTGTTTTTCCCACCAAGGTTGTTCACTATCCATGGGCTTATAGACTAGAAAATAAAAATTGTGTTACTGCCTGGGTAAATTTGTTGCATGCTCATACCAAATTGTGAAGATACTGTAATCATAAGGTGTTTAAAAGGTAATGAGTATCTTTCACATGACCTGTGACTTGCCCTAATGCATGTCCTCCATTGTGGCTTGATTCATTTGTTACCTCACAAGACCGGACAGTATTTTTGATCTTTGTGTTGTATAGGTGTTGTCTTACAATAAATGAATTGGCTCCAAACTTAGATGGGCCAAAGGAATGAAAAGTCATTTTTTAAGAGATGAAAAATGTGCTTACATGAAGTTGTTGCTATGGTCTGGAGCTAACATCACCCATGAAACTGCCTCCATCAGTGGTAACTAAATCAGACAAAAAACAATCTTATAAAACACACAGCCTGCCAGTGTGTGAGGACAGTTATACACCAGCCATGCTGCTATCAGATGATGTGATGATGGTAGTTCATGGCCTCAGATGATGTGATGATGGTAGTTCATGGCCATTGGTTAATTCCAATCCTTGCCTACTTCTGTGAAAGGCAACAAGGTAAACTCTGTCATCTGAGGGCACCTCTTCTCTCAGTGAATGGTGATCTGAGTGGGATGTGCCATATCTGCTGTGGTCCACAAGGAAATTGATGTTGCTAGGCACCTCCCTTGTTCTGTCCGTCTGTGGTTGAGGGGTTATTTCAGCTGATCCAGGACAATAACTGCTATGAAACTCTTGTACCTTATCGGCCTCACTCAGCTATGCAGTAGAGACTAGCAACGTTGAAGGATGCCCAGGGCCATGGATTTTCTGGACATTGGATCCCTCCCCTTCAAAACTCTGATGATATTGTAGAATGGCTACCCTGGTATTTATTTGAGAGGTACTCTAAGGTGACCCTAGCAGGTAGCTAAGAACAGAGTCTAGAATTTTGCCTGAATACTCTTCCCACTTGTCTGAGATGATGCATTGGGCCTCTCTCTTCCTTCTGCCTACAGCACTTGCCTTCAACGTCTAAATTTCCACAAGACAAATGTGCGGACAGTGAGGTCTCTATCCACATTCACAGTGACCTATATTTGTAGCTGGACCATCTTCTCTCACAGGGGATGCAGGCCACCTCTAGATACCTGGTGACATTGGGCTGGGCTTAGCTGGTAAGGCTGTACATCTGTGCTGACGTGATTATTTCCCACTCAGAGGAGAGAGGAAAAAGAGCCACTCACCCTCCTTGTACTAACTGAAGGATGCTTTAGAGCAGTGGTTCTCAACCTTCTTAATGCTGTGATCCTTTCATTCAGTTCCTAGTACCGTGATGACTTGATCATAAAATTATTGTGTTGCTAATTCCTTACTGTAATTATGCTACTGTTATTAATTGCAAAGTAAATATTTTTGGAGATAGAGGTTTGCCATAGGGGCCTCAACATACAAGTTGAGAACCACTACTCTAGAAAGAAGTCACCCAATCTCAATCTAGGCCATGGAAGGTGGCAGCACTGGGTGAGTTTAGTGGTCTTGGAGGGTCTTTAAAAATTAGACCCAAGTTAGGCACATGATACCTTGAGCATATATGTACTATTCACACCTTAAAAGGTTACCTTGTCTTCCTGGTGGCTACACCCATGCCACAGCACTGGGTAAGCATGTCAGCGTGGCCTCTCTGGGTTAGGGTTGTGGATGTAGAGAGTACTGAGGGCACATGACAGTCTTACCTTTCCAGACCCCATCAGAACAAATACCTGACCATTATTATTTTCTTGGGTTTTCCCACAGTATAGAGGCTGTGAAATAAGTTTGATAGCCACACAAAAATTCATTTGATTTTTTATTTAAAAATTAATAAATATTTAATGACAAGTATAATAATTTACTCTCTATACGTAATGCCATGTGTACATCTACATAGGAGGGGGGGACACTGAACTTTTTACTTGGTTTTGTATTAAAGTTTTTACTTCAATCTTACCAGGAGAAGGGTCATCCTCTGTCATTGGCAAATTGTGATTTGGCTATGAAATGAGCTTAAAATAATTTTAATTCCTGTTTGAGGAGATGCTTTTTCTTTTGAGGAAGAATTAGTTTATCTTCAGAGTTTCATTCCTGGCTCTAAAATGTTTAATTTTCTTTTTATTTGGGGACCTTGACTTGAAACAGTGGCATCACAGCCAGTCTCATGTATTTGCATTTAGACAGATGTTCAGCACTGGACAGAAAGTTGCTGAACCCTTCCATTTGCTGAGAACATGGAATTCTTCAAACATATCAGGAGAAAACTGGTTGCCAACATTTTTATAACGTCAGTTAAAAACAGTATAAAAAACATGAAACACATGTTTAAAGGTTTAGTATGCATGAAACAATTGCACTTCCTTCAAGGTATAGAATCAGCTTGGTCAGGGCTCTTCTCCAATATGTCTGTTTACTGCTCTTTGATGATTTGAATTCTCATAGAGTACGTATTTAAAGGCATGCGTTTGTGTGTACCTAAGTGTTCATGTGTGCCCTCATGTGGTGTGTGTGTGTGTGTGTGTGTGTGTGTGTGTGTGTGTGCATATTTGAGTTCTTATAGAGTACATCCTTAAAGGCATGTGTTTTTATACATGCCTATGTATGCCCTCATGTGAGGTGTGTGTGTACGGGAGCATGGGTTCGTGTGTGTGTGTGTGTGTGTGTGTGTGTGTGTGTGTGTGTGTGTGTGTGTGTCGATGACTGCATTTTTGAATTAAGCATACCTCTGTAGTGTGTTTGAGTAACCCCCAAAGAGTAGTCACACAAAATATTTTTTTTTAGCTTCTTTTAAAGACCAGATCTGATTGCTGATCTCTAGATCCTTGTATAACTCAAATGTTTAGAACTGAATGGAACTGTTGAGTCCAGAGGAAAAGCATGGTGAACTTTAGCTCCTACCCATCCAAAGCAGGCCACGACCCTCTCCAAAACTGAGCTGCTATGGGTTTGTCATCAGAGCCATAAGGCTGCCATCAGCATGCAGTACCAGCTGAATGTGCTGGACAGACACTGAAGACTAGGTTTTTCTTGTATGTTCACAGCTATTCAAAATTTTAAGTTATACAAAAAGGAAATAAATAAATAAAAGTCAAAAGAAGACCCCCCCCTTCCTACATGAGAAGCAGAACACGGATAGACATCATTAACTTGATTTTGTTTTCTATAAAAAAGATATTTGTAAAGGTGCAAAGAAATGTGAAAAATAAAGGAGCGGAGGTTTACGTTGTGATGTGTAATCAAGAGAGAACTCTCGTGTGTGTGACGGCGGATTTAAAAAACACCTAAAAACATTTGATTCACAGCTTTCCCCTAAGTATGCCATTTAATACAGTTTACTGATAGGTTAGATGTAGGCGATGGTAGGTTTGGCCATTGGTAGCAGCTAAGGGAAACACACTGTTTCTCTCTCTGAGATGGTCAGATCTTGCACTGCAGTGACAAAGCATAAAGAACTGTAGAAAACACCTGGCTGCATGCAGGGACTGAAGAGTGTCTCTGGGGATTGAGCCACAGAAACACTTTCTGTTGCAGCCCAGGCACCGGTGATTTATAGGTAACTCTATTACCCATTGTGTATCTTTGCCTCTTTTCAAATTCTTACCAGATTCATCATTTGGCCTTTGGGCACCCAAAGATTAAAAACAAGATCTAAGAAAGCTTAGTGTCCATTAGCTCTGACCCTGTCAGCTTGCAATGATTGAAGGCATATCCTGACTTGGGGAGGGGGTAGGGGTGGTTCCTGGCTGCTGGCCATTTGGAAAATGAGCAGTAAACATGTCGTCCATCTGGAGATGAAGAGGGTGCTAAATCTGTGGTGTCAATGTGACACTGAGATGTGGTCACTTGGCTTAGCGCTACAGCACACGAAGGCAGATATACATAGAGTCACATTTTCGAGATTATTCATGGTCTCCGACCACTTGAAAAAAATTGTGCTTTCTCCGGAATTTAATGTGCTGAAAACTGCACTCGCCCCTGCTTATTTGCCACACGAAAGGTACAAATGAAGTCCTTTGCTAACAGAAGGCTTGCTTTCTATTCTTGTTTTAAAAAAGTAATCATCATAAAAGGCCAAAAATAATGAAAATTTCCACTGTCTAGAGAAGGACAGCCTGCTGCGTGGAACGTCCATAACTCAATACTCGTTCATAGATGGAGAACTGCCAGAGCTTAGAGTTTTTCCTTATCTTTGATGAAGTATTATTTCAGACATTACACCCCACACCAGTGAACTGCAAAGGACAGCTGGCAAGGGGTGACAGTCACCCCGTTGCCGCTAATTATCTGTTGGTGTGAAGGCCTTTTTGGTACGTACGCAGGGCGAGAAGCAGGGAGCACACATTGGCACCGCAGTTCCCTTGATCCTATCCATTTTGGAAAAGGACTGACTTAAATTCCAGTGGGTTTGAAAGATGGCCTGGGTACTCCCAAGCCCACGAGTCTTAAAGAAACCAGAGTTTCCACCTTCCGTGCTTTTTGGACTCAGTTTTGGATTTTTGCTTGGGCGTGGAGGAGTAAGTCTCCTGAGTGTAAGGCGAAGGGATGACCTGAGTTTCCTCGACAGGGTGCAGTTTCCTCAGCACAGGCTGGAGTTTGTCTTCCTGTTGCTTAAAATCCAGCTCCACACTAGAAAGACAGAATACAGAGTTTAGTGTATGACCCTAGAGATCAGGTGACCCCTGTCCTCATCAGGGTTATGTTCATGGAGAGTCTGTTTATAACATGACTGTACTGTTTAATAATAAACTGTTGACTTTATCATGTGTGTGTGTCTCTACACATGCATACTATTGAGCACTGTGATGTATTCCAAATTCACTCATTTTCTTTGGGAAAGAACTGATTTTCACAGCCAAGCCATGTAAGTTCTGAAGCATTCAGTCGTTTCACAGTGTATCATGGGGCCAGGGAGATGGCTTGGTGAATAATGAGCTTGCCGTGCAAACATGAAGGTGTGAGTTCATCCTTAAACTCACACTTAAGAGTCAGGTGTGGAAGTGTATATCTGTAATTCTAGTGCTGGGGGCAGAGTTCAGGCAGATCCTTGAGCTCATTGGGCAGCCAGTCTAGCAATCAATGAGCTCCATACTTGGAGAGAAATCCTGCCTCCAAAAGTAAGATGGAGGTCCACCAGAGGTATTCTTAAAGACTGATTCTCTTCTCCCAGAAGCTATCATTGGCCTATAGCTCCTCAGCTAGGGGAAGGACTTCCTATCCATCGTCTCTCATTGTCTCAATGGCTGTGAGTTCATATTTGCAACTGCCCTGTTGTGCACTGAGGACACAGTGTCCTTGTATTCATCTACTGCCTCTGGCTCTTAGATTCTTTCTGTCCCTTCTTCCTAGGTGACTTCTGAGCCTTGGAAAGAAGGCCATACATCCAAGAGTAAATGGGTGGCACAAATTGCTCTTGATGGGTAGGGGAAAGAAAGGACACAAAGTTGTTGGGGAAATGGACCTCTGAGGAGATAGGGTGCAGGGTGTATATGATAAAAACACATTATTCAGAATTTGCAAATTATGAATAATAATGAAATTTAAATAGAACAGAGAACAATAGACAATGTATGACTCCTTCTTCCACATGCATGCACATGCGTACAAGAACATGTGCACACACCTTACACAATGCATTTAAATCTAAGTCTATCAGAAGTCACAATACATACACACCCATGACACATAGTGCATCAAGCCATGTCCTTCTGTGTAGCCACTACTGGTCAGAGAAGTCTATGGTCTGAAAGCACCACGAATCCAATGACTTTGGTCTGCCTTCTTGCAAAATTGTACTAGTCTCAAACACTGTTAAGGACCGCAGCTAGGAGGAAACCCTGGGGACGACTCTCATGTTTATCACTTCAGCATTACTGAAAGGTTCTTGTCCTTATCAAGCAGGTGTTTCCTGGAAGCAGCATAGATCGTGTTTGGTTAAAACAATACAAGATTATAATTACACTGCAGGAGCGGGAGTGTGCAAGGATGTTTGAGTTAGAAAGATAAGACTGAAGATGTGTTTCAGAATATACACTGATCCTTGAGATGATTCTGTGAGGAATGCTACCAGTGCCCTAGAGTTGTTTCTTATGTCTGGTAAGCAGTGATGGTCAGCTAGAATCCGCTGTGAATGGATTCCCTGGCCCACATGCGTTGCTTGATGATGTGGGACTGGGGAGCTTTTCTTCCCTGCCCCTGCTCTTTGGATCATGGGGCTTGAACTAGGGCTGTGGAGTCTTCTACCCTGTTCTCCTGGCAGATGACAGACTAAATGTCAGTAGATTTCAGTGACTGTTCATAGCACTCTCTGTCTAGCCAGGGGGCCCATGTACTATCTCTAAACACGGAATCCATCCATTTAGGGAACCATTAATCCCAGCCAAATTCTGACATTTCAGGAACACAAACCAGCAAAGCCGTATTATCTGGAGTTTTAAAAATAAGTTCAAGACCTATCAAATGTACCAGTTTATGATTTTTAAGTACCACATACCATTTTTCTTATTGTCAAAGGCTGTACTATCACTGAGGGTTCTTTTTTTAATGTCAAATTTACTGCTATTTTCCTCTTCCACAAGAAGCCTTATTTTCCATTTATTTCTAAGATCTCTCTCTCTCTCTCTCTCTCTCTCTCTCTCTCTCTCTCTCTCTCTCTCTCTCTCTCTCTCCCTCTCCCTCTCTCTCTCTCTCTCTCTCTCTCTCTCTCTGTCTCTCTCTCTCTCTCTCTCTCTCTCGTGTGTGTGTGTGTGTGTGTGTGTGTGTGTGTGTGTGTGTGTGTATGTATGTCTGTCAATCCCCATGTCTGTCCATACACACACACAGTGTGTGCTAAAGTCAGAGGACAACTTTCATGAATCGGTTGAAAGCTTCCTAGTTCCAGGAAGTACAACTAAAGCCCATGATATCAAGTGTGTCAGTGGAGACAAGGTCCCTCCTTGGGACAGCTGTGCAAAGGGCAAACCTTAGGATGTTCTGAACCTGTGACATTCATTCCAGCTTGTCTGGGCTGTGGGACCTGAGAAAGTAGGAGATCCTCTCTTGGTGTAGGACCCTGGGGAACAGGCCTAGGTTAATTCTCTCCTTGTCACTGAGCTTCTAGTTATGTCAGTTCAAGGAGAGGTAATTGCTGTCTTAACCAAATTCTAGAAAGAATACATTCTCAAACACACAAGTCTATGAAAGGTCTCTTAGTGAACAGTTCAAATATGACTTTGTTCTTACTATTAAATGTCGACTGCAAATTTTACAGTTGGGCTTGGTGCTGATGAAGAGAAGAGTTAGAGAATTCTCAGCCTGGACATTTAGGCAACAAGAGCCTTCAGGAGTCTGTGAGGTGTGACATTTAGCTCAGCTAATACTGAAACACATCCTCCATGTCAAGGACGTTGCAACTGTCCCAGGTAGCTTTGTAGTTATTAGAACAGAGCCATGTGGCAAGCATCTCCTAGGCTAACATACAATCCTGGGCACCTGTAATTATCGAATTCCCATTAAGCCACTACACTGGGAATCCTGTCATTAACCAATTTATCACACCGCAGAGCCATGTAATCACAGAGTAATCTAATCTGAGTTCTTGTTAACGAAATGACTTGACTTTATCTGTTGAGCAGACTCCTCTTTATGTTCATCCAATATGCTGCAGCCTGGAGCAGGCTTGGTAGAAGAGGGCCACTAGGCCTGGCAGTGGGATTCAGTGACACAGTGGCCGTGAGCCCTGCCTGTCCTCACAGCTTGCTTTGTCTTGTCCAGATTGCAGTGTCCTTGCCTGGGGGTGACATGTGTGCATCACCACCCACACTCTGGATAGGTGAACCGTGGCTCTTAAGTAACAAAAAATGTGTGGTTTTGCCCCTTTTTCCCCCCAGTGTCTGCTAGCAGTTTCTTTTTGTCAAAGTGCACATTGGGTTATTTGGGGTCGGAAGTAGATGACTGATTGCATTGGGGCAGAATTGCAAGGCTAAGAATCTGGTTATCTCTGCCTGACTTAGAGCAAAGGTTGCTCTGATTTTAATGGCCAAATGGTGTCTTCTAGGAGCAGAGGTTCTGGATATTGCAGAGGATGTGCAGTTGTCTGCATAGAGTGTAGGGAGGCCTGCATGTAGGTGGATGGCAGTGCCACTATCCTCTCATCGCCTCCTTTCTTGTGGCTATTCCTTCACCCCAGATGGGGTGCTTCCTCTGGCTCATAGCCTGGAATGTCACACTTCATTTCCTCATCCATTTTCACCCCAGCTACACACAATATCTGCAGTTTGACCACAAATCCTCACCTGTCTTTGAGTCTCTTCTTTGCATGGCATTAAGTGTGGAAAACTGTGTTTGCATAGATATTGGGACATGGCCATGGGTTCTGAATAAGCGGTCTCTGACATCAGATAACAGACTATACTTTGTACAGATGGGGAAAAAATGCTCCCTGGGTCCATGTTTATAGCTATTGCCTGAAGCATGAGATGGAACCCCTCTGAAACTTTCCTTTCCTTTCCTTGTCTGCATGCACCTCTATCTCTTTCCAGGCACCCAAAACAATGCCTCCTGTTAGGAATTCCCAGTGGGCAGAAGTCCTGTGTCTGTAAATGTTGCAACACCTTGACCATAGTCTTCTGTGGCTCCTGGTGCTTCATAGTTAAAGGATACACAGACATTTCATTTCTTTGGTTAATTCTTTTCTCTTAAATGTTAGTTTTAATTATGAGTTTATAAAATCATTTTTCTATATATTTCTTATGTATATATGCAATGTATGTACATATGCTTCTGAGCATGTGTGTATGTAGATGTACACACATAAACATATACATACAGGCCTGAGATCAACCTACCATTTCTCTTGAGCCATCCATCCATCCCAATCTCTCATTGGCCTGGAAATTGCCAACTAAAGCTAGGCTGGTTGGCCTGTGAGCTCCAAGAATCTGCCTGTCTCCATCTCTCCAGTGCTTGCATTTTAAGTACTTGCAGGATGCCTGTGTTTTTTATGTGTGTTCTAAGGGTGGGCTCAGGTCCCCATGCTTGCAAGGTAAGGACTTTACCAACTGAGCCATCTCTCCCGCACAGTCTATATATTTCTAAAGAAGAAAAAGTTAGCACTACCCTAAGTTTCAGACAGCTCTCTCAGCCCACACCAAGCTCTGGTCTTTTCCTGGGCACAATACTAGGTTGCTTCCTAATGCTTCTCTAGCCATTTCATTGGATGCTGCAGTACAGGGTGGCGCTGGAGCTTCTCTACTTGCTCCTCCTCATTTGAAGCTCCCGCCTATTGATGTCTATTTTTCAGCTTAAATGAATGCCTCAGGTGCAGTCTTTCTCAGCTTCTCACTCTGCGGCAGGGGAAAGTTAAAGGCAGGTAACTGTGACACCCCCCCCCCCAGCACTTGCTTGTTTTCTGAAGTGGAACCCCCCACGTTTTTTCATTTCTCCTGCCTGCCACTGCCCTGGGGCTCAGTGAGCTTCAGATCCCTAGCCTCTGTTTTTAATTCTCTTTGACTTAGATCACAGAGTCCCTGGTGCTAACTGTGACTCTCCACTGTGGATAAATCATCTCACTTAGGGGACCCAGACTCCCTTGGCTGTGAAATGGTGATGAAGAATCTTTCACTGAAAGGGCAAGCCCCATAAGCCAGTGCACTGGGGGCATGAGGGAGATTTACCCTGTGGCTTGGGATAGGATACGCAATGTTTCTGAGTACAGCACCATGTGGCAGTAAAGGTGACTGCTGTATGGACAGCTAGATACCCGCCTCATGGGAAAACTGCAGCACTGTGCAGAGGAAACAGGGCTAGGAACCTTCCCAGGCCATGCCCCTTTGTGTGCTAAAGGAATCTAGGCAAGCCATTCTCTTTGGTCACGTTTATGCACATCCTTGACCACCTCTCCAGCTAGTAGAAAAAACAGAACCCAAAGTAGCCATTGTTCCCCACTGAGCATTTCCCCATAGGACATCTAAGGGACTCTCTCCATGTAGGGTGTCCAACATCACATCTTTCTAAAGTGCACTCATCTATCTTCCCTCACATGGTTGGTGACCACAGTCCCTCCAGATGGCCATACCTCAGACTCCAAAGGTAGCCAGTCACATATTCTAGCCTCAGTGGCAAGCACACAGTTTTCTATCGTTGGACTGGAACTTCAGAGCATACAGGACTCCAGTGTGCCCCCAAGTACCCTGTTTGGAGTATAATCATAGTCTGTCCCTCAGTTGTTTTCATCACTTTGAAGATGGACGCTCCCGTGAGCAGATACATACTACTTTGTGAACACACTGCCGGGAGTCGGTGAAGCAACCTGCCTCTGAGACCCTGGCCAGAACTCTGTTTCTCTGGAACAAAGGCTACAACCCCATGACTCAGCCACAGAATCCTAATTCTTATACATAATAGTGTTATCAATATTTGGTTGTTTATGGTCTCTGGAGTCTTGGGGATGGCCCTGTGTGTTTCCAGGATACTGTTCAGACGGCTAGCCAAAGAAGAGGCTGCCGAGTGGGCCTAGGAACCACAGCACTCTAAAAATTACTGAAATCTACTCAGAGGATTTTTTTGCAACCCAACTCAGGAATTAGTGGCAAGTGGGAATCCTGTATTTAGATCCTAGAAAAATCCCCCTATTCACCTAAAACTTCAGGGCACACATTTCCTTATGAAATTGGCACACTCCCTCCTTCCTTGGTGCTAATTTGGACTTCAGCCAAAGGCTCTCTGACTTTCACCTATTGGTCTAACCAAAGGTGATGGCTGTGGCTATTGTGGGTTCTTCTGCCCTGAGTAAAATTTAAGTCATTGCTTCGCAAACAAGACCTGGGGGTGTGAGCAGTTTTCATTCTGAGAGCCATTGTTAGTTTCACAGTGTCTGCAGAAGGGAAGCAAGGTGTTGCTGAAGGTTTTCAAACTCTTTACATACTGGGGGAAAAGAAATACTGTATTTTTAGATTCTAAAAGAATACTGAAAGAAATTGGATTATTAGCTTTGGGAATTTTCAAGGAGAATTTTGAGGCCTGTCAAAGCTGTTCTCTTCCCCTGACTTAATTTATTTTATTAAAAAAAAATATTTCCGTTATACTGGAATAACATTGTGTAAGGTATTGTTCAAGGATTCCATTCTGTCGCTACCCCCGCCCCAACCCCCACTTAGAGACTATGAATAAGAACAAGGCGATATATGCTAGATGGAAGGTGCCCCCCCACCTCGGCTCATACTGCTAAAGGACTCAATATGCACAAGTGGAGTAATTGAAGTGGCACTGGAAAGGGTATTTCCACTAAGATAATCGTTGGATGACACAGGCTGCACAGACTGCTGCTCCAAGTGGCTCCGGAAAGCCTCAGATTGGCACTGGTTCTGCATGCAAATGCAATTACCTCTCTCTGCAGTAAGACTTCATTAGCCATGTTGCTGTCCTGGCCCTCATCCTGACCAGTTCCTTTCTGCAGGGCACTGGGAATCAGTGATGAATCCTCCTCTGGTGTGTATTGGATGTCTTTGTACTGTGTATTTAGTGTGATCAATTAGTTGGGATGGTTTAAGAAAACGCAGTCACAGCCTCTATATATTCTTTACCATATCTAAGCACGTGAGGGTGTTTCCCTCATCTTCCCTAAAATCTGACTATCATTTTAGGTAAGGACAATATATACTTAAGGTGCTTCCTACTTGAGATGCCTGTTCTGAACAGTTCTCAGACATGCTCTGGGACCTGCCAGTTCCTAACTTTCCAGCAGAGGGAGCTCTAGAGAACACATCTGAGCTACCATTGCACCCCACTCACCATTGCCTGCCATCCCTCTGTGGTATCCTGTCTCCTCCATACCTGCTCTGTGTCAGATGATAGAAGTGTGACACCCCACAGGACAGCTCACAAGCCTCCTTCTGTGTTAAAAACAAGGTCTGGGTTGATAGGCCAGGGCTTTCCCTTCCTTTACAGTACTCTGCCCAGTGTCCTAGTGAGTGACTACTGATGTCACCTGAAGCCACTCTTAAGGTAGTCTTTATACTAAAGAAATGAAGCAGGAGCAGGCAGCATCTTTCTGAAGTCTGTTCCACCCCTGCTCATAAGAATTTCCTCTCTGGAAACAATCCTCTTTAATTAATCTGAGTCAACATTATTATTATCTTTTACATCTTGGTACTATCCCCCAAAGCCTTTGAATCCAGTCTGGCTCACCATTATTTTCATTGAAACACACACACATTGGAATTCGCCCCCTTACCTTGTGCTGTTATTTTATGAATTAACCAGTTCAGTAAAAGAGGGAAGGGGCGGATTTGCTAATGGTCTCTTTCATTGTTCCCTTTGAAATCAAATCTGAACACAAGGTGAATCACTGGTGACATCAGATTAGTCTGGCAACAGAGTTTCCCAGATAGGCTGGAGACAAAAGACTTCACCATTTGTCCTTAAAACACTTCTAAACTAATTAAAGCATATTTTGACAGGAAGTAGGAATGATAAGGCAGAAAAGTTTTAGTTAAAGGAAAGTCCAACTTGGATCTCTTTTAATCTTCCTTCATGCAGAACCTCCCCTTCATTTGAATATCTCAATTGGTCCAGATCACAATCAAAGGGGTGTCATCGTAGAGGAAAATGTGACTATGTCAACCATCTCAAAATTTCCAGTTGTAGGAGAAAGAACCTTCTGGGTGCTTAGCATTTTAAAGAGCTGCTGAGCAGTAAGCACAGCAATCAATTGTGGGCTACATCTACATAAGCAGTTACCAACAGAGGGATAGGATAGGGGAGAGGGGTCTGTTTTATAATCATCTGCATATTCATCTAATGCATATGCCTAGTCTGAGGTCCCAGGCCCTTTTGTTTAGTATTTGTAAATAGCTCACCTTCTTGGATTTCATAGTTGGAAAGGATTCTTTGTAATTCTGTAGACTTAAAGATGAATGGATTTCCGCCCACAAGAAAGGAACAGCTGAGCCCCGAACCCAGGGCCCCCAGATCTGAGAGACTGGCTCTACCTATCAGACTAAGGCTTCCAACCTTTGCCTGCTGCTACTTTCCCATGAAGCTTTTATTTCCTGAAAGAGCTTCAAGGCCTTTTGTCCTTTTGGTATTTTTCCCCATCATGTAAAGTTCCATGTCAGAACCCTACTTTATAGTGAGGGTACCATGACAAAGGCATTCATACAAGACCATGGCCACCTCCATCCCAGAGCAGGCAGCCTGGTCCTGAATACACCATGCTTGCCTCCCTGAACCAACCCTTACTAGGAACATAGAATTTTTTTTTTTTCTTTCTTTCTGCTTTGTGGAGAAGACAGCTGGGTTTCCAGTGTTCAAATGTGAGACAGATGGGGTCAAGTTCATTGTCCTGTAGGGCTGTCTGCCAACAAGCAGGTATGACAAATTGCAGTTTGGGGACATTGGCAGCTTTCATGGCCCCTCGTATACTTCAGCTTCTAAGATAAGCACGGCCATGTGACATTTTAAAAATCTCCCAATTTGGAATCTGCTTTATCCTTCCTCAATCCCAGAGATGCTTCTAGCAGGCAGAGGCTGAAATGTTGAAGTGGAGAGCCATAGGTCCTCAACTCAAGGATGCAGTCCCTTCTCCTTGGTGCTAAAACCAGGCTTTGGACAAACCACAAGGGCTCTGACCTTGAGCTGAGCTTTCCACTTTTGCTCAGACTGTTGTCATAGAGACATTTTCTATCTCTCATGGTGTACCAGTTTTTTATTCAGATGGGACCCTTAACTGGTGTACCTCATTAACTATCATTGCCTTTCCTCGTGTGATGTTGCTGACACTACCCAAGACCATTGCTGTTGAGTTGACAGACTTCTTTCTTCCTCTTTTCCTTTGACCCACACGTTTTGGTATTCTGCAACTATCTGCTTGCCCCCCCCCAAAAAAAAAAATATGCTGTATTTGTTTCTGGTCTGTTTCTGCCCTTTATGTTTGTGATTGAAATGGTATGATTTGAATACTGTGGAAATCAGTAAGTTCTTCTTGTCTTTGGGAAGAGGGGTGATGTCAAATGAAATGCACAGAAAGAATAGGGGCAGCTCCAGTGTACACTCAGGTTACTCTGAAGTCTGGCTCTGTCACATGGCATGGCTTTATTTTTAAGACAGAAAAGCAGCCATGATGCCTGGAAGATAACTTCAAACTCATGCTGGAGGTATCAAATTTAGAAAACATTCTATGCCTCACTGCAAAAGACTGCCAACAACTTTAAATCACATAGGTGTAAGATTTCAATGTTTATAATATAAATTGAAATGACAAACTTATGCCAGATAGATAAGAGTTGCTGTGGTTTTCCCTAAGACAGTGGGGTTTTAGTGAATGGACAAAACTACATTTTGCTTGTCTGTAACAAAGAAAAACATTCTCATGAACCTCACAAGAAACTTTTGTGCTTTTTCAGACACTGTAAGAGAAACTGTTGTGTTTTATCTCTAGTAAAGACTGACAGGCACTGGGTTTAGTGGCATATACCTTTAATTCTAGCACTTAGGAGGCAGAGGCAAGTGGATCCCTATCAATTTGAAGTCAGCCTTGTCTATACCATGAGTTCCAGGACAGCCAGGGCTACATAGTGACACCATGTCTCAAAACCAAACAGAACAAAGAATGACAGGAACACTGAGTGGAGAGTTAGATGAATTTGTATGTTCCGCTTACAGGAACAGTGATATCTTATTGAACACTAGTTACAAGATTCAATGAAATAGGGACTTATGGAATTGATGAAACTGCAGCTGAACTCTTAAACATGCAGGATGTTCCAGAACTTGCTTACTAAGCCTAAGAGCTTTGGAGTTGAAGTTGTCTTCTTGTTTGTGTTTTATTGCTCTCAATGGAATAATTTTCAACTACTTTCCTGGAGGAAAGAGATAAAGCCCTTCCTTCTACTCCATCCTCTGCTGCTGCTTCTGTATCCCTTTGAGGTCTGATGGAGCCTCTGTGAGGCAGGAAAGACCTCTTCTCTATCCATGGTTATGAAGATGCAACCAAATCTTGTTGTCCATGAACAGGCCTATGGGGGTTGGTACACACCCACTGGTTTATGTGGGAGAACCAGAGGGATTGGTGTGCCTCTGCCTTTGCACTTCCTGGGTCTTCTGGAGGTTCCAGCACATTCTTCTAGTGACTGGATACTCACTGGTCATTTGGATAATGGTCTTTGGCTAATGTATTTGGATTCCAGTAGAATACTGGTTGAGCCAATTCAACATGGTATCCACTCCACACTAATTCCCCTGAAAGACAAATTCTTATCCTTCTCTGACTCATTAAATCATTTTTAATATCACTTTTTATGTAAGTCACCCCTGGATTTAGAGCTAAATGTATTTAAATGATTTCAGTTACATTTGACAGTATCATAATAAATTCTCTTTTCAGTCACCCACAAAATGTTAAGTAGTTTTAAGCTAAACATGCTCATCCCATGAAATTTCTATGGAAATCTTTGCCACTTCAGTCTTGTCACAGTAGAGGACTAGATGAACTCTGGCCCTGGGAGTGAGCTGAACCCCAGGGAAGAATTGTCTAAGGCACATTTGCATCCATTAACAATAGAATATCCTGGTCAAAGCCCCTCACTCTTGATTTAAAGTCATTATCCTCAGTGTGGACATTATCCTCTAGCATGTTCATCTGAAAGGTAAGTACAAAGTTCCCACCAGGCATGCTCATCTGAAAAGCACTCCCTCTGACTTGGAACATGAAGTTTTAGGTAGAAAAATCTTTGTATGGTGGTTGATTTTTACCACCACATTGATGACAGCCAAGAACAATCAAGAACTTCATGCCCTGGCTAGGGTTGTTGGTAGCTTCCTGGCTCCTTGTGTATTACCCATGCCTTAGCCTTTTACAAAACCATGGTGCAGGATGGATTCAACATGGTAGTCTTTTCAACACTAGCTCTACTGATGCTTTGCATCTAGAGACTTTATTGTCATGGGTTTTCCTATGCATTACAGGATATCACCAGCATCCCTGGCTTCTTCCTACCCACCAGATGCCAGTCATACATGCCCATCCATGACCAATGATTCCCTTCTGATTCTGCCCATGGTCATGTGGGAGTTAGAACCTCAGTGCCCACATCTAGTTGTGGTTTCTTCCTGCACCTCCCTGACAATATTTCCACGTGGCCCAGCTCTGCTTTAAAGAACTGAGGCTGTATCTGGGATGCTCAGCTTGGGTTATCAGGGCCATACCTGTGTTGCACCTTAGCACTGGAGCTGATGAGTCTGAGACAAGGTGGCCTGAAGCCTTCCTACACTGTCTACGTGTGAGCTCTTTCATGTGACATTTGTTCACTTTTAATTTTTATTGTAAATGTGTAAGGAGGATGCTCTCTGTATTTTTAGACATATGAAACTACTTAGTTACTACTTAAAAAAATAATTTCATAGCTTACTAAAATTACTTTTTTTCAGAAGAAAATATATAGATAAGCATTAGGTATAGGAAAAGATGGTGACTAACCATCAGGAAATACAAATCAAAACCACAATGAGACACTGCCTCAATTTATAAAGACAACACTGCTGTTAAATGTTGACCAGGATGTGGGAAAAGGAGGCCACTGTTTAGTGGGAATGTAGGCCACCACAACCACTACGGCAAACCCTGTGAATTGTCCTCGGAAACTGGAACTGCCACCATAAGGATTATATCATTACTCATGAGGTCAGTGTTTTCTCAGAGATGTCTGCACTCACCTCTGTAGCCCACTTCACCAGCAGCCAAGACAAGCAATCCCTCTCAGCCTTTGACTTCATTCCTCATGGCAAAGGAGCTAAAGCATAACACCTGTCACTGCGGCCACAGTTAGTAAACATTTCACCCCCCTCCATGAGGAAATATAAAAGACATCAATTTCTGAAAGTTTTGACCATGTCTTAAAATGGTAAATTACTGTCAAATCTAACCTTTGCCTATTGAAGGTTTCTGATCTATTCTCATGGGTGTCAGTTATTACCAAGCTTAAATTAAAAAACAAAACATGACAAACAGTTGTAGTTTCCTGAGAGGGGATCCTGCCATAGAAATGGAGAAGATGCAGACCTTGTAAGTTCCCTGAAAAGTATCTGTACATGTGATGTGAGCAGAGTGGACCTCCCATGCAGTCCTAGCCTATACATTGTGGATGTGGGCCTTTGATCTATACCATCTGGTGGGCATATATTTTACTGTTTTGCTGAAGCACACTTCTGTGCTCAAGGCTATAGATTCCCAGGGAGCAAGCCATCAAAATGATACTTGCTCCAGAGACCACAATGGTGCATTTGCAAGATAAACATGTTCACATACTCCTTCATCCTAAGGTTCTATACCTGGGGTAGGGTGGGAGTGGGTGGAGGGATAGTAGGGGTGGAGGGTTGGGTGGAGGGATGGCTGTTTACACATAGCTTAGAATTATGATCAAGGAAGGCTTCTTTTTTTTTTTTTTTTTTTTTTTTTTGGTTTGTTGGAATCTTCCCAGCATGGCCCCAGTGATTCTTGCATTAGTGGGTAAACATCATTTGTCACTCAGAATAACAAAGTGGGAAGAGAATGTTAACATACCTATAGATAATACATGCACTGTTCCTGCACGTGTCACAATTAGCTGTGTCTTGCCCCGTCCGATATGAAAGCCTACAAGATAAGAACAGGAGAGCATTACAATCAGCGGCTGGGGGTAGGGGGCCGGCCACTGACCTCACAGAGCCAAAGCCTCAATACAGATGCCTTCCCGATGTGACATGAGGTGCTTGTGATAATAGCAACTGGTGCCTATATGTTTACCACTGTGCTCCTGTCTCTGCCTTCATGGTACCAGTCAGTACCCATCTACAGCCAAGATGTCACTGAAATTAAATTTAGAATGTGAACATACGCTCTTGGATGACGTGGGTAATCTGATTGTGTTATAACCATGAGGAGTGGAATGTTTCAAAGTAACTTTATGTTTATTGTATTTAAAAAAAAAAAAATCTGCCGGGGAAAACCATGGATTTAGAGGCTGACAGCTGCCTAGTTTTATGATCTACCAGCTCCTACCCTGCTAAAACAGGGTTTGACACACATGGCCTCTGGCTCAAATCGTACCCCTGCCTCCATAGCTGATCTGTCTAGCCTTGCTAGGATAGATTTTACATTGTTAAATGCTTGAAAAAGAATCCAAAGCATACTATCTATAACATGATTCAGTTATGTATGTCTCCGAGGGGTTTCATTCTAACCATAAAGATTGTGATTTAAAACATAGGTGAATATGCATATAATTTTATTGGGTTTGCCTTTTTAGTCTATAAATCCCAGAATATTTCCTCAGTGGGTCTGTAGAGAAAACAGCTGCTGTAGTCTGTGGCTATATCTGTCCTACTGTCAAGACTTCTGACGCATTCTCTGGCGTTGCTGTCTGCGAAGTAATGACTCCATGAGGACATAACATGGCAAACTTCATTTCACACTGAAGATCAAGCACTGAAGTGTTTAAGGTGTGTGTGTGGGTGTGTGTGTGTGTGTGTGTGTGTGTGTGTGTGTGTTGCACACATGCATGTCAGGGGTTGTGACTTCCTTAACTAACTTTCAAATTATTGTGTTTTTGTTTGTTTTTTGTTGTTGTTGTTATTTTTTATAGTGTAGTAGTACCGAAACTTGCTTTGATTTGGTGGGGAGATTTTCTTAACCAGGTCAGGTTTACCTAGAATATATCTTGGACCATTCACCTTCAAGAACCTTGTGTGTGGTGCTTTATGCTCCCTCTTAACTACTCTCTGTTGGCTGGACTTTCTGCTCCTTCTCACATGCACGCATACTGTATTCTAAATATTATTTGCACCCAAGGCCAAAGAGGAACAACTGAATGTGTCAAATTGAGGTTGGGAGAAACGTTCCCATCTGGATCGATTTCTAGTCACTTTGGGGACAGATTTGCATGGACAGCATCAGCCAGCAAGGGAGCCATGTGTACAGTGGCTGTGTCAACACCAACGGTGTGTGCTTGTGTCATCTTTTGCTGTGTACACTGTGTGTGTATGCATCGTGAGTTTCAAACTGGAAATAACAGTTGTTTCCTCATTTATACTTTGTGTTATGTACACATCTGACAAAAGCACTTGCTGCTCTATACTGCTACTGTCTCTGTGGACTCAGCAAATGTGGGCATGACTTTCAGTTCGGTGCAGTTTATTTGAGTTTGGTCTAGCTTATTTGTTAATCAGGCAACCATATTCTGCCCCAAAATATTGCCAGACATTTGCTATGACTCACTGAAAATGAGTTAGAATCACAGTTATCACTGTGTTTGCATTGTCACTCTGCTATACTGGGCTCCTTTGGACAGCCATATCTGGCCTTTCTGCCTGGGCCTCATGTCCTTCTGTTCTTCCCCGTGTGCTGCAGTTCTTGCTCTTGGCTCTTTTCCCCCATAGGCAAGCAAGCCCCAAGTATACACACTGCCTCTCTGTCCCATCCTAGCTGGGGCCCTTCTCTAAACTTTTGAGCATCCACAGGGCTGTTCTCTTTTCAGTTTACTGAAGAGAGCTTGGCCCTCAGCTTGTTCTTGTCCATAACCACCATACGCTAAGAAATAAGTGCTGTACTTCAGTCCACATCATTGCTGTGGCATCCAAGCAATGTCTATCCATGCTGATGTGCTGTCACTCTGCTGGGCGGGGTTATCCACAAAGTTCTACTGTCCCAATGTATATGAGCCATACAGAGGCAGTGCACTTAACAGCCTTTTGTGCTAGCCACATCCAAACTCTAGTGCTTAAAGAGGCTCCTGTGTTTCCCTAACCACTGTCTGGGGCACACACTGGTGCACTTCAAGCTCCTAGTCCTTCCTGTCCTAGACCTCACTAGAACTTCTACCAGGTCTGGTCAGCATCACACCCCATTTTTGCTCAGTCACCTCCACATCTCAAAGGGTCTCACTTGTATTAGTGCCTGGAGTTTTCCAATTAATTATTCTCTCCTTATTTTATAGCACAGAATCCAGCCACACTCTGGGCCCAACATCTCATTATTCTCAGACCCCAGGCTTCTGATGTTCTGTGCTGCCTTGTCTCTATCCAGGGACCTGTGTTTTCTCTCTACATGTAATTGGCAGCTTGGGATAGTCAGTGAATCTGAAAATGACAGGATAAAGGCTTCAGGCACCAGAGTCACAAAAGGACCCTCCTCCAGGATGGTGGAATACTTTTAGCAAGAAGCTGTCTTTTCTACTCTCTCCTGAGAAGACTATGCTAATCACTTGTAAAATGCACACATTTCCATCCCAGTCAGTTAGCTAGTGCCTGTGGCTGCCCAGAAGCTAACTGTGATGATGCGAAGTGCTTGCTCTTAGGAAGTGCTCAGCAAAGGTATGTGGTCACCCAACAGGGAGGGTTGCATGGTCTCCTAAGGTGGTCACACTGCTGTTTTCTCAATAGTATTTCCAATCATCTTTCCTTGTCTGAGACATATGTTCAGGACTTCTTTGCCTACCAGTACCCCTTCTGCATGTTCCCAACAGTTTCTTTATTATTCTCATTCTCTGCAGTTGTCATTTAAAGCAATCAAACAAGTCAGAGAGGAATGAACTTGGGATGAAAATGTAAAATGTTGACTTGTGCTATGTGGGTAACTCACCCCAGGGTTCCTGCCAGCAACTACTGTCAATCAATGACTCAAATGAAATGTATCCAATGTAAGAATGTTCTCCATACATGACTTTTCAGTAAGCAATCTTTTGTGCCCTACGCTAAACGATCTTGAACCTTGTGAGCTGTAGGATTTGGCTTCACTGATCATATTAAGTCTACATTAATAACTGGAATGCAGTATTTGAACTAGGTTTGTGCTGCCAACAC
The DNA here is from genome assembly GCA_030556225.1 of Cricetiscus sungorus. NCBI lineage: Eukaryota > Metazoa > Chordata > Mammalia > Rodentia > Cricetidae > Cricetiscus > Cricetiscus sungorus. The sequence goes on from JANBXA010000007.1 coordinate 94,275,504, forward strand.
AGCTGCTCTTCCACTGAAGGACTAACCAGGCCCAACCCTACTTGGCTTCTGAGATGAGACAAGATTGGCACATTTAGGGTGGTGTGGCCATAGACCAGATGCACTCTACTTGGGTACAGGAACACCAAGTGACAAACAAATGCCCCTGCTTTTCCCCTTTCCCTGCAGACCACTTTTCATAAAACCAGCATTTGGAAGACCATCTCTCTGTCTCACTACTGTAAATGAGAAGAACAAGAGAGTCTTTGGGAATAGTAAGGCATAGATTTCTGGTGAATCATAAGTTCACAGATGTAAGACCTTAAGTTACTGACCTAAAAACAAACCAGGACAGACATTCTGATCAGATTTTTTTTGGCTTGCAGGTGTGTAGGTGTGTGTGTGTGTGTGTGTGTGTGTGTGTGTGTGTGTGTGTCCTGAGAAGGTGCTGACTTTGTAAAATTTTCTCATTGTTTCCTTTCAGGCGTCCCTTCTTTATTCACAATTATGTCTTCATCTTCAATTCCATACCTGCTCCCATTGGCTTTTTCTGTTAATATGTTTCTGACCAACTCCTATTACAGTTGGGATTTGTTTTCTTATTCTAAAGTCCAGAGCAACATGAATCAAATGGCAAGTGAATGCCACATTTGAAAGGGAAGGATACATTGTGAATAGTTCTGGTCTCTCAAGATGAACTCTTTGAACTCCAGTGGCAAACACATTTGTTCCATATAAAGACAGTGTAGCACTCACACTGTCCCACTGTAGTGACCTGTAAGCTTTCAATCTTAATAATACTTATTAATGAGTTGTGAAAATAAGATTCAGCACCAAGGACAGCACTGAGGCCAAGGGGCAGTCTTTTAGGGAGCAGTTTAAAAATCATTTTCTCCTGTGGGGTGTGTGTGTGTGTGTGTGTGTGTGTGTGTGTGTGAAGGTACAGGTAACTAGACATGATTAGAAGCTTGATAAGGATGTGAAGATTGTGATTTCAGCGGAACATGGACAAGGACTTGCTGTCCTATGGAAATAGAATTTAGACAAGCTTGTTCCACAGAGCACTTCTGATAGACCATTTGTGGGGTCACTTCTGCTTTGATATGAAACCTTATTTCTCAACAAGGTTTTACATCATTTTAAAACATACAGCCAGTGTGGTTTGCAGAATACAGCCTGCATCTCAGCGTGTCCCTGCTCAGAGAATCAGATGGGTGCCTCCCTGTAGTGGTCAGGGCTCCTTGAGTTCATTTCAGCCTTCCAATCTCCCTAGCTAGGGAATGCTTTTGTAGTAATTTGCTGCAGTTCTTTAGCTGTTGTTAGCAACAGTCCCTGAATATATAAATATAAATATGTGGTTTTTTGACAAGTATATTCCACTTTCAAACATACTAGTGTATATTTTTTGAAAAAGCATTGGTAAGAGTTCCTGTGTGGAATTCTCCAGTTTTTCTTTTTTACCAGGGCTGAATTATCACAGATAAAAGGAAGGGAGACAGAGGGCTGAGCTGCTACATTGGTTTTTATAGCACCCCACAGTGAGGCTAAAGGAAGAAGGACGGTTGCCAACTTCAGCTGAGATACATCATGGTGCTGTCTTGTGCTGCAGAGATCTCATAGGTCAAGGGATGGGACAAACTACCTGTATCCATGAAGGAAGCAGGGGAAGCTAGGTGGTAGGAAGCAGCGTGAGGAGTACAGAGGAAAAGCCACTGGGCTCCCTTCTAATCCCCATCCAAGCTGCTAGGTGTCTCTCATCCTGAAGGCTCTGAAAGAGACAGAACCCGTGGTTCTCCAGTAAAATAAGATTAAGCAAAAGCCAAACACTGCTTGTTTGTGTAGAAGATCAGAAGGAGTGAAAAGAAGGATGAGGATATGGAGAAGAAGAGGAGTTGGGAAGAAATGTGGAGGGGGAGGGGCAGGGAAAATAGGGAGAAGGAAAGAGGAGGGGAAAGGAAGAAGAGGGAAAAGAAGGGGAAGGAGAATGAAAAAGAGCAAGCAGAGAGGATGTGAAAGAAGTGGGAGGAGGAGAACCAGAGAGAAGAGTAGGAGAGGCTATGAGAAAAGGGTAGGGAAGAGAAGCAGGAGAGGAAGGTGGTTCCAGCACGAGGTCACCCCTCCCTGAGCTTTCATGAGGTATAGAGCCCAACAAAGTTCTGAGATCTCATAGGAAATTGTCTGGGAGGGTGTGTGTGTTGGTTTCCTGGCATTATTTTCACTGAGATTGGTTGTTGCTGTAGCCACAGTGATGCCTGTGTACTTCCCCCCATAAGATCTTTTTTTTTTCGTGGTTCTGAGAATACAACTCATGGACTTGCTCAACTAAGACAAGTCACGGCCACAGCAAGGGATTATTCAAACATGGCGGAATGATTGAAACTCTAGCTACCAGGCAAGCAGAGATGGGGGAGACAGGGGAACTGCCAATGTCTAGGAGTTCAAAATAGTGGAAGATGTAGTGAGACTATTCAAGGAAGAGGGTGGAGAGGAGAAAAGAGGGAGGACAGGAAGACAGGAGTGAGAAGAAAGAATAAGAAGAGCAGAGGAGGGCTGGAGTAGTGGCTCAGAGGTTACAAGCACTTGCTGTTCTAGGACAGAATCCAGGCTCTGTTTCTAGCTCCCATGTGGCAGCTCACAACCATCTGTAACTCCAGTTCCAGGGGACCCAGTTCCCTCTTCTGACCTCACAGGCACCAGGCACCTCACATGGTGCACATACATACATGCAGGCAAAACACCCATACACAGAAAATAAAAGCAAGCAGATCTGAATAAAAAAGAAGAGGGGAAGGAAGGTGGAGAAAGCAGGGGGATCTAATATTCTCAACTGAAAACTCCCTTGCTCCTCTGTCTTGGTGGAAATGTTAGTCTCTATTAAGTCTGATTGGGCTCCAACATTCTGGAAAATCCTCCTCTCAGCATTGCCTGTGTTCTGGCCTGCATTGCCTCATGGGTCCTTCCCCAGCAAATTCTGCACAGTACAGGGGACAGCAAATGACCTTGTAGCTTATTCACTGTCTTTTCAATGGCATATCAGTTTTTCATAAGGTCATATTTTTAGCACTGAACAAAAGCATTTGGGATGATATGAACATTGTGGGTGACCACCCAAGGGTGGTTTCTCAAAACACTAGTTACATAGACTGTTGAAACTGTCACACTGAATTAACACAAAGGCTGTGTCCTCATCCTGTGGGCAGCCCTCAGCCAGGGATGGCATTTCCCGAAAAAAAAAAAAAAAAAAGTAATGATGGTCTCTACTCTCTGTGATAATTTATGTTCTTATCTAATTTATCTTCTTAATTTTGATCTCTCTTTTTTCTTTGAGCTTTTTCTCACCTGGTGCCAATATTTTTTCTTCTACATCCCTGCCCAGCTGTCCCTTCTTGATAGCTAAGCCATCATTTGTATCAGCATCTTAATGGGCTTTTCCACATAACAGTCTCAAAGTGACATTAATTAGAGGCACAGGATACCTCTGTGAGTGGCAAGAAATTAAATTTCCAAAGTCATCAGAGTTGGCTGTTGTGGGGAACCTCATAGGTCTTGAAGCTTCCCAAGAAGCAGACCCCGCTTATTTCTGCATCTGAAACCTCACTAGGAATTTGCTAGATCATGTACTGGAAATGTACCTAGTTTATATATCAGCTCTTCCGTTGCTAAAGTGAATTTAGACTTTCCCAATATATCCATAGAAACTTCTACATCTGTTGTAAGCATTGGAGCCTACATAGATGTAAGCTATTATATGCCAAGATTTAGGGAGCATCTGATTAAAGCTTTGTGGTGTGTGTGTGTAGGGGGGTGGCATATGTATTCGTGCATTTGTGGAAACCAGATGATAACATGAGGTGTCTTCCTCTACCCTTCCCAACCTATTTTTTTTTTTAAAGACAGGGTAGTTAACTGAATTTGGAGCTCACCAATTAAGTAGCCCAACTGGCCAGTGACCAAGGATCCTATTTCTGTGCACTCTGCCTTTTAGCACTGGTGTTACAGATGCCAGCTACAGTGCACAACTGTGCGCTGGGAATTCCGACACGTCTTCATGCTTGCACAACAAGCATTTTGCCCATTGCTTTAAGCTTCTCAAAAAGAATATCAAGTTGGTTTTCATGCCAACTCCAAGGTCACCTATTGGTTAATCCAAAGCAGGGTGGGGCCTCTTAGTTATTGGCCCAACTAGGCTCCATTCCACAGGTGCTGTCTCTCAGCTGAGTCAGGCTTAGCAGTTGTGTGAACCTTGCTGGGCCTGGGTCTCTAGCCAGACAAAGAAGGCCGTTATGGATGAAAACTGAGACATAATCATCTCCACTGTTGCACAACTGCTTGAGGCACTCATCCCTAACCCTGAGATGATGTGTAAGGGGGCTGAAAGTCGCCTTTGTGCTGTCTTCTTAGGGCTCTGGAGAACCACCCTGGCAGCTGCCCTTCTTGAGCCCTTAGCTGGCGCTCATCTGTTTTCCATTTGCCTTCACTACTAGAGTTTCTTGCATCCATTATCAACATGATGGCTTCATGCTTCTGTTCGTCCAACTGTTGTCTAGCATCCTGGTCCTAAGGAGGGTACAGTTAAAGCCTGTGGAAGCTTGGGATGAATGAGCAGGTAGAAATGTGAATAAACCAAGAAGTGACTTTTCCTAAGCAAATTGCTGAGAGTGAGTTTGATCTGTTCCAGTGAAATTTACCTGGCTTTTGAATGAAACTCTTGAAAACCTCTTGATGTTTTATGGAGTTGGTTTAGCTGTTTGTCTATTAGTGTTACCCCAATGCAGTCAATGAACTGTATGCGTCTAGAGAACTCCAGCTGTTGCTGGCTATCCCATGATTAGCTTCCTATGGTCTGGTGTGAACATCGAGGCTAGGCCAACTAAACATAAACACTGATTCCCCAGCTTTATCCAGATCATCTGGAGGGAGTGGGGGCTTACTCTGAGACCAAATTCCTTCTTGAGATACTCATGGATTTCTCCTGGACATAGACATATGAATTCCTGACTTCTAGTATGTGTTGTATGCACACACATGTGCACATATGGTCAACACTTAGTATCTTCCTAAGTCACAGCCTACTACTTACCTCTTATTAATGTCTCACCAATCCATGTAAACTGGTAGGCAAACAAGCTTGCGGAGCCACATGTCTCCCCACCATCCCCACGTGCTGAGCTTACAGATGTGCAGTTGTTATGTGTCTCACTTTTCTGTGGGTGCTGGGGACTCAAACTCAGGTGCCTGTAACTGTGCAGCATGCACCTTACTAACTGAACCATTTGCTAGCTACTCCACCCCAGGATCTATTGAATAAAACAGGAGTTTGATCTGGTTGATTGGACCAAGGCAGACTTCTTTTGGGAATCCTATGTAAGAAGAAAGAGCCCTCAAAACATGATGTATTTGATAGCATTCTGTGGTTCCATTCTTACGTTTGGAGTGTTGGGGGGCCAGGTTGCAAATTTCAGCCTGAATATTGCAGAAATGCTGAGTTGAACCACATCCTTAAGAAGTTGAGTTGGGTCTCTCTTCATCTTATTTGTCTTAATCTCGTTAACCGTATGACAGGGTGAAATTCATAAAAGAAAAAATAATTTCTCCCAAACCAAAAATTGAGATGGCAACCCTTAATGAGTCACCCTCCCTGTGTATTCTTGCTCATTTCCAAGATGGTGCCTGGTAGTCCTGGTTATTTCTATCTTGTGTTCTAATGTTGACTTTAAGAGCTCTGCAGCATAGCATCCCAGCATGCTTGCCTACACAGAGTCTATGCAGTACTTGCTGTGTCTTGATGCTCTGCATGACCCTTGGTGGGTGTTGGTTTTAGCTGCTTGGGCAGTTAAAATCAACAAGGCCCATTTTTCAAGTTGAAGGACATGCTTGTATGTTATGGAAGCAGTTCTGCATTCCTCTGAAAAACAGCATCCTCCCATGGCCCAGACACTAGGTCTTTTGCTAACCACCCCCTTTGCAGGCAGCCCTGCACACTCTCCAAAAAGTTCTCGTGCTCTGGGAGTCTCCATGAACCACTACACAGCGGGCTAATGATATGGGGTCACTGTCTCCTGAGCACCACTCGAGACCATTTTGCTGGCCAGGACCCTGTCTTCTGCCCGTCTTCCCTGTGTCCTCTGCTGTTGAGAAGAATATGGGTGTAGCCTCCTTGCCTGTCTTTTTCCTGATGAGTAGAAAGTGAACACCTATTTCCTTCCCTGCATTAAACTTCACCACCACACCAATCCTCACAGAGGATCCCGTCAATGCCAGTTGGCCTTGTAGGCAAGGTTCTGATGAACTTGCAGTTTGTGGTATATGTCAGTAGTATAGTGGATGATGAAGAAGTATGTTTTGAACAATGACTGGATGAAGGGATGCATGATCAAATATACGTATACATATACATGTACACGTACATATATATATATATACATATATATACATATACATATACATATACATATATATATATATATACATATACATATACACATTATGGTTCCAGGCCCAAAATAACTTTTTGCTCCTGGCAAAGAAAAGAGACTTGCCTATCTGGTGATGCTCCCAGCTGGGGATGGGATGCCTGTCTAAAGACTATTAATATCATCCCCTTTTAACTTTTTCCAAACAAGTGGGGATAAAGGTCAATCATATTCTGCTCCCCACACCCAGTTATGAAGATAAATGGCTCAGCCTTGCATCTTAAGCTGCCCTCTTCTCATGCCTGGGAAAGGGCACTCATTTAGCCTGTAGGCAGCCTAGGTAAAACACCCCTCTCTGAGAAACACCACAGTGACACTGTTGACAAACTGCCACTGGCCTAACATCTCCCCAGATGTGGTGACCCTATCATTCTGAGGAGATGGGCTTTCAAGTTATACTATAAATGTGCAAAGCTTGTGTTTTCTTTTATGTATTTATGCAATGGAGAAGATGCCCAGTTGCAAAATAATGACAATAATGATACAAACAAGCTACTTGCCCCAGAAGGCACTAGAAATATCTATTAATAAAAAGAAAGATGGCTTTTTAGGGCTGAGCAGAGGCAGGCTTGATTAATTTGTGTTCCAGGAGGAGAGTTAATACTTAAGCTATAGTTTATTGAAAATTAATGAAAATGAATTTTTGGTGGTACTAGCTACACGAAGGGAATAAAAATAAGGGTGCAAGTTTATGGTACCAAGATGGATTTTCCTTCTGGCTGCCATTTCTCTCCACTTGAGTCCTATCAGTCAAACATGCTGTAATGTATGGAGGTTTCGGTTTGAAAGTGTGACTGTGCATTTGCAGGTCTTGATGATAGATACCCATAAGGGCTTTTATCTTTTATTTATAGACTCTTTTGATGTGTTTAGATTAGCTTTGTTAACAATTGTAACTGAGGCCTTTTGCTTCTTGAAGCTTGTGTACCTTTGCAGAGCTGATCTTGCATTTGTTCCCGAAACAAATGCACCTTAACTCTTCTTGCTGTAGATTGAAATCTTCCAATCAGAGGCAGGAGGGATGGTTCAGTGGTTGTGAACACTGGCTGCCCTTGCAGTGGACCTAGCTTCCATTCCCAGCATCCACATGGTGGAGCAAAACTATCTGTATCTCCAGTTCCAGGGGATCTGACATCCTCTTTGATGGGCACTGCTTACTCCTTGAACACTGTGTGTATACGGTGTGCAAACATGTATGCAAAGCACATGTGTAGATAAAATGAAGATCTTTGTCTTAGGTAATGTTTCTATTGCTATGAAGAGACACCATGACCACAACAAATCTTATAAAGGAAAACATTTAATTGGGGCTAGCTTACAGTTTCAGTCCCTTATCATCATGGCAGAAAGAAACATGGAGGTATGCAGGCAGACGTGGTGCTTGGAGGAATATCTGAGAGTCCTACGTCTTGCAGACAACAGGATATGGTCTGTCTCACGGAAAGTAGCTTGAGCATAGAAGACCTCAAAACCCACTCCACCAGTGGCACACTTCTTAATAGTGCCACTTGTTTGGGGTGGGGAGGCATTTTCTTTCAAACCACTGCAGTCTTTTAACAAATCTCTCTATTTTGGTGAGATGATGTGTAGAAATCCTTACTGTCCCATTTGAAACTCATCTGGGGATACAGTTTATTGTATAACTGATGAGATGTTGACCTAAAAAAGTTTTACTCCAGCCAGCATGGTGGTGCAAACTTTTAATCATAGCACTCAGGAGGCAGAGGCAAGTGGCTTTCTTTCTACTTGGTCTATCAAACAAGTTCTAGGCTAGCCCAGCTACACAAGGAGACCCTCTGTCAATCATCATCATCATCTTTTAAAAAATCCATTTGTAGTTGAAAAGTGCTAACTTTGATTGCTGTCATCTTGACTACTTTCACATCTTTCCCCCGGGTTTCTCATCCTGAGTACTGTTTCTGCCTGAGCTTTGGAATAATTCTGTTTATATTGTATTAGAACCTTCTGCCTTGTCATTTACCGGCTTTGTTTGTTGTTTCTGTGTTGCCTTGAAAAGTTTGTTTTGATGTATTGTTCACACATTGCTCTAATTTGAATCCGTTTGAGGAAGTAAAAACCTGGCTGTCGTGTAGTAGTCACTCCATGAGCCACTCATCTGATGAGCTCTTTTCCTCTGGTAGTGTAAGCTTTGTCATAAGCTTTGTCATTAAGCAGGTCCCTGGATTTAGAGATAAATGTTCTTCGTATTTTTGCAATGATCACACCCAGGGAATTCCTATTAGTCAAGATGGATCCTTAAAAATATGCATTATTTGGGCAATGGTGACCTGTGCTGCCTCTGGCACTAGAAATCTGCTTTTCCCAGAGGTTGAATTTCAATTCTATGTGAGCCAAGAGCATGGAGACAGAGTGGAGTCTCTGAAGCCCCTTCAGTCAGAGCAGGATAAACTCAGACACCGCCCTGCCCAACCCCTACCCTCCCCATTCCCCATCCCCCCCCACCCCTGCCTCCAGGCATCTGACCTTGGGGAGCCTATGGAGCACACCCAAGCTTCAGTTCTGTGTAAGTTTAGAAATGCCCTGCATTGCAGGTTGCTCCATAGGTGTAGGTGCACTTGATGAGCTCAGCACAAAGGGGCTACCTGGGGGCCCTCACTCTGGTGCCACTCTGCCTCAGACTGGATGGAAACTGGAGGGAGAGCCTCTTTGCATTGCTTAGCAGACAGTGCATGGGGTTTGAAAACAAGTATTTGAAAACCAGAACTCACATTTCTTCTTCTGTTTTTTAATCTGGATTCTGGAACACAAATCCATAAATTTCATAAATGTTCATGTCATGCCTTGAATTGCTCATTTTATCTGCAAACGGGGTTTCAGAGTCGCCTAGTGGCTCAGTGGTGAGGTTTCTATTCACTGGCCAACTTGAAAGGCTGAAGAGGTATTTGAAAGCTATTTTGGCATTCTGCTCAGGAAGATTATTTAAATTCCATTTTCAGGTGTATATGATACCTACACGAAGCCCAAAGCAAGAATGAGAAATGTGTTTTATACGCTTACAAATATATTTAGCTTTATTTTTTGTATTAGGGAGGGAAAAACTTATCATTTCCAAGAACTTCAGACCAGTATTTACAAAGCTATCTAAACATAAGCTGTAAAGAAGGCTCACCACAACCCTTCGAGTTAAATGACAGCACATACTAGGAGGGCCCTGGCACGCACTCTGATTTAAAAAGTCACAAAAATAATAAATAGACTTGAATGTTGGATGTGACTACTTTAAGTATCACAAATCTATAAAAGCTACATGTTGTAATTGAGAAACAATACTTTCCCTAAGATCTACTAATAGAATGCCACCTTCTCAGCCAGCATTGGTAGTCATAGGAGAGAGGAGGCATTGGTGAGGGTGGGGTGGGGCACATCAGGCAACCACCAGGTATGAGATGCCTATCTTCTGCAGTTTCCATTTCAGAAACAGAGTCTGGCTTTGTAGCCTAGATGGACCTTGGACTCACCATCCTCTTGCCTTGTCCCTTCCAAGTGCTGAGATTATAGGTGCTTGCCACCAGGTATGCAAGCTGCAAAGCATTTAGAGGTAGGTCTCTGTTACAAAGGAAGAGTCAGAGGTCCTCGGTGCTGGAGTAGCTAGGGGGAGGCCATGTTGGTGTGAACTTCTTAGCTGGGGACCTGCTGACTGCGGGCCCTGGTGGTTCTGCTTGGCTGTCTCGCCAAAGCTCATTTTCTGAGGAAGGACAAGGCAAGTGCAATGGAGGCTGACCTCCCTGGGCTGGCTTTAAAATGTTTGGGTTACAGTAACTGTGCAGAGCGCCACCGAGACAGATTCATCATGGACATTAGAGAGTGGAGCGCTGACATTCCCATCCCTGCAAATTGAGTAGTTGAAGGGGCAGGAGAGCATGCTGCAGAATTAAGGCCCTTCCTGCCTCTCTGATCTCTCGCTTAGCACAGCCTTCTCTGGCTGCTCACAGTGCCCAGCTTGCCTGTGGAGCATCTTGCCAGAACTGAGGAGGACACCTTTCAGACTTGCAGAATCCACAAGAGTAACTCTCGGGGTCAAGGGCACCAGCGGAGAGTGTTGAATGCTATCTACTCCACTTCCTTCCACCCCCCCACAACCCCCCAACCCTGTTTGGGACCTTTCCCAGCTAACAAGGTTCAAGCCCTTGATCTTAATTCCTTGTGTCATTTTTGGCAGGAACACCTCATCATAGACAGTTTATAGCCAGGGCGGGAATGGGATCACCTAACTGTACCCAGCTTTGCCTGGGCTCCTGAAGGGGGAAACCTGGGAGTCAGGAACTTAGATGTCATGGAAAAGCTTTATGATTGCCCAGGTCTCTGCCACAGCTGCTTCAAGGCTGTACAGATTCCATGTCGATCCTCTTGCTCTATAACTTGAAGTAAACTGGCCCCTTTTGTATTTCCATTACTGTGACATACCATTTACTCCATTTGGGCCTGGGTAATTAGAGAAAATTCCAAGGTTTCTGAAATTCCTGCTTGTGAGTGTTCCATCAATATGAGGACATGAAAAAGAGACTGGGTATCAGTTCTATCTATTTGGCATATATGTATATGTATATATGTATATATGTATATGTGTATATATACATATGTATATACATATGCCAGAAACATATATGCCATATACATATATGCCAGAAACATTTTCATGGCTACAATGGATGCTGCCATATAGTTTACAATGTTGTGTTAACACACACACACACACACACACACACACACACACACACACACACACAGTTAAAGTTAGGTGGGGGTGGGATAGGGTGGTGGTTCATACATGCTGGAGAAAAGTAAAGCATATACATAAACAAAGTGAATATTATTTAATAATGTACTCCTTAAAGGCTGGGCCTGAATTCCATCTGCCTACTACCTAATTCTGTGTTCACCATGGAGGAGAAACTTAGTAGAAGCCCTCTGAGTATGTGAATGAGTCATATGTCTTCCTGCCTGGCAGTCACATATGAACTATCTGTACCTGAATGTTAGCTTACATTTCAATTAAGCTGATGTAGTCCCAGCGCTGGACCACCTAATAGTCAACACATGGTGGTCACTAGTTTAAATGTGCAATTGTTTGTTGTAACATAACCACAGCGTTCACATGTGGATTGCTTTTTAGGTAAAGTCAGAGTGAGAGTCATCTGGATGTGGATCTTATGGATCCCGAAGCTGATAATCTGTACCTCCACCCCCCGCCTTCCAGAAAACAAACAAAACAAAACAAAAACCACTTGCTGGCCCCTCTTCATTTGGGAGGGATTCTGAGGTCCTAGGACCTGAGCCCTCATCTCTCACCTACTTTTGTGCACAAGACTATCTTACCTGGCAGCCACGCCCATGTTTGATGTAGATTAACAGGATAAATGGATTTGAGGAAACATTAATATAGGCCACTGTATGGTGTATGCTGTTACTTATTCCTGCCTTCCAAGTCTTGAAAGCATGGTAATGCTGCCCTCATTCAAGCCCCTGAACTTGAAGGCATTCCCATGAATGGATTTTTATATGAGTTTATGTGTGTTTAATTTTTGAATAAAAAATATTACTTAAACCCCTGTTTGTTCCAAATGGGGAGAACTGGGCCTCGGGCCACCAAGAAGCCTCCTATCACCTGGTTAAAGGACGCCCCACCAACAGGGAACTGCCCCCTGGCAGTGCACTGTTACCCTGACTAGGTGTTTGCACTTAACCTTTCCTCGAGTTATCAGACACCTTAGCTTGTCTGCTTTTAAGCTGTGGTCTCACATATTTTCTGACTTAGTTTAGCCACAGAGGCCCAACACTTCATACCTGCTTTTCTATTAGCTATGTTTTGAGGTCTTCTGCCATGCCCTGGATACCCTCTCCTCCCAAAACCTGAAGGGAAATGTTCCAAGGGGCCTGGCCAAGGAAGAAGCTGTCAGTCTGGGGAATGGCTGGTCTTGACCTTGCATTTAATATCCTTGAAGGTAGCTTCACTCACAGGTTTCCAGTTTTCTCTGACAGTGAAACCATCATTGGGCTCTCAGGAATCAGTGAATATATTACTTCTTTAGAACAGTGGTTCTCAACCCATAGGTCATGATGCCTCTCGGGGTCAAATAAGGGTCAAATATCAGATATCCTGCATATCAGATATTTACATTATGAGTCATAACAGAAGCAATATTAGAATTATGAAGTACCAGTGAAAATAATGGTTGGGGTCACCACAACGCGAGGAACTGGCTACAGCATTAGGAAGGTTGAGAACCACTGCCTTAGAGTGTCTGTGGTGGGTAAGCTTACAGGCAGAAAGAGCTGTCACCCCACAGGGAGCTGCTGGGTCTGCATGCACTAAGCAGTGAGGCCTGCCCTTTGGGCAGCTGGCCAGTGGCTCTTCAGTTCAGGAAGCCCATGGTGGCTACAGAGAATTTCCACCATTCCAAGAACTGCTTGGGTTTTTAATTCTATATCCTGCTTGCCCTTTTGCAAATACATCATGCAGGTAACCTGTGTAACCCAGCACTTCCTGAGAAGAGACAGAATAATACAGAGAACACTGAAATAGGCAGGGTAATTCTTGGCATTCATACAAGCCTGGTGAGCAAATACCGCCTATGCTGCATAAAGCAGGGCAATTTGAGTGAATTGCCCAAATGTTTTACAGGGGACTAAAAAGCACGACAATGAGGACATTTGCACACAAACCACTTTACAGAGGGCATCCTCTGAAATGCTGTTCATAGGTCTTACCTATCCTCTTATCCTTTAATAGTATGTGCTCATATAGGCAGGGGCTTCCTAGAAACCATACCTAAGCCTCCATCACTCCTACTTGACAAAGACCCAACTGAAGCTCAGTTGCCCATAATGAGACCTTTCTCTGCTCAAGTCTTTCAGGCACACATACCACCAAACAAGATTAACGCAAGAGCCTCTTCGGAAGAATAACTTGGAAGGGCCTGACTGGTGATGCACATATCCCTCCATAGAGAAAGAACCACAAGGAAGAGCTTGCCTGATGTCCTAGATAATGAGGAGTCCTATCAAAGATATTACACATCAAGTACAGTGCAAGGTACATAGAGGCTGCTGGTCACACTCAAAGGTTATCACTTTCCCCTCACACTGTCTAGACATTAACACAAGAAAAGACCCACGACCGTCAAGGGCTCAGTTCTATACCAGAGAACATTATGGAAATGTGGGTATAAGATGTCACATAGATGCACTCATGGTTCTACTGGGCCCGTCTCATTGGGAGACTCTTCTTAATGCTGGTGAGTTCTTATCCATAACCACTCTATGCTTTACTGGGCATGAAAAGCCAAGTGGAAGCCTTGCCACTAGCCCAAAGCTTCATGAGCATCTTTCATAGTCAATGACTCATAGGCTTGAGACTATTTCCTAAGGACACCTTTGGGTGTTTTAGCCCCATGGGTCGTTCGATTCTTTTTCATTTCACAGAAAGTGAACATGTAGTGATATGTGTATCGATGGCAAGATGGCTCAGTGGGCAAAGGTACCTGTCACTGAGCCCAATGACCTAAGTCGTATCCCCTTGACCCATGTGGTAGAAAGAGAGAACTGATCTCCGTATGTTGTTCTTTGTGCCCCCCAACCCACAAACACACACACAGAAAAATAAATCAAATATAAAATTTAACATATTAAAATTAATAAATATAAAGTAGAATGTATTTCCTGTTGTTGTAACTTGGGATACAACCGAAATAGACTCTCCAGAACCCCTTCTCCCCTCAGGACCACAGGAGCACCATTCAGGACTTGGTTTGGGTGATTAGAGGAGCAGAGATATTTCAGGATGTAGGAGTTGATGCAATTGCCTGACAATGTAGTACCTATACCAGGGAAATGAGCAGGTACTACCTTTCCCCAGAGTCATTATAGTTGTCACAGGGTGGAACTGGCTATGACTGACTCTCCAACTTCTAGAGACTCCTTGGGACCCCAGCCTCACAGTTTCTGGTTTGCCAAACCCTGGAGCCTGCTTTCTCCATGATATTCCCATGTGGACAAGGGAGGTGGAAAATTTGAATATTAGTCAAATTAATGATCTTGGGTGTGAGTTGGAAGAGCCACGATCAAAGTAGCCTTGAACTTTGAAACTAATTGATTCCCTGTTAAACGTATCCAGAGGGTTCCCTGAGATGTGTGGGCATGATTGTTCTAGAACCAGATGTAAGAGGCCACCACCCTGACACCCTGACTTGACACCCTGAGTTTGTGCTGTATGGACAATGACCTCAATAGAGGTTTGTTTTAAGTGATGGAGGGAACCACAATCCCTGGCCTTGATTTAAGGTGCCAAATATTAAGATGGCTAAGGTACTGTGCATGCTTTGGGATACTGGAGAGAAGGGCCTTTTGTGACAGGAGACCCCTTTCTCTGTCTTCTGTTTGACATTTGCAAGCTCCTAAATCCAAGCCAGTGTGACCAAGTGATGATCAAGTGTAACTAACTACAATTGATTTGAGTATGTGTTTCATTAGGCACAGGTGGCTAGCAGCCACTATGCTCAACAGAGAATCCCAAGGTTTCCAGGGCCATGTTGAGTAGCACCCTCCGTGCTCAACATATGGGGATGCATTCATTACACTGGACTCAGGCATGGGGCCAAGTGTTCCTCAGACCCTCTTCCTCCTATCCAAAACCATTCAGCAGTAAGATTAACATGAAGACACTGGAAGACATTACCCAGTTCAGAATCTGTCACTGGGATGAATACAGATGGGTTACAGAGCAGTGCCACCCTTTCCAAGTCACCGGAGCCAGAAATCCCATCCAGACATACCTTACTGGACTTGAACCCACTTGGCTAGGCACAGAGAGCCTCTGGAAAGCTAGAAGACCTACTGAGCAAAGCCCCATGCTTGTTCTAATAGCACAAGGAAATGCCTAGCTATATGCATGGTTTTCCCTGCCTAGGATGCTCATAGATGTTTCTGCTTGAGTGTGACTCCCAGTGGGTACACACCTTAGCATTATTATATACATCTGGCTTCATACCACTTCATGAGGTTTGTTGTCTACCTGGTGTTGGTGACATCCTTTTTATGTTGCTGTCTGGCTCCAGCTATATCAAAGTCCAGTATTGGTTTCTGTTTGACCCTCTCATTTTTGTAACCTGCTAATACCTATGTCCATCTTTCCCAGTGTGTGACTTTTGGATGTGTATGGATTCAAAAACAAATGACTGAAATGAATGAAAATGGAGATGGCATTTCAGCATTGAACAAGCTTCTTGCTTTACTACTAACATCATAGTAGCTTCATAGCTACTGGAATCTTAACTGTTGGTCAGAGGTGGGTTGGTCAGAGGTTGGTACTAAGAATTAGTTCCTCTTGTGGACAGGCCATTTGCTCCAAGTTGGAATGGCCAAAGTCACAGACAGGACAAGCACCAAATACCTTGCCATTGAAACCAGTGCATTGGCTTCACTTTCTGTCGTGGAAGGCAGAGGCTGTTTCTTCTCCACTGCTTACAATAAGCAGACTCTGACTAATTCAACCACAGAAATCCTCCACACTTTTGAGTCTGTGTGTTCTGCTGCAGTGATAATGTATTACCTGGCTTCCCTTCGTCACGCTGCTGCCAACTCACTTCAGCCACAGAGTAAAGGGCACCAGTCACATGGACAAGAGAGCACAGCCTCACATCCAACCTTCAGAACCCTATGGTGGAGTAGATGAGGCAGTTCCAAAGGGTAGAGAAGACTTGATAGGTCAGATTAAGGGGGCGACAGGAGAGAACAGCCCTGGCAGCCTTGATCACAGTGAAGGCAGAGGGAGCTGTGTTTCCTAGCTTGGATGATCAAAGCTGGTCAAGTCCAACAAGCCCTTGTTGATGTTGGACTGCGTTGTAGTCCAAATGGACAGCAAAGACAACTCATGGGTGCCTGTATGCCTTCTCATCACCTACAAATAGGGCATGCCTAAAGAGGGGCTCTGCCTCTGTATGCTCCAGGAAAAGAGTGGAAACCAAAGACTATTAAACAAAACCTTATATGGTCTAGAATGCCGATTCTGGTGAAATCAGTTATCATTCACTCGCATTTACTTTTCCTACTGCCATGTGATTTGTCCCCTCCTCCCCTTCTATAATGGGATTCCTAAGAGTCAAGTGGCCTCTTATTTAGGTATTTTGAACTGGTTTGTGTATTACAATTTATGAAGATCATAAATATTAATCTGAATACATCACAAGGAAGACCCATCAACTCTGAATATACAGGTAGAGCTTGAAACCAAGTCCAGATGGGTAAAACTAACCACAAATGAACGTGAGAGATGAGTGTGCCGGGAAGCCTGGCCTTCAATCCACCCATGACCCTTGAAACTCACTAGTTCTTCAGACTGCAGCCCTGACACCGAAACACGGGCATTAGACTCCTTAGGGATGGGACTTTGGGCCTGTTGATGGGCCTGCAAGTGGTAAGCCTGCAGGAAATAAGACACAGTCAACATACATACCCTTCCCGGTGGGCCTCTCCTTTCTCCAGCTCCTGGATGACTCCCAGCAGCACTTTGATGGTCTCCTGGCTAGAGCTGATTAAGTTCTCCATCACCTGCAGCTGGGCCTTGAGGTCTACCACTTCTGTGTGAGGCACAATTTGTTGGCGTTCTTCATCCCCCGCCCCAGCTGTGGGGCTAGGCTGGTTCTGCAGGGGCTGTTCGCTACATTCTGGGGACAGGCACTGCACTGGGGGTGAGCAGGCCAGAGCAGAGCTGGTGGATGCCTGTAGCCCATTGAGGTGGGCAGCCCTCCTCTGCTCATCATCTGCAGGGCAGAGAGACCATTGGCTGGCAGCAGCCGAGTTTGACAAGCCAGGCTCAGGGGCCCTGGTACTGGTGGCAGACGGGTACACAGTGGCAACCTCTGTTTTAAACACCCTTCCATGGGCAAGTGGAGTGGGCTCCTCTGAGTCCAGTCTGCTCCTGTCTGTCTTAGCTCTCCCCTGCAGCTGGTGGATGGGCTCCTCAGAGGGAGGCCGAGAGTTCTGCAGTAGAGCGTCAGGGTAACCAAGCATGTCTGGAGTCTTGCAGAGCTCTGCACAGTTGATCCCAGAAGGCTGGTCCAGTGCATTCACATGCTCGTTGGAATGGAAAACCAATGCTGTGGTCTTGTGAATCCTTCCTGCACTGCAAGGCTGGGAGTCCTCCATGGGTCCTGCCTCGCTCTTCTCTTTTGAATCTGCTAGAAACCCATTGTTCTGGCTTTTGAAGGCATCTGCAGTTGGCAGGCCTTTGAGACTGCCTTTCTTGCGGTCCAGTGGGAATGTCTGGTAACACTTGCGAAGGTCTGGTGAGGTCTGCACACCGGTGCTCTTGGTGACATTGGGGATGGATCGTCGCGCAGGCACTGTCATATACTTACGGTATGCCGCCCTACAGGACACTGCCTTGGCCTCTCGTTTCTCCCCCTGAGGTCCTGAAGACAGCTGTGTGTCCCTCTGCTCATTCTGGGCCTCACAGATATCCTTGAAGCGCACCTGCAGGGCCTTGTTCCGCTTTTTGATCTGCCGGTTGGGGTCCAGGGCATATCTCATCTCCAGGGCCAGGCAGGCAGCTGGCTCCACTTCCCGCTCCGGTGTCGTGAGTATGCATCTGCCAGAGTCCTTGCTGACCATGGTGCCTGCATATAGAGACAGCAACAGAAGCATCAGTAGGTCAGAAGCACACACACAAACACAGCCGAGTGGACTTCCAGCCAAATTACATCTGCCGGCTTCCTAATTATTTTTAAACAGGTGAGGTTGGCCTTTATGTTAAGGAAAATCAGACAGGCGGGGAGTTGCTGGCAGGCACAGCATGAAATGCTTCTTGATATTAAAGCCTGCTTACTTTTCCATGTGGGATACACTCGTTTTTTTTTTTTCGTTTGATAGTAGTGCTTGTTTCCCCATTAGACAAACCTGTTTTACTATATTCATCAAGCAGCCCCAATGACGCTGCCTTGTCAGCTTTGCAAATTATCTTTTCACATGTGTGTCTCCACTCCGTAGGCAGATGGTTTACCAAATGCAACTTGTTTAGTTTAGGATTTTTACTTTATTTTTCTTTTGCAGATGACGTGATTGATCTATTATTGGAATCTAGCAGTATTAAAGACTTACTGAAGAGTCTAGGTCCTGAGCAGATAGACACATTGTCGAGGTGGGCTTGCAGGCAGGAACCAGGATCCCTAAACACAGACTCTGTGGGGAGCCAGCCTTTCTCCTTCACAGGGCTATCTCCTGGGATTAGTTTTGCTGGGGAGCATGACTTCTAGAAACATCAGTCATGGACACAACATGGGTTTCCCTGAGTCTACAGAAACAGCAATACCATCTTTTTTTTTTTTTTTTTTTTTTCTGTGATTCCACGGAGAATGGTATTTGGAAATTACTTTAAAAAAATAAATTATTCATTCTAGAATCAAATTTTGTGTTTTGATCATAACCCCTGGGGAAAAAAAAATGACAACAATGGTAGTTGTTCTAGCATTTAAATGCTGAAAGAAAATAAAATCAGGAGCCTTTTTGTTAATCATGCAGATTCATCTCGGGCTGAGCTATTAAATGCAGCTAAAGAGTTGCAGGTGGCCAATGATTCTCTGGGGAACTCCAGGAGGGTAAGTGCCTTCCCTTTATTAGATAAGCAGATTCGCAGCTGCTTACTGCATGCCAAAGAACTTTCTTGGGGGCTGCACTTGAAGCAAGATACAGAGAAGCTTGGCCCGGGGGTGCAGATTCCTGTTTCCAGCTACTTGGGAAGCTGAGGCAGGAAGATCACAAGCGAATGTCTGCTTGGGCTGCAGAATGCACTCAAGGCCAGGCAGGACAGACTAATGAACTCTGTCTCAAAATAAAGTAAAAAGTAGGTCTGAGATAAAGCATTTTCCTCAGTGTGGATGAGGACCTGGCTTCAATTGGGGGCTTAGCAAAATGAAAACAAGCAGAAGATAGAGTCAAGAGTGCTGTTTGTGAACTAGCTTTCTCCTGACATTTGAGAGTAAAGTGGTCGGCATCAGAACCCCAGTGTTCAGGGATGCAAAATCACAGGGATGAGTCAAGGCCAGTAAAAAGCTGCATTACCCAGCCCAGTGTCAACAGAACTTAAGCTCTGTCCTGAAGCAGAGGATGTTCAGGAGTAGTGATGGTGACAGTAGTGCCATTATAGGTAAGAGTCTAGCCCAGGGACCTGGAGGAGATATTCTTGGGCAACTCCATGGCAATGGAGAATTACAGAGTGGCTACTACTACTTATGGGGTCAGGGAATGGGTGGTAAGTGTTTAATTTCCTTACAATTGGTATCAAAATTCCTGTATCACAGAGGTATGGTATGCTACTTGTTCAACCTCTCACAGCAAGTAAAAGCACAGGTAGGCCATGTCCACCAAACCCTGAGCTCACACAGTTTCTAACAGATGCAGATGTCAAGTATACAGGTCCAATGCCTGCTCTGTCCTGAATTCTTAGTTAGCACAGTATGACAGTAGGTACAGTGGTTTGCTGAAGGAGAGAAAGAGGAACTCCAAGCCCTTGGCTTAGGGGTATCACATTGCCTCTCTGCAGTGGGTTATTCTTTTGCTACACTGGCCTTTGCTACCTTGCAAGCCCCCATAGGTATTCATAGCATGAAAGAATCTGAGGCAAATCCAATTCCCAATTCTTCCTAATAACGCTGAACACTAATGGGTTTGGGTGTACCCTAAAACATTCTCTGCAGTCTTTGGTTCAATTTAGACCAGGGTTACTCAGCTGCTGCTACACTGGTAGGTGAGGCAGGTGACCCACTGACGCTGGACAGGCTCTGCGCAGTGCAGACTGCTCAGCAGCCACAGTCAGCAGCAGCACTCGCTTCTCCCAAATAGAAAAAGGAAGCATGCCTTCCTTTTAGTGTGACAACCAGCAATGTCAGCAAGTGAGCACCACCACTATGGCAGCCCTGCATTGGCCTTTCCAACCATGAATGCCCAAGGCTTCTATTGTCCCAGAGTTACATCCTCATAATCAAGGCTTTCAAGTAGTTGCTTGGGATATCTGCAAGATGTCTGTAAACTGAAACACAACCTCCAGGACAGTTTTAGAGAGGAGGGAAGAGGAGGAGAATGGACCAGAGATGTAATACATTAATATAAAGGCTCACACAGAGTAGAGGAGGGGATTGTGCCTGGGGGTGGGTGGGGCAGTGCAAGGCTGCCAGCATAGATAATAGCTGTCTTTCATGGACACTTATCCCAACAAGTAAAGGACATATACTCAGAAGTTGGTGTGGGGGAAGAGCTTTGGAAACTAGGGACATAATAAGAAAATTAAATCCTAACCCCCATTCTTATCTGTGACTGTTCTTTGGTTCCCTTGCCATCTAGGTGTGTCAGAATGTATTGTGCCATCATTCTGAAGGAGACCTTCATACTAGGGGAAATTTGAAAGAGAGAGCATTTTTACAAAAAGCAATTTACCAGTAATTTTTCAGCCTTTTTCCTGCCACTCCTGAAAAATGTGTGTCTGAGTAAGTTTGTCCTGCCTCGCTATTCATCATCAGGATTTGCCAGGAACTGCACTGAAATAATTTCTTACATCACTCCGCTGGGTTGCTGAGTGTTAGACCAGACAATCAAACTCATAAAACAAATCAGAGGAATTAATTGCTGGTGGTGAGAGCAAAATAGTAAAAAACAACTCTCAGCTCTTTAGGCTTTACACAGTTGCTAAGTATGTAAAACACTATTCCCTTATTAGTGTAAATGAAGATAAATAATAAGTAAGTTCTTTTGCTTTTGGGAGCCTGTAAAGGGTTGACCCTAGGGCCTTGTGCCTGCTGGGTGGATTTGAAGATGGATTTTTATTGCCCTTTTTATGACTTGTATGTGTATGAGTAGAGATGCTCTAGAAAGCAAGAGGCATTGAAAGCCCTTGGAGCAGGTATTATGGGTCCTTGTGAGATGCCTGTCATGGGTGCTGGGAACTGAGCTTGGGTCCTCTGCAAGAGCAGTATGTGCTGGGCCATCTCTCTAGACTCTATGCATGCACTCCTGTGTGCTAACAAATGCCAGCCTATGCCTGTGCATTGCACTCTCATCTTATTTGATGCTCAGGATTCTCTTGTGTTCTGAGGAGACTCCATTGTTATCCTCATACTATACGTTGTAACTCTGAAGGGCACAGCTGGTAGCCTACACCATAAGTCCCTTTGCATACCATTCACTGAAGAACTACCCTAAGCAGAGAAATCTGTCACTTGGCATGACCCATGGTCAACTTCAAAGAGCATCAGCTAAGTCAGGCATTTTGGCATGTACTTGATATTCAAATACATGGGGACCAAGGACAGGTGGATCATTGCAAGTTTGAGACTAGCTTGGTCTACTCAATAGGTTCTGGGTTAGCCAGTGATACTTAGTAAGGTCCTTTCTTTAATAACAATAACATATAATAATAATAATAATAATAATAATAATAATAATAATAATATTAAAGCATCAGACATCTGAAAAGTAAATGAGTCAGTCTCCTGGTCTTCTTACATCATGTATTAGATGTGGGTTATGGGAGACCTCCAGTGGTTCTGGAACATTTCTGACATTGGTGCACAAACTAAGAGTTGCCTTGAAGTTTCAGGTGACTGTGAGACTTGGATGGCATTTATAACATGGTTTCTTGGATAGGTAACCACATAGAACTTGAAGTGCTGGTCCTTTGGGTGACTCTCTTATCTGCAGAGTAGCTAGAGTTCATAACCTGTATTAGATTTCATGGGGATATGCTTTGGAAAGTGGCGAGGCATGGTTGGGCCTACCTGGAACAGGGAGATCTAGATGCTGTTGAGCTGTGTAGAATATAAATGTCTTAATTACTCTCAAATTAAATTTCATAATCAAATGTGAGCTGTAAATATATAAACCCTGTAGTTTTAGATTGGTGATGCCGTGTCATCTCTGTACTGTTTTAAATTAATAACATAGATAAAAACACACTCAGTTCAACTTGAAACTGTGAAAAATGCTAACAGCTTAACAATAGGTAAACAGCCAAGTGAAGGATGGTGTACACTCACTCGCTGTGATCATTAAAATAACAGTTATAAAGAAGGTTTGGTATCTCCACAAAACATGAGCTAATGTTAAGTGAAAGAAAATGGCCTACCAAGTTTAGCTGGGGAAAACAATAAACTACAGTGATTGCTGTTGTGTTAAAACATTGCCTTTAGGGAGAGTGTCTTATCCGTGTTTTTTTGACACAAAGCTGTTTCCTTACTTTTACAGTTAAAACTCAGAGCAAAGGCATCCCTTCTGCAGACCTTTTGTAATTTTGCAAACCCAGCCCTGTGTCAGGTGAGACAGGCAGATCTGGGTCTTGCTGGCCTCTCAAAGTCCCAGAAAGGATCAAGTTGGTGTGCCAGCAGTCCTCAAAGTCCTTCTTTGATCATGTTGAGAAAGTGCTGAATCTTAAAGTTATGATAGTGTGTGTTCTTGCTTGTTATGTCTAGGTGTGTATCTACCATATAAATATTTGTGTGTATAGACATACTCACATGGGTTGGGAGAGTTAACAGGCCATGCCAGTATTCCAGAGAACATACTATGAAGAAGAAATTTGCCACTGGTTTGAATTTATAATGAAATTGAATTGCCTTATGCTCTGTGATTAGCATCTCCAAAAGTCTGAGGTTCCATCATATGCCATTGTTAAATGTCACATAGTTCCAAAGATTCCTATGTGTCTCTGTAATATTGTATGTGGTCCTTGACTGGTCCTCTGACAGGTGGAACTGTAGAGAAACTATCTGCCTTGGGGTGTTCTATCACTGTAGATGGCCTGAGAGCCAGCAAGCCATCCTATGCATGTGGAGAGGGGCTGCATGAAATTGCTAGCTTCCCAATGGCTCTCCCACAGTCAAGGCACCTTGGAGCCAGAGATGCTGGCTGCAGTTCAACATTAATTGGGTCAACATTTTATTCCATATGCTGAGGGAATGTCTGTGCATTAGGCTCCTCAGAGTGGGTAAAGGGGCAAGTGGATAAGCTGTTCTTTACCATGGAGCTTTCCAGTGGGGAAGGGAGGTAGGCACTCCACGCTCAGGGATGCCTGAGTGTAGGGAAAGCTCTAATGTGCAAACCTGGGTTACAGTGCTGAAGCCCTCTTGCCTTGAGGCAGAGATAGCTGCATAGATGCTGAACTGAGTCTCCCCTCTACAGTCTAAATTCATTTATCACATGGAGATGTCCTTTTCCCAGGCATCCGTTCCCTCTTCAGATGCCACAGATCTGACTGGAGAGGGTTGACTCTAAATACATTCAGATGTCTTTCTAGGGTGGACAGTAAGTGAGGGAGCTGGTCCAGGGACAGCAACCTGGCTTGTGGGAGGAAATCAAGAAAGACACAGCCTGCTTGTGTTCTGCCGTTTCTCCCTTTCTTGCACCTTCCCACCTTTCCTCACTCCCTAGGCTGCCCTTGAACTTGCTATATGTATTCCAGGATGACCTTGATTCACCTCCTCTTGTGCTGGGATTATAGGTACATGCCATTATGTATCATTTACTTGGTGCTGGGAATTGAATCCAGTGTGTTGGACATACAACAAACCATCTACCAAATGAACTATATCCTCTCCCTCTCTTATTGAATGGAATATCAAAGGGTAACCTGGACCATTATGAACTGATGGTTCTCTAGTCTGAAACTGGCAATACTTTTTTTTTTTTTTTTTTTTTTTTTTTGGTAAAATGTAGGCTTTGAGGCAGAAGAAACCCTTTCTGAACTGACCTATCTGTGTTGAACCCATATCTCACCAAGACAGAGCCTTGAAAAAGTCACCCCAACCCTAAAAGTCACTGCTGTCATGGGTGCACACTGTCCCACTCACAGTGAACAGGCAGAAAGGTTTGAGTTGTGTGCCTCATCCAGGTGTGGATGCTTTAGGTTTGGTATGGAGGTTTCAGAACAGTGGTTCTCAATCTGAGTTGTGACCCCTTTGGGACTAGAGCAACCCTTACACAAGGGTCACTCTAGACCATCAGAAAACACAGATGTTTACATTATGATTCATAACAGTAGAAAAATTACTCTTATGAAGTAGCAACGAAAATAACTGAATGAGTGGGGAGTCACCACAACATAAAAAACTATATTACAGGGTCACAGCATTAGGAAGGTTGAGAGCCGAAACATTAGAAAAACAAGAAAATGGCCCTCTGCAAGGAAATAGGCTTTCCTCTTCACTAACATTCCATTAAAGACAGTAACCTTCACTTACCCACTATCCAAATGGAATATAAGCTGGTAAAAATGAATTAGCAGAATTTTATGATGTTTGTGAAAAATCAGCTGGGAACCCTGCCTCCTCCAAATGGGGTGTCAAGTCCATCAAAAAACCACAGCTCCCCCCACCTCATTTGCAATAGCTACCTTGTCAATCAGTACTGGCAAAAGATATAGGTAGACCAGGTTCCAACTCTGCAACCCCAGGTTCAGCCAGCATTGGAAAAGGAACCCGTCCTTGCATGTCCCCCATGGGCATGTCCCCTCAGAAGGCAAAATGGCACTGATTCTGAATGTGCCTCATGGGTACACTTCACTATTAGAGGTTCTAGGAAATGAAGAAGTCATGTGATAGCCAGGTGGAACTCATCAGAGGTTGGTGCTTGTAAGAGTTGGCACAACACTAAAGAGGTGGTCTCCTTTTCTTAGATCTCTTTGGATTCTTATTCCCAAAGAATTAGGTGCATGTGTATTAGCCTGGACTTGGAGAGTCCTTTGTCTTAATTATGCTAAATCAAAACTTTTTGAAGGCTGTGTGTGTGTGTGTGTGTGTGTGTGTGTGTGTGTGTGTGTGTGTGTCTGTCTGTCTGTCTGTCTAGGCCTAGGTGTACCTGTGTGTCTGTGTGGAGGCCAACGGTTGTTCAGATTTTTTCTTTTAAGTTTCTCTTCTACCTCTCTTTTTCCCAGACAGGGTCTCTCACTGAGCCTGGCCTGGCAGGCCAGCAAGACCCAGATCTGCCTGTGTTACCTGACACAGGGCTGGATTTACAGACATGCACTACTACACCTGACACCTTAAAACAAAAACAAACAAAGCCAAAAACATATGTGGCAGGGATCAAAACCCAGATCCTCTGTGCTCATGCTGCAAACACTTTACCCACCGAACCATCTTCCCAGCACACAAATTTTAACTCCTGGTTTATCGGAACCTCAGACTGGAACACTGATTTTTTTTTCTTCCTTTTCCCCAAAGTGCCTTATATGAGCAGAACCTTTCCTGTTCTGATTCACTTTCATTTTGGGACAGCATGCTGGGACATCCAGGGCAGGATGTCAGTGTAGAAGTAACCACCATGTACAAAAGAAGTCATTTAGAATTGAAGATAACAATCTGTCTTTCTGGCGAGGCCGTGCAGGTCTCCATCTCTAGCCTCAAAAGGATGCCCACCCCTGTATCCTCTCTCCTTGGTTTGGCTAGGATGTTGAATAGGTCTGGGCTCACAGCAGAGGCAGCTAAGCCAAGAAGAAAGAGCCACGAGTGCTTCTTATAATCGGCTTCTATTTATAAGCTGATTGCTGAATGTAGAGAAAATGTCCTGCCCCAGGAATGCATGTGGACGGTTCCCTGGCTGTACCGGGCTATAGTGTCTGTGACCTGGCCAGCCCTCATACCAAGGTCTAACATGAAAAGATACCCTGCTTTGAATTCTGAAGGCCTTCTGACTCGAGGGCTCTAAAGTTAGAGGGTGCTTTACTTTGGAGTAACTCAGTCTAAATCAGGGGTGCCACCTTCTTCCTTCCACTGAATCCAATGGCTGGTAATGGTGACCTCAGAAATTGCTCACTGCCCCGAAGATTGTTTTATTAGCTTAAATAAGACTTAAGGGCTGGGGAGATGGCTGAGTTGGTAAAGTGCTTTCAAGGGCCTGAGTTTGAGCCATACAACAAATGTAAAAAGTCAGGAGTGGTGTGTGGGTTCCCAACACCAGGGAACTGTGGACAAGTAGATTACTGGGACTGCCCCTCCTAAAATATAAGAGACCACATCTGAAAAAACAAAGTGGATGGCTTCTGGGGGTGACCTCTTGACTTGACATGCTCTATTACACATTTGTATGATGGTTTATACTTGTGTGTATAACTGATCCCAGAAACACACATGTGTGAAGACTTAGATAGGGGGAGTATGCATAGTTAATTGCTTGGGATATGGAAACCAAAGAGATAGATACTCTGATCAGAATGTCTGACAGTTATTTATTGCAGGTCTGCAAAGGGCAAAGTTTCAGTGTTAAGAAAGTAAGCGCACCGGCGTTGGTGGTTCACACCTTTAGTCCCAGCACTTGGAGGCAGAGGCAGGTGGGTCTCTGTGAGTTCGAGGCCAGCCTTGTCTACAGAGCTAGTTCCAGGACCAGCTTCAAAGCAATACAGAGAAACTCTCTCAAAAACAAACAAACAAAAAAACAAGAAAGTAAGTATAAGCCAGTCATGGTGGCACATGCCATTAATCCTAGCACTAGGAAGTCAGAGGCAGGCAGATCTCTTAAGTTTCAGGCTAGCCTGGTCTAAAGAGCGAATTCCAAAACAGCCTGGGTTACACAGAGAAACCTTATCTTGGGGAAAAGAAAATAAATAAATAAAATAGAAAGGGAATAATCTGTCATGTATAGTAGTGGTGTAGAGAAAGAATTAAAAATTTTCCTGCATCTGGTACACTATTTAGACTTGGCCACCTTAATAGTTGTCATTATTTTTTCATTAAAGATAAATCCCATCTGGCATGACTCCTGATATTATTTTCCCTTCTTTTCTATACAGGTCAGTTGAGTCTTTATTTTCTTTCTTGACTGGCAGCAACGATTAACTGTCGTCTTTGTTCATATCAAAAATTTAGCCGCTGATTTAAAAAAAAAAAAAAAATGGGAATGCAAGCTTCCCTCACATACTCTGTCTTGCACTCTGGAGGTATGTCTCCTGTGTGCATGGGCCTTAGTAATGTCTCTGTGGCATGGGGCTGGCTCTGTGCTGCTTCTTGAGAAGTGGATAATGTGGTCCATCTTCAACCTAGAAACACAGCTGCCATGCTTGCCTCCACTGAGCTTGCACAAAGGTCTTAGAGGCAGCCTCTGGACCTGGCTTGCACCCACCCCCTGCTTGGATTGCTGGACCAACTTGGAGCAACCTATGCTGCTAACAGTTGGATCTCTTCTCCAGTTCAATCCTGCATATCCCCAAAGCACCTGCCACTAACTTGTATGTTTCTTTGCTGCTGTTTCTCTATTGACTTCCCTTCCATAACATTCCCCTCCTCATCTTAGTCTTCGCACTGCTCCTGAAATCTGCCTTCCATTCTTACTCCTCATCCCTGTCTGTGGAGGTTCTAGGTCAATGTGTCTCTCCTCTCAGCAGAGCCCAGTTGAGTAGAAACTCTTGTTTTCTTTAAAGCCTTCTCTACTCTTTCCTACCCTTTTCTAGGCTCTCAAGAATTACCACTCAAGAATGGCCAACACTCAAGTTCTAATATCCCCACACCATGGTCATCCCTACTGTGCTCCATTCCTTCCCTTGGCTCCCTTTCCTGGGTTGGGCCTCATTCTCCATTCATGGCCCATTGCTTTTAGATGGCATAAACTTGGACTTGCTCCTTTGGGCTGTTCCAAGCATCTATATGTCAGGGTAAGCAGGCATCTGCTGGGTGCTGGGCACATGTGAAAAAATGAGACATCATCCTCAGCAATGTGTCATCTAGCAGGAGAGACATGCTAAATGGACCCTTCCTGGAAGTACTAGGGATTAAGTTGTTGAGAGTGATCTTAGGAATGTGGGCAACTGCACTTGAAAGCACACAGGAGGCAGCCAAGTGTGCTTTCTCCTAAATATGTGTCTAGACAAGCCCTACTGAGCAGCTTCCATGTCCTGTGCCCAGCCATCCTTCACTACATGGAGACTGATTTGAGAATATAAATATACAACATCCTTGGATCAGATGCTTTTCCCATGATCTGGTCAAGAAGCCTTTGAATGAGTATGCAGTATTTAGTGATTTCTATGGATTCTGTCTATAGTCCCTGGAGATCTTGCCTGTGTAATAAACCCTGGGTAGGAATAAGAGAAGGACAAGTTTTCATTAAGTTTGAAGAAACCACTACCTGAAGTTATGCAACATTTTTTCCCCTGCTGATGCAAGAGAGAGATGACATGCATACTCATAAGAATAAGGAGATGGTCTATGAATGGAGCAAGTTTGACATTTATTTGTGAAGCATAGCAGGGACTTGATGGCATATTCCTTGCAGCCATTTTGACTTGTTAACAGTAGATTTGTTCTGATGACTTCCAACTGTCTTCTTAGGAATATGATGTAGTAGTTGCCAAATAAATTAAGAATTTAATTTACATATTTTATTGGCTTCGAGTCATATACAAATTTCAGAACATAACATCCTTCATAATCACAGCCTCCTAACCAGCTATAGAGGAGGCATCCTTGACCTTTGAGTGGCAAACAACACTGTAAGGTTCAAAGCACAACAGTTGACCTTAGTACCCCAGAGGGGAATCACATTCATTTTCCATATCCTGAATGTGACCTGTGGATATAAAATTTTACTCACTAAGTACCATCAGTCCCTAGGAATATAATTCCTTTCTACCATTATCTACTAAGATGAATGTGTGGATAGCAAGCCAGAAAAACCATATAGAATGGCAAAGAGCAGGGAGTGGAAAGACACTGGTGGACAGAGACGGGCACATCCAGAAGGGACACTCAGTAGTGATGGGGCAATTGAACTATGGTGCATCTTGTTTGCTCTGCACTTGAGGGAGGTACGGCGAACTTGAGTGGCCTTGAGCTTCACTGTTAGGTTTTTGGCAGCTTGGTTTAGAGTTACATCAACCTTTTGTCCACCCAGACTGGATCTTGATACTTGATTGTGGGTCAGAACCAAGGCCAGGGAAAACAACTGGGTATAACACTTTACACATATAGAAAGCTCACATGTCAGTCTAGTGGACAGGCCAAGTGTTTGCCTCCATCTACAGCCCTCTGTGGTGCAAGTGCCAAGGTATGTTCCAAATATCATGGCAATAAGAAAAACAAACACAGAATAAGACTGTGTAGTCCATGAGCACAAGGCAAGCAATGAGCAGTAATGATGGTTTGACAATGTGTGAGGACTCCCTGCAGACTTCATAATTCAAGGGAAATGCACATCTCACCTAGTCCTTCAGTGGCCCTATTCCTGTCGATCTTCTTTAAGCTTTGGAGGAGGAACTGAGTGTTGATGAGGTGGACCTTTGTTTTGTGAGCGTGCGTGCGTGTGTGTGTGCCTGCGTGCGTGCATGCATGCGTGTTTAAAACCGTCTGGCTTGAGGGTGGGTGTTCTCCCACAGAAGAAAAAAAAAAGCATGCCTTTTCCTTCAGGGCTGATCTCTGGACTTGCTGTCTTGCACACTTTGGGTTAGTAGTTGAGTATTATAAAAGAAGAAAGAGGCTATATATTTAGTCCCAACCCCTAACATGGAGGGTAGAGTCTAGTAAGCATTATTTGTTTTTACCTTCTTGGGCCATATATAACATATGGTGTGTGTGTGTGTGTGTGTGTGTGTGTGTGTGTGTGTGTGTGTGTATCTTTGGCTGTTCTGGAGCTTCCTTTGATTGACTAGGCTAGTCTTGAACTCATAGAGATCCACTTGCCACAGAATCCTCAGTGTTGGGATTAAAGAGATGTAACACTACTGCTGACTCCGTCAGATCATTTTGATAGTGCATTTATGAAGATAAACCACTGGCTTGTGCCTTTTGTTATTTCCTTCCCCACCTCCTTGATATCGTCTACTTCATTTTCTTATTTTAAAATTTTTATGTATTATTAATGTGTGTGTTTATACTAGCACTTGATCATATCCCATGGAGGGTCACGGGTCATTGTCCCTGCTGAGTACGACTGGGTCATATTTGTACAGATTCAGTGATGTCCTCACTCTGCATAAGGCCACATCAGTGAATCTGATAGACACAGCAAATAGAGATGTACTCAGAGGAGAGCTAATATAATACATACAAAGAGAAATACAAATACTGAGACAAAAATAAACTGAATGCAGGCACAAATTATTTTAGTGAGGTCATAGAACTAACAACCACTATTCAAACAGGCACACAAAACGATTGTCTGGGACAAGTCATAACACTGCATTCTTAAATGGCCCCAAGAAGTGAAATGGGAGTTAGGACTTAAAAGCAAGAAGTTAGTACTTCTCAAAGTCTCCAACTCCCCATGCTTCCATCTGCAGTGTGCCAGGAACTCTTTGTGGCACTAAATCCTGGACACGGGTTCCAGGTGTAGGAGTCTCAAGTTCATCATCAGGAATGTAGCCATTTGTGTTATGTGATTTCAAAGGGGAACACAGGGGAGGGAAGGATCTACATTTACCACTCTCGTACAGACTTTTAAAACAGCAGTGATACATAGATGGGTGTGGCACAGAGGAAAAGGAAGTTGGTTAAAGGTTGTGAGGCAGACACAGGCTGTCTCAGCCTAGCCTAGGGAACTCTCCAAGCTGGGAGAAGTCTAGCAAAAATTCTCTTGGACTTGGATTGTCAGCTGCTGGGTGTGGGAGCTTGCATTTACATGAAAGCATGGAGTTAGGCTGGCTCTTCCTCTTGTTTGTTTCTCAAGGTTAACCAGTTCAAAGGCGTTGTGCCTTTAAAAACTCAATCCCTACCCCAGTGGATTTCCAACAGAGAAGATCCTGGGCAGAGAAAACCCAGCCCTCTGGCTCTCTTGTTTCTTTTTCTAAATACAGCCTGGTTAGACATATGGACCAACTGTCCATCTGAAAACATTCTCTCCTTTCATTACCTTCCATTGTGATTTTGTGTGTGTCCAAACAAACAAACAAACAAATAATTAAATAAAACTATATAACAGGACAACGGGAGTTGCTTCCAATCAGGATTCCCAGGATTTCCAGTGAAGTGACTGACTGGGTTTACTGTTAATAGCCTCATTAAGTATTCATTGAGCACCTGTTACTAGTACAGTGTTTGTTCCTTTAAGGATCTCTCTTTGAGTTGTGTCTCCAGGTCCATCCATCCGTTCTCCCCTCTTTGAAAACATTCTTGATGCTTTAGAAGAAATGATTTCAAACAAAAAAACAAAACAAAAAAGATCCTCTCCCTTTTTCAAGAAATATTTCCAGTTGAAAACCCAGACTCAGATTCCAGGGACTCACCATACCTTTCCCCTGCTGGCTCCCAGTCTTGGGTTTTCATGAGAGTCACCCACCCCCTAGGGAGAACTTTAATCTGTCCTCTTCCAGGATTCCTATGTTGAAGATTTCTGTCATAGCTGGTCCCCTCTCTATCCAACCCACCTCTGGCACTACTCAGTTCTCCTCCGTGGAACCTTCTCCACTGGGCTCTGGTTCCTTTTCTCTGGTTTCTGTATGGATACCAACACCTAGTCTTCTCAGAATACACAGTCTTGTTGAAAGGATCCTATGAGGCCCACTTTGCCCTTCTGGTTCCTTCTCAAAGTAGCTTCAAACTATGTGGGATCACCCTGTGATGCTAAAACCCAACCTTTGGCAAATGTCACTCCTAATTCTTCTCTTGCATGTCTCTTCCTCTCAATGCAACACCTGCTGGCTTAAACCCTGGGTATCTAGGTGCGGGGCCCAGGGTCCTCTCTTGACATGACACTTGAAGTCAGCCAAGGAGTCCTTCCATCCTGATTCTCTCTTTTGAATTTAGATGTGATTGCATGTTTGACACATCCTAGTCACCTCTTCTCTTTCTGCTGGACCCAAATTCCCTAAGACCTTTCCTCCAGCCTTGCAATCTCTTCCACACTTTCTAGGTCCTGGCTGCCACCTGTTTATCTGTCTGCCTTGCCCATGTCCACCCCTCCACCCCCTTGTAAGAGCCTGGTCTTTATAGTGGCAGTAAGGTTCTGAGATTGCTACAAGAACTAGGGAAAGAAGCAGATCTCATGAAACAAGCTGCAGATGCTATAGGCTGTCTAGAGTCTAACCACTGAAGCCATGTGGAAGAGATTTTACAATGGGACAATTGACCAATGTAGGACACTTCGAAGAACAGTGTGTAGGGACCCATGTCACTTAGTGGAATGAACTAGAAGCACAAATTGAGCAATGGATCTGCTGTTCCCCAGAGAGTTTCCTCTTCACAGCTGCTGACAGAAGGTCTACAGCCTCAGCCTGCCCTCTTGTCTCTGGGTCACTGAAGTGGAGAGAAATCAACTTTCATTTGCAAAGATGCCTGCTATGTTTTCAGCATCTCACAGCAGCTTTCTCTCTCACCCCTCTTAGTCTGTAGTTTACTGTTTTCATTTCATGCCCTAGGCTAGATTATCAAAGACTGAGCTGGAATTTTCCATAGTAACTCCAATGAAAACTTTAAAGAACATTTTGACATGCTGTTAGGATTGCTATTTTGTTGTTGATGTTTCTTCACTTCATTTGTTAAAATAGGGGAATTTCTGTGACTATACACTCTGCACGGATGGATGAGCCTCTCTTTAGCCTTTTCTTTCTTAGACTACCCAATCCCAGGAATGATGTGGCCACTGGACACACCTATGGATATCCAGTACTTTAAATCATCAGCTCCATACTCTACAAAAGCAATATCCAAATGATTACTTTGGAGAGAATTCTTCCCAAATCCCTGTGAAGTGGTATACTATCCAAAAGGTTTACAGAGTAATTGAGAAACACAACTCTTTCTTGTCTCCTATTTCTACTTTCTCCATATTTAAGTTCATGTTTCTCTCATGCACAGCTTGAACTGGTCTCCAGTTCAAGCCCAATAGCCTGATGACATAGGACCCAGGTGACTGAGGGACCAGGAGATATCTCTGAAGTTCTGATGTTTCTTAATCTGGGGCCAGGATGCTGGTTGCCTGGAGACACCTCCATCCATACCTTCTGTGCCTTCAGGGAATGAAATAGTTACATCCTTAGACATGGTTGAAAGGTTCATACCTAAACCTTGTGTGCTGTACTGCTTACTATGCGGTCATCCAAACAACTTGCTTATGTGGATTTTCCAGGGCCACTGTAACTTGTACAAATCTGTATTCTGTCCTCAATGCATAAAGCAAACATTTTTTTAAGTGAACTGATTAAAGGTCATGATGTTTTACTGTATTTACATAAAGATAGATTAATTTAAGTTTGGATAAAGGCTTCTCAGAACATCTTGGAGATAGGTGTGTTGTCATGTCCTATCAATCATATTAAATTTTGCCTTAAAATATTGAAGCCACTCCATAATGTTATGAAATATTAAAATCAAACATGAAGGTTCCACATCATAAATTATGTCAGCTAATTTTGGGCTAGAGAATGCAGGTCTCTGGAATTACAATGGGTAGGGTGATGAACTCGGCTGTTACATTACCAAGGTTCTATGGAAAACAGTCCTTCTTTTGTCTAAAAGTCCTTGTGGCCTTTCATTCCCCGGAGGATGTGAGCCACTTCCATTCTGTATAATTGGTGTGGCGCCCCAGATGATCTGTCAACAGCGTCTCTGGCATGCATTTGCTTAGGTGTCTGATGGGTTGGTCTAGAGTGTTAGTATTAAAGACTTTGGTGACCTGCTTACTGCCCTTCTTCGGCAAGGCCTGTCCTCAGAATTGCTGCACTGTGCTATGCCTCTGATCATTTCTGAACATTATTGTCCGAGAAGCAGCCTGGCCCCAACATAAGTGATCTCCTTCTATAAGGGAATTTAGTTAGATGGCGGTGCAATGGAGAAAATGAGAGGATACAATTATCTAGCAATGTGTACCTGGCCTCTCACTGGGGTAGCCTGGCATGTCTCAGCTTCCTCTTTATTTTCTGTGAACTCTACTGTGCAGGGGTCTTCCTTGGAGATGGGGGGGGACTATTATGCACAGGACTTTCATTTGTTTATTAAAATTTTACCTACAAAGAAGAAAACAGAAGCCAAAAATTGCCTTTTCTTTCACAAGGCAAAAAAATGACCGTGTCAGCTGAGGAGCTCTGGGATAAACTGAGGTAATAGGATGACCAGATTTTCATAGAGCCTCCTGAAGGCTCACATGGAGCTTTCTAGTGTTTGCCTTATTAGCCTGCTTCTTAACCACTAGTTATGTTTCTCAATGGGATAATGGACCTGATTTATACCAAAACCCCAGTGTCTTAATCACGACAATAAAACAGAGTCATGGCAACTGTTGTCATTTTAAGACGTTCTTTGTTTTTCAAGGACATCCTGTCTTTAAAGATGAGCCTTTGCATCAGATTAAAAAAATAAATAAATTGAATCATTCTACCTTTTAAAGGAAAAGATAGATTTAATGAAGAAAACAAAACTCTCTATAGCTCACATAATTTATGCCAAATCATGTGATGTTACAGCCATGCTAGGCTCCCAACCCTACCAAATTCAATCTGATAAACCCATCCTGGAGAGCACTACCCTCTCATGTAAGTTGTAAACACAGACAGCAAATTATTAATATCTGGTAAGGTATGCAAATGGCAAGACTTGCATTTTTTCCTTTGAGCTGTTTTGTGCACATTTGCTAATCTTGCTTGCAAAAGAAAATTGCAAAGATAAATATGAACTTTGTAAAGTAACATTCAACAGGATGTGAATGTAAGAAATAGCACACCATGAATAGTAAAC
This sequence comes from Cricetiscus sungorus, assembly GCA_030556225.1. NCBI lineage: Eukaryota > Metazoa > Chordata > Mammalia > Rodentia > Cricetidae > Cricetiscus > Cricetiscus sungorus. The sequence continues at coordinate 94,310,608 of JANBXA010000007.1, forward strand.
CCCAGCATGTTCCGCCTCTGCGGAGTGAAATGATTACTGTCTGTCCAGGCTTTACCATCAGCTTCATAAGGCACTAACCTTTTTACTTATGAACTACTCATGAGGGGTGAACTAGGTTTTATCGTTAGAGTGGCATTTTTAATCAAGTCCCTAGCCCTGTAACCTTGACGGTGCCCTGGTCAGGTTGTGAATAAGTAACCCCCTATCAAGTCATTTTCCAAGAGAAAACCTTCAGGCTGCTGACCTCAACCCTGTACTAGCCCTTGTCTTGGTGCTCTGAAATGATCTCGTAGGTTCCTAGCCAAGGCAGGGCTTGCCCAAAGTTCCTTCCCACTCTTGCCAGTTTCACCTCGGGATGCTTCGGCAGAATTTCAGAGCCCATGCAGACAAGGTCAAATTAAACTGCTTCTGTAACTGCTTCTAGCTCATAAGCCCAGGAGGTCAGCCAGTCCCCCAGCCCCAGACCAGCACCAAGAGAGCGGAAGGGACCTGAGCCCTGGTCTGCAGAGAGTAAAAAGCACCCGTTTTCTCTCTTATTTACTCCAGGGGCACCTCTCCTCCCCCACTTCTGGCATCCCTTTATCGCTGGCTCCATCTCCTTGTGGCATATTTTCAGGGTAGTAGAATGTTGAGGTCACAGGGAGAGGCTCTTTTTTGAAGCAGTGGAGATGCTAGCTTGGAACCCTGAGCATGAACAAGCAAGATGCAGAGTCTTGTTCTTGACTTTGGGCTCTAGTCTCTGCCCCTGCTTGGGGCTGGCCCATGTTCCCTCCTCTCTCCTGCTCTAGCTAGCTCCCTAGGTTCTGCAGCATAGGTTGGTTTCCCACGCTTGTGCAGGTCAGACATGGGATGCCAGGCACGCAGAAGCTCAGCGAGTGCAGACCCCAGCCTGCAGCCCAGAGAAGATGTCAATACCAGTAAGCAAGACAGAAAACCAACATTTCACGTGGGCATTTTTGCCTTCGCTCCTGCTTCTGTCTGCTCAAAGGCAGGCAGCAGGGCCCCTCTGCTCAGACTTATTCCCCCCCCCATCTCCCTGAAGTTAATCAGCTATACTGTACTTGGCAGTTCGCTTTAGTTTGGATAATACTTTCAAAACCTCGAATGTTCCAGAAAGATGGTCGTTCCCTGAGCCCCTCACCCCCCTCCTGCCCAGTTCTGCCTGGCCAAGGATGCCCTGTGCTCACAAGGCTGTGGCGTTTGTCTGGAACAGACATCACATTCCCGCTCCTCCCAGGCTGTCGCCAAAGTTGCCAGATGCCCCTGGGCGACCAGGTCCTGCCAGATGCAGTTGCATAACCTCGCCCCCCAACCTCCTGCCCCTGACTGCTACGGGTCTGCACTGGGCTATAGCCGCCCGTCCCGGACCCAGGCGAAGCCGGTTTAGGAGTGAGTGCGTGCGCACGAGCCAGGGTCTGTGCCCATCTGCCCACGGCCAAGTACAGTGGGCTCCCGGGTGCGGGAGGAGGGCATGTTGGGCTCCGCTTACCTTTGGCTGCTTACTGATAAGTGGAGGTCGGTGCAGCGCCTGGCTCAGGCATGTCTTGCCGCGGACCCTGGCAAGCCTGGCGCGGCACTGAGCACTCGGGGCAGAGCATCCACGGCAAGGATCGTCGGGCTCGCGCCGTAGGAGGCTCGGCTCCGGGGACTTGGCCAGCTGCGTGCCCGCCGCCCGCCCCCTCCACTGCCACGGGCCCGGCCCGGCCGGCCCCCGCTCCGCAGCTCGAGTCCCTTCGGCTCCTGCTCAGCGACGCGCGCGGGGAGGCAGTGGCTCGGCCGGCTCCGAGGACGCCCGCGCGCTCGCCCGATCGCGGCGCGGCGGAGCCAGCCACAGCCACCCGGCTCCGTGCTCCTCAGATGTCCTCATTTACTGCAATTGTCTTCGGCGAGATCCGGGAGTCGGCCGGGAGGAGGGGGCGGAGAGGGGGAGGGAGCGGGAAGGGAGTCCTGGCCGCCGCTCCGGGTCCCGGCCACTCTGTGGAGCCGGGCGGCCAGAGGACTGGAGAGAGGGCGCCCGGAGCTGCGCGCCAGCCGCCTGTGCGCTCGCCTGCCACCGAGGCGGGCGGAGCCCCAGGGCCGGTGGGGCGGGGGTGGGGCGGGGGCGGGCCGGACCGCGTGCGTGGGGCGGGGGCCCCGGCGCGTAGAGGAGCCCCTCCAGCCAGAGCTGGATCGCGGGCAGAAGGAGGAGGAGGAGAAGGAGGAGGTGCTGGAAGCAGCCTCTGGCTGCTGCCTTCGCGCGGAGCTCCACTGCCACATCCTGGGGTTTCTGGGCTGCAGGCGGCGCTGCGTAGTCCCTGGAACTTGTTGAGTCTGCCGGGGAGCCACCTCAGGAGCCAAATGCAGGCGCGGGGGCCCTTGCTTTCTCCCTCAGGAGCAGGCTGTCTTCAGGAGACCCTGCTTGATGGCTTCCTGAGGTGTCAACCCACCTACCCCTACTGGGAGATTAATGCCATAGGTGGAAGTAGGCATAGGTGCCCCCTCACCTGCAGATCCATCTTTGGAGAGATTGGGGGTTAGGGTTTCTATTCTGTATTTCTTTCTATGTCTGTGATCAACCAGGAGTCTACCCTTCAAATAAGAACTGGAAGGCAACCCTGATTACGCTTAATGGCCTGGGAACAAAGTAGAGAGCCTGCCTGCCTGTCAGGTCTCTTGCATGCTGACAATTTGGGGACATTTCTACTGCCCCTTCTTAGGACCTCCTACTCCCCCTGTCTTTCTCTCTCTGCAGAGGCAGTTTGAGAAGGTGGGAGTTGTGTTTGTTTTGATCAAAGTTAACTTCACTTCGGGAAGAGATTTCTCAGGAACAAAGAGCAACTCCCATGACTCTTAACTCCACCAGAGTTATCTGGTCTTGCTCTCAGCTGCAGGCTCCCTGATGCCTAGCAGGGCTGAGTGGCAGGCCCTGAGACTAAGTAATCCCAGGTGCAGGTCTCCAAGAGTAGCCCCATTGTTGACAAGAAAAGGGCAGAGGGTGGTGGTAAACTTTGACCAGTGAATTGGGAGTTTAGATGGGAAATGCCCCCCCCACACACACATACACACACCTTGCCAGATAGGAGATAGGCTCCTGCTTGTTCCTATATATTCCTTTATCCCATCTTAGTACTCCAGGGCTCTCCATTGCTCTATCCTCGTGCAGTGTCCTGATAGAGCCTAGCTCCCTGCTTTATATTTAGTCTCAGCTCTTTTAAAGGGCTTTCTGAGAGATGCTGTATTGTCTATGTAGGATTATGCACCACATGTTCTAGAAGGAAAATATTCTAAATAGTCTAAAATATTTCACCTTCCCATGTCTCTCTCAGTTGCCCTTGGGATACAGACCCATGATCCTGGTTAAGAGGTTTCTCTAGAATGAGTCTGCAGCTGGGTGCTTACCCAGCTCTACTGGAGTATCTGGGTTTGTGGGCCCCCAGCTGCAGGCTCAGAGTCTTCCCTGATATCTACCTGTTCCTGGTGGTTAGTGAGGGTATGACAAACCTGGGGAATCTAAACTCTGTCCTCACTCTTTAAAATGGCCCTTGGCACCTAGATTTCTCCTAATTCTGATGGACAGGCCCTTTACTTCTCTGGCCCAGGAGGCTGTTTGGGATCCAGCTGATTTTATGTCAACTTGTCACAAGCTGGAGTTATCTGAAAGGAAGGAACCTCAATTGAGAAACTGGCTCTGTAAGATCAGCTGTAAGGCATTTTCTTAATTAGCAATTGATGCAGGACCACCCAGCCCATCATGGGGGGTACCACCCTTGGGCTCACGGTTGTTTTCTGTAAGAAAGCAGGCTGAACAAGCCATAAGGTGCAGGCCAGCAAGTGACACTCCTCCATGGTCTCTGCATCAGGTCCTACCTCCAGGTTCCTGCCCTGCTTAGGTTCCTGCTCTCACAGCTTTTGATGAAGAACAGTTCTATGAGTGAAATAAACCCTTTCCTCCCCAAGTTGCCTTTGATCATGGTGTTTCATCACAGCAATAGTAGCCCTTACTAGGCCTGCAAACCTGAATAGACCCTGCTGGCCAGATGGAGAGCAGAAGGGTGAGTGTAGGACATGGGGCTGTGTAACAGCAGATGGCAAGGATTCCCACCTTATAACTCTGGCCTTTGGGAATTCTTTCAAGTGTTGGAAACTTCTTGTTAATCTTATTGTAAATCCATAAAATTAAAATCTACTTTCTGTTTCTTAATTATGTGACTGTAAATCTGCCAGGCAATGTGGGAATGGCACCAGTAAAAATGAAAACCTAAAGATTTGGGGTCCGTAAAGAAATTCAGATAGAAAGGCATCTATCTGATGATAGAACACGGGGGAGGTCAGTGTTCAGCTGCAAGGGATACTGTGAGCTCGGTGTAAGGTATCCATTAGGACATGTGTCAGTAACATCATCACAGTGATGCCTAGAGGAGGAAAAGATGAGATGTTGTGCTTGGCAGGTTAGAAATCTCACTGGTGTGAGGATGACATTTCATTTGAACCACAGGTACTCTGAGTTCCCGTGGCTAGTTACTTCAAGCATTGCTAAGTCTATTGTTATCCTGGTTTAGATATAAGATGCCTTTCCATAGGCTCATTTGGTCCAGAGCTGATGGTGATGTTTGGAGAAATTGTAGGCCCTTTGGCAGGTGGAAATTATTTGGAGGAAACAGCTTGTAGGGGTATAGGTATGAAGGTAGTCCTTGAGGTTTCTAGCTGTATTTCCCTCCCCATCCCCTACTAGAGGTTTGAGAAGTGTCAGGCCTACACATCTACTACCCAACCTTTCCCAACATCAGACTGTTCCTCTAGACCATATTCAAACAAGTCCTTCTTCATTGAGTTGCTCTTGTCATGAATTCCATCTCCGTAATAAGCAAGCCACTGGTACACATCCTTTATTTAATGTATGAACCTATTTACTTATTGCATTGCTAAGTCCACCATCACAAATTGAGATACTAATAAGAATGTGTCTCACTGGACACTGGGCTAGGGATGAATTTATTCTGTGTGAGTAAGGTTTCTGCACCATCATGCTCAGATCCTTACAGCAAGCCTTGTTTAGGGGCTGTCTGCAGGGAAGGAGTTCTGGCCTTCTTGCTGCTTGCAGATGCTCTTTGCATCATTGTCTTTGCATGGACAGAACAGATGTATATATTAAGGGTTTATAATGAGCCCTTATGTTCAGCTTCCGCAGAAAAAAAAAGTGGACTCATTTTAGGAATCAATTAGGTATAAATTGGTTTCTTAGATTTTCCTTCAGAATTTTGCTACAAAAGGTAGTCTTGCAATGGAGAAAATAGCCATTTTAAAAGAGATTTCCCACAGGCAGAGGCATCCAGAGAATAAACCTAGAAGGAAATTCATGCTATCTAACCCAAATAGAGCCTGTTCTTTGACTTCCTGGAAGCGTGCACATCTTGAAATTTCAAACCAATTAATTGGTCAAAAGATCTAGCATTGTTAGAGGACTTGTCTAACATGCAGTCCTGGGTTCCTCCCTCAGCCTGCAGAAACCAGACATTGTGGTGTACACATGCAAACTGAGTGCTTGTGAGGTGGAGACAGAAGGATTAGAAGTTCAAGGTCATCCTTTGTTATATAGCAAGTTGGAAGCAAGCCTGGACTACCAAAGACCCTGTCTCAAAAACAAAACAAAGTCAATAGTATGATAAACTGTAGTGTGTGTGTGTGTGTGTGTGTGTGTGTGTGTGTGTGTGTGTGTGTGTGTGTTAATTCCAAAATGAAAGTAACCTACAAATCTATCAAATAGTGAGTTGGGTGAGAATTTCTTGGTCTTGTCAAAAATGTGAATTATCTAGGAACCATTCTGAGTTTGGAAGACTTTCAGTAACATCATGCAGACCAAGAGTGAATATCACTGATTGGCTGGAGAGACTGCAGTGATTAAGAGCCCAGCTGCTCTTACAAAGGATCTGGGTTTGATTCCCAGCACCCATGTCTCATAGTTGTCTGTAACTCCAGTCCTAGGGACTCTGATGCCCTCTTTTGGCCTCCAGGAGCACTGCATACACATGGTACACACAATTCAGGCAAACTGCTCATACACATTTTAAAAAAGAAAAAACCGAAAAAAAGAATATATACCACAGGATTCACTCAAGTGGAGTCCAAAGAAGATGGTTTGGGTGCTTGGTATGAAGCTGGTGGCTTGAAGGCTAATGACTCAGAGCCTGGGCACCTCCTTGCACATTCATTCACGTATGTAAGCCAGGTGTCCTTTCGTCTCACGCTGTATTTAGCTGGTTGTTTTCACTGCATCCTCACTATGTCTTATAATACATCTCTTTAAATGGAGGGGCTTATTCATCAATGAGATGTGCTTTCATCACTGAAGCCAAAGGGGAAGGGAAAGGAAGGGCTCTGCGGCCTCCCTGCATGCTTAGCAGCAGGTGAGAAAGTTCTGAGGGAAGCTGCCACTGAACCCCAGCCCTCCTGACTCGCAGATGCCCCTGTGACAGAGCTCACTTGAGAATGATTTTCCCACTTCCTACTTTTAATGTTCTCAAGTGACTCAAGGTGGGACTGTCTGCGATGAGCTGTTTACCCCCTCCAGTTCAGAGGCGGCAGCTGCAAGCATGGTCAGCCCACAATGCACTTGTGCAAAGGAGATGGAGCTCCCACTGATGAGCCCCATTGGGTGGGAGCAGTGACACATGCAAGCTCGGCTTTCTCTTTCAAGAACAAGACAGGCAAAATGCTCAAATGGCATCGCAGCCAGGCCTCCTCTTAGCCCTGGAGATGAGTGAGATGCCCTTTCAATCATTTCATTTGTTATCCACCTTCTGCCCTCTAGACTTGTATCTTGCTTGGGTTTGCATTGGTGTCAAGTTCCCTACCCATAATCGCCATTGTCCTGGTTACTAAATCTTACTCTCTTGGAGGAGAGGCGCTTATAGACCCTTCATATGCTTCTTTCCCATCTTTTTCTTCCAGGATGAGAGACTAGGGAGGCTTTACTGGCTGCTAATTTAATTAGTTTGGGAAAAGCTGAACATCTTGAAGACTGGTTAAAATCCCAGGTTTTCTAAACTAATCACTGCAAATAGAACTTTCTAAAGGAAATGAGATGTTTTCCCTTTTAAAGAGGATGTTAGTGGCTCTAGCCTGCCTTTAACAACTGCAGCAGCTGTGCTTGCTGAGGAAGGATGGAATGGGCATGGACTCCTGGCACTCTCCCAAAGCTGCATGTGCTGGGTTCTCGTCAAACCCACAGGCAGCTGGCCATGGTGGCTCATGACTGTAATTCCAGCTATCTGGAGGCTGAGGCAGGAGTTCAAGGCACATGGGGCTACAATGTGAGACCCTGTCTCAAAACAACAAAATGACCAGAGTCTTCCTCTCCTGGGTTGACCACCCTATTTCCCTCCCCTCCATGCCCAGAACTCACCAATGCAACAAGTCTGCAATTGCTGTTTGGCTGACTTTAGTCTGTTCAGCTTGTGCTATGATAGCAACAGGACTTTCTCACCATCCTTGTCAAATCTGAGGAACACTCCTTTCGCTACAGAGGTGGCTGGATACAGGACCATTCTCAGTATTTGCCACTACTGAATGCTGTCACTACCATCTCTCTGACCCTGCTAAAGCTCAGCTTCTATAAAGCAGTTCATCCGTCCAGGCCAAAGATGACTGACACCTTTAATCAGAACTGGGTCAAAAAGGGATAAAAATTGCTCTCAAATTTCAGCGTGTGTCTTCCAGTCCACTCTGTGTAACACTGTCCTCTGCTACCCCTTCTGATTTCGGTCCTTGGATAGAGGCCGGGTGGCAGCTTGGGGCATTGAAGGAGGTCAGAGTGGGGCAGGGTGGCACTTGTCTTCCAACATCTAGCATAGGGGTTTCCTGGTTTGTTCTTGTTTGTCCCTAGCTTTCCTGGGCATGCAGCAGGGGGTAGGAGAAAGGGGAGAAGACAATGAAGTCTCCTGTACCCTCTGTTTGCTTCTATGGGCTCTTCACACTAGGTGTTTATGAAGTTCCGCTCTGGTTGTAAGCCTGCAGCATCCTGTGCCCTGGTACTTCATGAGAAGTACCATGAGAAAGAAGGCTGGGAGGCAAATAGATAGGAGCAAACTTTTTTACAGATGTCAATCAGAAAAGGCAAGCAATTTCTCCAAGGTCACACTGCTAGGAAGTGCTGGAGCCTAGACTCAGATGCAGGCCTTGCACATTGCCAAACCGCTTTGCTTAATTCCTTATTTTTATCTGCCCTTGACATTGCTATAGAATATATATAGTAAGTTAGTGTAGCTTGACTTGGGCTGCACATCTTTCATGGCCGAGGCATGTCTGCATCCCTTTTAATCCTAGTTGAGGTTTTCACCTGCCCTAAAGTAATACCAGAGACCTTTGCCCCAAGCAAACTGCACTGCTGCAGGCCCTCATGGGAGCAGCTCAGTACTCTCAGACAAGTCTTTTGCCTATGCTGCGTTCTCTGCTGCAAGCTGGTAAGAGTCTGGCCATGTTTTCTCTTACCTCCTCTCTGTACTTGTCATTTGCGCTTTAGAATGAAACCAAGCATGGATGAAACCAGGCATGGGAACAGCGGCAGACCCAGATGCTTTTGCATTGGGTAGCACTCTGCTTCACCCCTATGATTTCGGTGGCGTGAGCATGCATTGTCTTCGCTGAACGACAGTTATTAAAATGATCCATCACAACATATGCAGTCTGCATATACCACAGAGTCCTTCTTCAAAACTTTTCAGTGCCCCGTGGAATAAAGTCATATTATTGTGACCATTACTGATGATGCAGAATCCTTGCTTGCTTTTATCATGAGTCCCAGCTAATTTGGACAGCACCTCCTCCTCCTCCTCCTTCTCCTCCTCCTCCTCCTCCTCCTCCTCCTCTTCCTCCTCCTCCTCCTCCTCCAGAAGCTTGCTGTGCACATAATTCTAATTACCTACCCTTGACATTTTCATACTCAATGTAATAAATTATTTTGCTAATTTGGGTCTAGGAATTGATTACCTGACTTTGGATGTTGTGTTTACTAAGGAGTGTGGCTCCGAAGTGTGGGAAGACAAGGCTTTTGTTTTTAAGTGGCAAAGTCCACATTGGAATATCTACTTTTATATTTGGTGATCTTTAAATCCACACACAGATTTTCAGTTCCATTTTGTTCCTTAACATTTTTTTTTTTAATTATTATGAGCTCTTGGGAATTAGATGAGCAGGTCATTACTACAGTCCGGCTGTAGGCCAGGAATCTCTCCATTCAGCCTAATCCAGGTCATAGTACCTCTGGGCATCTAAGAAGAATGTGTTTGAGCCCTTACTTGTCACTGCTCTTCTGCTAGTTCAAGTGTGCCTTTAAGCTAAAGTAGCAATCAAACATTTCTATGAACACATTTGATGTGCAATTTTACTCCCAGGGTTCAAAGACTAGCATGGGGATGTGCTTGTAAATGGGGTAGGTTGTAAATGCCTACCATTCTTCATTTGTAAATAGCTAGTGTCAATAATTTGAAGTGTGTATAGTTAAAATATGATTCTGACCCCCTTTGTCACAGCTGTCACAGCCCTCTGCTGCAAAGAAATTTCAATGGGGTCCTCCAAACCTTTATACATCTAGAAGGAAGGAAGGGTCCTGAGGTTCTTGGGCTTTTTTTTTGTTGTTGTTTTTTTTTGTTTCAGGTGATAGAGCTCTTTTCTTTTGGCAACCATTAAGGATTTCAATAGTTTAAACAAAGAAATCTGAAAGTCAGTGTACTTTATAGTGTATGATATACACATGTACATAGATGTGTATGTGTGCATTCATATGAGTGTGCATACATTTATATACAGCCTCTTGCTCACTTTAAAGACAGCAGGAAATCCAAAATCATTCTGAAATTGTTTTGGATGTGAATTCCTAAGTTTTGGTTTGGAATTTATTGGCTGCTGAAAATAGTTTGTTAAGGTTAAGCAGTTTATAAATAAGTGGGGAAGGGGGGGTGAGTCAGGAGACTGAAGCTGATGTTGTTCTCAGTGGCCACTGGGGGCTCCCTCAGCTCCCCATGTTTGTAAGTGATGAAATCTTATGGGCAGTACAGAGCTCAGGTCTCCCCACTCTTTTGAATATAGACTATCTGGTTACACTCAATGAGCCGGAGAACACATACGATCACTGTTTTATTAAATATCTTGGGCTATAATGTTAGGCCCTGAAATTCTAGTAAAAGATCAAAGTTTATTGAAATTCCTTTGCTCCCTGCATCCAAGTATGAAAATGAAATAATTAATTTTAATGACACCTTTCCCTCTCCTTCCCAGTGGAGTAAATATTGTCACATGAAATTGTTGGCGATGCTTCCAAATCCCTTAAAATAAGACTTGTGACTCATTCACACTGTGGAAATAGTGAAAAAGCAAACTCCTTCACTTGCAGATTCATGTTGCTGCCTCTTTCCTTTTTGGTCCCTGGGTGTTAATGAAGAGTTTTAGGCTTCTGGAACTTTCTCTGCTGCTGACTCCAGCATGGATAGAAGAATGGGGCTCGAACTGCCTGGTTAGGCTCCAGGGTTCAAGCCGGTGGCTTCCATGTGCCCCTATCCTTGCTTCGGCAAATTGCCTTAATTCGGTTTGATATAAGGATGTGGGGTGAACAGATGGGAACTGAGTTCGGCTGTGTTGTGTTGGTTCAGCACCTCATCTGGTTGAATGAGCAGCAGAGGTTAACCAGATGAATCCAGCCAGCAGATTTGAGCTCAGGGTAGCCATTAATGCTACTCAACACAAAATTGTAAACAAACTTTAATTGTTGTGAGATTTGGAAAAAATACTATTGTGCAGTTTGTGGATATGAACTCTGTAATGACATTCTGGGTTGCCAGTGTGGAAAGCCAGGGTAGAACACATGGCCTCTAGAGGAAGTGCTCTTTTTCCTCCAGGCATACAGAGAGAACCCGGTCTCCAGCCATATCCCAAGACAGGGACTGTTAATGTCGCCTGAAAACTGAAGAACAGGTTGCTTAACAGAGGGAAGGTTCCTTGTCTGCTCTGCTTCCCAATGTTTTGCAAAGTTGAAGCTTGTTAATACATGCTACCTAAAGGACCTAGTGATGGCTTTTGAATAAATTGCAAGTTTGGGGAACCAAGGACCTATTCACTGAGCAGTATAGGCAAGTTTGGGAGGCATCACTCCTCCACTCATTCATTGTTATCAGTGTCTGGGCCATCTGGGAATAAGAGCTACACCTTCCTTATCCCCAAGCCTTCCTTATGCTATTCCTATATGCACTTGCTATATACTCTGCTCTTGGCACTGTATTCTTCTGGTAATCCCTGAGGTCAGCACTTCAGTTCTTCTTAGTTGTGAGACTAGGTTAAAGGTTACCAGCAGCAGGCACCAGTTGGTGAAGCAAGCTCAGGTGGGTCCATGCACAAGAAAAAGCCTAGAATCTTACCTAGAAATGCTTCCCAGGGAGCAGACGGGACTCCGAATCATCTACAGAAATAGCACATGAAGCAATTCACCTTGTAGCCAGGCAAAGCATAGCTGTAACTGGCCATGTTTTCTGTCCAGGTCTACCAGATGAACACAGATGAGCTCCAGTGAGCCAGTGGTGCTTTTAGAAGACTTGAAAATACTGTGACTTATTTCCTCCAGGGAAAGAGAGCATCTTGTATTCTTGCACATACTAAAGACTTGGGCATTTCTCATATATTTTGAGATGAGTGTGAGCATTCCCTAAGCATTACTCAAAAGTATCCTTTGTAAAAGGTGTTTTGAACTTTTCCCTAAAATGTTAATTACATATCCTAAGACTTTATGGGCTGTAACATCTCTGTATGAAAACCTGTCTGGGCTGATGAAGCAAAACAGATATAGAAAACATGTTTTAAAACAAAACAAATGAAAAAGCTGGGTGTGGTGGCATATGTCTTTAATCCCAGAACTCAGGAGATAGGTAAATCTCTATGAGTTCCAAGCCAGCCTGGTTTACATAGTGAGCTTCAGGATAGCCGGGTCTACATAGAGAGATTCTGTCTCAAGAAAATAAAATAAAGGAATAAGTTAAAAAAAAAAATAAAAGAGTTGCTCATTGGTTAAGAGTACTGATTCTCTTGCAGAAGACCCAAGTTTAGTTCCCAGCCTGCACACTAAGCAATTCACAACCTCTGAAACTCTAGCTCCAAGGGATCCTGCACACATATGTACAGGCTTGTATGTAGGAATAACACACACACACACACACACACACACACACACACACACACACACATGATATAAATTCTTTTGAAAAAATATCTGCAGAAACAGAAAAAGAGGCCAGATTTAGTACATAGACACAGGCTTCTTAAGTTCCCAACCACATTTGTAGCATGAATTGTTTGATTCATTTCTGGTACCATGTATGGGCCAGAATTTTAAGAATTGTTTAAAGGATTTTTTTTTTTCATCCTAGAAAACTATGGTGTTTTCCCTTATTTGCTTCTCTTGCAGTGCATTCTCGGCTAAACCCAACTTATTTTGTATTTGTGCAATAGAGTAGTTTATTTTAATTAAGGATTTTTTCTGATGTCAGGTGTGTGTGTGTGTGTGTGTGTGTGTGTGTGTGTGTGTGTATTCATGGAGACATTCATCTGTTAGTATTTTGATAACAAATTACATTTTCATACCTTAAGACTCAGGTTCTTAGGGAAAACAAAACAAGGCAACAACTACAAAAGGGAGAGTTCTTTTTTAAAAAGATTTATTTTGTGTGTGTGTGAGAGAGGGAGGGGAATTGAGATTCTATAAGTTTATATGTACCATGTACCTTTGGAGGCCAGAAGAGGCCATCAGATCCCCTAGAGCTACCTGATGTGAGTGCTGAGAACTGAACCCTGGTCCTCTGCAAGAACAGTAAGCATAACCGCTGAGCCAGCCATTTTTCCAGCCCCTGAATTTTTTTTCATTGAGAACCAGGAGAGTTGTGTTTTCTGGCTGGCAAATGGTATGCCTTTTGGAAACAAAGTGCAGCCATTTCTTTAAGGAGATCTGTGTGTGCTGAGGCTGTTTGCTCCTCCAGAACACTAAACAATACTGTTAATATTGGCTTTTCATCTCTAGCTGATTTATTTAAATGTTTCACCCAGCCAAATGCACTGTCTTGGCTGTAGGCTTTTAATATGGGAGCCATTATGATGATGGATATGACATATGGATTTTTTTTGTTTTAGTAGTTTCCAAACAATTGAGATAAATAGTTAAGTTTCTATAATTGTTTCTTGTAACCATATAAAAAATTATTAAGCACAGGCTTCCTATTTTTTTCACTAGAGTAAGAATCAATAATCAATCAAATGTGCTTTTTAATATTATGTTTAATACTGTAGACATGAATTTTATTCCAGAAGACTGAGATCCCCTGACCTTGCATTAGTGTGTGTGTGTGTGTGTGTGTGTGTGTGTGTGTGTGTGTGTGTGTGTGTGTGTGTGTGTGTTCATTTATGAGTGCAGGTGTGCCTCTGCCACAACTGGAACCGGAGAGCATTGGGTGTCAGTCCTGACCTTCCACCTTGTTTGCAACAGAGTCACCTGGGTTTGTTTGTTTGTTAGTTACTTTGTTTTTGCTATTTACACTCTGTAGCAGTCCCATGGGCTTCTGTGGACCCTCCTGTCTCTATCTTCCATCTTCCCCATCAAGGATTGGAATTAAAAAAATAGATTGCAGTGCTCTGGCCTTACATAGGTTTCAGAGATTCAAACTCAGATCCTCACAGTTTGGCAAGTGCTTTTACCCACTGAGATACCTGCCCAACCAATATATTTCAAAACATACCCCAAATGTGACATGGTGCTCTGTTAATTCTCTGGATGTCTTTGAGTGTTCTCACCCCACTTTGGAATTTTTCCACACTCTGTCATCTGTTAGTGCTTTGTAGTGTCCCCTAGGGACATAAGATAAACTCAATTTATATGGCAGTATTTCTGTGTTGCTAACATTAGTGCTATTTAACATCACCATACATTAAGATCAGCTCACTCTCCATAGAGTGCTAAAGTTCTAAGGGGCTGCCCACACAGACTTCTCAGGTGAGGGCTTCCTGCTACCTGGCTGTGAGGACTTACCTTCCTACACTGCTTTTCCTGTCTAACCCAAGTGCCATTTACCTTGTCTGCAATCTGTTTGGATTTCCAGGGCCATTCTTTCCCATTGTTCTCTCTTCTAGCTAGTGAGTGATCCCTTAGAGAGCAGGTTTCATGGTCCTTACACGCTGATTTCCAGGATGACTCTGAAGGCTAAAGACTAAGCTTGCCTTTGGGGTTTTAGAGTGGAAATCCAAGTGTGTGGAGGCATGGTGGAGCACCTAACTTGTATTTTCCTGAAAGAAAGCAAAGTCAGGAGTCATTGTACAATAAACAACTACTTTCAAGAAGGAAGACTGAGCAGAGGAATGGGGCTGGGTGGAGGAACCTGGGAGCAGATGAACAAGCGTAGAATATATACCTGTCCTTGCCTGGTGGTTTCTATGATTGTGCATGAGGGTTAAGGTCCATCTCTGTTGTCAGAATGAAAATGCTGAGCCAGGGTGTCCTAGCACCCAGGAGATAGGTGCTAAAAGGGCAGGAGCATCACCAAGTCCCCCTTTCCCTCAAATTTTAAAATGATGGATTAGGAAAATAGGTAAGTAATAAAAGTACAAAACAACAACATTGATTGACATCAAAAGCTGTAAGTAAATAAATAAGCAAGCAAATAAACATTACCCACAAAGACGCAGTTGAACACAAATATCTGAGGGATTCTGGAGGCAGTTCAGAAGCACGTGCACACTTACTTTCAGTAGCACTCCCACCTACATGTGAGGACCCCTCGGACTTGCAAATTCAGCTAGGAGCCTCTGTGACACCTTCTTTTAATTTTCACACACCTTATCAGACCTGCCACAGTCTGCAGTTCTCGTCCCTGTGGTCCTCCGAGGATACTAAGCATTGGCTAGGGAAACCCACACTATGTATCCCTAGCATCTGTTATAAATCTCTCTTTATCGCCATTATGATTCATTGTCACTCTCTCTGTCTTATTCACCCCCCCCCCAATCAGGGTAAAAAGAAGAAAAGAAAGAAAAAGATTTCTTCTCTCAGTTTCTTGGTTCCCTTGCTGAGAGAATGAAATTTTTTATGTAGTCTTAAATTTGGTGGTTATTGCCCCATTACCTATGGAAACTACTATAAAGACCTCATTCAGCTGCCATCAGCACCAGCCGCAGGCATCATTTGTGCCATGCAAGGTGGCCCCTATGCTCAGCTTGGAAAGAATGGCCCCTGCTTGGCTCTGCAAATGACTCCCACTGAAGCCTTGGAGAGCCTAGCATGTGACGTGAGGCATTAAGGGGCTGTAAAGGGACTGATGACTGAGAATTTCTTGTGATTTGATGACCATAGAGTCAGGCGGGGGCTCTCTCTCTGAATGTCAGGCAATAGCTCCTAGAGAACCAGGGCATGCCTATCCATAGGGACCCCGGGCAGGGCAGTTTCTTTCCCCTGTAGCTTCTGACTTAGGATTTTCAGTTCTCCTGTCTGATTCTTCCCCTGCATCTCAACTGCTTCCTAGGTGCCATCCACCATGACTGTGGTCTGTACTGAGGCCAGGTTAGGTCCCTGGTTGTCCCTCCTGTCTGATGCCTTGGCTGGAAGAAGTTCAGTAGGATGACTTTGAAGTTCCTTCTCCCCCACCCCCTTTCTCTCTCTTCCACTCCCCACCTTCCCAGATTGTACAGCCTCATGAAGTTTCCTACCTAATACAAATTCCCTCTCTAGGAATTACTAATTCCTTTAAAATACAATTAAAGCTTGGGACGCTCATCTCTGAATATGGGACAAGTGACCTAATGACTAAAGAATGTTACATCATCCATTTGATTTTTTTTCTTACTTTCTTTTAATCCTGTGTTTGATTTTATTACATTTATGAAGGGGAGGGGCATACAGGCATCGCAGCATGTGTGTGGGGGGGGGAGGCAGAGGACAATCTTTTGGTAGCTGGTTCTCTCCTTCCACCAAGTGAGTGCTGGGAATGAAACTCAGATTGTCAGGCTTAGCAGCAAGTGCTTTTTCCTGCGACCCATCTTGCAGCCTTTTCATTGTTTTATTTTGTCTAGGACAGTCAGTTCACAGGAGACATAACCCCTTTGTAAGTGTGCATTTGAGTATTACTGATTTGCAGGGACTAGCTGGAAGGGCAGACCTCTAAAAGCTTGCCAGTGGACTGATCTCTGTCCTTTAAGGCCCAAGATGGGCTGGGAAGACCCTGGATTGTGGAAAGGGCGGGGGAGCCAAGTGTGTCTTGATAGGTAGAGAGTGTTTCTGTGCCTTGTGTATCTACATGACATTCCTTGAGTGCTTCCCAAATGAAAGTTCTGGGGTTTGGGGTCTATGCCTTCAGGCATCTGGAGAGAATTCTCCTCTCCTGGCACTTATTGACCCTCGTAGTCCTGCTGGGAGCCCTGTGTTTTTGTTGTTGTTTTGTTGTTTATTTGTTTGTTTGTTCTGTTCTGTTCTAACAGGCAAGCACCACCACGTTTGAGAGTTTGGGATATGGACTTAAGTCTCTTCCTCTGAACTCTGGGTGCCCCTGAGAGAAAATAGACAGTCTTTGTGCTTTTCATTCTTGTCAAATTCATATCTGCCATTTAGCAGTCTTTAATAGCATTGAATTTTGAAGGCATTGATTTTTCTATAGAAGAAATTATGGATTAGATAATTGGTCAAATAAGAAAAATCCTGATACCATAATTTTCTTTTAAAAACACACTGACAGGAATGGGCTTATTTGGAATAAGAGGAAAGGTAGCAGAGTGGGCCTTCCCCAGTTGGAGCCTGAATGCCCCCTGGAATACTTACTGAGGTGCAGTGATTGCCCGAAGACCCTCACCCTTTCCTCACATCATCTGTCCCTCACTGTATGGGAGACCTATTCCTGTCTGTACCTTTGTGAGCTGTGTGTCCTGACACGCTGCACAGGGGCTCTTCTTCCTTCCAATGTCACTTCTGCTATTTGAATCTGTAAATAAAATTAAGTGCACTTTGGCTAATCCAATTTTATCTCTGCCTGAAAGGAGTGTGCCTGGTAGAAAAGTACGTACTTATCTGCCAACTACGATAGTTAGCCTAATGAGTTCTAGCCATTTCCATGTTGGGAAACTGATACACAATTCATTAGATGCTAGACCTAAATTTTTGAATCTTGCACATTGCCACAAATATGAACATAGGGCACAGTCCTGTCTTGTAACAAGCCCAGTTTTCGGTCAGCTTCTTACTTCCCACAGAAGCTATGGACACTGCACTCTGCACTGTGTGGCTGAGTGTTCGCATGTAGGGAATGTGTGTCAGTTTATGCTGTCTTCGTGGTGGTGGTGGGCGAATCAGGATATGACCATATCATGGGTATCTATCGAGGCATCTGTATTTCCATGATGCTCAAAACTAGTTTTTTGTTGTTGTGGTTCCTGAAGTCAGTTGTATCTCACTTGGCTTTTAAAACTAGCAGTTGTCAGTGTCAGTGCCTGTATAAGTTTGTTGTGTGTGCAGGGGTTCCCCTCACCCTTTTTCTTTTCTTTTCTTTTCTTTTCTTTTCTTTTCTTTTCTTTTCTTCTTTTTTTTGTTTTTGTTTTTTTTGTTTTTGTTGTTGTTTTGTTTTGTTTTTTTTTGTTGTTGTTTTGTTTTTTGATTTTTGGGTTTTTTTGTTTTTTGTTGCTTTGTGTTTTTTTCTTTTCAAAGACTGAGTAATTTCCTCAATTTTACTTTGGCTCACTGATTCCTTGAAGTTGTTTGTGAGATGGCATTCAGTAATGTAAAGAGTGAAATTTTTTCAAGAGTTGTGTGACTCTCTCTCAAATCTTAAAGAAATATTTTTAGAGGCAAACTGATAAAAATCACCATGCAGTTGCGTTCCTCTTTTTATTTTTTTACACATTCATTTGTAGGCGCTTGGGTGAATATATATTCTGGTGGTAGAATACCTACTGGTTTTAGAAGCATGTCTCCTTTAACATAAGCAGTCTTTGATCCCACAGCCAGGTACTCCTGAGGGCCATGCTTCCCACTGCAGGCACCTACTTCCTTTCCCTCAGAGTCTTCCAGTTCTCCAGTTCCCTTAGTTTTCCAGTGACCTGCAATCGTCAACTCTTAGCAGTTCAGAAGCAGTTGTCTCCTTTAGGAATGTTCTGAATACTTCTTCAGCCTATTCTCCAATGAAGGATGAATTTACCAAATCCTACCAAATCCATACGTACGCCTTTACACGATAGAGGCTTTTTCCTGAAGGACTCTGAGGCGCTTAGAGAGTTAGCACATTTGATCAACATTATTTCATCCCACCCCCTTATCCTTTCTTCACCACAAAGGATGGACAGTGTCTGTCTTGCTTGCATGCTGACTTTCTGCCTCTCACAGTGATGCCTCCCAGCTTCTTATCGTCACTTCTTTTTCACATGAAAAGAAAATTCCTCCCTAATTAAAATATTGGGCACTAATGCATAATTCTTAATGAGTAAAAATACCACAGCAAATGGATAGAACACATCCAGTCATTTCTGCCCCCTGCTCTCACTCCTCCTCCATCCTTTCAGGTGTCTACACAGTGTTGACAGCTTGACAGCTGTCCTCCTGCACCTTATTTGTTCTGCCTGTGTGCACTCATGTAGCCCAGACTGGCGTCCAGCTCCGGAGCGGATCCTCTGCCTCCATCTTCTAAGTGTGAGGATTATGGGCATGTGCTACCACCCCTAGGTATCTCAAGAGTTTTGTCCCAAGGATGGAAGGTGTTCATGGTCAGCATCCTGGAAAACATGCTTTGGGAAATGGTTCTCCTTTGGCTATACTTAGCATGTAGGGTCACAAGCTTGCCTTGTGTGGGAGATTTGTAACTTATTCCTACTGATCATTCGTGTTTATCTTCACCATTTGCTAATTTTTCCATTTGTAAGTCAAAATAGACCATGCACACAAGAAAATAAGCACAGAGGGTATATTTATGGCTTGGAAAGTATTGAAACAGCCCCACGTGGCACTGCTGGGTTCCAGGAGAACTTCACTCCCTCAACTGTGTCCTTTTCCTTCTTTGTACTGTGGAGCTGCCCCAGGTGTGGGGTTCACTATCCTATGTCCTTCTTTTGCTTCTAGTATACCTAAGTATGTAGTTGGAGTGCGTTGTTTTGTATGTTTTACACTTTCTGTGAGCTGAGTCTCATAGATTTTTTGGTGATACACATTTTGCTGTTAGTCTGTAGTCTATCCTTGTTGATAGTATGGCTGGAGATTATTTGTCCTCTTTAGCAAGCCAAATTCTGGTCTTGGGTGGGTCATGGCAGAGGTGCTTCTGGTGCTTGCTATGGGATCCATGATGGTGGGATCTTCCATCTGCCAGTTCTCATTGATTCCAAGATGAGGTTTCAGGGATAGCATCAACTCAAGGTCAAGGTTTTCCCCAGGATTAAGCCTTAGCCCTTATTAGGTTCCGGGGCAAGGGGGGGAAGGGCTGCTCTATACAGGAATTGCAGTGCTTAGATTTTTCAGCCCCCTTGATTCCCTTCCAGACTCCCTAACCCTTACTTGTCCTAATCTAGCATCATTTTATGGTGCTCTGTTTCTCACTGTATGCATGAAGTTTCTGTGTGCGGGTACCATAATGGTGGTAACTTAGGGTCTAGCCTGGGACCCTTCTCCTCACCCTAGAGTCCATGCATACTATTGTAGTTTACTATTCTGTTGCTGTGATAAACACCATGGTCAAAAGCAACTTGGTGGGTAGTATTTCATCTTATGCTCCCGGATCCTGGTTTATCATTGAGAGAATACAGGGCAGGAACTGAAACAAAACATGGGGGCAGGGGTGGGGGGCATTGCTTATGATCTTGCTCCTAGGCTCATGGTCAACTGCCTTTTTTTATACAGCCCAAGCCTACCTGCCTAGGAATGGTGCTGCCCACAGTGCTCTGGACCTGCCTACATTAATTTAACAATCAAGAAAATTCTCCACAGGCATGCTTTTGATGGAAGCAACTCTTTAACCCCCAAGTTTACATGTTGACAACCAAGATTATCCATCACACACACACACAGCCATCTCACTCTATCCCCATAGTCAAATCTCTCTGGGCACATTGACTTTCGCTTCAAGTCCATAAGGCTTCCCAACATTTCCCTCCTCCAGAACTCCTCTCCACATCTCACAGCCAAGCCTTCTTGAAGACACACCCCAGCCGCATGAACATAAGCAGGTTACTGCATGATGTGGAACCTAGGAGGCCAGCTTGTAAAGCTCAGTAGGACACCTCTGTCTGGGTCTTATCTTTCTTCCCCTACCTTGTGGTACCTGGCTGGACAGTAGATGCAGGGGTAACACAGCCATGCTGTTCCCTGCCTGTTGTCCACACTAGCTCTACTTCAGATACAGAACTGTGTGGTATGACCATGGGCACTACAGCTTCTAGTTCCTGTGGAGACCCACTGAGTATGGCCATGATAAGTTAGAACTGAATCCATAGCTGAGCTCTAGCCCCTGTTTATCCTAAGTTTCTGTGAGCACATTCAGATAAGTGAGACTAAACACATAAGTCTACTTTGGTTTTCAGCCCTGACACAGACAAGATGGCCTAGATAATGCCTTTTGAATGGTGGCCACTCTTTGTCCCCGAATCCCACTAAAAGACCTAGCACATGCTTCCCCAAACATTGATTCCCTGATCATTCAAATGAAGGCAAAGGAGAGAAGAGGAATGTCCATATTTGCACCTGGGATAATAGTTGAAAATTTGCAGAATAGTGATAACCCACCTTCACTACAACATAAACAAATAAACATGAACCCAGAAAACCATAGCAAGATGTTACGGCAGGTTTCCCTGCCGGCTGCCGCTGGTTCTGCCGCCATGGTCCCACAACCACGTGTGCCCCAAATAACACTCAGAGTCTCTGTATTTGATACAATCCTGTTGGCCAATTACCATTATTTTTAATGGGCTAGCTCTGCCATAATTATTAACCCATTTCTACTTATCTAAGTATTTCCACGTGGTCGTCTTATCGGGGAGCCGCGCGGCAGGCGTCCTCCTTTCTCCCTGGGCTACATGTCGACTCCAACCAACTTCCTCTCTCTTCCTCCTGGTCTCCTAGCCCCGCCTATCTTGTTTCCTATTGGCCACAGGGCTTTATTAACCAGTATGAGAAACATATATACAGAATAACATCTCCCATCAGCAAGAAGCATCCAAATGCCCTTTAAGAGTCAGGCAAACCCTTTCTTCTTTGTCAGTGTACCTTCAGCTCAAAGTCCTCATTGATTGGCCCTGAGTATAGGTGTGTGTCTCTGGCACCAAGCCATGTGGCCTCTGCTTCTGTCTAAAATGAACTAATGGATTTGTTATTCCCCCAGTAAGTACCTGTTAGCTTCAGCAGCCGAGTTTATTCTCTGGGATTTGGAGTGATAGAATCCTTGCTACTTACTCTAAGGTGAAGGGAGGGTGCTGGCTGTGGAATTTATGAATTGAAATTGTTTTCTAGAAGCTAGGCTAGCAGCTGTGTCTTGGCTTTGTCAGAGACCAAAGGGAAAGCAAAACCTAGTCACCTGTGAGCTCTAAGAGTCCTGTTTGGGGAGGTGCTCAAGTGCTCCAGAAAGGACACAGCCATAGTGAGCTCACATGCAATGGCAGTCTCATTCGGAAGTGATAATTCAGTACGAGAGACATAAACACCCTTGAAAACAGCCTCAACATGCTTGCTCGTGACTCACTGGATGGAGAAATTTCCTGCATGTTTTTGTAAACTTGACCAGCTTTGGGGAGGAAGACCTTCATAGGGAGGTCTTCAGAGGGAACTTCTGGTGCTAGAAGAGAGGCCTGAGAACTTTCTAGATGGCTGTATACTAAGGATTCTGGGTGGGCAAATTTTCCTTTAAATCTGCTGGAGACTGAACCAGACAAACACCCCTCCCACATGGGGAAAAATGCCATGTTTCTGTAGTAGGTCCATTACAATGCAACTGGGCTAACTGCCCCCTGGAACAGGCTTGTACCAGAATTCTGTACCTTTCCTCATAGCTCTCAAGGGCATGCACTTCTCTAGATGTTTTGAAGTCATAAGTCAAATCCTTAATTTAGAAAAATACTGGTCTGTACAGGAAGCTGTGTCTGCTTTCTTTTTGAGGTAGCCACAATATTCCAGTCAGCGCAGTCTGACATTGGTATCGTGGGCCAACCTCCCAGCTTCTTCACCCTGCTGCATGTGAAGGGCAGAGGGCCAGAGGCACAGACGTTTTCACAAGGCCCTCGGTGGTTCTGCTTGCCTATGTCACATTGCAGGGGACAGTCCTCAGAATAGGACTGTGGTGCCTTTATCTTATTAACTCTTGTCAAATAACTTGTTGGTCATCAAAGGACAGCTTCCACAAGTCACTCCTCTGCTTCAACCACGGGAGTTCAGAGCACTGGGCCCATTCTTCTGGCTGCTTCAGGGTTGGGTTTTGTCCTATTACTCTTATTCACATCCTAGCATGGCATTGTCTAAGGGTTACTTTCCACAGGGCTCACCATGGACTTTGATCATATGCCCCATGTCGTTCTCTGACACCTCAAAAGCGTGCCTGTTTCTGTGGCATCCCTCCACATTAGAGGCGGAAGTGCATTATCTGTGTCCGTCTGCATCCTTCACTTCTCTCCAGAAGTAGGTTGCCTTCCCTCTTGTTTTCATGTGTGTACTCTTTATGCTCACATTCTGCCGCATCCCTGTCCCTGCCCATCCTTTTCTGGTTACTCCCTGTGCTCTAGAGTGCAATATCTGTGTTTTACCTTCATCCTCGACACTGTATTTTGCCCTGTTCACCCTTCAGTGCCTCCTCATATCCAATTGTTCCCTCTACTCCTTACCCCTTAATCCTTCTCCCTGCCACTGTCACTACTGTTCCCCATAGCCTTGTTCTGTGGTCTCATGCTCTCATGGCCTTTTCTCTTACTTTTTTTTTTCTCAACAATGGCCAGACAGAAGGACATGTTTGTCACTGACATCATCAGTAAAGACTAGAAATAACTGCCTTCAACTGAGTGTAGTGATGTCGTTGGCATGTCTCCATTCCTGCAACCTGTTTGAGTAGAATTCTACAAAATTCAAAGATAAACAAAGTAAACAAAGTTTATTAAAATGAGAGTAGACATTCCCCTAAACACAAGCAATTGGTTCAGGGAGGGTTGGTCCATAGTGTTTGGGATTCTGCCTTTTTCTCTTCTTTGCTTGGTCTTGTCTAAGTCATTCTCTGGCTTGATATTGATGGGTTTAAAATATTTCCCCTGCCATGTTCGCTTGGAACATGTTTGGCCAGAGCTGATTATTCCTTTTTGAGTCCGACAAAGTTTCCTGGTTGGTAGAATGACTGCTTGTCTTCCGTGTTCTCTCTAATAATGGAGCACGTTTATAATCTCTGCACTTTGGAAGCTGAGTCAGGAGGAGTGTAGTAAGTTCAAGGCCTGCCTAGGCCACATCAAACCATTCAGGGCCACACAGCAAGACCCATATAAAAAAGCTTTAAAAGGAAACAAACAAAAAAAAATTGTAAAGGAAAAGAATCACCCTGAGTACCCCATAGATAAGAGGGTGCTTGGATTGAGTGAAACCCCAACCTCACCCTAACAGTTTCAGATGGGAATGCAGCTCCTAGGCCCTGTTTAGGAGAATACCTTACACCCTTGTGGCTTTCTCTTCGCTCTGTGAGCACCATTTATAACCCCGGATCTTTCTTTCCTCATCTCTCTGGACAATTGCTCTCACTGCACCCCGCTTCTATGCTGTGGATGTTGAGACAGAGTAGGACATAATCCTGGCTGAGCTTCTAGCTTCATTTGTAGCTGAGGATGAATTTGAGCCCCTGCTTCTCAAGCCTTCACTTCCCTCAAAGTACTAGCATCTCTTTGTGTTTGGACGGCATCCCATTATCCCCTTGACTCCCTATTGTCACCCCTTCGGCTCTCCTTTACTTAAAGATTTACTTTGTTTTTAATTACATGTGTGTGTATGAATAGGTTTGTGAGTGTGAGTGCAGGTATCCTTGGAAGCCAGAAGAGGGCGACAGATCCCATGAGCTGGAGTTACAGGTGGCCATGAGCAGTCTCCTGTAGGGGCTAGGGACCATGCTATATTATCATCTTTGAGAACCACAAGTGCTCTTATCTGCTGAACTAACTCTCTATCACCTCATCATTCTCTTGCTTTTTCTTCATTCTGCTTCCTCTGAGCAAACCTTGACCTGTGCAGAATACTGTTCTTTGCATATTTCTGGGATGTCTGCCTTTAGGCCTCTTCTAAAGTGAGGTAGCTATACCTGAGGTCCCATGACAGGAGCTTGTTTCTATACTATCATAACTTTATCTTCCAAATATCTGTTTTAAATTATAAGATCTATCAGCCTAAAGCATCTTCTTTATTTTAACTTTTTAAAAATTATAATTATGAGATAGTTAGAATTTTACTGCCAGGAATCAGTTGTGCTGAATGAATCCTGACCCCCTTCCCTGACACACAATTCTGTCTGCAGGTTTATTTTCTGAGGACTGACTCCCACTAGCAGTGTCACAAAGGCAAAGGCATTTTAAAAGTGCTACTTTAATCTGTCTGGTTGAAAGTGAATGGGTGACAGTGAAAAATTAAGTTTACACTGTATGTTTAAAAGCTAAGGAGGAACTGGCATTTAGAAATCAGAAAAAAAAACCTTAAATGTGTACTTACATAGTGTTTTTATTCCTCCTGTTTGTAAACAATATGTTGACTTGACTTGAAGCCATTTGGGTCTCAGTACAAGCTGTGAACTTGTACTCTGTGAGTGTGTTTGCGTTCTAGCCCTTCCCTCCTGGTGACACTCCACTGTCCTGTCCCTTCTGTCTAGGTTCCAAATTGCTCAGTGCACACTCAGATTGGCTTGTATGCTAAAGAAGGCTCCAGCTGGCTGTGGCTTCTGGCTCATTGATTTCTTAAACATTCTTTCTCACTGCTGCAAGGGACTGGTCTCAGAGCCCCATGTTCCCAACCATCTGCAGACAGAAGCATTCATGGAAGGCTTGAGTTGCCAGATGAAAGAGCTCTCCTAGAATTGGCTACAGTCGGGCAGCAGGAATGGAATTTTTAAGAAGGCTGTGCCTTTACTTGTAAAGAAGGGTTGCTGGCCTCCAGCAGCACAGTGGACTCCTGGTAGCGGGCTGTGCCCGATGCTTTTCCATCTCAGTGTCTGTGTGAGCAGCCGAGTTTGGATCCAAGTGTCTTTCAGACCATAACTATGATTGGCTCCCCTCCAAAGACAGGTGCCTGTCAGCCATCCTGTTCACTCCTCCCTTCAGGTGTAGGCTGTGGAGGATGTCCACCCTGTCCCCATATTCAGAGTGCTGGAGGTGAGATGTATAACCTACAGCCTGCTTCCCATCTTCAAGGAGTCTGCATCTGAGCAGATTAGATGAGGCAGAGCACGAGGCCATGACTAGCTTTCCAAACTGAGGCATCTCAAGGCGTCACAGCGGGTCCGGCCAACTTGAGTGTTAAGGAGCCAGCTACCGACACCACTTTCTTCCACTGCTGTCCTTGAAGGCCCATTTAGTAAATGAAAACTGGCTTTTTAATTGGTTTTTGCCCATTGTTCTTTGAAACTGTACAGCGCAAGTGGTTTAAGTTGTTTCACGCGGGGTTTTATATCATTAGTGGTTCTATGTGTGGATTCCAGTTCTCACAGACTGTTTCTCTGCTGCAAACCAATGTGACAAAAACCTAGTGTGTGTGTGTGTGTGTGTGTGTGTGTGTGTGTGTGTGTGTGTCTGTGTGTGTGTGTGTGTGTGTGTCGGCAGGGGAGGAGGGACACACACACACACACACTAGGTGTGTCCCTAGTGTGATCCAGGTGATATTTTTAGCACCTGGAAATTCCTCTTCTGCCTCTTAAAACCTCAGACAGCAAAGCCAGGGTTTTAAAGTATTCCGAGTTATTAAGGTTTGAGTTCATTCAACAGTTCATCTGTTCTGAGACCTCTATGGAAATAAAGGCCAAGTAATGCTTTGGACATGAAATGCTGATGTGCTAGCAGTCGAAGCATACTCAAATAGTCTCTTTCATATTGAAGAATAAAGTCCCTTTGCATCCTTGATGACATTGATTTGAGAAAATAGCGGGTCATGAAAAATATCTTCATGAGTTATAGAAATGATGGGCCACTCTGGCTCTCATTGACTAAGAGAATTTCTCTCCCGAAGTATTGGAATGGAATGGGCAGAGAGAATGCTCAGTGGCTAACAAGCCTATTGACGTAGCTGTGCAATCTGAATTTGATCCCTATTACCCCTGTAAAGGTGGAAGGTGATAACTGACTCCACAAGGCTGTCCTCTGGCCTCCACACTGATGCTTTGGTCTCTGTCCGCCACATATACACCATGTACACATATATAGAAAGAAGGAGGAGGAGGAGAATATTAAAATAATATAATAAATAATAAACCCTTTTCTTTTTGTTGTTTTGTTTTTAAAGCTGGCTGTAGCTGTATACTCCTGGAATCTAGCACTGGGGAGGTGGAGCTAGGATGCTTCTCAAGGCTCCCTGGAGAGCCAGTTTAGCAAACTTGGCTAGTCCCATGCCATTAAAAGCCCTATCTCAAAAAGCCAATTGAAGGTTACCTGGTGAATGGCATCTAAGATTGACCTTTGAAATATGTACATACCTGCACCAACCCCCTACACCTACAAAGTAATTGTATAATTAACCCTCTTAATCACCTTTTTCTCATTGCTCTTTCCACATCTCTGAAGGCCACCTCACAATCACTATTTACTGTCCCTAAGGGTAATCCTCATGGAGCTGCAATACTGTGTAGTTTACCTGCTTGGTGAGATTTAAATATCTCCTTAAGTGTTGAGATTCATTATTATTATTAATGTATCTGGATTTTTAGAAGATGCCTCAATTGATGTCAAGTTGCCAGCCTCATATCATAAATATTTCCTTGGGACACTATTGTTATGGTCTCTTAATATAGACTTTCTCCAACCCCCCCAGTGTTCCCTCCCTCCCTGATTCTTCTTCCTTCCCCTACCTCCTTCTTCCCCCAAGCCAGAGTCTGTCTTTGAAACAAGGTCTCCCATGTAGCCCAGGGTGACCTTCAAGGTCCAGAGTGACCTTCAAGGTCCCTCTGCCTTGACCTTTGGGGTGCTGGGACTACAGGTTTCCACTACCTCATGCAATACAATTCTTCTGCTTTCAAAATAATTTTGTAGGGTGTGATGGTTAGTTTTAACTCAACTGGAGACAATCTAGAATTGCCTGGAAGAGAGTATTAATGGAGAATTAGATTACTTTGGTATGTGGACATGCCTGTGAGGGATTTTCTTGATTGTTAATTGATATGGGAAGACCCAACCCACTGTTGCCAGCTCCACTCCCTAGGCTGGAGGGCCTGAGTAGTGTAAGAGGAGAAGGCTAGGGGAGAGCAAATGAGCAGGGATGCGTATATTCCCTGTCTGCTCTTAGTTGTAGATGTGTTGGGGCAAGCTGCTTGAGATCCTGCCTTAACGTCCCTGACATGATAGACTGGCACTTGGGATTGTAAGCCCTTTCCTCCCTGTGTTGATTTTTGTGAAGGTGTTTGTCACAGTAACAGAATGAAGATATAATATAGGTTCACAAAAAAGGTGGAAAGGTCAAGCTGCCTGTTCCCATGTTACTCCCCTCTCTAACGTCCTGAGGTACATTGGTCACAACTAAGGAGTAACTGCTGAGAACCTCTCCATTTATGAAAATATTTGATTACATAATTTAATGATCTGTAAAACTCAGAACCACACACATTAGCATCTTTCAAGGATATTTGGAAAGAGAGTAGCTTAGAAATATATACAAGCGCAAATTAAGTGGTAAATTGTGTGTGCTTATTGTTTAGAAAGTTAAAAAATCAATTAGTCCCATTAAAGTTATTGTTTAGCTTAATAATATGATAATGTTTGACTTAGACTTTTTTTTTTGAGTTGACAATTCTAATCTGGTAATATATTTTCAAGTTCTCCTCATAAAGTAGAAGCCTTGTTCCCTTCTTTGGAAATGGCGCAATGGGAAGACAGTAGCCTTGGGTCTGAGCCTCATGACCACTGGCTGCTTTCAGGGTGATGATTATCTGTGAAAGAAAGTGGCTGCTGTCTGTCTGTTTTTAGTTTTATTGACAGAGGGCTCCACTCCATCACCAGGTTGACCCTGAGCTTGTAGAAGTCTCCTTTCTCTGTCTCCCGAGTGCTACCATCCCTGGCATGAGCCATCATGCCTGGTTTCTTCTTCTTTCAGAAGTGCCTTCATTTTCAAAAACAGAGTGAGTTATGGTTCACACCAATAATCCCAGCAATTGTGAGTTCAAGACAGGAGGATGAGACATTAAAAGTCAGCTTTGGCTATATAGCAAATTCTAGAGCCATCATGGATATATGAGGCCATTGCTCAACAAATGAATGCATAAATATCCAGCATTTTTAATGACATTGGCTTCCCTCTTCCCTGTTCTTCATCCATCTCTCCCTTGTTATGTGGGAGTGACCTGCACCATCTTCATTGGTGGTGTGAGCCATCTCACCTAGCTGGAAAGAATGAGTAGATGATTTGGAAATGGTGAAAACAGGTTGACATGGCACTATTTACAGGGGCACCTTGTGGTTTTGTTTCTCATGTTTAGTTCACCCATGTAAGTTAGACACTCACAGGATCTCAGACTTGTGTTCGTGGCCATCTTAGAGGCTAATGGCCATCTTAGAGGCTAACTTGGATGTGGCTCTTTATAAATCTGTTTATTTGCTACACATTTGTCTATAAAAAGGGTTTTCCACCCAGTTACTCCTTAGCAAGAAGAAAGATTCTGTTTTAATTTTATCCAGAGATGATTTGAAGCTATGTCACTCAAGTTAATGAAAGGCCTTTAATCCCAGCACTTGAGAGGCAGAGGCAGGAGTATCTCCGTGAGTTCAAGGCCAGGCTGGTCTGCAGAGTGCGTTCCAGGACAGCCACAGGTGTTACAGAGAGAAATCCAGTCCAGAAAATCAAACAAACAAAAATAAAGGGAAGAAGAATGTTTAGAAATGTATGACTATGGAAACTATTGCTTAGGTTTTTCAAACAGAAATGTGAAGCAAGACTTGGGATTAAGAATATGTTAGTTGAGTTATCAGAAGAGAAAGAAAAAATATTATGCTTATTCATAGAACTATAACTAGTTATCAGGTAGGAATCATGGTCACATCCTATATGTTGTTTGTTGCTGTTCTTGATATGTGGTTTACTATAGCCCAGGCTGGGTTTAAACTCATTTTATAGTCAAGGCTAATGTTAAACTCCTGATTCTCCTGCCTTCACCTCCCGAGTATATGGTTATACCCTGCATTGTCTACTTTTTAATGAAGTTTTTGTCTGTTCTAAAAGCCATGTTTTCCACCAATTAAAGCTTTTCATACTACCCAAATGAGTTAGAGAGGTTAGAACATCATATATTCTTACATGTCTCAAATATAGAAAACAATCTAAGAGAAGAATAGCAGTTGGTTCCATTGGTCCAGTGTAATTGCAATCACCATGTTCTGAACTGACAGTTTTTCATAATTGTGTGCTTTTAGTAGTAAACATAGAAAATGAGCAGTTTAGTTTGTCAATAGTAGGATTGAGACTTGCCCAGCTTGTTCATCAAGGCTGCTGGCATATGAGGGCGTCCACAAGCACTCCCTGCCAGGATCCCATCCTGGATTCCCTTTCTTCTCATCCACCACTGGGGGCTCCTGTGGTTGATGGAAATTATAGTGGTTAGATCTGGCTTTGTTTGCCCATGCCATCTGTACACAGTGTATCTGTGCAGTAGGATACCCTGAGTCTTCATTCTAAAACCTCACTGTGTCCGGCCAGGCAGAAGACAGAGGCAAGATGGGAGTGAGCTGGTCCTTAAGCCCTCCCTTCCTTGAGTGTGTGTGTGTGTGTGTGTGTGTGTGTGTGTGTGTGTGTGTGTGTTTTAATCTTAGATGAAAGTACCTTAGGAAATGGGGGTTATTTCTGCTCATAGTTGAAGGGAGCAGTCCATCTTGGCAGAGAGGTCATAGAGCTTGAACTCTTGTTTACATTATATCTGTAGTCAAGAAGCAGAGAGAGATGAACTCCGGTGCTTGGCTTGTTATCTTCTTTTTAGTCAGCCCATGAGAAAGTGATGCCTACATTTAGGGCGGTCTTTTGTCTTCTGTTAAACCTCTCTAGAGACATCTTCACAGATACACCTGAAGTGTTTCTTCTAGGTGTTTCCAATCCCTAGTTAACAGTGAAGATTCACTTTAGCTGTCACACTGTCCTTGCCTTTGTTTTGAAGCAGTTTCTAATAGCCTTTCTTGGGAACATCTGGGCACATTGGATTATGGCCCAAACTCTGCACTGTCTATACTGAAATAACCCATCATTTCTGCACTTGGAATGTTGGAGAAGAGCTTTCCTACCCAGAAGACTAGCCCCGCTGTAGTGAGACTAGATATTTTTACACTGCAGGAAATTGTACACATTTGCAAGCACTAGGGCTGAGGAGGAAGCTCAGGCAGTAGTGAACGTGCCTCATAATCCTGAAGACCTGTGTTTGCATTCCAGCGTCCACATAATAGCTGGATGTAGCAGCCAATGGGGCAGGGAAGGGGGATTACAGACACAGGTGAATCCTTGGAGCTTATTGTTCAACATGGTTAGCTGATCAATAAGTTCCAAGTTCAGTGAGAGATCCTGTCTCAAAAAGCTTGCAGGTCAACTAGTCAGGTATATCCCAAACTCATTGCCTTTTAGGTTGTATCTAATGGTGGGCCTCTTTATCCTATTTTCTTCATGTTTTAAGAAAACTCAGTTTTCAATAATGACTGTCATAATTTTCATTCTTCCCACTGCTTTGGGGTTCTCTTCCCTCACATTAGCCTGCATTCCTTTTGCTCTCTCTTTGAACCAGTACGTCATTCAAACCCATAACCTGTCTTTTTCTGCTTTTCATTTTCATTTTCCTCTTCATGAGTGGGCAGAGCATCTTTTCATACACCTGCATGCCAGTGTAAATGGCTGCTCACATCCTTTACCAATATATAATTAGGTCAATTGTTTTCTTGGTATTGAATTGTTTGATTTTCTTAAACACTTTGGAAAGTAAAGTTTTACGCAAATGATGACTCCAAACATTTCTTGCCTTAACAAATGGTTTCATTATGGTAACTGTTTGTTTTGCTGTGAGGCCTATTAGTTTAATGCAATCCTATGTGTTTATTTTTGCTTGAATTCACTGCCCCTAACCATTCTGTACTTTCTTTCAGTATGCTATGTATGCATACATGCATGCGTGCACACCTACATGCACATATTATATATATGTATATATACATATATACATATATACATATATATAATTGTTATATATAATACATTGGTCATTGGTCATATACACATACGCATATACATATATACACATACCCACAGTTTTTGGACTTTTGAGGCAGGGACCCTATCATTATGTAGCCTGGACTGTCTTTGTGACCTTCTACCTCTGTCACTTGAGTTTTCTTGATTGGATTATGCATGTGTTCCATCCCTCAAGACAGGGTTTTTAAATATACTTTGAATTGACTTTTACCTATGGATAAGGGTCTAAAATTTCATTTCTCTACATATGAGTCCCCTGTTCCCTCAACACCAGTTGTTAAATAGACAACAATTTCCGGGAGTGTTCTAGATATATATCAAGTCAATTGCCAAACTTAATGGCAGAAAACCCACAAGACCTCAACTGTACGTAAGGAACAACAGGCAGAGATGGTCTCCCCAGGGAAGAGTATACCAATTGGCAATCCAGTGCCAAATAGTCAGCCCTGAAAACATATAAAACATTATATGGGCTCACTGGCTTATACTGAGGAATATTTATGTATATACAAACACATATATGCATGCAATGACAACAAATGAAAAAAGAGGCAATGAATTTGAAGAAGAGTGGGAAGAGATATATGGGAGCATTCAAAGGTAGGAAAGGGAAGGGAGAAACATAATTAAACTACAACCCCTCCAAAAATAAAAACGTTATTTGAATTCTCTTTTAGACTCTATTCCTTGGTGGATGTGTCTGTGTTGTGCCTGTGCCATGCTCTTTTGATTATTGTGGCTTTGCTTTGTATTTTGAGATCTGGTAGAATGTTACCTCTAGTTTTGCTCTTTTTGCTCAAGATTGCATTGACTATTCAAGATCTATTTGTGGCATCATACAAATGTTTGTTGTTGTTTTGTATTTCTGTGACAACTGTCCTTGTGGTTTTGATTGGGCTTGCATTAAGTTTTTTTTTTGTGTGTGTGTGTGCGTGTGTGTGTGTGTGTGTGTGTATGTGTTGCAGTTTTTGTTTGTTTCTTTTTAAGGAGGATTTAAAGGATCGAACTCAGGTCCTCAGAAGACGCTTCACCAACTGAACCATCTCCCAAGCCCTGTTTTTCTTTTTGACTTAACAATAATGGTTTTACTTAAATATAGGAGATGTTTCCCTGGGCAGCATTTGGGATATGTAATTCCTTTAAAGAAATGCCACCTAATAACCCCTCTCTGACTGATCACCCTAGATGTCTGGATTTTGCTCCTTGTGGACAGTGGAGCATCCCATTGAAATTCAGTGCAAGTGGGCTTCATCCCATTAGCCTGCAGCTTCCTGCTAGACAGGAATGGGGAATATTCCATTTTGAAAACTTTCAACTATGTAGCTAGATAATTAGCTTGTGAGAAACATAGTCAATTTTGCAAACAAGTAGAGATTCTAGAAAGTAATTAAAATTAGTCATTATTGTGCCACTTTGTGAGTTTACCTTCTACTGTGTGCTCTTAAGATCTTGTCTGAACAAAATTAATAAGGAATAAAAAATCTTGGCTGAGCATCTGTTCCAAAGTGACTTCCAGTTTGCATCTGACCATGAAGTTTGGGATCCATGTGAGAAAAAATCAATTTCTTGGGTTCTTGTCGTAGTATGATACCTTCGTCATTTTATGTGTGGGACGAGTGGTTGAAATATCTGTGGCTTTTCATAACTAAAAAAGAAAAGAAGAAGAAAGAAATTCTATAAAATATAAGGATTTTGTTCAAGGAGAATAATCTCAATAAAGCAGTGTTTTTATTTTGTAATTAAAACTACGACTGTAGGCATCATGATAGATCCTGGCTATCTCACAGTTTCAGGAGGTGCTGTAAAGTTTGATGAGATGGATAGAATCTCCTCTTCTAATATCTTCTTTGTGTCTGGGTAAGAAATAATAAAGTGGAAATTAGAAATATGAATAGTGGTTCTGGAACACTGCAGCAGTGGCTGAGTATTTAGATTGATACGAGAGGATGGGATTTTAGGGTTCATGGGAAACACCACAGCTGATTGCCTTTTAAAAGATTTATTAAATGTTATTAATACCATAGACAGTGGTGTGGGGGCCTCTGAGGAGAATGTGTGACCATTTGTCCAAGTCTGGGTCTCTTTTTATGTTTCAGAGACATGGAGGAGGTTCTTTGCCATGTCATTGGTCAGTAGTCCCTAGTAGGTGCTTGTAGTCAGAGTGTCTGAATCAGCTGTGAGGGTAGGGAAGGCACAAATCTAGAAAAATAAGTCATTGTGGTTATAAGAACCAACTTAAGAACTGGCCTTGTTCAGTCAAAATGGAGGCTGTACAAAATGGCGAGGCCATGGCTAACAGATTATACCCTGGAGAATTTTACATGACGACTGGACATCCGAGAGATCTTTCTGGATAGGATGTAACATGGACCATCTACAAACTTTACTCACCAAGTACATGGTAGTCACATACTGTGGGTACCAGATGGTCCTCTTAGGATACTGATTAGCATCAGGTCTGACAAAAGAAAGTGACGCTTAGATTCAGCTGCCAATAAGCCCTGAGCCTTCCGAGAGGACTGTGAGGTTTTCCTGGTAGGGCCTGGGCACTGTCGGCAGACTGTGAATGACAAAATGATGCCAATCTCCTGAGTTCTGCCTTTTTGTCTTATCTTTACAGTTCTGGTGAGAACTTGGAAGTATCTTTACAGTATACAGTTTTTGAGACATGGTCTAGCTGTGCAGGCAGTGTGGTCTTGAAATGAACATCCTCTTGCCTCAGCCTCCTGAGTGCTGAGGACCCAGGTGTGCACCACTGTGCTGGGCCAGCTGTATGTCTCGGTGCTCATTTACTGTTAATTAATTACTCTTCCATAATCAAATTCTTATTTTGTAGTAATATCCATGGCCATATTTGTTTGGCCTACTGTATTTAATTATGGCTGGTCCCTAGCTGATAAAAACTTGCATAACATGATAAACCAGTTCTTTCTTAAACTACTGTTCAAAGTAGTAGTTCAAAGTTAGCCCCCAAAGGCATGACCATTAAAATCACTAAGGTGCTGGGAAGATGGCTCTGCCATTAAGAGCCCATACTACTCTTTTGGAGGACCTGAGTCTGTTCCCAGCACCCACATCAAGGATCTCAGAACTGCCTGTAACTTTAGCTCCAGAGCATCCAATATCCTCCTCTAGCCTTCACAGGCACCCACCAATGCATGCCACACATTTGCACATACATACAAATAGAAATAAATCTTCAAAATAATGAGCAAATAAAATCACTGGGAGCACAAGTGCCTTGTTGTTGTTGGAGCTTGAGGTTATCCTGGCAGTTGCTGGCTTGGAGTGAGGCTAGAAACAGAAGGCACACTGAAATGTGGAAAGACAGCACCAAGGTATTCACAGTCCTCACCTTGATTTACATAGAAGCTCTCCCCACAGAAAGAGCAAAAACTTTGAAAGTCATAAGAGAATTCTATTAAGTTGTGTCATAAAATATGCAAATATACCCACCAAATGGAGCAGTTTTCCCAAATATAAAGAGAGAGTAAAAACTTACTGAAAAACAAAACCAAAAAAAAAAAAAATCACTTTACCCTTTTGCATATGAAAATACCAAGATCTTTTAAAGATCCCTACAATAGCATCCATGAAATAGTTCCCAATGGCATAAAAATAGCCTGGGACGATTTGGTTTGTGTGTTTAAATGGGAGAGCTGTTTTGTAAGCCTCCTCAATTCATGTAACAATTTGATGGAAGTCCAATTTGAATCCCAATGAAATTGGTTTCAAACTAAAGTATGTGGTTCTGAAGTTTATTTACGAGACAAAATTGGCTTGAGGGTGAATGAGGAGAAGGCTTAGTGGGTAAGGTGCTTGGCTGGCAAGCAGGAGGACCTGAATTCAAAACTCTAGAATCCAAGGGAAAGCTGAGTAGTTGTGAGCACCTGGCTATAACTCCAGAACACTGAGGGTGAAGACATAGTCCTCATAGTAAGCTAGCTATACTAGAGCCAGGGTATCCTGGAACAATAAGGATCGGGGAAAACAGGCTGAATACATGTTTATTCAGGGAGAAATACAGAGATAGATGACCACCAGCAGATTCCAGCCCCAAGGATGTCTCTCTCTCTGTCAGAAAGCAACAGCATGGCGCTCCAGGGTTCCCTCCCCAAACCTCGTTCTCCCAGGTCACATCCACACCTGTCCCCATACACAATGGGTGTGGTCAGTGCAACGGGTTCGAACAGAGTGAATATCTCTGTTGAGCTGCACCCTCAATATAAATAAATAAGAATATAGACGACATAGGAGGATAGATATATAGATGATAGGTAGGTAGGTAGATAGATGATAGATAGATAGATGATAATTGGATAGATTTAGTAAAATACCAATGCCAACATTTGATCTCCACATAGATACACAAACAGAAGCACATGTGTATAAATGCATCCACAAGATACATTAATACGTGTACAAAAAAATGCTTCTTTTTTGAAGTTAAATATGCCACTGTGGTACCTTGGGGCCATTCTCTTTCCCTCCCTCCCTCCCTCCCTCCCTCCCTCCCTCCCTCCCTCCCTCCCTCCCTCCCTCTCTTCCTTTCTCTCTCTACCCTTCCTTTCCTTTCCTTTCCTTTCCTTTCCTTTCCTTTCCTTTCCTTTCCTTTCCTTTCCTTAAAGGGTAAATTGGCAGAAAAATTAGAGAAAAAATGTGAAAAACAAGAATCTGAAGATTAGACTTGCAATAGTGATCAACAGTCCCATTGGACAGCTCTAATATGTAAAGTATACATTAAGTTAAAACTTGTCTCTTTCTATATATGGAAGTTGGCCAAAGCAATCAGTATTGCAGTAGCTTATAGAGAATTGGTATCAGTCTCTCCTCTCCCCTCTCTGGCTATTTGCAGTCTGCAAGTGTAAGTTCCTGACTTTCAATGATATGCACACTATTAGAACGAAATACAAGACATATCATATTTTTGGCCCCTCAAAACATCCCTCCTACCCCAGTTCTCAGTCTCCTCCCTTGTCTCTTATTTTCTTTCACTTAGCGTAGTGTTTGCACTTCATTTGTTTGTTTGTTTATTGTTGGCGTTGAGTTGTGTTTCATTATGTGGATGTACCTCGGTTGTTAGGCGAAAGGGAACAGGTATTTGGGGTGTGTCTGAGGCTTAGTGTGTGACTCCATCCCAGGCAGTGGCCCTTTTTACTTTTTTGTTGTTGGCTTCCCCCAGGTACTCAGTGCTGTCTACACTGCTGACTAGATGAATGGCTATTGAGATTTGCACTTGAGTCTGCTCTGCCATTTTGACTCTTGTCTTACAGCCTTACCTCCTCCTAGTTGCATACTGCGAGTCACAGTAAGGTCCTGCTGACCTCAGGATCTCAGAGGCCTTTAGACCCTTAGGGCTGAACAGAGGGTAAGGTGGCAGATGGGAATGCTGACCCTGTGTCTGCTTTTTATCTTATCCTTTACATGCTTGCTTCCCAAGCACATTGTTCTTGGGTCCCTACATTCACATCCAACACAGTGGTTTTCTTCCTTCCTTCCTTCCTTCCTTCCTTCCTTCCTTCCTTCCTTCCTTTCTTCTTCCTCCTTTCCTTACCTCCCTCCTTCATTCCCTCCCTCCCTCCCTCCCTCCCTCTCTCCCTCCCTCCCTTTCTTTCTATGTTTTTTTTTGAGACAGGGTTTCTCTGTTTAGCTTTGGAGCCTGGAGCCTGTCCTGTAACTCATTCCATAGACCAGGTTGGCTTGGCCTTGAATTCACAGAGATCCACCTGACTCTGCCTCTGGAGTGCTGGGATTAAAGGCGTGTGCTACCACCACCCTGCTCACATTGGCAACTTTTAAAATAAATGCTGAGTTTTATTCTCAAACCTCCTTTACTGTCTTACATGGCTTCAGCCTAGCAAGCTATTGACTGACTGATCTTCTGTACAGCATTTGTGCACAGAGCCACATTCATCTCTGCCTACTTAATGATGTATTAATAATAAGAATTCCATAAGAATTACCCTGTAACAACATCTGCATTCTATTATGTAAAAGATCAGATTCCATAACATCTACCTACTGTAATGTTTTTGTTTCTCAAAGTGGCAAGCCTGCTAAGGACCAATTCCACAAATCTTGCCAACATTTTATAAAACCTTTACTCAAGTCTTTTAATTCCCACCCCACCCAGCAAAAAAATGTTGACAAAAAGTCTCCTGTGCATTCCTGGATCTTGATGACCCAACCTGGCTGGCCCTTTCCTCCTTTGCTTAATCTGAGCCTTTGTGCTTATGATGAATTAACCTGTCACCTCATGCTGAGGCTGAACTTTCGAGGAATGAGACACATAGTCACCACAATCAGAATAAAAACTAAGTGAATTTCCTACCCCAGTTTGCTTACTAAACTCATTTGGGTCATGTTAAAAAAAGAAAAGAAAAAATGCAAGAGAAATGACCCTGCCAGGTTACTTTCACGTTTCTTAGCGGGTCTGTGTGACAGGGATTGTATTCCTCCCATACTCTGTGTTTCCTTCATCTTACTTTCAGTCCCCATGCGGACCCAGAACTTACTTCATAGCCCAGAATGGTCTTGAACCCATGATCCTCTTGCTTTTGCCTTCCAAGTGCTGGGATTAACCAACCATACCCAGCATACTGTTTACTGTTTATTTAATTGTGTGTGTGTGTGTGTGTGTGTGTGTGTGTGTGTGTGTGTGTGTGTGTGTGTGTGTGTGTGGTGTGCTCAGGTAGTCAGGCTTGGCAGCAAGTGCCTTTACTCTGCCTTCTGAGCCATCTTGCTGACCCTCATTAGTTTAGTTTTGTTTTGTTTTTTGTTCTTGGGTTTGGTTTTTTTTTTTTTAACACTTAGTATGTGATATATTTCTCTTCCTATTTCATTCAGCCAATGTGAGTAAAATTGAAGACAGTGTATTTTTATGATCTATGTGTCTGTTTTGCTTGTTTCCAATTTTATCTGTTACTATGATGGCAATATAGCCCTTTATGTACAGAAATCAGTTATAGAAATGTGTGGACACTGGTCCCCCATTCACTAGCGGGAGTTTGTCAAGGCTTTGTTTCTCTTGTTTCTGTTACTTTGCGTTCACTGATGCTGTCTATCATGTCCTAAGACCTGGGAAACCCTGAGCTCCGTAAGGCTCTAATATCACCTTATTTATTGAGCTTATAAAAATAAGACATAAAATCTCTGCTTTACTATCTTTCTAGCGTTGACATCAAATGAACTTTATTAAGAAGTTGCATACATAGTTTATAACCTTCATTGCACCATGTATCAGCTGCTTTTTATTGCTGTGATAAAACACCATGAACAAAAGCAAGTTATGGAAGAAAGAGACTATTTGGGCTTACAGTGCCAGAGGGAGACACCACAAGAAGTCATAGCTCAGTGTACAGGAAGGAAGCAGAGAGGATAAACAGGAAGTGGGGGGGGGTTCTAAACTCAAGACCCACCCATAGTGACATGCTTACTCCAGAGAGGCCCCACTTCTTAAATGTCCCTTAACTGTCCTAAGAAGCTCCACCTGCTGGGAACTAAGTGTTCAAATACATGAACCTATGGGGGGCATTCCTCACTCAGACCACACAGCACAAAGTATATTTTTTATACTTTTTAATCCTTCATTATCGATAGCAAATGTGAATAGATGTTTAAATTATTATATTCAATAAGCAGCAGCAACTAATTGTTATAGGTAACGTCATATCCAAATATTCCCCTTTGGTATATGTCCTTTAAACATCTTTCTGTAATTACTGCCTCTGTAAAATTGAAATTGATTTTGTTTTTAAAATTAGATTTCTTTCCTCGAGTGTCTGGAATGAAATGAGATACTAATACTTTATGAATTCAACCAAGCACGCTATTTAAATTTAATATTTAATTTTGTTGCTAGTAGTTTAAAATCCCTAATAGATGGCATTAAGGTAGTTTATCAACCATGCTGTTTTCAGTTTTATTTCATGCCTTTTTTATGGTCTTCACTTTGGTTCTTCATAAAATAAGGAAATTATGATATTTTGGAAATTAAATGAATCAACCGTATGTTGTTGAATAAAGACATCATGGTGTTTAATCTATCCTCTCTCTCTCTCTCTCTCTCTCTCTCTCTCTCTCTCTCTCTCTCTGTCTGTCTCTCTCTCTGTCTGTCTCTCTGTCTGTCTCTCTCTCTCTCTCTCTCTCTCTCTCTCTCTCTCTCTCTCTCTCTCTCTTTGTCTGTCTCTCCTTTCTGCTCTTCCTCCTCCTTCCAACAAGGTTTCCTTTTATAGCCCATGCTGGCTTCTAACTCATGCCTTAGTTTGAACTCCTGGTACCTCTGTTTTCTAAGTCTTTCTGGGATTTGGAGGGGTTAGTAGGCATGTTGCTAGATGTGCACCATCTTCCAGCCTCCACGTCCCTCTCACTCACTTTCCAGCTTCCAGAATTCTCTTGTCCTCCATTGTTTCTCACTTTCCTTGTGACTTCATGTTGTTGATGATTGTTTTTGAGACAGGGTCTCTCTACATAGCTCTGGCTGTCCTCGAACTCTCTCTGTGGTCCAGGCTGATCTAGAATTTATGGAGCTCAGCCTGCCTCTGCCACCCTGGTCTGGGATCAAAGGTAGATGTTCTATGCTTCTGAAAAATGTTCCTTGTTGTCAGCATGACGAGAAGCATCAGAGGTAGATCCATTTGAGCATTTTGAGCGTGTTATGTGGGATGTCCAAGTGTATTTCGGCTAATGCCCTCTCTGTGGAGTCTTTGGGCTAGTTTATAACGTTTTGAGATTTTTCTTTTTACTCTTGACATTCTGTTTTTCTCATTTTGTAGTTTCTTGTTAGGAACCAGAGCACATAAACATTTCACCCTTGACTTTCCATCTCAAAACCAGAAAGCCCTTGTGCACCATTTTTGTTTAGTGTGTCGGTACCCAGACCTTACCCATATGACCTTATTTTTGAGCTGCCTTTGACTTCTCAGTGGAGGGCGCAGCTCCCAGGCATCCCTTTCCTGTATTCTGTTCTCTTATTGCTGCTTGCTTGTTGATTCTTCCGTTTGACTCTCTTCCTCCAGATGTGAGTCATCCTGCATCCCCTGGGTTACACACCTTCCCGCCTCTATTGCTGTGCTGTGCCAGCAGGTGCTATCTCACCGCAGATGTTTTAAATGCACTGATGATTTGTGTCTCTTTACCTTTGATCATGAGGTAGGGCCATTCTCAGGGTCCAATGAGATTTGCGACTTAAATCTTTAAATGGGATTTTCTTTTTCAAGTGACTGTCTTGATGAAAACATGTTGCTTTTTTTTTTTTTTTTTTTTTACCAGGACCCTGCTAGGAGTCATTAAGTATCCTCCTAGACTCAAGTCACCAAACTAGCCTGTCTTTGCTTCTAGCAGCTTCTGTGATGTGAAGCTGCTCAAACACTTCATGCAGTTTTCGGGAGATAGTCAAGTGTTCAAATTTCTGCCTGTGCCCCGCATCACAGGCAGCATGGCACATGTGAGTGGGAGCTCCAGAAACGATGGATCAGCTCCCACCCAGCTGATAGAACCACCAAATTAAACTCACCAGTCCTGTGGCTGTGGCCATTTGTCTTGCACCTGCACAACTCTCTAAGACGCAGGACTGAATCCCCTTGGGGGGGTTTCTTCAAATCCGTGTACTTGTCCTCAAACCTTAAACCTTAAATGGGCACAGCCATCAAATGCACTGTGCCGGGGCTGGCTCTCTTTTTGTTTCTGCTGTACCTAGTTTGTCCTCCCCCCCCCCTTTCTCTTTCCCCTTCTCTCCCCCTACCCCTGCCACTGTTCTACCCTGATGCAACATCTTATATTGAATTATCCTGATGCAAAAAAGCCCCTGCTCCTCTCCCAGGGC
Organism: Cricetiscus sungorus; assembly: GCA_030556225.1. Lineage (NCBI taxonomy): Eukaryota > Metazoa > Chordata > Mammalia > Rodentia > Cricetidae > Cricetiscus > Cricetiscus sungorus. Next base: position 94,351,815 of record JANBXA010000007.1, read on the forward strand.
TCCTGTCTACCTGTTTTTGTTCCGTCTGTCTTCCCATTTTACCCACCTTTAATTCTTGTCTTTGATTTGACCTGCCCTTAGGCTCTCCTGGCCTGTGTTCCTCCTGTGCCTGTCTCTGTTCTACCTGTGCACCCTGCCCCTCCGTACACCATCCACCTTGCTACTCTCTGAGGACAGACACAAAGGGAATTTAAAACTGGTCACTGAAGCTAGTTCTGTTTTGGGAGGTGGGGGGAGTTTGTACGGTGTAAGCGGAGGATGGCCTGATTGCTCTTTGAGCGCTTAGATATTCTTCAGAGATGCAATGGGCACTGTTAGACCCCAAATTTCCTCTCCTGCATTACCTTTTCAGGTGGGTCGTTAGAAGGAGAATTACTCGGGGGATGAGTATTTTCTTTCCAAGACTTTTCAAACCTCTTACCAAATTGCTTTTTAAAAAGGTTATAGCAATTTACGCTCGCACTAGCTGTGTGTAAGAGCCCTCATCCTCTGTACCTTCACGCTCAGCACTTAAATCCTGCCTTGCTGTTCTGCCAGCGAATAACGATGTACCATTTTCGTCTTGATTACTAATGAGGTTCACATTTTTTGTTTATGAGGCAGTCAGTGTCCTGGTTTTTAAGTACAGTTGACTTCTCTGCCCTTACTTTGCAGTCACAGGGATGTCTCTTATTTTTATTTTGTTAATTGATTTTTGTCCATGGATAGAGCTCTAGCCCAGTCCCCAAATTAAGTTCCAAGGACCAGCTCTGTACAATTGCTTACCACCAGCCTACCACATTGTTTAAAAATAAAAGCCTCGGATGACTCCTAAAATGCATTTAAAATAAACCAAAAAGTATTGTAATTTTCTTTAGAGTCTATAGAATTAGAAGTCTCTTGTTTCACAGTTCTTTCTAGTTTTGCTCCTAGTGTACAAATGATTTCAAATGTCAGGTTCACAAAACACTTCATCCATTCTTCTGGACAAATGCATGCACTGGGTTCAGGTGAGACATGAAGCTCCTGTGTGTGAGCAATACTTGCCCTTTAGCTGGGTGATGGTGGGGCACGCCTTTAATCCTAGCACTCTGGAGGCAGAGACAGAGGGATCTCTGTGAGTTCGAGGCCAGCCTGATCTACAAAGTGAGTTCCAGGGCAGGTTCCAAGGCTACAGAGAAATCCTGTCTTAAACAAAAAACAAAAAAACCCAAAATCTTTGCCCATAAAAGGACTATTACCCCAAGGGTGGGGCTCCATTTGCAAAGGTCAGGGATGGAAGAGGGGGCGTGTCTATGAATTGTAGTGTATATGTTTCCCTTCAGCTAGTGGAGTTCCATGTTCCAACTTACAATTGTGCTGAGCTAGTGAAACTTGCTTCCTCTAAGAGAGGAGTGGCTGAATGCTACAAATTGCTTTTGGCCGGTTTCCTTAGGTTAAGTAAAGGGGGCACAAATGCCGCCAGGCAGCACTCTGCTAACTCCTAGGGATAGCCCTCTTTCTGCCCTTGCAGGGCCTGCTTTAATTAGTGCCCTTGTCATTAAATATGGGTCTGTTTGGCTGCATTCTTTAAGATGTTCTCATCCAGATGGAAGACTCCAGACTGGCCATTTACCTCTTCTCAGGACTTGCTTTGTGGAAACCACTCTCTTCTCGGTTCCGGGGGAGGGGGGTTCCCCCACCATTTTCTTTGCTTAGTGTGGACATTCAACATTACCTGGAAATCTATTCTTTAATGAATGAGTCTGTGTTACCTCTTCTAATCCTGGCCTGACCCAGGAGTACTGGCTTTTCTTAGGGAACCAGAGCCCTGACCTTCTCAAGCCCCTATCGGTAGTCTTTCTTTTCTTTCTTCTTGCAGTTTGGTTATTTCATATTAGGCATGTTGATGTCACCCTTCTGTTTCTAAATCATTGACTCAATGGCTTTGGTGATTGTTGAGTGTCAGGCTCATTGCTGAACTGTCTTGATTGGCACCATTCATTTAAGCATGTGCTAGGTGCACCTGAATGGGTGCTTTCTAGAAAGCCGTTCTTCCCACAGGTTGGATGGTGTGTTCCAGACAGCTACATCCAAGGAGAATTTGAGGCATGGTATTATAGGGGATTCCTTCTCCTTTACTAACTCTCCCTGATAACTGTAAGAATGGAGCATGGTGAATCTTTAAATCATGTTGGTTGTCAGCAACCAAGGGCTGGAATTCCAGCCCTGTAGGGCTGATTTCACACTTGGCTTTCCCACCTACTCTTCTGAAGGTATAGCCTCTGAATCTCAGTTTAACTTCTTAAGAAATGAAACAGACAGCAAGTCTACCTGTGAGTGAGTGGGAATGTAGCTTCAGGGTGTGGCTAGTGAGCAACCTGACAGTGATGAACACTCTAGGCATGGCATCTCCTAAAGAAAAGGGAGATGCACAGGCAGCTTCCTTTGAGCCCACTGAGGTGCCATGTATTTATATCTTTCAAAGGTTCCCATTCACAAATAAGTGTCCTTCTGATTAAAAAAACAAGCATTATTTAGCTCTTTCCCAGAACACCACCAACTAGGAATCTAAATCTCAGCAATTATCACTATTCACAAATACTTTACATTTCTCGGCAAATGGAAGAGACCATATCATCATTATTGTATTTGTTCAATTTGCAAAATGTGTCCTTTGAGGACTCATTTGGAAGCCTCTGTGTATACTGGAGATAGAAAATGTATTGGACTCTAACATGCACTGTGGAGTGCATATTCCAAATTAATATAAAAGACATTTAGGCATTCAAATATATTGTTGGAAAAAGTGGAATTAGTGAAAAGAATGCAATTTGGGACCTCATTTACTAAAGAAAAAAATTAGAGATATCTCAAACTATATCCTTATTATTCTACCAGACTCATACAATTTAATGGAAGTTAGTGTGTATGTCCTGTGTGGCTTTAGATGTCATTAACTTACAGGTACATGTTTAAAAGCAAGAAAGACTCTGTAATGTCATCTCCCCAGCCTGCAAGTGAGGAACAGTGTTTATGGCACCAAGACTGCTCAACCCTGGAGTCTCTCCCAAAAGCATGCACCTTTCAAGTCTCACACACAGGTGTGTGCACACACTAACAGTTGCACACTCACTGAACTCCTTGGCCAGCTGCTCTGGTCCTTTACCCTCTCCAAAACTGCTTTTATTTGGTGGTTACTGTTTTCCTATCTGCCCAGCTCTGTGTGGTATGAAGAATTCCCATCCCTCCCACTGGGCATTCCAGTGAGACTGCCTTTCTCCTCGGACTCTTCTCTAGGGCAGAAATAACAGTGGGGTTGCTCCTTAGTGGTCACCTCTGAATTAGCCAAGGAGAATACAGAGTTTGAAAAATGAAATGCCTCGCTTTGCCCTGACCCAAGAAGAGGGCCTGTGCATGCATCTGTCTAATAATACAGGCCGCTGATTTCCAAGAATGCTACATAAGTGACTGGGATTTCAATCTTTTGTGAACTTTCAATTTTTTGTGAACTTAATTAAGGAAAAACATTTAAAGTTTTATTTTTTGCAACCTGGACCACCTTTTGTCAAGATGCATTGAATCACTTAATACAGTTAGAGAGGGAAAACGTCCACTGTACCTCTTTAAAACAAACAGACTTCTGAGATAGGAAGTGACCCAGGCTGTCTCTGGGTGGCCTTGAGTATCTTGTAGCAAAACTAGGGCTTCTGCCCAGGTCCCGTGCTTTTCCCTAATGGTCAAAGAGCCAGCTCCATAGTTGAAGCCAGTTGTCCCCATGAGGACCACCTTTTCCCTATCTAATTCTACCTTCCAATTCACCTGCAGGGGAACTTTGTGGCTTGCATGACAGCTATTTTGCGGCAGATGGAAGACTACCATTATGCCCACCTGATCAAGACCTTTGGGAAAATGAGGACAGATGTCGTGGTAAGTGACGTTTCTGTCACAGGGCCAGAAGTGGAAGTGGAGGGTGGCATTTGTATTTCCATTTAAAATAGAATTTTGCATGGAACTTGTATGGTTGATATCTGAAGCCACTTTAGTCTCTACATGGAGACTTTTGACTAGGACTTTATCTAGAGAACGACTTGGGTCTGAGCCTGGAGAAATCCCATCTGTTCTGGTCACAGCATCCTCTCCTAGGCTACTGGGTCACTAACAATCATGTCCCTTGTAGTCATTAGCTCCTGTCATTTCTTGGTTTGACTTTCTACAGCAATAGCTAGTGAGCCCCCCTCCTGCACCTCAAGCTATCCTTTGCTATTAATTAGTGCTAATCATGGACACTCATCAACATTTCTCCTAATAACTCCTTAGCCTTCCTCATGCAAACTATGATGCAACTTAATTGGGAGAGTGTAATAAGGAAATTTATTGCTTAGGAGCTACCTCCCTAATGGCCTGAAATTACACTGCCATATGGTGAACATCCTTTGCAGAGCTATGCACCAAACCTGTTGGCGCTGTTCCTGGTGAGAAGTCGATGCGAATTCTTGGATTCCACTTCTAAGGGCTCAGTAACCCTGTAGAATACCCATAGATTCCTGAGATGCACATCTACCATGCATAGAGTATTTCCAGAGCAAGGCTTACTGCACTTGGCCTCTACCTTACTAAGGAAGGGAAACAAGATGGCATATATATTGGTAGCTAGCTAGATTGGTTGATAAATTGATAGGTAATAGGTATAATGATGGTGGTTAGATTAGTAGATAGGTGTTAGGTAGATAAATATACATAGACAGATAATCGCCAAGGAGAAGATATATTTATTTTATCAAAATCATAGCAGTGTTCCTTAAATAAAAGGGTATAAAAATGTGTGTGTTCTTTCATGTCAAGGAAAACTTTACAGTGGGTACATGTTCAAATATGCAATAAATACCACATAATGTCCTAAGATTAATTTGAAATCATAGCAAGTAAAATTTGTTTTATGCTCTTAGTATTTAGTTCATCATTAAATCTTAAATATGCCTCTTTGGCCCGCTTTCGTCACTGAAAATAATAGTATGGTATTGTGTGACTTCACAAATGATATTCTGAGATGATCAGGCCTCAGGATAAGAGCAACTGCTCATACTGAGAAATGAGTACTGCCATTATCATAGCTGATGTGTGTGCAAAATCTACATGTGGCATTAAAAAATGTCTATTCTGAGTTTAGCCACAATGTGGGCTGAACCACAATTATACAGCTGGCTTCTAAGGAAGTGTCTCGGTTGCTTTTTTGTTGCTGTTTTAAAGCACAATGAACAAAGTCAACTTAGGGAAGGGAGACTATATTCTGGTTTATAGTTCCAGTAGGATAAGTGTCCATGATGGTGGCAGGGAGGCATGGCAGGTATATAGCAACAGGAGTAGGAAGCTGAGAGACCCCACCTTATGGCAAACATGAATCAGAGAGAGCTTTGTACATAATCTGAAAGCCTGTCCCCAGTGACACACTTCCTCCAGGAAGGCTGTACCACCTAAACCTCCACACACAGTGCTGCCAGCTGGAGACCTAGTGTTCAAATGCCTAAGACCGTAGGGAACCTTAATTGTTCAAAACACTGCAGGATGACTGTGCCTTGCCTTGTTGGGTGCGTACCCTCCCCTTCCTCACAATGGATGATCAAGCTATAGTTTCTGTGTAGTGAGCCTAATTTCCCAAGGGAATTTTTTTTTTTTTCTCTTAGACACAGGCATCCAGAAAATCAATTATTTGCATACAATTTGATTTCCATTATACAATGGCATTTGTTATTTGTCTATCTCAAATTCCCAGGGCAAGGTTTTTGATTGTTTTTAGTTCATCAAAACCTTCATGAAAATATGTTCCCATCTACTAACTGTATGTGGAGAATGTTTTATTTTTCTACTCTCCCAATTACCACGAAAATGAAAAGATCATTTCCTGTGAAATAATTGGAAGTTAATTAGTATTCCGATATGAAAATGGCCTAAACCATTTTCCCAAGTCTTGCTTGCTTCTAACAAGCATGGCTTTAGGTTCTTGGATTCAGGTACCCACACCTAACCCCACCTTGACACTGGGTAAAATCAGTCTCACATAGATTTGCAATTATCTTCACCCCAACATCCCCACAGGGCTGTAGCTGTTCTCTGTCCCAGGGAAGCTTGAGAATCTCCACTGGGGTGGGAAGATTGGTTTAGGAAAGGGGAGACCCGGCGGGTGCCATGCAAGCATCCCTCACAGGACAGGCAAGCTGCTTCTTCAAGACAGAGCTTCAGCAAACTTGTCTTGCTGATGGCCGGTACTGGGCGCTACCCTGAGTCTGTCTCAGCATCAGGATTAGAAGTGGAGGGCTTGTCTGGAGCCTCTGGAGACTCTCCTAGCTATGTGTCACAGTCTTACACTGTGGGCGGCTCCGAAAAGCCTCTTCATTTCTCCACATTCTGACCCGCACCAGCCAGTTCTCTGACACCTGCTGGATGTCCTCCAATTCAGCTCTATCCCTGCGCTGTCAACCTGGATGCAGCCATGGATTCCACAGATGACAGGGCTCACCCAGATCCAGCTGTGAGTCCAGGCTCTATGCTTTTGAGGAAGCAACTGTTTATAAGAGTGGCTTTGAGGTCCATAATTTGCCCAGATAGCTCACAGTACTTCAGGAGACATGTGCATATTCCATCCTGTTTGCTATAAAGGATGCAACTCTAGAGAAACCAATGGGAAGAGCTGCACAGATGACAGGGGTGCACAGGACAGAGAGGGATGGTGTGCACAGGACAGAGTGGTCAGGGGTGCACAGGACAGAGAGGACAGGGGTGCACAGGACAGAGAGGGCAGGGGTGCACAGGACAGAGAGGATAGGGGGTGCACAGGACAGAGAGGGTAGGGGGTGCACAGGACAGAGAGGACAGGGGTGCACAGGACAGAGAGGGCAGGGGTGCACAGGACAGAGAGGATAGGGGGTGCACAGGACAGAGAGGGCAGGGGTGCACAGGACAGAGAGGATAGGGGGTGCACAGGACAGAGAGGGTAGGGGTGCACAGGACAGAGAGGACAGGGGTGCACAGGACAGAAAGGACAGGAGTGCACAGGACAGAGAGGACAGGGGTGCACAGGACAGAGAGGACAGGGGTGCACAGGACAGAGAGGGATGGTGTGCACAGGACAGAGAGGGAAGGTGTGCACAGGACAGAGTGGTCAGGGGTGCACAGGACAGAGAGGACAGGGGTGCACAGGACAGAGAGGACAGAGGTGCACAGGACAGAGAGGACAGGGGTGTACAGGACAGAGAGGGATGGTGTGCACAGGACAGAGAGGGAAGGTGTGCATAGGACAGAGTGGTCAGGGGTGCACAGGACAGAGAGGACAGGGGTGCACAGGACAGAGAGGACAGGGGTGTACAGGACAGAGAGGGAAGGTGTCCACAGGACAGAGAGGGATGGTGTGCACAGGACAGAGAGGGCAGGGGTTGACAGGACAGAGAGGACAGGGGTGCACAGGACAGAGAGGACAGAGGTGCACAGGACAGGGGTGCACAGGACAGAGAGGACAGGGGTGCACAGGACAGAGAGGACAGGGGTGCACAGGACATAATTGGCAGGGATGGGCATTCAGACCATCTTCATCTTCTCCAGAAGCCTGTCAGCAGACCAGTCTCCTCCAATCTTGTCTGTGAGTTCTTTTGGCATAATCTATCCCCAGTTGGAGTATGTGAAGTTAGAAGTTTCAGCTCTCTTATCCTGTAGTCTTCCTGGTGACCAGTGCCACCCTGACACCTCCTTAAGATAAAGTCATGTGTAGGACTCATTATGTATATAGCACATGTGATGACATTCATTGATACTTGGGGTCCTGTGGGGGTGTGTGTGGTTTGATCCTCGGTTCCTAGGACCCTTGTGCCATTATACCACAGTAGAGGTGATTGAGTGTGTATTGGATGAAGAGGGAGGTGTTCATGGACAGAGCAGGTGGAGGCAGTGCCGAGGGCAGAGATGTGTTAAAGGTTAGGAGAGGGAATGGTGCACACCGACTCTGGGTACTGCAGGCGCTCTCACTTGCTACTTGGTACTTGGGTTCCTGGTGGAGTCCTCCAGGCTTGTTCTGCTGTTAGGCAAGCCTCTGAACTGCCACACATTGCAGGCCTTCTTGCTGGAATCCTTTCCCAACTTCTTGCTGCTTCAGTATTCCCCTTCTGGGAGTCCCTTTTTGACACCTGTCCAGGTCTCCATAGGTGGATGTGGGCCCATCCTCTTCCCTTGTCCCATTTGACCAGCAGCCTGTTCTGGAGTGGACCAGGTGGAGTATTGTTTGTACAAAGTGATGAGGAGGGATTCTGGTGAGTACAGGGGAAGCAGTGTGAATAGGCCTGCTCCAGACACCTTCTGCAGTTGAGACCCTGAAGGTCTCAAAGGTGTTGCTGTTCATGTGAACCCATCAGTACAAGTGTTGTCTAGTCTCCATGGAGTATGCATCTTAGGTAGAAATAAGATACAGGCTCCAAACACCTGCTGCTCTATTCCCGGACCATTTCCTTATAAGGGCAGCCTCGGGAAAGCTCTCTACACTGGACTATTAATCCAGGGGTGCAGATTCCTTTCCCAATTATCTTTTGTCAGCATCATGGCAGGCCATAGCAGGCAGTACAAAATCATGCCTCATAGTGTTTCCAGTGAACCCATATCATCTGAGCTCTGCAAACAAACAAAACAGACAGGGCTAAGTTAGTGGTGAGACATCTTCTCTGGGCAGAGTGGATGATGATGGGGCAAAGGGATTGTAGGAGAAAGGAAGAGTTTCTGATCCTAAGTTGGGCAGGAATTTCCTGTGGGAGGTATCCAAGGGGCACTGGGCTGTCACACCATCCAGGACTTCCTCTGGGCTATTCTAGCAACCTTCTGTCCTCTGTTGCCTGTTTATTTCCAGAGCAATTATGTTTTGAGTGAACTTTACTCTGAGACCACTATGTTGGGTATAATGAATTCTGTATGCCCTTTATTTGGTTCCTCCTGACAGGAATGTCTTGCAAAACTATTGTATAACAACATCAAAAGGAAGGTTTGACATTCCTGCAATCACAACTCACCTTATCCAAATATCTTTGGCATAGCTTGTATTCTTTACTCTAACAATGTATCACATACAGCTTCACACAAACAGAAGCTGGAAAAACAGCAGTTGGTATCTGAGCTGTTGGTGACAAGCACTTCCGCTTGGATCTTCTCTCTCTCTCTCTCTCTCTCTCTCTCTCTCTCTCTCTCTCTCTCTCTCTCTATCTATCTATCTATCTCCTTCCCCCCTGTGTGTGTGTGTGTGTGTGTGTGTGTGTGTGTGTGTGTGTGTGTGTGTGTTACAAGTCGTTTAAGTAAGAGGATGCCATTGCTATAGGCTGCTTGTTGCTAGGTGGCTGGGCAAGCACTGACACAATGGTCCCCAGTGTGCTATGGGGAGGGACAACCATCCTCTCTCACTGGGCTCACACCTAATTTTTCTGCATTTGCTTCTTTCTTAGAGTACCCCCCCAGGGTCAGAGTTGAATCCAAATTTCTCTGTCCAGTTTGCTTATAGCCTTAAACTCACTGCAATTCTCCCAGCTTAGTCTGCTGGGATTACAGTCATGAACCACCCTGAGCTTTGTTATGTCTCTAAGCTCATGTTGTTGCCTTGCTCTGTTTCTTCCATCTGTGACACTGTGTGTGTGTGTGTGTGTGTGTGTGTGTGTGTGTGTGTGTGTGTGTATGTGTGTGTGTGTGTTAGAAAGAACATGTCACAACAGTGCCTATAGAGGCCATCAGAGAGCATTGAATCTCCTGGAACTGAAGTTACAGGCAGTTGTGAGCCACCCAACATAGGAGCTGGGAACTAAATTTGGATCCTCTGTGAGAGCAGAACCAGCTCTTATTGGATGAGCCCTCCAGCTGAGAGTCAAGTTAAGAGAGAGAGAGAGAGAAAGAGAGAGAGACAGAGAGAGAGAGAGAGACAGAGAGACACAGAGAGAGACAGAGAAAGACACAGAGAGACACAGAGAGAGAGACAGAGAGAGAGAGACAGTTGTTTGCCTCCAGAACATACCTTCAGATTTTGTCAGAGCTGACCACTTGTTGTCTTGGGCACCCTATGCAAAAGAAATGAATGAAGATTGAGTGATGAAGCTTTCTTTTAATATTCCTGTATCCAAGGCTTTGGCAGAGCGGTTTCTGAAGCCTCGTCAACTAAGCTTGATCAGTTGGTCCTTTGGACCACCCCAACTACTAAGTTATGCAGCCTTACAAGTAAGCCTTGCAAGACATCATCTCCCACTTCAGACTGCGTTTTGTTTGACTAGCCAAATTCTGTCATAGATCAACTAAGCTACTAACTTTAGTTCTGGCCTATGATAGTTAGAAAGGAAAGAAAAAGTGCTGGGAAAAGATGGTCTCTCTTAAGAGTGTAAACCTATCCCTGCACCTCAATTACCAGGCCCAGGAGAGGGATGGGCAGGAAAGGCAGCAATTCTACAGGAGCAGAGATGGAGCTCACAAAGTATTCACTCTGGCCATCCGAAGTTCCAATTGACAAAATGGTAAGCTAAGTGGCAGCATGATTAAGTTGTGTTGAAATAAGCCTATTCTTCATCTAAATTTCCTTTGGTCAGAGTGTTTCCTCACAACAAAATGAAACTAGAACAGGCCCCCAATGAATGTGGACCTTGTCCATTACCTGATGGTCACCATCAAGTTCAAACGGTGCTTCTTGGCAAGTGGTATGGGTTTGAGAATTTTTCACCAGGGTATTGCTTTGTTGGCTGTTTAATAAATTCCATTCTCTCCCTTGGCCTTTGTAGCCAACACTTCATTATGATTCAATAAGTTACACAATGAGAAAGGTTCACATTTGGCCAACTCTAGCTATTGAATTCCTTTTCTAAACTAACTCCCTGTTGTCTTTCTTACTCTCACTCCCTGGGTTCTGAGCACACATGAGGCCTTCCCAGGAAACTGTGTCAGGATTCAGGATAATAGCACAGAACAAAATTAAACTTGCCTTTACAAATAGGACCTCTTCTTAATTCCAACCAGCACGGGGGAACTGTTACATGCTTCCCTGCTTGCGGTGGCCAGGGGCTTCCTTGTAGATGTGTGATTGGCATAGAACAGCAGGGAACCCTTATCCTGCTGCCCTATGTTGATCTGGGAGCACCACACAAAGACCATGCCAGCAGCATCCCTGAGTGGCTGACTATGGAGCTGTTGGGCTAAAGGGCTCCTTACTCAGATGGTCATTTGCATGCTGAATGTGTACAGAGGGTCAACGCACACTTTAAATTACAAAGTGAAAGGGTAGGGATCAAAATACCCCAATCTCTGGGGTTTTTGATAGTGAAAAATAGATTTAGGAGAAACATGAGGGGATGCCACAGCCTGCCTGATAGGTTTGTAAAATCCACATTTTCCTGTAAGCAGAAAATGCACAAATGTATATTTATAACCCTTGGGGATCTTTTCTTAACTGCCAGCAAGACATTCCCAGGGAATATTTCAACATCTATCCTCGAAAAAGCTATCTCAAGCAGGAGGTGCCCAGGTAAACAGAAAGACAGACGCGGTACACAGCCCCAGTGAAATACATCTTCATTTGCTTCTAGAATGTTTTCCTTCAGCTAAAAATAATGGGGTCTTTTATAATCTCATCATTGGGAAGAGTGTTCACCCTCCTCCTGGGTGGGCTGCATCACTGCCATGTTGTCTCATTGCAGGATTTTCTGATGGAGACATTCATCATGTTTAAGAACCTCATTGGGAAGAACGTCTACCCCTTCGACTGGGTGATAATGAACACTATGCAGAACAAGTAAGTTCAGCCTGCATCCTGCCTCCCTCATATCTAGCTGCAACAGTGGTGTGGCTGGTAGCTGAGGTGCCGGTGCTTCTGTGCTCTGCCTGTTCTATGGTGTCCATGCTTCTATGGCGATGAGGACATGGAGATCATGAGGGTGTCCTTATGCCAACGTGGTGCTCAGTCACTCACTATGTCAGGCTGTGTCCCTGGAGGGGAAGAGCCAGGGCTGTCCTCAGCTGGTCCTGACAAAATGTGAGACAAGAATCCAGTAGTGTCTGAGGAATAAGGTTGTTCGTGGGTGGAGGTCAGTTTGGTTCTAACTGAGATGAGAGGCTTGGGTGTATTTTAACACTTCTAATAGGCCCATGCTTCTCCTTGTCTTATCTTGTAGTTTCCTCCATGGCTTATACTTTTTCTTTCTTTTTGTTTTGTTTTCATGAGGGACGTGATGGGGGGTGTCCCGTGTAGTCCAGGCTGCCGGCAAACTCACAACATAGCTAGATGTAGTCTTGCACTCCAGATTCTCCTGCCTCCATCTCCCAAGCACCCGGAGAACAGGTTTGGATTACCACACCTACCTGGCTTTGCCTTTTTGTCCACCCTGTGGAGAAAGCCATGACAATAAGGCCTTCCTGGTTTCTGTGCCCCCTGTAATAACAGGGACAGTGTTGGCGTTGAGTTCTTCATGGGGCTAGATTCCCAGTAGACCTCTACCAAGTTTCTGCTGAGGGAATTCTGCAATTCTCAAGTCAGATACTACTGTGGCCAAGATCTTTTGTGGTGGGCAAGATGGAGGAGGAGTCCTGGCCAGCAGGCTAGGGCTATTGCAGCCATCCCTGACGGGTTGTGGAGCAGGAGTCTGGGCCTTTTTCCCCACCCTTCTACTTGCCATGTCACTTCAGTCCTTTGCCTATTTCTTGGCACCACCATCCTGCTGTAGAAACTGAACCCAACAGCATACTTTTTTTGCCGTTAGGATTTATTTTTGTGACTGGAAATCCCAGATTCTTCTGGACACTACACAATGTTTTCAATGGGTCTCTTTTTCAATCAATAGAACAAACAAATCAACACCAATATCTGAAACAAACCCCACTGTCTTAGACCCATGCCGAAGCATTGTTCTGTGGGCCACGACTTAGGGATAGCATGCAGCATTACCTAAAACAGGTCACTGAGCACAGGTTGGGGAGGTAGCAGCTGTGGACTCCTTGCCATGACCCCATTTTCTGGCCTTCCCAGAAGGGCAGCCATTTTCCAGTCAGTGCTCAGGTTGTGTATTCCATACTCTTGGTGGTAACTTCTCTAGCAAAACTCAGATGTGATTGGTTCCCTGAAGTTGTATCTCAGGGTGCCCTTTTAGGGTCCACTGGTGTCTTGGGGAGAGGACAAAATGTACTTACACATTTACTTTTGTGGTGCATTTGTAATCTACAGGTTGTTTATAGCTTTCAAATCATCCTTGTATTCAAATCACCCTTCTTGCTACACCATCCAATACCTCCTCCCTCACACCCTGACCTGGAGGAAGCCTCAGCTTCCCCAGAACTAAAGGAATCATTGTGGTTCCTGGCTCCATCCACACAGCACTGAGTGCAGAGACACCAAGACTGTTTGGGGCCATGTTGTTTTTTGTGCTGTGAGGAAGTGTATGATTCATGTTCCCCAGAGTTGCGGACTGACTAAGCAGCATCAGCCTTTTCCTGCTCACTGGAGACTCCCTAGCCCAGGCAGGTGATGAGCTGTTGTGGGTGGCAGCCATGAGTGTTCACTGTGTCTTAGACTCAGGCTTTTGTTTTGAGGAAAATGAGCTGAGAGGAAAAAGTCATGTATGCTTCTGTCAGTGAGCCCTTAGTGCCATTGAGACCTCTGAGGATAAGATAGCTGACACCAAGTGCAGAGGATGTCATCTGCCCTGGCCTCTGATTCACTGAACACAAAGGCTGACGTACTAAGACAATCATGGGGCAGGGTGAATGTCCAGTCTGCACAGCCTGTGACCCATCGTTTTCAGAGTACTGCACTGGACTGTCTAGTCATAAAATCAAATGCTCTGAGTCACCAGATCCACCTGATCATGCTTCCTCTGTTGGAGCTTCCTGCACATGTGCAAGTGTCTAAGTGTGTGCATGTGTACATGTGCATGTTCTTATTTATGTGTGCCTGACTTGGCTCCATATGAAGGTTCTTATGTTTGAAGAGACCCTAACCCCTAAAAATTCACAGCTAATGTTTTGCACAATGACAAAATCCAGACCAAGGTGATTGATGGAAGAGCAACCCATCTTTGATGCACTTCACATGTGGGCACTAATGATTATGAAAGTTATTTCCACACTCCATGGGATGCAAAGTCCAGTATATACAGCATTGATGTGAAGAAGCCGAGTCAGATTGTGTAAGGGAGCCTCTCACCAGGCTATGAATGTAGCTCAGCTGTGAGCATGTTCATCCACCATGCACTAAGCACCCCAGGCTTGATCCCCAGCCCCCAGCACTGCTCTATGAGACTGGGTGTGGAAGCATGCACTGTAATCCCAGCACTTGGGAGATGGAGGCTGGAGGATCAAAAGTTCAATGAGAAAATGAAACGGAAACCTCTTGCCTCCATCCAGTTGGAGGGCCAGATACTTATAGGCCTTTGGAGACAGCTGCTTTGGTAGCCCTTCCTTCCTTAAATGACAGCTTTGCTATAGTTTTTCACTTTTGACAATGTGCTCTCTTGCTGCTTTCTATATATGGGTTGTGGACACACCTAAACCCAAGAAGGTGGGCCCATTTTTCATGGATTTTTTTTTTCTTTTGCCAGTTGGATTGTTTAAGGTGAAAACCCACACTAAATCTGATCATTTAAGGTCAGAAGACCCACCCTAAAATCTGGGCCACATGGAAGAAGGAAGCTTTTGTTTTTTGCCTGCTTCCCACACTTTCACTGGCAAATACATCTATCTTATTCCCTGAGCTGTTCCTTTACTGTGTTAGAGCTTACTTCTTTGGAATTACAAGGTGGACTATAACCTCTCTGGAACTCCATCACCAGATTGGACTTCTGAGATATTCAGTCTCGTGGACTTAGCAGCTACCATATGTAGCCATTATATGCATACTATATATCAGTTCTGTTCCCTCTAGAGAGTCCTGACTAATACACTTGTTCTGGGCTAAGAGTGAGCTACACATAGGTGCTGGGACTGTCATATGCCAATGTATCCTCATACTCTTGGAAGCCTGTGGGATTCACACTTGGGGAAAGTGAGGTGAGTTATAAGCACACAAAAAGAAGTAGTAGAGCTGGGATTTAAACCCAAGCCAACCACCCAGAGCCAGGTTCTAAGCTGTGCTGTACCCTCCCTCCTTACCTGAACTGTGCCCCCATCTGCCCAAGAGGATGTGGGTAGTACTTTTCACCTCCTTAGAGCACAGGCTTCGCATAAAGCTTTGCTCTTTACCTGACTGACTTCTGCCCAGCCCAGGTTTGCTGTTCCTCTTTTTTCACCGCTAAACACTGTGGCTAGAGAGGATGCCATGCACCAGCCTGCTGTGAGTTTCTTAAAGGACAAAATCTTACAAGGACTAAGATAATATTCCCGTAGAAATTATGCTGCAGAGTACCTAATATGGTAGTCTTTCTCTCTCTCTCTCTCTCTCTCTCTCTCTCTCTCTCTCTCTCTCTCTCTCTCTCTCTCTCTCTCTCTCTCTCTCTCGTTTATGTGAGAAAATACCTGACACAAAAGCAACTTCAGGTCAGGGAGAAAGGGCCTCTTCTGGCTCATGGGTCAAAGGTGCAGTCTATCCTGGCATGGTAGGTGTGGCAGCAGAAGCCGTGTCAGTGAGGCAGCATGTCACAATGTGTGCATAGCCAAGAAGCAGAGCAAGGTGTATGCAGATGCTCAGCTCCTTTGGCTTGAGTCTTCCCACTTTAATTGTCCCAATCTAGAAAGTGCCTCAGAGGGTTGTCTCCATGGTGATTCTAAATTCCGTCGAGTTGAGAGCCAGATTAACAGTCACATACGGTTTCTCCGTGGTTTCCTTAGTTCATTATTGCCCACCTTGCCAGATTTGCTTGCATCACTCCCCCTGCCTGCCCTGTAGCTGTTCTTCCCTTGACACGATAAGCTGTGGTTCCCAGAAGGTTCCGTGGTTTGTATTTAAGTTTTAATGGCACAGCTAGACAGGGAGTTTTACCACCCACAGCTTAGAAATCGACCAAATCAGCCTCTCTGGTCTCTTAAATATCCGTGTGCTCATTTGGCTTTGTCTGTGAACAAACTGCCCTTCGGTGTTCAGGGCTTGTAAAGTGGGATTAAAGACAGCACCCACTTGACGTGGTGCAACAGCTTGTCAATCAAGGATCTTGGGACTGAGTGACAATCCCCAGGCCAGCCACTACTTAGTTTCTATGTTAAAATAGTGACGGACTAATGATGGCCTGGCATTATGGGTCTCAGCTTGGATGTGAGAGTGCCAGCTGGCAAAATGACATTTAAGATAAGCAGAGTTCAGAAGCAATCAGGGTGTCTGTGTGCTGGCTTCTAGAAGGGCTTTATCCAGACCAGCGTGGGCACTTGCTCCTTGGAAAGCCCCTGGATGACTGGAAGCCCACATCTTTACATTCACCTGCCAAGCATTTCACCTGCCCTGGCTGTCACATGGCTGTCTTTTCTTGATTGCTTCTTGGAATGTGTATGACACAGCATACAGCTGCACACTATGTGTCATGGATGTATTAGCTGCCACGGATGGGAATGTGACCATTTGCCTTGTCTCCACTGGTCCTGGGCTTGGGCTCACTGCAGTGGCACTTTATTTGTGTACCCGTTGTGCACACTAGAATTTTTGCCACAGGTGGGACCTGGTAAGAGGTAAGTCTGTCAGATGGGATGCAATTCTTTACCTCAGAGAAATGTATGTTGTGGACTGCTTTCATTTGGCCTGTGAGGTGCATGTCTTCCTCTTGCAGCAGGAGAGGTAAAAGATGTTACTGGGGGGGGGGGTGATTTTACAGCCCTGTTGAACTCAGCTTCCTGTCCATATTGACTGCAGAGAAGGTTGCAGAACTGTGTCTGCATTTTTCGATGGTGATTGACACTTGCGATAGAATTTTTAAAATGTAAGACACCCCCATTGAAATCCCCCCATACTATTCCCATTAAAAGTCCCCCGTAGACCTTGCTAGGAGCTGACCCTCCTCTCTCATGAGGAAAGTAAGTTAAATCAACACTCCCCCTTGCTCAGAACCATTGATGTTAACCGCTCTGATTGTCAGTATAGATTCTGTGTTTGAGGCTGACTGGTCTCTTCTAGGCCAAGTTGGGGCCTAAAGGATACTCTTGGTTATAAACTGGTTTATATCCTGTACATTTGTCCTGGAGACTTTGAAAATCCATGATATAAAACCATGGAGGGGACTTGGAACTTTCTAGTATTCTACAGCTGAAGTGCTCTGGGAAGTAAGGTATGGAGGAAGAGACAATGGTTACAAAATTGTCACTGAATGGTGGGAAGGGTCCTTGTCACTCACCAGAGGATACTGACTGTTCATCCTGAGGAGCTTTACCTGTGAATATGCAGCCAAGGAAGAGCATCTGTTGAGAACTTACAGTGCCTCCCACAAAAACAGTGTATGTGCACGAGATGTTGACGTTCAGTGCAATGGCCCTAACAAGGGTTGGTTGTAACTGAGGCTATTGGAAAGATGAGCTTAACAAGCATAATAAAATTTTTGTGTTTGGGTGTGCTTGTCTATGTGTATACAGATGCATGTGGAGACCAAGGGACATCCTAGGTGGCATTCCTTAGTGCCATTCACCTTGATTTTTGAGGTAGGATCACTCACTGGCCTGGAACCCAACCCTTAAGTCTGCAAGGTGGCCTGTCTCTGCCTCCCCGGTGCTAGGATTTCAATGATGTGCCATTACATCAGCTCCTCCCTATTGACTTTTAAGGATATGAACCCAGGTCTTCAAGCTTGCCAGGTAAACACTTTACTGACTGTCTCCCTGGCCCCAAATGTAGGTGATTTTGCTGAGCTCCTTCATTTCATTCCGTTTGCTTAATGGTAGACCATTTAAGCACCGCAAGTCATGCAGCAAAATATATTGTTGGGGCTACTGTATCTTTAACGACAAATTGGCTGATCTTCCTGCCAATGTTAATCTGGCATGTGCTGGGACAGTCAAGGGCCCTACACCTTAGGAACGGATTCCACCTTAGTAATGCTGGGTTTTGCAGAATACATCATGTCAGTGCTCAGAAAGCAAACTTGTAGCACCAGCTGTCCCTAAGTACACTGCCACTGGTTTCCCTGCTTAGAGCAACTATAATTGGTTGCCTTTCTGTGCTGAGGGCTTAGGAAGGCAGGTGGGGAGGTGGAGGTACCTGCACAATGGATGCCTGCCAAAGATCCAGCTGACAAACTTTGCACACCTTGAGAGTCTGATTACAGCATTCTTGGCTGTAATCTAGGGTTCTGATTTGACTTTATCTTGTCTTCGTTCTTTGCTCCATGATTTTAGTTACCTGTTACTTTGTGTTTATTTAGCCTAACTCCTAAGTATATTGTATAGCTGTAGCCAGGCTTCACATTCCTGGCAGCTTAATCGTTAGTTGTAAGCTCACCTAAGAATTACAGTTTCCTTTTGTCATTGGAATCTGTACCATACCAGTGTAACAAGCTGAGGACCAGCTTTCAATGAAGGAAGACATTATGGGACCCAGTGTCACAAACATTTTGGAAGAAAGGTTTCCAGGAACTCAGTGTGCCTCCTGTGACCTTGGTTCCCACTCAGTGTTCTGGAAACTTTACCCTTCCAAGTACCTGCTTAGTCTGAGATGTGCTCCAACACAGACCACAGGCTCTCCTGGGGGGAGGGGGGTCCTTACTTTCCTAGTTTATTTCCCTGGCTAATACAGGATGCTCCTTTGAGTTTGACACATCCTGGTGTGTCCAGGCACAGCTTTGGGCCCAAGAATGGGGCTCAGACCGGTGCATCCAGAAAGCACCTAATAATGGAAATTACCAGGTCACTCCCTTCTACCTCTTGGAATTTTCTTCCTCTTGTAGGTTTTTGCTTGTTTGTTTTTGACTATTTTTAATTATTTTGCCTTCTGCATAATTGAAACAAACCATTTTCTGATTTTACTTGGCTGTTTATAACTAATTTATTGCACATAGCATAGACATTTTTTTTATCAGTGAGGTTGATTCGAATTGCCTCTTTATTTAATTCCAAGATGAAAAAAATCAACCTGCTCTCCAAGGGCTGGCAGTGATGAAGGGCTCTCGGAGCTCTTACTTAGGGATGCTCACTTCAGAGGGAGTTTGAAAAGGCACAATCTGCTGGAGATTTCCTGGGCTGTGCATACTTCCACACAATGTTGTGACTTCCTGGATGCTGTCCCCTTGACAGATAGCAGTTTAGGGTGCACTGTACTCTATGAGGACAGACGGCAAGTGTCTGCTTTATCCTGTGCATGAGGCATCTCTAGGATACAAACAAAATGGAGGGAAAACATTTCCACATAGCCTTCTGAAGACTCCCCTCCACCTCTCCCAACCAACCCCCCGAAGGTTAGACCTGTCCTAAATTCTCATTCATTACACTCCTAAAACCTAGAAAAATATATAAAGGAGGAGAGTGTCTGAAGTTGGCGCATAACTAAGAATGTCCAGGTGATGGAGCTTAGTAATCCAGCATTCATCATGGTAGAGGCAAGAAGATCCGAGTTTGAGGTCAGCCCAGGCTATGCAGTAGATGAGAGACAGCGTGAACTGTATTGTGAGACATTGTCCAAAGCAAGTAAGCATACAAACCAACAAAAAACTTGAAGGGAAACCAAAGCCACAAACTTTCTAGGAAGCCTAGCTATACCTTAGTGTCCTTTATTCTCTGAACAAGTGGAGATTTCCCCCACTAAAGGACAAGGGATATGTCCATACTTTGGCTACTATATGTAGCAGGTAGAGGGCTGATGACATCTACTGAGAACAGCTCAGGGATGTTCCTGACCCTCACAACAACAGCACCCCATGGAATAAACAATCACTTTTAAAAGTTGCTTTGGTTATGGTGTTCTATTACAGCAATAGACAAATCAGTTGATTAATGATTAATGTAGGAGGCAGCCACTCTGAGTAGAACCATCTCTATGCAAGTCAGCCTGGACTGTCTAAGAAAGGTGGCTGAACATGAGCCAGAGAGAGCTCTGACAAGCAAAGTCTTGATTTCCACTTCAGTTCCTGCCTCTAGTTCATGCCTTAACTTCCGCCAATGATGGACTGCTATCTGAAAGCAAATGCTGAAATAAATCCTTTCTTCCCCCTAAGTTGCTTTTGGCCAGAGTGTTTTTTATCACAGCAGCAGACTAGACCACCTCGTCAAGTCCACACTCCTCCCTTAATCAACTTTAATGAGTCTGGAAATATTTCCCTAGGCTGTAACTTCTTCACTAAGAATTGGAACAAAAATGGAAGGAGTGACATGGGAATGAATGGGCCAAAGTAAACAGAGAATGTCACTGAAACCAAACCTAAAGTGACCACAGGAACTATGGCCATGGCCATTTCTATGGATGTGGGGATAATATCATGTCTTTGGTCCTCCATATCTAAGAAATTGGTCACAGATATTAAAAATATGAATGTCTCCATGGAGATGGAGAATATTTTCCTATATGCATTGAAGGTATGTTATGAAGAATGAAACTGTCTCCATAAACCCATTCATTTCTTATGATATTTGAATGCATTCAATTTATAGATTTATTTGATTTGTAATTAAATCAGCTAGTGTTGTTGGCTATCTTCATGGAGGTAGCTGTGTGTTGATGGATGAGACTTGGACAGCTCAGGGACTTACACAGTTATCTTTTGTTAACAAGCATGATATATGAAATTGTGGACCTGTCTCAGTGTTGTAATATGTCAGAACTGCAGGCTCTGAGGATGACCTCACTCTGGCTTCAGGTGAGGCTCTGAGGTGTGGCAGGTTACATCGATTGCCAGAAGTGTGTGCACCAGAGCAGACTGGAACCCATTATTGCTCCCAGTGACCTCTACTGCCCTCACAGCTCCTTGGGAAGAGCTGTTGAAATAGTGAAAGGCAAAGGCTTAGTCTCATAGGTGGATCCTTACTGAGGACTTGAAACAGGAGTCACTGTTGTGCTAAGGTGATGGTATAGACCATGCTCAATTTCGGTGATGGTATTGTTGCTATATAGAGTCCTTGTTCCTGTCTTTCCTCCTTCTCTTCCTTTCTCTCTTTCTGTGTCTCCCTCTGTCTCTCTCTCTTTGTCTCTCTCTCTCTCCCCCTTCCTACCTCCCTTCCTTCTATCAATCCTTCTTTCCCTTCCTTCTTCCCTTCCCTCCTTCCCTTCCTTCTTCCTCCATTTATCTTCCTTTCCTCCCTTCCATCTAACAGATGCATGTTGATTATAGTCATGAGGTCTGTGCATCTTCACCTTCCACAGATGCTATCATCTTCCTTTCCAGCAAGTCTCCAGAGAAGGGTTTGCACATGCACACACACGCTTATATACACATACAGAGCTGTGTGTCTGCTGCCTCACATACTCAGTAACAGTTAATACCATTCATATTCTATTTTAGATAGTCTGGTCATAGTTTTGAACTCACCTTTCTTTGGTATCTAGCTTTGAGCACATTCTGTGTATTGATAAAAAAAAAAAGGTATCATCATCATTATAATTATTATTAGTATTTTCTCTTCAGGCTTGTGTGCTTTCCTGTGCTAACAGCCCCTTACTCAAAAGTTCTAGGCAAGAGCCTTGTACAAGTATGTGTGTACTGTGGGTTTTTTTCTCAGCTCAGTAACTGTAACTTTTCTCTCAGTGTTTCCGTTGGTTGGCATTTAAAATTTGTCTTGAAGACTTGCAGAAAGACACTGAATGGAGTCATCTCTGGTGACTGTCCAGGTAGTGAAGCTTCACATTTTTCCAGCGAGCTTATCTTAAATAATAAATGTGGAAGTCCACAGTTATCTGTCTGCTGGTCACAAGATTTAAAATAAAGTTGAATAATGTATTGTCTCTATCTTCAGTCCAACCTGACCCTATGTTCTCAGATTTTAAGAATTTAAATGTGGGATGCATAGCCAACTCTGTGAAGAAATTTCAACAATGTTCACTGTAATTGCTTCAGAGAATCAGAGTGTGAACAGGGCGGCAGTGTCCTCTGTCTCACAGGAGCCCTTCACTTGGCAGTCACTGCATTTTATAGGAAACTTTGCATACTACTGTGGGAGTGTTGCTTCTAGATAGTTGGCATTGCTCTGGACAACCTCCGAGGCTGCAGGATGTCTTGCCTACCACAAAGTAGGTGCTCAACAGTGATTATGTGACTGACGATCTAAAATCACGAATGTCAATAGTATTCCTTCTGGTGTAGTGTAGGATGACTTTGAACTTCTGAACCTTCCACGTCTATTTCTCAAGTGCTGGGTTTGTAGACATAGCCCACCATAATTGCTTTATCCTGTGCTGAGACTTGAACTCGGGGCTTTGCACCTGTGAAGCCAACACCAATTCATCTACATCTGCAGCCCATGGGAAATACCAACAGGTCAACTGATAAGCACTTGAAACCTTCCCTATAGAAATGAGATGCACATGTGCTTTACATTTGAGTCCACAAAGAAATTATTTTAGATGCCAGGGTGCAGTGAGCAAAGACTCCCTCTTCTCCCGACAATCTAGTAATTAGTGAATTCCCTTAACTGTAAGTTGTCCTAAGTTTCCCTGTGCGACCTGCTTGCATAAAGCCGGTTCAGACCAACATTATTGTGGCAGGCCCATGAGCTGCAGGCAGCTTCTGACTGCTGGAGCTGGCTCCTTCATGGTTAACCTTTCCAATACAGTCTCAGAAAAGGGGTTTTACTTAATATTGTACCTGTCAAATTCCCAGAGCTGCGAGTAAATGGAAGATACAAATTATGTTGTAAAGTGAAATATTTTGTGTTATTCTACAGTTTGGTTGATTTAGGAAGAAAATGAACTTTGACAGCTTGATCTTTTCAGTTCAGTGGATTCTAATGGTCCAAAACAAAAGCCCACGCCACAGGCTCTTCTTCCCTTGCTATTTATGAGTGGTGTAGCGGCAAGCTCTTCCCATACTATAGACCCAGGACAACCGGCTCCATGCTATGGGTGTACTGGCTCTTGGGAAGAGCTGGATCATGCTGGCTGTTCGTATTTGTATATATCTAAATAAATACTCACCACCCCCATTAGGGGAAGGAAGTCTCTCCATGCCTGGACTACTTGCCTAGGTGTTTTTCCCAGGAAGAAGGGACCCTGCCCCTTGTTTGTCTAATGTGTCACTGCGGTTGCCTTGACTTTTGTGCCTATATCAATGTGGTTGCATAGATGCTTACAGGAGCTGCTTGGCTGGAGTACACAGGTACAGTTTGGTCAGAAGGCTCTTTACTTTTCCAAGATGAAGCGCATAGCCTTCTTATGCCCATGATTCTCGTTGGAGGGCAAGTATCCCATGACATCACCACCTTCAACTTTACCCTTGTGATGCCTTGGGGAGGGCTGTGGGATTTGACGAGACAATGAGTGTTTTGTAAGCCTGGCTTCCTTTGGTAGGTGCTGAACTGTAAGTGCCTTCCACTTTTTGTTAAAGCCTTTGGCCTTCACACTCTCAATAGGCATCTCCCTTTGCCCTAAAGGAGAGTGTCAGGCAGTGCTGTGGGTGCACAGGCTCCTGGGAAGAACAGTAGGTGGCAATTTTAGCTCTTCCTCTGAAAGCCCCCAAGCATAGCCCTTGCCACCCCATGGCTGTCTCCTAGCCACTCTCCCCAGTATCCTTGGGATCAAGGGGTCGGGAGTCTGCTTTGCTTCTTCAGACTGAATTTTACTGGGTAACTAAAGATAGTGACCACTGGGAGGAAGGGTCTCTAATCAGCTACTAGCCTGCAGGTGATTTGGAGGTGAGGCATAAGGAGCAAACTGAAAAGTGGGTAAATGTCTTTGTCTTTGATGTTAAACCTAGACATAAGGGGGATGCAGAGAATATAATGTGTTGATCTTTTATGAGATGCTCTTATAAGTAAATGTGGTTTGGTCATAAGTCAGAGTCTGGTACTCCTTCCTGATATTATGATGTGGGTTGAAACCTGCCAGAAATCATTGCAAAATGGATTGCTTTATTTCTCACTGATGTTCTGCTTACAGGATAGAATTGGAGTGGTTTTATAGCTTAAAGAAACTATATCTAAATAGATGTGTACAGGAGCCAGAGTTGAACACCTGGGGCAGGAGGAAGGTCCCTTTGTCTACAGGTAGTTCCAGGGTTAGTTTGGAAATCCAGACTTTAGAACATAAAAATGATATTAAAGTTAGGCTTCCTAGAGACATCAAATCAAGGAGCATGGACAGGGGTACAGGCTAGAGAGTCGACAAGAAGCATCTAGAATAATCTAGATCTCAGATGGTTTCATTCTAGAGTGAGGGGTCATTCTGCAGAGGAGAAAACGGGACATTTGGAGTATTTTCCAGGCAGGACCAAATAAACTTGTTATGGTCTGGCTACAAATGAGTCAAGAGTGAAAGAAAAGGCATCCTGTTGTCAAGTGTAGCCAAGGGTGATTGGCAGGTCTTTCAATGTGGTGGGGATGCAGATTAACAGTGTTGGGGTATTCCCAAGCTTTGTTTCCAATCTTGCTCAGTATTTCTTCACCACCACCCCCCACTATCACCCTCCTACAGAGAAGAATTACACTTAGTCTCCACTTAGTTATGAAGAAAGTTAAACACTGTAATATTTTTGCTGCTCTCCCCAAAGAGCTGATGTTCACCGGTTGCCCTTAGGATTGCATGATCTGCAGACTCTAAGGAGACAAACACTAGAAGTGTCCAGCTAGAGAAACTGGAAGTCAGAAGTTACAATTCAGGGTGTCACTATCGATTGCATGATGTTATCAAGATGCCCTGGGGTGAAATGTAGCTAGAGAAGGGGAGTAGAGGTAGTTGGGAGTCCCTGTGGCTAAACAGATAAAAAACATTAACTTGTGAATGGGAGCCAATGACAGGAGGGGGGAAGCATACAAATTACAGATGTGACCTAAGGAAGTGGCTGTGATAGAGGTCACTGCTGATGTCAACCATGGCTACCCCTGTGGTGTTAACAGGTGTGTGCACTGACCTTGGGCTGCTCTAGGTGGGTTTCATGGTGTTTTGCTCATAGATAGGGTGTGTTTAGGGGCCTGTGATACCAAGATGGCTTCTCTATATTTCCTGTATCTCTGATGGTGGTAGAGAGGTGTTGAGAGTACTCTGACAGAAGAAGGAAAGATGATGCAGAGGGTGGAGTTGAGGAAAGTTGGAATAGCACTAGCAACAGGGCTGGGAGGGTAGTTGTTTTATTAAGACACTTGGGGAAACAGAGTCAACATGTATACAAATGTAGGAAAACTTTATGTGGCTTTTGTTTCTCAAGACTGAAGCTTAGTCATTAGCAGTAAGGGGTCAAGGAAGTAATGGGGGATTTGGGTTCATCTGTATGTATGTCTTACCCATGTTAACTCTGCCTAGGTCATTTACCATGTGTCCCTCACCATGGGTGGCCCCATGTGCTACCACCTTGAGACTCATGCTGTATTGCATAATGTTTGGGAGAGACTCAGGAGTACAGAAGTATAAAAAGATATATCACTTTAAATAACTGCTACTAAGTCACACTCCCATGAACATTTCTAGATGGATTTTGTCTTTTAAGCCTCAACAAACCCTATTAACCATCAAAACCCACTGTTCTCTCAAAGTAGCCCTCTCTGGCTCCTCCTCTGCAGGTATATATAGCAGCCTGGTCTTGGGGCTGGGAGAGGATGTAGGAATCAGAGATCCCCAAAGAGGTGAAATATATATCACACACACACACACACACACACACACACACGTATGTATGTATGTGTATATATATATTATCCTGTTGCTAGTTTTCTGCCCCCAAAGCCAGTTGCATAGTACTCAGATATCTTCCCAGACCAGATGCCGTGCTGCTTCTCTGCTGCCCCAGTTTGAAATTCCTGGGAGGCCCTGCCTCCTGTTTCTTTTCTTGACTTCCATCCTCTTGTTCTCATATCCCAGGACCCAGCTATGGTGTACTTCAGGCAGGTGACTCACAACTCCCCATCCCTTTTCCATTTGTTCAGAGGTATATAATACACATATCTTCTCAGACCTCCTTCATCTGGGCCAAACAGTCTCAGAGGCAGCAAAATGAAACTTTGATTAGTCCAATCACTCTTTGGTGGAGGCCACTGCATTTCCAGTTTCTCTACAGCTGAGCACTGGAAGGGAATGTAGAAATCACATGGTGGTACGTTTCACAGACCATTCCCCATAGCTGACTTCCTAGTACCTCAGAGACATAAAATATATATCCCTAGAGCTAGTGAGCCGTTGATTAGCACACACATGCTGGGGAATCCAATGGGCTAGATGAATTGTACTGATTATGCTTGTACTATTATGCTTGGACTATTAGTGATAGCCCCAGCAGCCATGACTAAGAGGCCCCCATCTCAGCTGCCTCTGTATGGGAAGCCCAGCTCACAGGGCGCACACTTAGTTTGCCTTTTAGAAAAAGATCGTAGTCTGGAGACAGGTTTGGAGCACTGGCCTTGGATGCACTTTCTGTACTTAACGATATTGTGGAATAATTTAATCTAGTATAACCAAATATATTCCCAGTTGTTTATCAGAAAGT
Source organism: Cricetiscus sungorus (assembly GCA_030556225.1). Classification (NCBI taxonomy): domain Eukaryota; kingdom Metazoa; phylum Chordata; class Mammalia; order Rodentia; family Cricetidae; genus Cricetiscus; species Cricetiscus sungorus. The sequence continues at coordinate 94,378,280 of JANBXA010000007.1, forward strand.
TGTTAAGATGGTTGAGTTTTAAAAACACTAATACATATAGGACTTGGGGTATAGCTAGATGGTAGAGTGTTTCTCTAGCACGTATGAGACTCTCTACCTTTAGCATTGCAAATAATAATGATAATGTGTACAACTCAGGTGAGCTTTATTATGACCCTGTCCATATATAAATGTGTACCCACTTCCCAAAGGCCACTGATAGTCAGGTTGCTTCCTTGTTGGTTTGTTGATCTTAGTTAGTGCAGATGTACTGGTGTAGATCTCAGAGTACTTCCAGAAGCCAACTCAAGCCTTAGAAGCCAAGTAAGAACTGAAGGCAATTGGTGAAGGACTTTGAACCCCATGCCCTACTTGTGTCCTACATAATATTGTGGTAAATTACAAACGTATGATAACAGATGTAATTGCATGAATCAGGTAGGGAACTGTGCATACGCAATGCCTGTATGCTTTGTTCCACCCATGGAATTTCATGTTCTTGTCACTCAGCACTAGTTAACCTATATCATATAGGTTTAAAAGGAAGTGTCTTGTTAAAATTAGTATTTATGATGGATAACCTAATTGTCAACTTAACACAACCTAGAGTGACCTGGGAAGAGTCTCCCTGAGGGCTTTTCTACATTGGATTGGCCTGTGTGGTGGTAGGGATTATCTTGATTAAGCTCACTGATGCTGGGACCAGCCCACTGTTGGCAGCGCCATTCCCTAGGTAGGTGGCTCTGCACTGTGTAAGAGCAGAGAAATTGAGCTCCCTACAAATAAATGAGCATACAGACATTCATCTTTCTCTGTGGTCTTGACTATGTATATGATATGACTAGCTGTTTGAAGTTCCTGCCTTGATTTACCCCCAAAGATAGACTGTAACCTGGCTTTGTAAGCCAGACAAACCTTTTCTCCCCTTAGTTGCTTTTTACCAGGGTGTTTTGTCAAAGCAACAGAAATGAAACTAGAACAGCACCTCATCAGTCAGTGCTGAGTGTGGGCAATTTAGCATGTAGGTGTCCCTAAATGTGTTCACTTCCTCTTTTAGAAGGAGGAGGTCTAAATGCCATGTGTTTGCCTTGCCCAAGTAGACCCTCATATGTTCCAATGAGTAAATCTCTGCAGCTCTCCCACTGCTAGGTTTGCTGTTACTCATGAGCCCTTGAAAGGTGATAGCTGAGCTTCTAGAGCCTCAGGAAAAGAGTGCAAAGTTTTCTTATTTCCTTTAAGATACAAGAAAATGGAGTTAGAACAATGGCTCAGCAGGTAAGAGCAAACACTGCTGTTGCAGAAGACTGTGTTCTATTCCCTGCATTTATTCCCGTGGCTCACAACCATCTGCAACTCAGCACCTGGGGATGCATCTGATGCCTCTAGTATCTGAGAGCATCTAACTCACATGCACGTACTCCTAGACAGACACATGAACGTACACATCGTAGCAGAAATAAATCTTAACATGTTTTCTTAAAGAAGTCGGAAAATATTGTCAAGGAATCAGGAGTTGAATTCAATGGACCAGAAGCTCATCCTCTGTTTCCACCTGACATCTCCTGTCTAGTCTGAGGGAATTAAGCAAAGGTGAGGGAGCGATGGGTAACTAAATTCAGAAACTCATAGAAGTGGCCAACATAACTACACAGCTTTCTAGTCTTCCCCAATCCCAGGGCACTGAGCCTGAATGCTCTGTGACAAGGTAAAGTACTTTCTTGCCTGACAGGGGAGGGGGCTGGGTAATGATGGGGGCAGGATATTTTGTTCTCCTTCCACAGGGGCAATTCTTTCTGGTCCAAGTGTAGTCACCTATTTTGGTAAGCTCTAGGATGCCCTGAGCATTGTTTACCATGTATAGCATTTCCTGAATGCCAAACAGAATCAGTAGCAGTGTTTAGGCATTGAGCAAACTGAAGTATAGATGAGTGCACACAGCCTCTTGGAGCCTCTGTGCCCCCCTGTAGCTGATAGAGATGCCTTGAACATGCCAGGTTCCAGGAAATACTTGGTGGACTGATAGACACTCTGCTTCCTGCTTTATAGTTGGTAATTTTCTGGTGCCGTGTTTTCTGTGTACAGGTATGAATATAAATGCGTGTTTCCCCGCAGTAAGTCATAGTTGTGGTGTTTGAGAACATGGTTAGACTTCTGTGTGACTTTTATATAGACTCTCTTAAAAGATAATGAAATTTATAGCAAAGCATTTAGCATTTATTGAGCTTTTAGTCTGTGCTTCACACTTGGCACTATATTTAAAACCCTCTTGGTAGCTACAGAGGTCAGGTCTTGTGGTCCTTACTGCAGGGGTGATGGAGCTGACCTTGATAATCTTCTCTGGGCACAGCAAGGTCCCCTGGCTAATCAGTCATTCTAGATCGGTGTTTTCCTGGCTCCAGAGCGTACTCCCTCCTTTTAAAATCCCCACTTCATTTTCATACCCTCACCCCTACTCCATTATATCTTCTCTGCCATGTTTTTTTCTGTCACGTGGAGGAAAGGGTGAGACCTGAGGTCATCAGGCCATGTAGTCATATGGATAAGCATTGAGTTGCCTGCTCTGTACCACTGCCTGCTCTGCCTGCTCTCCTGGGCATGCATATATAGCTGAGATTCAATGGAATCTGGTGGTGCTCACCACTGCCTGTGCCTGTGCTCACCTTGCTCAGTGCACTTTGCATGGGGCAGGGAAGGCAGGCTCCCATCCCGGGCTGCCAGACCAGCTCCTGCCAGACTGCAGTGGTGAGAGGGTGCAGCAGCCCTCCTCCTCCTGCTCATGGTTCAGGAGGGACGGACGTGCCTGGCAATTTATAAAGGATTATCGCACGCAAAAGCAGTATTTGCTTCATTCCCTCATTTCTCATTCGCCCACAGCAGTGGCTTTCCCCCCAATATCTCCTTACAGCAGAGTGGTAAGAAAGTGACCTTAGCATTGAATCAAATACCTCACATTCTTTTTTTTCCAAGAATTTTGGAAATTTATTTCATATACCTTTTTTTTTTTTTTTTTTTTAGCTGGTAAGGAGAGAAACTTTTGTTCTTTTGTTTGAGTAAAATGTGCTGGTAGCTGGTAGTGAATCTCTTTTCTTTCCCTGTGAGGATTTCCTTTTCAAGTTAGACAAAAATACTTCATGTTTCACCCATCCGGCTCTCCTGTCCTCATCACCTTGCATTGGGACAACGCCGGACTCTTGGAAAAGTGAAGGTGGAATGATGGGAATTCACCCATCCATGAGCTGCTGGGGATGGGGTGTGAGATCCGCTATTTGTTCTCCCAGGCACTCAGCCTCCTGCAGACAAGGTTGACACCAGTGTGTTCAGGGCTTAGATTGTCTGTCAGCCACCCCACAGGGGGATCTTGTGCAGGCAGGCATGGTGTGTGGTGGAGATGCACAGTCTGCCCTTCCGCAATGTTTGCTAGTTTTCCAAGAGCTGCTTTACAACTGCAGAGGTGGCTCTTCTTCCGCTATCTCTTTATTTTACTCTAAAGTGGGGTAAATCAAGACTCTCTCACAGGCTAGGGAGAGAGATAGCTCAGTCCCCAGAACCCAGGGGGAAATGACCAGTGTGGTAGAGCAAGCTTGTGATCCCAGTGCTGATGTGTGGGGCTTGCTGCCAGCCAGCCGAGCCTACTTGGTGAGTTAGGCCAGGAAAGACCCTGGCTTGTAAGAGATGGACTGTGTTTTTTTAGAACGACAGCTCAAGTTTCTCTATGGTCTCCATACATATCATGTGTGTGTGCACGCACATGCGTGCACGTGTGCATGCACACACACACACACACACACACACACACACACACACACACAAATTCATCAAGACAGAACATTTTCAGCTCTTCCATTTATAAGAAGTGCAGAGGTGATGAATCCATGTTTCTTCCTTCCTTGAGTTAGCGATGGCCGACACTGTTTAGTTTATCCAGCTATTCCTTTGGAATTTACAGTAAGGCCACGTTTAATATATTTCCATTTAGCAAGTATTTGTTTTCAATAACTGCCTTGGCTCTTTATTTGATTTGGGGAAAGGGGGCCTGGTCCTCTATATTTTCAGTGTGGTTAGAAATAGAGGCTCCAGGGTTTTGCCCCTGATGTAATTTTATTTTTAAATTGAAAAGTGGATTTATTTAATGTCCTCTAAGCAGCAAATTCACAAAACCTTGGCAGCCCTAAAATGCACGCCAAAGTTGTAATTGGTAAGAAGTTAGCAAGAAAGAAGGATTAGCTTGTTGAACCGTGGCACAGCAAATTGTCATGGTCTTGAGTAGTTTTGTGTCTTGTTGAGAAAATGACCCTGAATTTTGTATGCATCCCCATACAGTGACATTCGAGCCCCAGCATGAAGATGCTCTTTGCAGGGAGAATTTATAAATGATATTTCTTGACCTTCCTAGAGGAACAGAAAAGGACTTGTCATTCCAGAATGCCTAGGAAGAAAATCTCCCAGTTGACCAGAAGGCCATGCTGTCCATGGCCACAGATGCTGAACAGCTATGGGATATCATGGCCAAACTTTCCCATTTGTCATTTTCTGTTCTCTTTCTCATTCCATCACCCATTGCTTCACAGGCACCACCAAGAAAGTGACCCTGAGTACCCATGGTTGTTGGAGGCCAGCATTAAGCATCAGAGCTGTCCTAGGCTGGACTTTAATGTCATCTTGAGTTCCTAACTATAGGGTACCTCAAGACCATGTTAGCATGGGGAAGATGTTGTTTCAAAGAAGCCTGTGCTTCACAGCCAAGCCTGGACCTTGCCCAGTTGCAGGTTTAGATTCAGTATGACTTTGGGGACTAGATTTAAGAATACATTGCGATTTTCACAATTGTTGACTGTTCCACATATGAGCCATGATCCCCTATCCCTTTCTCTCTATCTCTCCCTCTCTACCCTTCTTACCTTCTCCCATGTCCCTTCCTCTTTTGCCCCTTACTTTCTCTGTGGAAGAATTCCTGTTTCAGGAAAGATACGTAAGAACCCAAGGGTGATACATTGTGTGGCAGGAAGGGATAAGAACTGAATGGAAGCTTCCTAAGCATGGTCCCCCAACACAGGGATTCAGAAAAAGTATAGTTGCTCCAGGACATGGGCTTCAAAGGAAAAATGGTATGTGTGTGATGTTAGTGACCAACCCTAGGCACCTGTACATGCTATCACTGGACTGCATGCTAATTTTGAGGATGCAAGACCCAAGAAGATAGGATAGTTCCCATGGCTGGAGGAAACAGAGCCTATGAGCACCCAAAGATACACAGCATCTTTATTAGGTGATGAGTTATTGACCCGGAGCAGGAGGGTGTAGGACTTAGCAGGTTGAGATCTTAGGGAGGAGTGCTGGGGACACATCACCCCAGTGACCAGCTCAGAATGTATGGCTCCATATCAACCAGGAAGTGACATTTCCTCCTGAAGGAAGCTGGTGGACCAGTTCCATATCACGGAGGACTTGATCTTAGTGGCTTGCTTAAAATTGCACCCATGTATTCTCTAAGGTCTGGTTAGCAAATGTCCAAAAGGGATTCATGAGTAAAGTCAAATTTTCTCAGGTGGTATTTGTTTCAGGAGGATGTGGGGAGAATCCTTTCTCTTACACCTCCAATATCCAGAAGCTGCCTGCTTTTCTTGGTTTATGGCCTCTTCAGTCTTCAAGGCCAGAGGACATGTAAAATCTTTCTCACTTCCCTTCTCTCATTGACACTGCCTCCTGCCTCCATATTTTCCTTCAGGGACCATGTGTGTGATCAAGGATAAAACCCAATCACACTGTTGGGTGTTTGGCATCCCTGATTCTGCCTGTTGCCTTGGTCTCCATGCATAATATACTCACAGCATCACGAGGGGTGAGGAGGGGAGCTTTGACCATCTTTCTGCTTACTAAGGCAGGCGTGGCTTATCTTGTTTCTCTGAAAATGGGATGGAGCCTGACACTCAGTGGATGCTCAAACCTGGTGCTGAAGAGTGTGGGGTAGGTATAACATGGATGTTTCTTCTCCTGTCTTCTTTATTCTTCTACCACTAAAACTCCCTCTGGATGTACTTGCTGTGGGGAGTTCTGGTACATGGTTTATGGGTGGACTGACCCACCCTGTTTCTTTGCAACAAAGTAAGCCCCACCCACTCTAACAGAGACCCCCCCCCCTTCTGCTCATTCTCATACTCCAGAAAGGCTGAGATTCTTCTCTGGAAGCCAGCTAGCCTCTGTTGGCTTAATCAACTCTAGACTTTCTGACGCATATAAAACCTTGCCAGATTGTGGCTGTGACCAGAGTTAAGCAAGGGAGACTCCATTGCTTTGATAGTTACAAGACTCACCAGCAACATCCTGTCCTTCTACTCACAGGATCAGAAATCCTACTAGGATTTCTGGTCCTGCAATCCATCCATGGCCATCAGGGTGACTGCCTGGGCTGTTGCCCTGCTGTTCTTTTTAGAAGAAGCCAAGGGCCCAGGCCAGTTGACTTCTTCCTTGCTTAAGATGAAGTCCTTCCTGTGAGCCTGAGACAGAATGGGGTTTCCTCAGAACCTGGCCTGAGGGAGCCTTCACCCTAGCAGATAGCCTACCTAGGGAGGAACTGTGGTGAGAACTCTGCAAGGATTATGTTGGAGGTGGTGTGAACCCCTTTCTACCAAATGCTACTCCCATCACTTCCTCCCCCCCCCTTCCCATGCTCACTCTCTCATGCTTGCTCCTTATCAAGAGCCAGCTCTGTTCCTGTGACAGCCAGCTGTCACTTCTTAGTGGCAGATGTGATTTTAGAAAAGGGAAACAACAGTCAGTCTGTGATTTAGGTCCCACAGAGCAGCTGAATGGGATAGCTCAGCCCTGCTTTGCTGTCCTGATCTGATTTCTCACCAGGGAGGTCAGAGAAACTTTACAAAGTGGAGGACCACTGAAGACTTTCCTTCCTGTGGGTCATGCATTAAGGCTAGAAGGAATTACACCACTCGGTACTGGTCTGAAGGCTACATAGGTGAGGATAGTGTGTGGTCTTTCAGGGTTTCAGGACACTCTTGTAGTTTCCTACAGTTTGAGTTCCCTGTGAACTTTACCATCACGGTGTACTTTTTTTTTTTTTTTTTTTCTTTTACCATCACAGTGTAATCTGGGTGTGCTGGGCTTTTTCCTTACCATGCACCAAGCATTCTTCATCATCACCCTCTGCTCTACAGGAATCAGCACAATGGGTGGACCACTTGCCAGCCCATCTTCGCTCTGTGTGCATTTAATTGCTCTCAAGTTACATCTGCTGCAGATAACATTGTAGGCTGCGCGTTCGTGCGTATGGTTTCTATATTTTGGATTGTTTCCTAGGATTCGTTCCCAGAAGTGGGATTACTAGGGCTCGATACACACTGTCAAATTGCTTTCCAAAAGGACTTTACCCACTTACTGTACCCATGCCAGAATCTAGTATTATCTTAAACAAGAAAAGTTTATTTAATGCAATGGTGAAAATTCTCTTATGCTGATTAAATTAGCATTTCTTCAATTGTTTGCAACATAAAATAGTTCATTCACTTTACTTATAACTCCTGCTTTGGCCCTCTGTATTTATTGGATTTTAATCTTTTTATCCCTTTAAAAAAAGATTTAGTTTTAATTTGTGTATGTGTGAATGTCTGCATGAATGTGTGTGTGCTGGGTGTAGAGGTCAGAAGAGGATGTTGAGTGCCCTGGAACTGGAGACACCATGTGGATGATGGGACTCGAACCTGGGTCCTCTGCAAGAGCACCTGGTATTCATAACCACTGAACCATCTCTCCAGCCTTTAAACCAGCATTTTTATAACATTTGCATATCCATAGGTATATTCAATTGTCGTGTGTGTGTGTGTGTGTGTGTGTGTGTGTGTGTGTGTGTGTGTGTGTGTGTGTTAGTGTTACTCTTTGCCATCTCACTTCATATGGTTTTCTGAAATTGTGTCTGGTGTTTGTGGTACAATGTTTTGCACATATTCCATCTTTTCCTGCATGATTTCAATATGTGTCAAATTGACTTAAAAAATGCTGCATCACCTCTCATGAATTAATCCCCCTCACTGTAGTTTCAAGTGATCCATTCAATTCAATTTTTGAAACAATATTAGAGGGAATTTGGGGGCTGCTTCATTGATGCAAGTAACCCCTTATTCTCTAGTTAAAACCACATTGTTCTGGCCCTGTGGTGTTTAAATACCTGCTGGCCCAGCTCTGCCTCCTTTATTCCTCTTCTGGGCTTTTCCTTAATAACCGAGCCTATTGTTTTAGCAAAGAAAAATCTAAGATCATCTTGAGAAACCTGTGGAAAGTAGTTAATTTCAAATCCTGCTTGGATTTACATTCAAGCATCATGCAATTGTGACTCAATTTGGAGTACTGTCCTTGTGCCCAGTGTGCTTTGTTCTAGGTCTCAGTATACACATTTACTATGAGCAGTAGCAGAAGGTCCAAGCCAATTCCCACATCTTCTAGCTTCCAGTAGAAACTTCCTGCTTCTCCAGACTGGTGGATGGGGCTGTTGCTTCCACTCCAGTAGACAGCAGGATCTGGAAAGTGGGGAATGCAGAGGTTGGCCCCTTGGCACTGGCATGGCAGCACATGAAATCAAGCCATCCGCCGGTCCCTAGGGCTCTTCATAATGTTGCTGGGATCAAGGAAAAGGGCATCAGGGACGGGATGCTTTTGAATGAATGTGGAGGCTTTGGGCCGAATAGACCACCACCATCTAGGCTCTGTGAAGTGGAATGAGTATATTGACCCCATCAATATGCTGACTGGAAATTGGGGCATCTCGTGAGCCTAGGCTGGCTTCCTACTTCCAAACCATCTTTCAGAAGCCAAGTCAGGTATTTCCCTTGCTGGCTCATGGGATTGTTCTGTGTGATTTTCTAGCAGGCTTCCTATGACAGTGGTCCCCCAAAATGCCCACTGCCATATACTGCCTTCCCTGCAGTCTCTCAGATGACTTTGAGCCTGTACCCCATGCCCTTCTCATGTAAAGGAGGTGACAAGCCTTGGTGGCCCTCACTGCCCATCTGCGATCTTTACTTTTCTGCTTGAGAACTATCAGGATCCTATGATTTGAGAGTCTTTCTTCATTGGTAGTCTGAAGAGGCCTTTGTTTTAATTTCAGATTTAGAATCTGAGTCTTATACCCATATTTTCTATCAGCAGCTTGTAGATATCATGCCATCTTTGGGATTCTGTGTCTCTGTAGATGGTAGTGTGTCTCTTCTTGTGATGAGTTGTTAATTCAAATGGCATTTTATTAAGGGACCTTTCATACATGGAGAAAGGTAGAATGGAACCATCTGTTAACCTTAGCTACTGTCAAGCCAAGCTAAGCTGCTTGTAGTTATTATCACACTGTCATTTTTCACCATTATTCTGAAGATCATTCAGGCTTTGCTTCATTCTGTTCATGAATATTTCAGTTCTATTTCATAAACAAAAGATTATCACATCACCACAAGGTACTAATGTCCCTCAAAAAAAAACTGTTAATTTATGAATATTTTGTCTACATCAATTCAGAATTTAAATAAACTACAAATAACTTTGGAGGTAGGAATATGTAATGTGTTTCTCATACTTGTCAAGGTGTTATGTAGTGTGTCTCTTATTTTAAGATGTTATATGTGGTATGTTTCTCACAATGTCTTGGTGTTGTATTTTCTCACAGTCTTAAGTATATTACATGAGATACGTTGTTCATAATCACTAGAGTGTTGTATGCGGTAATGTTTCTCAGAGCTAAAGGTATTACATGTGGCATGTGTCTTGCAGTCCTTAGGGCGTTCCATGTATTATGTATGTACGTTGCACATAGTGAATTTTATAATACACAGAGTACAAGGTGTTATAGAAAATATACATGTCTTAGGTTCAGACTCATTTTTAGATGACAACCCATCACTTTGTGCCAAGGTTGTTTTGTTTTTCTTATCCTGCCAGCACACCCCAGTCAAGTCCGTGCTTTTCAGGTGCACAAAATGAGCTCCATGAGTGACAATCACCACTCTGACATTTGGAATGATTTCATATTGCATTTGACTTTTAGTGATTCTATCATCATTTTTGTTACAATTATGAGGCTCAGAGACAATAAACAGGTGTTATCTCTACCTCTTTCTTTCCCAACAGGAAACTATTGTTAGTTTTTTGTTTACATATACATCATTGCTTAATTTCAAATGCATATGTTCCCAACCCCATTTTTATTCTGATTAGATAACTGAATACCAGTGATGTGTGTGTTGCATGTACACTTGTGTGAGTGCATGCACACATATGTGCACATTTACTGAGCACTGTATTTGCTCTCTGTCTATCACCCTCCCACCTTATTATGTTCAAGAGAAGGTCCCTTGGTGAACAAGAAGCCTGCTGCTTGGGCTGGGCTGGCTGACTATGGAGCCCTCAGGAACCACCTATGGGTGGTGTTTTTCTGCTGCCCTCTTTCATGTGAGTGAACACTCTTGCTGATGTTTCCTCCCTGCTCTCTCCTCTGTACTGTTGGCTGTTGGCTGTGCATATAGTGTTCCATTTAGCCTTCTAGTATTTTCTGTCTTTGACTTTACTAGGTAGGGCTTTATCTAATGGCCCTGTGTACTCATGTTTTCTCAGTGTTGCCAGTGTGTGTTTAAGATAGGTTCTTCGAAGTAGATTCGATGGGTGGGACTACAAGTCACCGACACTCTGCAGGAGTTATTGAGTTGATCTTTTCACCAATAATGACTAAGCACATTTAATTCTTCAGTAGAATGCTGATAGTCATTTTTTTTTTTTTAAGTGAGTGTGGTGGTGCATGCCTCACTTTGTGAACATCTGTGTGTTTGCTTCGATGCTACCATTATTCAGACTTGGGAGAACCCTAGAATCTCTGTTGCTGCTTTTGGCCCATTCTCTTTCTCTTCTTCTTCTGGGACTCCTGTACTTCGTGGCAGACCTTGGTGTCACATCACATGTCTTTCTAAGGCCTTTTTTTCCCTATCTTAAAAAGTGTTGTGTGTGCACATGTGCAAGTGTATGCATATGTGCAGGCACATATGATGTGCCATGAAGTGCATGTGAAGGTCAGAGGACAACCTTGTCTCCACCTTGCCCTTGTTCAGGGCAGAGTCTCTTGCTCAACCCTGTGGACACTAAGCCAGCTGCCCACAAGCTTCCCAGGATTCTCTTGTCTTCCTCCCATGCTGCCATTGGAACTCTGGGGTTGCAGACATGCTTTACATGGGTTCTGGGGGTTCAAACTCAACTTCTCATATGTGCATGCCATGAGTTCTATGTATTCTTCCCAGCCCTTACTTTGCTTTACTATTGTTTATCGCTGTTTTCTGACTCTGCGTTGATGTAGCTATCCTTTTTCTGATGTATACGCAAGTTCTGACTTTCTTTTCTTATCCTGTGATCTGCTAGTAAACCCATTCATTGTGGTCATGAAATTCTCATTTGGTTTTCACTAATCAAACACTAAACTTCTCTGTTTGGTCCTTCAAAGGTCTCTTAAATATTCTTGGTGGTTCTTGGTTTCTTTGTTCTGTGGGTCTGCTTCTGTTGAGAAGTCTTGGCTTATGGTCTTGTGTTGATTTCCTACATGCCTGGATTTTTAAAAAATAGATGCAAGAGATCCTATTTAAAACAAACAACAAAATCATTTTTAAAAAGACGATATTGTCTTACTTTGTGTAGAATGCACCTTTTCTCTAGTTTCCTGTGGTTTTATGTTTAGTATATCTATGTAAGATAAAACAGCCTTTTCTGTAATACTCGAAATAAAGGTGACAGGTGTTTTGGATGGAAAGCAGATTTTTGTTACATTTTTAGAGCTTTATATTTGAAGCTAGTTGTAAGTTTCCTTGCAACTGTAAGAAATATCGCAGATGGATTCCATAAGCTCTTTGCTCAGTCCCCTCCATGGCTAACATCCTTCATAACTGGAATCCCCACCAAGAAACAGAGTTCTCCTTTTGTGTTCATGGCCACATCCTCCTCCTCACCTTGCTGCATTTCTAACAACCACAATCTCCTCCCCAGAGCTGTAATTTTTTCATTATTAGACTAGAATGCAGATGGGATTGCACAGTTGGTTACCCTTCAAGACTGGCTTTTTTTCCCTTTACCTGTCATACTTCCTTTGAAATCCATCTAAGTTGGATGTAACAACAGCTCACTCCTTTTGGTGTTGTTGAGTAATAGCCCATAATGTGGATATAATGATTATTTTTAACAACTGAAGGTCATTTTTCTTTTTAGAGATATAGGTGTTATGAGTATTCGAGGATAGTTTCTGTGTAAAGAGAAACTTTCTTTTCTCTAACATAAATGTCCAGGATCTCATATCAAGGTATAGGTCTGGGACCCCAGGACTGTCAATCAGTGGGGCTTTCTTTGGGGATTCACACTGTACCTGGTGCTTCATTTCTCCCATTGTTTTCACGCTAACATGCCAGACTTCCCAAGACTTCTGTCTCAGGGTAGCATAGATCTACTGCCTAGGAGCTCTTTGGTTCTGCTTTGATAGAAACCATGGGTGGCAAAGAAGCTGTGGGAACATTGGTCCTGAGCAGCCTTTGTCTCTCGCTGTCTGACAGCAGTGGGGGGGGGGGACAGGGGCAGTGGGCAGGCAGAGCAGTGGCAAGGAGCACCTTCTAGCATTTCAGTGTCTGCACAGGCTTGGGTTACTGGGACCCTGGGGTCTCAGCCCCTTGGCTCTGAAGACTTGAACGCTCTCTTCTAGTGATTACTTTCTTTGGCACCATATAGCTTTTTATCAGCACCCCGTCTTCCTATGATTGCTGCTTCTCCTTCCTCCTTCTCCTCATCTGGATGTTCTCAAGCCCTTCAGCTGCTGCCTGAACAATTCAGGGTACCTGCCTCTGTCAGATCAGATCAGCATGCTCTGCCTGGACTCCAGTCTTAGCCATGATCAGGCACTCTGTCCATTTAGGGGCAAGCTTCCAGGGCAGGATCCCATGATGTCATGGGCTCTAGGCCTTTGTTTGCTGCAGGTGGGTAGGGCCTAGCTCTGGATAGGCAAGGGCTGCCTCTTAGCCTCTGTCTCACTGCTTTTTCAACTGTCAAGTAGTGGTTACAGGTTCCATGCATTGAGGACCTAGGACCCAGAGTTCAGGAACCAGGAAGCTGGTGTCAGAAACTGGACACCAACCACTACAAGTGCTCCCCCAGGGCAGAGGAACACCTTAGCTGTTGAACAGTGCACAGCTCTTGCAAAAGGGAGCCTAGGGCCTAGGAAATACAAGCTGGGCCATTTGGGAGCCCAGCACAGGGATCAGAAGCAGTATCTATTGCAGGGATGCTGACAGGCTGGGCTGTCTGATTTGTTGAGCTACTCAGTTGTCGAGCTGCTGGGGTACACTGTTCTAGACCAGTGAGTTCTGGTTTGCATGCCACCCACAGAATCAAGCCACCCCTCTAGATAGATCCCTGAGTGGTGCTGGTGGGATTAAGCTGCCACCTGAAGAAGCCTGTGCTGCCACCTGAGGAAGGCACTTGTTAAATAGTTGAGCACCAGACAGCAGTACACACATTACTGCCGGTGATGGGTTTCATTAGATCTGCAGGATCAGGCTACAGCCAGCTACAGTTGCCTTTGGCCAGGGCGGTGCCTGCTCATCTGCCAACTACCCACACTACCAACGTGGCTGGTGTTGCTTCTGCTGCTTCCTTCTTCCTATCTCCAGCTCAGTATGGACTCCTGGAAGGAGACAAAGAAAGACAATTCAAGAGATGTCTTCATTGGATCTGATGTTGCAATGCCATGGTGGGCAGCCCAGGGAAGAGTCTCTCAGTCAACTCTGAGTGAGCTGAGCGGCCTGCTTATATAGACCAAGTTGGAATGTTTGGACCAATCACCATTTGTTTGGCCAATCATAACTATTCATTTTAGACCAATCACAGCCTTGCCACAAGAATTACTATCTTTCCGATGTACTTCTTTCTACTCTGACCAAGGTAGAAACGGCCCATCTAGACTGTGATTGATTGCATAAGGCCTGGTACAAACTGTTCGCACAGTCCTGGCTCAGGCTCTGCCTGCAAGAGCCAAGGCAGGCAGCTGCAGTCTTTTGCATAGTTCTCTCAAGGCATCCTGGAGCATTTAAGACGCCTGGTGCAGGCATTTGAGAGTGCTCTGGCTGGCTGTGCGCCTGGCAGTACTGTGGCTCAAGGCTCCTCAGACATCCAATGGCTCAAGAATCCAATGGCTGCTAACTAAGGAGTGTTGGTTTACTCCGTCTCTGAATCTTGGCTTCTTTACAGAAAAATGATTATCAGATAGGGTTTACAATAACTAAAAAAAAAGTCATTAATATCAGCAGTGATTTTAATAGATCTTGAACAATGCTTTAGCAATGTTTAACACCTGTCTATTGTCCAGGTGACATAGGTTGGTTCCCCTAGTCTGTTGCAAGGGTGTGATGGGTCATCTGCCACTTCAGAAGCACATGTGCTGAGTATGGAATTGCTATCTGGAACTCTAAGGCACAAGCAAAGCCACCTGCTATATGACTGTTAGGGAGAAATCCAGATTTCATGCTGGGGAACCAGAGAATTAATCAGGCTTACTTAGGGCATGGGCGAGCGGTTACTTACAGGAGTAAGGCTGCCCCATGCACCTGGACCAGAACATCTCACCTAGTAGCACAGGCGACGACCTCCCAACAGAGGCATAGCTGGAGTTGCCCCTCAGTTAACTTTGTCCATTCCATCTGGAAACCCAGCGGTCACATATAATAGGGCAGAGTTGTGTACTAATATCTCAGAGGAACTGCTGGAATTTCTGGTGACCTTCCCATCCTTCTCTCTGGGAACACCAGCAATCAACAAGAGCAACTAAGAGTCTCTTCATCAAAGGCATAGTTGATCTGTGTCAAGAGGATCAGAAGTTCCAAGTTAGCTTCAGGTATATAATGAATTAGAGGCCAGCCTTGACTACGTGAGACCCTGACTCAAAACAAGACAGACAAAAAACAACCACATCCAGGCACAGTTCACTGTGGCCTGAGCTGAGTCATGGTTGGCTGTTGACAGCGCTTCTTACAGACCACTCTGAGTTGGGACCGTTTTTTGTTACATCTGTTTCCCAATATGACCATTCTAGATCACTGATTCATTGTTTGTGTCCTGTTACAATCTTCTATGGAATGGTTTCTGGGGATTCTGTGTGTGCCTGGGAATACTCTTGTCACCAGTAGGTGAGTGCTCCCTACCCATTAGGAAATTTCCAGGAAAAAAAGCTCAGCATTCTGCCTAGGCCCAGGACATTGGCAACTACAGCTGATTCACTGGATCCACTGCCCTCTGTTGCTGCTGCTACAATGCTCTCCTATCAGCTTCACAGGCCCTGGTGCTAAGGAACAATGAACAGGGTCTTTTATAAGCTTTTAACAGGGAAATGGGCCACTAGTGTTTGTCACAGGGCCTAAAGGGCAACATGCCTGGGACAGAATCAAGCATAGCCCTAAAGCAAGGGGAGGCAGGCTGAGAAGGAACTATAGTTGGCAGTCAACAAAATACAGGTGTGCTGTCATTCTCTGTGACCCGTTCTTGTTCTCAGGAGTGCAGCTGTGTGCATTGTTGTAAACTTTGCATTCCTGTTGATTGATTAAAAGTGTTGCAAGCCTGCTTGTCAGCTGTGCTATTGATTGCATTTATTTAAGAAGAAATAAAGTCATTCATGCAGCTTGTCTGCAGTCATGGGCTTTAAGTTTCCTGTTTCCCTAGGAAGAGCTGCCAGTGAATGTGAAGTGACCTTTGACCTGCTGAGAGTTGATATCGGCAGACAGATTTCATGCCCTGTCTCCTGGCCACCCATTTGCTGCCTTTGAGTTGTTAAGGATATTAAAAACAGAGATGAGAAAGCCCCCTCTTGACAGGTTCAATTTGTAATGTGAAAGCCTCCAATAGCAAAGCTAGGAAGCTAACAGACCTGCTGCCCCAAATCCTTGCAAAGCAGAGAGATGGGTCTGTGAGTCCCGAGGGTACTGGAAAGGGATGTGGAGGATCAAGACAGAGAGCTTGATGTATGGCTTGAAGATGAGAACTGGTGACACCTAAGTACCAGGAATTTGGTGATGTAGAAGCTTCCTTTGGAAGCTCTTAAGTCTTCCAGAAAGCCTGGGACAAACATGAGTAGATTGCTTGTGTGACACAGAGGCCTGCAGCCAAAGGCTGACTCTTCACTGTATAGGAGACCAGTAGATAAGAAGTCAGTGCCTACCTTCTTCTAGAAACCACTGAAGCTGCCTAGGTCCCTCCCTGAACTTTTTTGGGCCTGTGTAGGAACACAACCGTCATTGTCTGGACACTAAACTGTGACTCCTATGTCATTTCATGTGTCACTGGCATCTTCCCTTGCTGTTCAACCTGGACTGGGTTCCTGGTCTTTCTATGTGAATATAGACACAGTGCTTGGGCTTCATGTAGATACATACCCTTGGCCAACACATGCTTCTCTACCCCTCCACCTCCCTATGACACAGCACGTGCTGTTAGGTCTGCTCTTAGAGGGATGGGTTGTGGGGTCGGGGCAGAGGAAATGGAGGGGAATTGCTCAAGGAGCAATGGAGTGGGCTCTAGGTAGCAACAGCAAGTTGCTGGGACCACACTTGGTGGTGGTACTTCAGAGCTAGTTATGGAATGCTTTGAATTGGAAAAAAAAAAAAAAAAAAAAAAAGCAAAGGGGGATGGCACCTTCGTTTCTGATAGTCTAGTGATTCCAGAGCCCATCTTTCTCTCAGAGCCCATCTACTTCATTCTGGCTCTCTCTCTCTCTCTCTCTCTCTCTCTCTCTCTCTCTCTCTCTCTCTCTCTCTCTCTCTCTCTCTCTCTTCAGTGGACTGTCATGTCCTTCTTTGTCATTCTCTCTTTCAGCACTAGGTCCTTCATTCTCAGGTGGAATTTGTTGAGTGATACACTCTCTAATACAGGTGTAGGGGCTCTCTAGATCTCCTCACTTCGTCTGACCCCGTCTCAGTTCCCAACTTCTGTCTGTCCACCTTTCTTCCTCCTTGCAGTGGGTCTGCTCATTCGAGGATAAGCATGTCTCAGGAATGTCACAGAATAGAATGGCTTTATTTACAATTGAACTTCCCGTTCTTTCCTGAGTCTGCAGTTTGCACCAAGTGTTGTATTTTATGGGAGTCATCCTATTTAATAAAGGTTGCATGCAGTACTATGATGGGAAGGGCACAGGGCCAGGAAAGGAAGTCCTGGAACAAACACAGCCTGCAGCTACGCGCTAACTCAGGGCCAGAATCCCTGTTTCACGCCTAGATACGGGACTAGATTGATGGAATATACGTAGCTCCTTCTGTTCTTTGAAAAACTGTTAGAAGCATAACTAAAGTGTTGACAACATGAAGAAGCTGAAACCAGCATTATGATAAATATTTACATCTCTTTCTCTTGGATGCTGATAGTTGTTTTCTAAATAAAACTGACGTAACGGGTACCTGTTTAGGGGAGCAGGTGGTGACTTTCTTACAGCCTAATATGTAGTTTGGGGAGTAGTTTCTTAATCTCTCTGGGATTTCCTTCCCTTGTCTATTAAAGGGGGTGGGTGTTGTACAAGCTGCATGATTCCCATGCCTTTAAAGACTCCCCTTTAAAGACTCTTACATTTGCCTCACCTCATATCATCATATGGCGGTGGTGTACATACACACCAAGGACATGTCACCATAATGCACCAGGAAAGACAGAAGAGCTGCCTGTGGCACCTGAAGCCAGTTCTTCCCTGCAGAATGCAGCTGTTCTGTTCTTCCTGAGGGTCCTCAGGCCCAAGCCTGTGTTTGCCTGGCCACTACCCAGTGAATTGATCCAGACACCGGTCTGATTTGCAAGGCAGACTATTCCCAGTTGTATCTGTTGTTCTCTTGTAAGGTCAAGATCAAGATGCTTGGCCAGGTGTTCTGTCAAGATTCCATCGTGAATGATGACACAGTCTGAGCCCAGAGCCTCTGGGAAAGGCACCGTCTCCTCTACCCACTTCAGTGCTGAACTTCTAAATGTGTGGCCCAGAGAGAAGCCAAGCCTATACCTGACTTGTCTGGATCAAAGCCATGAGGGCCACAGGAGATGGGGCAGCAGAGAAGGCCCTTGAGTGGCATGCATAGAAAAGGGCACTATTCCCAGCAGGTGGAAGAGAAAGGCCAAGCCTATACCTGACTTATCTGGATCAAAGCCATGAGGGCCAGAGGAGACAGGGCATCAGAGAAGGCCACTATTCCCAGCTGGTGGAAGAGCTAGTGGCGCATAGCATGAGGAAGAACAGCTTTGAAACACACCCCACAGAGCATCTTCTATGCTCTCTTATGAACTTGTCCGTGGCTAGAGATGGGGCCATGCAGTTTTCTCCACAAGAAAGACTGAATCAGGTGTCCTGGACTACTCACCATGTCCTTGAGTCAGCAATTCCATTGGAGGCATGGCTGGTTTGCAATGCCTCCAGGACAGTAGGACAATGGAGGCAGACTAAGCAATGGGAACCTGGAGGGACACCTGCAACTCAGAAGCAAGGGGCACCCAGAAGATTTGATTGGTGGCTGGGAGACAATGGACAAGCCAGCAGAGTAAAGGGCCCTTGTTCCAGAGGACAGATGTGTCATAAGAGAAGGAAGGATGAGCTGAGGTTTAAGGGGAGAGGAGAAACTGCTGAGGGCTTTGCTGGTGATGCTGAGGAGGGGATATGGTGTGGGGAATTCTCTTCAAGTCTTCAGAATTAACTAACACATATTGACAAATGTTAGGGCCACACTGTGCTCCTCCAAATCACCCTGCATCCCCCTGACCATGTGACAATAATGAATTTTGTTTCTCTGCAGCTTTATTTAAGCACTTCAGAACATTGAAAACATAAACCAAACCCTCCTGGCATTAACTTGAGAAGCACTTGCAGCGAAAATCCGTTCAGTGAGAGAGGAGAAGAGGGGAGCATTCTTGAGAAGTGAACCATAGCACCCCGCTGCTATGCATTATGCAGGCAGGTTGGAGGTAGAGCAGATAATCCCACCTCCTGCCACCTACAGTGATGCCATCTCCTCTGCTTCCTCCTAGGAGTATTACTCATTTCAAGGTTTTGCTTGTATTATCTTGAGAGGAAACAAACAGGACTTAATTAATCCCACCAAACATTATACTGGAAAAGCAATTATTCCCACCATGTGTAATAACCCATCTGTAGGGAAAATAATCCATTAAGCATGAATCAACGTGAATTTAAAAACTATTATGAAGATCAGTTTGGTTCTTGGTTATGAGCACCATAATTTGAGAATTTGCTCGTGCATACTTTGTCCTGGTGTGTTCTGTGACCTTGGCACCTAAATTCCCCAACAATGAACATCTCTTTAGTAATGAGTGTCCAAATCCGAGGGTTAGCCAATCAAATGCTTCACAGTTGAGTCCCTTTTGGGGGGATTAGTTTGAATCTGTGATTAATGAGACAGCGAGTCCCCTGTTTTGAAATGTGACTGTAATTGCAGCAGAGGGCTGCATTTGTTTGCATTTTCCATAAATCATTCATTAACTGAAGTGAAATCTTTTCCTTAAATTACCTCTCATGGTTCAGTTATTAGCGAGCTTTCCTTTCTTTCTGAATTTACTGGGCTATCCTTCAGTTCTCCTTGAGCAGACCAAGAGATTGCTTTGACCATTGTCAACAGGAAGTCATTTTCCTCGGCATTCCTCTCTTCCCAACTGGGCTGTAAATCCTCTCCCAACTAAGATTGCTGTCCACTCCCGTGGAGCCCGGAGGCTGCTGGTGTTCTGTCTGGGTCTTGTTGAGCTACCCAGGAAGATGTGTAAAAACTGTCTGTGGTTAATTTTCAAAGAAACAACTAGCAAACTTATCTGGGTTTACAAAGCCTGGCGTGGGCAGTTAGGAGGCCATCCCACTTGAAAAGGAGTCATCATATTTATTTATTTACTTACTTACTTATTATTTATTTTTTACATGTCCATCCCAGTTCCCTCTCCCTCCCTCTTACTCTCCTTCCCTCCCTCCCTCCCCCCCTGTTACCCTCCCTTCCTCCCTTTTACGCTCTCTCCCCCCTCACATGTGCCCTGACCACCCTCCCCTCCCATCCTCCCACCCCCATTCCACATGTAGAGCTATGCTATCCAGGTGGGGTCATCATATTTTTTATGACCCTTTCCTGATGACTATGGAAGGCCCTGGGATAGCAAAAAGTTATAATGTAGCCCCTAAGATCCCTGGGTGGTGGTGAGGTGTGATGCTGTTGTTCATCAACTGTGGGATGATGGGCCCCTTCAAAAAGAAACAGGATATCCTGACCCCCATACCTGACAACATGGCGATTTTTTTCTCTTCCTCTCCCACCCACCCTCCCCCCGCCCCCAGGTAGTTGGATGAGATCCTGCCACAGCAGGAGTAGCCTCTAGCACACAAAGCCAGGCCAGGTGACATGAGGATGTCCTCTCTCTTTGATCCATCACAGCTACCTGCACTCCTGACCTACCAGGCTTTTCTGATCTGAAAACTGTTTGAAAGAGGTTCAAGTCATATCACTCCCAGGAAGACGAGTGGACATCTGTGTCACTTGATCTTCATGAAAGCCACTGAAACCTACAAAGGGAAGGACTAGGATTTGAAGGGTTTATGTCATGTTAGTGGGAGAGTGAAGTCCACTTCTGAGCTGGCATTGGACCCCACTTTTCAGTGCTTCTTGGGTGCAGGATCTAAAGATTAGCTTTCTCTTCAGCTGCTTTCAAACATGCCTGCTCAGTTCATCTGGACTTTGAAAAAGTAAACCTCGCTTGTATTGTTTGAGCTGCCAGCTATCCAGCCATCCATATTCACTCTGGCAGAAGGATTCCAAATGTTCACTTGATGTAACAATGAGTGTGAGCAAAGCCAACTTTAATGAGTAGGGATGCTTTTGTTCAGGGAGAGATCAGGCTGTCTGCAAACCAGCTTCACCTTGCTTTCCTTGTCGTGTACAGCAAGAACTTGTCAATGCTGCATGGTCACCCATGAAAACTGTGTCTCCCAAACAGTCATTTGCAAAGACTTTGTCCCGGTGTGGTGGTGGTGGTGGTGGTGGTGGTGGTGGTGGTGGTGGTAAGTGTTAGAGACATTTAGGAATAGAAGGCCTTTGAGGAGATGGTGCCTTATTGGAGTTCCTTTGGTCACTGGAAGAGATACAGCACTCTCTCTCTCTCCCTCCCTCCCTCCCTCCCTCCCTCCCTCCCTCCCTCCCTCCCTCCCTCCCTGCCTTTCCTTCCTTGCTTTGGACATGAACACCCAAACACATGTTCCATGGTGATACACTGTTGTAGTCAGGGTCCCAAAACAATGTAAGACCTGACCTTGGAACTGAGTCTCAATCATTGAGAGCTAAAAGAAACCATTGTGCTCACTAAGGTGCCTGTGTCAGATATTTTGTTGTAATGACATGAGGTCATTACACGCATGCATCTTTGTTTTAATATTTGTGAAAAGAAAAAGAATTATTGTGTGTCAAGAGCAAGTATTTATAAAGAGCTACCATTATAAAGATCAACAGACACACTGGGCTTTGGTGGTACATGCCTTTAATCCCAGCACTCGGGAGGCAGAGGCAGGCAGATCTCTGTGAGTTCCAGGCCAGCCTGGTCTACAGAGTGAGTGCCAGGACAGGTTCCAAAGCAATATAGAGGAACCCTGTCTTGAAAAACAAACAAACAAACAAGCAAAACAAAACAAAAAGATCCACAGACAGAAAAATTGCCAAATTCTGCCCAAGTGTGGCAGCCAGCCTGTTGCTTTTGGTCCTGTCTTTGGTGGTGGTCTCATAGGCTTTCTCTTACCAGGATTCCTGTGCTTTTGGCAGGGCCTCATTAGCAAGCCTCTCTGTCCTACCTGGGGTCCACTCTGCACACAGCATGGTGTTTCCAGCTGGTTCAGCCCCCTTTCTGGCCCAGCTCATTTCCATGGACTCTCTTATTTCCATGCCCTCATGGAATCTGAATCATGGTGGCAAACCTGAGATGCCATGTATCTGAAGCCCAGGGTAGCTGCCCCTCCAGACCTCGTACAGGAACAAGAGGAAGGTGATGAAAAACACAGGCTGCTAAATGGCTCTACGAGGGAGCTGCTGGCTGGGGTCTGGGACTAGCTTATAATCCTCTGTTACATCTGTCTACCTGCCTCTGGGTGAATACTGGGCCTGCTGTCTGTACTTAAAGGCAATTTGAGGACAGAAAAAATACTTTCCTCCAAAGGAATCCATCATTCTTTGGTGATGGATCTGCAGTCTGAGACAGGGCTTGGAAATTGTGTTTTGGAAACCAAATGCTGAAAGAGCATTTTAGACAACTTAGTTTTCTGAATGTATTACTTCAGTTGACATTCTTTGTGATTAGTGTTTTTACTTTGGGGTGTACTATTCCATATGTTGATGTAACTCTTTGTGACTCAGTCTGAAGTATGTGTATGCACACAGGCGTGTGTGTGTGTGTGTGTGTGTGTGTGTGTGTGTGTGTGTGTGTGAGGAGAGAGAGAGAGAGAGAGAGAGAGAGAGAGAGAGAGAGAGAGCATTCTTAAAAACTGATGTGAAAGAAACATTTCCAAGTAAGTGTTCTCAGATCACTTTGCAGTGTGGATGACTCTACAATAATAGCAATAATAGATAGATAGATAGATAGATAGATAGATAGATAGATAGATAGATAAAACAGGCATGGCCTTCAGAAAAGCAGCACTGGGCTTTGTGTTTGTAACTCTTAGGGACACCAGTGGATATAAAATTCTCACCAAAAACATAAAATGATTAAATCATGGGTTTACTACATTAAGAAACAAACACATTCACCATTAAACACTTGCTTAAAAATGGCAAAGCCTTCATTCTGTCTATTGTTGTAAGTGTCAAGATGTTTGCAATAAAAGAGAGAGGTTGTCCTCTACTCTGAATAGTGGAGATTTATTGCAGAGAAGCAGGAGGGGTGGTGGATGAAAAACTACTAAGGAGACCTCAAGGGTAGGGTGATTCCTGCAAACTAAAATCACTGGATTCTTACAGAAAGATGGCTCAGACTTAGATGGTCAGGGTAAAGATAGGAAAACTGAACAGACATAGGGAAAGGGGAATTCTCTCTGTTCGAGGTGGTTAGTCATGGCCTACATCAAGATGTGGCGGAGAAAATGTCTCCAGAGGAGTTTGACTGTATTAAGTCAGAAGACGTTCTTTGTCAGTCTGGACACAGTTAATAAACACCATCTGGGTTCAGCACTGGCTGAAGTATGTTTTTAAATGTCTAGTAGAGGGTGAGAGAGAGGTATATCTGCTTTTAGTCTTTTAAGACATGAGGATTCAAGAGTGTAGCTATGTGCAGAACACAGTAGAGTTCAGACCACTGGAAAAAAATCCACTCTGGCCACAGGGGAAATTTGGTAAAGCAGCTACTATGGTCTCTTTCTAAGAGGGTTCTAGCAATTTGCTAGGATGAGAACACAGTAGTCATTCCTTCATTTTTCACTGCTGTGTATTGAACTCAGGACTTCTTATACATGAGGCCAGAGCAATGTCACTAATACTATATTCTGTGACCTGTGGTCAACCAGGGGCAAAGATATTAAGTGGATAATTCCAGAAATGGACAATTCATGGTTTCAAGTAATGGTGACTATAACCAGTTGTTATAATTGTTCTATTTTATTAGAAGTTATTGTTAAATTCCTGCTGTACCTAACATACAAATTAAGCTTTATAGTGCATATACATGAGAAAAACTCAGCATCAAGTTCAGGCCTCTCAGTGGTCTGGGCATCCACTGGGGGTTTCACTCTCCTCCCCCCATGATAAAAGGAAGATGTGCCTTGAAAGCACAAAGGCCCTCAATAGTGATGGCCTGTAGGATGCTGTGGGAGACTCAAAGGTTTCCATTCTGTCACTCACAAAGTCTCATCCCAGGCTGCAGGGCAGTAGAGGACAGGAGCAGCGACTGGGACAGTCAGGAAAGTTCCTGCCAGCACAGACAGATGGACCACAGCCCTGCTCTTCTAGAAGGTATTCCCAAGGCCACCAGTTATTCAGTTCTCTGTCACTAGGGATGAGCTTGATAACCAACAAGTTCCCCCTTTATGACATGAAAAATTCTACTATATTTTTGTATTTTTCAATAGCCGTACCAAATTTTAAAAAATGTCAGCCCCTCTCCTGGAGTTCCTTATATCCACAAGTAACTTTCA
Organism: Cricetiscus sungorus; assembly: GCA_030556225.1. NCBI lineage: Eukaryota > Metazoa > Chordata > Mammalia > Rodentia > Cricetidae > Cricetiscus > Cricetiscus sungorus. The sequence continues at coordinate 94,402,452 of JANBXA010000007.1, forward strand.
ATTAAATGTTACCCTACATAGCTAAGGGCAGAAGTTAGCTGAACAGGCACTGTTTTTATACCTATCACACACCTTAATTAGTTGATTTTGCTGTAAGCACACCCCTTAGGAGTTTCTGCTGGTTTTTTGGGGGTTTTGTTGACTGCTAAACACAGGTCTGTTTGAACTTGCTCCCACCTGCTAATTTGTAAAGTGTGTAGTAGTCAGTCAAGTCCAACTTACCCAACCTAATTAAAAACAATAATAATTCTTCCACTTTTTATTCTCATAATTTGTTGTTCCAAATTGTGTTCCAACATCAGCACAGTACCATGGAGAATAGCTGAAAGTAGGTTTTGGGTGAAACCTCTTGACCTTGGTTGGTATTTGTGCTTGGATGAATGGGCATACTAGAGCCTGAGCATCTGAGGCCTTTGAGACAGGCTGTGGTCCGTATGTGTTGCTGAGGCATCACGGGGTTTAGGTTAACTTGAGGACTCATTTTCTTCTAAGTCACTTAAAAGGATCCCTGCTGCATATGACTGCCAGCTTACCTTGCTGGGCCTCGAGAGGCATGGGAAGGCATCTGGGAACAGTGTGACAGATGAGCTGCGTCCTCAGGTAGATAAGACAAAGAGCAAACAGACAAGCTGTACTCATGATCAAGCCGTCAAAAGCATCCTTAAGAACAGAAGTGTACTTGACTTGACTGACTCCGTGTAAGCAGAAAACCATGCAAAGAAACCTCAAGTGAGGCCAGCTTTGACACTTCTGTACTGAGGTTGAAGTGTGTTGGTTTGTTTCTTCTGATTGGTTTCAGAAGTAGGAACTTTGTCATAATTTAGGACCTTGACTTCTTTGCTCCCCTTAGCGGACTGAGTGGTTGAATCCAGGATTGTGGTGCCCACTATGTAACTACTGTCGTTAAAGGTTGACAGTTTTATGTAGCTATCACACACACACACACACACACACACACACACACACACAACCCCACAAAATGTTTATGTTGTTGCTTTTGAAATGGGGGCCCTCCTGTATCCTAGGCTGGCCTCAAACTCTGTTTGTAGCAGGGGATGTCTTCTGATCCCCCTGTGCTGTGATTATAGGCATACATCACCATACCCAGTCTGTAGTATTGAGGATCAAACCTAGTGATTCATGCATTCTACCAACTGCATCTCCAGCTCTAAATATTTGATTTTTGAACTGGAAGATGGGCATGACAACTTTAGGTAGCATTATGGTTTAAATGTGAAGTGACCTCATAACTCATGTTTGAATAATTGGACACCCTCATGGGCAGTGGGATTTTTTTGTTTGTTTGTTTGTTTGTTTCTTAGTTTTTTGGGGGAAGGGTTGTAAAGTTGTGAAACCTTAAGAAAGGAAAAGTAGTTACAAGAAATATGATACTAGAGGATTGACCTTAAGGCGTGTGGTACAGCTTTGCTTCAGACCCAAGCTCCCTGCTTCCTTTCATCACTATGTAACAAGCAGATGGGCCTTCTTCCATGACTTTCCTACCATGGTGGATTTGAGCCTTCTGAACTGTGACTCAAAACATCCTTTCTCCTTTAAGTTTGTTTCTCTTAGGTCTTGGCTGGGAGGAAAATAATGGTAGGTAACAAGAAATACTACCTCTGTGTCCACACTGGCTGGGAATCAGATCATGTCTCAATCAGCCAGCATCAAAAAGTCTTCCTCCTGCAGGGAACAGGAACTAATACAGAGACTCACAACTGGACAGTGTGCAGAATGCGAGACCTGGGAATATTCAGTCCTAAATGGGATGTGTCCATCATATCTTTCCCCTCAAGGCTCAGGGAACCTCAGAGGGGACAGAAAGATTCTAAGAGCCAGAGGGGAAAGAGGACACCAAGGAAACAAGGTCTTCTGAACACAACAGGGCTGACACACATATGAACTCACAGGGACCGTGGTAGCATGCACAGAGCCTGCACAGGTTCAAGCCAGATGGGGTCCCAGTGCTAAGAGGAGAAGTGGACATAAGCTCCCATTCCTAACCCACACGCGATGTCTAATTGATAACTACTTGTAAATGAAGAAGTTAGTTTTCTCCAAGGGAGACTTACTAGGTATATAAAACCACACTCAAGGGAAGCCCCATGCCCAGAAGTAGATGGCCAACATAAAACCAAGCTCAATCGTGTTTTGAAAGATATTTATTTTGTCCCAGGATACTTTGAGTATTTTTTAACTCTGTGTGTGTGTGTGTGTGTGTGTGTGTGTGTGTGTGTGTGTGTGTGTGTGTGTGTGTTGTGTGTGTTGTGCTTTTTCTTTGTTTTGTTTTTTGTTCTCTCTGTTTTATTTGTTTTATTCTCTTCATGTTTGGTTTTTTTTTTTTTTTTTTTTTTTTTGCCTGTTTCTTCTCTAAGGAGAGAAAAGTGTGAAGCTGAATGAGTGGGAGGATCTGGAAGGAGACAACAGAGGGAAAACATGATCAGAATATATAGTTTGAAGAGAATATTTTCAATTGAAAAAAGAAATACTATTTCTTACAGCCACACCTCCAGGTATAACTTTGTCCAAATGAACTTTTGGTAGTTTGTACTATGTGACCCAAGCCTTGATGGCCATCTTAATGCCAGTTCAAAAGTGGCTGTGGAAGGGCTAGAGAAATAGCTTAGCAGTTAACTGCATAATTGTGCAAAGGACCCAAATTCAGGGCTCCTCTGGCCTCTGCAGGTACCTTCACACACACTCATAATTAAAATAAATCCTTTAGACAAAAGACCCACCTCTCAAAGCATGACTCCCCTTCCACCCCTACCCCTAGGGGCTCCTGGTGGCACCTTGGAGAGTCACTTCCCACAGATATCTTTCTTCTCACAACAATGATAACTTTGTTTTGTCACACAGAAGTTTGTCCCCCAAGACAGCATTCAATCAACTTTCCCTGTCTTTAGCATGGTGTCAGGAATTTATCAGGGAAATGTGGTTTGTTTGTGCTGATTATATTGTGGGAAACCTGCATATGCGCTTGGGAGGCTTTTAGCTTTATCTTATGTGATAGATATTCAGCTCTTATGAAGCTAAACCCCAAATGAAGTGACAGGGACATGAAAATGAAAATCAGAAAGTCTGGGTTTCTTAAGAGACAATCTCTCTCTGGATGAGAATTAAGAAAAATACTTACATGTTATTATATGCCAAGTGTTGCCATTAGATTGGCCATAATTGAAAACAAGAACACTGAGACTAGCTGGGGAATTGTTTTAGGATTAAGAGAAGATTCATTTATAAGGCAATGTTTTCATTTCGGTAATGCTAATTTGATATCTTCAGTACATTACTTTGGAGGTGGGCACAGAGCTCTCCAGGTCCTCTGAAGCTGTGCTAATCAGATTGTTGATATTCTGTATTTTCCAGTCCTTTCATCAATTCCTTTGAATATGTAAATCTTCTATGTGGGCCCCTTTGTCATGCTGTGAAGACAGATGAAAATCTCTTTTGCCCACACACATTTGGCCATTTTGGGGCAGCCTTGTAACACAAAACACTGTGCCCTCGTGTTTTGCTGTTATCCTCAGGGTGTGCACTTCTTCCATCATTCCATCCACCTTTCCCTGCCAGCTTGAGGTTGTGTTTTCAGTCAAGTCCCTAAATTGGACACCAAACCCATCAAGGAAATGTTTGGTCCTTGCCCCAGCCTGTCAAATAGTGCTCTCCACTGAGAAGTAAACATCTACCGTGAGCAGGCTACCTGTACATCTTTCTGAAGTGACAGGAGGTGACTTACTAATAACTTCCCTGTCCCCACACAGAAGCAGATGCCCAGCACCTATGCAGCCCTCAGTGGAAGTCCTGCCCTCAAAGGCCTGACTTCCACTGGCTTCCTTCTAAGTGGCGGTGAGTCCCCTCCTCAGCAGAGATCCTGGCCCTAATCCTGTAACTCCCAGGGTGCACCTAGCTCCAGCTACCTGTGTCTTTTCTTCAGGGAGTTCATCTACTTTGCAGGGCCCTGCTTTTTGGCCTCCCAGTTTCCCTGGAGTTGACCCTAACACGGAAGGGAATATTAACATGGAAGGGAATATTCTATCAAGGGTAGGGTAGAGTTTGGACCTCCAGGTGAATAATGGCCTTTATGGGACAATGGAACAGTCTCCTGATGGTGTGGCACCTTTTGAGACTGTAATTGAGCAGATCTCTAATTTACCTTATGGGGGATCCACTGGTTTTGTCTCAGCAGTCCTAGAGTAAGGCGTAGGAGCCAGCTCAAATTGTATTTCTCAGTCCCTTCTACTGATTTAATATGTTATGGACACAAAAGAGGTATTTGCTCTCTCGGCAAGAAAACCCTGTGATCTCTCCCTCTCCTTAGCTCTACTAAGTATGATGATACCAGGCAGGAAGGATTTCATGCTCTGTCTGGGCCCTAGCAACTGCCTCCTCCTTTCCCACCATGGGTGGCAGATATCTGCAATGCTGGGTCGGCTCTCAAGTTAGAATCAACTCCCGCTACCCTCAAGTGCACAGCTATGATTGAGTTTCTCTGGCCATTTCCACTGGCTTTCTTATCAGGAAAAATGATTTTAATCCAAGAGATGAGTAGGAATATTAAAACAAAAAATCCTTTTCTACCCAGGTAGATCCCTTTAGGTTATAGAAATACCACATCCTGCATATTTTTTATTAAGACCCTAGTGACAATTGTAATTAAAATCGGGGTTTTCCATGGATGGGAGCCAGTTGCCTGATATATTCCACACAGCACACCATCTCCCCTTCCTAATATAAGGAGGGTGTGAAGCAGCTGGCCCAGCATTAAGCAGATTACTCTGGGAAATGAAACAGTAACTATAAAATTCTCCCTCTGTAGATACAGATCAAACTAGCTAGAATAACCAGGCACTGAGTAAATAGCCAGGCTTCATAACTGCCTGATTATGGATTTGTTGATAGGAAACAACTTTTTGACTGTTTACATCATGAAATTTTGATAACCCATTTGTATTACTTAAACCACATATTTTGTAAGTGCTGTCAAAGCGAGGGAATAATTTGTAACAGAGGCAGTGGATGTAGAAACCGACCTCGTGGAAGTGTTCTCCAAATTGCTTTGCTTGCAGCTATGTGGGTCTGCCATGAAGAATAATTTCTCATATTGGATTTCCAAAGCCACAGGAGTGGCCAGAGAGCAGGCGAGGGACAGCCCAGTGATTTAAGACCATTTAATGCCCCAGTTGTCATGAAATACTGGGAAATAAACTCTAGTGGCCTGCAAGAACACATTGCTACAATCTCTTAATGCCCCAAACTAGGAGGGTGATTTATCCTCTGTTTTTGTTTATTAGACGACCTTGAAGAAAAGGGGGTGGGGAAAGTTAGGACAACCAAATTCACAGCAGGGAAATGGGCCTGCAGTACACCTGGTTCAGGCAGGTTTGAGCTCCAGTCTAGCTTGGACCAAGTTCCATATCAGTGATTTTCATCCTTGTGGCACACAGATGTTTGAATGTGGTAGAGTCAGTAAGAATAGGCTGAGGTTGACTCCCTCATGTTGCCAAGATCTCATCATGTACCAGTTCCAAGTGATCTCATCAGAATTCAGGAGGTCCAAAGGGAACCTGAGACCATTTCTGGGTTTTCAATGTAGCTAGTTCAAGACTGTTTGAGGAGAGAGGTTCCATCCACCCTTGAGGATGACTGGTAAACCTATAAGCCTGCCTAGCCATCTTTGTGGACAGTCCTCTCTGTCCATGGTAGATGCTGAGCCAGCAATGGGATTTGAACCGAGACAGCTTATCCCTCTGTTCAGAGGGCTGTACCTACTGCTCACTGGGAAGAAAGGAGGCCCACCCTTTTCATTCAGTGGACTCAGGGTCAAGTTCAATCACTAAAATCCAGTTTTCCCTTTCTCTCCACAAGTCTAAGCATCCTTGCTTTTTCTCTCAAGATTTTAGGCTGTATGTTAATGATGCTGTGAGTTTGTGGTGGTTTGGAAAAGAATGATCCTCATAGGCTCACAGTTGAATGCTTAGCTACCAAGGGGGTGTGGGGGGGCACCACTTGAGAAGGATTAGGAGATGTGGCCTTGTTGGAGGAGGTTTTGTCCCTCGGGATGGACTTGGAAGTTTCAAAGGCCCATGCTAGGCCAAGTCTATCTGTATCTCTTTTTGCCCTCCTCCCTCTCTCTCTCTCTCTCTCTCTCTCTCTCTCTCTCTCTCTCTCTCTCTCTCTGTCTCTCTCTCTTCTCTCTCTCTCTCTCTCTCTCTCTCCCTCCCACTCCCAGCGTCTGCTCCAGCACCATGCACGCCTCCATGTTTTCCACCATGATCGTAATGAACTAAACCTCTGAAACTGTACGCCAGCCTCCGATTAAATCTTTCATAACAGTTGCTGTGGCTGTGGTGTCTTTTCACAGCAATAGGACTGTGCCTAAGACAGTGTTCATTGAGCCTCACCCCTCTAATTCATACTGACCCTTTGCAGACTCTCTGGGGCTCATCCTGTCTTGCTGCTCCTTTGTTCTGTGCCCCTGATGTCTACTGTGATGGAGGATCCCCCAGTTTACAGTGAAAAAGAGGTCCTTGCCCCTGCTCTACTGAGGAGAGGAACCAGTGTGCCCGGTGGGAGTGGACTTAGTGGCCTACATGCTGCTAATCACAGCATGGGTCCCATTTATAAAGCTCTTGTTGTTGTGCCACAGGCAGGCTAGCTATTTTCTTTTCAATAATTCCTTACGATAAAATTTGCAAAACATTTGCCATCTTAGTAGCGCTAAGAGTACAGTTGAGTGGTGTTAAATAATTCCCTTTTTGTGCCATAACCTTGTCACTTCCCACTATCCTCCTTTAAGCACTAATCCCTGTTTCTTCCCACCCCCCCCCTTTCTTTCCTCCTCAGGTGACCCTTCTAAACCACATATGTGTGGAATCACACCACACCTGACTTGTTTCACTTGCTATAATAATGACCTCAAGGTCCATCTGCGTATGTCAGCCCCTTCCTGCTTTGTGTGAGCTAACATTCCATCATATGCATTACCCACTGTGGCTCCCCATGCATCCACTGCATAGCCCTAGGGTTGTGAGCAGGGTTGCCCTGAGCGTGAGTGTACAGGTCTCTTAGACTTTGCTTCTTTTTCCTTCTGATATGCAATAAAACCAGAAGTGGAGGCTCTGGGTCTTATGGCAGTTCTTTATTTGAATTTTTGAGAAACCATCTTTGTGTTTTCCACAGCAGTTGTAGTTTCACATCTCCAGCAGCACAAGACTTCCTGTATCCTCTCCAGTGTATATTATTTCCAGTGTTTTCCATAGTAGCAAGTCTAATGGGCGTGAGGTATAATTTATTCTGGTTAAAATATCTGCTTCATGAGGGCTGAAGAGGTGGCTAAGGGGTTAATAACACTTGCTCTTCTGTCATGAGGACCAGAGTCCAGATTCTACTCCCTAAACCCTCTTTCCCCTTTCTCCTGACAGTATAGACACACCTCCGTGGCCCCTTGAGTAATCCCTTAGGCGATGCAGCCACTTTCTATAACCCTGTCACTCAAACAGGAAAGGTATCCTAAATAGCTTTACAAGCCAAAGACAAGCCCCGGGGAGATTCTGGCTGGCAGAATAGAAGAGTGTGCGTGTGTGTATGAGAAGGTCACTAGCATGTGCCTCTGCTTGCTGCCTCCTAGTGCTGTACTTTGGGATATAATATGTAAAAAATGACAAGAAAATCATTTAGTATGTAAGTAATGACAAGAAATCAATCCAGATTTTATATTTGTTATTACCGAGGATTTTGTCAGATGAAGTAGTTGTTGCTTGAATCAACAGGCTGAAGTCTCATTATCAGTTATTTTTGTGAACTTGGCTTGAGAGCTGACCACAACCTTCAACATCTTTAGAAGGAAGAGGAGAACCTTTGGTGGGGAGGGCAGTGTTGATGCAGCTGTGTTTATGGGGAGGGTCAGTGTTCACGCACTTGTGTATATGGGGATGGCAATATTCGTGAACCTGTGTTTAGGGGGAGGGTCAGAAGACATGCACCTGTGTGTATGAGGAGGGCAGTGCAGATGTTCCTGTGTGTTTGGTGAGGGCAGTGTTCATACACCTGTGTGTATGTTTATGTGAAGGTGAGAGGTAGACCATGGGTGGCATTCCTAAAATGCTATTTACCTTGACTTTTGAGACAGGGTCTCTCACTGGCCTGAAGATGGCTAGCCAGCGAGCTCCAGGGATCTGCTGTCTCTACTCCCCCATGCTAAGATTACAAGTGTCCACCATGCCATGATTTTTCACGTGTGTTCTGGGAATTAAATCCAGGTGTTCACATGGGTCATCCCCCTAACCCAGAAGGTAGGAGTCTCAAAAGACAGGCATGGGTCCCTATGAGCATACACCTTGCTCTGCTCTTGCCATCTGCCATCTCCCCCATGGGATACCTACAAGGCTGCATTGTTATGGCAGGTTTTTCCATCCCGCCGGCACCATCCCACCTGCCGCCAGTCTGGGCCCACAGCCGCAGCAGCCCCAAATAACACTCAGAGACTCTGTATTTGATACAATCCTGTTGGCCAGTTACCATTACTGTTTATGGGCTAGCTCTGTCTTAATTATTAACCCATATCTACTTATCTAAGTATTTCCACATGGTCATCTTATCGGGGAGCTGCAGCTGGTGTCTTCCTTCCTCCATGGTCTACATCTTGACTCCTCCTTCCCACTTCCTCTTTCCTTCTCCTAGTCTCCTAGCCCCGCCTATCTAGTTTTCTATTGGCCAACAGGTCTTTATTAACCAGTATACAGAATAACATCTCCCATCACTGCATTTCCATCCTTTCCTTTCTGGTTCCCTTTGAAGATATGCTTAGGGTTACCTGCCCAACATCAGTTCCTATGAGATAGAGCATTGAGTACAGCACTAAAGTCCCCTCCCTGCCTTGGATCTCAGAGCTCACTGTATCCATATTCGTGTGTGATACCGGCCTGTGCCTGTCGTTTTGCTTCTCACCTCCTCTAGTCTATGCTCCAACTTGTTCTCTTCTGTGGTTCTGTGTGAAGCAGATTTTTGTGTGGTGGTTTGGGGAACTCTGTTCCCTTCAGAGAAAGGGATGTTTCCTGCCTACAAGTAGTGGAATGAAGGATTTCTCTTAACTTGGATGGCCAGTGTGCACCTGTTTTCACACTTAGGCTGATGAGTTTGCTCATGACATGGCATTCCCCCAGAGACCCAAGTTACCCTAATGGTATCTATTTTTAGTGAATCCTGAAAACAAGGAAGAGCAGGCATGTGAATGATTTCTTTCAGAGTGGGCAGAATTGTATGGGGGAGGGGGGTGATAGATTTTTTTTTCTTTCTCTCAACTCTGAGTGAAAAGGGAAATGGAAAATACAGAGCCACATCCTTTTGAGATGAATCATAGTTCCCTGAATTGGGCTCTGGGTGAGCTTCAGACATAAAGGGATGATGACGCAGTAATGACGATCACAGTATGTGTAAGGTTTACACACAATGGTTTTACATTCATTTGTAGCAAAGTGGTTACTGCAGCCAAATAAGACTATGTATCCAGCTTACCAATTACATATCTTTTTGTGTATGATACACATTTCAAAAATCTATACCGTTAGTTCTTGCCCTCAAACCTTATTTCAGGTCTCTAACTTACTCTTACATAGCTGTACCTCTATTACCACTGACCACATCCCCTCCCCCATCGCCCTCTATTTAAAGTCTTGCAGGAAGAAGGCTGACGGACTTTTCATCCACTGATAAAGCTCTTTGGTAATAATTTGTTCTAGAAAGCAAAGGTCATGTGGAGTTAGAAAAGGGCTGCTGCTTTTGGTCCCGGTTGCTTTTAAACAGCATATAAAACAACAGGGTTTACTTGGTTTCCTCCTTCCTTGTTCTGTTTGAAGGCATCCTGCTTGGAATTTTACATTTGTGACATCTCTTTGTGGAGAACCTAGATGACTTTGGAAAGCAATGTGATTGTACTCAGAGCAAAGGTAGGGTTGATATGAAGCCTGACTGTGGGCCTACATATCATCTCATAGAGATGGAGAGATTCACAGATAGACTCTGAGAGCACCAACTGTCCTCCCACAGCTTACCCTGGCCCCACGGGCCCCAGAATATTTGTATCCCACACATGGGCAGACTTGAAAATAAGTAAACGCCCTTCAATCAATATGCCAACTAGTCTTATGTCAACTTGACACACAAACTAGGAGTATCTGAAAGGAGGGAAACTTAACTGAGAAAATGTGTTCATAAAATCTAGTTGTAAGGCAATTTCTTAATTAGTATTTGAGACATTGTGGGCTGGTGGTACTGGGTTCTATAAGAAGATGGCCTCTGCATCAGCTCCTGCCTCCAGATCCCTGCCCTCTTTGAGTTCCTGTCCTGATTTTCTCTGTTGATGAACAGTGATATGGAAGTGTAAGCCAAATGAACCCTTTCCTCCCCAACTTGCTTTTTGGTCATGATGTTTCATCACAGCAACAGAAACCCAAACCAAGACATCACCAAGAGCAAAAACAATGTCAACATGGAACACGGACTCCTTCGAAATATTGACTGTTTCACACCAAACCTCACTCTCTGGGCTGCTGGTAGTTAGAATGAGCTGACTCATCTGTGTACATCCTTGTATCATTTTCTTGGATTATTTCCCAAAACTTGACAGACCTTAGTAAAGCTATTTTGAGACTTTGCTGACAGTTTTTTTTTTTTCTCTAAGCTCACACCATGTATTTTAGGCATTTCAGTATTAATACCATGACCTCATTAAATGTGTATTTTTGTTTAAGCCTGTGGGCATGGGTAGAATGGCAGGTTTTGTGTTCACAATCAGAAGACCCAAGTCAAAAACAACTTTGGGGTCATTTCCATGCATCAGAGTTTGGATCAAGAGAGAAGGACATATTCCAAGAAAACCCAAGTGTTAGTACAATGTAGGATTGGTTTGTTAAGAACATAGACTTTTGATTTTGTTTTGTTTTATGATTTCCATGTGTTTGCCACATATGGACTACATACCTCCAGCCTGGAATGTAGGTGTCTTGAGCCTCATGCCGAGTTTGTTTCCTTACCACAGAGAGAGCTCGCTGTAACACCGGAGAATATAGTGCATTTGAAGTAAAGAGCTTGGGATTCAAATTCACATTAACTCACTGGGCATAGAGACCAGCTGGTTCCCCAATGCCGCTCTGTACCAGAATTTCTCACACAGCCATTTAGCCTATGTGTTAAAACCAGCTCAGTTGGATTAGCACATTATGTCTTTCAAGCTTATAAATACTCTAGTGTGTCCTGAGTATGCTACTCACAGACTACTAGAGGCACTTGCCCTTTCCTGAACATTACTGCCAAACATCTAAGTTTTTAGCAAATCATCCCCCCACCAGGTGTTTAACAATAGCAGCCATCTTGCATCAAGGCAGAGTAGTTGATTCTAGTAGAATTTGCATCCCTGAGGCTCTGATTCTACTGTGTTCAAAGATGGAGATGCCCTGGCTATAGAGTCATAAATTCTCATATTGAAAGGAAGTAGAATGTGCAGGGCAGCCTTTCTTGGGGGCTAGCCGATGCTCATTAGTGACATGCACAAGGATCCAATGGACACTGGCTAGCTGGTTCCACTACATCCATGTTGACATGACAATAGCTATATTGACATCCATGGCAACATGACAGATGTTAGGCTAGGCAAGCATGAAGATGTGACTATGAATCCCAATACAGGTGCGTGTGGCAGTGTGCACACAATACTAGTGTATCTATGGTGAGATGGAAGGTAGAGACTGGAGAATCCCAGGAGCTCATGGTTTGCTCTCCTAGAGTATGCAGTGGCAAACAATAGAGACCCTTTGTCAGATAAGGTAGGAGAGAACTGACACCAAAGTTGTTCTCTGACCGTCACACATGCACAGTAGCACATGCACACAACACACACACACACACACACACACACACATCATGAACACACATAGATGATTAATGAGCTGCCTCATCATCTCATTTTCACCTTCATTCAATCTTTCTCAGTTCAAATGGTATTGAATGCCTCCTAAGGACCAGGATGCAGGCTAAGTATTACTTAAGCAAACACCAACAAAGGTGGATGTGGAGTCTGCATTCTGATAGCTGAGAGTCTTTGGGGGACATCGTGGACTGATATTGCTTAGACAAGCAAGTGACAATGTAATGACATGGCCTCCTGAGGGAGAAGCACATGGTTCTGTGGGAGTGTGGGAGAAGGGAATGGGCATGGGAAGGCTGGGAGCAGAAGTTGGAAGGCACTCATCACATGTAAAGAGTTGGGTGACATCTAGGAGAAGCAGGGACAACACAATTGCCAGAACATGGGGAGAATGGAAGGGATGGTGTCCAGCCTGTAAGGCAACCTCTGATGAATAGTTTCATCCTTTCAGCAAGAGTGATGCCCACAGTGGGCTGGAGAGGCGGCTCAGAGGTTAAGAGCACCGGCTGCTCTTCCAGAGGTCTAGAGTTCAATTCCCAGCACTCACGTGGTGACTTACAACCATCTCTAGTGAGATCTAATGCCTTCTTCTGTCATAAAATCATATATGCAGATATAGCACTCATATACGTAAAAAGAATGATGCTCACTCTGCTGTAGTAATATCACCTCATTTTATAAGATGTTTTGCATGTTCATAGACTTAAGAGTCAGGTCCTAGGTTCAAAGCTAACCAAACCTTTGTCTTCATGTAGCATGCCTCCTACATGGATGGAGGTTCAGACAAGTGGTTCCACAGACAACTAGGTCATATGAGATCAAGGACGATTGCCATGCAAATAAGTAAAACATTTCTGGGATAGCATGTGCATCTCACAGAAGAGCCTCTGAAAACTTCTGCAGAGACCTGGAAACGGGACTTTCCCAGGGACTGACGTTATAAAGCCAACCCAGCTAAGAGCTCCCTTGGAGGCTTGCCATGGCACTCTGACAGAGGCAATGGTCCACCTTCCCCCTCCATCCCACAGAACTAAAGCTTTCTTCAAGGAAGGCACCAGCGAAGAAGCAAGAAATGCAACTCAGATCGCCAAAGGCGGGAGACAGGGCACTGATCGCATCAGTTAGAAAGTTGTCTCCTTTCCCTGGCTTGCTTTTCCTTTAAACAGGACATTCAGTCATAGCTTCACTATAAAATTGATTTATTGTGTGGAAATAATTTCCGTAGCAGGGGAACTAATTTGATTGTGCAGCATAAAGAAAATGTATGTGGGACAATGGGGAAGAATAGAGCCAAAATGAATCCAATATATTTTAATCTCTGCAATACAGATTATATTTTCAATTAAGAAGCTTAACGTGCCTATGTTCCTGCGTTCGACTGGCAGGGCCCTTCCCAGAGAACGTTTCCACGTGTTTGTGGGTAATAAGTCACTTAGCATTAAGAAGGTACATGGTGATTAGCCCTGATCACCCAATTGCTTCCCTCTAATAGCAGTGTCGATGTTCACAGCTACTATGGCTTTATTTGGATGGTAAAAAGAAGCACAGTAATGGGAAAGATAGACCTACTATATTAGTAAACGATGTATTCATCAGAACAGGAAAACCCTTGGGGCTGAAGTGATGCTGTAGTGGTTAAGGGCACTTGCTGCTCTTGGAGCTGACACAAATTGGGATGCCAGCACCCACACTGGATGACTTATAACTCCCTGTAATTCCATCTCCAGGGGATCTCATGCCCCCTTCTGGCCTCCATGGGCCCCTGCACTCATGTGCACATACCCACTCAAGACACACACATATACATAATTTTCCACACATGCATAATTTTTAAAAATAATAATAAAAACTAATCTTTTAAAGAAAGAACCAGAAAACCCTGTCTACTTCCACAGCATCAGGGTTGGGTCTTCGTTTTCTGGACTCTGTCTGTCCCTCTCTTTAGAGCAGAGCTGAGCAGAAGGCTATGTCCCAGCAGCGCTGCTTTGCTAATTGCATCTACCAGGGGCTTGGCAGCAGATGGGCTGGTCTTTGTTCTGTGTCTGCTCTTGGCTGACCTTGGAGTTGCTCACTTGCTGCCTGATGGACTCAGATGCTAGCCATGTCCCCTTGTTCTGGATCGTGTTTGATCGTAAGCCAACTGTTGAGATGACACCATATGAGTTACATTTTGCAATCACCGGGATTTGTCTCTGGGGTTTGTCATATAACAAGAGTGAGCAAGACAGATCATAGCGCCCTTGATTCCAGGCCATCCTCACAGCTCCTCACTCACCCTGTATCAGTTCATTGCTCACCCTAAGAGGCGGAGGACTTATTTTGGCTTACAGTTTGAGAGTATGGTCTGGCAGTGAAGAAAAACAGCTCTCATCTCAAAAGAGACGATTCATTCAGGAATGAAATGGGAGCAACCATGTTCCAGGAACACAGGTTTAGGTTACCCCAAATCTGTGTTCTAATATGTTAACTGAATTTTTAATAGCAACAGAGAAAGTTTAATTCTAGATTTTCAGATATACTGGCAGAAATGTTATGTAGTCTTTTTCTCCAAAAGGTAGAGAAATCTGAGCTACCAGCCTCAGTAACACCTAGGGCCTCTTAGCCTTTTGGCTGGTGGACTCTGGTGATCTGTATATTCCAAAGGGCTCACCTAACAGTCACAATGGTGTCACATCAGTGCCAAAGAGATTAACAAAGGATTTAGGGGACAGCTGGAGATCTACCCAAGATTAGTTGGCTCCCAATTTGCAGCATTCCCACCTTTCCAGTAGTCATTGGAGTTCCAATCACTTAATCGGGCTCCCTGAAGCTTCAGTGGAAGGTCCAGTTCTTTCTAGAAGTCCTTCGAGACAAGGAAAGCATCGTTGTGGGAGAATGGGGCTGCTTGCTTATACCGTGACAGGCCAGAGGTCAGAGGATTGGGACTGCTGCTGCTACTTAGGTGCATTCTCCCTTTCTCTTTTCTTCAGGTCAAGACTCCATGGTGTCAGCATTCAGACTAGGTCTCATCTCCTCAGTTAATCCTCTCTGAGGGAGGACCACAGACACACCCAGAGGTGCACCTCAGGAAAGAGCCAGAGGTTTCCTGTCAATCAAGTTGACAAAAAATAATGACAATCCCATGAACCTCATTCCCTGTCTTTCTTCTTTCTAGATGTCATGTAAGGAAGGGGCAGAGGCATTGAGGATTCTGGCTTTCAGTGTGATCTCCTCCCGTCTTCAGCGTTGATGTCAGAATAACACTAGAGCGTTGGGTGGAGAGACAGGAAGAAAGTGAGCAAAGGAGAGAGGGTCAGACGGAGAGTGGGAATGTGACTCTGGCAGGGAGAGCAGAGGCAGATGAAGGATGGTTTAAAGGCTAAAGTGAGCCTTACCAGGGGCAGGCTGGGAAGCACAGCCTAGCCAGTACGCAGGGGCTGGTACCAGTGAAGAGCTGTTGTGTAAGTGGAACGGGTGCCCCGGGCTCCCTTCATGCACAGCCACGTGGCTAGGAACATGTCAGGTTTGATAGCATCAAATCAGACAGTGTAGCCTGGGATGGGGAGACAACTGGGAATGAGGTCAGAGCCTGATAAGGGAAGTGGGGGCTGTAAACCACAGAGCAAGAGACCATGGGAACAAGGACAATGGGAAGGTGACAATCCTGAGTTTAAAACCCGGCCAAGACATCATTCACTTGGGTGTTTATTTCTTCTAGAAATATCTATTGTGTACTAAAACAGGTCAGCCCCAGGCCCAGCCCACCAGAACTACCATCTGGGGCTCTGCTTCAGCTGGCACCCTCTCCTATAGAATGCCCCTCCCTTCCAGTGTCTTCAGGATTAGTTAGTACAAGCTCATCTTTCAGACATGGCCTTGACCTGCCCTCTGCCTTATGCCCTCTGCCCTCTGCCCAGCACCTGCATTTGTCTTAGAGCAGGCTTCCCAAAGCTGCTTCAGTCTGGTGTATCTCTTCTCCCTGCCTCCCCCTGCACACGCTTCCCCCACCCCATCTCTCTGCCTATCTTTCTTCCTTCCTCCCTTGTTCTCTCCCTCCCTCCCTCCCTCCCTCCCTCCCTCCCTCCCTCCCTCCCTCCCTCCCTCCCTCTATCCTGCCCCTCTCACTCCCTTCCCTAACAGGCTTCTCCTCCTCTATTCAGAAGAAAGCTTAGTGTCCCAACAGGCTCCGTGTTCTGCCCCTTTCCCCTCTTCTAAATACCCATTTCAGTGCCCTGTATCCATTCTCAAGGACTTATTTATAGGTAGATTCGAGTCAATTTGCAAGTTCCAATATCCCTCCAACCCTTTACATTTCACCTGATCCAGACTGCCCTGAGGCCTGGGGTCCCCAGAACTGAACGCAAGGCATTATTCCTAGAGGCAGTGTATGCCCCTGTGTCCCATCATGTCACCTCCTCTCTGCAGTTTTCTTCCCCTCTCCTTTCCCCAAGGTCAGCCTCTCAGTCCATCTTGACCAGCACAGGTGCTGGCACACATGGGGTGCCTAATCTCCTTCCCAAGGGGTAGGAGAGAATGAGAGGCCAACAGAGGCTGGCACAGGAATAAGTGACTGGAGAGATGGCTCAGCTGTTCAGAACATTTGATGCTCTTGCAGAGGACCCAGGTTTGATTCCCAGAACCTTCATCAGTTAGCTCACAACCACCTGTAGCTTCTGTTCCAGGGTATCCAATGTCATCTCTGGCCTCTGCACATACTGCACTCTTACATATTAAAGTAAAATTAATAAAGACCAACCTTAAACTGGGAGTAGATAAGTTGGCCAAATCCCTTCATTACCATGTGCCTAAAAGGGCGGGGTGGGGGAGTCAAACAAGACTGTTTTATATCACCTGGAAATTAGATGAAATTCAAACCTCTGTGCTTGTGACTACAGCCACTTTGGCACAGTCCACTCATCCATGTGTTCACTGTAGTCACCTTTGCACAATGGGTGAGTAGTGGCAGCAGAGACCATATGGCCTGGGAGGCTTAATCTCTTTATGGTCTGATTCTTAAAAGAGCAAGTCTGCTGATCTGGGGACTGCAGTCTTCTTTGAGAAAATGCAGTACAGAGAATGGATGTGTTATCCCAAGGCTGTGATCTGGTGTAAACCTACTATGGGAGTTGCAGAGATTGACTCCCATGTCAATGCCAGTCACGGTAGTTGGTTTTCATTGACAACTTGACATAGTGTAGGGAAGGAAGACTCCATGAGGCACTGTCTAGGTTCGTCTGGCTTATGGGTGCATCTCTGGGATATTGTCTCAATTATGTTAATGGATGTGGGCAAATCTAGCTTAGGAGTCCAGGTCACCATTTCCCTAATCCATAGGTCCCAGACTATGAACAAAAGGGGGTGGGGTGAATTGAGCACAACCCAGCATGCATTAATTTATTGCCCTCTGCTCTTGGTGATGAATGTGATATGACTAACTCCTTCAAGTTTCTGCTGCCTGCCTTGATTTCCCAAAATGATAGACTGGAGCCTGGAACTGTGAGCCAGATAAACCCTTTCTCCCTTGCGTTGTTTTTATAAGGGCATTTTGTCACAGCAACAAGAAATGAACCTAAGCCACCTACCTTCCAGGGGACAAGGCCATGGCCACAGAAAGAAAACAAATATGCACAGGGATAGGAAGAAAGACATACACAGGTGGTTACAGCTAGTGGGGAGAGGCCATGTTGGTACTTTGGTCTCATAGTGGAGGTTTAATCTCCAGTGACTTATCATTCAATAGAGCAAGCAGGCTACAAATACCCCCAAATTATGCACATCCTTGTTCCTAGGTCTCTCAAATGCGCTGCTGTGTGGGGGTTGTTTAGGTTACAGATGGAACATGGGAACCCAAAGGAAAAGCTAAGGCAATGAACTCTTTCTCAGAGCTTCTGTAAGGAAAATAGCTCTTTCAGTACTTGGGCACCCTTTTTAAACATCTGACCTCTAGAACCACAAGGACATACACATGTGCTGTGAGGATGTGTCACAGCACCATAGGATTCTAGTGCATTCGGTAAGATCACCCCACCTCTCTGCATCCCCCACTTAAAAGCCAGACCCCTGCTTTATGATAGTGACCATGCCTTTGCAGAGCTGTTGGTAATGATGGTCCTCAGAATACTTCTTATTCAGATGATGCTGAAAAGCTAATTAACAAAGCAGTATAGTAGGCTGGATATCTACAATTTTGCTCAAAACAACAACAGAACTAGAGAAGCTACTCTACTGCTGTTGATACAGACCATGATGCTATTATTGGGGGGAGAGAGAGAGAGGGAGGGGGGAGGGTGTTACTTTCAACTTTTGGAAACTTTAGCTATATGACCAGTTTTGGAAAAAGTTTCCCAATTTCCCATGTTTGATTGGCATTATATAGAGATTATTGGCCATATTGCTCTGGAAACATTAAGTTTATTTTTTTAACAGGATAATGCACTATCCAATGTGTAAGGTCTTATGTGTATGAATTTGATTATAGATAATATTAACATATTATCTATGATGAAGCTATTTTAAGAATAAGATTCCCCTGTGTAGAAGCAATGCTGGTTCTTTTCTCTGCCACCTGATTTCTGTTGGAGGAGCAGAGGACTCAGTCCTTGGTGTCCGCTGATGGTGTCATAATAACTGGGACAGACAGTAACTACTGTAGATTCAGCTTACTTTCTGAGTTTGTCATAGCTAGCAGTTCTGTTGAGGCTTCCTTTGTGCAGGTGTGAAATGCTATTCGATTCTGCCATTAGCATCTTCGTGGCTGCATTTTTTGATCCTGTTCAGCATTTATGAGAATAGAATGACTCAGGCCAAGAACAGACAATCAGTATACCTTCTCCCTTCAAATATGACCTCCCTACCTGGCTCAGTGCTTCTTTCTTCTCTGGTCCTCTGACCTCTATTAAGGTATTTCATTCATTTCTGGGGTGGTATGTAGTGGGCACAAAGCTGTTAGCCTTAGAGCCCTCATGAGTGTGTTGCCTTGTAATTGACCCAGACCGTCTCACCAGCTCTGATGCTGTAGATGTCATGAAGTCAACCTACATTTAGTTCCCGGAATCCTGAGGAATATTCTAGTCAGATGATGACCTTCATAGTCACTTTGCATGGGTTGAAAGTCAACCTTCTTCAGCCCAGGCCTCCCAACTCTGAGGCCATTTCCCCTACCCCAGTGCAATCATCCTTCTACTTTCCCATCTTGGGATACAATTCAAAGGAAAAAGGCATCTGGTGCCATCCTGGACCCATGGCCTAGACAGTGCAGGCTTGGGTGGCCAGCTCAGCTCTCAGGTACACGTGATCATGATGACTGGGAAAATCAGAGTTTTGACCCATTTGAACTGAAGGCTGGAGCGTTAAAGACAACAGAAGTTCATTGCTCATAGTTCTAAAGATCAGAAAATCCAAGGTCAAGTTGAGGCAGATTCCTATCTGGTGATGCTGGCTTTACAGTTCATAGATAACACCTTAATAAGTTCTTAGTACTGTAAGGGTTAAGAGCATTTACTTAGGTTGCTTCTCCTAGGACCCTGATCCTAGTACTGCGGGCCCCATGCCCAATCAGCTAATCACCTCCCAGAGGCCATGCTTTCTAATGCTATAAAGATTTCACTCTCTGAATTTGGGAGACACAAGCATTAGATGGGAGCACTGGGGATGCTGTCTTCTCCACAGCCTCTCTGCCAAGTGAGTTTAAAGATGTCATTGTCTCAGCATCTTTCTGTCTCTTCCATGCCTTCCTTCCAGCCACCTGGGGATGTGTGGGCTGTCCCTCCCACGGGTACTTCCGGTACTTGATCAAAATGCTCAAATTTCCTTCCAGCAAAAGCAAGCCATTTAAATTGCACTGCATGGGGAAGGGGGTTGCAGGAAACGATAGTGTGTTTGCAGAGCATGTTAGAAGCCTTGCATCCTATCCCCAGTGCCATGTATAAGCCAGGTGTGGTGGGGCATACCTGTAATTCCAGTACTTGGGAAGTGAAGGCAGGAGGATCAGAAGCTCAAGGTCATCCTTGACCTCATAATAAGTTTGAGGATAACTTAGGGTACAAGCAGCCCTGTCTCTCAATAATGGATCAACTGATCAATTGTAGTTTTGCTGGCGTGTTGTCTAAGTGCCAGAATTAATTTCATGAGGCACTGTTGTGCCACCACCAGGCAACTTATTGAGTCTGTGGGGTATTTGCTGGGACGGGAGCTGAGCCAGGAGTTCAGAACCCTTTTATATCTCTGAGCAATGATTCGTAAAGTACAGAAAAGGGAGGTGGGAGGCATGGTTGTTTTTTGTCACCTCCTGGCTGGGTTGTCCACAAACCTTCTTTGCCTCCGTGCACTGATAATCAAAGATAGTGAGTGGGAGATTGTGAGCTCTTAGTGTAGTGGGTGGCACGGAAGGGTGACAAGCAGAGCTGTTCCCTCTGCTCCAGGACAGAGTCTGCCCCTCTCCCAGGTCCATCTGAGTACCTGAGCATGTGCTCAGCATTCCTCTTGCTGGTGGATGGAGCCAAGGTCAGCTGCACAATAAGCCACTGTGCCTCAGCATGGGTGCAGTCACTTCAGGGTGAGGTGTTAGCAGAGGTTATTCGTTTGGAGCCACTGATCTTGAGAGGTGGGAGCTGTTTGCTCTCCATAGCTTAGCTGATAGCTGTCAGTTGTCATGGGACCAAGGAACAACTGTCTCATGGGAGCCCCTTGTGAAAATAAAAAATCTGTTTGAGGTACCTTCCACCCCTGAGCCTCAAATGACAGAGAGATGGGCAGAGCAGAAATGAGCCGCTGCAAATTCAGTTGACAACCAAGCACCAGCCAGGTCTCCAGAGAGACATGAGTGAGACTCACTGTCATCCACTTGCCTCATCCTTACCATTAATCAGCCAGTCATTAAAGTATTTTGCCAATATCAGAACTCAGAAACACCTGGAAGGTGGACTTCCATCCCAGTCAGGTTCCAGGGCAGGCCAGGGTCGTCTCAGACATGTTCTCTCTAAGCCCATTTTGCCAGTGTGGGAGACAGCCCATTGCTGGACCTAAAATAAGTCATTTTTGAGGTTTGGGTAGGATGTGTCCACCTTGTTTGTATTGGAGATGATGCTCAGTTGGTGACAATAGTTGAGCCCAATTGACTCGTGTGACCCCTGACTTCCTTCATGAGCTAATATTATGATGGGTTTACAGCTCTGAGCCACGAGGACATGCAGCCTGTATGGAGAAAGTAGGGCACTGTAGAGGTGCCTTTGAAGGGTTTACCTGCACTTGGCCCTTCACTAGCTTTCTCTCTGCTTCCTGGCCACCATGAAATGAGTAGCTTTCCTCTTCTACCCTTCTGCCATTTTGTGCCTGTCTTTCCAGTATGCTTTTGAATTGGGATCCATACTAATCTTGCATTTAAATAGTTTCTTCTAGTTATATGCTCTCACAGTGACAACGAGCATCCATGTGGGATCCTCTAAGATACTGTGATCTGCCTCTGTGTGTGTGTGTGTGTGTATGTGTGCGTGCATGTGTGCGTGCGTGCGTGTGTGTGTGTGTGTGTGTGTGTGTGTGTGTGTGTGTGTATACATGTTTGAGTGCGTAGGTGCATATGTGTGTGAGTACACGTAGAGCCTTGAGGTTGACACTGGGTGTCTTCCTTGATAATTCTCTACCATACCTATTGGCGGGGTCTCTTGCTCAACCCCAATGTAACTAGTTTGACTACTTGGGTTGCTTCAGAGATGCTATGTCTACCTCCCCCAAACTGAGATTATAGACGGTCCACCAAACACACCCAGGTTTGCATGGGTGCTGGATCTGAATTCTGGTCCTTGTATTTCATAGCCAGCACTTTATATGCCAGGCCATTTCCCCAGGCCCAAGCTGCCTATTTTCAGAAGTGATGCTACTGAGCTTTGTCTTCATTACTTTGCTACCAAGCATGAAGGGTCTCTGGCCAAAGTCAGCCAAGTATGTCTATGCAGTGTCTATGGGCTTTCCAAAGCACCTTCTGTCATGATGACTACTCTCTGTGCCTTATAAAGAAAAGGATTCCAGGCAGGTGAGAAAGTATGACAGATTTAAGACTGATTTCAACTGATAGTCATCATCAGGCCTCCTGAGTCCTCCAGACCTATGGCTCGAAGCTAAAGTATATGACCAGGCTTTAGGCACCACCCCTGACACTGAGCTCTTTAGATCCTCATAGCCTATTCCCACAGAAACCTGGAGAATTCCCAAAACATCATTTCAATAAGAATGGCTATTTTTTATAATCAGTTGTACTCATGAAAAAGCTCAAAATTCATAAAATAATTTATACAATATGCTAGTATTTCAAACTTTCAGTGGAAGAAACAGAACCAAATCCCTTGCCCAGGCCACTCATTTTAGAATGTACTTTTTTAGTTAAAAGTCATTGGCCTACTCACTGCATATGTCATGACTCTAAACTGGCACTTTCTGTTGACTTGTTTGTGTCAAAGCAATTCACCCACTTCACATGTAGGGTGATGCCATCCAGGAAGGGGTCATCTAATATGTCAAGTCATTTGAAGTAGGGACTAGGACTTCTCTCCTGTCTCTAGGTTAAGGGAGTATCCCTCCATGGAAGATGTGCCCGCAATACTTTTGTGCACCAGGAATACATCCTGGTTCCACTGTCTGAGGTCCCTTAGACTGCTCAGGCAGCTGAGACCCATATTCAGGGGGTCTGAGTCAGTCCCATACTGGATTCCCAGCTATCAGTCTGGGGGCCCATTAGCTCCTCCCTGTTCAGGTCAGCTGTCTCTGTGGGTTTATGCAGCCTGGTCTTGTCCTCCCTCTCTGCATCTGGATTCCAGTTCGGCTAATTGTTTAGCTGTGTGTGTCTGCTTCTGTTTCCATCAGCTACTAGATGAGGGCTCTATGATGGTGGATAAGTTAGTCATCGATCTCACTAACAGGAAAGGGCATTTATGGTAGCCTTTCCACTGTTGCTCAAACTGTTAGTTGGAGTGAGTCTTGTAGATCTCTGGACATTTCTTTAGGTTCAGTTTTCTCTTCAAACCTATAATGGCTCCATCTTTTATGGTCTCCCTCTCTCTCTCTCTCTCTCTCTCTCTCTCTCTCTCTCTCTCTCTCTCTCTCTCTCTCTCTCTCTGTGGCTGTCTCTCTTCTGTCTTCTATTCATCCTTGACTCAATCTTCCTAGTCCCATGTGCTTTCCTCTCCTTCCCTTCTCTTCTTCCTAGCTCCCTCTCCACTCACTGCCCCCCCTCCCCGTGTGCTCTGGAGAACTTGTCCCTTCCCCATTCTGTGAGGGGCCTTATATGAATCTCTTAGAATCTACTTTGTATCCTAGTTCCTCTGGCAGTGTGAATTAAAGGCTGTTGATCCTTTGCTCTAGGTCTAAAATCCATATATGAGCGAGTACATACCATGTTCCTCTTTTTGTGACTGGGTTAGCTCATTCAGGATGGTTTCTTCAAGTTCCATCCACTTGCCTATGAATTTCAAGATTCCATTGTTTTTTCTGCAGAGTAGTATTCCATTGGATAGATGTGCCTCATCTTCTCTATCCATTCTTCAGTTGAGGGACATCTAGTTTGCTTCTAAGTTCTTGCTATTACAAATAATGCTGCTATGAACATAGTTGAGCACATGTCTTTGTTGCATGGATGTGGATCATTTGGGTATATGCCTAAGAGGGGGATTGCTGGGTCCTGTGGTAAACTAATTCCCATTTTCCTGAGGAACCCCCATACTGATCTCCAAAATGGCTATACAAGTTTGCTCTCCCACAGTACTGGAGGAGTGTACCCTTTCTCCACATCCTCTCCAGCATAAGTTGTCATTGGTGTTTCCAATTTTAGCCATTCTGGCAGGAGTAAGATGGTATCTAAAAGTTGTTTTGATTTGCATTTCCCTGATAGCTAAGGATGTTGAGCACTTTCTTAAGTGTCGTTCAGCCTTTTTGATTTTCTCTATGGAGAATTCGCTCTTTAGTTCTGTACCCCATTTTTTAATAGGGTTATTTGGTGTTTTGGTGACTAGTTTCTTGAGTTCTTTGTATATTTTGGAGTTCAGCCCTTTGTCAGATATAGGATTGGTGAAAATCTTTTCCCAATCTGTGGGCTGCAGTTTGGTCTTGTCCACTGTGTTCTTTGCCTTACAGATGCTTCTAAGTTTGAAAAGGTCCCATTTATTAATTGTTGATTTCAATGTCTGTGCTACTGGAGGTATGTTCAGGAAGCGGTCTCCTATACCAATTTGTTCAAGGGTACCTCCTACTTTCTCTTCTAAAAGGTTCAGTGTGGCTGGATTTATGTTCAGGTCTTTGATCCATTTGGACTTTTGTGCATGGCAATAGACATGGGTCTATCTGTCTTCTTCTACACACCATCATCCATTGTGCCAGCACCATTTGTTTAACATGCCCCCCCATTGTATACTTTTAGCTGTTTTGTCCAAAATCAGGTGTTCGTAGGTGTGTGGGTTAATATCAGGATTTTCGATTTGATTCCATTTGTCTACCTGTCTATTTTTGTGCCAATACCAGGCTGTTTTCAAAACTGTAGCTCTGTAGTAGAGCTTAAAGTCAGGGATAGTGATGTCTCCTAAAGTTCTTTTATTGTACAGGGTTGTTTTGGCTATACTGGGTCTTTTGTTTTTCCATATAAAGTTGATTATTATTCTTTCAAGGTCAGTGATGAATTGTACTGGGATTTTAATGGGGATTGCATTGAATCTGTATATTGGTTTTGGCAAGATTGCCATTTTTACTATATTTATCCTACCTATCCAAGAGCATGGGAGATCTTTTCATTTTCTGGTATCTTCTTTAATTTCTTTCTTTAAAGCCACAAAGTTCTTATTATAAAGGTCTTTCACTTGTTTGGTAAGCGTTACCCCAAGATATGTTATGTTGTTTGTGGCTGTTGTAAAGGATAATGTTTCTCTGATTTCTTTCTCAGCCTCTTTGTCATCTGAATAAAGTAGGGCTACTGATTTTTTTGAGTTTATCTTGTATCCTGCTAGTTTGCTGAAGGTGTTTATCAGCTGTAGGAGTTCTCTGGTAGAGTTTATTGGGTCGCTTATGTAAACTATCATATCATCTGCAAATAGAGGCAGTTTGACTTCTTCCTTTCCAATTTGGATCCCCTTGATCTCCTTTTGTTGTCTTATAGCTTTAGCTAGAACTTCAAGTACAATATTGAAGAGATATGGAGAGAGAGGATAGCCTTGTCTTGTCCTAATTTTAGAGGAATCGCCTTAAGCTTCTCTCCATTCAATTTGATGTTGGCTGTTGGTTTACTGTATATTGCTCTTATTATGTTTAGGTATGTTCCTGTTATCCCTGATCTCTCCAAGACCTTTATCATGAAAGGGTGTTGAATTTTGTCAAAGGCTTTTTCAGCATCTAGGGAGATGACCATACAGTTCTTTTTCAGTTTGTTTACATAGTGGATCACGTTGATAGATTTCCGTATGTTAATCCATCCTTGCAACACTTGCTCATGGTGGATGATTTCTCTGATGTATTCTTGGATTTGGTTTGCCAGTATTTTATTGAGTATTTTTCCATCGATGTTCATCAGGGATATTGGTCTCTAGTTTTCTTAGTTGTATCTTTGTGAGGCTTGGGTACCAAGGTGATTGTGACCTCGTAGAAAGAGTTTGGTAATGAGCCTTCTGTTTCTATTGTGTGGAACAATTTGAGGAGTATTGGTATTAGCTCTTCCTTGAATTTCTGGTAGAATACTGCACTGAAGCCATCTGGCCCTGAGATTTTTTTGTTTGGAAGGCTTTCGATGACTGCTTCTATTTCTTTGGGGATTATAGGTCTACTTAAGTTGTTTGTTCTTGATTTAATTTTGGTAAGTGATAATTATCCAGAAATTTGTCCATTTCCTTTGAATTGTCAAATTTTGTGGAGTACAGGTTTTCAAAGTATGACCTGAAAATTGTCTGGATTTCCTAGGTGTCCGTTGTTATGTTCCCCTTTTCATTTTTGATTTTGTTAATTTTCATGTTCTCTCTCTGCTTTTTCGTTAGTTTGGATAAAGGTTTGTCTATCTTGTTGATTTTCTTGAAAAACCAACTCTTTCTTGCATTGATATTTTTGTATTGTTTTACTTGCTTTTATTTTATTGGTATCAGCCCTCAAATTGATTATTTCCTAGCGTCTACTCCTCCGGGGTGAGTTTGCTTCTTTTTGTTCTAAGGCTTTCAGTTGCACTGTTAGTTCTCTAATGTGACTATCCTCTGTTTTCTTCATATGGGCACTCAGTTCAGTGAACTTCCCTCGTAACACTGCTTTCAAGGTTTCCCATAAGTTTGGGTATGCCGTGTCCTCATTCTTGCTGAATTTTAGGGAGTCCTTAATTTCTTTCTTTATTTCTTCTTTGACCCAGGTGTGGTGCAATTGCACATTGTTCAGTTTCCATGAGTTTGTAAGTTTCTGTGATTTGTGTTGTTTTGAATTCCAATTTTAAAGCATGGTGGTCTGATAAGATACAGGGGACTATTTCAATTCTTTTGTATCTGTTGAGGTTTGTTATGCCACCTAGTATGTGGTCGATTTTAGAGAAGGTTCTATATGGAGCAGAGAAGAAGGTATATTCTTTTGTGTTTGGGTGGAATGTTCTATAGATGTCTGTTAAACCCAATTGAGACATAACTTCTGTTAGTTCTTTTGTTTCTTCGTTGAGTTTCTGATTGGTGGTCCTGTCTAGTGGTGAGAGTGGTGTGTTGAAATCTCCCACTTTAAGTGTGTGAGGTTTTATGTGAGCTTTGAGTTTTAGTAGCATTTCTTTTATGAATGTGGGTGCCTTTGCATTTGGGGCATAGATGTTCAGATGTTCAGTGTTGATGGATTTCTCCTGGGATGAATATGAAATATCCATCTTCATCTCTTTTGATTAATTTGGTTTGAAGTCTAACTTGTTAGAATAGCCACACCTGCTTGCTTCTTGGGTCCATTTCATAGGAAGACCTTTTCCCAGCCCGTAACCCTGAGGTAATGTCTATCTTTACAGCTTAGATGTATTTCATGTATGCAGCAGAAGGATGAATTCTGTCTTCATATCCATTCTGTTAGCCTGTGTCTTTTTTATAGGCAAGTTAAGACCATTAATGTTGAGGGAGAGTAAGGACCATTGATTGTTAATGCTTGTTTGTTTTAAATTTGTTGTTGGCAGTGGTATTGTGAATATATTTGTCCTGCTTTACCCTTGGTTTCTGATGAAGTGGGATTATCTGTTGCCTGCGTCTTTGTGAGCATAGTTAACTTCCTTGGGTCTGAGTTTTCCTTCCAAAACTTTCTGTAGGGCTGGATTTGTAGATATGTATTGTGAGAATTTGGCTTTGTCATTAAATATCTTGTTTTCTCCATCTATAGTGATTGAGAGTTTTGCTGGGTATAGTAGCCTGGGCTGGCATCTGTGGACTCTTTGTACTTGTAGAACACCTATCCAGGACCTTCTGGCCTTGAGGATTTCCATGGAGAAGTCAGGTGTAGTTTTGATAGGTCTGCCTTTATATGTTACCTGTCTTTTTCCTTCACTGCCCTTAATATTTTTTCTTTATTCTGTATGTTAGGTGTTTTGATTATTATATGTTGAGGGGTCTTTTTTCTTTGGTCCAGTCTATTTGGTGTTCGATATGCTTATTGTACTTTCATGAGCATGTCCTTCTTCAGATTGGGAAAGTTTTCCTCAATGATTTTGTTGAATATGTTTTGGGCACCTTTGATCTGGGCTTCCTCACCTTCCTCTATGTCTAGTATTCTTAGGTTTGGCCTTTTTATGGTGTTCCACATTTCCTGGATGTTTTGTGTTGAGGATT
This sequence comes from Cricetiscus sungorus, assembly GCA_030556225.1. NCBI lineage: Eukaryota > Metazoa > Chordata > Mammalia > Rodentia > Cricetidae > Cricetiscus > Cricetiscus sungorus. The sequence goes on from JANBXA010000007.1 coordinate 94,430,145, forward strand.
TGTTGGATTTATGATTTTCTTTGGTTGATAATCTGTTTCCTCTAGTTTATCTTCCACGCCTGAGATTCTCTCTTCCATCTTTTGAAATCTATTGCTTAGGCTTGTGTCTGTAGTTCCAGATCGTTTGCCCAGTTTTTCTATTTCTAGCATTCCTTTGGTTTGTGTTTTCTTTATTGTCTCTATTTCAGTTTTCAAGTCTTGAACCATTTCCTTCACCAGTTTAATTGTTTTTTTTCTTGGATTTCTGTACTTTTTTTACTTTCTTTAAGAAATTTATCCATTTCTTCCAATTTTTTGTTTGTTTTTTTCTTCCATTTCTTTAAGGGATTTTCTCACATCTTCTTTGAGGGCCTCTATCATTTTTATGATGATAATTTTTAAGTTGTTCTCTTCTGCTTCATCTGCTTTGTTGTGTTCCGGTCTAGTTGGTGTAGATTCCCTAGATTCTGTTGGTTTTATGCTTGTCTTTCTGTTGTTAGGTGATTTCTTGTATTGACATCTTCCCATAGCTTCTTCCAATAGGTGTTAGTGGGGTCTCTCCCTCTCTCTATGGTACTTCCCCGATGGACTTAGGTGGGTCAGCTGTTCAAAGTCTGTAGCTCTGGGTGGACCAAACTCTCTAGGAGGTCTCTCCATAGCATAGGCTGGGGCCTGGCAATGGGGTTCAAAGATCAGGCTCCAACAGAGAACTGGCGATGGGAGTCAAAGATCTCAAAGGCTGGGACTCAGGATGTTCCTTCAGCTGATAGGCAGATCTAGCCTGGGCCTGGCACTCTCCAGCTGAGGCCTCTTTGACAGAAGCCAGCACACAGGATGTTTCTGCACTCATAGGCAGATCTAGCTGGGACCTTGTACTCTCCATCTGAGGCCTCTTTAGCAGAGGCCCTGTGATGGGGGTCAAAGATCCAGCCAGCAGGAACTCAGAGTAGAGCTAGGTGGATCTCTGGCAGGGGCCCAGAACTCCAGTAGAAGACTGGTGGTGGGGGTCAGAGACCAGGCAGGTGGAGCTCAGATCAGCTCCAGGAAGTTCCCCAAAGGTGGCTGGATTGTTTGCTCCACCCTCTGTCTCAGTACTCAACCAGAGCGGTGGGACAGTGGGCAAGATAGGGCACAGGGTAGGGGGAGAGAAGGCTCTTGGTGGTGGTGGTGGGGGATGTATCAGAGCTCCAAGAGCACTCTCGATTGGGGACAGGACACAGGGGCAGTGAGATCTGGGACCAACCCAGGTAGTTCCCAGGGAATGGTGTAGGGGAGAATCCACCTGAATTGGTCTCAGACTCACCTCTAGCCAAGGCCTGACGATGGGGGACAAAAAGGGTACTATAGTACTGTACATTTTCATTTTACTTTTGGATATTACTTGGGACCCATTAGATAGATAAAGAAGTGAAGGACCATGGTCAGGGCACTCATAGCTTCCTGTTTCAGGAAGATACTCAGGGTTGCATCTCAAGCTGTTCGTCTAATTGTCACACTGACTTGATTTTCAACCCTAAGCAAGACTGTAATCCATTTTCCAAATTTCAAGACTGGGTGTCCATGAGACAAAAGTTCAAGGCCACTTGGTAGATATATTCCAAGGAAGGAAATATTATGCCTGGGTTAAATGAAGCAGGGTCAAGTGACCTTAATAGTAAGAGATAGAAGTTTTTCACCTGAAAATAGGGATGGATTCATGAGTTTACTGGGTTAAGTACTGGAAGCTTGGGTTCAGTAGCTATGTCTTCACTCCTTGAATTTGTTAAATGAATTGTTAAATGAATTTGTTAAACTGATAGACCACAGGGCCTAGGAGGTAGTCTAACTGATAGAGTGCTTGCTTGGCATACATGAAGCGCCAGACTAGAGTTTGAACACACTATAGTAGCTATCTCTCACCCCAGTACTCAGGAAGTAGAGGCAAGAGCATCCATCAGGGTTCAAAGTCATCTCTGCTATGTAAGGAGTTTCAGACCAGCTTAGGCTAATAAAATTTTATTTCAAATGATAGACCACATTCTTAGCTCTGTGCCGACTTGCTCTATGCCAATAAAATGTTGTTTACAGATATAAGCAGATGGTGGGCTTGATCTGTGTGCCATAGTGTGAGGACCCATGAGATGTGATTCTTTCCAGCTTCCTGTCTGCTTAGGGTTGTACACTCATGGCACTGGGGCAGGGGCAGGCTTTGGTTCAACACACTACACTCTGGAAGAAGAAATGCTCTTGTGACTTTGAGCAGTTATATGAATACAAGCACCTAATTTTTGGAGGTGGCGGCGTGGGGCTGTGGAGGGGGGTGGTGTCCAGAGGGGGAGGACTGCAAAGAAAATAAAATCATAGCTCAGTGCCTGAGCTTGTGGTCTAGACTGCTACACTGAATCCAGTCAGCAAATGAGCTTGGAATGAGATGGCCTCCTAGGCTTAGAATAAGGTTATTCCTGGTAATAAGAAGTGTCACTCAGAGAATGGCAGAACAACAGCTTTGAGAAGGACCAGTCCCTTCTCTCAAGCCTGGTACACATTTGTTTTCTTGCTTTCTCTTCCTGGTCTCTCCTCTACTTGCTTTCATAGACTCATGTCAGCACTGGTGTCAAGAAAAGAGAACCTCTCTCTGCATGAGCTCGAGGCTGCAGGGCAATGCCAGAAGAACCTATAAAACCTATTTGGCCTTGAGCTCTGTGGCTCCGTGTGACCAGGGCAGAAAAGAGGAAGTATATGGTGATCAGTAGAGTTCCAACATGACCACAAGGATCCTTTCCCTGGAGCAACCCACCCCTACCACCTCAGTATGGGCAGAACCATAGATAATACTTGTGATGGTTCTTGCATTGCAAGGAGACTTTCAAAGTTAAGCTCACTAATTATCAGACCTTAAAACAGGCAGCTTGGGGGCTAGGGAGGCAGGTCAGTGGGTAAAGTGCCTGGTGCACATACTTGAGGACTTGAATACCCAGCACACACATAAAAATCATGCCTAGAGCCAAGGAGCCCACTAGCCAGTCATCTTATCTGATACAGCATGCTCTGTGTTCAGTGAGAGAACCCCTATCTCCAAAACTAAAGTGGAGGAATGGTTGAGGACAACATCCTGACATCATTTTTGCAGTCGGTCAGTCACTCCAAAGCTCAGTCTGGTCAGGTTGTATGATGGCTGACCTTCATTGTCAACCCGACTGAATTTAGAATCACCATGGAAACACACCTCTGGTGGTGTCTGTGAGGTGTTTCCAGATTGGGTTCATTCCTGCTGGAAGACTCACCCTAAATGTGGGGAGGGCATCATTTGATGTTCTGGGGCCCAAGACTAGAGAAAAAGAAGAAAAGAAATGTGTACCAGCATCCATCCCTCACTTGCCTTCATGGCTGTGGGTGTGATGTGACCAGCAGCTGCCTCGTGCTCCTGTCTCTGTGACTTCCCCATTGTGGCAGACTGAATCATATTCTCAAAGAGTAAGCCCAAACCAGCCCTTCCATCTGTAAGCTGCTTTGTCACGCTAACAAGGAAAGTAACGCAGATGGGGAGCGACCTGAGGTGTCTGTGCTTCTCTGGATGTCACCGCTCCTGCTCTTCCCTCCTTCTTTAAACATCTGGAATCTGGCAGTTTTTGAATTCCTGAACCTAATAGAGTAGGCTGATATTGACCTTGGACTTCTCTACACCACTGGAGCTGGAGGGGGGTGGGGAACAGGGTTAACTGAGAACAAATAAATGACTTAACACTAAAGCACTAAGCAATTAACAAAGTAGTCTTCAATTCTTTTCTACAATAAGCAAGACACATGTGTCTGTATAATACCACAGAGTATGAAAGTTCCCCTTTCCCCACCTTCCTGCCCTACCTCCTGTGTCCTCCAGGTTTCTCTCACACAGAGACCCAGCAGGCCACTGTGCGTGGGAAACAAAGCTGGTAGTGAGAAGAATTAGCCATGCTCCAGTGAGGATGAGGGAAATGTAGAAAATGCCAAGTGCCAGGTAGCTGATCACAGAACAGCTCTCAGGCACCAAGGCCTCTGGAGTGGCCAAAGAATCTTGTCCCAGTTTTTAGCCCATGGCAAAGGAGCCTGGAGCAAGTTACATTAGTTTGCTAAATGATTAAAGTGCCCTTAAGCAAGTCTTGCGGATGCACCGGGACAGTCCTAGGCAGAGCTGGTCCATGAGAGCAAGAGCTGACTTGAAAGATGCCTTGTCCTTTGTTCTGCTGGCTTCTCCTAAGAATTTCTGCCTTGAACTTTACAGTGCACTCTGGGGGTCCTCAAAAGGTGCATTCATCTGTACTAGACCCTGATTCTGTACAGGATCCCCTGCTGCCTGCTGTGGTGATAAGATGCAGCACCCCTCAAGGCATGTGGCTGACCCTTCTCCTAAGCTATGTGACAGGTACCCCAGGGCCCAAGGCTCCAGGCTTGTGGTTGTTATCCTTGTTAGGTTTCTGTTTATGCCTATTTATCAGTGCCCCTCAGACTCCTGGGCCTGAATCAGCCTGGGGCTTGGAAAGTGAAAGACACATTCTTATTCCCAGGTTTGTTGGTTTGTTTAGTTTAGGCTTTTTTTTTTCTTTTTTTCTTTCTTTTCTTTTTTAAAGCGTGGAACTGAGTCACAGTGATGATGGAGGAAAATCATGACTCCCACTGCTGCAGTTTCTGGAAAATGCCTTCTTTCTCTCTCCTGTTTTTCTTCTTTATTACTATGATATATTTGCCATAAAATGTGCCTTTTTCCCATTTACAGGTGTGCAGTTCAGTGGCCTTAATTACATGAGCAGTATTGTGCCACCAACATTGCTGCTTATCGCCCCCCACCAAACATTTCATCTTCTTGAACAGAAATGCCTAACTCTTTCTTCCAACCCTCCCACGTTCATGGTGTATCTGGAAATCAGAAAAGGTGCCGGTGTGGGTGAGGATCCTACTCACACCCTAGCAAGATCCCCCCCCCCTTCCTGCTCTGCCTCCAATCAGCCCATCTTCCATCATGGTGGAAGATGGGGGGTGTTGGGAAAAAGAGCATGGAGGATCTTGGCCAATTCCATGGCAAGTGAGGGTGACAGAGGTGGAGGGGCAATCATGCCAGGCAGACAGAGCTTAAGTGAGTTTTATTAGAAAGGGAAGAGGGGAGGATAAAAGAGGTAAATAGACACAGAGAAGACAGAAGAGAATAGGGAAACAGGGAAAGTCTTTTCTGCCCCAGGGGAACAGCAGGAAAGAGAGAGGGAAAGAGGAGAGTGGGAAAGAGAAGAACTGAAAGAGAGAGAGAGTGCAAGTGGGCAGAGGTCTTTCTTTTAAAGGGGTCTTTTGAACCTGGGCTGACCAGAGTACTGCCTGAGTGCATTCTTCCAGATGACAGGGGCAGGCCAAGGAGTAGCTCAAGAGGGGAGAGAGCAAGACAAAAGGACCCTTCTTTCTTCTTTTCCATGACTGATTCTTAGAATCAAACCATGCGCTCCTCACTCTGTCACTAAACCCAACCCTTGCTGGGAGGTTGCCTGGGCAGGGATGGGAGTTCTAGGAGAGTGAGGAGGAGGAGATTGGAGAGAGACAGCTTATGGCCTCAGGATTTTTATTATTTATTTAATGAATAGCAATGCATTTTTGATCCTGTGCAACACAGTTGTTTTGGAATATCTATGAATTGTGGGGTGGTTATATCAAGCTGATTAACAAATACATTAACACTTATTGGTGCCATTTTTTTGTGGTAAGGCATTTAACAGCCACTTTCTTCAGTTTTTCATGCACACATTTAACCATAGGCAACTGCTGCACATAGATCTCTTGACATCTATTCCTTCTACCTAACTCATTATGTATTCCTAGGCCAGTGTTTTTCCATTCCATACCACCCACACCTATTGTCATTGCCTATTTATAGTGGGCAGACAGCATGGATCATCTCTTAATGAGTAGACGTGGCTGTGTTCTAATAAAACTTTATACAGCTTCTCTTCATAGGTGGTAACTACTATCAGAATTTCAGAAAGGAAGGCAAGCCTTGATGAGGACTTAGAGAAGTTAGAATGCTTTCTTTCTTCCTTTCTTTCTTTTTAGTTTTTCAAGACAGGTTTCTCTGTGTAACTGCTCTGGCTGTCCTAGAAATCAATTTGTAGGCCAGGCTGGCCTCAAACTCACTGAGATCCACCTGTTTCTGCCTCCCAAAGTGCTGAAATTAATGTACTGTTGTTACAGACATAAAATGGTGCAGCCATGATATAAAATAACATGAACCTGTAATGGTATCATCACTACAGTGGTCAGTGCCATTTCCAGATGGACACCCAAAGGCATTGAAACTTGATGCTTTTACACTGAGCTTCATAACTGTACATATACTAGCCAAACACTAAGAAAAACTCATGCCCAGTCAGCATGTCAGTAACAAACACAATATGACTTCTACAATAAAGTGTTAGCCTTAAGAAGAAGGGATGTGACACCCACACCCATGAAGACATTACTGGAGGGTGTTTGGCCTGTGAAGCAAACCACTCACTGGAGTATAAATTCTTTATGATTTCACTCATACTTGATACTGAGAGCTGTCAGATTCCTAGACAGACAGTGGAAAGACAGTTACCAAAGACAGTGACATGGATACAGTAGGGAATCTTTGTTTAATGACTGAAGCTTTACACCGGTAAGATAAGTTCTGCAGATGGACATTGATGATGGCTTAGAGTGATGATTGTGTGTTCAGGATTGCTGAAATGCATGCCTTAAAATAGCTAAGACATTCAAAGTATGTTATTTACATTATACTGTTTTTAAAAGAGTAAGCATATATACATGTCCAGATTAATGATTAATATTAATTAACAAATTGACAGACTCTAGTATTACTTGGGACTTGGGTCTCTAGGCATATGGAGGATCTTGTTATCTTTACTGTATATATGAATTAAGGTGGGATGATCTGTCCATTGTGGTTGGAATTCTGGTCTGTAGAGAAAATGAGCTGAGCTGCAGCAGGCATCTCTGATTCATTATGGTGGATGTCATGTTACCAGCTGCTTCAAGCTCCTGCTGCCTTGACTTCCCTGCTATGATAGACTGCACCCTTGAACTGTAAGCCAGAAGACACCAATTCTCCCTTAACTATGCAGAGAATAATGAGATTGGTGGCTGCCAGGGATGAGAAAAGAGAAATGGGTTAAGTGGATTCCAGAATATCTTGGGGGCAGTGAGCATGTTTCTTATGATTCTGTAATAGATGATATCTGCAGTACATTTGTAAACAGCAGAATATGCAACACAAGGAGTGAATAGGAATGTAAACCATGAACTCTGGGTAATAACTGGCATTCAGAAATCCATGACATGGATTGTCGAAATGCACCACACTCAACTAAGGAGATTACTGGAGAAGGCTGAACATGGTTGGGAGAGGGGCATCGCAGATACCTAGTAGCTTTGTACTTTCCAGTCCATTTTTGCTGGGGACCTAATATATATTATAATAATAATAATACAGGAGAGTTAAGGGATGGGGGTGTAGGAACTAGCCATGAGCAGAGTGTAGTCATTATGGAAGCCCGAGGAGGGTCTCATGTTGTGCTGTCTGCTTAGGTTTCTGTTGGAAGCTATCCTTACTGCATTGTGAAAGGAAAGCAACTGCAGTAATTGACTTGGGTCGTGCTGGCCACCCTGCTTGGGTTCCTAAGGAAAGCAGTGTAGGGTGACTGGAGCTCAACCTAAGACTGGACCCACTTCTTTCAAGAATGTCATCTTCTTCCTCCCTCAGCCTCAATCTGTTTGTGTGTAAAGTATCAGATAACTTATACCTCAAAACTCCTGAACTCATTAAATAACATGATTTGTATGAGGGCAATGGCTGTGCATGAAACAGAGAAGGAGACAGCCTGGGACAGCAGAGCAGCAGGAAGCAGAGTGGGGAATTAATTGTTAAGGACATGTGAGGTTCAAGCAGGATACAGCCACCTGGCATGGCCCCTTGAGCCCCGATTCCCTGAGTGGGAATGTGTTTCAGTGGGCGGAGGGGCAGGGCATGAATCCTGCCCTGCTTCTTTAGCAAGCACGGGACTAGAAGGTGAGAGCTCAGCTATCTCAGCTCTCTCTGGGAGACCTTGCAATAAGGACCACACATGAGGATCCAGGGCAGGTCCTGCCAGAAAGTTCTTTGTATTCTGGTTTGTAACTCAGATGCGCCTTCTACCAGCACTGGCCAGCACGAAAAAAAAAAAACCTCAGGGCAATTAAGATTTTAGTTAAGAGTTTGATGGATGTTTAAGTCTTTATTGATTTGAAAAGGAAATGAGGAAATCTTGGGAAACTATAACAAGATCTGCGCAGACATGAAATAGTGGTGTTGAAATCTAGGTTTTTGGAGCTCCCAGCTACACACAACCCCTCCCTGCATTAGAGTCTTTGGACCCCATCCTTCCTCCATTGTCCATCTGCAAGCATGATTCTACTGCACATCCGTGGTTAACTATAATCTCGATTGAGCTGGCTCTCTGGTGACATTGGTCTTCCCATACAATGAAGCGATATTGGATAGCCAGGCCATTGGGTTCTATGCATCCTCACACTTTGTGTGCTGGGGGACCCCTCAGAAGTCACTTTGTGTACATGTGATTTTTCCATTTCCCAGTAAAGGCCACACAAGAGGAAGCCACTGACCCTAGCTTGTCACTAACTTGACAGGAAAGCTGCTCCACCGACCTTTCTGATTTGCTGAAATAAAGCATCTATTACCTCCCCTTCCAGTTTAACGGAAGAGCCATTCTTTGCTTCTCCTTCATCATATTTTCCTTAGCTTGCCTCTTTTCCCCCTGTGTTCCTGAACTCTGCAGAAATTCTTTGAAGGCACATTTCCAGCTCCTGCACTTGACTCATTGTCCTGCTGGGATGGGATCTGTCACTTCTAATTTGTTTCTTGTTGTTATTTTTTTTTTTTACTACCCACTTTGGGCAAACCATTTTAGTAAAGGATGCAGTTTTTTCCCCACAAAGTGACTTGTTCTGATGCCAGAAGTGTTCAAATGCCCTCATATTGAACCGTGCAGTCTAATTATGTAAGTTAAAGTGAGTTTAGGGAAGAAATTAGGAAAACCCTCAGCCTCACAATCTTGGAACTGGCTTTGCATTTCCTAGGGGCTTTGCACCATTCTCCATGTTTTACCCCCTCTTTGTGATGAGGCACCTCATCTTGAGTTTTAGTAGCAGGAAGCACTGAGTAACAGAGATGATGGAGATGTCCGAATCTGTGACACCATAGTCATTTTAGAGTTAGTCCTTGATATCATTAAACTGGTTTTTGGTGACTTTCTAATTGTTAAGTTCCTTTCTCAGTTGAGTTTAGCTGTGTTACTTTTAGTGTTCCATACACCACCTGCCTTATCCCAGCAGGCAGCCTTTCCAGATGATCTTTTACCAGAGCAGAAGGATCCTCTGACCCTGACCATTTCCATGCAAGGACATAATAGGCACTAAGGAAGAAATGCTGGAACATTGGGATGCTTTCTATAAACTTCACATTGGTGAGAGACTTGGAACTTGGCTAATGCCTCTGGCAGGTATATCCACCAAGACATGTGAGCATAGAAATAATTGTGGGCACAACTTCCTTTTATCAAGTGCAAATTAAGATTTTATAGTGTGTCCTATTAATCAGGGTTCTCTAGAAGAATGGACCAATGGAGTGAATACATATTACAGAGGGAACTTACTAGATTGCCTTAGATGATATGGACTGGGTAGTTTAACTTTGGCTATATACCCACTGGAGAAGTTGAAAATCCAGTATCTACTCAGTCTACAAGGCTAGATGCCTCAGTAGTCTCAGTCTGGTGCTGAAGGCCTGGAAAATTCCTGAAGAGCTTTACTCCATATTAGAAGACTTGAGAAGCTGGGCTCGCAAGTCAGCAAAGAGGGACAACAGCACCATTTTGCCCTTTGTAGACGGACTATCTCTAAAAGGCACCACTCACCCCGGGGTGCATCTTTGCTCTCAGTTAACCCTTCCTAGAAACACCTTCACAGACCAATCCAAAGTGAGTCGCAATAGATTCCCAAGCCAACCGAGTTGAAAACTAGGTTTAACCATGCATCGTGTCATGTATGGGGATGACGGTGTTTGATGCCTGTGGGGCAGGTAGTAATGCCTCTTCTTCACGGTCAGTCTCAACATCTTAAAGTACTTAAACTCTGTAGACTGAAAGATCCAAAGAACTGGTGGTAACTCAGCTCAGTGTCTCAGGAACCACTCAGAGACCTGAACTGCCTCTTTGGTTGATGTTTCATTTCCATTTTAACTTAATTTTAATTGTCACTCATTTCATATACTCACAGGGTGTAGAGTATTTTGATGGCATGTGTACATCCTGTGGAGTGGTTAAATCATCTTTATTAATATATCTGCCTCCTTACATCCTCCTCCTGTCTTTGTGATGTTGAGCTAGTTGGCACAGAGGAAACCATTGATTGACACATATACAGATACAATTGGATTAAGACTTTAACTGTACAAATGTGTAAATGTGTCAGCTACAATGAAACTTAGTTAAGACTGACAGAATAGAATTGAGCATTGTTTTTACTAAAGACATCAACAAGGACTGCCTCAGATAGAAGAGGCTGTCAGAGAAATCTCCTGTGTTGTTTAGTTAATTGATTATTTGTTTTTTTGTTGTTGTTTTGTTTTGGTTTTTTTTTTTTATTTGCTTTGGGATTAATTACCTTTTCTTCCTTGGCATACTTTTTTTTTTATTTATAAAAGTGTGTAATGTGAGATAGGGAGATAGCTCAGTTTACCCCTTCTGTTGTTAAGTGTGAGGGCTTATAAACCTGTAGAACCCATGTAAGAAGAGTTGTGTTGTGCCCATGCATGTAATCCCATAGTAGATATCAAGAAGCTCCCAGGCCAGCTAGTCTGGCACACGTGGTGAAGTTCCAACCAATGAGAATCTCTGTCTGAAACAAAAGGTAGAATGCATTTGAAGACAGACACCCTACTTTGCCTTTGACCTCTACATACATGCAGTGTATGTGTATACCCACACATACATACAATGTGTCCAGATTATATGGTAACAGCTGTGAGCATGGTAGCCTGAATTCCTGGATACATGACTAGCTTACCAAGTACCCGGAGATTACTTTCTTTCCACTGGGTTTTTGTAAGTACAACTTGCAGGCTCTCAACCTGATGACATTTTTTAATCTTTTTAGGATGACATGATTTGCCTCTGATTTTCTCTGTATTATTTATCTGTGTAGGGTTTTATCTTCCAAAGTTTTAGATTATAAATAAATCCTCCCATAGATTAAAAAATGATTGGAAAGAGCACTATTTAAATGCAAGCTTACCCTTTTCTTAATCATTTGAACCATTTGGGAGAGCATCTATGAACACTTTTCAACATTTATACCATTAGCTAGGTGTTTAGAAGTTACTACCTAATATCCTAGGCTCTGAAAAAGACAGAGCTTGATCTGATTGCCTGATGATTGATAGTTTTCCCCTACTGAGCCTCTAGCTCATCTGCATGACTAGAACACCTGCCTGTTCTGGTACTTTCTATCTTTCTTCCCTGAAAGCATCTTTCTCATATTTTTACATTGTGCCTCGTCTCTACTGATGTGTGCTGGATCAAGCCGAGGGATGGGGGATTTTGTTTGGGTTGGTGAGACTTCCTAACATTCACCTTGACTTAAAGACATCTACCATATTGCAAACATATGGTTCCTTGGAACAGAGCATTTCAGAAAGAATATACATGCTGACAAGGGATCCACTGAGATACCTTAGAGGTTCTTGATGTGGAAAAGGCAAGAGTCTTTCCATCAAGAAATGAGCCAGAGATAAGGAGAGTAATGGAATGAACTCAGGAGACCAAGAGGGGAAAATGGACTGATATCCAGCTACAGCTGCCAATCCTGCCATAGAAAGTCAGCTTAGGAAGCAGGGGCTCCAGACACAAAGAGAAAATGCCAAGTACTTGAGCTTCTTATATGAGTCAGTTTAGTATTCCAGGCCACCTTACTCATTCATTTGACATCAACCCACCTGTCTACCCATTTATTAATCCACCCACCCATCCACTCACAACTTACCTACTCATTGTCCACTCATCTCATCTATCCACCTACCTGTCCATTTATTCATTCACCCCACTTCTTGTCCATGTATCTATCTATCACACACTCATTTACCATTCACACACTCACATGCACCCACCTACCCATTCATCTTTTTACCCTTTGGCCCACCTGCTCATTTGCCCATCTACTTTTCCATTCATCTACCCACCCATCCAACCAACCCCTAGAAGCAGACAAACCCAGTGTATTTGAGTCCCTACCACTTACCCATTGTCAGAGAGGGGAGTTTTCCCTTTCTGTTTCTTCTTCTAAGTCCACTCCAGCAGTGTAAAACAGGGACAGAACCACAAGTGTGTGAAGGCACCCCACTCTTTCTACCCCACCCTTCCCCTATAGTCACTTCCTCTCAAAACTAACTGTGGTCTTGCTGTGTTTGGGCACACTTGGAGGAAAGCCTTAATCTTTATAGTCTAATAAGGCGTCATGAATCTGTCTACTTGAATGATTTGGGATCCTTGTCATACCTTCTATGACCCAAAGAAAATTCTGTGCAAAAGCTCCCAGTATTATTTTCTGCATTTATGCTCCCTAGTTTGAGATTTATTCGAAACATAGGATAACAGTGTCTAATAGGTCATCCTACCCAAAATAGTCAATGCTCATGTTTCCTTTTGCCTAGTTAGCTAATTGGTTTATTTCTGGAAGACTTGGGGCACAGCAGTCTTTTCATGCCATGTCTGTGAACTTTTGGGTATTATTTACACATGTCCCCGATGGGTATGTGCAAGTCACACTACCCTGATGCACCGAGCCCATGATCCATTTTATCCTGTTTACAGCATTGATTCTAGTGTTTATTTGATCATTCCCCTAGTTTTCCTCATGCAACTTGTATTCTGTGTTATTTGGAGTTTCGTCCTGGCTTTTTAAAAAATTTATGGGGAACCTAAATTATAGAATCTATCTTTCAGCACTGCTCTTTCTAAGTTGACAGTTCATTAAAAAGTTTTTGTTCAGCCTTCATATTGTTTCAGCCTGACATGGTTTCTTTTTCTTTAAAAGGGGGGGGTATTTTGAGAAATATTTATTTAACTAGCTGAAACTGTTCCAGAGCTTAATTAGAAGTAGCATATTGCAACTGTTTGGCTGTTATCTAGAGGCAAAATAATTACCCTGTAATAATAATCCATGTTGTGCTAAACCCATCGTTATTGTCATCAAGGACTGGGGACATCAGCTTACAGCTCTTAAGGGTAGTATGGTACTCTGGGGAATGTTCACGAAAGCTGAAGGAAAAAAAATAGGAAAGTTATTGTAGCTATATAAGCTTGGAGTTTTTGAACTTGATGTAAGTCCATTCCTGTGAGAACAGGAAATATGGTCCATTGAGGCCTGAAGCAGGGTCTTTGGTTTCTGTTACTGTAGCATGTGGCCCATTATCTGGACACTAAGGTCAAGACTCAGGCATATAAGGAGATTGTCTTCTTTTAACCTATGCTGTACTCCTGAGGGCTGAGCTTGGTATGACAGGTACCAACCCAAGACTAAAGGTTACCCAGCATCATCATGCTTCTTACATAAACAAGGCATGGCCTTAGTTCTGTGCTCCATGTAGCAATCCAACAAGACATCCAAACACCATGCATACAGCTTTAATGTAATAACTAAGTCAGTTACAGAGTTCATCACCAAGAGCTATATCTCAAACATAAATGAGAGTCCTAGATTTGCAATGTCCTGGCCAATGGATGCTGCTGCCTAGTCAGGGCTCTTGGTTAATGGTCAAGGCAATGATGCCCATGATCCTCCATTATAAGACACTTAAAAACATCCATTCTTCCAATCTGGTTATGTCTTCATGTCTCCAGGGAAGAATACAGATAATTGTCTGTTTCTTTAGTGGCTGAGATGGCAGGCTCCACCATGGACCATGTGGCAGGCCTGTGTGGGTCCTCCATCCTGCTGTATGGCTATCTGAGGGGAATGATGCCTACAGCTCCTGACTCACAGAGCTGCATTCAAGAGAGTGAGAAAGTGCAGAAGAATGACAGGAAGTACTAAAAAAAAAAGGGGGGCACTGTCGGAGGCTTCTTGAAGCTGTGGGTGGAGTGTCCTTTCCTTCTTCCCCCTTACTCCCTAAGACCACTAGCCTTTAGTGACCTAGGCAGGACCTAGGGAGCTTCTGCAAGCATGCTTAGTTAAAGAGATACTGCTGTCAGAGAATGGGGATTTCAAGTAACCCAGATTTCCCTCACATTTTAGCTGCTTCCTGCTGTCCAAATGAGGAGAGGTAATTAAGTTTATTAACTGTGACCTAATGCTAATTCCTCTTGCATCCTTGCTTTGTGCAAAGGGAGAATGCCATTTACAAAGAAGTAGCCAGACTGAGTTTTTCTGTTGCCAGCACTCTCCGGGATTATAAAACAAGTCTACCAAGTGAACAAGCTGGGGAAAGACAGTACTCTAGAGTCCTCCCTGACAGCCCAAACTGCACACTTTATCATTGAAAAGTAGAAGTCAAGGTTTTGAGGAATGTGCTGGAAACTGGACATTGTTGGGGCTGGGGAGATATCTCAGTGGGGCCTTGCTGAACAAGTATCTACCCCTGGGTTCAAATCTTCCTCACCTGTGCAAAATGCTAGGTATGGGTGTGTACACTGGTTACTCTGGCACTAGGTGGGCTAAAGGAGGACCCATAGGGCCTTGCCAGCCACCATCCTAGCTTCAGGTTCAGTCAAAGACTTCTGCCCTGTCTGAAGGGAATAAAATAGAGAATGATAGATTGACATATTCAATGCCTTCACCTGGCTTCCCAGTGTCCACACCACACATGTGGATGGATGGATGGATGGATAGATGGATGGATGGATGGATGGATGGATGGATGGATGGATGGATGGATGGAAGATAGATAGATCCCGAGAATAAAAGAATCACATGCCTCTAAACTTCTTACGAGGTAACTTTCTTATCTATGAAAGCCTTTTCAACTTTCTTTTCTTAAGAGAACGATAATTGAAATTAGGCAGATAGTATTGATAATGGCTTGTCCCTCCTAGTACAGTGACATTGTACAATACCATGATAAGCCTAGTAGCTTCACTTGAAGAATGCTTTCAAACCCAAGGCCAAGGAACTAAGGGATTTGTTTATGAAGCAGTAACTCAGGGAAGGATTTTATTTCCATCTTTCCCTGCTTTTCTGAAAAGTAGTGTATTTTTTGTGATACGTTTTAAATGTTCCTTTTGGAGGCTGTTATTTTGATCCCGTTTCTTTTCTTGATTAATTTGGAGAACATCTGCATATAATTCTGAGAATTTTTCACTGGCAAAGCCTCCCAACTTCACACAGGACTTAGAGACTTCACATTCTCCACAGTCTGGAATCCTATCTAATTGAAATGCCAAACCTACAAAGGTGCCAAAGCCTAAGTGTGTAATTATGCCATTTTCTCTTGATCTTTCAGAGTCTTCCTGCGTGCAATTAATCAGTATGCAGATATGCTGAACAAGAAATTTCTGGATCAAGCCAACTTTGAGCTGCAGGTAAAAGGAGGCAGACAGCACCTTTGTGGGAAGAGTCACGTTAAAACAAAGGGCTGGTCAGTCCCAGTCATTTATATACCTAATCCCTGGATCCTAATCGGCCTCTCATCGGAGGTATGGAAATAAATGGAACCTAAGGAGTGAAAATTATGCTCCCATTGTATTTGCTCCATTTAGCAAGCTAGGAAATAGAGTTGTTGCCAAGAGAAAGTACTGAATAGGTGTGACAAGGAGGGACTCTCCTGGCAGGAGGCAGGCAGGCCACCGAGTGCCACTATGCCTGGCTGCCAGCCTCATCTCAGATCGTCGTAAGGGTTCGGTGGAGGAGAATCAGTGTGGTTCACTGAGCTAATTGCTTCTGAAACTCTGTAACCCTCATACTCTCTGGCTTTGTATCACCTGTAGTGTCCATGATGAGTCCTCCTGGTTCAAATACCTCTTCTGCATGTGTCCTACCTAAGTATGTGTGGAGCGGTGCTGGGGAACTCTTGTGCATGCTAACTAGGCCCTCTACCAACTAAGCCACATGCCTAGCCCTAGCAATATTACTTTTTTTACCTTTTATTGTTTTTCTCTGCTTGATGCTTATTTTCATATGCCATAAAAAAAGATTCACATGAGGTAAATGAGTTGTTAGGAAATATTTCCTCTCCTCTTTGCACCTCTCATTCCCTCTCTGCTGGAGTAACTTGTAGCTAACCGCTTTGCACTCTTCCTGACATCAGATGCATTTATGTGGGTCAATGCTTGATTTCATCTTGCCATTACCATGGGCTGGTTCATGCTGAGTGTTTACAGTCATGTCACACCCCATGGCATGAATGGGCCTGCACTTACTCAGTTGCCCTTGCAAAGTGGGTTATTTTTCCCACTGTCCTGAGCCAGCCTGCCATGAGCTTCCACAGATATCAATGCATGTAACCCTAGAAAAGGCTGGTTGCTGGCAAAACAGGATGAACATTTAAGCTTGATGGACAGTGTTGAAATGCCCTCCTAAAAATGTTTTAGCAGTAGCACCTTCACCAGCCATGTGACATATGTGTATGTGTGTTTATAAAACGTTTAATTTTCATCTATGTATGTAATACATTCTCATTACTCTCACTCGCCAATCCCAGCTTCTTCTAGCTCCCTCCCACCACTGTCAACCTCCCTTCCACACTACAAGTTTCTTTCTCACATTTCTGTTTTTTGTGTTTTGTCTTGTGTTCCACTGAGCTAACCAAGACAGCCTCACAAGCAACCCCTTGCAGCCTTTCTTTAGAATTTTGGATTCTTGTTTACATGAATTTTCCTGGTTGCTACATTTTTATGACCAGTTATGCTGAGCCTATTTATCAGCTGTGGGGCTTTTTGCAGTGACCTCTCTGGCCATTTCGTTTGCTTGTGTTGACTGTTAGTGTTTTCAATAAGTAGGGACTCTTGATGTAGCCTATTCATGGGTTTATGTTTATTATATAAAAATATTTAACTTTCCTGTAGTCAAATCCTGACATTTCTCTTGTGATTATGTGAACTTATGTTTAGTGTAGTAAATCCTTAATTGCCTTAGTGTTGTAGATTGAGTTATCTACAATGAAGTTGATATCAGCAATTACCTTCCCCCCCCCAGCTCTTTTTATGCATTTCTTCTTGCACTTGTGGCTTAAAATCAGCTAGTTGAGCTCTTCTGAAAACCAAGTTGCTTGGATGTTAAGTGGAATTGCTGGACTTGTGAACTGAGAAAAGTTACAGCATTTGAGGGAGGTGGGGTTTTTTGGGTTTTGTTGTTGTTGTTTGTTTTTTATGTCTGTCTCCCATCTTGTTCTGGAATTCTTGATCTAGCTTTCATTAAACTCAGAGTGCTCTGAGGTTAGGGACATCTGCTCACTTTTAATCCTACCGGAGCTGTGAGCATCGTGGGATGGGTGGCCGGTGCATCCTGGCTACTTCTGTGGTGGTCAGCAGCATTGTGGGAAATGCCATTTCTTAGGAAGAGCCAAATGAAGGGACCACACACAGTCTTAAGTCCGAAGGATGCTCTTGAATCCCTACCTTTCACAGGTCATTAAACTCAGAGTTAGTAATGAGAATGTCTTATCTTTATGTGACTCTTTGTAGCTATCACATTTGAATATTATCCCTGGTTTGTAAATGAGAAAAACTGGCATCAAAAAATGTCTTTCAAAGATCATCCTGCAAATCACATACAGTCCATAAATTCTTGAAATGGAGGCTTCATCTTTTTCCATGTTTTTCCTAATTGTCTTGTGTATGCATAATTTTTGTATAATAAAAAGTCATAAATCATGCAAGTGTATGCTGTTCTTCAGAGAGGGCTCCATCACATGCTAACACCATGCAGTACTCAACTCGTGTTCAACACCACCGCATCTGTAGCCACCACTTCTGCAGGTCATAATCCCTGTGCTTTCCAGGAAGCCTACCCAGGTTGATGCTACTGACAACCTTGTGTTACTGGTGAAGAAACTGAGGCACAGGCAGAGATTAGAGGAGTTTCACTGGTGAATTCAGCTTCACACTCAGTCATGAGTTACACCCTGAGGGCTGGCTGGCAGTGCTGTGTGTTGTTAAGGATTTCAGGATGATAATTGCCCAGAGCCTTTCTGATATCCATTGTTAAGCTATTCCACAACTTGGCATCTCCTGTCTTTTGGTTTTCAGCTGTGGAACAACTATTTTCACCTGGCTGTGGCTTTCCTCACTCAAGAGTCCTTGCAGCTGGAGAATTTTTCAAGCGCTAAGAGAGCCAAAATCTTCAACAAGTAAGTCGGTCCCCCAGCTCTGCCACTGCGGTCAGGAGCCTCCTGCTTATTACCCTAATTTCCATGTCTCCTCTAAGCCAACTGGGTACAAATTGAGATGTAATCAGGGAGTAATGAAAGGGTGGTTTCAAATCACAAATCTAGCGTCGCCTTTGTAACCCGTGAATCAAGATCTAAAAATTGCAGGATTCATCCTGGGAGGTTCAGAGTCGGTGTGATTGGAGGTGGTTAGTGCTGCACAGCATTTGAGTTTCTGGAGATAATGACTTTTGCTGAGCACTTCCCTGATGTCATTACACTTGTGGTTTACTTTATTGCTTAGTTTTCCAATTCTGCCTCTACAAAGCAAGGTTCTGATGAAAGCCATCAATGCTGCTAGAACTGTCCAGCCTGCTGAAGCTGTGCCATCCATGGTTTCCCTCTTGACACAGAAGTCCCCTGTCTTGTTCTGAGCAGTGGGTTTGAGTGGACTAGATTAGCCTGTGTGTCACTGAGGAAGCTTCATGGAGGCCAAGATCCTTGGGCAGCTTTGTGGTGCCAGAGGGCATCCTGAACGATCCTGTTGCCATGTCAAGAAAAAAGATCATGGGCTAAGGAGATGGCTCAGTGGGTCAGATGCTTGCTGTTCAAGCAGAAGTGTCTGAGTTCAAATCCCCAGAACACATGCAAACCCAGACACAGTAGTGTGCATCTGTGATCCCAGAGCTCATGTGGTGTGATGAGAAAGAGAAACAGGACAATCCCCACAGCTTATACAGACGAAAAAAAAAAAAACCAAAACAAAACAAAAGCCACAAAAGAAAGGAAGGAAGGAAGAAAGAAAGAAAGAAAGAAAGAAAGAAAGAAAGAAAGAAAGAGATAAAGAAAAAAAAAATGGTTTCTCAAAGAACATGGAAGGGGAAGACCAATACCTCTGATATTGACACAGATGTGCTCAAATGTTCTCTCTCTCTCTCTCTCTCTCTCTCTCTCTCTCTCTCTCTCTCTCTCTCTCTCTCTCTCTCTCTCTCTCACACACACACACACACACACACACACACACACACACAATTTGCAGAGAAAGGAAAAAAATCATTGCTTAGGTTCCTTCCAAAAGTCTTTGTGTCCTAAGGTTTCAGCTCCTCTCCTGCCTCATTTCTGCTAATGTCACCCTATTGCTGGCTTCCCTTCAATGGGAACTCCCCAGAAGATTCTGAAATGGTGCCCATATTGCTGCTCATCATATTAATAATGCCTCTGCAATATTCTGACTATACTTACGCTTTGCAGAGTTTGTATGAGTTGCTGAGGTTAGAGGATTCCGAGGAAGCCTTGGGATGAGAAGCTGTTCTGCTTCTCATAGTCTAGCAGTTTCTGTCTCCCTTACTGAGAAATGGAAAGCACATGATCCCTGGAAAACCTTGGGTCTGAGGTAGATTTGGGTCCTCCAAATCATGCCCTCAGGACTGCCCACGTGTGGCCTGTCAGCGACTCTAGGGCATATCTTGAATGGACAACCTCTGTCTTCTTTTTCTCTGCCTGGTCTACCTCACCATGACTCAGAAAAGTAGAGGTTTCTGGAAACAGAAGACCTACTTATTGATGCCCTAAGTACCTGGGTGCAAAACACACACACACAAAAAGAAAAACAAGAGACACCATGTCCAGAACTGAGCATATCAACCCCCACATAAGAGGGAGATTTGCTTGTAAACACCAAAGAAAAGGCCTCAAGGAATCAAAGTCTGTAATAAGAAAATGCTGCCATTCCACCTTAACCTATCCCTGGTGAGCCTGACTCCCAGGGACAGACATCAGGAGAATGCTGCTTTGGACTATCATCCACTCTCCCCAAGCTTTTTACATTATTGGGGTTCAGGAACTATAAATACAATGCAGAGCATTTAGCTTTAAATGCACAGCCATTTGGACATTACTATGTCACATGACTTCAAGGGAGCTCCATACTCAGGATCCAGCTTTGTTCTGGTAGAGAAAGAATTTGTGAATTGCTTTTGCATTTTTTGGTATGCTTGTTTGTTTAGTTGGTTTTTTTGTTTGTTTTTTGTTTTGTTTTGTTTGTTTGTTCGCTTGTGACATGGTCTTTCTTTGTAGCCCTTGCTGTCCTGGAACTCACGATATATATCAGCCTGGCCTCAAAGGCACAGAGATCCTCCTGTCTCTGCCTGGAGAGTGCTGGGATTAGAGGTGTAGGCCACTAAACACAGTGTTTATGCAAGTATTTGCAAAAGATCCCTCTTTCAATGGCATAGTGTCGTGGGCAGGGGGTCATTGAATGGGCAAATCCAACTCTTTGACTTTACTCATTTTTTTCCCTTGTGAAATCTACTACCACCTAAGATGGATCAAAATATCACAAAAACAATACTATCCCCATTTCAACAGACACTTGGCTTTTGAGGTGCCAAACTAAAGATGGGATTTTGAGGGAAGCTAAGAAGAATTAAATGTGATGTGACAAGTCCCATTTTACAATGTGGTCTAATCAGAAGGTATGATTCTATACTGTAGAATATGATCAATTCAATCCTCATGCTAATTTTTTCCCAGAAGATTCAAATTGTTCCAAGTAAGTTCACTTTAAGGATTAGAGGGGGACCCGGGGAAACAAACCTCATAAGCAGTAGCCCTGTGCCACCTTTGAGTTGGC
Organism: Cricetiscus sungorus; assembly: GCA_030556225.1. Lineage (NCBI taxonomy): Eukaryota > Metazoa > Chordata > Mammalia > Rodentia > Cricetidae > Cricetiscus > Cricetiscus sungorus. The sequence goes on from JANBXA010000007.1 coordinate 94,451,144, forward strand.
AAAGCTAATTAGATACATTAATGAGGCATTGTCCTCGGGAGCATAGTAAAGCTAAAAGCAGGCGGAATGCTCCATCAGCCTTATGTCTAATAAAGCTCATTCCCAGTAGTCTAATCAGCTCCTACCTATTTTGGGGTTTTGTTTATTTGTTTGTTTGTTTGTTTTTTCATTAAGACAGAAATGTCCCATCCTACCCACAAGCTCAACTCTTGGTTATCTTTCCTTTCTTTCTCTCTTGTCCTAAGCATCCACGCTTTGGCACTCTGGCCACAGATACTGTATTCTCCAGAACCTCTGACCAAGTAACAAGGCACTAAATCAGGGTGGGACATGGAGTGCTCTTGATTGCTCCCCCCAAGTCCTTCAACCCTGTTGTTCCACTCATCTGTGTCATGGTCACTAACACAAAGCTTGGGTGCTTTGTAAAATGTTGCTATTATGCCGGGCAGTGGTGGCACATATCTCTAGTTCCAGCACATGGGAGGTAGAGGAAGGTGGATCTCTGTGAGGTTGATGCCAGCCTGGTCTACAAAGCTACACAGAGAAACCCTATCTCAGAAAAAAAAAAAAAAAAAAAAAAAGGAAGAAAAGAAGGAAGGAAGGAAGAGAAAAAAAGGTTGCCATTTGCTCATCATCTTGGAGGTGAGAGACTTCAAGGACAGGAGGCCAGCATTTTCCCAGCCTCTGCTATGACTCTTGTGCTGTATAACAACAGGGTAGTGAAGCATGGAGGGGAAGCCAGGAGTACAGATCAGTGTTCATGAGAGAGAGAAACGGAGGCAGATTTGCTTTATAAATATGTTCTCTCCCCATGACTGATCTATTCTTGGAGACCTAACTCTGTCCTGAGAGATCTAACTCACTCTCAAGAGATCTGACTAACTGGTCTTGAGAGAACTAAGCTAGTCTCTTGAAAGACATTTATCCATCCCGACAGTAGTATTCTTATGAATCTAGATGCCTTAATATCTTCCATCTCTCTGTCCTATTACCTTGAAGACCAAACTTGTAGCCCATGAACCTTCAGAGAACACGTATGCAGATCACAACACTCCATCTTCAAGAACTCTTCCTTCTCCCCTAGAGTTCCATTCTAGGTTAGCTTCTGCCCCTCCAGCCTGGTTCCCTGCCTGGTTTAGACATCTACACCCACACATCACATGTCAGAGCCCCTCCAATCTCAGTCATAATATTCGTGTTTTATTCTCCTCTTAAGAAATCATTTTCCAGACAATAGATCCAAACTATTTACTGGGCCAGATACTAAGTAGATGTATCATTGTGTATGTTCCCTGGGTTCACCTGCCATAAGAGTGGGCACAAGGAAGTCACAATCCCTCATCCAGCTGTTATAGAGGTGGCAAGTCTGAAATCAAGATGGTGATGGTTATTCTGCTAGGGAAGGTTCTGTTAACTTCCACTGGCTGTCCTCAGCCCTAGCCTGTGTTGTAACTCCAGTCTCTGCTCATTTCCAGATTGGGTTCTTTTCATGTCTTCTTGTGTGTCTGTGACTCTTAGTGTGCCCTCCTTATAGGAACAACACTTCTTACATTTAGGGCCCATTCTCCTCCAGTGTGGCTTCATCACAACTACATTGTACAGATCCCATTTCCAAGTAAGGTCACACCGACAGGAATCATGTGTATAAGATATGCAGACAACCTGCGTGATTCTGGGATTGGAGGCTGTCTCTCCTGCCATGATGTATGTCTCCTGAGACCTGCGAGTCTTGTTGGAGTTCTCAGTAATTGATGACCAAATGACTCGGTCTAATGGCCCTTGCAACCACGAGAGAGATGCTGTGGTTAAGGCAAGCCCTTTAAATTGCAGCATCTCCTCACTGGAGTGTTGGCTGGGACAGAGTACCATACCTCCCTACTCTCACCATTCAGAGCAGCCCCAATGCAGGCATCAAGAGTTGTTTCCCTAAGCAGTGAAACTAAGTGATCAGAGGGCCCAGGTAGTTTGCCCAGCTGTGCTTAGATTTGGGTTCTAGTTGGCCTTATCCCTTATGAGGGCTGAATGTAGTGGGTGTAAGATGCAGGAGTCCAAGTGCTGGCATAAGCGTGGATGTAGGATCTCAGAACTTCCTGAACTAGGGAAGGGCTCCCTCTCAAGCCAACTTGCCTATGCTCACTTGGTGGGTGGACACACACGAGTGAGGTCACTCCAGCTCTTTGTCATCTCAGTCCTGGGTTCCTTGTTGGAAGAGTGACATGGCACTGAAAGAATGATACGAGATGGGAGCACTTTGTAAGATGTGACACCCGGACTCAGGAGTGTGTGCAGTGCAGGGAACACTGTGGGCTTGCAATCTGAGGTCTTGGACTCTCATCTCTCTTTGCCCTGTAACCGAAGCCAAGTCCTCCAGCTTTTTTTGCCTCCAGGCTTGGGCCAGCTCCCTGACTCTGCACTGTGAGGGAGCCACTTAACTGTGATGCCAGCAGTTGCCCCCAGCTCTGAGGTCTGCCTCCAGGAAATGAGCTTCAACCAGGCACTCTCAATTATCATCATTTTTCTCTTCCAAGAGAAGATGGTAGAAGTATTCCCCGCAAGCCCTCTTGAGGTCTGGTGACAGCTGCTGCTCTGCTTGGGAATTACTAGGAAGCTTGTATAGGTTCATCAGATCTGCCTTCTTATTAAATGGAAAGGAAGGATCAAGCCCGCTGCCAGGGAACTCCAGTCCTGCCCTCCACCCTGCAGCTCCCTCCTTCTTGTCTAGGTTTCCAGGCATCTTGTCTTATTTGACTATTCAACTGTAGTTTCAGCTCCTTGTGCTGCAGGCTTGGCTCTCACGAGAATCACCTGCTCTACTCATTGCCAGTCCCCCTGGTTCTCAAATACTGTCATGCCAAATCATCACCTGAGTCAAGAAAGCAGTAGCAAGAAGGGAAATCCGTGGCCCTCACCGTCCTTCGGCAAGGGAGAGGCATCACACTGACTAGCAGGCACAGAACTCTTCATTTCCATGGCAGCTGAGAAAGGCAGGTCACCACCAACCAAAAATGTTAAACCTGCTGCTAGCAAAATAAATCCCAGGGTGTCCTGTAAACTATTAGAATTGTAATCAATAGAAGACCTGAGAGATAGAGTTGAATCAAGGGCAGAGAAGCAGAGGCACCCATGAAGCTTACTGTTAAACATTCTTGTGTTTTGAGAAGAAACCTTCCCCATAGCCTGGATACAAGATGTTCAAAGCCAGAGTTAATGATACCACTTTTGGTACCACTGGCATGACAAGTGGGTTGAGGGGGCTAGAGAGCTGAGGGTGTTTGCGTTCTGCAGCTCCCGCCACAATGCTGTGTCTTGTCTGAGGCCTTGTAGCTGAAAGTGGAAGAAAAGTCAGGGCTGGGTTGGACTGTGTTTCCTCTCCCCCTGATAAATGCCAGAAGACGCCAAGTTGCCAGGTTGCCTTGATGCCAACTGCACCTTGCCTGGACCCAGGTGGCAGTGGCTGCTGAGAAACCTCAAAATGATAAACAACTTAACGTATTCAGGTTCCAGAACCATTGAGCAATTTGAAAGGAGAGTCAGTCATGGAAGGGTGTGTCCCTGTCTCCCATGACCAGACTCACAGGATTCGCTGGCAGTATGTCTTCTCTGGCTGGATCAGGCCTCCCGTTGCTGTGGAATTGAGTCCGCTTGACAGCGAATCCACTGATTTTCTGAGAATACCTGTCTGTTTTTGCTGGTTTGCTGGATGGGATCTAGAGGTCCCACCTTAGCCCAAGAAGAAGTAGCAGCCCTCCCAGTTCTGTTGCTCCACCCATACCTGGGTGCCCTATACACCATGGCTTGGGGCCAGGAAAGGATATACATATACATTAGTTAACATACAAAGTAATGGATTTGTGAATATATATATATATATATATATATACATACATACATATACATACATATATATATATATATATAGTCATTACAGTTTGTTCTTATGCACCCTCAATGTCCTTCCTCAAGACCCCTCCTTTGATTTCCTTCCTACTTCCAATTCAGTCACCTTTTTGTTTTATGTTCCATTACCCACTCTTATTTTTCCCTCCCTTTAGAGCTCATCCCCTCTCATATCCCACTTTCTATTTTCTTTATATATGTATATAATATGAAGAGTTTATATACTTACATATGTGTATGCCAGATCACTAAGAGAGAAAGCATGTGTATGTAGTTCAGATTATATTTTTTTCCTCTGCTGCTTAAATGAACATGCCACCATAACCCCCCTGCTGTGAGTGACAGACAGGTGCTTAGGGCACCAGAGACTTTAATAAGGTGGCAGCCAGCTGGGAGTTGTTGATTTAGCAGCCAGGATGCTTGCCTGAAGAGCCAGGACACCATCATCTGTGATCAGCTGTCCTTGGCGCCTCAGCTGCCACAAGAACAAACGGAGCAAGCTCAGCGGTACAGATGCTCGGCTGCAATGCTGTATGATAAGTTCGCAAATTATTATTTTTAATATAATCAGCTTTTTCCTTAGGCACTAAAAGAAAAAGTTAAATTGCTCACAAACTAATAAAGGTTTATCTTCTGAAGCATCAAATTCTGTTTACTCATGAAACACACACCTCCTTTCTTCGCCCACTGGGAAGAAAATTAGCATTTATTTTCCCAGATAAACAAAAACTAGTGGAATGTTGGTTGACATATTTGGGTGTTAAGCTTTTGCTTACATTTAAAATGATAAAGAAGAATGAGGAAAATTTGGAAGCAGCCTTTCCCCACTCTAGGGTTTCATTTTCCTGTGGGGAAATGAAGCTGCTGCTTCTGTGAATAGGATGTTCTTGGGTGCCTGGATGTGCTAACAGCAGCGTGCGTGGGAAACAAATTCCCTTAGGCCTAGGAGCCATGTGACTGAAGAGCACAAGATGCTCTGGCTCTTCTTCACAGCATCTCCATGCTTCCCCAGGAGTGCACTGTGTGCTGTCATCTGGGATGAGCCTGAGTCCTACCCGGAGCTCTCCCTGAAATCCTGCTGGTGGCAGACATAGTTGGAAATCTGACACCACATTCATCTGACCAATGGTGGAAGCCTGGAGATTGACTTCTAGAGACTCTGTAGACTGACATGGCATCTTTCTTGCCCTGGTTTCTAGGTACGGAGACATGAGGAGGCAGATTGGCTTCGAGATCAGAGACATGTGGTACAACCTGGGTGAGTAGATGGACATCATCTTGGGGATGGAGTGAGCACCTCGAATTCCCTCTGTGTTGTGACATTGGCCCCATTTCCCAGTGTTGATATTGTGTGTGTGTGTGTGTGTGTGTGTGTGTGTGTGTGTGTGTGTGTGTGTGTGTGCACATGTGTGCGTGCATATGGAAGTCATAGTTCAGCCTTTGTCCCTTAGGACTATCCACCACATTTGAGAGCAGGAGCTCTCATTCACTTCTAATTTGCCAAGTCGGCTAGGTGCCTGCTATCAGGTCCCAGGGGTCCACTTGTCTGCACCTCCCCAGCCCTGGGGTTACAAGCATGAGTCACCTTGCCCAGATTTGTTTTATATGGTTCTGGGTTTGAACTCAGGTCCTCCTCATGGTTGCATAGCAGGTACTTTACCAACTAAACCATCCCCCAGCCCCTTTGGGATATCTCAAAGACCTTAATTCCTTCCCTTCCTGAGATAGCAATCAATCACTGTTCCTTGCTCAGTTCCATTTTCGGTACGGAAAACAGATTAAAGGGGGAGAAAAGTGTCTCCCTGTGGCAAATAAGGAAATCAAGAAAGCGCACTCTGTTATCAGGTAGACTCATAGCTTGGATTGCTATTGCTCCTAAGTGCTGCTCTGCTTTGGTTTGTATTCACTGGAGGTCATTTACAAGACTGTGACATTTGCCATAACTCATGTGTTCAGTTGTACAGAATCTACCTTCTGAAAGTTTTATTCACATACTCCAACTCTGCATTTGCTTGCCCGGCCACCAGGTGGTGGCAGCATGGTGTGCTGATGTGAGCAAAGCAGTGGGAGATCTGTTTAATGATAATATGAAACAAGCATAACTTTATCCAGGAATTAACTTATTAGCATGATGTTCCCAGTACATAATACAGAATAAGGAATTCTCTATTAAAATCTTAACCAAGGACCAGCAAGATGACTCTGTGGCTCAAGGAACTTCCCAATAAGCCAATGACATGAATTTGATTCTAAGACTCATGTGGTTGAACGAGAAAACCAACCCCTGAAAATTTTCCTCTGCCTATGCAATGATGCACATGTGCACACATATATACACACACACACAGACACACACTCAAATTAATGGGGGCCAGAGAGATGACTCAGTGGTTAAGAACATTGGCTAATCTTTCAAAGGACCTAGTTTTTATTCCCAGTACCCACATGATGGCTTACAACTGTCTATAACTCCAACCCCAGGGATTGAACACCGTCTTCCTTCCCCCCTCAGGCACTGCATGCATGTGGTACACAGATGTGCATGCAACCAAAGCACTCATATACATAAAAACAAAATATAAAAAATATATAAAATGATAATATTATTTTTTAAAACCTATAGACATGTTTTTCCTCATAGATAAGTTTCTTAAATGAGTGTCCAAAAAGAACTTGACATGTCTTTCTTTAATGTTTCTACTGGGAGCCGGATCGTGATACTAGGTCCTTATTTCCATCTTCCTTCTGCACTCAGATTTTGTATAAAAGTGTCCCATACCATGGATCTATTGCCTAGGTGCCTGGAGATCATGAAGGATCAACATAGTACCTGGAAAGTATAGGTAGAAAGACAAGAGTGAAGCATGGTTTTTGATGGAAGTGTGGTACTAGACTCCATCACACACTTGGACACCCTGTAACAGGCAGGGCTGCACCTGTCACTATGATAACATGATGAAAGTGACCTCCTGTCTTATATTTTTAGTGCTGACCCTGACCTTTGTACCTTTATTTTTAAAGTTTTATTGTAATATATCAATTATATAATAATGGATCTATTGTTTTATACATGCACATGTTTTTGAAAATAATTCACTCCCACTACCCTCTCTTTTTCCCTCTTGCTTCCATTAATACCCTCCTGCCCCCCGCCCCCACACACACACATTTATACCCTTTTTAAAAAATCTTCTTTTGGGTTACTCAGTGAGTGTCTCTAAGGCTCTTACAGAAACAAGAGTGACAATTATTTTCAGGAGCACAGGCACCTTGCCCATAGCTGTCTCACTGGAGATATCTCTCCTTCCTCCAGTAACATGCCAAACTACGTGTTCATTTTAGAGTATTGTCAGTGGTATGTCTGAAGCTCCAGAGGTTGACCTTGAACCTGGCCCCTTTCTTTCCATGTCACTTGCCATGACAGCCAGGAAGGAAGGAAAGATGGACTTTGGGAAGAGTGAGGTTCTCCATAGAGCCTCCTCAGGAGCCTGCATTCTCAGACTTTCCTATTCTGTCCCAGGGTGGTGAACTCTGTTGACATCATCTGTCATTATGTTCTAATAAGATGAACCCAGCAATGGAGACTTTTGATTTGCCATGCCAAGAATGAAGCTGAGGAGCGGTGCCCCTCACCCCCCACCCCACCAACCTCAGATTGCTACTCTCTAATATGAGCACGTGGCTAATGCCTGAGTGTTTCACAGCTTGCTCGTCAACAGCAAACATCAACTTTGGCATGAGAACAAGCAGGAGATCAAAAGGAAGCCATGACCTTGACCAATTAAAGAACAAGGATTTCTGATCTACAAGAAAGGACAACTTCTAGGGTTGGATTCCTGCTAGGCAAATAACTGAGAATTTTCTGGAATTTCTTTTGTTTTTGTTTTGACAAATAATAAGTCCTTTGCTCCTCCTTGGATCTCCAACAAGCAGGCTCTAAGAACGGTTTTGTGGGGTCATCTTAGCCAGCAAGGACCCTCCCTGCCGTGGTTCCCCAGTGTTCAGGCCTGCCTGCCAATGGCACTGTGCAGGCTGCTGCTCTCCAAACTCATAGCAGCCCATCATGATCTCCCAGGATGTGCACAACCTATTTTCCACCACATAGCTTCCTGTTTGTTTTTTTTTTTTTTTCCCAATGGTCTCAGGTTTGGGAATATGTTGGCAGGCACATACAGCCAGTTCTGCCAAGAAAATAAAAATAGAAGTCGGATCAGATGTGCTCCTCACCTTAGAATTAGTCACCTGTCACTCCACCACTGCACCGGATGCCTTCCCTCCGCCCGCCCTTCCAGTGTGTGTGTGTGTGTGTGTGTGTGTGTGTGTGTGTGTGTGTGTGGTCTTGGGAGAGGGGTGTCTCACTCAAAGTGTCCCCGCAGCCCTGCCAGCTGGAACTGGGCAACAGGCCTTTTCTTTCCAGAACTCAACATGTAAAAGAGAAAGTCAAAACCATACTCTTCCAAAAGAAAAGTAGGAAAAATGTATTCATTTACCCAGCTCTTTTGTTATTTATGAGAGCTGCTTGGGGGAGGCCTCTGGGGCCACCTCCTCTCCCTCTCACCTTGGTCCCACCCTTTGTTTATTATGTCCAGCTCTCAGGAACCAGCACAGGCTCCCTGGTGGAGCAAAAGTGCTCACAGAGAGACCTTGTTTGCACCTTATTTGGCTTGGGCTATTTTTCATGTAGGGGATCCCCCTTCACTGGCAGAAAGTAGTAGAAGGTTCTGGTTTGTGATCCTTGTGTGTGCACAGATTTCCTACAATTTCCCTATGCAGTGGCTAAATTTCTGAACATCGGCGCTGTTAAGGCGAACATCCAGATACTGTGGAAGGTACTGAGAAAGGCCGGGCTTCTAGAGAAAGCTAGGTGTCACTTTCAGAGGAGTTAACACTACATCCTGTCACTAGAATAGAAACTCCTCACAGGTCTTAGGGGTCGAGAATACAACTAGGAGATGGAAGGTAGACTGTTTGCCTTGCACTATGGTTATAAGAGCCTCAAGTACTTTTCTGTGGCTGTCGTAAAACAACAATACCCAAAAAAGGAACATGTAGAAGAAGCAATCCATGTCACCTAAGGTTCCAGAGAGACAGAGAGACGGTCCATAATGGTAGAGGAGGTGTGGCAGCAGGCTCCTGGAACAGGAAGCAGAGAGATCGTATTTCCATCTACACCCAGGAAGCAGAGAAAGCAAACTGGAAGTGGATCAAAGCTGTAAACTCTCAAAGCCTGCCCCCAGTGACATACTTCATCCAGCAAGGCTGCGTTTCCCAAAGGTCCCATAATCTTCCCAAACAGAGCCATTGACCAGAAACCAAGTATTCAAGTACCTGCACTATGGGGACATTGCTCATGCAAACCATCACAACCATCCTGTTCTTCCTTTCTCTCCTAAGGAAAAGAAAACTGCAGGGGTCCCCTTGACTGTCACTGACCCACATCCAGATCCATCATTAGACTTCAGCTTGATGTACATCACGGGGAAACCCAAAATGTGGCTGTCCAAAATAATTAAATAAACGAGCAAATAACAACCATCAGAAAGCCCTACCCGCCTTACTAACTCGGTGTCTGTGGACTTGTGACAGCTCTGTCCCCAGGGGTGTCACTTCTCAGAGGTGCGGGGCTACTCTATCCCAGCATGTTTTCTGTACCAAAAGAGAGGGTGATGATGCATGGGTATAAAGCCCTTGTTTCTTTGTAGCTTAGTTGTCCAGTGGCTGCTCCTACAGCCACTTGTTCTGCCTTGTATGATCTTCCCAGCTAGGAACAATAAAAGCTGAGAGTGACAGCTAGAACTTTATGACACCGAAATTATGGTTGATGAACAACTTGCTGTCACGATCTCCTGTTTTCTGAAGCATTGACTCTGACATCCTTTAGGCATAATACAAGGGAAATGTCACCTGAGGAATTGAATATAATGGCACTTTCAGGGGACCACTTTCCAGCACTTGCGTGCCTTTCCGGAGTGTTAAGCATTAAGGGAAACGGGCAGAATCACACCATTGGAGCTTCAGACAAGACACTAACTATTGAGCCAAAGCTGGAAATTTGGATTCTAATTAAATTCAGGTTCCTTATCAGGGATCACATTTTGTACCTGTGTCCATTCCATAAAAACATCTTTTGGTTTATGAGAATGGTCTGCTCTCTTATATATGGTTATTTGTAATAGACACATTTGCTTAATGACTCTCTTGACAGAAATCTGCATTCGTGGAGCTATAAAGAAAAGCAAATTCCGAATTGTGTCTCCCGATTGTGTCAAAGTATTAATAAGATTAATTAACTCCAGATCAGCTGGCTGGTGTTAATAAGAAAATGTCACAAATAATTCACTCAGGCGTGTCATTTCTCATGCACCCTCTTGTTATGCGCTGGAATGAGACAATGCTAGTTACAGTGCAGGGGCCTGAAGATAAAGGAAGCATTCTGAAATGAAAGATGAGAGACCACTGCCTGGGAGCACCACTTCTGCCTCATCATGTCCCCTCAGCAAGCTGGGGGTATTAGTCAGTGTTCTCTAAAGGAACAGAACTGATAGGACAACTGGGCACATGCGTATTGCGTGTGCATGTGTTACAGAGTGACGTACGGGCTGTGGTCTGAGTAGTCCCACATGGCTGTTCCGTGATATAAAGGCCAAGACTCCCACAATTGTTCAGTCCATGAAACTGGATGTCTCAGCAGCCCCAGTCCTGTGCTGGCATCCCAGGGAGGGCCTAGAGAGCTGCTGGTCTCCAGTCTATGTTGGAATCCCAAGGAAGTAGGTTCTAACACCAGCAGAGGAATGCCTCGGCAATGTAATAGATGAACTTGCCAGCAAGAGTGAGGGCAGGCAGGCAAAAAGCAAATGCTTCCTTCCTCCCTGTCCTTTGATACAGACTGCCACTAGAAGATGTGGCCCAGCTTTAGATGGGTCTTGCCACCCGAATCATCTAATCATGAAAAGGCCCTCACAGGTGTGCCGAGCTGCTTGAGTTGATTCCAGATGTTGTTGGCTTACCACAGAGATTAATTACCACAGCCAGCCTGCATCCCAGTAGAGAGCTTCCTGGAAGCCTCACCAGCAGGGGTCTGAGCCAGAGCTTGACACTGCTTTCTCCCCTCGCCTGGCTCTCATCAAACCCCATGTATCTTGAATTCAGTGACCCCAAGTGTCCTGAATTCAGTGACAACACAGTCAGAGGGGCCTGGAGCTCACCAAGTAGGTTTGAGTGGCCCATGAACCCTACCTCCCCAGTGCAGGGAATGCAAGTATATTCACCACACCTTTGCTGTTCATTATTTTAGGTTCGGAGGCTCAAACTCAGGTCTTCTTGTTGGCAAGGCAGGCAGGCCCTTCATCTCCTTAGACCAACAAAGCTGTTTTTGACATAAATAAATGCATCCCTGTTAAGCAGCAGCCCAGGGTGGTTAGACCCTACTGTTTCTGCAGGTTCTGTGTCCCAGGCAGGGCTCTGTGTGCTTGCACTGCCGTCACTCAGAGTGCTTCATAAGTTGTCACGTAGTTCGCAGAGGTGCCAAATGGACCACACCTCTCCACACCATCTTGGAGACAGAAGGGACCTAAGAGACCGTCTGCACTCCCATGCTTGTCAGATGCTGGCTCTCCCAGCCTCAGTCCCCTGCTCTGCCTGACCAAGTAGCAGATAGTGATCATGTCCTTGACTTAGGTGCTGCAGTTGACTTCTTGTGAAACTAGGGTCAGCTCCCTCCTTCTACCTTTATGCGGGTTCTAGGATCATATAGGCTGGGTGGCAACCTACTGTGCCTTCTTGCTGAGCCGAGACACAATGAGAGGGTGGTGTGCCATGGCTTGCTCATGATTTCCACACAATTCAACCTTCTCAACTCTACAGATGTGGAGACCAGACCATCCCTGTCCTTCTGTAATAGACTTAATGGGAATGAGTTTTTAAGTAGCTCTCTTGTAGCAGCAGGAATTCTATTCACTTTTGTCTTTGTGTGTTGCATGCATCTATGGGTGTGGTGTGCTCATGTGTGTAGAAACCATAGTTTCACTTAGACTGTCATTTTTCTTCGTGACCTCTGTTTTCTGAGGTAGGGTCTCCCACTGAGCTCAGAGCTTGCTATGTCAGCTACTCCAGCTCTTTGTCCTGCCCCAGGGATCTAGTCTCTGCATGCTGCCATGCCTCCCCCTGCTTTTATGTGGACACTGAGTTGCTGAGGTACTTTACCTACTGAGCTACTTTCTTGGCATTGGGTTCATACATGATTTGAGGTGTTCAAACTCCTTACAAGCAAGATCGGATTCACAACCATGGAAATACCCATTCAAAACCACAGAGTCTGTGTTGCTGTGTTTTGTGTTCTATGTTCTTGGACCCCTTTTGAAAACTCACCCCTTCTTTTTAAAATAAGAGATGTCACATTTCTTTATTGAAAGGTCAACACAAGATAAAATTCATCCCAGAAATGGTCGGCCCAATATTGGAAATGACATTGATCCCTGAAACAGAGCTTCGGAAAGCCACCATCCCCATCTTCTTTGACATGATGCAGTGTGAGTTCCACTCCACCCGGAGCTTCCAAATGGTAAGGCTGTAAATGTGCAAAGAGTGTGAAGACTGGAGGGACAGGCAGAAAAACTGGAAGGCATTCACAGATGATTCTAAAGCTAAAAGTGGCACACACACAAACACTCTCCACAGCACAAAGTAAAGGCTGTGACCATCATTACTGAAGAATCTGTAGTCCTCTGTCTTTCTCTTTGGGGAAGGTGGTCCTTGGTTTCTAGCTGTCCCTTACTGGTGTTTATATGTACTTTACATTAAACCCTATGTTAAAGTCCCTTGAGGCTGGAAAGAGGGCTTAATGGGTTTAGAACATTTTCTGTGCAAGCATGAAAACCTGAGTCTGAATATTTAGAACTGTTGCTTAAAAAAAAGCCTTGCCCAGCATTCTGATAAATGGGGCAGAAGACAGATGGATTGTAGGAGCTTGCTGGCTGGCCAGCCTAACCAAAAAGTTGAGCTTTAGGTACAGTGAGATGTTCTATCTCAGGGAGTAAGGTGGAGACTGAGAAGAGGACACTCAATATCTCCCTTTGGCCTCTGTAGGTGGGCTGTGCACTCCTGGCCTCTGTAGGTGGGCTGTGCACTCCTGGCCTCTGTAGGTAGTCTGTGCACTCCTGGCCTCTGTAGGTGGGCTGTGTACTCCAGGCCTCTGCAGGCATTCTGTGCACTCCTGGCCTCTGCAGGCATTCTTTGCACTCCGGGCCTCTGTAGGTGGGCTGTGCACTCCTGACCTCTGCAGGTAGGTTGTGCACTTCAAATCTCTGCAGGTGGGCTGTGCACTCCTGACCTCTGTAGATGGGCTATGCACTCACACACATAAATGCTCATTCACATCATATATATATATATATATATGATGTGTGTATATAATTTTTAAATCTAATTTTAATGGAAATATAACACCTCAGGAACCATTTTCTCCAACCCCCAGGATGCTCAGTTTCCACTACCAATAAGTATACTGTGCACCTGCTTATTCACATAGCTTGAATCATATTGAATGTTTCCCCAGTATACATACTCAGAAATGCAATTTTGGAATCAAAATGCTTTTGTACCATTTGACATTATTATTGCCAAATTGTTTGATATTATTGCTAAAGCTTTGACCTGCCTCTACCACTGCTGCCTCTAAAGCCTGGTTCCAGTGTCACTCCAGGCTTGTTGAAACTATAAATTATGATCTAAAATACTTTTTTCCATGCACAAAATTCATCTGACTTTTTGAATTTCATATAAACCAAGCACAAAGACCAACCTGTGAAAACTGCTATTAAATTAAAAAAAAACCCTCTGGTAAAGGGAGAAAAAACATATTTATATAGATAAATGTCACAAGTGCAGATAAAATTAAACTCTTTTAAAACCATTTATACCATTTCTCAATTTGTAAACATAGTCTTCGAGTCAAAACAAAGGTCAAGGGTTGCTGAAATGAAGATAAATGGGAGGTGGGTTTCTGCACTTCCTCCTTCTTTGTGGTCTTTTTGTCCAGTTGCTGTATTGTGGAGGTTTCTAAATATCCGGCAGTCTTCTAAAGAGGCTCTGCAATTGTTCTGATTTACCCCAGGTTTGCAGGAAAATGAGAGAAGTTAATGAGAGCCACAGATGCAGGGGCTCCAGTGCAAACATTGTTTGGGGCATTCAGACTCTGTCGTTTGTTTTCACGGGAAGCTAAACTTCCTGAGTAATGAATGCCACAGAGAAGTAATGCTCCCCGAATCCCAGCCCTTGTTCTATAGGCATTTCACCTACTTAAAACACACCTTGTTTGGATGTAGGCAAATAAAGCACAGTCACGAACAAGCAGATCACATAAGAGATGTATCAGGCCAAGCATGGTCTCATACTCCAGCATCTTGCAAAAAACTCTATGGCTGTTTTCCATTTGTGTTGAGACAACTCTTAAAGTGCATGATTTGACAACTCTTAAAGTGGAGCAAACCAAAAGATTTTTATCGAAAAGTGTGTTGAAGCAGTCTCACAGTCATGAGCTTTCCCTCCTCACCAGAACAAACACAGGAGGTAATACATTTATAAAGAGAAAGGGCTTGTGTTGGCTCGACGTTTGAGAAGGTTTTGCTCATGGTCAACTGTCCTGCTTGTTTGAGGTCTTTAATAGGGCAGCTTATCATAATTGGACCGGGGAGTAGAGGAACAAAGCCACTCACCCCAGGGCCAAGAAGAGAAAAAGAGAGAAGCCATGATAGCCCTCAAAGACGCACCTTCTTGGCCTAGACACCTCCCACACTAAAAGGTTTCCCAGACCCCAGTGCCTATCACAAGGATATTGAGGGCACTCTAGAGGTGCAAACTGTGGCAGGTCTCTTCTGTGTCATTCTGTTCATGTGTGTTGGATAAAGATCAACTACCTCATCCTCCCAGGGAGATTCTATTCCCAAAACATTCTCCATCACTCGTTTTTCTGTTGGTGTCCTGGTCACTTGGTTTTCTAGCGTAAGTTAGTTACAATGGCCTTTGCTTGCCCTCTCTGCCTCGTAATCACTGTCATTTGAGAATACTCACCATTCCTTGCCCTTCCTCATCTCTAAACCTTCATCCTTCTCTCCATCCCTGCTCCCCGACACCAGGGCTCCCGTGGACCACAGAACTTGTCTGTTGGCTTTCTCTAGCCTTCTAGCACCTTCCTGCTTTCAGTATGGCTAGCCCTTGTCAGCCTGTTTTCTTAAAGCAGAAGGCATGACCCCTATTGCCTATAGATACATCCTGACTGGATGCAAACTCAGCCCCCAGGACACAGCTGGCTCAGCCTGCCTCTCCATCCATGAGTGCTGGGATGGCGATGGTTGGCTGCTGTTTAACTAATTCACCACAAATGCAATTATCTAACCTGATTAGTCACATCAGTGAGGGCTTAAATTGCCTCCACTTTTATAGCAGATGCACAAACCTAATGGAGTGAGGGGAAGGCATTAGGGTTTTTTTGTTTTTAGGCAGCTTGAGTGTTTTGGTCACAGGACACAGCATCTTCTAAAGATTGTGCTTTCATAGCAGAGAGGAAGTTGATATGCTGATGTTCGTGAAATATGCATTGTGCCCAGGTTGTATTGTTGACTTGTAATTGGAGTTTGGAGGTGACCTACTGGGTCGGGGGGCAACCTCCATTTGACTCAAGATTAAATTGTATCTAACCATGACTGGAGTTTTAGTAAGCCTGTGCTGCTGCAAATTGGCTTTCCCAGAGTTGCCTGGAGTGGATGCCCTTTCACTCCTCAGCCACAGTGGTAGCATTTTATTAGCATATTCTTTCCAATACAGTTCCTGAAAGAGCAGAAAACTTCATTCAGGATCCCCATACCCTTGTCCTGTGCAGCCTCTCCAAGGCTGGGCTCACATAGTGCTATGATGAGGGGTACACAGATTTACCCATTCAGGAACTATGACTTCCTGTAGCCTGTGACTTTTCTAGGGCTATATTGGTTTCTTCAATTCTGGACAGATTTCAGTGTGAGCCATCAGCTCCATTAAGTCCCTTATGCCTGGGCATATGGCTCAGTTGGTAGAGTGCTTACCCGGCAAGTGCAAAGTCATAGGTTTGGTCCCTAGCATTGAGTAAACCAGGCATGGTGGTACATGTTTAATCCCAGCACTAGAGGTAGAGGCAAGAGGATCAAAATTTCAAGGTCATCCTCAGCTGCCTAGCAAGTTTGAAGCTAGTCTGGGATGCATGAGATCCTGGCTCAAAAAAAGCCTAGAAAAGGCAAAACAATAATAACAGGAAAGCCTGTGGACATGGGGCCCATCATGCTAGTGAAAGTCACCTGTTTATGGGCAAGTTGTACAGGGACTAGACGCACCATGAGGGGTCTTAGACTAGGCAGAAGCATGTGAAATCTGAGGCAGCCTAGAGTTCTTTCAGAAATCCCTCCTGCTGTAGACATATACATCCTTAGAGGCCAGTAGAGCAGATCTGCAGCACAGTGGAAGGAAGGCATGGTTGGTTAGATGCTCTCTCCCATTCCCCAATCCCCACTCTCACAGTGTCCTCCCTACCCAGTACTGTATTTGCATGTGCTTTTCCTCCTTGATTGTGAGTGCTCCTTGTTATGAGTTTTTCCCACCAACCTGGTCCCAGAGCCACACCAGCCCCAAATAACACACAGAGATGCTGTATTAGATATAAAGCTGTTGGCCTGTTACTAGTGTTTCTTATTGGCTAGCTCTGTCTTAAATATTAACCCATTTCTATCAATCTAAGTATTTCCACATGGTCTTATCTTACCAGAGAGAGAGGATCCGGTCTGCTGCTCTCTTG
This sequence comes from Cricetiscus sungorus, assembly GCA_030556225.1. Lineage (NCBI taxonomy): Eukaryota > Metazoa > Chordata > Mammalia > Rodentia > Cricetidae > Cricetiscus > Cricetiscus sungorus. The sequence continues at coordinate 94,467,858 of JANBXA010000007.1, forward strand.
ATCCTACATGTTGGCTCTCCTCCTACCTCCCTGAATCCTCCTTGTCTCCTAATCCCACCTATCTTGCTTTCCTATAGGCCAACAGTACTTTAATTATTAACCAATACGAGAACCATATTTACAAAATGATGTCTCCTATCAGCTCCTAGTAGTAAAGGCAAGAACACGTGAGAGTCTCCACCTGGGGATCTCTCATGTGTTCCTGGGTGATCCCTCCTGGCCCTGTAGCAGCTGCCATTGACAGAGGGACTCTTTTGTCATTTATCTGCCCTCTCCACATGAGTCTCCCCTCAGATAAGCCCATTTCTTTCTTTCGCTACCTCTTTCGTCTCTGACTGCTTCTAAAACTGTAGCTTTTTTGGTTCTTTTAGTCCATTCTAAGACCTTTTCACAATCTGGTGTCCTACCCATCCACCTAAATTATTTCCTTCTGTTGGTTTTCCTCCAGAAATTTTCTGTCCACTCTCATTATAACATGTTACCTAACTTACCCCTCTTTTCATGGTCCTCTGTCTGATTCCACTTTCCATCCCATCCTAAAGTAGTGTGGGAGTGGTGAGGATGCATCCAAGTCTTCTTGTCCCATTTGTCACCTATACTCATACACCTGGCATTGGTTAAGGGATGATGAACCATCCCTTGGCCTTACCCTGCTATCTTCCTGACAGCCTTCCAGATGCATAACCCTCAGAGTCTCAGCCTCACACTGCATTTTACTTCCAAAACATAACAGTGAAAAAAGAAGAAGAAAAGGAAAACACGTTAAATTCTCTCTTGACATATTTGTAAAGAAATCCATTTGTTACAGCTTTGGAAAATACAGTGCTAACAGCTGAGAAGTGTAAGCAAATAGCCACACAGGCCACATACCATTGATAAAAACCGAAATGGGAAAGGGAAAATTATGCTCTCAATCATGGGGCTGTTTCATGTCATCTTTGTGAAGCTTAGTAAACTTCTCCACTACCTCCAGACACTCCCATTTATGAGTAACAATATAAACATGAATCATCTCCGTGCCATCCAAAACTCAGTTCCTGAGTTTTTGTTTGAATAATCTCCTTCTGTCCATGCCGCTAACCTTAAGGAAATAATTGAATAACCCAAGTGGATTTTGGAAACTTCTGCCACTTGGTTAAAAAGCCAGTACAATTTATGTGAGTTTGGTGGGAATTTTACCTCACTTATTCACCAATTCATTGGGAGTTTTATTTGTTGGCTTGTTGATTTCTGCTCTTCATTTCTGAACAATACATGGCCATACTGCTTTGGCTGCTTCTAAAGGAACCATTGCGCGGGGAGTAGATTTGATTTCATTGAATTAATTCCCAAAGATGGTCTTGAGAGATCTTGACAATCAATACCTGGGACTTCAAGAGTTCCTATTATAGTGAATTCTGTTCTTTAAAGCCTTCCAGCAAAGATGTACTCAACCTCCCATAGTCTCCCTGGACTCTCTCTGAGGCCATTTCACTGAGTTCACAGTAATTGTGCCCAGCCAAAAGTCCCTCTCCAGGCTGAGCTGTGAGTGTTGCAAGGTATCTCAGCCAGGCATCCCAGGCAGCCTGGCCTCCCCACCCCAAGGGTACAGTTTTGGGGTCTCCCGGCTGAAGAACTGGTCAGAGAAGCTTCCCGGTCAGGGAGCTGCCTACTTGATAGACAGGGGGGATATGGAGGTTTTTAAGTATGGGATGAAATCCTAGAGATTAATTAAGTGTGTAATTAAGTTTACACAGTGGTTAGGGAAGATAAACGCAATCTACATAAAAATATTAATGTGTCTGAACACAGGGATTAAAGGTTGAGTGACAGATTGAAGAACCTGTCACTGTTAAGATGTCATCGGGAGAGCTGGGAAACAGTGGGCTTTTGAGCAGTGGCTTGTATCTCCTAAAGCTTCTTTAGGGCCATATTTTCTATGCAGACTCAGTTAGCCATCTTTCTCTTTCATGTGCCCTCTGGTAAATCCCTTGAGGAAGTCTGCATGACTCCAGCAGACTGGCACAGCTCCATCTGGAGGTAGAGGAGACAGTGCTCTCTGAAACAAGGAAGAGGCCAAGCACCAAGCTCCTCTCTTACAGTGTCTCCTGGGCTTGTTTTCATGAAAACAAGGGAAAGTAGAGCACTTTGGCCAAAGGACAACATTTACCAAGAAATTCTTTTGCTGTTAGATGCAGCAGATTCCACTTATGGGTTCATGATTTCAAGCAGCTCGTGATAAACTCTGAGCCTTTGTCTGTATGCTGAATTAGTTGTGTCCAGATCTCTGAGATAAATAATCCCGCATACAATGCAGGTCTGATTAAATACATGTTTAAATATACTATAGTGATAGCAGTAAGACTGGTAAGGTGGCTTAGTGGGTAGAACATGAGCACACAGAAGCCTGATTTTTAATAGCAATAAACCTGACCCAAAATTATACATTTCAAATGAATTATCATAGGCTTTAGGATTGTCTGTGGCTGGGATCCCCACTTCGTAGTCTCTGAAATAGTATTCAGTAGCCCTGAGCTGACTTTGCAGTAAGAATGGGAAGCAATAGCTTTTTCATTTTTTTTTCTAAAGTTAATTGAATTCACAACATCAATGCCACTGTGAGGACAGCCCATCACCAACCGTTGAAAAGCACCCTTCTGAATGTCTTGGATTGATGATCTCTTATATTTAATGTTCTCAGGATGATACTGCTACCAGAGACTTGAGATGCTTTATTCCATATTTTAAGTTGGAGACACTGTGGATATTTTTGTAGCAATATTGGTGATTTCAAAAAGACGAAAATATAATGATTCTGCTTATTACATCCGTGAGTGAGCCTCCACCACCCTTTGAGTAGCACAATAACCACACTCTAATTTTATCCTAGCCACAGAGCCCTGCTGCCTGATACCACAGTGCAGCCTGACAAGGGACACAATAAACATGACCTTTATTTAAAAAAAAAAAAAAAAAAAAAAGGCAGCCCTGCTCTGTCAGCAAATGGACTGTCTCCAATTTATTGGTATGGGGCCGCTTAATTCTGAGTATGATAACAGGTCACAGTACACTAGCATATTGATCCTAGCATGTTCTGTGAAAACGAATGAAGACATGGAAATGGAGGCTAGCTGAAGAACCCCGGTGCTGTAAGCCTTGCTGATAGTGACAGGATTGCCAGGCCTTTATGCAGATGCTCTACCTTAGACTGGCATTCGGTAGGTAAATCCAGAGTCCAGCGTGCTATAATGCACTTACCATTCAGCCACTCTTTTTAGAAAACATAAATTCCTCAGAAAAGTTTGATGAGCAGCATATTAAGGAGCCAAGCCATCCCCATTGTCGCAGTGTGAGTGAAAACAGTGATTACACACGGAAGCAGAGAAAGCGTGTTATTTTCATAAAGTAAGACCCACATCCCAATGCCTTCTGATCTGGAAGGAGTGAACAATTGTAAATGTGTGCGTCTGCCAGTGTTGGGATGAGTCCTTCCTTTCCGAATTCTCTATACGCTCCCAGTTATATTCCTCAAACAGGGATGCTTGAGTGTGTGTCTGAATTAAGATATTGGGTCTCTTTCAGATCTCAACTGTTTGTTGTGAGTCACACGTGTCTGTCACACTTTTGATCTTTGGCATCTCGCTCACTTTTCCCCTGAAAGATGGGACTGCTTTGAAATGCCATCTCAGGGCTAATTGCAAGAGATCTCCCTTGTGTTAGAGTCCAAAGTGACTGGGTGCTGGAAGGAATCCTTTTTAAAGGGTAGACTCATTGCAGGCAAGCAGCAAAAGGTGGTCATTTTACAGCAAGAGTATTTTTCTTAAGACTCCACATTGAAAAAAGAAAAAAAAAAAAAAAAAAGAGCCAAGTCAATCTCTTCCTTCAATGGAACCAACTCTGTTTCTAAAAGCCTTGAACTTCTTAAGCCTGGCAATCAAAAAGTGGTATTTATCTGGGAGGAGAGTGGAGAAGATCAGAAAGAAAAAGGAGCTCAGAAAGGCCAAGGTTGCTGGGAGGCTGCCAAGTCTTTAGTGCTAAGCAAGAAGCAACCTCAGCCCCTCCTGCCCCATCTTGTGTTTGCACAGCAGGATGAAAGTGAGTCTCTGGGTACTTCAGCATCCTGAAGAGGATGGGAGTGTTGTGGAATTGAGTATTTGTTTAACTATGTAAAGATGTGCTGCATTTGTTTATCTGGGTAACTATGTGTTGCTCTTTTACCTTGCCTCCCTGAAGCATCTGATTGGGCTAAAAACAAAACAAAACAAAAATAAAAACAAAAAAACCTGAATGGCCAATAGCTAGACAGAGCAGAGATAGGTGAGGCTGGTGGGTAGAGAGCAAAGGAGATCCAACCAGCCTGCTGTGGTCCAGACAGACAGAGGCCAGGCAGACACAGAGGAGGCAGGAAGGCAGGAAAGCAGGATGGACAGTACATACATGGGATAAATGAGCCTCAGCACATGAATTAATAGAAATGGATTCATTTAAGTTAAAAAATAAAAGCTGGCTAGAAACAAGCCTGAGCTTAGGCTAAGCCTTCATATTATTAATAAGTCTTTGTGTCATGATTTGGGTGGGGCTGGTGGTCCTGCTACAGCAGAGTCTGTGTCACCTTGCAGGCTCTTCCCTAGGCCTTGCTTTCTGCTCCTCCAGAGCCCACCTTTTTGCCACTGCCACACTAGCATTTCACATCCCCCATGTCAGGGTCGCACGTCTATTGCTTGGTTGGACAAGGCCCAGAAAGCCAATTGTTTCGTTGCCAACCAGCCCACCCTTTGCTGACATACTAAGCTCTGCTGAGCTCAGCTACCTTAAGCCTCAACTCCCTTTATTCCTAGGGATGTAGCTCATTGGTAGAGGGCTTGTCCAGCATACAGGAAACCCTGGATCCCATCCTCAACACTTGGGAGATGCAGGCAGGAAGATCCCAAGTTCATCCTTCATTATACTGATTTTTGAAGCCAGCCTGAGCTACATGAGACCCTATTTCCAAACACATGACAAAACACCAAACAAATATTTTATGTGTGAGGGGCAACATGGTCATTTCATGAGAATGACTGTCTCAGAGGCATCTCTAAGCCTCAATACAGCAGTCACTAAGGGAGGAGGCCTACTCTCACCTGGCTGTCACCTGGCCTTGTCATCATGGGGGACCTGGGAGTTGCTGCTGAGAACTAGGTGGTTGGACATCTTTAAAGGATCCTGGAGATCCTCACATCCATGCTCCATTGTTCTTGCTTTCTGAACTTTGAGTTTAGTTGTCTCATTCCCTCTTATTCACCTTCCTTTGTTCAGAATGTGGATGCCCCCGTCTTTGTAAGAACCCATGCTCCTCCAGCCTTTCCTGCCTACTAACACCCTCACTATGTAACCTGGAGTTTCTCTTTGACCTAGGTGTCACCCAGCTATCAGGGAAGGAATTAGGGGAACATTGTCATTATAAAGGTGTTTATTTCCAGTACGGTGAGCTCTAAAAACATTCTGGGAATTTTTGACTCCCTAAAACTTAGATTTTTTTTTTTTTTTTTTTACATCTGACATATATTCGGTAAACTCTGATGCTCATGTTATCCAGTCAGCAGCTCTCAGGAGGATAAGGTGAGCCTGGGGATGAACCATCCAAAAGTGATCTCCCTTTCCAGACTCTTCTGCCATCCTGTTTGAATTGGAGATCCATCACAGAGTGGCAGTGAAGGGGCCCTGTGGATGTTTTCAGATTGCCGAAAATGCTAACCTAGCAAATGAAGTGCCATCTGTTCCCTCCAGGAATCCACACCCTATTTCAAGTGTTGTTTGTTTATAGAGATAAAGTTTTACTATCTCTTACGATACTCCTTGACTCCAGTTTCCTACACTTGGCTTCACTTTCCTTCTATGCCTCTTACTCCTGTTATTGGGATGCACGCATCCAGGCTCCAGTAACTAGAAGAGAAAGGAAAGATTCTCTCTTGAGTCTGGGAGTCATCAGATGTCTACAAGAGTTTGGGGACAGCATCTCTGAAGTGAAATCAGGTTTCCAAGGCAGAGGGTAACCACCCGACAGTGATCCCAAAGATGGAGAAGTGATTGAGGCCCACGTTGTAAAATGGAGTATCTGCCATGCTAATTATTTATGCTTCCTCTGTTTAATTATAGTTTGAAAATGAGATCATCACTAAGCTGGATCATGAAGTGGAAGGAGGCAGAGGAGACGAGCAATACAAAGTGTTATTTGATAAAATGTAAGTGTTGATTCTCGGTGGGATTTATGTCAGGAGAGAGACAGAGAGAGTTGTAATTAGACTACAATGAACTTTGTAGCCCAGAAATAATTAAAATGTGTTAATAATGGGAAATATTTTAAACCGCACCTCAAGTTTCTTTCTTGGAGTGTGATTAACAAGGTGTATGTAATTATTTTTCAGCCTCCTGGAGCACTGCAGGAAGCATAAATACCTCGCCAAGACAGGGGAAACTTTCGTGAAGCTCGTGGTGCGGCTGATGGAGAGGCTCCTGGACTACAGGACCATCATGCATGACGAAAACAAAGAGAATCGCATGAGCTGCACAGTCAACGTGCTGGTGAGCAAAAAGTTAATTAAACCTTCCATCTTCACAGCATGCCGAATGCAAGTGGAGCCCAGAGGACAGCTGGCCGTAGAACACTTCACAGCACAGCATAACTCCCCCTCCCCAACCCCAGACCTCTTTGGTGCAGAGGAGGAAGGATAGAGAATTTCTTACATACCTGCTCTCAGCCAGGCTGAGAGCATGGCTACCTTCTGATTGTTTTCACCCTCGCTGTGGCTGAGAGTGGCAAGCCATCTAGTTTCATCACTGAGGTAGCACCTCCTGAATTGCAGATATGAGAATCTGATTGTATTAGATTACAGCCATGTACTATAGTGAGTGCATTTGTCCTTGGTCCTGTGAAGATGGCCCTCTTTGGAAAAAGGAGTCTCTACCGATTGATCAGATCCTGGGAGGTGACGTTAGCTCAGTTGGTAGAGTACTTGCCTTACTAACCTGAAGACCCAAGTTCAGTCTTCCAGAACTCACGTAAAAATAACCTCAGTACTGGTTAAGTAAAGACAATTAGACAGCTGTATTTCTGGGTTCTCACTGGGCACCCTGGTTGCTACTCAGGCCAATGAGAGACTCTATCTCAAAGGAAAAAAAAAAAAAACAGGTGGACAGCAGCTGAAGGAAGAATGACTGACAGCTGAGATGATTGGCCTCTCACTTTCACTCACACATCCACACTGAAGCCTGAGATGAGATTAGCCTGGGATGCCTAGGTAGGTAAGGGTTAAATCCATTCCCATGAGTTCTCATACAAAAGAAAACCAGCTGGGCATGGTGGTGCACTTAGGAAGTAGAAGCCTGAGGATTGTGAGAGTTCAAGGCCAGCCTCAGCTATCTAGACTATCTGAGACCTGTGCAGGCCACAGAAGACCTTGTTTCAGAACAGAAAACAGTGATTAGAGTGATGAAGACAGTCCTCAGGACCCCAAGAATCTCTATATGCTGAAAAAGTCAAGGAATGGCTGATCTACTGACACCTTGGCTTCAGAACTCCATGACTGTGGAGATAGCTTCTGTGTCCTTTGAAGCCAACCAGTGTATGGTCATTTGTTAGAGCACCCACAGGACACCAGTGTAGGGCAGCACAGACAGAGGGTGCCTGGGTGAATCTGGTTATCATTGACCTTGTATGTTCCTGCTATGACTGCAATGCAGTTATGTCTGTGGACACCCGTCCTGGTGCACCTCCTTCTTAAGGTGCATCCGGAAAGAGCAGGAGGCATGAGCACTTTGAGGGCGCTTGATGATACCACCCAAGCTCAAGTCTAAGGAGTGGCTGGACCACCTTGTTCCACTCTGTGTGGATGCACCTCCCTGGTGGGCTTCTTTCTACACTGATACCCTCCTAAGCAGCCATAGTGGCTGAGTCCTGGCCATGTGGGTCTCTCCTTTGCTTCTCTCAGCTGTCTCTAGGCAGAAATGCCAGACAAGACTCTTCCCACCATACCTAACGTTCCCCAGTCATTGGCCTTCTGATTTTAGGCTATGACTCAGTCATTAAGTAGCATGCAAACACTTAGCTCTCACTTCCATATCTGTGTGGCTTACAAGTGCTCTGGGGTCACTGGAATGGACTTTCGTGTCAGGAGGAATGTGATACAGCATTCATTCTTCCCAAAGAGGTTGGAGATATGGCACAGTTATTAACGGTGCTTGCTGTGTAAGCCTGAGAGAGACTCTGAGCTTGCTTTGCAATTCCAACAAAAAGTTGGGCAGAGTGGTGTATGTGCCTATAACTGTAGCAACGTGACAGGCAGAGACAGGATCTCTGGGGCTTGCTGATCACCAACCCACATATCTTCATTCATTGAGAGGTTCGATGTCAATGGGATAGAGTAGAGAAGAGCAAATGTAACATTGTCCTCTGACCTCTGAACACATGCACAGGTGTACACACATACATTAAGAAAAATCAGAAGTGGCTGGACAAATACTTGGTGGTTAAGAATGAGTATTGCTCTTGCAGAGGACCTGAGCTCAGTTCTCAGTACCCATATCAGACATTTCAAAACCTCCTTTAACTCCAGCACTAGGGGATCCAGTGCCCTCTTCTGGCCCTCTTCATGACACTCATGCATGGACAGAGACATACATACTTTCCTATAAATAAATGATAAAGTAAATCTTAAAGGAAGAAAAGCCCTCAAGATACTTGAAGAAAAAAAAATCAGCAGAAGTGTCATTTTACTCTCTGCATCCCTTAGCGTGTATGTAGTCTCTATCTTACCATGAGGAGCATCTCCTGAAAGCGCCTGTGCAATAGCAGCCCCTGTATGATGTCCATCAGTGTGGAAAGAGCTTTGTAATCCTCATGCTCTTTGCAGCAAGGAAAAAAAAAAAAACCGAACTGAAAGGATGAGCAGTTCTTCCATCATCCATCCCCTTAGACAGGCAAGTACTCCCACATCTGGGGAGCTGGGGAGATCCATAGTCACAGCTGCCGGAGCTGAAACCCAGAAGCATAGAAACTGTGGCTCGGCCTTTCAGCCTGAAATAGCCATACTCAGAACTAAGAGCAGTTTAAGGGACAAAGAAGCCATCATAGCCAGACATGTGCACCACAAGACATGTACAAGAGGTTTTACAGCTCTTTGTCCAGACATTTCAAACAACTATGGGAACGGAAGAGACTGAGGTGCTGAGGTTTAATCTGTACAGAGCTTGAGGATCTGAGCTAGAGGCCCAGAACTCACACTAGAAAAGCTGAGTGTGGTAGCACATGCTTGTAATCCCAGCCCAGGGAGATGGAGCTCAAGAGCCAGGCCAGTAAGAGCCCCTGCCTCAATAGTAGGAAGGGAAGATGTTCAGCAGGTGCCCATTGCCACATCTAACAACCGTGTCCATCCCTCAAGTTATCCTGTCACCTCCACATATGTGTCATGGTGTATGAGTATGCCATTGCATATATACACAAGTTTATAGCCACACATGTAAATAAATAATAAACAATATTCTTAAAGGGTGGCTGGTATCTACAGAACAACACCCGAGGTTGTCTTCTGGATGCTTACATGTGAGGCACAGGTATCCACATACATATGAACTCATGCACAAGTGAGCATACAAGAAGACTGAGCTGAGGACTCTAATGGAAAAGATGGCAGGAGCTGTCAGTTGCCAACAGCTCCTCAGCTAGGGTAGAGAGTTCGTACCTACCTCCTCTCTCCATGCTTGGATTGGGTCTGGGTAGTTTGTGCAGGCCATTGGCATGCTGTCACAGTTGCTGTGAGTTCATAAGAACAACTGCCCTTTTATTTCCAGGAAACATTAGGGGTTTTTGTAGTCTTTCACTATCTATAATGCTATAAGAGTTTGGTGCCTACAAGTCAACCACACTCCAGTGGCTAGTGACACGTCCAGGAGTAGCTGAGCAATACAAATGAGACCTGGTGGCTTTAAAACAATCTTAGACACAAAGCTGGGAAGGGAGGGATAAAGTGGATCTGGGAGGAAGTGGGAGGGGTGAATATAATCAAAATATAATGTATATAATTCTCAAAGAATCAAAAAAAAGGAAAACTACAGTTAAAAATATTCTTTAAAAGAAATATAAAATATAAAAAGGAATATAAACAGGTTAATAGGTCTGCACAAAACTCCTACATCTGTTCCTGAGGTCTGTCCATCTGGCTCTTTGTGTTCACATAGATTGCCCGCTAAGATGACCTTTGCCTGTAGGCACGAGAAAGCAGCTGGCCCTGCTTTCAGCATCTTTGTGTGTTCTCGCCTCTGCCCTAAGTGATGAAACTTACTGGTGCCAGTGAGGCTGACATAGAGTATGGACTGGCATTTCCCCGTGGGAAAAAATATGGAGACCTTTTCCAAAGCAGTCCCTGGATGTGATTGTAACGTGAATGTGCACTGTGATCCTTAAAGGGGTCTGGGAGACCTCTTAGCATCTAGAAGGAAGAAGTATTAATAAATTCTCATTAGGCTTCCAACTTGGATGACTAAGACCTCGGTGTGTTTTTTTTAAGCAAGATCTCTGTTAAGGGGGACATGACCCCTGGTAGAGAGATAGCACCAAGCTGAACTTAGGTGTCTTAGCCCAGTGGCCACTGTTGGGAAACTGGCCTTTGGAATGACACCTGCAGCAATAAGTTTCTGATGTTGATGTATGTCCCTCCTTTATTTGGAGGCTCACTCAGTGCCCACTTACTGTTGCTGTTGTCAGCTCGGGCTCCTGCTGAGAGGCACCCAGAATTCCCAAGGTGATCTCACATTATTAACTTCCTCACCAGGAAGCAGCCTCTGTCATTGCCTGAAAAGTGAAACATTAGTCTCTCACCATCCCCAGGGGTGATGGGATGGATCCTTTCCTGTTTGAGCACATCTATGGAATGTAAATCCGTGAGAAGTGAGGAAAAGGAATCTATAATGTTACCGATGAGAATCCTATCTCTAGGGGCTGCAGAGATGGCTGAGCAGCTAAGAGCATATTCATTCCACTGTTGCACAGACTCATACAAACACACACACACACAGATTAAAAACAAAGTAGTAATAATAAATTTTAAAATTCCATCTCTAAACATTCATTGCCAAGCTCATATGTAAAATAAATGATATACAGCTGTATATAATATTCCATGTCATATTACTACATGAAAATTATTACATATTCAGCTCTAGAGGGATATTGAAGTCCAAAGACAGTAACAGACTTCAGCAAGGGCAGAAGATAAAAGGCAGCCCGTGTCTCTGAGAAGCAAGTGAGAGTCACAGGATACAATCACTGTAGAACTGTAAGGGAGAATCTATGCGGGACCAAAATAGTAGGAGGGAATTGAAAAGATGGGCACAAGAGAGGCTGCTGTGACATCACTACTTCTGAATGCTGTGAGTGAGAGGTGGGAAGGAAGTGTTTGCTTGCTCGTTCTGAGTCTTCTGTTAGGTCTTTGACTTGTAGCTGAAAATGTCCTCAAATTGCGTGCGTCATAGGAGCCTACGCTCTTTCTAGTGTCAGGTGCAGCACTAGGTGAAGCTAGGTTTTTCAGAATATAACCGTTTGCTGCTGTCTACATGTTCCCGTCCTTTCTTTCCAGAGAGACTGTGCCTTGGAAACAGTGTTCTCTTTGACCTATGAAATCAAATCATCTCATTGGGTCACTGTGTGTCTTCATAGTGTTGATGTTTGCCAGCTCCTAGATGATAGCTGATGGGGGAGGAAGAATCTTTCTTTGTTTTGTTTTGTTTTGTTTTTGAAGCTGGGTTTTTCTGTGTGGCCCTGGCTGCCCTGGGACTTGCTCTGTAGACCAGGCTGGCCTTGACTCAGAGATCCACCTGTCTTTGCCTCCTGAGTGCTGGGATTAAAAGTGTGTACTATCAATGCCCAGCTGGGAGAGTCATTCTTTAAAAGAAAAAAAAAAGCTGTAAGTTTAAAAGAAAAAGAATGAATATGTGCCCTCTAGTCTAGTTACATGCTCCAGTTGATGATCCCTCAGCCATGCATGTGACAGCATTAATTAGATTTAATGGGTTGTTCAGAAAACAATAAGAAGACATGAAGTTAAGAGGGGGTATGGAAAAGAGTTCAAGGGGGAACTAGTCATGGGATATGATCATGCTTCATTGTATGCATTATGAAATTCTCAAGAAAAATGAAAAAAAAAAGCTAATACGGAAAAGAAATGGCTATGATGCTTCCATCCTGCAGGTCCTATGAGCTGACTCTTGTCCCTTTGCAGTATCCTGTCTGTGCATGACTTCATGTATATGAAGTAATCCATATGAAGGAGAAATGTTAGCAGGAGGGAAGAGTAAGGCAGGGTTTCACTGTGTCACCAGATTAGTGTGACATTCTCTATATAGTCCACACTGGCCCAAACCCATATTTCCCCTTCCTCAGCCTCCCAAGTGCTGGTATTACACATGTGTGCTGCCATGCTCACTAGAAGTGTGATTTTGGTATAGACATTGAATTAGATGATATTTTTCAGTATCGTGTAGAAATAGCCCTCTTACTGGAATCCACAAACCAAATTTGCTCCTCCAGGGTTGTGTGTGAGGGCCTTCCTTCCTTTTTCCCTTCCTTCCTCCCTCTCTCCTCCCCTCCCTCCCTCTTTCCTTCCCTCCTTCCTTCCCTTAATTCCCTTTTTAAGCCAATACCCATTTTTCTCACTATGGAAGGTCTGTCTCTCTAAAACAATGGATTTTTTTCAGGAAACATGGGTTGATGTGGGGGGGGCGGGTTCTGCTTCAACAGGGCTCAAGATAGAGAGTGGCAGTGTTAAGTAATTAACATGTCTTTACCTTAATATATGTGGCTAGTGGTTTGTGACATGTGAGGACAAGAATGTCGCCATGCTTCTGCGTCTCTCAGAGGTTCGTCCCAGAATGCTGAAATCTTTCCTTACTCACAGTTTTGGATTTTTTGTTTAAATGAAAGTCTAATGATTAAGAGATCATATTTTCAGCCAGAACCTTGATTTTACCGAAGGCACGTGACTTCCAAATGACACATAGGTCCTCAAGTGTCTAAAGTGTTTGAGATGTGGTTGTTACAGAAGCAAGTCAGGAATTATGTGGGATGCTCAGAGCGCAGGTGAATTGAGAGATCTACTCTGCATGGACTTTGTCCACTGGATGTGCCAATCATACTGAACCATGGATTCACAATGTGGGACTGTTTTGGCAAGTTGTGGTTTTAATGTTTGCTTTGTTGTTCTCTGTATTGTGTTATGTAATGGAGTCAGTTTCTTAAAATAATGCCTTGGCTTACTTTTTCAGAATTTCTACAAAGAAATTGAAAGAGAAGAGATGTATATAAGGTATGTGTGTGTCACTCTGGTGCCACCCTCTGCATTGTGCTTACTGTGAGTTATATAAGGTAGGCGTGTGCTGTGCTGGCCAGGAGCCTGTGTGTGTGTTGTAATTACTGTGAGATGTATAAGGGGTGTATTGCCACGCTGGCTGGCACCTTCTGTGTGCACTGCAGTCACTACGAGATGTGTATACACGTGTGGCATGCTAGCCACCACCCTTTGAGTGCTGTGGGCCAGCACCCTTTGTGTGTATGTTGTCACCACTGTGTGTCAAACCATGTGACGGAGTGGTTTGTACCTTGAAGAGTTTCTTTTGTAGAACATCATCTTGACTTTGAGATGAAATCTGGTGGATCCTCGGGTTAGCCTGGCATCTTTGTGACAGGCAGCTTGACTGTGGTGGCTACACAGAGTGTGCTTGTGTGTGTGTGTGTGTGTGTGTGTGTGTGTGTGTGTGTGTGGAGCCTCGGGTGTGCTCTCAGCCCTTATACAGTGTGTCCATACCTATGTAAAGTTTGGGTTAAGAGGGACAACATTTAGCCAGCTAGGAAGCCAGTCTCTGTGGTTATTTAAGATGGTTTAGGTGCCTATTGATCAACAAATGTAGTCCTTTTAGGAAAAAATTTAAAAGATATATTACAAATTTTAAAGTTTCTTAGTAAGTCATGTGATTAAATGGGAAATATAAATTTTCCAAAAGTAGACAATATAATTTTGTAGTCCACTCTCATTTTAACTAGTACCCTATTCTAACATGCCTCTCTCTCTCTCTCTCTCTCTCTCTCTCTCTCTCTCTCTCTCTCTCTCTCTCTCTCACACACACACACACACACACACACACACACACACACACACACACACACGATTTGTGTGGCCAGCTGGACTTGATTCTTTATTTGCTTTTAAGATATACTGAGGACATAGTTCACTGGTAGAGCTTGGGGAGGACCAGGGTTTGATCCTCACCTTCTCTGGAAGATCAAAGTGCTTTCTTAGAGTGGTGCACTATATTTCATGTTCCCTTTTCAGATTCTGTAGTCACTAATCAGTAAGGTGACAAACCGCTTGAGAATCAGATTAGCGTGGCATCTTTGTGACAGGCAGCTTGACTGTGGTGGCTACACAGAGTGTGCTTTGGTGTGTGTGTGTGTGTGTGTGTGTGTGTGTGTGTGTGTTTGTGTTGGGTGTTTGTTTGTTTGTTTTTAGCTCTTTCATTTTTTTCCTTTTTAAACATACCATATGAATATAATAAACTTAAGAAAACAACCAGCCTCTTTGATCCAAATGTGTCTGGCTCTATAGTAAAGAGCATTCTTTTCTTCCTGCAGCACAGGCAATCTTTTGATCACATTCGCTGTCATCACAGGGTTTTTTTTTTTTTATCTTGTGGATTTGGATCTTTATGGATCTGTGTATGTGTGTGTGTATGTGTGTGTGTGTGTTTTGACTCAAGAGAAATGTGCAATCTAGATCGCTTAATCTCATTTCAAATGTTTGAGGAATAAAACTGAGGAAGATGAAAGAAATAAGGAACCTTGAAATAATATTCTTAACCTTTATATAGTACCTCGATTTTTTTCCTACAAAGATGACTTAAAATTATATATTTGTATATGTGTATGCCAATATATACTTTTATTTATATATGTATAATGTATATACCTATATATGCATGTGTGTGTATTATTATTATTACGCTTATTCCTGTCAGTTCTTTTAGTGATTTCTGCACCAACAGTTTTCAAGGCATTGTGAATTATGAGCATAGTAAAAAGAAAGGATAGCCATGAGTTACTGTTGAATGTCGAATTTAGCACCTGCAGTCCTCAACACAAATTACCTTGCGACACTTTAAGAATGTAGCCTTATTTCTTTACCAGGTACTTATACAAGCTCTGTGACCTGCACAAAGAATGTGACAACTACACAGAAGCAGCTTATACCTTGCTTCTCCATGCAAAGCTTCTAAAGGTAATAAAAATCACAGTACATGTCTATGCAGCTCTTCTTATAAATTCTGAGTTTATTCCGAATTTTCCTTTTCCATGACAAATTTTAGTAAACCACTAGCATGAGAGTTTATAGGTATTGGCTGTAGTCAATGACATAAACAACAAATATTCAAGAAGTGCTCTGATTACAGATTCGGCCCAGCTGAATGCCAATTTAACAAGGTGTCAAGTTTTGCAAACCTTCAGTGGGCTGTGAAGTGACAGAGAGTCAGATTCCTCACTTGTGCCGAGAGGACTGAGGAGGGATGAAGAACAACATCAATAAAAAGAATGACCCTGGTAGAGCAGCTGGGAAGAAGGATAAGTCATCATCCTCCTCCTCCTCATATTGGCAGAAGGAAGACTGGATTCCAACATTTCCATAGAGCAGACCAGGCTAAGAGTTTCTGTGTTTGCTGTCTGAATCTCTAAAGAGTGTTGCTAATGATCTGTAGCTTGAGAACTTTCAACTCTAGGTGATTCCTTTTTTAGTCAGCTCACTCTTAGACATTGGCCTTTTTCCTGTGCTGATGTGTCGGTGTTCTCTTCCATAGACAATTACAGAATAGTTAATAATACTAAGTTAGAACCTCATAAAATAACTGGAATAGGTGGGTGGACAGATGGATGGGTGAATTAGTAAATAGATGGATATGGGGAGGTAAATGGTAAAAGGGAGGGACAGATGCATGGATGGCTGGGTGTTGGATGATGCGTGGAGGAAGGATTGATGGAGGATGGATGGATGGATGTATGGATGGATGGATGGATGGATGGATGGATGGATGGATGAAAGCTGTGAGGATGCATGGGTAGATGGTAGATAGTGGATGTGGCTAGACATGTAAATAATTGGAGAAACTGCTATGCAAGTTCAAGTTTTATATTTGAGAATCTCAGCAAGTCTTTCTCATGCCATTCATATATAAAGATCAGGAAACCCAGCACTAGGCAAACAAGAACCATTAGAGTTCTCAGTTAACGAATCTTGTTTCCAAATCTAGGCGTAACTCCCCATGCCCCCTCCCCCCCCCACCGCATGCACCAAACACCAAAAGTAGAGTGAGTGATAAACCCACAAGAGAAAATTACATTTAAATATGCATTAGGAGATGCCTGTTGGGTTGTGGGAGTCAAAGAGGATAATGTTACAGAGTTAAACCCCAGGCGACTCCTTTAGCCTCTGTCCTCATCCTTAAATCTGCACACACGCACACACCCCATATGTGGATCTGCAGCATTTACCCTTGCCTGAGATGGGCAGAGTCCTGCCAGGCAGAAGGCAAAGTGCTGGCTTACTCTGGCTCCCCCTCCATAATCCTGGAGGATGGGTGCCTAAGGACCCCCTACTGTCTCATGGCCGTCTAATGCTGTCCCAAGGAAGAGCATTTTGAAGACAGAATTTGCAGGGCATGGCTCTGGAAGCAGCCATTTCCCTTGTAAAGTCCAATGTCTGCATTTATTAGGGATACCAATGCCAGGAAAGGTATTTTTACAAAATGTGAAGATGTTGTTCTTCACACCAGGAAAATTAAAACAGCTTGCCAGACTGCTCACACTCTTAAAACACAAACTTTGCAAGTCTGAATGAATGTAAAACACATATAGATGCATAAGCATAGCATTTGCTTAATCTTTGGATATATTGCATACAGATAGGCTTGTCACAGGCTGTGTGATAGCTTGTTCCACCACCTCGATCAATAGGCTCAATTGCATTATCTCTTCCACTGGGCTCCAAATTTGCCAATTAAGTGGTAAATGCAACATGATCTGCCTCCATATTTTTTATACTCTTACATTTTATGATTTTCTTCCCTAAATATGTTTGGTATTGTTATCAGTGTAAATTCATGCTGGTTAGTCAACAGACTAAACAAGTGTATGTTGTTGTGTCTGTTAACTAAAAGATTCTTAAATGCAGTCCTCATTTTTACTATATTTTTGATTAAAAAAGTTAGGATGATTTAAAGCATGAGTGTTTAGCTTCGCAGTGAATTTATTCATTTCTAGACTTCAGTGGGAAGTGCAGGGAACTTCCCCATCCCTATTCAATATGTTACTTTATGATCTGAAATCATAAAATAACCCTGAACCTTCTGGCTCTTACCAGAGTTTTTCATTTACATCCACGAGTCTACTTCCAAAACAGCCTACTGTAACAACTCAGGTTATGGAGTTTCTCATTTCTGCTTGCAGATGGGATCTGCAGGTCTGCCGTTAATTTAAGTATCTTGTGGACCATATAAAGTCCTTTCTGCTCCTACCCAACTGTCCTAGGGATAGGGAGTTCTTCAGGCTTTCAGCATTTAACATGAGGCAGCCCAGAGCATTGGAAAGGATGTGTGCCAACGAGCAAACATTCATCGGTATTTTTCCACCTTCGCTGGAGCCTCACTCCCCATGTCACCGTGCCAGTTCATATGACCCCTTGTCCTATGTCACTGCATCACCCGTGTCCCCAGTCCTTGCCCTGTTCCCCTAGACTGTTATGCTCCAAACAAGTGTTACCATAGCTGGTTCCATGGTGAAACTACAGCACTGAGTTCACTGGGACATCCCACACTCCCACCCACATTCGCTCAGATACTATGACCTGGGGGTCAATTGCTTCTTTGCAATACCCTCATTGTCCTGTCTTACTACAAGATCAATTGCACTTCATAGGTCATCTGAGCCTCCCAGGTCACCCCATGCAAAGTCTCTCCTCCTACCCTTATATGGAATCTTCTTCAGAATTATTATAGCCCATGATGCACTTTCGTGACCACAGTCTTTGGATGGCTCAGAGCTCCTATGGGTGAGGCTCCTGAACCATCTTTGACCCATAGGCACACAGAAGGACCTCAAGAAGCAGCTGCACATTGTTACTGAAACCCATACGAACCATGTTGGTCTGTTAAGCTAATATAGAGGAGTTCACATGGTTTGACTGTCAAATGGCCTTAGCCTCCACTCTGGTACCTCTTATTTCACACAAAAACTGGCCAGTACTTCCTCAATCTCTGATGGAGCCTTGCTGGGCAACAGGCCCAAAGCTGGTGGTGCATAGGTACCTCTCCCTCCCTAAGGATCTTGCTAGCCTATGGAGTTCCTTCAGGATGACCTGTATTGCCTGTTAAGTGACTTCTGACCAAGGAGAAAGAGCTCTAGTTGCACACTGAAGACAGTCACCAACCACCTTCTTATACTATACCTCTGGCTACCGTGAAGCTGCCTGCAAGCTTGGGAGCCCATGCTCCTCAGGGATTTCTACTGGGCACATCTGGCTCTGTTAGGCCCTCCAGAGACAGGTTGTGCCCCTGGCATTTCCAAGCCTTGGCAGTGTAACAAAATGACAGCACCCCCAGCTCCCTGGCATCACAGTCTCATACACATATAATGCCTGGCTTGGTGCTCAGTGATATTATTGAAAATGCCCCTGCCTCAGCATTGTTCATTTGTTGTTTTTTGCCTCAGTGGTCAGAAGACGTGTGTGCAGCCCATCTCACTCAGAGGGATGGGTTTCTGGCAACAACGCAAGGACAGCTGAAAGAGCAACTCTACCAAGAAATCATCCACTACTTTGACAAAGGCAAGGTAAGACACACACTGCCCCTTGATCTCTTTCTCATGTGTGCCTCCTATAGCCCTGGAAGCACAGTTCTTGACACGTGATGTTTGCAGAACGGGAAATGTGTTGCATATTGTGTGCAGAAGTTTTTTATGCATGTTCCTCCAGCTTGTACTTATAAGAAACCTTTTTATTAAAAAAAAAAAAATCAATAGCTCTTTCAGATGCTCTGTGGATAGAAGGCCCGAAGACATCTGACTTTTGTTAGCTCTCACTTGGACCATGTTTGGGAGAGCGGCTTGGACATATCTGTGTGCTTGGAGCTAGTGTATGCCTTTGGAATCTTATATTTTTTTTTTTCTGTTGTCACTGAAAAGCTAACCCTGTGATGAGACAGGCCATGTTCCAATTTGGCAATTTAGAGATTAATTTCTTAAGCCAAATGATATATTCAGTTGACTTATGCTAAGGGAAAGTTGTCATCATTTCAATTAGCCATCATACACTTCGTCACTGTCCTTGTGGCCAGATGTGTGGTCATTATATAAAACCTAGCCACTCTGGCTTAAAATATTCATAAAAATCAAGATGACTTCCAAGCTCCTGCTGGGGTTCTATTGAATTGTTTAGTCATATCAAGGCTGTTCTGTGTCACTCAAGTAGGATCCCAAAAGGAACTCGTGTTTTGTTTCCAGTGACTGTCATGAAAGACCGCTTTGAACAGTACAAGCATATCACCTTTAATGCCCAGAGCACTTAGCCTGGAGTCCAGGTGAATGGGAGCTAATGCTCTCTCTGAAGGCCTCCGAGGATTACATGCTTTATGTCTGTGGCTTATGGCAGGCATAGTAGGCAGTTGTCGGTACAAGTTCTGATCCTCCTGGTGCTCACAGTGTGTGTGTGTGTGTGTGTGTGTGTGTGTGTGTGTGTGTGTGTGTGTGTGTGTGTCTACATTCCTTCTTCTGTGAGGACACAGGAATTAGCCTGGCAAGGAGCCCACCCTCCGTGTTCCACAGAAGTGAAATATGTCTAAAATGTCTATTTTCATATGAAGCTCTCACTCACAGATACCAAGGCTTAGGACTATAAGTGTCTTTCTGGAAATGCATTTCTACCCACAGCAGCGCCTGTATATTGCAGAGACCAACAGTGCCCCTTTGGTGTCATTCACAGGAACCTATGTAGTGGACTCTTGTGAGCACAAACTCAGGCTTCTCTCTGTATCTGAAGTAATGGTGTATCTTCTCTTTGCACGGTGTGTGTGCGCATGTGTGTGTGTGTGTGTGTGTGTGTGTGTGTGT
This sequence comes from Cricetiscus sungorus, assembly GCA_030556225.1. Lineage (NCBI taxonomy): Eukaryota > Metazoa > Chordata > Mammalia > Rodentia > Cricetidae > Cricetiscus > Cricetiscus sungorus. The sequence goes on from JANBXA010000007.1 coordinate 94,488,013, forward strand.
GTGTGTGTGTGTGTGTGTGTGTTGCTGAGAATTGAACCTCAGGTCTCACACATGCTAAGCAAGTACTTTGCCACTGATGTATCTATCCATCTCTTCCATTAAGCTTTTTATTTCAAAATGCCATCTAAGTTTTCCAGGCTGACTTTGACTTTGTGATCCTCCTGCCTCAGTGTTCTGGGCAACTAGGAAGACAGGCCTATGCCACCTGCCATTCTTAACACTGGGAAAAGTCCAGGACCCTTAGAAGGAAGATTCTGCTTGGCCCAGTGGTAAAAAGGAAGATTTCCCCACTGGGCCTCTATTCACATCCCCTTTGCTTAACTAAGGGCATTTCATTCCTCAGCAAATTGCTAGAGAAACATAGCAGGTTCAGCCTGAAGCTGTGGCTTTGTGGAATGTTGGGGATGGGTAGCCAGGTGCTCTGAGGCTCAGGTAGAGAGCCAAGGGTCTACCATGTCTGAGGAGCATGTGTCACCATGGGACACCATAACCAATCCATGAGTAGCCATAATCAGGCTGTCTGTGAGCAGCATAGCTCAGGAGGCCCTTAGACCCTGCAGTGTCTCTGGCTTTATCTTCCTTACTTCCACTCTGCCCCTTCCTCTATGTTCTAATCACACTTGGAGTCTGGAGTGCACCAGCCTCCCTGCTCTGCCTAATAGCTCACTCCACAATGCTTTCCTTTCCATCTCAGCCTAAATATCACCTCTTGCTCACCCTGAAGCCACCCTCTATCTTCCTTTGGAGTATTTCTTTTAATTTGCTCTAGGAGGTTTACAGGCACGCTTCTGTAGTGACTCACGAAGAGGCTATGAGCACTAGAAACAGAAAGAAGCCTCAGTTGTTTGTTCTCCCAGCATGCCTCCTGTTCAGAACAGTGGCTGCTTGCTGCAAGCTTACTGAGTGGAGGCTAGATGACCAAAAAAAAAACAAAACAAAAATGAATGTTCAGCATCTATCAGCACTTCCTGTCATGAGAATGACTTGTTTTCAGTAGGAACATTGGCCTTCAGCAATGACAGACAGAAGACTGGGAGTCTCATTTTGGATTTTGTTTGTTTATTTGTTCTGATTTAATGAAAGATAACTTGATAACTTTTTCTATACAACCATAGTGCATCTTTAAAGAAAAATCATGTGAAGGGGCAAAAAGGAATGCGATCAGTTTCATTGGTATCCAGCTGCAATCTGCAAGGACTCCTGCTGTCATGAGTGAGAACCAGTGTCACTAGAAATCTCGTGGCTGAATCTGATCATGTGGAGTTGAGCTTCCCATAATGCACAGGGTGTCCCCAACAAAAGAACATCCAGCCCAGAATGTTAATAGTGCTTAGGTCAAAAAGCCTGGCTTAAAAATATTTTTTTAAAGAATCCATGTGACAAAGTAGTATAGACAGAAAAGGAAAGCTGTTAGAAGGACTGTCCTCAGATGTCCCTAAGTTGTGGAAACAGAAAGACTGTGGTGATGTATTCCATTGGCTGACCTTGAGCCACAGTGAGCTTGGAAGGGCTGTGTTCCCAGCTGCCATTCCAGTTGTATTGATAAAACAACAAGATTGGAAAGCCATTTCTGAGTGCCTGTGACATTTCCACCAGAATGTTAAAAAGGAACCAAGCCTCCCATCTACATGAAATTCCAATGCAGGTGCTAGAGAGAACTCCAGCGCATAGGGTGAGGAGTGCCTGGGTAACAGCAAAGGGTTCATCTTCACAATCAGCAGGCAGGATGTGTTCTAGGAAGTCATTATCTTTTGTGTAGGCTGGGATGGACCAGGAATATTCTGGAGTTTTGGACTGGAACTTTCCAGAGCTCCCAGCAACACTGGTCTACTTCTGCTCAGACTATGTGGCCATGCCCCTGCACTAAGGCCAAGAAGGCTGAGCTTGTGCTCAGATGGATACAGCCCAGGAAGGAATAGGAGGAGTGTCCCTGAACTGCTTCTGCCCATGTCATCTACTGAGGCATATCACATGGCCATATAGATCCTCCAGGGCTGGGCATGAGCTTAAGAAGACAGGATAGCATTAGGGGAACATGCTCTCACAATGCATCACATCATCTGATCAGGAAGGTGAGTTCTAGGTACGTGTGATCACAGCACATAAAGTAGTGTGTGTGTGTGTGTGTGTGTGTGTGTGTGTGTGTGTGTGTGTGTGTGTGCGCGCGCGCATGCTCGCATGTGGTCACACCACTTACCCATTTGGGGTATATGTAGAAGCCATCAGGAATATGCTCCTCTATTTCCGTCCACCTAATTGATACCTCCAGGAATCTAGAGCTCCATAATTGGCTAGACTGGGCCAGAAAGCCCCTAGAGTCTACCTGCCTCTGTCTCCCCAGTATGAGGGTTACAGAGGCACACTGCAACAAATAACTTTTTATGTGGCTGGTAGGGGTCCAAACACAGGTCCTGTGCTTGTTCAACAAGGACTTCACCCACTGAGCCATCTCACCAGCCTTAGAACTGTTAATCTTGACTTTGCCCAAGTTGTACACATGTCCTAAGAAACATGCCCTTGCCTGTTATCTAATGGTGTGGCTGCCACAGCTAGAGATAGGGACAAGAGCTGCTACCTAAGAAAACTTGGCTCTGGTGTTCATCTGGATGCTCTGAGGTTGAGTCTCTTTCTTCCATTTGAGGGGTCTTGGGAGGCAGAACTACATAGGAAAGGTGCTACAGAATGGGTCCCAGTGTCCTGTGAGAGCAGGAGTTGGGGAAAGGTCACAGCGGATACTGACAGTTTGACACACTACTCAAGACTTTGACTCACTTTCATTTGGTAAACAAGTTTGAGCTACAGATTGGAATTCATGGCAGTCATTTAGAAAGGACATTCTTCATGCCCATTGTTCTGATTGTTTTGTTGTGAAAAGAGGGCGTCTTAATTGAGAGAATGTCTCCATAAGATTGGGCTGTAGGCAAACCTGTGGGCAATTTTCCTGATTGATGATTGATGTAGGAGGGTCTACACCATTGTGGGTGGGGCAGGTGGTCCTGGGCTGTATAAAGAAGCAAACTGAGCAAGCTAGGAAGAGCAAGCCAGCAAGCAGCACTCCTCCATGTCCTCTGCTTCAGTTCCTGCCTCCAGGTTCCTGCCTTGAGTGTCTGCCCTGACTTCCCTAGATGATGAACTGCAAACCATAGGGTGAAATGAAACCTTTCCTGCCCACATGGCTTTTGGCCATGGTATTTATCACAGTCATAGAAAGCAAACTAGGACACCTTACCCAAAAGGAATGGAATAAGACAAGTGGCCAAGGCCATTGCTGATGACTAAGGATTTTAATGTGTGTGGGGACCAGAGGCACACCTTTCCATCCTTCACCCTAGGAGCACAGGTGGTAGTCAGCCTGAGATGTATCCATTGGGAACACAAAGGAGGGCTGTGGTCAATAAGAGGCCCCTCAGAGAAGTCTGACACCACAAAGAGAAAACAACTTGCAAACACTGTGTTGGGCAGGACTCTATCTGTGCTGTCTGTGACTGAGTCTCAGGCCATAGTTGGGCCACTGAACATTTCAGTACAGCCAGTCCAAGCTTAGGTTTGTCATCAGTACACAGCTCACATTGTATCTCTAAGTCTTACTTTGTATGTGTATATACATGCACATATGTGCCATGTGTAAAAAGGTAAGAGGTCAGCCTTAGGTATCATTCCTCAGAGGAAGCTGTCCATCATGTTTTTTGAAACAGGGCCTCTCAGTAAACTAGAGCTCACCAGTGTGACTCGACTGGTTGCCCAGTAAGTACCAGGGTTCCACCTTTCTCAGTCAAAACCACATGTATGTATGCCTACCAGTATATATATTCTACACATTAGAGTACTTGAAAAGCTGAAAACTGCCTAAAAGAATTGTAAAATGGCAGGGGGTGGAGAGATGGCTTAGTGGTTAAGAGCACTGGCTGCTCTCCCTGAGGACCTGGATTCAATCCCCATCACCCACATGGCAGCTCACAACTGTCTGTAACTCCATTTCCCTGGGATCTTGACAACCTCATATAGACATACATGCAAGCAAAACATCAGTGCACATAAGAATAAGTAAATCATTAAAATGTTTTAAAAAAAATAACTAGAAAATGGGCTGAACTTGGTAGTGCATGCCTATCAGTACTTGCTAGATGGGGGCTAGAGGATCCAGAGTTTGAGTTTTGAGCTACATAGGAAGACAATGTGTCATGAAGATGGAGAAGAGACTACAGATAGAAACTTTAACAGTTATGTCAAAAGGGTGTGAAAAGAAAACATATTATACACCAGAATAAGAGGGTTTTTTCTTTTGTACCCCAGTATCTGTAATTCTGAAACAACTGTCATTAGTGTTGGAGAATTTAGGGGGGGTGAGTAAGCTGGGGTACACACTGACCCTGCAGGGAACATGATCAAGTCAGAGGCTAAGGAAAAAGGAGAGGCCGATGCAGGCACTGGGATGGTGACTAGCAGCCAAGAAACTCAATACCAGGACTGGGGAGATGATGTGGGTGGTGAAATGTTTGCATTCAAAAACAAAAACCAAGGTGAAGAGCAGTAGACGAAAATTCTTGATAATGACCTTTGGCCTCCACGTACACATGCATGCATATGTACTTGCACACACACACACACACACACACACACACACACACACACACACACACACGTACACACGAAATGCTATGTTATTTTGTTGAATGTGTTAGCATTTCCTGGAAGATCCATGTTTTCTTCTTCGAACTGAGAATTGTTCCCTTCTGTGATGTATTTGCTTATTCTGACCAGAGCCCATCATGATCAGTTGTTATTTTCTGGGTTTGGAAGGACCAGTTGCATTGTCTCCTGGAGAGCTGCATTCTTGTCTACCTCAAGAGATGAGAGGCTTCTGTCACCAGCCACCCACGGACTCATCTTAATTTCTGCCTCTGTGATCTACTTCATTCTGCCTGGGGCACTGGACTAGTTTACTTTGCTCCCTGCTCTAAATAAGTACCTAACAAATGGCAACTTAAGAGAGGAGGGGCTTGTTTTGTATGTCATCTTAAGAAAGAGTACAGTCTAACATGACAGGGAAGGCTCAGCAACAGCATAAGGTCATGCCACATCCACTTCACCCGTACTCAGGAATTAGAGTGAAGACAGGAAGTGGAGCTGAGCTAGCAAACCTCAAGGCCCACACTCTGACTCACGTATACAACCACTTGGAACGATTCGTCAGCTTTCCAAAACAGTGCCATCATCTGGAAGCCACATGAGCCTATAGGGGACTATATTAGTCAGGGTCCTCTAGATGAACAGAAGCAAAAGAATGAATGTATACTGTTGAGGGACGCTTCTGTCACACCAGGTCTCACAGCATTTTAGTCCCAAATAAAGAGAGGCTTATATTAATTATAAAATGTTTTGCTGATGGCTCAGGCTTCTTACTGCCTAGCTATCTCTTTATTGTAAACCTATTTCTATTAATCTGTGTATTTTCACATGGTCTGGGCTTACAGGTAGTGCCTGAGTCTCTTGCTTCCTCAGTGGCTACATGATGTCTCCCTGACTCCACCTTTTTCCATCCCTGTTTGGATTTCCCACCTGGCTAAAATCTGCCTGCCTATTGGCTAAGACAGCTTTATTCATCACCCAATAAGAGAAACACATATCCACAGCATACAGAAGGGCATCCTCCATCAGTATACTAGTAGAGGGGTTATTAGATTGTCTTCAGGGTGTGTTCAGAGTAGTCCAACAATGCCATCCTCATACCAGAGAGGCTGAGAGCCCAGGAGTTGCTCAGCAAATGAGGCTGGATACGTAGATCCACAGTAGAAGCCAAGAGGAGCTAGCTCTAGTATCAGGGAAGGAATCAGCAGTAGCAGCAACAACAACAACAATATGATAGATGAGCTCACCAATGAGATTCAAGATCAATGGGGCAAAAAACAAAGCTTTCTTTCTTCTGTGTACTTCTATCTGTCCTGACACATTTAGGCTGCTGCTTCCCACACCAATGAAGGGAATCCCTCACAGACATGCCCACAGGCCAACCTGATGTTAACTACCCACCAGCCTGCGGAGGCCAGAGGACCATTTGTAGGAGTGGTTCTCTCCTACAACCATGTGGGTTCCAGAGTCAGTCAAACCCTTGTCCTTTTGTTTGACTGCAAGGGGCCTCCACCCACAGAGCTGTGTCACTGCCCTGGGTGTGTTTTTAGAGAAGTTTAGATTTTTCGCAACTGCAAATCTGGTCAGAAAGTACAGAGTTATAATTTACACCACCACCAACCCCCCACCCCTAACCACCCGCCCCCGTACTCTGTACATCCCAGTACTCAGAGGGTCAACATAATCAACACAGTCACTTTTTCACAACCAAGCCCCTCTGGTTGCTGCTGGAACAGCAAACACCTTGGGATTGAAGAGGCTCCCTCACTTAGGTATTCCATAAAGTTCCTCACACAATGAATGATCTTGCCTCTTGAGCCAACTGCTGAGTCTCAGGGAGGCCTCAAATGCATATCCGTTCTTCCGCACACCTGACACCCTGTCAGAATCAGCTCTGCCCCATCAGTGTCCCCACAAGTGTCCTAGCTGTGCATGCTGTTAGCATTCTCCTCCACCCCGAGTCTTGTACTAACTTGGTGCCAGCAATGCACCCAGTGCTGCATTCACTCACAGAAGAGGTTGCTAATGGTATAAAGGTGGATCCTTGCAAGAGAAGGACTGGCCATTTCTATACAGAGTCTTATTTGTCTGATAAAAGCAGCAACCTTCAGTCTGAGTGATGGCAACAGCTTATTGGGTGGATGAGCAGACAAGCACCGGGGAGGACCTGACACAGATGAGATTTGCCAACTGCACTCATGGCCCAGATTCAGTCATGCTCATGTCTGAGCATGTGCGCATGCATGCACATAACCATTTAAACCTCAAGCTTTGTTTGATCTTGCACTTAGAATGCATTTAAAATTTTTATTACAGTTATTCATTTGTATGCATATGTGTGTATTTATAAAATAAAATAGGATTAAAATACCTTAAAATTATTTTTAATAGGGTGATAAAATTGAAGCTAAACATTACCGCATTCTTACCAGACTATGGTTCAATCATAGCCCCATAGGTGTATTTTGCCACCTTTAATCTGCTTTTCCTTGCATGTAAGGAAATCTTCACTCTGTGCTTACCATATGGACATGGTGTAAATCCTTGAGCTATGCACTGTTGGGGCTTTGGGTGGTAACCCTGGAAAGTTGGGCCTGAAGCATCCCAGGCAGTGTGACCAGTAACAGTGTATTGCTGGTGGGCCGGGAGGAAGGTCCTGTTCTTGCATGCATAGCTGCATCCTGTGTGAGTGGGCATTGGCCATGAGCTGGGCTGTGACAGGAATCAAATTCTGAGACAGCATCTCACTACCTTGCTCCATGACACCAGCAAGGTCAACAGGAGCTTTAGCCCTTTCCTGTTGAGCACTCTGGCCAGTAAGTTATGAGCTGTTAGCTTTCTGTGTTTCTCCCATACACACCACTTCTCCATTTTTGCTTTTCTTCAGGACTTTAAAGTTTTGAATGACTCTCAGCCTAGCTCTTAGCATCTTAATCTTTTCCTTTCTCTCCACAAAATGTCATTCCCATTCACTCTCGTTTTCATTCTCCAACATTTCTTCCTTCCTTGGCCCAACAATTACTGAAGATTCCTTCCCTGCTCCATTTTTTACCCCCACCTGGGCCTCTCCCTGCAAAACCCTCTGTTCAGCTTTATCAGGGAGGCGAGTGCTCTTTTTCTGAAGCTGCTCCAAATCGTCTGTCTTATTGTGTTTGGCTGAGGCCTAGTAATTTTCAATAAGGCCCTTCATCCGCGTACTTCACTGAAAATTACCAGGCTTCTGTGTGGAGGACGAGAGTTGAAAATAGCAGCCACGCTATTGGGAGAATTTAGAGGATGGGCGCTGCTCCTTGCCCAGGTGGCAGTGACTGAACCTCTGAAGCCCAGACCCTGTCGGCCATTAACAAAGGCGATATGTAATTTATGCCCTGGGAGATGTGTGGTGCGGCAACTATTTTCAACTAGAGTTCCGTCTCTTCTTACAAATAAGGTCTCGTTGATGAAGTTCACACTTTACCTTGTGCCAAACTTGAGGGGGGTGGGGGGTGGGAGGAGAACAAACCACATGCAGCCTGCATCATCTTGTGAGCTGTAAATAGGAGTTCAGAGATGTGTTTCCATTTTTGGTGAGATGGTTGGATTTTGTTTCTAAGTAGGGTGACGTTTTCACATCCTGTGACGTTCCCTTTCTGAAGGCTGTGCGTAAGCCTTGTGTAAGCCCTGCCGTAAGTTCACATTCAGGCTTTGCAAGCTCTCAGGGTGAGCCAGAGTCTGCCTCATCAGACCAAATATGTATGGAGTATTCAGGTCTCTTGGTTTTTTTTTTTTGTGTGTGTGATTTGGTGCTATTAAAAGGGATTATTATTGTTGTGGTTGTTGTTGTTAAAGCATTAGGACCAATAACAATGCTGTAGTGCTTTATCATGTAGAATCACAGGGAAGTTTTTCCGCTAACAAGCCTACTGTGTGCCACAGGCCACTCTGTGCCGTGATATATACAGACAAAGGCAGAGTTGAATTCAGGGGATTCGTGGCTAGCATCAGACTTCCCAGAGAATGGATAAATAAATAACGAAACCTTCCTTGAGCCTGTCATACAGGTGGACATGGGTAGATCTACTTCACACATGCACATGGTTCCTTGTTCAGATCTGGGGACTAGAAGGATGCTCACTGAGCAAGAAGGCCTCCTGCTGGTTCAGGGCCACTTGGTCAAGGAAAGCCATGGCCTCTTCCACGCCATCGATCCTCATCCATTAAACACCAGAAAGCTGTGTGGGGCTCTGGAAATTCAGGAGGTAATTGAGTGTGACTTTTCCCAATAACTACCAGGGAGAACAGATGAACAGTAGAAAAATGGCCGAAAGTCAAGCTGTACATAAAACACCTTTGCTAGTGAGCTGGTAAGTGCGCTAAACCAGAGTCACATCCATGTCATCCACTTCATGTTTGCCTATGAGAAAGCAATCCCTGGTATATCCTGCACCACCATTGTAGGTAGTGTGTGGTATTTTGCTCTGTTTTTTCCCTCTTATTGTTGTGAGACAAGATCTTCCATGTAATTTATAGCTCTATGGGTGGGCAGTCAGCAAAGCCTATTGACTGATGCCCCTGTCTCTGCTCCATCACAGAGTTCAAGTTACAGCTGTGTGAGACCATGCATGTTTTTAGGTTTTGTTTTGTTTTGTTTTACTTTACATGAACACTGGGTTTCTGAACTCGGCTCCTCCTGCTTTTACATCAATGGCTCTTAACTGATGAGCTGTCTCCCAAGTCCCATCCTTGACTTTGTATGTGGGTTTTGGGAATTGAACATAGGTCGTCTTTCTTCTGTGACTGCCACCCACTTTCCTTATGGCACCATCTTCCCAGCCTCCTCAGCTGCCACTGACAGGGCATTGAGGAAGGTGTTTTATCAGAAAAGATAGATTTGTGCCGATGGGGCTTGAAGGAAGGGGAAATCCTGAAACAAATATCCAGGAAGACAGTAAAGATTACCATCTCAAAAAGAGGAACGAACTTAACCCGTGGGGAAGAGCACAGAGGCCAAAGTGTTCCTCCAGATGGCAGCCAACAATTCCTCAGATGCCATAAACTGGATTAAAGACCTCAGATCAGAAAATAAAGTTGTTGGCGAATACAGGCATTTTTATTTGGCGTTGTTCAAGCCTGCTAAGCTTGTAGCTCTTGTAAGAATGGAGCTGAGCCCGGGTTCAGTCACCAAAGGTCAAAGTGATTCTTTCACTGAGACAATCTAAATCTAGATCATATTGAATCCGCTTTCTCTGTGAGGTTGAAATATTTTCCTAGGCATTCATGTTGGAAGTATGAACTGCCCACACTCCCTATAGAGCCATGGTCCAATTAAAGACAGATGAAAATCTGCCCAGTGTGGGATCCTTTAACACAAGTGGAGGGGCATGGAAAAGGGGGGTGTATTTATAGAAAATCTGATAGAAAACACAACCATGAAACCTCAGGGTGAGCAGGATAAGACATTTACTCGAGACCTATATTTCTTTTAAAAACAATTACTTGGCTATGTATCTAAAGGACCTCATCTGTCATTTAGGATCAAGATAGATTAAGCTTTTGCTTGGGAATGAATTAGGAGGCTGAAAACTCAGAGCAGCTAAGAGAAGGTATATTAGCGTGCACAAACTAAAGAACAATCCTCTAAAGGAGACCTACAAGAAAAAGAAATGTTGTCTTTGAAGTGGAAATGTACTAAGGGAGGCATGGGTCACTGGTGCCTACAAGAAACATTACAAGGGAGAGGGTTCTTCAGGGAATCTGAGCTCAGACTCTAGAGGGGGACATTAGGAGTCTAGAGAGGCAGATGTGGGTACACAGAGAATATGAGATAACATCAGACCAAAGGGAGCAGGTGCAAAGTGTGGACCCTTGACTTGGTGTCCCTGGCTCCCTCTAGACTCTTCTTCAGGCAGGTCTCCCTACATCTGTAACCCACCAACAACTATTACTTTCAAACTTTAAAAAATATAACTATTAATTAATAACCACATTTTTTTTTCTTTGTCAAGAATAGCAAGTAGGTTTGGACATAAATGCATATTCTTGTCATCCCAGCACTTGGGAGCTGGAGACAGAAGAATCAGTTTAGGGTCATCCTCATCTATATGGTGAATTGGAGGCTAGCCTAGGACTCCATGAGACCCCATCTCAATACCCGCAATGAGGCAAAGGCGGAATCATTTATGAAATGGTGTGTCTGAAAGGAGTGTCTCTGGTGAATGTAAATGTAGGTGCGCCCTTCAGTTAGTTGAGTGAGTCAGTATTACCCAAAGCCCATGGTGAGCCCATTCTAGCAGGCAGTAAACTGGGCTCTGTGCCAGGAGTGTGCCAAGTGACAGCCCTGGAAGTGCTGGCATGTTCTACAAGAGTAAGAGAAGTGCAAGTCTACTACATATCTGCTGTGTGACCTTGAGCATGCTCCTACCCTCCCTGCCCCCCAACTTTCCTGTCTGCAGCCTGGAAATGACATTCCCCTACCAGGTTGTTGGAGAGCTTGAACCAGGAAGCACAGGTGACTGGAAATCATGTTAGCTAGAAGCTGCTAACTATGTGTGTGATTTCACTCCCATCATGATCATCTATGTGAGTGGTTCTCAACCTTCCCAATGCTGGGACCCTTTAATACAGTTGCTCATGTTGTGATGACCCTCTACCATAAAATAGCTATGGTAGTTATAGCTACTTCATAACTATAATTTTGCTACTGTTCTAAATCATAATGTAAATATCTGATATGTGACCCCCAAATCCACAGGTTAAGAACCACTTATCAAGGAAGGTTTGTCTGCAGTAGGTCTTGGTCTTTTCCTAGCTATTAATGGAAAGGAATGAGTAGCCACCATGAGAATTAGTGCTGCGAAACTGTAGACATTTGAGGCTAGGATTATAGCTGTTGAGAACTGTCTGAGCTTTGTTGTTTCCTATCAACTTTCAGTTCTGTGTACTGAGACTTGAGGACCAGGCGATAAATGTCCTCAAGTTTTATATGAGTGACACCCTGCCTGACCTTGCCCTTGGGGGAATACAGTCCTGGGAGGGAAAGCAAGCATGTTCCAGTTTTGAGACGTTAGAGAAAGTTCTGGGTCACTGAAGCCCGAAGGAGGAGACTGGGCAGCAACTGGCAGGTGTCTTAGAGAGCTTCTACATCCAATTAACCCAAGCTTCTCAATCCACCTAGTTTACCTTTCCCGTGGGAAAGCCTGGCCTGAGTCAAACCACTGTGTGTCCAAAGTTTAACCACATCTAAAAAAATAAATGCTAACAGCGATCATGATGATGATAAGGGGCTGAAGAGTTGGCTCATCTGTTAAGAGTGTATACTGTTCTTGCAGGGTCCCAAGTTCAGTTCCCAGCACCCACACTGGCCACATCACAACAGCTTATTACTCCAGTTTTAGTGGGCTTCATCACCTCTCACCCCCCCCAGAGGGCACTGGCATGCGTGCATGCACACACACACACACACACACACACACACACACACACACACACATACACACACACACTCACAACTAAAAATATGTAGAAGTTTATCCATGTTTCTAAAAGTAAGTTACTTGGGGATGTTCCTTCAAACTATTTGCCATGGAGAAGTCCCCTTTTTGAATACTGGCAAGATTTACATTTGTAAAAAGGAAGCATTCTGAAGCTTTGAGTTGACATTTCTGGCCATGTGCATTCTGGAACATGACAGCTATGCAGTGAGAACATTTGGGAAGTGGCCACGTAATAGATGTTCCTAGCTATGTGTCTTTACCCTGTGGTGTCTCTTCCCTGGCTCCAAGGCTGCCCTGACAGATGGTCCTTGGCGGCCATTACTGGCAGCAGGAGAGTGAGGACAGGTGATGATGGGCCAGAAGACCGCCATGCTGTGGAAAGAGCTGGTGTGATGGATGAGCCTAGGGTTGAATGATTTTGTCAAGGCTGCAGGTTCTGAGCCAAAGGCTGGAACCTCTAGAAAATACTTGTATACTTCCTGCATGATTTTTCCCACAGTGTCTGATAATCTAGCAGATTTCTGGGTGTTTCATTGTGAATAATGATGCATGATTCATGCTCGGGTCTCTCTGTTCTATCTATGTCACTCACAGATGTGGGAGGAGGCCATCGCCCTGGGCAAGGAACTTGCAGAGCAGTACGAAACGGAAATGTTTGATTATGAACAGCTGAGTGAATTGCTGGTAAGCCTTCACTTTGGTTTTGGGGTTTTGTTTGTTTGTTTGTTTTTGTTTCTCCTAGATTTTCTCCTTTCAGTTTTCACATCGGGATCCACCTTGGTCTTTCTCTTGGCTTTGACCTGCTCCCTCTTGGAAAATGGTTGTCTTTTATCTCCTGGTTGATTCCAGCCCATGAGCAATCACTGTTTATTCTCAAGTAGGCCAAGAAGTTAAAACTTCCATTAGTGAAGCATAAAAAGTGTGACATCCTAAGTACAGGGGGTTTGACAGCCCAGAGTCTCTGAGAGTTCCAACTAGTCTAAAGCACTCACCTTTTCCACAAGAGGAGGCGGACAGGTGGTGACCAGAACCTTGTCACGCCAGGACATCCTCGAAGGTTTTAGTTGCTGCCTTCTCAGCCGTGCCTTTTTTTGTGCACAGCAGACCACATATATGATGGAATGTTTCTCTGTAATTTTGAGCAGAATAATTTTGTCCTTCAAATTCTGTGAGTATCCAATCTGAATTAAAAAAAAAAAAAAAACATAAAAACACTAAAAAAGAAGGAAAATCTTTTCCTTGGATTTCAGATACCAAATACCCCAAAATCATAACCAATGATCAAATGTGGCTTGTTTGGGATACCTTTCTGGACAGTATGAAAAATAATATCAAAACTAAGGAATTCTCCCAGGTGCAGGCCTCAGGACCCCAAGAAGAACCCAGAAGGGTGAATGCTCCAATATGTTGCTCAGCTCTGAAATTAATTTTCATTTTTTCCTTCCAGAAAAAGCAGGCTCAATTTTATGAAAACATCGTCAAGGTGATAAGACCCAAGCCGGACTATTTTGCTGTTGGCTATTATGGGCAAGGGTTCCCTTCATTCCTTCGGGTAAGTTTGAGTCTTCTTGTCCTGAGCCAGTGTCACAGGCTTAGCAGAGAGATCCCTTCCCATCCTGGTGTTTTGCCCAGCAAAGTCATATGCTGACTACGGTGCCAGAGAGGGACCAAGAATATTTTCTTTAATTATATGAGTACTCTGGTTACATGTATGCTTTGTTTTGTTTTGTTTTTTCCTGAAAGAATTCTCCTCAGAGACTTATATGTATGTAAAAGTATACAGAGCAAGCTGGGGAGATGGCTCTGTGGACACAGCACTTGCCACAAGTATGAGGATATAAGTTCGCATCCCCACAACCTATATAAAGCCAGACTCCATGGCACTCATCTACAATGATGATATGAGATGGAGACAGGAGACCCTCTGGAAGCTCATGGACAGCTAGTCTGGTATATACAGCAGTAAACAACAAAGGGACCCAGCCTCAAACAATGTTCAGAGCATTGACCGACACCCAAGGGTTCACTCACCTCCGTATGCACTCTGATATGCATGCACTCATATACGCACAGGAACATGCATACACATAAACACACACATAATTTACTGTTTGGGGTATTTTTAGTTGTGCAGTTCAGTGGCTTTAAGCACACACACAGAGAAACCATCACGACCATCTAGTTCCAGAATTTCCTCAACTTACAAAACTAGAACTTAGGCCTAGAGAGAAAGCACAGCAGTTATGAGTGCTTGCTGCTCTTCCAGAAAATGAGAGTTATATTCCCACACCCAGGTAAGGTGGCTCAAAAGCAGAACCTGTAACTCCAGCTCCAGGGGATCAGCTACCTTCCTCTGTATCATCACACACACACACACACACACACACACACACACACACACACATGTTTGTATAGGTGTGTGTATGTGTGTGTGTGTGTGTGTGCATTTTTAAAAAATAACCAAAACTCTATACCCCTTAACAGCAGCACCCTATTTCTTTATTCCCAGCTTTAAGACCTAGCACTGGTCTATCTGCCCCGGGAATCAACCACCCTAGTTTCCTCATATAACTTGTGTTATCCTATGTTTGACCCTTTGTGTCTTCTTTTCACTGTATATGATAGCATCAAGGTTTATCCATGCTATAGCATGCATAGTAACTTAAGTACTTTTCAAAGTTGGGTAATATTCCATTGTGCGGACATCCTACACTTTGTCAATATATCACTGGTTGACATTGAGTTATTTCCACCCTTTGACTGGTATGAATAGTGATGCTGTGAACATAAAACATTTAATTTTCTAAGAAATTGGAAATGGATTTTTACAACCACAATGCTTGAAACGGAATCTACCCCTGCTGTGGGAAAGCTGAGTATTGTTGGACACAACCAGAGCAATAGACATGGTGCTCTTTTAGACCAACATTTCCTAATATCCAGATGATGCTGGGATGTGTAAATAAATGTTGCCTGATCAACTAGTGAAATTGGTTCATACTTCTGAAGAAGACATTCTTGGTTTTGAAAAGACCCTCCCTCAAACAACCTGGAGAAGGACAGCCAAAGTTGATATATGACCTCTACATGCAAGTACGCATGTGGGTACTCACACACACACTCAAGCACACAATATGTAGACATACAATATGCCTACACAAAAACAGGCATGTAGTAAAAGTTTCTCAATTTACCAAAAACTTTAGTATCTTTGTGTATGCCCCAACATGTATGTGGCCCAAGGAAGAGAGAAGCCAACCTTGGGCCAGACACATTTATGCTCATGGGCTCTTAGAGTCTGGGCACGGAATGACTCTGCGATACAGTGACCACCAACCGTAGATATAGTTATCTAACTCCAACAATAAGGCAGCAGCCTGCCTGAGCATGTGTTGAAATGCCCCCAGGGAGACAAGCTGCAATACAGTCTAGAGCACTGGATCCTGCAGGCTCCAGGGACCGTCCTGGGTCACTTCCGCCATCGAAGGACAAAATGTGAAGTAAGAATAAAGAGTTTAGTGTGCTTGATTAATATTGAGCTGACTTTCCCGACACACCTGAATAACTCTGTCGGGCTGTAGCAATATATTCATTACGCTTCACAGATCACCTGGCAGGGGTCAGTCTGACAATGACATTACTAGTTACGGAAAAGTGGGCGGAATGTTTAGCAACTTCAGGATGCCAAGAGAGCAGACACTGAGCTATCTCGCTGACCCCTTGGCACTGTTTCTCTCCATAAATCGAGCTCATTGCTTTTTTGCATTCTTACTAATATTTATAATTCTCACAAGGAATAAATATCTTTGACTGTATGTATATTCCGCACCCCCCCCCCGGGTCCCAGTTTTTGTGTTTGGAAGGACTACTGCAGAATGTAAAGTAATGGGCATTTCTGGAAAATATTATTAGTGTTTTCATCTAGTGCTTTTCTATTAAAGCCTTTATGTATTTTTATTGTTGTGCCTTCTTCGGGGGTAAAGCTTAATGAATGCATGCTACTTTCCGAGTGGTCTGCTCTCTAGTAAATCTATGCCTTCCTGAGATGTTCAACTTTCCTAGGGACTCACAGGAGGCTCAGCCTTTGTATTTATATTTCTAATTAAGACTACATATTATTTTTCTTTCTGCTTGACATTTTTCTTCCCAAAAAAAAAAAAACCAAACAAACAAACAAAAAAAAACCATAGGGCATTTGTTTCTTCCATAATGATACTTCAAGCCATACCTAAGTAGAAATCTGCAGGGGGTGGGTGGGGAGTATCCAAACCTTAAACTGTTACTCCCTTAGTAATGTGTTAAACTGCAGAATAAATTAGGATTTGAAAGGTGGATTGTTCAAATCTGTTTGCACTGTAGTAACAAAACACCTTAGAATGAGTAATTAAAAACAATACAAGTTTATTGTTTCCCAGATCTGGAAGCTGGGAAGTCCAAGCTCAAGGGATCAGTAGACTGATTCCCTGTCTGATGAGGCTCTGTAAGGTAGGACGGAAAAAACTTCTGGAGACCTGTGTGGATCTAGTCCCTTCCCAATGCCCACACACACTAAGCTGCCATTACCTTGGTGCCTCTATTTCAGTGTAGAAAGAATAGAAGGGTGAGAGGGGCATTCAGGCCACAGCAGGGGTAGTTAATTACTTGTCCCAGGAGTTTCCCCTTATCTCTGTGAAAATGTGTTAATTAGATAAGTTTTGATATACAGCAGAGGCTACAAAGAACCAAGAATGTATAGCAAAAAGCTGTACCTCTGTCTTCCTCCTTCTCACTGCCGACAACCTTTGTCTGTCCCTGGACAGCAGCCACTCATAAGCCAAGGCAGCACCTTGCGTGACTGGCTGATGCAGAGAAATTTCCGGCTAGATAGAAGCAACAAAGGAAAGGACTAGGCAGGTGGAAGAGGCCGCAGCCTTCAAATGACAGCAGCAGTGGCATGTTCTAGCCACTGACAACTATTTGTGACTCCGCTTGCTTACGTAACACTCTGTGATCCTTGACGCGCTCTGTTCCATGTCTCTGGACCCTTCCTGATTGTGCGTGTAGTGACTGCCTCAACCACACACAGGACTTCAGTGTAGCCCATGTAAGGAAAGTGCCCACACCAAAGTTAGCTGGCCTTGGATAACAGCTTCCAGTGAAATCTAGATTGGAGATTGTTACTCAGAAATGACAAAAGTCAGTTCTAAGTGTTGTGTAGACTTTGTCAGTGTTGAGAAAGGATCACACAGACCTCCTCCTGCCAGAAAGAAATCCTGCTCTCCACTTATCACCGGCCTCCAGGCTTCAGGGAGGCCAGGAGCTCAGAGTCTTCCTGTTTGGCCTGATTCCCTTTCCTCCATCTCTCTGATCCCCCTGTGACACCCAGGAGTCGGGTAGTGCTCTGAGGACCTCCCTCTAATTCCCCTGCCAAGCTATATTCCTTTGGGCAGGAGAAAGATGACTTTGATGAGTGCTACAGGGAGATGCAGCTGCCACTGGCCACTAGATTCTCATGAAGGCTCCTTGGTGTACTCGGGAACCAAATTAACACAAGACCCAATTCACAAGAGAGAAGCTTAAAAACTAATTAGTTTTACACATACATGGGGCTTTTCACAAGAGAGTAAGTCCCAAATGTACACCCTGAGTTGATGCTTTTTTGACAAAGAGCGATGAATTACCTAAATAAAAGCAGGACAAACAGCTCTCTTGACAGTAACTTCTGGGGATGTTGCTGAGAGAGACCCGTGAGTGGGGCAGAACACTGAAGCTAAGGGGGGATGTCTGGGTTACTTTAGGGGTGGTTATGCAGGTTGGTTGTGGTGGAGTGTGAAAGGCTCCCAAGTAAGAATCCTTATTGGCTTCCTTGGAATTGAAAGTAGAGGCTATGAGTTTGAGGTCAGTTTCTCAAAAAAGAAGAGGAGAAGAAAGTAGAGGTTGAGGGACCCATCCAGTAGTCACAGTTCTGTGGGTGTTTCAGTTTTAAATAATCACTTGTGGGACTCATTTCTCCTTGTACCTTGTGGGTTCCAGGGATTGAACTCAGGTTGTCAGGCTTGGCTACAAGTGCTTTTATCTGCTAAGCCATCTTGTTGACCTCCTTCGTAGGTTTTTTTGTTTTTTTGTTTTTTATTGGTTGTTATCACTAAGATGAAGCTTGTGGGGAGTGCTCAGACATATGTATTCAAATGTTCTTGATTAGAGAGTGCAGTTGTAAGATATTCTTAAATGAATGCAGTGACTTAAAAAGGAAAAGACAAAACTGTCAAGCGCATTTTGAAGCCCAGCGCTCTTGTGTGTGAACTTTCCTTGGTCCTTCTCCTGTGGTGTTATTTAACCAAGGACATCGTTTCCAGGGAAAAGTGTTCATTTACCGAGGAAAAGAATACGAGCGGCGGGAAGATTTTGAAGCTCGCCTATTAACTCAGTTCCCCAATGCTGAGAAAATGAAGACGACGTCTCCACCAGGGGATGACATTAAGAGTTCTCCTGGCCAGTGTATCCTTTAAGACAACAGGAGGGCCACTCGTGGGAACAGTTGATGCTCTGGTACATTCGGGTGGCAGGGCTTCTTGTGGTTGTCACATATGCTGTCCTTTTGTCCTTAACTCTCTGCCCTCAGACATCCAGTGCTTCACAGTGAAGCCCAAGCTAGATTTGCCCCCAAAATTTCACCGGCCAGTGTCTGAACAGATTGTAAGGTAAACTTGCCAGCTTCTTCACCTATAGGAGGTGGCAAAGTGCTAATGATGGGTCTCTTGCTAATAATTCAACCGTTTTATGTGTGAACTTTAACCTTTGAAGAACACCCTGGAAGTTTTTTTTTTCCTGCAAGAACAGGGGAAGGTAATGATTTCTAGCACCCACAAAAGGGAAAGAAAGTAATTAGAGGGGTGCACAGGAGATTCCTCACCCAGAGTCTGGAAAGATGAAACCCAGGAGGAAAAAGGTAGCCCTTGGGTCTCCTTAGAGACCACACATTCAGGGTAGAATCCCCAACAGTGTTCAAACCCCTCCCTGGCCCTACCCTGCGCAGATGTGAACTCTTGCTGCCTATTGTGAACAGAGATCCCAGTATTTGTTCCTCATGAGGTTCAAAGTAAAACCTTTTGCCCTAGGGTTAGACGAATTGTTCCATTGGCAGAGCATATCTGCCTTGCATACATGAAGCCTCAATTCAGTACCTAGAATCCACACACACACAGACACATACACACATACACACACACACACACACACACACACAGACCAGGTAAGGTGCTTCATGCTTTAGCCAGGCAACGGAAGATAGGAAGCAAAGACAGGGGAATCCCCATAAATGAAGATCCAGGTTAATGAGAGACCTTGTCTCAAACAGAAAGTGGAAGCTACCTGAAGGACCATTCCCAGGGATGTCCTGTGACCTCCGCATGCACACGTTCACCTCCCCACATGTGTGCACCCCCACATATGAACACACAGATGGGGGCATGCAGTGACATTTAAACAGCACTATGCCAGTGGCATGAGCTCACACACCTGTGCTGCAATGAGCCTCACTGACTTCATAGCTCTGTAGAGTCAGCCTCCCCAGTGACTCTTTGATGTGGAGAGTTCTCCATTTGATCTCTGTCCTGGTGGGAGCTGCAGCCTCTTTGATGCCTGCTCCTCCTCTGGTCTGTTTGCTTGGCATCCTGGAGCTCCATGGGCCCTTTAGCCTTTTATCACTGTTGCCTTGGTGGTCACAGAAACAAACCAGGGCCGCCTGTTTGTAGCAAGTGTGTTAACAGAAATGCAGCATTAGGCAAATAAAGAATTACCAAGCCTCTCAGATGGCACTGTACACATTCCCTCTTGGGGAAGATTAAGTCTCTCTCTCTCTCTCTCTCTCTCTCTCTCTCTCTCTCTCTCTCTCTCTCTCTCTCTCTCTCTCTCTCTCTGTCACACACACACACACACACACACACACACACACCCTTCATGAACCCACTCCTCCCCTAAGGAAGACAGACAACAGGCTGTTTATGGCCTAGAACACCACCCTGAACATCTGCTAAATCTATATCTAAGAAGTCTGAACTAGAGTGCACAGACACCTTTCTTTTTTTTAAAAAAAAAAAAAAAAGAAAAATAACATATTATCAATTTATCTAAAGTTAACTGTTCAATTATTCAGCTAGCTGGGGCAGAGGCAGGTGGTGGATTTCTGTGACTTCAAGTCAAGCAAAGTACAGGTCAGCCAGTGATACATAATAAAACACTGTCTCAAAAACTATATATATTCATACATATATATGTATCACTAAAATGACACATCATTTACTTCTTGCAATAGTGAATACACATATTGAATACACAGGCCCTTTTTCTCTCCTTCACATCACCTTTCCAAGCCTTTTCAGGTCCACTTAGTCTGCATCTCTTACTCAGCATCTCTTCTCCCCTGAGCATTGGCAGAGGCAAAGAGGAGGTAAAAGTCTCCAGTCAGTCTTTCTACAGCTGCCATCTTTCACTGGAGAGTAAGCCAAGGCCATGGCTTTAGGTCAAGGTTAGGGACACTTCCTGAGCTGTAGCACTGTGTTCTGAAGCCAACTGCCCCCCCTTCCCGCTACTCCCTACCCCTGTCTTAAAGCAAATCATTTGCTTACCGGTTAAAAGTCTAATGATTTTTCTCCCTCTACAGTTTTTACAGGGTGAATGAGGTCCAACGATTTGAATATTCTCGGCCCATCCGGAAAGGGGAGAAAAACCCAGACAATGAATTTGCGGTAATTAAAAAAACTACAACACTGTAGCAAAACTCAAAACTCCTCATCTAGTCTCTTAGCCACAGAGGACCTGAAGAGCACATCCCCAAAGGACCACCATGGACAGTGTTAAATGTCGCTGTAAAGCTAGTAGCATTTCCTACAGCTTATTAGTGAGATAGCTGAGACAGCTAATAATGGACCAATGGCATTAGGGCCCCGGTGTTCCCTTCTAGTGAGTCTCAGGGCTCAGAACTCCAGAGGCTTATTTGGCCTCTGGTGACAATGACAGGCAGGTGAGGCCAGCACCAGGCTTCCCTCGAGCTTATCACACTGCAGCTAGATTCCCATTGACATTCTGGATTGGGTGACCCTCTGTGGGCCCATGCCATGCACCTCTAACCTGAACCCAGTATCATCTCCCTGGTCATGACAACCAGTCTAGGCTCTAGACCTTGCCAGATATTTCTTCCTTTCTATAGCCATCCCATTGACCTGGAAATACTAACACACACCGATATTATCTTTTAGAAATTATACATACATGGCTGGGGAGATGGCTCAGTCCGTAAATGCTTGTCATACAAGCATGAAGGAGGATCTGAATTCCAACCCCATAACCCGTGTCAAAAAGGCTAGGTGTGGTGATGTACACTTGCAATCCAGCATTGGGGTGACAGGGTAAGGTAGGTCCCCGGCCTATCTACCATGCTGGCCAACCACTCTAGTTTACAAGGCCATCCCCAGGTCTCAAAATAAGGTGATCAGTACCCAGAGGAACCTAGCCAAGATTGACTTCTGTTCTTTACCTGGACACAGAGAGAGGGAGGGAGGGAGAAACACACACACACACACACACACACACACACACACACACACACACATTCAATGACACTGTACAAGTGAATCAATTTAATGGTCCTATAACAAAAAGCATCAGACAAGCCTATAGTTTGACACATTAACACGTTGCTTCCTGGAACTCTTCCCTGCAGAATCCCTCTTCAGAACCATAGCACAAGGAGAACTGAGCCCCTGTGTGACAGCAAGGACCAACCCTGATAAAATAGCTTCCTTTTGTAGTGCAGGAGGAGAAAGGTGAATTATCACTCACACCTACCCCAAAGCAGACTTTGGAGCCTGCTGTCAGGGTTGCCTTGGGCAGAGGGACTTTTGCCCCCTCTCTGTAGAAATCCTTGGGGTAAAATCCGAGTGTCCTTCATAGATCATGGGAGTCACCTTAGAGATATCCCCTCCGGTGCCCAGGCCAATGTCCTTGTGTGTTGACAGGAGCTTGGAGTAAAGTGACTCCTTGTTTCAAGATGAAGGTTGGGTTCCTTGGTCAGCACTAACATCCCAACTCTTTAGTGGCTGTTCCTTGCAGTGTAACTATGGTCGGAGCCTAGGCACAGACACCCTGGATAAACAGGCTAACAGGGATTAACAGCTTTCTGGGTATTTATTTCATGGTCACAAATCATGCTGTTCTTTCTGTAGTGTCTGGGACCCAGAGATTTATTGATTACCCCCCGCTTCCGCACTTCCCCCCGTCTTGCTGTATGTATTTTCTTACATTGTGAGGAGTAGGCACATGGAGGCCAGGCAAACTGCTGAAGAGTGCTCCGTGAACTGGCAGCAGAGCTAAGAATAACCAGGACATCTGACATTTTGAGCTGTGCTTAGCCTCAGAGCTTGCGCTGCTTCTAGATGGCCCCAAAATCCCCCGATGGCCCCATTTGAGTCCTCACACAGATGAAGCATTGAGAAGCCACAGGATTTAGCTCTTCACAGCCTGACAAGGGTCCAGGCTTCCAGAAAAGAGCAGAATGTTTTGCAGTAGTGATAAGACCAATCCTGGCCACTTCTACAGGCTTCTAACCCCAAGGGTAAATGCTAGGAAAACTGTCCTATGAGGCCAAGACCTATGTTCCGTATCTATAAGCCTGACAGAGGGTGAAACTTCAGGAGCAAGGGCCATCGAGGAGGAGCCAGCCAAGGTAGGGCCCGAGTTAGGAACTGACCATGAAGCCCAAAGTAAATCCAGGGTCTTCACAAGGACACAAATAGGAAAGTGGGCAGGCTCCGAAAGTCTACCCTTTCTCTGGCAAGTCCCCAAGAACACAGACAGAAGAATGTGGCCTGGGAGATGGATCTGCCTGTGGCCCTGAAGCTCCTGCTTGTCCCCTTGCTTTCCTCTGGAATCTGGGAGGTTCTAAAGGCCAGGCCAGCTTTCTGTAATCGTCACCCGGTGACCCGTTAGTCTGAGAAGGTGGCAATCTGGAGGGTTATAGTTTGCCCCTCTGCTGGAGCTGTAGACCAGCCATTAAGGAGACATAGATCTAGTCTCATTGGTTTGAAAACATTTCTTGCAGTGTGTGAGGTGCTGCTTTATAGAAAATACATTTTGGAAAGTGTTTCCACTTAAAATATACCTAGGGCTGAGGCTGTACCTTGGATGGTAGAATGCTTACCTAGAATCCACAAAGATCTGTCTGATCCCCTGCACTGTATAATCAATCCAAGGGGGCATTGTGGTGCCCACCTGTAATCCCAGCACTAAGGATCAAACATTCAAGTTCATCCTCAACTACATACCAAGTTTAGTCCAGCAAGGGATACATGAGACCCTGTCTTAAAAGAGAAAACAAAGCTTATGTGTGAAAAGGCATACCAGTGGAAAAACAAAGGACACTACAGTGCGTAGATCCTCATCAGTACTCTGTGGCGCATGAGTCCCTTCTATTTCCACACTATGTTCCCACAGAATATAAACATAAGAATTATGTTGTTTAAAGTAATGATTTTATTAAAACACAAGAGGGTAGATAGAAGTTTCTGTCCCACAAACTGCTCCCAAGTAACCACTCAGAGGCTTAGTATTAATCATAAATGCTCAGCTGATAGCTCAGGCTTGTTACTAGCAAATTCTTACATTTTAAATTAACCCATATTTCTTAACTACCCTCTGCCACATGGCTCATGGTTTGTTGCCTCATTTTCTACCTATCCTGCTTCCTCTGCATCTTCTGGCATCTGCTCTGACTCCGCCCGTCTTGATCCCAGCATCCTTAGTTTGATTGTCCCACCCATACTTCCTGCATGGCTACCAGAGAATCAGCTTTTTATTCAACCAATTCGAGTGACAAATCTTGACAGTGTACAAAAGGATTATTCCACAGCTTTCAAGAGGTCAGTTTTGGGGAACTTTGCCTTTGATACATTTATGCCTTTGTGTTCCATTTTGAAGCCTGGGATAATATAAAACTCACTTGGACACCTCCCCCAAACACACTTATTTAAGAGGAAACACTGTCATCCTGAGGTATATACATCACCCCTGATCACCCACTACGACTCCATGCCAAACAGCAGAGGCAAGTTTAATAGTCAGGAAATACGGTGTTTTGTGGATGAGTTGTGGTTGTCAAGTAGAACATGGTTCCTGGGGCTCCCTCAGCACACACCTGTCCTATGTGAACACAGGCAGGCCTTGTCCTTATAGAAGACCCACAAGCTGGGGTCACACAGATACCCAACAAAAGAGAGTCCCCTCCTACTGGCATCCCCCTCCTAATATGTACTGTGTGGGCTCTTCTTACAGAATATGTGGATTGAGAGAACCATCTACACTACAGCCTATAAGTTGCCAGGAATTTTAAGGTGGTTTGAAGTCAAATCTGTCTTCATGGTAAGGAGACATCCCAAAAGGAAGTATCTGCCTTCCTTTCCTGTTGTGTTTGACATGCTCTCCTTGCACTCAAATAGAGTGGCCTGTTCTGTGCTCCAGACCTTTAAATGCCTGTCACCACCCTGTGTGTACCTTAGAGCATTAGTATCTCTCCATTGCCTCATGCATCTTATTCCTGAAGCTGTGTGGCAACCCCCAGGGCTGGCTGACAAGAAATCCATTCCTTCTCACACATTAATATGTCAGCTCCACCTGTGTTGCTTTGATAATTCTTTCTCTTAACTAAATGGAAAGTGTAAAGCTTGTTCCCACTGATGTAAACTTCCTACAAAACCTCTTCCTGGTTGTTTGGTTGCCATTTACCTGACAAGTAATGAGTAGAATTCACCCATTCCACATGAGAATATATTCCTCCTTGACCGTATTTTTAAAGACATGATGATCCTATTTTATAAGCCAAACTTTGCCTTGCTATGGGACAGAGATTTTTGTTGTTGTTATTGTTGTTTGGTTTTATTTATGACTGGGTATATGTATGCCATGTGTATGTAATGC
Source organism: Cricetiscus sungorus (assembly GCA_030556225.1). NCBI lineage: Eukaryota > Metazoa > Chordata > Mammalia > Rodentia > Cricetidae > Cricetiscus > Cricetiscus sungorus. The sequence continues at coordinate 94,513,062 of JANBXA010000007.1, forward strand.
CTGCTAAAGCCAAACGGGAGGGTATTGAATCCCTTGGGAATGGAGTTACAGGTAGATATGAGCCACCATGTCTATGCTCAGAATCAATTTCACGTCCTCTGGAGGAACAGTTAGTTCTCTTAACAACTAAGCCATCTCAAGCGCCATGGGACAGTTTTATTTACATGAAACTCATATTTACGGAAACCTACAGGATGACCTCACTAACAGAGCTACACTATGATAATACACATATAAACGGTCCAATAAAAGCATAAGCATGCAGCAGCCCACATGGTAGAAGGCTTCCTCTGATGCATGAAGGCTTAGATGCTGCCCCCTGCGCCACATAAATTGGGTGTGACAGTGCACACCTGTAATCCTATCACACAAGAGGATCAGAAGTTCCAGGGTTATCTTCAGCTGTACATTGAATTTGAAGCCAGTCTTGGCTGCATGATATCCTGTCTCAAAAAACAAAAGCAAAAGCAAACAAACAAACAAAAAAAAAAACTAATTACAATATGCTTTTGTTCGTGTATCTTCTCTGGGCCGGATCCCACCTCAGGAGATGGCTCCTGCCATTCAATTAACAGTGAGTCCTGAAACACCTGGTGATTTGGCTTAAGGACTAGACAAAAGCTTGCCAATTTGGCTGCTCCCTTCTTTGTGTTCACTGCTCTATTTTGCCCATGCCAATGAGAGCTCCTCGCCTTTCCATGAACATGTATGTTCCTGCTCCACCAGACCTCTTCACCCCACAACAGCCAAGATGGAGGCTCCCATTCCTATTCAGAGCCCTCAGGACCCTTTGCCTGCCCCTCCTGGGGACATGGATCACTTCCCACTGCAAGACTTCACTCTCTACCCCCAAAGCCAGCAAGGTAGACAGGAGGCAGTCAGGATGTTATCCAATGAGACTATTTTGGGTGGCCAGGCTGAGATCTGGTGGGAAGTCAAGTTAAAGTCCTCCAGATCTACTTTAACATGCACAAGACAACTGGATTTTCATAAGTCCAAATGCCTGTGCAGAAACCAGGTGTTGGAAGAAAATGTACAGGAGGCCGCCTCACCTGGACACACTACAGTAGCTGGGGTGATGCCCACCATGCTTTCTTCCTTGCAGGTAGAGATCAGCCCACTGGAGAATGCCATCGAGACGATGCAGCTGACCAATGACAAGATCAGCAGCATGGTCCAGCAGCACCTGGATGACCCAGGCCTTCCCATCAACCCTCTGTCCATGCTCCTGAATGGCATTGTAGATCCTGCTGTCATGGGTGGCTTTGCCAATTATGAGAAGGCATGTGACATACCTGGGATGGGCTGAGCATTCACAAACTCCATCCCTGGGACCCGGAAACTATCCTGGAGAGTCACCCTCACTTTCCAGAACCCTTAGGATTATTGGGGACCTAAAGATTCCATTCTGGAGATAAGCAATGGTCCAGATATTTATCCTAGAGAAATGGCATGGGTTCACTGAAGAGTGCCTCTGACTTCCCTGGATAGCAGCTCAGTGGGAATGGGCAGAAATCGAAGAACGTGGGGTACAAGCTAAATCAAGTCCACCCGCCATAGTGCAGTGCTTATTTTTGCAAATGCTGGGGCTGAGTGCAGTTATTTACTCCTTCCCTGTGACAGTTTCCCTGGTACAGCAATGACATATTTGAATGGAGGCCTATGTGGTCCACAAGACCAAAATTATTTGTCTGCTGGCCCTATATAAAACAAACTTGTTGAAACAGATGTAGACAGTGAAAATTTAGATCAAAAGGGTGTCCTAACAAGCTATAAATGATTATGGAAAAAAAGTTAGTGCCCCCCTCCCACATCTGTAACTTCCAGACAAATATTTGTCTGGCTGGAATCAATAGAGGAGAAGATTATCAGCCATCAGGGTGAACTCTAGGCATTGGTACAGCTGAGAGAGCCAAAACCACTGCTACTCAGTATAACCAAGCAATCTAGATCTGTTGTGGCCTTTCTGAACTTCCTGCTGCCTATATTATGTTTGACCTTGGGGCCTGGGGTGGGTATAACCATGGATGTTCAGGGAGTGCCATGGGAGGGCTGTAGGACTCAGTTGTACATAGATCTCTTCCCAAGGCTCCTATGCACAGTGCTTTGCTAGGCAATCATATATGAGCAGCTCTCCCTATCTCCACAGGCTTTCTTCACAGACCGATACTTGCAAGAGCATCCTGAGGCCCATGGACAGATAGAGAAGCTCAAGGACCTGATAGCCTGGCAGGTTGGTATGGCCAGGAAAGGGAGATGGTGGCTTCTGGGTTACCACACTCACAATGAAAAAGTCACTTAAACACCCAAAATTTCTGTGTCGCCAATGAACAAGATCTGGTAGGAAACCTGTGTGTGACTGGAATTAATAGAGGGATATCAGATATCAAGGTAGACTCTGAGAGAAGCTCATGACTCAGCCGCTGTGGTCTGAGTGAGAAAGATCATAGGGTAGCTGCAGCCTGCCCACCCCTTCTACAGAGGGGAGGCTGCTCTGGAGGGTGAGTGTCTTTGTTTGTGCTTGCCCCGATGTGGTCCTATGCTTCCACTCGTGCTTCTCCGCTGGGCCCTTCTGTGCTGTCTACTTCAAGAGAAGGGAGCTCCATAGGGACGCTTGTATCTCTCTGGTGTCTGTGCTTCCTGGAGTCCCTGGGCGAGTGTTCTATACTTAATCTGTCTATATTTGCTCTGCCATTGGAGCAACTTGTTACATGTTTCCTCACACAGGCAGGAGGGACATGCCTGACCCATAATAATTATGACATGTAACCCCACTAGTCAGAATGCAGACGGTAGGATGTTGGCCAGCCTGTGCTGGAGTTAGGGATGTGTGCAAGATATAGCAGGTGGAGAGCTAGCCAATGTGTGCTAGAATTGGACAGGTGCCCACACTGAATGCATGGCTAAGCCTGGCCCTAGTCTCTTGAGTGGACACCAGGCTCAGCACAGAGCTGCCCCTCCTAGAGGAGGCCTTTCTAAAAGGGTCTCATCCTTGTGACATCTCTGTCACCCAGCACATTGGCCAGTGACACCACTTAGGGTGTGGGGCCAAGTTATGGTTTGCAACCAAGATGGAAGTCTTCAAAATTTGCATGTAGATGTACAAGGTGACTGGATTTTCACAGCTATAAATGCTACACACATACACACACACACACACACACACACACACACACACACACACACACACACGCTGCACCAGGTGTAATTGTGCTCCCCAGTCCTTTCTTCCCTCAGCTTCTGGCATCTGCCCTTATACTTTCAGTCTGTATGAACCTGGTGTCTCTAAGGCAGTCTCTTGAGTAGAATTGTGTATGATTGCTTCTTTGGTGTGTTTTACTTCACTCCACATAATGACTTCAGGGTTCATCCGTGTTGTAGCTTATGCCAGAATATCTTTTTTAAGGCTCAATAATATTCTTCTGGGTGGATATGCCAGAGTTTATCCATTCATCTGTCAGTGGTAATTTGGGTTGTGCCCATCTTGTGGCTGGTGTGATTAATGATGCAAGGAACATGTCATTGCATGTTCACACAAATACCTGTCATCTCCCTGCTTTCTGTACTCTGCATATACTGGAGGCTAGATTTTCTGTAGTGTATGAAATTCTAGGTCTGAGGTTTAAGCCATTACCAAACTAATCTACTGAATCTTCACCAAGACTTGTTATTATTTGGGTTTTCTTTTTCATAGCATAACCATCTTGATGCATGTGCAGCTTTATACATTTTAAGAGAATTACATGAAAAAGAGATGTTTGAATTTTTTTTCTCATAAAGCTCTTGCAGTCTGATTACCCTGGAATTGTTTTGTGACATGATAAGATCCCTCTGAACACTAAGGGGGTGGGGGGGGAGGGGGGACACTGTCATCCAGTAGTGGTTTCTTCACCCAGAATTTAAGTCGCATTGACTTTTATTTTAAAAAGAAAAAGTGGGAAAGATTTTAAAGGTTGGATTATTCCATTTGAGGCTCTTGAAACCAAGGGGGCACAGAATTCAAAATATCCCAGAATGCTATAACACAAAACCTAGTTTGGCCTGTAGAAGTTCTATTGATTTTTTTCCCCCTGTAAGCTTTTACAGCAAATTGGATTTTACGAGCTTCAAGTCATACAGAGGAAAATAATTTGTTCCCCAGAGAGAGACTCTATGCCCACACCATGTCATCGCCCCTAATAACTATATTAAAAGATGAATTTTAAAGCAACTCATGGTAAAGTTGAAAGAAGGAGTCTGTTTTCTGGCAACTTCATTAAATCAAAGAGCAAAGGGGGAAAAACATATTTATAAGATTACCTGTGACTTTGCTCTCATTTGCAAGTGTTTTGATATCTTCGCATTGGTAATTGAGTTGTATGTTCATTAAAAAACGAGAGCTTTACAGTTAGCTTTGTTCTTGTTTTGCTCATTAGTTTATTTGGTGTGAGTTTCTGCAGAAATTCTAAACAGGCAGAGCAGGGTTTCTCCTGGGAAGAGTCCCGGGGCTTGCTGGCTGAGTTACATCACAGGTGTATGGCCATAGACAAGCATGTCTCTGGTGCCTACATTACCAGTAAGATTGGCTGGTCATCCCTGGTCGGCCTGCTCCTTGGTTCTGCTTCATAGATCCGTAGATGAGGACGGTGATGGCCTGACTGATGACCTCACAGCTGAAAGGCTGAGCATGATGAAGGCTGCCTGGAGCCTGCAGACTTTGCAGTTGATACTCAGTCAGAAGCAACTTCCTTAAAGACTCACCTCTGTCTTTCCTCCAACAGACCTGCAGAGCGTCCAAAGATGGGCCCACGCCTTCTCCTATTAAGCTGCCACACGGCATACTTATTTTCTTTGAAATGTACAAAGATGAGAGAGCAACCTCACTCATCATCCCCAGCTGACAATAGGCACCGCCCTTTCTGCAGGGGCTGGTGCCTTCAGAGTGATGAACAAAATGATCAGATGTTCCTTGCTGCTGGCAAGGCTCAGACCTGTACAGGGCACACGTAACACGAGAAAGGGCTGCAGGTTAACTTTGAACAACTTTCTCTCTCTCTCTCTCTCTCTCTCTCTCTCTCTCTCTCTCTCTCTCTCTCTCTCTCTCTCTCTCTCTCTCTCTCTCTCTCTCTCTCTTTTCCAGAGTCTGGGGCCCTTTAGAAATAACAGATTCCAAAATGTACCCATGGTGACTCAAACTGTGGGGCACCGTTTCTGGATCCTGTGGCAATTGCGGCAATCCTGAATGGGGTTAGGAATCTGCCTGCTAGAGATATTTTGAACATATGAAATAAAAAGGCCTACAAAGACCATTTCAGGTCCTAGGTCTATGGCTTCCCTCCGTATATTAAGCACCTCATATGCTGGACAGAGCTGCACAGAATAGCTTTTTATTTCCTTCCGTTTAGAATCACAGCTGCAGCTCAGATCCAAATAGATGGAGAAGCAGGGGCCAAATCCTATTCTATGAGAAGACTTTATCTGCTCAGTGTCAGGATTGACTTAGAGTGGTGTATTCTCTCACCTCGTAAGTCTCACTTGCCAAGCCACAATTTCCAACAATCCTCCCAGTGCAAACAAGGGTCTCAACTCTCACTCTCATCTATCCGGTAGCCTCTTTGATGCAGAGAATAATTTTAGCACTCCCCAACCCCCCCCCCCAGCCATTACCACCACCAAACACAAAATGGTTAGATTGCATTTTGTGTGTTTGAGACAGCCATTTTAAATCAGAAATGCTCCCAGTGTCTACAGTGACTATGGTTTCACCTAGAGTGAGTCCTACCTCACATGCTCACCCTCCCCTCTTCCTCAGACAACATATTTGCCGCCCAAAGATATACCAGCATCTTTTTGTCATTAACCCCAGTCAGAACTCAGGAAGCCAAAGACTATCGGTGAACATTTTTAAGGCTGGTCCTGGATGCATGGTAGCAAGCCCGGGAGAGGCTACCATCTCCATGAAGAATTCATAGGTAATATGAAAACACCCTTGTTCTGAAAGTCTACCTGCATACTGCCTTTTGTGATAAATGGACGCAAATTGATAGCAACTTTCTCATGCCTTGGGTTTAGGCTCTCATATCAGGAAAACAAGCTTTTCTGTCAGTGCCTCCTGAGCAGGCTGGGTACTTTGAATATGGGGGTACTCGTGTGCCCCCTCCTTTATTGGAGTACAAGAGAGGCAGCAGCTGTGTGCTATAAATAGAAGCATATACAGCTCATGACTTGATTCATCTTGCTAAGATTCCTTGAGTTTGTTCACATGAAATTCAATTGTGTACTTATTATCCCTCTAACTAATAAATATGCTGGTTTGGATTGGTATTCTATCTTATTAGGAAAATCAGTTTTTAATCAGTATTTTATTTAATTATAAATTATTAAGAGGAAGCCTCTTAGCTTGATTGCATTGAAGACAGACTAACTTCCAGTCTGGGTACCAAGGAAAGAATGGAGTCTGTTCCCTCGCCCAGCCCCTAGCTGCAACAGCTCCAGGGGTCTCTGCCACTGAGAGAATGAAAATGTCTTGTGTGACGATTTTAAAGGTCAGCATCATTGCTACAGAAGTGAAGTGTTGGCATGGATGTCTTGTGACAGTAGTGTCGGCAGAGAAGCGATTATTTTTGGTTTTAAGGGAGAATAAATTTAGTTTTCCTTCGCAAGTAAGAATATCCGTCAGGACTGTAGATCGCCTATAATTGGATTGTTATGTTTGGGGTAGGCTTCTCAATTGCCTATAAATACAATCTTCTCTGCTCTGGCATGACCTTTTGCTACCATAACAAGGTACATGTGAACACATTCAAATCACGTCTGTCCCCAAACTCCAGTGAGAAATACTAGTGTTGAGTCTGTTCTGGGACAATTGGGTAACAAGACTCCTTCCACCCCCACCAAGTAACAAAGATGCCAGCATGTGGGGAGCTCCACCCTGGATATGGTTCCCTCAAGACCCAAACAGTTCTTATTTGAATATTTCCATCTCTGTGGGGCGGGAAGGGGGGATGGATGACCTGCCTGCTGATGAGTTTAACCAGTCACTCTGACTTGGGAACAAAAGCAGGTGCAACCAGCCTGCTGTCATTTCCTCCTGCTGTATATCGCTCCTCCCCACTGTCCGCTTCCCCCCCATCAGGAATGCCAACCTGTGTTTTTCAGATTCCATTCCTGGCTGAAGGGATCAGGATTCACGGAGACAAAGTCACTGAGGCACTGAGGCCATTCCATGAACGCATGGAAGCCTGCTTCAAGCAGCTGAAGGAAAAAGTTGAAAAGCAGTATGGTGTCAGGACCATGGTAAGTGGGCAGGTCCCAGAAGAGGAGTTTCCCATTGGAGTAGAGGGGGCGAGGCCTCTGTAATGCCTGCTAGGAGGTAATAGGGACCTCAGCCCATTTTATGAGATTTGTCAATTATCAAACACATTGCTCATCTTCTCTGAGTAGTCTGCTGCTTAGTGTGATGCAGTCCAGGAGTCTTGATAGGGCCAACTATAGAATTAAAAGGGGGAAAAAAAAAAGATCTAGAGTGTGGCTGGTAGCAGAGAAGAAATCCTGAACACCACAAAGAGCAGCTGAAGAAAGGCATTTATCCAGATTGAGGAGATACACACAGAGAAAAAGACCCTCCGCAAAGCAGAGGGGGAGTGGGGGGGATGGTCAGGAAGCCGGAAAATCCTGGCTCTTCTGCTCTGGAGCTGGATGGGTGTTTTGGGGAGGGGGGAACTCCTCCCCTAATTTAGAGTTGGTCAGTTTGAAGAAAGACAGGATGGCTATTTGACCCACAACTGTTGTGTTCTGATCAGGCCTTGAACTTGCTAAGTCAGACCATCCATCTGCAGAGGGCCTGCTGGTAGAAGAAAAAGCCTACAAGGCCTTTGTTTTAAACTGCCAAGCTTTTGTCTCAGGTCAAGTGGGTGAGGAAACAAACAGTCTTGGAAAGTTTGCCATCTTTAGTGCCTAGTCATGGCACTTCTTTTCTATCCACCTACCAGGGACAGACTAGTCCTAGTCCCTCAAAGTCATGGAGAAATTTCCCAGCGGTCCTTGGGACTCAGTTGGGTTACAAAGCACCAGACATGCTATACTTGGAGAGCTATATAACACTCAGGCAGTAGCACTCATGGCATCCCGAAGCAGAGATGGAGTAAGTCGATGCTTAGCTTGAGGTTGAAGTGTGGCACACACCTTTAATCTCAGCACTTGAGGGGCAGAAGCTGAAAGGTCTCTGTGAGTTCAAGTCCAGCCTGGTCTACAATGTAAGTTTCAGGATAGCCAGAGCTACACAGAGAAACCTTGTCTCCACAACAAACAAGCAGACAAAAGAACCATGGTCAGTGGGCTAATGGAGATAGCTTTATTAGTGGCAAGTTTTCCTTGCAAGTATGAGGGCCAATGTTCAATCCCCAAAATGTCCTGTGAAATAAAATAAAACCAGGTATGATGACACACACATGCAATCCTAATGCTTGAAAGGCAGAGACATGCAAATCCCTGAAGCTCACTGGCCAGCCAGCCCTGCCTACTTGTAGAGCTCCAGACAAGATGGGAAATACTGTCTCATAATATAAGGTGGATAGCAACTACGAAATTTACCTGAGGTTGTCTTTTGACCTCCATGTGCATTTACACACTCCATGGCCAGGAAGGGAGAAGAGATGGGTTACTGGTGTTCTAAACTGTAGCTGAAGACTTAGCTTTGGAGGAGGTAGAAATAATCCAGGTTGGGAGGCAGACAGGGATTTGAGTGGCAGGCTGAAGCCAGTGCAGACAAAGGCTGCAGCTGGAAAGTCAAGCAGCCTCCAAGAGCCAGGAGCATCACCCGGGCAGTAGACTATGCTCAAGACATGGAGCAGGCTGGCTCTGGTGATGAGTTCCTGAAAAGTTCCTGGAATAGGGCTGGGGTCAGAGATGTGACAAATGGACAGCTTTGATTTCCAGCAATGCAAAGAGCCTTGCAGATGTGCTCTTATGGACAAGTCACCTCTGAGCATGGCTCATGGCAGAGCCTGCCTCTCTAAACCCAAGGCCAGTGCTTTGTCATGGACCCAGCAGGATATACACCTGACAGAAGAAAACCACCCTGGCTCTGGTCTACAAGCCAGCTCAGGCTGAGAGCCTGGGCCTGGCAGCCCAGTGGGAACCATTGCAGGTAAACAGCCCAGGATGTGGGTTCCTCTGCTGCACTGGAGGACCCTTCTGCCAGTCAGAATGAGTCAGAATCCTTGAGAAGTGTGATAGCTTGCAGCTTGTCACAATCAGGGCTGAGTGGCAAAGGGTTTGTGGGTGTGTCAGAAGGCAACTCTTCCTGAGTTTCATGCTGCTTTGATGTTTTCTAAAGAATTAACCAATTGTTTGGGCTCCACGGTTTTTAACTCCATGCAAAGCTTTCTGTTTTATTAGTCTTTTTATGCATCTTACACAAGGAAAGAAACCTATCCGTCTTGCCTGGCACTTTTTACATCCATCTTCTGCTATGAAGTAAATATCCCTGAGAATGCTTGCCATCAGGTACAGGTCAAAATATAAAGCTAGGGTAGGAAGGTGGCAGTAGTGTGTGGGGGAGGGGCACTTATGAAGGTTATGGGTATCTTTTCAGATAGGTTTCTCTGGTACCTTAGCATCCATCCTTGGCTCAAGAAAAGCAATTTTGGCATCACCTTCTCCAAATGTCATGTTTCTCTTGGTGGGAGCAGCCAGACATCCCAGCCAGGACTAGTGAGGGTTCCAGAGTGCTATCTGAAGACAAAATTCAGGGAGCATTTTTAGCCATGGGTACTATGATGCAGAAAGCATCCTGAGTCCTACTCCATCCTGGAGCCCAGAATGAGGCTCCGCAGCCAGTCTTTCTGGGTAGACAGTGGCACAGGCTGCAGCCTGTCTGTCTATGAGGAATGTGGTCATAGGAATGTAGTCATAAAGGCAGTCTGGAAGGTACCTGTCTTGTCTTCCGTACTTTGGAAGCCTAGGAGCATCTCAGGATACTTTGAAGAGCAGTATTATATCATCCGTTTTCCAAAAGGATGGGTTTTAAAATAAAAAACCCAAAGAAAGGACATAAGCCATTTTGTCAATGTTTCTGAGCCAGCCTAAGCCCCAGAAAGGGATGCTCTAGACACTCTAGACATGCTCTGACTCCATAATGCAAGGGCCTCTCCCGCTTGCTCCCCTGTGTCTGTTTTGTCGATTCTGGGGACCCAAGGTGACACTGCCCCTGGATGGACACAGAGCAGACTCCCAGAGACTCGCAGAATGGACACAACAAGCACTGGCCTCTACCTTCGCTGCCCGCGGCACTCGAGGGCATCTGTTTTCACCTGCACACACATGAAACCCTTTTCTATTTATTGTCCCTCTTCTGCCTCTTCCTAAAGTCTGGTGAGGGCCAGGGCACCGTGCGTGGCTCTGCTCTCTTTCTCCCACCCATCTCCTCACTTGAAAGAAACTATCATTCAGACCAGCTGCTTGTTGGGCCTCCAGGCCCATCACTCCAGGTGGCCCCTGCTTAATAGCTCCCTGTGAGTTGCCTTCCATCCTACAAAACTGTACATCAGTGCTCTACCTGACAGCTTCAGAGTCCAAACTTACATTTCTCACACTGACCCTAACGGCATCTCCTGGGCAGTGCTGGGCCACTTTACCTAGTGGGAGACTCAAACCAGGCCCTTGCTCCAAGACTGCTTCTCATGGCCCTGAGCCTGGCTCCCTCCAGGGACAACATGATGCTTGAGTCTGCAGTCCACAGGTGTCATTTAAGTAAACCCAAACGCACCCACTTCTCTCCCTTTATGAAGTCACCTTCTTTCCGGACTCAGTGGGTAGTCAACACTCATGGTCATGGTTGGAAAGAAAACTTCAGCAAGGAGGCAAAGATGCAAAGTTCAGAGAAACAGGGCAGGGCCAGAGGGTCACTCTGTCTGGATACCAAGGCGCAGGGCAAAGGCAACAGAAGCTGGACCAGCCTTGCGCTAAGCCTTATAGCTCTCACCTGCATTCAATGTTAATCCTCACACTAGAGCCACAGTGGGGGAGTGCTCTCTGCATTTCCTGAAAGAAGCTTACAGTACTTTCATGTTTTGTATACATCACACAATTGTTGCTAGAGACAAATATCTAGCCTGCTCTAACTTCCTACTCCTAACCTGTTTGGCCCTGTGACTGGAGCTTCAGACAGCAAGGCATTCCTGTTATCATGCCCTTGAGCTACCTCTTGGTCCTGGGTGCTATTCTAGTTGTTTCCTATGGAATGGATGAAAGTCCTCTTAGTTCTGGAATTCTGAAGCTCTACTCAGTGAAGAAGTAGTGAGACAAATGGTCCAGAGGAGCCCTCAGTTCCCCCTCAGTGAGTGCCCTTTAAGTACAGTCTCCAACAAGGGCTCCTGTCCATCCTTGGCCAGATCCTACCCCTGACAACCTCCTCTTATAAATTCCATAGCATGTGCACATCCCAACCAGGACGTAAGCTTACCTTGCCAGCCCTTGCTGGTTGACAGTAGGAGGCTTGAGCTGCTTCCTTGACCTTTGCACCTTCTGGCCTCCAGTGGTCTCCTTCCGAGGACCCATTCATGAGCCCCCATGACTTCTGGAAAGACCACAGACATAGCAACCCCCATTTTCAGGAATGGGGCACACAGTGTGAGAGCACCTTCCCACCCACATTTGGCAAGTTTCTTCCCAGCTGTTGGCTTATCCTTATCTCCTTAGCTGCTCCTTCACCTGCCCAGGTGGTGGTGAAACACAAGGCAACAGATCCCCAAGTTGCAGAAGTCAGCAGAGCCTGAAATTTGCTTGCCTTCCTTTCTTCCTCAAGCTATATGGCAAATGGATTGTAATGGAGTCAAGCCTGAAATACTTTCAGGGAAATCAGGAAGGCAGTCCCTCCCCAGCTAGATAGATGTTCAGAGACATAATCACCTTACCAACTGACCCTCTACCTCCAACCCTGTGGAAGAATGGCCTGAGACAGTGTGGGGTTTGAGAAGGCCAAAGATATGATCAAGTCTACTCAAAACACAAATTCTCAGAGATTCCAGAGAATAGATAGCATCTCAGGCGAGTAGCCCACGGTTTGGGTGGTGATGATCAGGTCAGAATGGACCTAGATGGAACTCCTCCCTGGAATCAAGACAAATAGCAAGGACAAACAGCGTGTCTCTGGGTCTAGCCCAAGGCAGAAGGGAGACCCTACAGATCAACATGTCATTCTGCATACCAGCAGTGCTTCAAAAAGGACTAGAAGAGGATGTGATGTAGACTTAACATCTCCAGATGTCATAGAAGAAACATTTCTACCCGTGGAGAGACTCTGCATGTCACCCTACCCCTTGAAGCTTCCTCCTAGTGGCTGATTAATCATAGTGGGTATCCATGGAGATGCCTGGGGCAACCCTAGATGCTGATCGCTTTGAGCCAGTGGCCAGCACCTGTACCAGGGCTCACCTCCTGTTTCACAAAGTTTAATAGCAGGGTAATTTCAACAGAGGCCCTAAAGAATATGTAACGACACCTTGCTACCTCCATGGGCTGGGACTATGATACAGATTTACTGTCCTGCAGGCAATTGGCTGTGTGACATGCCAGCATCCTGGGAGGCTGATGCAAAAGGTGTGTGTGGGGGGGTGACACACAAAAATATGATTTCTACCAGCCCAAGAAAAGTATTTGTGAAATAGCTGTGGTCCAGATGTGCCAACAGCTGTGGTCCAGATGTACCAACATCTGGCTCCAGGCTCAGTCACATTGGTGTTTCCTACCTAATTAGATGTAGATACATGCTGTATCCTGTTGGCGTTAGTTTTTGGTAATGTCCAGCAAGGTGTCAAAGAGAGACTAGAAAATTCTACCTTGTGACTGTTTGCTTAGAATGTGTTATTGGTCCTCTTCTGGGAGAGGAGAGATTTCATAGCCTAGCACAGGCTTCTGCTCCATCCCCATCACTCACCAGCAATGATCTACCTCGAGTGTGGGGAGGTCCCTCTGTAATGAAGACTTTGAACCAATGTAGCTCTGTGAGTCTGGACATCTGGCTCAGGTGTTAATGTGCAGTTGAACAAAGGTCATATAAAGATCTTACACATCCCTTAGCCACACTCTAGACACCACTGTAGGACAGGTTGGTGAGAAGAAAAATATATTTAGAATAAAAAAGCCAGGAAGGATCCCTCTGGAATCCTTTTCAGTTGAGTCAGAACTCAAGAGATGTTGAAGTTGTCTTCACTTTTCCCCTCAGGTCAGAACTACAAGGGAAATGGATTATGAAGTGTGGGCCCATGTGGTCTTGATCCCACACTGCTGAAGCTGCTTCAGTATAGGAATCTGGCCACAGTGGCCAGGGTGTTAACACATATTTTTCCTCTCTCAGCCCTCAGGTCTGGATGACAGGAGAGGCAGCCGGCCACGATCCATGGTGCGGTCCTTCACCATGCCATCATCCTCCCGGCCTCTTTCTGTGGCTTCCGTCTCTTCCCTCTCCTCTGACAGCACCCCTTCCAGACCAGGCTCTGATGGGTGAGTGGGCTTAGTAGCTGGGGGCTCCAGATAGGGAAGATTGGGCTTGGGATGTCATGGGGTGCCAGCAGTACCATGGGGTTGCTTAGCATCCCTGGACATGATGTTTTGCAAACTGAGACTCCCCAATACACTAGACTTGTGGTCCCCATATGACAATGGAGGCTTTGTGTAACTGTGGAACATCTTGCATTATGCTCTGGGTAGCATTGCCAGAAAGGTGTCTGCCAAACCTTAAAACCCCAGCTTCTCCAATATCCATGCCTACTATCACAGGAGGCTTATGTGGCTAACTCACCCCCTACCTTTTTTTTTTTTCTGGAGAGAGAGAGAGAGAGAGAGAGAGAGAGAGAGAGAGAGAGAGAGAGAGAGAGAGCACAAGAGTGTCTATTTGTATTTGTTACTTTAAAAAAACATTTGTTTTTATTTTATGTATATGTATATGTTTTATGTATATGTACCCATGTATATGTTCACCACATGCATGCCCAGTACCCTCAGAGACCAGAAGTGGGCATTAGATCTCCTAGAACTGAAGTAGTAGATAGCAATAAGCCACCACGTGGGTGCTGGATTTGAACACAAACAAACACACACACACACACACACACACACACACACACACACACAAAGTCCTCTTCAAGAACACCACAGGCTCTTTCTTAGCTGCTAAACTGTCTCTCCACACCCAGATTTATTACTTTTTAAAGAGAAATTCTTTTTAGTTAAATATGTCTAAGAAAAAAAAGTTCCCTACATTATTTGGCTATTCTGAAGAATAGAAATCATATTATCACCACCCCCTTTTTTATTGTAGTCAATTGCACCATGAAACCACTTTTAAGGGTGGGAGAGGTATCTTAGTAGGTAAAGGCTCTTGCTACTAAACCTGCCCTGAGTCTGATCCCTGAGACTGATCCCTGTGCAAAGAGAGAGCTAATTCCAACAAGTTGTCCTCTAACCACATAGATGTTGTGGTATACACACACACACACACACACACACACACACACACACACACACACACACACACAAAACCAGATCAATAAGGATAAAAATGAAAGGAAGCCATCTTTAAGCATTTAACTATATTCATACATTCACACAATTACACTCTCCCCTAGAACTCTTTCATCCTACAAAACTAAACCTCACATCATCAAACCTTGCACTCCCCCTTGTTCAGACCCCCCCCCAGCAGCCAATCTTCTTTCTGCCACTGAGTTTATTGCCCAGCCCAGCACCAATAACAGATGATGTAGATTGCCTTCATTCTGTAAAACCATCTTGAAGACTGGCTCATAGGAACTAAAAGTGGGCATGAACCTGCCAGTTTACAAGCTAAATAACACTCACAGACCCTAAATGTGGCTTGGACATTAGCTCAGTCTATTGCAAAGATCACCTTGTTGTTTGTATTTTCCTGTTGTTTTTGAGTGCCAATCCATGTGAAATATCCTATTATGCAAAAAGAAAAAAAATATCAACATGGCTTTCAGATCAGAAAAGAACTTCTGAACATTTAGTTTCGCTCAGTTTGTCCTAGGCCTTTCAGTTGACAATTCAATCACTATCAAATCTGGAGGCTCCTGGCCTCTGTGGTGTGTAGTCACAGCTGTCCAGAAAATATCAAGCACAGTTCAGCTCTAAGCACCCTTCCTTGCCAGCGTTTTATATGCCTGGTGGAGAACTGCAAAATCTATCCACATTCTTTTCTTAACAGTAATTTTTATCAGTGTCTGATATTTAGGCCAAACCCATATGGAAATTCTCCACTTAGAGGTGTTTAAATCTTGTGTGCCTGTCACTTAGAACAAGATAGCTAAAGAAATTTAATGCAGCTTCCCTTCAAGAGAATCCCCAGGCCAGTTAGGAAAAGGTTTTTATATTCCTGAGAACACAGGGGTTAGGTGGAAATTGATGGAGAGGTTTTAGATGGAGTGGTGTATTACAGTCAGCTCACCCAGGAGGCGTTTGTTCAACCTTTAACTGGAAAGTGTCTCTATTAGAGTCCAGAGTTGTGTTCATTCTTGGGTTGCCATGCTTTGCTGTCTGACTAATGTGGACAAAACGAGGCTTGATCTCAAATGGCATAGATTACATGTAGAATAAAGTTCATCTTGGCTGCAGTGGCCTCTCCTAAGGCAAAGAAATGTACAGCCACCTGTCTCCTTGGAGTTCCTTGAATACTCACAAGAACAGACCCTCATTCTATGGCCCAGAGGGGGCCACAAATCTTCCTTTTGCCTACTTAAATTGTCTCAAGTTCTACAAAACCTGGAATAAAGTGATATCATTTTTTATTGTTGCTTCTAATATTTTAGACAATATTTTATGCCTCATGAATGTTGATATGTTGATATGTAAGTATAAACAATAGATTATAGGTAGATAGTAGGTGATAGATAGATAGATGATAGATAGACAGACAGATAGATAGGTAGATAGATAGATAGATAGATAGATAGATAGATAGATAGATAGATAGATAGGATAGATAGCCAGGCAGACAGAGATGATAGATAGATAGATAGATAGATAGATAGATAGATAGATAGATAGATAGATAGACAGATCAGAATGCCTTTGTATCAGTTACATTTCTGTTGTTGTGATAAAATACCCTGACAAAAAATGACTTAGGAAAGTAGGGTTATGTTGGCTCACAGTTCTAGATAGATAGAGGTCATCATGGAGAGGAAGGTGTAACAACAGGAAGGAAAGGCATGACAGCCGCAGCAGGAGGCTGATCACATTGCACTCAGGGAGGTGAGAGAGGGAGTAAGGAAGGAGGTAGTGGGGTCAAGGCCATAATATATCAAAGCCTGGCCCCAGTGACATACTTCCTCCAACAAGACTCCATCTCTTAAAGGTTCCATGACCTCTGCAAACAGCACCACCTACTGGGGACCATGCGTTTAAATACATGAGCCTATGGGGGACTTTTCTCAAGCAACCACCACAAACTTCAAGGTCAAAGTCACCAACCATTTTTAATGATTTCATTTAGTTTTTATTTTAGGAATGTTTGGGGCATGCAGAATGTGAACTGGATAGTATCATGGGGGTATTCTAACCCAGCTGCCAACCTTAACATTATAAACTCCCTTCCCATCTTGTTCCATCTGTATCCTATCTACTCCTGACTTCATCTTTATTCTGTAGCAAGCCTTAAGCTTTGTGTCATGTAATCCATTGGTATTTAGATGTGAGTTTTGAAATGATGAGAATCTCCCCTTTACGGAACAAAGCTGTGTACTTTAACATTACATAAAATATTGATATAAATTCCTAATCACCATGACATTGGCATCAATTTCTCATTTTATATGCATTGTGTTTTTATTTTATTGTTGGTGTGTGTGTGTGTGTGTGTGTGTGTGTGTGTGTGTGTGCGCGCGCTTACATTACTGAGTACATACAACCATGCACAGACCTTGGCATGCACACAGCAATCAGAGGACAACTTCATCGGTTGGTCCTCATCTTCCATCAGGTTTGAGACAGGGTCTCTTCTGGTTGTTCATCATTGTATGCAACAGGCTAGCTGTCCCTGCTCTTCTGGGTATTCTCCTGTGTCTGCTCCCATCTGATTGTAGGAGTGCTAGGATTACAACTGGGCAACACCACAGGCATCTTCACAGGGATGCTGTGAGTATGAGCTCAGGTCCTCACAGACACCAAAGAGCTTTACACACAGCACCATCTCCCTGGCCCTACCCCCGCCCCTTTCCCCCCACGTTTGTTTGTTTGATACTAGACTAAGTGAAGCCATCACCTTGCCCTTGGCTGATATTATCTCCTTAAGTCTCTGGATCCACTTTTTAAAAACTGTCATTTTTCTTGTAATTTGTTGAAAACTCCAGATTGTTTACCTTTCCATGTCTGCACTGAGTGGATTGTATTGATTTTGTGCCCTGTGGTGTGGGTGCTGTCTGATACGTGTCTGCCCTCCCTACCAACAGACTCTAGAGGTCTGGTGTAATTCGGGTTTGATTTGGGACCAGCTAACCTCATAGGCAGCTCTAGGTCCTTCCCTTTGGAGGCACATCTGAGCTGATTTTCTCTCTTGGTGATGTTAATGGCCACTGGTAATCAATGCTCAGATTCAACACTGTTACAGTTTAAATAGCATGTACACCACATCAATGAATCCCATAACACAGCTCTGGGAGAAGCTACAGGTGTGTATCAGGGGGTTTGCACTCTGTGGTCTTTATCTCCAATAGATATCATATGTGCATTCATGTATGTATGCGCTTGGTGAGCATGCATGTGTATTCAAGCATGTATCTTGTATGTATACTCATGTACATGGAAGCTGAAGGACCTGATCAAGTATTGTTCATCAGGCTCTATTTACATTGGTTTTTGTTTGTTTGTTTGTTTGTTTGTTTTTAGACAGGGTCTCTTATTGGCCTCTAGCTCACTAATTCAGCTAGGCTGGCTGGGGAAGCAAACCCAGAAACAAGCGCACACCAGTACATTTGGGTTTTCCATGTAGCTTTGGAGGATCAAGCGTAGGTCTTTGTGTTTGCAATGCAAGCAGTTAACCAACTGACCCTTTGTTATGACATCATCCCTGGTGGGCCACAATGCGTCTAAAGATCCCTGCTGCCTCCCTCCCCCCACCCTCTCTCTCTCTCTCTCTCTCTCTCTCTCTCTCTCTCTCTCTCTCTCTCTCTCTCTCTCTCTCTCTCAAACATACCTTTCCTTGTGGAAGTCTGTGGTTACTAGAGAGCCTGGTACATAGCGCCTGATTTCACATATCTCAGCTGGGTAAAGAGCAGTAGCTGTCCATTGATTCAGATGCCTATTTCTTCTAGGTTTGCTCTAGAACCTCTGTTGCCGAAGAAGATGCATTCCAGGTCCCAGGACAAGCTGGACAGGGACGATCCAGATAAGGAGAAGAAGGACAAGAAGAAGGAGAAAAGGAACAGCAAACACCAAGAGATATTTGATAAGGAATTCAAGCCTGCAGACAGCTCCTTGCAGCAGTCTGAGGCTGTGATCCTTTCTGAAACGGTAATTTAACTGGGGATGGAAGTGAGCCCTGCATGGGAACCTGGGAGCCACCTTAGCTCTGCATCTAACCGAGAGGGGGCTGTCAGCTGGATTTTATTGAATTAAAAAAAAATAGCAACTTGAAAGCCCAAGGTCTTCTCATCTCTGACCTCAAATAGCCCAACAGTCAGAGACGCAGAGCTGAGCTGTCTCTTCTCCCAGAACACATGTTGTCTTAGCCTTCATCCTCTTTCAGAGGGGCTGGATAGGTCAGTTGCCTGCAGAGCACTCATTTGTCTGGGCTCCTTATAGCTCTATTGGACTTGGTGCCTTCCGATATCCTAGCCCCTCAGGGAACAGAAGCACACTTCTCTCACAAATCATTGCTCATGGGTAGCAAATGTCCCCTCTACCCACTCCTTACTGGCATTCTCAAGCCATAGTCACTTGCCTAAGGCTTATAATCTGCCCAGTGTGGGGGCTGGTGAGATGGCCCCATACTTGATAATCTCAGTTGGATGCCCAGAATCCATGTGATGGAAGAAAACCAACACCCACAACTTGCCATGTGACCTCCATGCATGTGCCACGCACATACATACATGCATGCGTATACAAAATAAGTAAAGTAAATGTAAGTGTGCTCTCATTCCAAGATGAGTCTTGGACCTAGGCCTCCCAGAAACACAGCATAGTGTTTAGGATCTAAGTGTAGAAATGAGTCAGAGAGTGTTTCAGAGAGAGACCCAGACATCTTCAGTGTCCAGAGTGACATAATCGCAGAGCCACCTCCCCTGACATAGATAGTACTTGAGTAGTAAGTGACTGGAGCATGTCTCCCTGGGCCACAGCTAGCTCCATTGGCTATGATAAAGGGCATTTCACCAAAATTCTGAACTAGACATGCTTCTTAACAAGTCACATGAAAACATGTCAGTGGGAACATTCCAGCACTAACAACAGCCATATGCTGCCTGCTTGACTCAAGGTGGGAGGCAGATGTAGGTGCCAGAGCTGTGGCATGACTCAGTAAGGCCATTGGCTCTCTGGCTTGTGGACATGTGCTGTCACTGGAGCTAGGCTCTGGTGTCTCTGTGCGGACACTGGTGGCCAAGGGCATCAGGCCCAGGAATCACTGGTCAAGGCTGGCTTTAATTGCTTGGGCACCGGGCCCCAGTCAGTACATGAGAGGTACTGGTAAGCCACTCTGCATTTTCTGCCCACTGTTCCAGAAAGCTGTGCCTCCAAATACCCTCACAAGCCAAGGTCTGCTCTCTGGTCCCACAGCATCCTTACTGGTTGGCTCGGCTTCTTTCTTTGACATATTTACTCAGGGTCAGGCACTGTGGGGTCCTGCAGACATTTTCATTAAAGTTCTGTTTTAAGATATGAAAACTGGGCCTCAGGAAAGTAGAGCCAAGTAGCCAAAAGGACCACAGTTAAACTGTGTGGGACCAAATCCAAGGACACAGCCGATGCTGAGCCATCACAGTACAATTTCCGTCCTTCTCAATGATGACCATCTTCCTGGACAACAACTGCTAATGACAGGGCCAGGTGCAACACCGTGTGGGCCTCTCAGGTTGCAGAAACTACACAAGGTCAGAGGACACAATCTTGACTTTGCTATCAGAAGGTGCCTGAGGTCCAGAATGCCTAGATCTCTGTTGTTGCTATGGCTCCCCAAAAATACACCTACACACATCAGCTGGTCTCCTGGCTTCTGTAACACCGCCCCCCCTTTTGGGGCTGGGCTCAGTTTCCTTCTTCATTTGTATCACTAACAATTTCTTGACATTTAACTGAGCCTCTCAGAGCTGGGCCTCCAGGCTACCATTTGCATTTCCCCAGGAAATCCTCCTGAAGCTTTGTGTTAGGAGCAGAGAGAGTAAGAGAAGGTCCTTACAGCCCAGTCTCTTCACCAGCCCATATGCACATCTTCCTGGGAGAGCCAGACTTGTAGCCAGTCCTAACCTCATTCAGCCAGGTTGGAGGGGTCTCTCCATTTCCACAGAGAAGGGCTAGTACTCGGGCATGGCACTCACACCATATGCACAAAACAATCTGGTGTGTAGCCTGAGCCTGTGAGATGCTCATTTATCAGAGGGCCTCTTTGCTGCCCAGAACCTCACCTCTACTTCTGGTTTCAGTAGCTCCAGTTTGAGCTGGCTTTGTAGGTCTCTTCTAAGGTCCCTCTGACTCTCACCATTCCCTCCCCCACAAAACCAGCTCATGCCCCAGGATTAAGCTGAAACACCAAGATCAGACCCTCCTGGAGACAGCCTCTTCTGGTGCTTTTCCGCCAGGTTAATAGCATTTCTGAATAATCCTTTCTCAGAATATTGTGTAATTGCTGGTGTTCCCTGATGTGTAAGATCCGAGGCCAAGCTGTAAGAAATATATAAATTAAATTTACTGATGTTACAAACAGGGAAAAGGGCCCAGGTAGGGCAAAGTCAAGTATGCCCAAAAGCCCAGGGCTGGCAGGAAGAGGAGAGAAAAGAAACACCTGCTTGATAGTAACACAGTTCAAAGAAACTAAATGAGGGGAAAAGGAAATACCTGCCTGCCACTGTGGCCTCTAAACTTCTGTTCCATTCATTTAGGTTTGTGTTTTGTTGTTTTTTTTTGGGGGGGGTTGTTTTTGTCTTTTGGGTTTCTCTATGTAGGCCTGGTTGTTCTGTAGACTCACAGAGATCCACCTGCCTCAGTCTCCCAAGTTCTGGGACTGAAGGTGTGCACCACCACATCTAGCTCTCTGTTCCATTCCTGATCCTTTGGGGGGCATCCCTAGGTGCTGTTATTAGGTACACAAGTAGCTCAGAGCTACACTGTTACACTTTTACATCGTGTTCAAGAAGCCTGCAAAGGACTGGGGCCGTAGCTTGGTGGGTAGAATGCTTGCCTAGCATGCATGAGGCCCTGAGTTCAATCCCCAGTAGCTCATAAACTCCCACATGGTGATGCACACTTGGAACTCCAGCCTCCAGGAGGAGGAAACAGTCGTGATCAAGAGTTCAAGGCCATCATTGGGTACATAGCAAGTTCCAAGCCAAAGGCTGGGTTGAGGATTCTATAAAGTTCCATGTTAGTGGGGACTGGTTGCCATAACAAAGTACTATACCCTCTATGAGCAACTCAGACGACAGGAAGTTGCTATCTACCAGTTCTAGAAGCTCCAAGGTGATCAAGATCAAGGTTTGGATAGGGTTGCCTGCTGCCTAGGCAGTGAGAGATTTTGTTCCACATCTCTCCTGGCTTCTGAGTTGGCTAGCCATCTTTGGTGTCCTTTAACTTGCAACAGCAGTACCCCACCTCTGCTTTTATCTTCCTATGACTTTCTCCCCATGTGCATGCTGCCCAGACTCCCTTTGTTCATAAGGTCTTGTTGGATTAGGGGTCGTGCTGACATCATCTTGACTGGGTCCTTGGCAAAACCCCTACCTCCAGATAGACTTGTGAGAGACTGGAGTTAGGGCTTCAGCACAGGAATTTGGGAAAACACAATAAGTCCCTGTACATCTTTGTTCTTTCTGTTCCTCAACATAGATAAGTCCCCTGCGGCCCCAGAGACCCAAGAGCCAAGTGATCAATGTCATTGGAAGTGAAAGACGTTTCTCTGCATCTCCAACATCACCATCCTCCCAGCAGGCACCCCCTCCAGTCACACCAAGAGCCAAGCTTAGCTTCAGCATTCAACCCAGTAAGTGGAATTGAAGATGCTTTTCCTTTAGGTCCCCCTGCCTGTGGTGTTTTGTTCAAGATCCTTTCTCCAGCAGCAGACTGAAAGACAGATGAATACCTGCCGTCTGGGGGAGCCCCTTGGGTTGCGGGGGTCAGGAGGGGGGGCAGGAATGCAGACTTAAGTTACTCAAGCAGAAACCCACCCTCAGTGCCAGAGAGTGCAGGACCCAACACAGGAGCAGAGCCCCTGTCTCAAAAAGTGGTCTTGAGAGCCACAGGGTACCTTGGGTCTCTGTCTAGTGGGATGTGCAGTGAAAGAACTATTGCTTAGTGCATAGAAACTTCTACTAAGGATGACAGATGACTGCACAGCACTCTCAGGTGTCACCACCTCTGTCTTGCATACTAGCGGAGCATTAAATGATAAGTGTTATGTCACGTCCACTTTACCCCAATGATGCAGCTGTGTGCCAGGACTTCCAGGGTCACCTGTCAACCGCCCTGATGTCTCCCTGTTACCAGATAACCACTTAAGAAAACCCCCAAAATGTCCACCAGTAAATGTGCCCCTTTTTCTCTTTGGTTTAAAACACATTTTCCAAGAGTGTCAACAGAGGTTGATGGAATTAGCCTACCTAAGTGATCCTCCCTTTTTTTTTTTTTTTTTTTTTTTATAAGTGGTCACTTTTGTGTGCTTTAAGAACCCATTTTTACCCCCACCCCTTGGCTCTGGAAAGCCACTTCTGACCCTTCCTTACAATCATGGGATTGCCCTGGTGGGTGAGCTGTGTGTGGCTGTACCTGGCTGTATGCCGCATCATTTTACCCACTGAGCTTTCCCAGTAACAACTGTGACAGGCTGACCACAAAACCTGTCAGGCTTTCAAAATGGCACACTGTCCACAGTCCTTGTCACAGCACTAGGTGGATACCTCCAAAGAAAAGGGGGCTCGTGGATGGTAGTATTTACACAGTGAATTAGCATGTTGCTTCAAGCTCTGGTATTCTCAGTTTCCTTTCTAGAACATTCCACCTGGGGAGACTTCCACTCTTTGCATTCTCTGCTCCTCTTTGCCTTCTTCTTTGCTCTATTGGCAAGTATTTCTGCGGAGGAGAGGGAAACGGGAGCCCAAGAGCCTTCAGGCCCAGGAGACTTTTTGGTTCCCTTGTAACTATTTCTTCATACTTCAGGTCTGGAGTTGAACGGCATGGCGGGGATGGATGTGGCCGATGTCCCACCCCCTCTGCCCCTCAAAGGCAACATGGCAGATTATGGAAATCTGATGGAAAACCAGGACTTGATGGTCTCACCCACATCTCCACCTCCTCCTCCCCCACAGCGGGTAAGTGGGATCTCAACCATGGGTCCTTAGTTACTGCCCCCAAACTTCCAAATCTCAGCGGTTTTGCCTTGGACCCATGAAAAAACAACGCAAGATGGACCTGGATTTGATTTTGAGAAGAGTTGAGAAGTAAGGATTGAGATGTGTACAGTCTGTGATTCTTCATCTTAGCCCTAGCTATAAGAAGCCCCGCCTCCCATGCAGTGCTGCAGCCTTCCCCATTGCTGCCCTCTGATGGAAATGCCAGCCTTTGAGCTGTTGATACTGCCAGCAGTGTTGATGCCAAGAGGTCTGTCTGACTACACTAGAATGATGTGCTATTCTATGGGGCAGGCCTTTCCTTTGTTTCCCACCATCTTGGCCCTGTAGTTCCTCTGAGCAATATTGCAGTCACACTGACAGGTCCCTAGTGACCACGAACACTTGCTGCCCAGAGAGTACTCAGAAGGGCTCCACTTTGGCTCAGAGACTGCATGCCCCGCCTCATCAGTTTCATCAGCCCTCAAGTGCCCCCAAAAAAGCCTGATTCAAGTTTTGGGCCTGGCGTCTTCTAGCAGTACTCAGGAACAGCCAACCTGAACCCCTCTCCAGCACTGGTCCCCAGGCTGGTCCCCACCAGACACTGTTTGTAAAGGCATTAATCATGTCTAATGTGCTCCCTGATGAGCCGCCTCAGGCCTGCCTGCTACTGCATACAGTAGGGAAAAATCCTAAACACCACACTGCAATGGGTCCTCACTGCTGCTGCCATGCATTGCTCAGGTCAGCCTGTGGCCCTGGCCATTGTTTAGAACTCAGAGAGGAGGCACATGTCTGATTTACACAGTCATAGCAGAAATGTTCACTCTGTAGTCCCCACTCCCAGGCCACGTTATTCATGGCCTTTTAAAGTTCAGTCAGCTCAAGCTGGAGAGTAAAACAACCCAGTCTGTATTTGTACAGCTGGTCATACTTTTTGCTGTTCAGCCTCCATAATGTAATGTTGTGGCCACCAGAGCCCCTGACAGCCCTGATGGTGTGAAATTGACTAGTGGCTACTATAAAGCACAGAGATTTTTTTTTTTCTTCCATCGTAGTAAAAATAAATTCTTCGTGCCGTTTCTTTTTCTTTCTTGGGGAGGCTTTTTACTGGGTTCTCTGCAAACTGCTTTTCCTCCCTTGTGAAAGCAGTGAGGGAGGGTTGGGGTGATGATTCAGTAGGTAAAATGCTTGCCATGTAAGTAATGGGAGCTGAGTTTAATCCACCGGAACCCATGTATAAATGCCAGGCATGTTGGCAGACATCTGTCCTCCTGGCTAGGCAGACAGGAAGGGCCTTGAAATTCACTGGCCAGTCATGCTAGCCAAGTTGGAGAGCTCCAGGTTCAGTGAAAGATCTTTTCTCAAATAAATAAGGTGGAGAGCTACTTAGGAAGATGCCTGATATTGACCCCTGGCTGCCACATGCATGTTCATAAACATTCATTTGTAATATCATGTATTTAAACACATACACACAGGCATGGGCACATGCATGCACATACAGAAAGAAAGTGGTGAATGAAGGAAGTGCTTGGTAATTGCATTTGATAGTTTCTGTAAGGAAACTAAACACACCATCAGACCTTTTCTCTGGCATGAAAGGGACAGGTGGCTCTTCTGAAGCCAAAGTGTCATTTATGAAGGAATAGATCCCCCTAGAGATACTAGCTGGCCAGCTGGCCCTGGAGAAGGGGGTATTCTATATAAGGTTAGGGGACTCAGGCAGCTACTGAAATGTAAACTTGACCTCTCCAGCACAAAAAGAGACCCAAGGAGCCTCGGGGAGGGGGGCCTTCACTTCCTTAGGGTGTTACATCCTGATTAGTTGGTTATATCCTTATTTTAGTAGAAAGGCAAAAATGTCCCCAGGTTCTCCTATAATTGGAAAACTCTGAACTTGTAAGTGTGAACAAGTTCATTTCTGTCACACATCCACACAGGGGTGACAGATCCATCATCCTAAGTTGTCGGTGCCACTTGTGATTAGGTGAAGGACCAACATGCCCTAGCTGCCGTTGAGTTTATAAAGTGGGTGCAAATTCAATTAGATTAATTATCCAGCTCTCTTTGCGATTTGTTTCTGGTTTAATTTGCAGCCTGAGCTCAAGTTTGGGTGACAGGCCGGTGGTTAGTGTGTTGTAATTAGTTAAGGCGTCTTCTCAGGTGCCTCTCTCTGCTCAAGTCTTGAAAGCTGTTTTTGGATAATGGTCGTTCATCTGCCGTAGGAGGTGATCGATAGCCTCCCGTCACTCTCATCGATCGGCCTCTGGCTTGTCGGTGACTCTAGCTCTAGTTGTTGCCATTTTAAGCTGTCATTCATTTTAGAATGACTCATATGACCAGTCATGTGAGCTATAATTTTGCCTAATGGTGATAAACCCAACATTCTCCAGCTTGGTATTAAACACTGGTATCTAACACTGCATTTTCCTCAGACTATGTTGGTCCTGACTACAGTTACTCTCTGTTGGATATCACCATAACTTTTACCTATAAACACACCTACAATGGATGTTTTCAGGCCATCGAATCAGTGTTGTTTTGTTTTGTTTTTCACAGTTCACACGAGCCTTAAAAAAATCTTACAAATGTATTCTTTACTTTGGGGTGTGTGTGTGTGTGTGTGTGAGTGTGTGTGTGTGTGTGTGTGTGTGTGTGTGTGTGTGTGTGTGTGTATGTGTTTTCATATATGTGTATAGGTGCAAGTGGATATTTACACATCTGCATGAGGAAGCCAGAGGTTAGCATCTGGTGTCTCGCTTAATTGCTCTCCATTTTATGTTTTGAGGCATGTCTCCCACTAAACCTGAATCTCACTGATTTGGGCTAGACTGGATGACCAACAAAGCCCACAAATCCTCCTGTCTATCAGGCAGGGATGAGAGGCCTGTGCTACTGTGCCTGTTTTATTTATATATATATATATATATATATATATATATATATATATATATATATATATATATATGGGTTCTGGGCATCTGCACTCAGGTCCCTATGCTTGGGAGCTGGAGTCATCTCCTAAGGCTGGCATTTCTCTCTGTAAAATGGCTAATGTTATAGATGATCTCCTGCCCTCTATAGTAAGCACTAGGGTGATTGTGAATTTACCTGTCTGTGAACCAGGATCAGGCTTGGGCAGTGAGTAAGAGACACCTGTGTCATGGTTCTGTGTTAAGAGCCTCTCTCACATTCAGCCACACTCCGAGACACTGTGACACTTGCCCTTACGTTACATGGTGGCTCTTGAGCAGTTCTTGAGACTTCTTCCTGAACTGGGCTCCCACCTCCCCCAGTCTGACAGTTTCTTTACCTGCTCTCTCACTGTGCCCTTGGGTGATAGAGCCACATCTCCCTGGCATCTCTTGTCAGTGTCTGTGATCGTCATGAGGGTCTTGAGAGCAGTAGGATGGTGGCCACCTGAGTCATTCACAGCCAGCAGGTGGTACATATGGTCTTTCTGCCGGCTTACAGCTGTGTGTTCATTTTCTTCTTTAGAAGATATATTCCATTTGTTACTTTTCTAATTTTGATGCTGCGTGCTAAGAAGCAGAGGGAGGGAAGCGTTGTTTGGCTCATAGTTTGTGGGTTCATAGTCTACCGTGTAGGGGAAGGCATTATGACAGGCAGCCCTGAAGTCACCAGAGCTTGTGGAAGATGCTTGTTCCTATCCCAACTGAACAGAGAACAGATAAAGGACAGGATGGAGAACCTGGAGATAAGCCTCAAGGCTTCCCTGCTACCAGCAACCTCCTTCCTCCAGCAAGGCTCTGTCTCCCAAGAGTTGACAGAACCCCCACCACCCCACAATGGTGCTGCTAGCTAGGTGTTCAAACACATGAACCTGTAAGAGAGGGGGCCTTTATAGTGAAACCATCCTGAGATCCCTAGGCACTTTGTTGCCTATGGACCAATCCAGCCAGTGCCTTGCTTTTCGTTAATTAAGTTTCCTTCACCCACAGCTATGGCCACAGCTTCTGCTGGTCCAGGTTTTGACTGCTTTCCAGCCTGAGTGAGAGCCACACATAACCCACAAATTGTAAAATGTTACTTTCCAGAGAACGCTTGCTGGCCTGGGCTGTCAGTTCAGAAGGCAAGGGAAAGTCTCTCATCACACCCTGGAGAGCCTTTTCTCTGGACACAGATGTGTTACTAGGTCGATGACACCTGAATCTAAAACCACAAACAGTGATGCCTCTCAGGGGATCATTTACTGTGTACATAGACACAGATGTCAGAAAACCCATGGCTGCAGGGATGCTGGCTCTAAGCCAGGCAGGATGGAGCTATATTATCATGGGGGGTGGGAGGTGGGGGGGCAGTCCCCATCGTAAGTGTCCAGACAAGCTTCCCACTGCTTTGCCAAGTAAGACCCCAGAAAAACAAACAAACAACAACAAAAATAGGTGCTTCTCTGAGGACACCAGTGACATGACAGCTTCTTCATATTCCTGTTTCCTAGCAACAGCCACCTCCACTGCCCAGCAAAACGCCACCTCCTCCCCCTCCGAAGACTACCCGAAAGCAGACCTCAGTGGACTCCGGGATCGTGCAGTGAATGCCCTGCGATGAGGAGGCTACCCTCCTTCCTCCCTTTTACATCTGCTGTGCCTGCGATTACCTCCTCCAGGACCAGGGATGCCTCACCTTAGTGTGATGTCTTTTCCTGGAAAGGAGTCCTTCCTTGCCGTGGGACCAGAGGCCCTCAGTATCTCAGAGCACAGTGGGAATGGGGCCCAGTCAAACATACTCTGGATTTTATTTTGAAGTCAGGGCCTCTGCGCCTGTCAGCCTTTCAGATGGCCTCAGTCTTGCCCTGATACCCTTTCCTGTATGCCAAATGACTTGTATTCATTTGCGGAGAGCTTGGCTAATGGGACTTAGCCAAGTGGGAGGGATGAGGCCAACTCTGCTCCCCCACCTCCACCTTGAGAAGCTATGCAGTAAACTTAGGAGGATCCTCACACTGCCTGGGAAGCGCAGACTCTAGCTCACCTCCATGGGCTGACTGCTCAAGCCATCCTCCCTGCATCTGTGGCGTGACCTGTGTGCTTGAGTGTCATTTTAGCTGACATCAGGCAAACACGTGTACCCCTTCAAGAAGACCTTGATTTCCCTTGGCATAATTTAAAGTAGGGATATCTCTCAGTTACTAAAGAGATACTAATACGTGGAGTAGAGACACCATTAAGAATACCGGATCAAATGGAAAATAAATACGAGCATAGGAAAGTGAATTTTCATTCTTTTTTAAGTATGACCCCATACACCAGAAGGTGGTTTTAAGTGGGTGGCTTCTCTGTGTCCTCACTGTGTACAGAAGTGTGTCTATGCGGTGGTTCTCAGAGCTCCTGTGAGTGTCTGTGGCCCTTGTTTACTCCAGTGGGCCTCTGAAAATGATCTCCAATATGTCTTCTTCATGTTTAACTGCTGGAAATATTTGTTTTTTAAAATCCCACAAATTAAATTGTTTTCAAGATTCACAAGGTCCTAAAGATGTTGGTGGACAATGATTTAAAAAAAAAAAAAAAGAAAAGAAAAGAAAAAAAAACTAACTTTGTATAACCTAATATTTTTATTTGATCATCTATATTTTTTTATTCACTATGATCACGATACTGTTTGTTCTAGGAGAGTACAAAGTTAATCACTGACAAATGAAAAATAAATGTTATTTAAAAAGGACTCTGAGTGTTTGGCTTCTTTTATCATTTAACATAAACTATAGATGCTACTTTCTTAGTGAAAAAAAAAAAC
The DNA here is from genome assembly GCA_030556225.1 of Cricetiscus sungorus. Lineage (NCBI taxonomy): Eukaryota > Metazoa > Chordata > Mammalia > Rodentia > Cricetidae > Cricetiscus > Cricetiscus sungorus. The sequence continues at coordinate 94,542,353 of JANBXA010000007.1, forward strand.
AAAACTCACACACTTCTATATGCATCTACCCATCTTCCTCAAACATAATTGAGTGTGTGGGCACTTGCGTGTGTGAGCACATATGTGTTTGCACACATGCCCATTTATGTATTAGTGTACATGGGTGCACGGGTCTATATATGAACACAGGTGTATCTTATTCAGTTGTTCTTCACCTTGTTATTTGAGGTAGGTCTCTCATGAACCTCAAGCCCAGAGTGAGGTCAGCACTGGTGAGAAGCTATGCAGTCACTTTGTAAGGGTTAAGCTGGACTGGCTGGCCAGCAAGCCTCTGGGATCGACTTGCCTTTGCTTCCCCAGAACTGGGACTGGAAGCTCATTTCACTGCCCTCAGCTTTTTGTATATGGATCCTAGGGCTCAAGCTCAGACTCTTTGTGTGGCAAACGCCTTGCCAACTGAGCCATCTCCTCTGCCCTTAAACATAATTATTCTTTAATTTTGAAAGCTTTTTCTTTATTTTTAAGAATCTTATGTATGCATGCATGCAGACAGTGAAATATGACCTGGTCTACCCCTCATTTCCCACCTATAAGCCCCCATACATATCCTAACTCAACACCCCCTACCTCACCTGTGTTTTGTTTTTGTTTTTGTTTTAAATAACACACTAAGTCCACTTGTATGTGCCATTCACAGGAGCATGAGAAACCTAACAGTGACCACAGCCCCCCCTCAAGTTACTATCCCCTCCCCCAGTAGCTTCTCATTAAGAGATGGAGCCTGGAGATAGACATGTCTTCCATCCATACCAGGATTTTAACGGGCTTGATCGTGTGCAGGTAACCACAGCGGCCATGAGCTCATGGCTGCATTAGCTGTGTCAGGACCAGAAGACAACGTTTCACAGCATCATCCCCACCTCCTCCTGCTCTTAAATTATTCCTGCCTCCTCTTCCATGGTGTTTCCCAAGCCTTCCTGTGGAGGGTGGGACGCTAATGTAGATGGCTCACTTAGGGCTGAGCACTTGATCTTTTATTTGTAGCACTTTGATTAGTTATGTGTCTCTGAATTATCTGCTGTCCAACACAAAAAGAAGCTTCTCTGAGCAAGGTTAAGAGCAGACTATGGATATGAGCACAAAGAGTTCCCTGTCCAGGGCCCGTGGCTGGGGAGGTCATAGACCCAAGCATAGAATCTACTATTGACAGTTTTCTAAATGGACATGTTGTTAAAGTGCCTTCAAAATATGTATGCTTATACTTATCATTTTGAATCATCACCCTTTCATTGCCTCTAGTTTGGAACCCAGGTAGAAAATGACCATCCACGAATACATCCTCATAGTCTTCATGAAAATGCCCATCCATGAACATGTCCTCACAGTCTATACCAGAGTTTCACACTCCCACACTTCATTCCCCAGCTGGACCTGAAGCCTCCTAGCTACATGGCCGATGCCTGTTTCTCCCCTACCTCTGTTGCTGATAATGTGAGAGGTGGCTTTGTCATGTGTGTGATTGAGCTTGAGAGTTATGGGTGCTTGGGACCCTTCTCCAGAACCTACCACGAAAGACGTTAGGTGGCAGTGGGTCCCCATGCAGCGTGAAGGCCTTTCAGCTCCCTCCTTCGAAAACATGTGCAGTCTGTAATGAGGTGCTTCTATGTCTGCCCTTGCCAGCCTAGGAGGCCTCTTCAGAAGCCAAGATGCACCAATGCGTCTTTTCCATGTGTAGCAACTGTCTGTTAACAACTTATAACAACTTCAAAGTATAATATAGCTGTTTGGGGGACTGGAGAGAGATGCCTCAGTTGGTAAGAACACTTGTTGCACCCATGTGAATCTCCAACACCCACATAAAAAAAAAAAAAAATACGTGTGTGATATGTGTCCCAGTAAACCCAGAAGTATGGAGGACAGAGACAGGAGAGTCATTAGGGACTGTTGGCTGCCATCCAGCTCTAGGTTCAGTGAGAAACTCCCCTTTCAACTCAGGCAAATGAGCAAGAAGGTGATAGAGCAGGACACTTGATGTCTTCTGGCCTTGCCACAAGCTTATGAGCAGTGTGTGTGTGTGTGTGTGTGTGTGTGTGTGTGTGTGTGTGTGTGTGTGTGCAGTCAAGGTTTCAACCCATCATAGATTACCTGTGACACTTTGGGTCTGTGGCAATGTGGTACATTGTGGAAGGAGTGAAGGAAAAAGGCCCATTCACCTCACAGCTGGGTGCAAAAGGATAAGAGAAAGGGGAAGGCCCAGAGCCTAATGTCTCCTTTGAAAATTCTCCAATGACTTGAAAGTATCCAGCTCGGCCCCAACTACATTACCGCATCCCCATGGTACCAAAGGCCAGAGACCAAGCCTTTCATGTAGGGGCACATCTGGAATATTCCAACCTCAAACCATAGTGCTCAGCTTATAGACCAAAGCCCTAATCAAGGAGAGATGTCCTGCTGTACCCATGGTTCCCTGGCTTTCCAACTTCTGGAATGAGACTGCTTGGAAGGTTAGCCTCTGGACACAGTGATGGGTCCTCTCCTCCAGGACAGGGTTCCCAACATCTTCATAGTCACTCCAATACATTCTTCTTCTCATCTCCCATGGAAAATTTCTTCAAATGTTCTGTGTTAGCTATTTTCTCATCATTGTGACAAGACACCTGACATGAGGTACTTAGGGATTAAGGGTGAGTTTTGACTCACAGTTTGAAGGTTCAGTCCATCACAGTGTGGCAGGTGTGGCAGTCAGAGCATGAGGCAGCTTGTCACATGGCATCTGCATTCAGGAAGCACAGATCAATGAATGGAGGCTCAAACTTGCTTCTTTTCATTCACTCCAGTACTCCAGCCATGGGATGGCACTGCCCACATTCAGGGTGGACCTTCCCATTTCCATTAACCCAGCCTAGAAAATACCTTCTAGCCATGCCCAGAGGTTCATCTCTTGGGTGATGCAAGTTCCTGTCAAGGTGACAGTTGTCATTAAGCACCACAGATATTGTGTGTGTGGTTTATGGATATCTATTGAATAAGAAGACATTTGTGTTCACCAAGATTCAATGTACACCCTCTGGGGTGCGTTACTGCATCATTGTGAATGCAAACTCTGAAACTGGAAGGTGAGTCTCTTGTGTTCTATTTTTCTTTGATCGTTAGGAAGTTCAAGGCCACATTTAGCTCTCACTGAGTTACTTAAATTTTGGTTTAATATCCTTGGCCCTCCAGAATGCTCTCTGACCTATTAAAAACCCACCTTTACTTTTAACTACCCCATTTAATATGTACTTCCCTCACATCTTTACTCAAAGTGGATATAAGCTTTATCCTAAAAATGGAAAAATCTTTTTTTCCTATTTAAAAACCACCCTTGGTGCCTAAAGATTGCCACCTAGTATCTAAAGAAATTATTTAAAAATCAATTTTAAGATTATCCTTTCATGCAAAGATTTGATCTCTCTAATTCTTACAGATCATATTATCTTCTGCTCTGGATTCATCTATGGCACTGGGCTTCAAAAATTGTGTTCATGGAGGTCTTTGTGGGTTTAATGCCTTTTGGCCTTTGCATTTTAGTTCTATATATAATTGCTTTATTGTCCTTGTGTTTAAAGTCTATTTGCTAACTTTCTCTGTCATCTCAACATGCCTTTTAGAACCCTTTAAACACCTACTGTCTTGTTGGGGCTGCTCAGAAGGGTGGGGGTTCTCTAATCCTTTTACCCAAGTTTCTTAAACTTGGCAAATTCTGTTGATCCCTCATCTACATAATTTGCTATCCCTGCCACTTGCTTTGGGGTCTAAATTTGTGTTTCAGGCATGAAAGGAGATGGTAGAAGCCCTCCTGTTGGACTCCAGATGGAGCTCATTTTGATAGATTAACAAAATTTGTTTTAGCTATGAACATAAAAGGTATGATATAGGCTTTCTTGTTTGTTTGGGTTTTGTTGAGTTTGTTTTGTTTTGTTTGTTGAGATAGGCCCTTGCACTGTAGCCTGGGCTGATGCAGAACAAAAAACAAACCTCCAGCCTAAGCCTCCTGATGGCTGAGATTACTGACGTGCCCCACTGTCCTCTCTGGGGGAGTCTTATCCATTGCTCAGCACTACTGTGGGTGTTTCCAGGAATGTTTCTGTAGGAAGGATCAGCAGCTATAGTCAACTGATATTTAGTAAAGGGGAGCCACTTGATAATGTGGGTAGCCCTCAGGGAATCAGTCTACCTTACAAGGAAAACACTTTGCTGGAGAAAAAAGAATTACGGCCCTAAAACCAGACATCCTTGGCCCGATTTTGTAGCCAGTTGCTCATTGCGAGTTTGAACTCACCAGGGTATGAACAATTTCTCAACCTAAGTTTCTCTCTCTCTCTCTCTCTCTCTCTCTCTCTCTCTCTCTCTCTCTCTCTCTCCTTCTCTGTCTGTCTCTTTTTCTCTCTGTCTCTCCTTCTCTGTTTTTCTCTCCCCCCTCTGTCTCCTTCTCTATCTGCCACTCTCTCTATCTATCTGTCTATCTATCTATCTGTCTGTCTGTCTGTCTCTGTCTGTGTATGTGTCTTTATGTATCTGTCTCTGTCTACCTCTCCCTCTGTCCCTATCTCCTTCCCTCCCTTTTCCTCCATTCTCCCATTGCCATCTCTTTTGAGTCTTCTCTCACTTCCCTCCTCTCCTGTCTCTTTCCTCTCTCACTTCCCTCACTCTCTTCGCCTTTCTCTCTCTTCTCTCTTTTGCATCTCCTCTCACTGCCTTCTTCCCATTCTTCTCTCTCCATCTTCTCCTTCTCCTCCTTTCCCCTCCCTTCTCTTTCGTCTCTCTTCTCCCCCTCACCTGTCTTTTCTCCTCTCTCTCCCATTTTCTTATATCCCTCCCTTCTCTCCTTCTCCCTCTCTTTGTCTCTCTCTCCCTCCCCTCCTCCCCGCCCCTTTCTAGCTCCTCTCCTTTCTCTTCCCTCACCATCCCTTGCTCCTTCTCTCCCCTCTCTTTGCCTTCCCTCCCATCTCCCCCCTTCTCTATCACTTTCTCCCCTCTTCTCCACCTCTCCCCTCATGCCTTCCTCCCTTAAGTAGCTTTTTGATGTTTGATCACAGGGAAAGGAAAAGCAGCCAGGCCAACACAGTTAATGTTCATGTTGAAGGTTTATATAAAAATATCCTCACTGGAAGGAAAACCACACAAGAGCAAGAGGGTTGGTATGGTACCCAGCAGACAGCTTTTGTCAAATGATTCGGGGAGAGCAATACACAGTACCCACCACAGGGTATCACTCACGAAGGCTGGAAATACCTTTTCCCTCAGGAAAATTGATGGGATTTTCAAGAACTGCTCCGAAAGAGTTGCCTAGCCACAATCACAAGCAAGTGTCCTTAGGGTAGTCCTCAGGTTTTGTGTCATTGGAACCACAGATGAAAAGCCACCACTGACAGTTTTCTTAACCACTAAGCCCCAGCTCAGAACCCCAAGGGGCAAAGGTGACTAACTTCCTGAGCTTGTGACCTCCTCTGGGTCAAGAGGTCCTCTCCTGTCTCTGTCAAATGTTTCCAGGGTGCCTGCCCAGTGGGACCTTCTTCAGTCTCCTGGCCTGCTGTGAGCAGAGCTAACATTGTCTCTGAAGTTCCTCTCAAAGAGAGCAGGTGGTGCTTATAAAAACCAGAAATGAAAAGACTCCGTGATCCTCGTGGGTGGGGAGGAAGGTGAGCTCGACTCCCTGGAGCTGCTGTGGAAGGAACTAAGAATCCAGAGCACTGTGTCATGGGGTGAACTGGAAATACTTCAGAAGCAGGAGGAAGAAGTGAGTGAGGTATGAAGGGAAGAAGTGCCTGGAGCCATGGGCGGAGACTTAGTGAGACCAAGCCATGGGGGTGGTGCGAGGCTACTGCCCATGATTTCAATTCAGAGGCAGGAAGAAGAATGACCACCACTCTAGGTGAGGGGTTTGTAGGAGGGTGTTCTTCTGTCAATAACGAGAAAATGGAAGGCAATGAGGGCTCTAGCATCACCACCATCATTGGATGAAGCCAGGCATTCACTGGAAGCAAAATGAACCCCTGAGGTACCCTGTTTTGTTCCTACCTTAAGACATGTTCTTGCTGGGGATGGGGTGTGGAGAATGAGGGAGGGGACCCCTGAGAATGTTCAGGGGTCCCTGACCATTAAGAGATAGACATACTCACATACATGATGCTGTGCCCTTCTGCCTCCGCCACACTGGCAGCATTCCTTCAGCCCCCAGAAGCTCTGACAGTTCGTATCCAGAGCCCACTACTAAATGCCCAAATTGATCATCACTCTGGGCTTCTGAAGTGAGCCATGCAAAGGCTACAGTGGAAAGTATCCACAGAAACCACCTGAATCCAGAAAGCCACCCAGGAAGCTGCTGGCTCACAGCACCAGACTCCTCAGCTGCTAATGGAAAGGTGCAGCAATTTGGGAGGCAAAAATAATCAGTTTGGGAATGGAATATTTTTGAATTAGCATAAATTAGGCTATTTAAAAATACTTGTTAACAGTTAATTTAGCATTATGCACACTCTTGTTGGAGAGGAGGACACTTAATATTGAATAAGGAGCTACCTGCAAAAGGCAGGGTTATTTTTAAACACCTGCATATTTTTGGTTTCTCGGCGGGGTATACAGACAACATCTGCAGGCTTTCTCTGCCTGGCGAAGGCTTTTTCACATGAAAAGCAAACTTCATAAAAGCAAAGCAATTATAATGGCGAAGCTACGGCAAAATCGTTTCCCCCGTTTTTCAGAAGTGTTAGTGAAATTAGTGGTTTTCGACATGAGCATCCCATTATTTCAGCCTTAGAGTAAAGACTGCACAGTATCTTTGGTTTTGATGGCTTGAAAGTGCTCAGTTGGCAGCTCAGATGTCCAGTGGGCAGGAGGAGTCAGGACCGCAGTTTTTATAGCCTTGGATATGGACTCCCTCGAGGGAGGAATGACAGGAACGGGATGCAAAGCCTGGTGGCTGGCACAGTGTGGTCTCCAGGTGCCTCGGACATCCTGGCTGTGAAAGATCTGCACAGAAGTGATTGGAAAGTTCAATTCCAGACCCAGATCTCCACAGCTCAGAGACAAAGATGTGTCAAAACAGACTGGCCTGTGCCGCTTTTCAATCCCTAGCTCAGGCTAAGGGCCTTTCTCAGACATGTTCACATTTGAGTCCTTCCACCGTTTGCTGTGATCAGAGGCGAAAGGAAATGGGGTCCACAGCTGGAAGAGACAGTAGAAAATGAACCCCAGAATTTTCTGTAAGTAAAGACTCTTGGGACTCAGGCAGTGCCCTTAAGTTTAGATCCTTCACTCATCATGGTATTTGGACGCTGAAGGGACTGAATGGTCATGCAATTTACCAGGTTCACACAGCTGTCTTTCTGTTTGAAGGCATCTTTAGAACTCATGTTGGCTTAGGAATGGATGATTTAATGGGCGGGTCTTTTTTTTTTTTTTTCTTCTCTTAAGGTTCTCAGTTTTCCTACAGATGTTCTGTACAACTTACTCTTCAACAACCATCTGCGAGCGGGCTACCAGGCTGCCATCTTCCTTTTCTCTACCAGTACAATGAAGCACCCCCCACCACCACCCAGGCTGCAACAGCTTTTATGTGTGCATTCAACTTTGTGTGTATATTCAAGAAGGGCCTGTTTGTTGTCTCTATTGCTCACCATCTTATTTCTTTCGAGACAGGATCTTTCACAGAACCTGGAGCTTGCTGTTTCAGTTAGACTGTCTGATCAGCAAGTTCCCGGAGTCCACGTGTCTCCATTTCCGCAATGCTGGGTTACAGGTATGTATGCCAGGCTCAGCCTCTTTTTTTTTTTTTTCACATGGGTTCTGGGGGGATGGAACTCAGGTCCTCATGCTTGCACAGCAAACACTTTACCCCCTGAGCCAGATCCTCTACCTGGTATGGCTGCTTTATGATAAGTGTGTCAGTGTGAACTGAGGCTATGATGGACACAGTTGATCACTGACCATAGGTTCCCTCTGCAGTGTATGACCATGTCATGTGACTACTAATTATCCTAAGAATCTAGTCTGACAATAAGTAGAATATCAGTTCTTTTACAGCTTGCTATGGATGGCCACATTACGTGTGACAGGAGAAGGTTCTGGCTACCTCTAAGTAGTACTTCCTTCCAGCAGGCCAATAAGGCTGCCTCACCTTGGCTGAGGAAGAGGCAAAAACCCCCTGGGAGTCTTTACTCCATCTGAATCCAGGCAGGGTGTCTTCAACTAGCCTGATGGTGAGCCAGTCTTTGAGAAAAGTGGATTAAAACAACAAATAATTTGAATTTTAGAAAATACTCAAAACCAGCAAGGCTTGCAGAAACCTCATGAATTTAGGAGACAGACAGATGTAATAGTTCTTGCATCCCTTTGACACAGCAGAGGTTCTCTTCAGAGACTGTCTTCTCCATTCCAACTTGGCCATACTCTGAGGACCAGTTGTGCTCTGGTGTGCTGAGGTAGACTGGCATCCCGTCTAATCTCTGCACAACTCCCTTCTTGTTCTGAATGGCTAACTTGAGTCTCGCCTGTCAAAGGCCCCCTATTCCTTCCAGGTCTCTCAGCTCAGTTCCCAGGCCCCTGACAGCATGGCTGAAATAGAACAAGACTGGAGGAGCTCAGAGAGCTGAGCAGCTACCAGGAGCTCCCATTCATGGAGAGAACCATATATTGAAGCATAGGAGGAAAGGCAATGGCAGGAAAGCAGAGCCTTGGTATCTCTCACTTCCCCTGCTTTCCTAATCCCCCCATCAGCCAGAAGGCCCTTCTCCTCCCTTCTGCTTGCAGCAACATACTTGGGACCTTCCACAGATCCTCACACTTCTGCTGGAGAGGTTGTGTAGCTTCCTACTGCTATGTGATTATAGAGGGAAGCTACCTGGTCCTTTCACAGGGGCAGGAAGAATATATCTGTACACACTACAGTTTTAGCACACAAGGTTCAACTGTCTCAACTGTCCAAACCTGAGATCAACTTCCTTCTTCATGACGAATAATTTCTTCATCCTTACCCTCCAGCCCTAGGCAAATCTTACTGATGGCAAACAGTGAGTTGGGGAGATCTAGACTCCAGTCCCAGTGATTAGGAGCTGTTCCTGGGTGTTAGCTGCAGCCTCAGAGATGGCCTGAAAACACAACAATATAGTTGGAGGGTACTGTGAGCTCCTATGCTGTGATGAAGTCACAGGTCCAGGGAATGTGGCATGATATACTGAGAACATCCTCTGCCACTTTCGGTGAGGTAGACACAGATTCCATCGGCTGCAAGCATCCAGGGTAAAGCAAGGAAGTTCAGTGGGGATAGTGAAGCCCCAGAGAATAAGGACAGGCCTTGAGGAGGCAAGAAACATGGCACACTAGGGTCAAGGACAACTAGAAATCTAGGAAGACTATTAGACATTCAGAAGAGGACAAAAGATTAGGGGACTGTAGATGTAGCTGCCTTCTGAGACAAGGCATCCACTCCCACATGCTCTCCAGGACCAGATGATCGTGGTTACGGTTGTAGTGGCGGAAGGCAGGCACTTAGGCCCCAGTACCTCCAACACCAACATCATTACTATAGTTACTCTCACCACCATCCTTACCTCTGTCACCAACATCACCACCTTTACCCCAAGCACCGTGTCATTGCCTTATCACTATAATGATCACCACCATCCTCACCACTGTAACTACTACCAGCCTCCTTATCACTACCACCACCACCATCACCATATTCGCAACCATCAGCAGCAGCAGCACCACAATCACCTCCACCAACCTGACTTCAACTACCACCACCACCAAGGCCATCACCATCATCACCATAACATCCACCCTCATGACCCCTGTTGTCTCTAAGGTGTTTGGAGTGCGAAGGGAAGTAGTTTTCATGAAAGCACTTTGCAGTCAATCATGTTGCCAGAACTAACCCACACATGATCCAGGTCCCAGTTCGAGAAGATATAGAAGAAGCAACAGGCACTCAGGAAGCTGCTTCAGTGAAAGTGCCTGTACCAATAAGGTCACTAGGCTTCTAAAATCAGTGCTGATGCATCAACTCACAGTTATCTTGGAGAACTCATTATCACAAACCAGCCCTTTGAGGAGGAAGTAGGACTGGCAGAATTGTAAAAAAGCAGAGAAGACAGGAAGTTAGACAGAAAGGGAAGAAGAGGGGTGAGTGAAGGAGCAACAGGAGTACCTAGTTCCCAGCCCTCACCTAATTCACACATCCTGTGCAGCCTGCTGTCTGCTGTACAGGGTTAGAGAAGGAGCAGACAAGGAAGGCAAGCCCCAGCCAGTGCCCACCAAGTGTCCAGGCTTGCTTCTGTCTGGAAAGGCTAATTCTCACCCTGCCCCATACTTTTTCCTGCTGGGCAGGAAAGGGAAATGGGGCTAGAACAAGGCAGAAAAACCCGAACCAATCTTAAATTGTTCTCATCAGCTTCCTGGAGCCACTTAGAGATGAGCCAAGAAAATCATAATGTTGGCAAGCTATTATTGTGTCTGAAAGAGAATATTTATTTTTTTAAGTATAGATCTCTATACTTTCCAAAATATTTAAGACATCAATTTTATCTAGTTGGATTCTTACAACTGTCATGAATATATAAGAGAAACAACATATTTCCCTCTCACTTGGTGAGGAGAGTGCAAGTCCTGGAATGTTTGAGTGGCAGGTAGCTGTGATGTTTTGCAGGCTGATGACAAGCCCAGGCAGGCATCCCATGATGCTCTCAGAGCCTATACTGTCTTGTGGAGTCCTCTCAACATCTATCATGTGGCTGGACTTGGCCTTGCTTGTTTGTTCAAAACATGCTTATTTCTCTAGGTGCTGTAGAGGGTAGCAAGCAGAGAAGTCCTTGCCCGTGGCACAGTGGTCATGACCCCATGTCTGGAATCCCATACTAGTCAGAATTCTAGCTTTGCAGTTTACCTAGTGCATGCAAATATTTAATTTTGAATCTATAATTAAGCTTGTTTTCTTCTTCCTCCTCCTCTTCCTCCTCTTCCCCTCCTCTTTCTTCTTATATTCTTCTTTTCTTTATCCTTTTCTTCTTGAGACAGAGTCCCTAGTTCAGTCTGGCCTCATCTCCCTTGCCATTATCAGGAGGGGAGGGTCCTGAGGCAGGATAATAGCTTTCTCTTAGATAGGAGCTGGTAGGAGGCTGATGGAAGGGTGGCAGCCTCCCTCAAGGGCATTGGCAGCTGTGACCAAGATCTGACAGTGCTTGCTAACCCATCATTATGTGCCTTACCGGGAATGGCTCCTTATTCTCCAGGTCACAGTCACACAAAAGAAACAATTTTCTCCATAGACCGGCCTTGCCTCCACTGCTCTTCTCCTACCTGACAAAGACTGTTACATGATGAGGCAGTGTAATTGGAAGTGACTGGTTGCCTGCCTTCAGTCTTGTGTGGGTGGGTGTGCTCTCTTAAGAAAGAGGCTTGGGTGCATGGAAAGCACCTGTCTTTGCAAGATGTCCGGGGTGGGACTGCTATTATCTGAGATGGTACATGGATGCCTAAGGCCTCTGAAATCCTATCATTTCCCTCACTTGCCCGCAGATCTCTGAGCATGTCAGTGAGTCCCTCAAAGTATCTGGACAAGTGTCCTGCACGTCCGTGGAACACATAGTCTCCTGAAATCCTAGAGAGTCACTTAGCCATTACTGAGTCACAGTGCTCACTGAGAATGTATTCCTGTCAGCTGAGATTAGAATCCCTGCTGACACACCCAAGAGGGAGGCCATGTTTTACACAAGACATACAGGTCCCCAGTGGAGACTCCAAATCATAAGCAATTCAGCAGGAATGCATGACGAGATACACCGCAGCCCCAAGAACTGCCCCTTCTGAGGTGTCTCGCTAGATACCTTGGGAGAGGGAGTGGCCAGCAAAGACTGTGCTGGCACAGAACTCAGAGAATGAAAGTGCAGCAGCCTACCCCCACCCGCCCACCCAACACACACCTGCCCTCACTGTTTGTGAGTGAAGGCCACAGAGAGGAGTACGGTTCTCTTAACAGCAACTGAAACTAGCCCAACCATGGTTGGGATAGGTAAATGGTTGTGCTAAATTAGGAGGTGGGAAAAAGAGCATTAGAAACCATTCATTATTAGCAACAATATCGTAGACTCTATTGGCCAGGGCTTTTTAGAAGAATAAGATAGAATAAAGACATAGTATATATAAATAGAGGCTTAGTAAAATAGCTTTCACTATTTACTGTGAACTCCAGTGAAGGCTATTTGTACACTGAGAGGCCAGGAACCCAGTAGCTGCTCAGTCATGCATGAGGCTGGATGCCTCAGCATCCTGAACAGGTGATGAAGGCTTGAAGGATTTGTGGAGAATTGCTGGTCTTCAACCCACAACGTAAGCCTGAAACAACCTGGATTCCAATGGCTGTGAAGAGTGCTGGGTGATGGGATAGACTCAATCGCCAGCATGAAGTGAAGGCAGCAGGTAACACTGCTTCTGGGTGAGGGGCTTCTCCCTTAATTAATCCTTCCTGGAAATTCCCTAGCAGAAGCAGCATGATTCTCAGTTGATTCCAGATCCAAACAAGATAGCAATCAAGATCAGCCAAAAAACATCACCAGTCAGACAGGGTGGTGCATGCCTATTGTCCCAGTATTTGTGAGGCTGAAGCAGGAAGATGATGAGTTTAAGGCATATATAGTAAGTCTAAGGACACCTATGGCTACACAGTAAGACTGTCTCAATCAATCAAATTCTAGCATGTGGCTTTTATATGAGACTAACAACTTTGGAAAGATCTAAGTCCTTCTCCAGCTGAATTTCTCATAGTGAGATACCAAAATCCTCATAAATAAAATCTAAAACACGTCTATGTTGATATTTGCCCTCCTAGACAGACAATGTAATGTGAGTTCTAGCAATCACCTCTTTCAGATGCTGCCCAAATCCATAGCCACACTGACCCTTATGATCCAGGGCCTTTCATTTCATAAATCAAGTTGTGGTCCAACCTCCAGTCCTTTCCTGCTGTCGATCCCAGACTGTGCTTGCTGAGAGGGCTTTGCTCCAAGACCTGAGCCATGGAGAGTCCAACACTGGCATTTAAGAGGATGCCTGTTCTGGTCAGTGCCAGCCAAGGTCTGTGAACACTACCACCATCAGAGTTGTGTCTTTCAACTCTTTCACAGGACTTCTACAGGGCCCATCGGGTCTGTCTCTCTATTCACATGGTAGACTTTCCGCAGCCATGTCCAGCAAGGCAGGAGCTCTTCGGGATCCCACAGTGAAAGCCACCCCATATGTACAGAGAAACACTCCTCAACAGCTCAGGGATGCTGAGCTGGATTCACACTGAGCTGCACAGAGGCAGAGAGGCTTCCCAGGGTTCCCTGGTCTCTGATCTCAGGCGTGGTCCCTTCCTGCAAGGCCTCCTGAGACTCTCTGGCTCATTAAGTACACTCTGCCCAGCGTGAAGGCAGAGCTCTTGGGAAGGCAGCAAGCTGTGCCCTCAGACCATATTAATAGACCAGCTCTCCAGGGAAGAACACACAGTGCTGAGACCTGAGTAGCATCTGTCAGGGAGAGGATCATTGCTTAATCCAGAGTCCACACTACTCTAGCTTTCAGGAAACAGTGCCAGCAAAGCTGCCTGATTGCAGCCCTGGAGGATGGGCAGGGGAGGACCCACCTATTAGGGCAGAGTCAGTCCTTTGTGTAGCTGTGAAAAAGACAGAAGAATGCCTCAGAAAATGGATCAACACAGTAAGAGGATTCTCAAGACACTTAAGGGAGGTATCACTTAGCAGAAACCCAAATAGAGATTTTTATCTTAAAAACATGTGTGGCTGTGACTTTGGCCCAGTAATCTCAATAAGACTGTAGAAGACCCATAAAAATTTAAAGAGAAGTATATGGCATAAATGTCACTAGCTTGGGCAGAAGATGGTAAAAAAAAAAAAAAAAAAAACCAATAGAAAAAGGGGAAGGGGAGGCTTTTAGATCCAACAAGCTCCATCACCAGGCAATAAATGGACAACATATTACACGTGTGAACATGATTTCCTGTTATGAGAAAGGAAATATGGTTGAGAAGGCAGGAGCAGGAGTCTGGGTGGGTCAGGGAGCCAGGCAGAAGCAAGATGGAGCCCCCCACAAGACATCCACAGCTTGCCTGGATGGATTTAAACATGAATATTCTTCCTCCTGAATAAGAATATGATAGGAATTGTTTTATGTCTGTTCCATCTATTGTGTGTGATGGTGTACAGGTTCCATCAATAGAAAGGGTGTTTGAGATTTGCTGAAAGTTACCAAGGAGCCTCCTTCCATGAGGACCCAACTTATAGGAAAAAAAGCCTGAATTGCTCACCGGTGTTGTAAAAAGCAGATGGTAGAGTAGGGTGGGTGAGGGTATGTTTTGCATATATGGGAGAAAAGTACTACTTTGCAGTCAATCAGTGGTCTATGCTGGGGTTTGAAAATACATCTACGAATCCATTATCCTCATCAGTCTGTCCTCATCAGGAAAGCTCCCCCCCAGTGGGCAATATAGTGGTTAATATAGGCTCATACCTAGTAAAAATGCAGAGAATAAGTTAATTGACTATGGAGTACTCAGCCACAAATGGGACATCTATAGTGCACTCTGTCATGTCATTGGGAGCAGAAAGAGAGGCAGAGGTTGCAGAGGACTGCTGCGGAAGTGTCTTTTGGACTTGACAAGACCACTATACTCATGAATTTACAGTGTCTGTGGCAGCCTGCACAAAATCAAACCAGTCAAACTTCCAGCATTGATGGGGTCAAACACAAAATATCCCACCCCTGGAGAGGGGCCATTTGCAGTTGATGGCTGTTAAGAGAGGGACAGTCTTAGTATTCTTCAGGGATGGTAGGTTGCCTATGCTTCAGTGGATGGCCCTGCACTCTCACACATGTGGGTGGCTCTTATGGGACTGGAGGGGGGGTAAAAGAATTACAATATGAAGTTGGGGGCATGGTGGAGGGATTGGGAGGATCTGGGATGGGGAAGTGGGGGTAAATATGATCAATACATTTTTATATGTATAAATTTTCAAATAATTACAATAAACCCATGTGTATTTGATAGACCTTCCTTTAATAGCTAGACTTTATTTAAAAAATCACCTCTTGAGTGTGGACTGGGCTAGTGATTGTCCTTTAATGAATATGAGGGATTGCTCAGCCTATGTCATAAAACCTGTGACCATCCCTGGGTTCTCTTTCAGACTCCTCATCATAGGAGGCGTCAACTGCCATGTCATGAGTGGACTCAAGAAGCAGGCTATGGGAAGTATACATAGTAAAGACCTGAGCCCAGAAGCCAGGCATAAATGGAGCTCTGCCAAGGGCACTGAGAATAAGTCACCAGGGAACAGAGCTGTAGCCCTGGGTTAGCTCCAAGGCAGGACTTCCCATGAGTCCTTCCTCAGTTCCTTGGGTATTAATGAGTGGTAGTCATTTAAGAACACTCAATGTGGTCATGATTCTCTATATAGTGATGAATAATGTGACTCTATTATGCTGGAAAAATAAGTAGGGATATTTTTCATGTTTTCCTCTGATCATGAATAGTTAAAATCACGCAGAAACTTGGGATGTAGGCAGAACTCAGGGATTCTGTTGGGAACAGGGCAGGCTTTCCTGTTGAACTTTGGAAATAAATCCTTTATAGATTTAACACCCCCCAAGTCGTTTAGGTTGAGGTTTAGTAGATGTAGTAATTATTCTGACTTATTTGAGCCTCCCACTCCCTTTGGAGCTGACTTTGGTTTATGTATGCTTTCCTGGAGAGTCACTTAATTCATCCACACTTTAGAGTCTCATAATAGAATTCTTTACAGCATGCATTTGTAAAGACTGTGTTTGTTCTTGAGTTTCACTGGGATATGGTTCCCTTGTTGATCCCCATTCTCACTTAGGTCTTTTAGAAAGTTCTGTCCCATTGATTTTTGTTGTTGTTTTGTTGCTGCTACTGCCACTGCTGTTGTCTTTTGTTTGTTTTGGACTCAAGGCCAAGCCTTGATCTGTTAACTCTGGCTGGCATTAAACTCCTCTGTTTTAGCCTCACAAAAAATTGGGAATAAGTTGTATACTACCTCACATGGCTTTGGGTGTTTTTAGTAGAAACATTGCTTTGGACCATCAAGGTTTTGAGCTTTTGTTTTTTATTTATTCTAGTTTTATTGCTGTAGCTTATTTTTGTTACCATGGCTTCCCCAAGGTCCTTACTCATCACCCTCAAAACTTCCTACTTTTTTAGTGAATAATAAGCATATTCCTAACTCATGCATATGCCTAGCTTTTTGATTTACCAATTAAGGACATATGTGAGTGTGAATTGGCCTGAATGGGCTTTGCATTTCAAGTTTCCATGCAATCATTCTGTAATTGCAGTCTGGCTTTCTCTTGTCTTAGATCTTATCTGTAGGGTGGAAACATTTTAATTTCCTGGTTGAATTTTTATTATTAGGAATTTGCAATTTTATCATCTTGTGGCCTGAGAAACTAGCCTAAACATTCTAAAATGATTTTAAAAAATTTGCCTAACCCATGAATATTTCTAAATAATAGGTGTTATTTATATGTGTGTGTACTCATTTATTTCATTGTGTGATTCAATATAAACATACAAAACTGTAAATATCATATGTGTATGATTTCAACCATCTCTCTTTGTCTGTGCTGTTCCTGGGCTCCAGGCTCCTTTCAAAGATGAAATCAAACCTCATCTCTATAAAGTCTTCCTGACCTTCAGCATAGGAAATAATTGCCCCAAATCATCTCCAAGTCCTGGCAACATTCACTGCCATTACTGTGATTGGAGTCCCTTCCCCGCCTCCCAGACTGGCTAGTCTCTTGCCCTGTTGCCTGCCCAGGGCTAAGCCCTGTACTCAACATCCAGCAGTAACAGGTAAATATGGAGGAACAAACCTCCAAGGTCACTGGCTGTCATGTCAGAGAGTTTGGCATTTTCTTTGTTCAGGCGAGTGTTCTATAGCAACATTCATGAATTAGCTAGTGTTTTGATCAAAGCACAGTATCAGTTCTGTGCTAGGTAGGATTCAGACCTGCCCCAGACCTGTGACAATAAACATTTCTAACCTGTGCCCTGCCGGGCTGCTCTCTGCCAGCCTCATGATCAGTCTACTAGGCAGAGATGAAGGAGGCAACTCCTGTCTTTCCCAGACACCCCTGTCTTCTTATCACTGATGAGATAAATGAATCGCTGCAAGGGCAGGGACACATTGGACTTAAATCCTCCATTGTTTAGGTTTTAACTAATTTCATCAAGTCCTGTTTTATACATGTACAAGACACTGAGGTTTCTTTTTAGAGCAGTTTGGGGGTCACAAGGAAGTGAATCAAGACCTACAGTTTCCGTGTACCCCTTGCAACCAAATGCACAATACTTTCCTAAGACAGAATACTTGCTATTTCTTTGAATATTGCATGAGCACAATTTTTTTTACATTCCTAGAATCTGAGCTGTTGATTGTATTTTGCTCTTCTCTATGCTTCATGGTAATGTCAAGGATTTTTTTCTAAATGAAGAATTTGTTTTCATTCACTATTGTCTGTCTGCATGTAGATCTGACATAGAAAAGCTGCAGACACCTTGTTGAATACCTGGAGCCTCGTTGGTTTAACTCTGTTCTGATAACTCTGATCAGAAGTATGGTATACAGAAGGTATCTAATCATCGCTTGAAAACTTGAATGGAGATATTTAGCTCCGTGGAAAAAAGACAGTAGCTTTTTGCTAAATGATTTTTTCCCCCTAAGTTCCCTAGGCTTGAGTGAAGCAATGACATTTATGCACAAAAGTAAATGTTTCCACTCACTGTGCAAGGGAAGTGCCAGCAGGGAATGAAATCCTTTCTCTGGGTCTGGAACTCTCGGGAAAGGTTACTGGTCTATCTATGGCACCGTAGAATCTACAGCTGAAGCCCTGGCACTTCTCCTTCTCGCAGTTTCTAATCGATGCAGCTCTGCCCTCTGTGGAATGTCAGTGGTGAATTTTGGTTACAGAAAGTACATCAGCTGATCATTTTTGGGTGTTTGACCAGTGCTGGAATACAAAGTCCTTAAAAAAAAAAGTACTTCCATAAAGAAAACTTTATTCCTCTCCCTTTTTAAAAATGTGAGCACATCACTTCTTTCCCTTTCATAGGTCAGTGGGCATGAATGAGCTCACAGCCCTTGTTCTGTTTATTGTATTATAAAGATGACTTCCAAATGTCCCGAATCTGCTGCCGTCCACAGAACAGAGGATGGCTCTGGGGAAGTTTGGTGGAGAGCTGAGTCCTCCTGGGAACTCTCCAGGGATGATGGGAGAGCTGCCACAAACTCAAGTGCTTTGTACAATCTCTTCCAATGCCTTACCAGAACACGTTTCCAGTGCAGCAGAGAGAGGTTAAAATGGTTCATAAATCTGTAACAAATCTGTTGACGATAAAATAATTCCTGTCAAACTAGAATGGCTTAAAGAACCTGGGAAAAAATAGGATGTCCTCTTAAGTTCTTAGCTAGTGGCTGAACCTCCTCCTCTTCCTCCTCCTCCTCCTCTTCCTCTCCTCCTCTTCCTCCTCCTCCTCTTCCTCTTCCTCCTCTTTCTCTTTCTTCTCTTCCTCCTCCTCCTCCTCCTCCTCTTTCTCCTCCTCCTTTTCCTCATCCTCTTTCTCATCCTCCTTTTCTTCCTCTTTTTCCTCACAAATAAGTGTGATTTATTTATTTATTCTACTTTGATATAGGTAGCTAGAGCTTGAACTAATTAAACCAAACTCCCAAGCAAGGACTCACCAACCTAACTAAAAAGCCATTCCATTTGTTTTATGTATCAGTGCGATGCTATCCATGAAAGCACTCTCTCTCTCTTGTTGGTGGGGGTCTGAGCATCACTGTTAAACTGACTGCAAATCAAAACAAGCCATAAGGGGATCATAGTTATGTCTTATCTTCAAAGAAGGGCGATCTAGTCTCTACCTCAGCTCTTTCCTTTGAGTTTATAGGTTTAAATTTTTCTTTGTCAACAGAGGAGACAAAGCAAACATTTGCAGAAACCTCTGCAGAGGGGAGAGGCAATTCACCTCATTATGTACTTTGGCATACCAGTCCTTGACTGCAGCATGGCAATCTTCATCCATATAATGTTACCATTACACAATGGGCAGAATATCATGACCTTCCATTAAAGGATAATGCTGAGGTGTAGGGACTAAAGAGCTCAGGTGTTCTCAGGGTCATCCTACTCCGTAGTTAGCTCAGTTGGGTATTGTTATGACCTGGATTATTAGGTACTTCTCTGTTGCTGTGATGAAATGTCATGACCAGAAGCAACTTAAAGGAGAAAGTTTGTTTTGACCTACAGTTCCAAAGGGTTAAGTCAGTAGTGATGGGGAGCATGGCAGCAGGTGGCTGGAACAGGAAGCTGGCTGATCACATTTCATTGACACATCAGGAAACAGAGAGGGAACAGGAAGTGAAATAGTGATTAGGATTAGGGTTACAGATAGTGTCTGAAGTACAGCTGGCATCCAACCCCCATTTTCCAGAAGTTCCTGCCATCTTTCATTGCTTCTTAGTCCTGCCCATACCATCACCACAGCCTTCCCTGCCCTACCCTCTGCTACCTTGGTGGCATAGCCTCTTCTTCCTGCTCCCAATACAATGGTCCCACCCACCTCCTATTCCTTATTTATCCTTTCCCAGCCTGATTATCTGTGTCCTTTATTTTGGAAAGTGACGCACCAGCATCCGTTTGCCCCAGGAAGGAAACTGGGGCTTTTTTTCCATGTCCCTCCTTTCTCCATCCCACCTAGAATCCTCTGACATGGAATCTCTCAGTTCTTGATCCTCACTGCCACAGTCCTCATCTAGACCATTTTTGTCTGTCTCCCAGCTGATCTTAGTAGCTTCTCACAGGTCCCCTGCCTCTACTCCTGCTCTCTGGTGTCTCCCCCCCCCCCAACCTCCAGCAATCAAAACATTGGTGAGCCTGATTGTGTAAGTCTTATTGTGTCAATAACCCTCAATCTTTCTGAATTCCTGGTGGTCAGAGGACAGACCCCATATGCTTTGAATCTCTTGCCTCTAAATGATTACCCATGTCTCTTCCCCTCCCTTGCCCTCCCTCACCCTCCCCTCCCTTCTCACTCTACTTATTTAAGTCAGGGTCTTACTTTGTAGACCAAGCTGCCCTTGATCTATCATATCTACTTACCCCTGCTTCCCAAGTGCTGGGATTAAAGAGCCATATCACTGTGCCCACCCCAGCATCTTCTCTCAAGGACATCTCTCCTGCTATGCTGAGGTTGTCTTGAAACACTGCGGTTCCTGTATCTTTTGGTTCTAATACAGCATCCCCAACCCCACAACCAAGGCTCCTAGTTAATGACAACTTATTCTTGATATTTCCTCTCAGACATCAGCTCTTCCGCAGAGCCTTCCCACATGCTCCCATAACTGCTGTTCCCCATATGCTGTTCTCCACTTCCTCCTCATCAGTAGCAGTGACTGATCAGACATAGGATGTGACAAGGGTTTGGTAAACATGCCCGGTGAATTACCTTCAGCTGTCACACAATCCCTCAGTCAGGCAGCACCTATGAGCCCACTGTTGTTAACAGTTCACTTCCTGAGACTCACAGTGAAGAACTGCCCTCTGTGTAAATATTTTAGGTATGTGGTGTGATGGTTAGGTTACATCTCCATGTGACACAGTTTAGATTCACCCAGGAAGGGGATCTCAGTGAGTCTGGTTCTCTGGGATCTTCCTATGTTTAGAGAGCTGCAAAGAGAAAGTACCACATCCCCTCTGGGGTCTAGTCTAGCTTCTGCAAGTTCTTCTATGCTAAATCTTTCACATCAGCAACCCCCATACTAGCCAGGCTCTCCTCACTATCTTCTCCCTGGTCCCTCTATAAGTTTCCCATGTGGCAATGTCCTCCTTAGATGCAGAGGACACAGAACTCTTCAGACTTACAGCAGTCTAAGACTTAGATATAGTCTGACCCTGTGTGCACTCTGGTCTTTCTATGGCTGTCCCCTGGGTTCTTGGGATACTTATGGTGTGACAGTCCTCATGCCTTCTGAACAGAAAGTCCAGCTTTTGTTTGAGTTGTTTCCCAGGTCTTACGATTTGTAAAACAACTCTGAATGCAGAGTCACAGCAGTGTTTTGACCTGGAGGTGACATGGAAAAGCACTGTTTAGCATCAGTGACTTGGCCCTGGATTTCCAAATCAATTGTTTAGGGGACACCAGAAGGCAGCGGGCACATATCGATGCAGGATCACACCTTCATAGAGAGGTGTTAAAACTGTTTCGTGCTCAAAAGCTGAGAGGTGTTGTACTTCAGAAACTCATTGCAACACCCCCTGATGCCTAGGATCAGCTCCAGTGGCCAAGGGCTCAGCTGTAAGGCCAAGGACTTCCTGAAGCTACTATCATCAGACTCCATTATCTTTCCCAGTGACCCCTAAAACTCCATCAGCCCTCTGTCACAATCATCACCTTCCCTGGGCTACAGCAGTTTAGATGAGGAGCTCAGATATTCAGATCAACCTCTGTTCAAGAATAAGAATTGCTCTCATTAATCTTTACCTAAGCTGGGAACTCTGTGCACAGCTTGGGATTCCTGTGGGGCAGCCAGTGAAGTGAGTGACCAGATGCTTGCAGAGCAGAGGACTTGCTTGTGTGTGGCCAAGCAGCTGTGTGTCTTCCCTGAGCTTTTTTTCCCAGAGCAGCTTAGCATGGTGTCTTTCTTTCTCTCTGCCTTGGTGGCTGGGTTTTCCTGCTCAGTCTGTCTGTCCTGCTGGTCCTACACAGGCTGCCTTGGGTGCTGAGTCACACTGTGTATCCCCTGAGTCAGTGGCTGCTGCCAGTTGTCCCCTCTGCACTTGTTCATGCTGAATCACGAGATGTAGATCCTGCACTTCCAGCATGAGCCTCTTGGTGAGATAATTCCGCAAAGGTGACTCTGTGTTCCAAGATGAAATGTCACGCCCATTGAAGCTTCTCTAGCTCATGACCACATGCTTTAGTCTCTCGTTTTGCAGCTGGCATTTTCTTAGGTCACCTACGTGTGACAATTCAGATATGTCAGAAAGGTGATACTTAAGCAAACACTTGCCTGGGTGGGCTGGGGAGATGAATCATCAGGTAACAATGCTTGCTGCATAACCATGTAGATCTGAGTTCAAATCCCCAGAACACCCTCCTCCTGTAAACAAAACAAACAAAAAAAAACTGGTATGGTCCTGTGTGTATCTATAACTTCCAAGCATGAGAGATAGGGAGACAGAAGGATCACTGGGCTTGCTGGTAGTAAACAGTTGCAGGTTCATCGAGAGACCCTGTCTCGAGGGAATAAAGTGAAGAATGACAGAGAAGGACTCTTGATGCTCTCCTCTGGTCTTGAGCATACATGCATGTGTTTGTGGGCACACACACACACACACACACACACACACACACACACACACACACAAGCACACACACGTACCCCACATCTACCTAGAACATGGCAGGCCCTTCATAGAAATGAGTTGAATGAAAGCGTGAACAAGCTAGGGGTGAGTGAATCCTTTATGATTATGGTCCTTTCTGTGATAGACCTAACTGGACATGTACCGGAATCATGTCCCCACTCACTGTCATCAAGACCGCTTCAAGAGTCTTTGTTATGGGACTTTATTCTTTTCCTTCAAATAAATTATTTTTTTACTTATTTCCTATATGTGTGTTACCTTTATGTCTTTTTAGGTCTCTCTCTACAACTGAGCTGCCAGATCAATTTTCCTGGGTTGCAGCTTGCAGCTTCTTCAGAAACTTCCAATGACACCCCACCCCTTACCCCCTGTCAGTCCCATCCTTGGGGACAAGTCTGTCTGGGTCTAGTTTTGCTGAGGTGCTTTCTCGCTCCTGCACTTAGACTGCCGACTCCCAGAGCTTGAGCCCTTCCCCCTGCCCTGCGCGAGTACATCTCACTCTCTTCAGCAATCTTGGTATCTCAGACATCCTTCCTCATCTGCTGTGCCCCCCTTTCCCTCTGAGGGTATTCCTTGGCTCTTGGTGTCATTTGGGAAATGGAACAGTGAATTCAGGACACAGATTCAATACCCAGGGGGCACAAATACCTTCTGCACGACTTGGGCCCCTATGCCTCTCTGGATCAGGTTCTCAGGGGTGGGAAGATGTCCTAGTTAGCATCAGTTGTCAATGTGATGCTGAAAGCTGGTTTCAGAAATCTGGAGAAATAGCTCAGGGAGCTGCAGTGCTTGTCAAGCAAGCATGAAGACCCGAGTTCTATCCCCAGGACAGATATAAAAAACCACTGGGTGTGGTATTAAGTGTTTATAATCCTATTGTTGAGGAGGTAACAGATGGGTGGGCTCTAGACAGCCAGCCTAGCCTACTTGATAAGTTCCAGGTCAGTGAGAAATCCTATCAAGAAATAAAGTGGATAGTACCTGAGGAATGACACATGTGATTGACCTCAGGCCTCCACACAGACACACACATATGTGTGCATGGGCACGCACACACATACACACACTCATGCATGCGCGCATGCACACTTACACACACACACACACACACACACACACACACACACACACACACACACACGTGCCAGGGAGATTTGCAAGCAGTAAAAAGTAACTTTATTAAGCCTTGGCCCTTATATGCCCATTGTTTAATCTGCCTGGTAACAGGGGCTGTGTGCGTCAAAGTGTTTCTGCTACCCACGTGTTCTGTGCTTCCTCCCAAGAAGCACTTGCATGCAATTGCTTCTGTTTTGAGCTGAATGAACTTCTCCTTCTTGGAACACCATTTTTATTTCAAAGAGTGACTGACAGACACACCACAGCTCTTCAGACTTGGATATTTGCTAGACATTTTCTAAAAAATGAACGAAGCAAGCCTGTCACTTCAAGGAGAGCAACTGACAGTATATTTTTGCCAGTGATAAAACTCAAGCTTTCAAGTGAAAATTGGAATTTTGGGACACTTGTAGCAGCCGTCCTGAGCCTGACAGCTCCTGGTATGTAGGTGCCTTCCTCTTGAGAATAGTAGAGAACTTAACAAAGAGAATTTTCTAATTATGCATGAGGAGATGTGGCAAAAGATGCAAGTTCTGCATAACTCAGGGACCTAACATTTCCCTGATGACCACTGTAAGATGCCATGTGGAAACATACTGAAATCCATAACCTTATAGAGTTAAAGCCCTAGCGTGGTACAAGTTCATTGGTGGGGCTTCTGATTCCAACACGATAACATTGTGAAAACCTACAGCCTACTGAGATTTGATATGGTAATATATATATATATGTGTGTGTGTGTGTGTGTGTGTGTGTGAGAGAGAGAGAGAGAGAGAGAGAGAGAGAGTTTTATTTATTTTGAATTAAGTGTATGTATGTATCTGTGTTTGGATATGTGCACATGAGTGCAGTGCCTTCATACCAGAATAGGGTGCTGGGTCCCCTAGATATGGAGTTATAGGTGGTTGTGAGTTGTCTAACACGGGTGCTGGAAACAAAATTGTAGTCCTCTGAAAAAGTGGCAAATGATCTTAACTGCTGAGCCATCCCTCAAGCCCCTCCACATTGAATAAATTTTTTAGTGACCCATGACTTCTGACATTTGATAAGGCATAGAAGGAGAATACCTAGTTATCTGAAAGTGCATTAAGAAAAATTCCCCTTTTCTCCACTGACCTACATATGGAAGGCCTGATTTCCTTCCTGTACTTAAACCAAAGCAACAAACCACAGCAGAACCACAGCAGAGTAGCTATGAGAGGCCAACAGTCTGGCTTTTAGGAGAAGCTGGACTTTAGGAGAATATGTAGAAAGTTTACTCCCCTCATTTCATTTTGTTTTCTGTTTTGTGCATATATATGTATGTGTGTCTTGAGATTAACTCCCTTAATTAAAACTCTTTGACCAATCTTCTGAGGATTTCCTTGGAGTAGTCTTTCAGGATATGTCTAAAAATGTGAACCCTGAAAGCCTCTAATGTTTTTTTGGGGGCCTTTTAGGTCAAACTCTTGTCATAATAGAGAATGAAAACCGGATGCTTTTTCATGAGCTAGTTTTCTTATGCTAACACATCAAGACTTGAGCTCTGTTGATTTTTAAAACACAAACATTCTGGTATAGTCTTGGTCTTAATTTCTAATTAGCACAGCAAGCCTTGTTGCTTCAATGCACAAACAACAGTTCTTCTCATTCCTTGGTAACTATCTAGAGGGAAAAGGGTGTCTGAGGTCCAAGGACCTGAGGACAGTGAACACAACTCACCCTTTGACTCATTCTTCACCTCCCTATAGGGAGAAGGGGCCAGGAGTGGACAGGACAGAAATGGCATTGCATTGCCTGCTAAGTCCAAGCTGTAGACTGTTGACTGAAGATGCCTCCAGCCAATCCTTCCCTCTGTGGTTGAACAGTGTTGACTGTGCTCACGGGTGTATGTTTCTACCCATCTCTCTGTCTTCCCAGCAGCCTGGACATCTGCATGCAGACATCATCTCTGCCTGCTCAGCTCCAGAGCATCGTAAGTTCCAGGAGTTTTGGGGATTCTTTTCTCCCAGTTCAATCAGAGAACAATGTTTCTCAGGGGGTCCCATTGTTCAACAAATAGACTGCAATGTTTGAGTGATTGTTGCCTTTGTTTTTTTCCTGGAAGGGGTATTGAACCTTAGGTAAGTGCTCTACCACTCAACTTTGTCCCCTGCCCGCTTGGTGTCCTTCACTATACAATCATGTGGTATATTATGCATTAATTTAACATTTTAGGTTTTTGAGTTCTGTCTCTTAATGAGTCTTGCTTCTCTCTATCCTGTTGACTCAAGTATTTTCACAGTAAGTTTGTAACAATGTTCTTTTAAAGTTCCTTTGGACATTTTAATGTCTTCTTTTTATGTTAAAGATTTATTCTTTTTAATAAAATTCAAAACTTAAAAGAACTACTTCTGGGACTCGAGGGATGATTCACTGATTAAGAGTACATGTTACTCTTCCAAAGGATCAGAGTTTGGTTCCCAGCACCCACATCCAGAGGCTTCCAATGGACTTTGACTCTGGCTCCAAACATGCAGCACCCTCTGCTGGTCTCTGCAGGTATCTACACTCACATGCACACACGCTTAACACACATACACATAATTAAAAACAATAAAAATAAATCTTAAAAAGCTATTTCCTCAAGTGTAATTTATATGCAACAAAATGAATGTACCCATTTCCATTTTAAGTGTTAGTTTGATGAGCTCCTGTTCCTGATGAATACATATTTATATACAAATTTTCATACTCACCCTGCATACATGGAGAAATGTCACTAGCTCTGTGCCCATCCTTCTCACTAGACATTCTGCTGTTGATTGCTATTTGTGTCCTTTTTTTCTCTCTCTCTCTCTTTCTTTCTTTCTTTTTTTCTTTGAGACAGGATCTTATATATCCCAGACTGACTTCAAACTTGCTATTTAGCCAGGACTATCTTTGAACTCCTGACACACTGAGATGACAAGCATATATCATCACCTTCAGCTATTACTTTTATTTTAAGGTCTAGAGAGCATATTGTTGTATTATTAATAAAGCTAATATGAACATTGGTATATGCCTTTTGTGAATGTGACTTTGAAAATTATATGTTCAGTTATTTCTGGCACAAGGAAATGTGCTTTGAAAGCATATTAATATATGCAGAAGCCCAAGGAATTATCTTAAAAGGCATCACAGTAGTGTTTCACTTAAGCTCTTAAGTTCCATGCAGACAATAAGGGCATCTTTCAGTACTGGTGCGCTTATCATTGCCTTCCCAGTATTTAGCATCAGCTTCTTTTCTTGCCTTGTTGTATTAGTTAGGGCCTTCAGAACAAAGATCAATAACAGCAATTATCCCTGTCCCCAAACGTGTGAGCTATGAGTCATCTGTTGGTGCACTGAGAAGCTGAACTCTAAAATTCATATGTCTCAATGCCCTGTGCTTCAGAATGTGACCTTACTTGAAGTTACCTCTGTACAAAGGTCATCAGCTAAAATGAGGTCATTAAAGCAGGTAGCAACCCAATATGATTGGGATATTATAAAACGCTGAGGTTTGGGGAAGTGACACACAGTTCCTGACACTTGAAGGGAAGACTATGCCTGGGAGTGCAAGAGCAGGGCGGGCTCCAATCTTACCTTTGGCCACAGAAGAAGCTATCACCAGTTCCCACTGCTGGACTCCACGGAAGGAGCCCCACTGCTTTGTAGTTTGAATGGTATTTCCTACAAACCAACATATACATGGATGTATGTATGTATGTATGTATGTATGTATGTATGTATATGTGTACATATGTATATGTATGCATATCCTAGTTTCATTTCTGTTGCCATGATACCTTGACAGAAAGCAACATACAGGAGCAAGGGTTTGTTTTACCTCACATTTCCAGGTTCAGCCCACAAATGTAGGCAAGGTGTAACCCTGAAGCACATCCAGTCCAAAGAAGAGAGAAATGGATGCATACAAGTTCATCTGCTTGTGTGTGCTTGGCTTGATTCCTTCACACGTACACAGTTCAGAAGCCTCTACATAGGGAATAGTGACACTCACGGTGGGCTAGGACTTTCCACATACATTAATTAAAACAAACCCCACAGACCAACCCAGTGCAGGCAGTTCCTCATAGAGACTTCCTTCCCACATTGTTCTAGGTAGTGTCAAGTTGACAATTAAAGCTGACCACCACAATACCTACAAACACCCAAAACACAGAGGCTTAAAGCAGCAGGAATTTGTGCCTGTTCACCATTATGAAGGTCAGTAATGTGGGCAAGGTTTCAGCTGAGCCACCTGCTCTGAAGAGTCCCTCATATAGCTGCAGCCATCTGCCATCTGCAGTGTGACCAAGGCAGAATGTCTGAGGAGGATGCATAATGCTGGGTACCAGCATTGGAGCAGTCTGTGTTATGTGAGCTGACCTCCAGCTGTGGCCTGCCCATTGTATGCTGCTCATACAGTGCTCCCAGATAGCAAGGACAGAGAGCGTGGCATCTTCGGGGTCATTGGTTTGGAGTGGCATATTGCTTTCTCTGCATTCCAATGCCAAGCTACGTGGCAAGACCAGACCATGTTCAGGAGGTGGGCACAGAGATTCCAAAGCCCTTCCACAAAGGAACATGTATACATGATGCCAATGTCTGCCTGCTTTTTGGCAGCTTGCCAATCTGACTTTAATGGGAATGTCAAATGATATATCGCCGAGTGTGATGTTTGCTAGATATTTCTAATAGGTACTCTTAATTTTAGCAAGTGTATTTCTAGTCTCTGGCTACTCACATTTTGTGTCAGAAATAGTTATGTGTTTTTAGAGACTGTTTCCTGGAACACATACAGATGACCATGTGCACTTCTCACTAACCTCTTCCTGTAGTAAATTACAGTGCTGTTCCCACCCTGTCTGCCACGTGGTTTGGCTCATCTGGCTATTAGGCATGAATTCCCTGTGGGTGGATCCCCAGACCCTGGCATACTGCAGATTCACAACGATGTCTGCTGCAGTGTGTCCTAGCAGCCATCATTTAAATTCCAGGCCATGTTTTCTCAGCTAGATTAGCTGGAGCATGGAGGTGACATTCCTTTTTCTATTCCTAGATGTCTCACGAGCATCCCACCTGTGCATCTTCTCGGTGTGTCCCACTAGTGAGATGGGGCACTCACACTTCTTCCCTCTCCCTTCCCCTTGTTTTCTCCTCTCCTTACTTCCTCTGCAAAATCGGAGCTACTCCAGTAGTGACCATCGCCTCTGGAACAGGGAAGCATGTAATGATTACATTCTGAAAGATCCCTCTCTCTCACCTGGAGGTGCCCTGCTTTTTCTTTCTACTAGTTTTAGGTAATAAGCAATTGTGCAGAGTACCTCAAAACACAGAAAGAAGAAGTGGGTTGCAATGGGGATTGGGAATTTTTCTTCCCATGTTTTAATTTTCCCTTGTGATTTCACTGTTTTCAGTGTTTCACAGGAGGAAAAAAAAAAAAAAAAAACAAAACAAAAAACGAAGCAATTCTTTTTTAACCCTTTAAAAAGGGAAAAGATTATCAGCCTCTTGAGTGGTGTGTCTTGAGTAGTGGCGCATGGTGTAACGCTATTACACAGAAAGACCCAGACTTGGGGCTTGCTGCTTCTCAGCTGGAGGCACAGATGCAGCCTTGACCCAGAACTCTGAAGATGGCCCAGAGAGGTGCATACAGACTGTGGTCACAGGGGGAGAATGACAGTTGGAGCCCGGGCCTCCAGAGCCTGCTCTTCCACGTGGTTGCTAGCCTCAGCACCGAGGGCATTTGCTGAGCCAGAAGGTGGACACCGAGGGTGGATCTTTAAGATGAGCTGTGTGTTAGTCACAGCTTTCTGCATGAATAGGGCAGTTAGAATGAATATATATTATAAAGGGGGTCTGTTAGAGCGCCTTACAGGATACAGGCTAGGTAGTCCAACGATGGCTGTAGACATGTTGGAAGGGCTGAGAACCCTGTAGCAGCTCAATCCACAAGGCTAGATTCCTTAGCCATCCCAATTTAGTGCTGAAAGCCTGGGGTAGTCTTGGGAAGTCTGCACTGGAAGGTCAAGGAGTCTGATGTTGGGAAAGGGTGGCTGCAGCAGCAACAGCAATGGATAAACACACTGGAAAGAAAAAGAGACAGGCAAGCAAACAGGCTGCTTTATCCTGGTGTTTCTTTATATCTTGGCTGCTGCTGGAACCCACCCTAAGGAAGGGGATTCCCAACTCTGTTCATCCTTCCCACACCAGCTTAGTATAACCACTGGCAGAAAATTGCTAACCACGCCAGATAGGATTCTTAATTTCAGAAGATGAAGACTATGCTTGCTCATCTGAATTTGTGAGCCTGAGGCAAGACTTTAGAAATGTTGCTAGGTCCTGTTTAGTCTTTCTTTATTGCTGTGCATGTGGGTATGGTGTGTGTGTGTGTGTGTGTGTGAGAGAGAGAGAGAGAGAGAGAGAGAGAGAGAGAGAGAGAGAGAGAGAGAGAGAGAGAGAGAGAGAGAGAGAGAGAGAGGCATCCATGTGTGTGCATGCAGTAGTGTATGAGTGGAGGTCAGGTCAGAGAACAATTTTGGAGAGTAAGTTCTCTCTTCTCACAG
Source organism: Cricetiscus sungorus (assembly GCA_030556225.1). Lineage (NCBI taxonomy): Eukaryota > Metazoa > Chordata > Mammalia > Rodentia > Cricetidae > Cricetiscus > Cricetiscus sungorus. Next base: position 94,572,466 of record JANBXA010000007.1, read on the forward strand.
GGTGTCTTGTTTCTGCTGTGCACTGAACTCCCGGCTGGCTAGCTTGTGATTGCCCCAAACTTTTTTTTTTTTTTTTTTTTGTGACCGGGTTTCTCTGTGTAGCCCTGACTGCCCTGGAATTCACTTTGTAAACCAGTCTGGCCTGGAACTCACAGAGACTAGCCTGCTTCTGCCTCCCTGAGAGCTGGGCTCAAAGGTGTGCTCCACCACATCCAGCTCAAGCTATCCTTTTTCTCCACCTCTTATTTGATCATAGGAGTGTTGGGATTATATATGTATGCTGCCACATCTGGCATTTTATATGGCGATGGAACTCAGGTCATTAGCTTTGCATGGTGTGCTGGCTAGCTTTATGGCATAAGCTAGAGTCATATGGGGAGAGAGAACATTGATTGAGAAATTGTCCCACCAGACTGCCCTGTGGGCAAGGCTATCAGACATTTTATTGATTAGTGATTGATGTAGGTGGGCTCAGTCCATTGTGGGTGGGACCATACCCTTCCTAGGTAAGTTATCTGAATGGAGTATAAGAAATGAGACTGAGCAAGCCATGAGGAGCAAGCCTGTAAGCTGCATGTCTCCATGGCTTCTACATAAACTCCTACCTTCAGGTTTCTGCTCTGTTTGAGTTCTTGCCCTGGTTGCCTTTGATGATGAACTGTGATAAGCAAAATAAACCAAGTTGCTTTTGGTCATAGTGTCTGTCACAGCAATAGTAACCTTGACTAAGACACATGGAAAGAGCTTTTTACCTGCTGGGCCATCTCTTTGGCCCTATTTAGTCTAGTTTATGATTCCAGATGAAAAATCCAGTAGCCACAGTTCCAACAAGACACTAGGTAGGAAGATTTCCACCTGTGTTGTGGGGAGAGTATCACATTCATTGGCAGATAAAAGGATGACCCTAACTTGTGAAACTTCCCTCTTCTTGTATATCCAGCCACAAGACACTGACACTAGGTAAACAAGGTAACATCAAGCAGGAAAAAAAAAAAAAGCTAAATCTCAGTGTCAGGATTCTGGAATCTAAAACTAAACACCCTCAGATAAGCACATCCATCTAAATATAGGGGAGTTCTCCCAACAAGACTGCGGTGAGCAAAGGAATAAGCACAGAATTGCCCTGACAACTTAGGGGCATCCCCATGTTCTTGTTCAGCCTCATCAGAGTCACGTGAGGGATCAGGCACCTGCTCTGGATTCTTTCAAAAGATGTGTAAAGTTTTTATTCATCTAGATGATTTACCTGCATGTATGTCTACACACCACATGTGTACCGGTGTCCATGGAGGCCAGATCACCAGATCCACTGAAACTGGAGTTACAGGTGGTTTTGAGCCACCATGTGGCTGCTGAGAATTGAACCCCGGTCCTCTGGAAGAGCAGCAGATGCTCTTAGCTCTTAACTGCTGAGCCATCTCTCCAGCATCTCTCTGGTTCTCTTAAGGATGCTGTTTTTTGATCTAGTCTTCTTCAGAGACTAGGACTCCTAGAGAAGCTTTCAGTTTGCAGAAAAATACAGAACAGGAAGCAGTGGTCCTTAAGGGGCATCTCTAATTTCTATGTGCGTTGCACAGTTATATGGGTTTTGATCCATATGTGATGTCATGTACTTCCCATCACAGGATGACAAAGAATCTCTTCTTTGCCCTGGAGTCTCATGTGTGCTGCCCTTTGGAGGACTCTGTGTAGTCTTTGAGTTCTAGCTACCCTCATGCCAAGGTCCTTGTTCCATTGAGAGCCTTGTATATCTACTTGGGTCCCAGTCCCTGTCTTTGCTTTTGCATGGCATTCATTTCTATTCTGTACCGAAATCACTCCCAGGCATCTCTCTTTCAGCACCCTCTGAGGGTTATCACTCCTACTTGCACCCCTGCCTCCCCACCATACTCTTGGGACCCTCTCTCTGCATGGCGCATTGCGTGAGGGCCCATTGGGTTTAGTTTCCATTCTGTGTTTTTGGCTTGTCGGTTTGGTTTTTGTCCTGTCAACCTTTTATCTCAGGAGAGGCTCAGAGCCCTTGGCAAAGCATTGCCTTGGCTCTCTGTTGGGTAGGTGATGTCTGTTTCAAGTCATGATGTGACACCTGGTCTGTTCTCCCCTCCTTTGCATATTCCATGTTCTCTTTCTTCACAGGAGTCTGGCACAAGGAACAGTCTGGAAGGGCTACCCTGAAGAATCAAAAGACCTGATTTCACATGCATAGTCATGTGAACCCACTTAGGACTTGAGGGCCTGAGTCAACTGCCCTTTGACACACTGCCCTTTGACAGCCCTCCCCCTTATTGCTCTTATTGTCATGGCCCTTAGTTGTTTTTCATGGTGCTAGAAATAAAGTTGCTTGGCTGAATTTATTCTTGGAATGCACCTTTGGGTCAGGTTAGACATGACTCCCTAATGCCAGCCAATAACCAGCGGTTGCAATTTAGGTCTAGTCTGTCTCTGACCCTTTCTCCTGGCCTGAGGGTCCTAATAGATGATTTGAGATTGTGGTCCTACCCTCACAAGATGTGTCAGTTTCAATAAGAGCACCATCCCTGGATTTGGTCCTTTCTCTCTATAGTCTTTGTGCCTTGAAAATTAGCATTACCTGATTGAAGAAGTCTTAACCCCCAGACCCTAGAAGCTATTGCAGATTGTGTAGCTCAGAGTCTGAGGTCATCCAGTGCAACTTTCAAGAATCATAATTGCTCTCCTGTAGGCCTGGCTGTCTGTGCCTCATAGCTGAGTCCAGGTAGAGAGCCATTTTGGTCCTTCCCAGGCTATCACCCCCACAAGGACTGCTGAACCTAAATACATATAAAGGTTTCCAGAGAGGAGGTCCTTTCTTGCTTACTCATCTGCATGACACTGGGCTGGGGCACCCTTATGTCACTCCAGCATGCACCCCATTAAGGACAGAGATGCTGCTGGCAAGCATTTAGCTGAACACAGCCAAGACCCCTGCCTTCCTGAAGTTCACTTCTCAAGAACTAGTACAAATATCTACAGGGTTAGAAAGATACCTCAATCCCCCGGGGATGAAATTTTATGACAACTGAGGCAGAAGGAAGTGTCAGGAAGAGTGGGGCTGTTGGGACTTGTCCCCTTAAGACTCCATGGGTGAGGAAGGACAGGCATTAAGGCAAATCAGGTTGGAGAGATGTCCTAGCAGTCATAAGCACTTTATGCTCTTATAGAGGACCTAGGTTTGGTTCTAAGCACCTATATGGGCCAGCTCACAACCATCTGCAACTCCAGTTCTAGGGCATCGAATGTCCTCATCTGACCGCAGAGGGCCCAGGCACATATGTGGTACACATACATACATACAGGCTATATCAGTCAGGGGTCTCTAGAGTCACAAAACTTAGATTTATTCCACTTACAGATGCTCCTTTTTCTCCTTACATTTTACATTTTATAATGTAAACAGCTTTCTCCTGTTCATCATAAACCTTCATCAGAGTTTCCACTACTAACCATACAACAGAGTCTGTACAGTGCTGTTTTGAGATTTATTCTGCCAATGGAATTAATATAAAACTCTTCACTTTAGCCTCAGGCAGACTCTTTAAGTAAGAGCAAAAGGCAGCCACTTTTTTCAGCAAAACACAAGAATGATCTCTAGGCTGCATATTAACATTCTTCTCCCCTGAAACCTCTTGAGCGTCCCCCAACAGTTCAAATCATTCTCAGCACCACAGTCTTCCATGCTCCTACTACTATACTCCATTAAGTTGCGCTTAAAGCATTCATTTGCTTTCCTAATCCACAGTCCCAAGGTCCATATGTCTTCAAACAAAAGCATGGTCAGGTCTATCACTGCAATACCCTAGTCCCAGGCACCAACTTCTGTCTTAGGGTTTGTGTTGCTGTGAAGAAACACCATAATAATGGCAACTCTTACAAAGGAAAAGCATTTAATTGTGGTAGCTTACATTTTCAGAGGTGTAGTCCATTATCATCATGGTGAAACAAGGTGGCATACAGGCAGAATTGGTACTGGAGACGTAGCTGAGAGTCCTAACATCTTGACTCATACCCAACAAGAAGTGGTCTGAGATACTGGGCAGTATCTTAAGCATCTATGAGACCTCAAAGTCCGCATCCACAGTGACATATTTTCTCCAAGTAGACCACACCTACTCCAGCAAAGCCACACCTCCTAATAGTGCCACTCCTTTGAGGACCTTTTTTCTTTTCAAACCACCAAGTATACATGCAACATAAACCTTTCAAAAAGAAGTTAGGACAGAGCTGAAAGGCATTCTGAACCCTCCTTGTTTTAGTTACACTTCTGGTCACTATGACTAAATATATGTCAAAGCAACTTAAGGGAAGAAGGCCTCATTTTGGCTCATGGTTTGAGAATACAGTCCATAATGTTGGGGGAGACATCATGGCAGGAATTCGAGGCAGCTGCACACATTGCAGTGTAAGTCAGGAAGCATAGATGTTACGGCAGGTTTTTCCTACCCGCCGGCCTCCCGGTCCTGCCACCATGGTCCCGCTGCCATGTGAGCCCCAAATAACACTCAAAGACTCTGTATTTGATACAATCCTGTTGGCCAATTACCATTATTGTTTATGGGCTAGCTCTGTCTTAATTATTAACCCATTTCTACTTATCTAATTATTTCCACGTGGCTCATCTTATCCGGGAGCCGCGGCTGGCGTCTTCCTTCCTCCCTGGTCTACATCTTGACTCCTCCCAACTACTTCCTCCTTCCTCCTCCTGGTCTCCTAGCCCCGCCTATCTTGTTTCCTATTGGCCTATTAATTAACCAGTATGAGAAACATATTTACAGAATAACATCTCCCATCACATAGAGAAGAATGCTGATGTCCCAATCACTTCTTCTTGTTTTTTTTTTCAGTCCAGGGCTCCAACCTATGGGATGATGCTATCCACACTCAGGTTAGCTCTTCTCTTCACAGTTAAAACTTCTTTGGAAATATTCTTATAGACACACTTCTAGATCTAGTGACAATGAAGACTACCACACTTTCTTTTGGCCCCACAAAACACCAGCATCCTCTTAGGATAGGGGAGTGATTTGGGTCACTCTGCTGCCTATGAAGCAGCCATTATATGCTCCCCATTGACTATGTGACACAGCTGAGGGCTGACATGCCCGATCACTGGCAGATCAGGTGTCTGCCTGCAAGTGAAGAGTAAAATCAGCCAGGTAGAGTTGAGCAGTATGGCCTAATCCACACTGTGTTGCCAAGTGCAGGACTCACTGGAGGCAATAGCAGAATGAATGGCCTGTGCCTAAGCTGCCACAGGGGCAGCATCAGCGTAACACAGAAGACAAAAACTGACTCCTGCAAGTTGTCCTCTGACCTCCAGAACAGGCATGCCATAGCATATGTGATTATGTATACACCACACACACACACACACACACACACACACACACACACACACACACACACACAGAGAGGGGGGGAGAGGAGGGAAAGGATAAATGTAAATAATATAAATAGTATTTTTTAAGGTAAAAAATGCAATCAAAAACAAAACAAAACCCCAAGATATAAAAACCAAAAACAAATAAGGAGGAGATTAAGAAGCTCCTCTAAGGGCTTACAGATGACAGAGTGACACATCTGACCAGGACAATGAGCACATTTAAACATAGGTCATGGGCCTGAGCCAGGAATTTCCTACTTATGAGACAAGAGAAGCCACAGAAGAGAAGTGTCTGGAACAGAGCTTTTAAAAGCTCCATGGAAAAACCAAAGCAAGCACAGCTATCTTCTTTGATCTAGCGCTCTACAGTGTGATGTGAGCTTGTTCGAGCTAGAGTGAAATGCTCATTTAAAATATGTAGGGTTGGGGCTGGAGAGATGGCTCAACAGTTAAGATTACTGGCTGCTCTTCCAGAAGGCTGGGGTTAGATTCCTAGCATCCACAGTGTCTCAAAACCAACTGCAACCTGAGTTCCAGGGAATCCAGCACCCTCATGTGTACATGGTACACAGATGTACATCCAGGCAAGATAACCATTCATATAAAATAATTTTAAAATTACCTTAAATGTACAAGATCTAGCCAGGTGGTCTTTGTAGGTAATTTCTTACCAAAAGTGAATAGCTGTAAAAACTTAAAAAAAAAAAAAAAAAAAAACAGTAAGACTGTCCTACAAGAAGGAAAAGTAGACTTATTATACTATACAATGATTCTATCCAGCTGTAAACCCCAACAAACTAAAAATAGAAACCTAGCAGATATTTATATACTTGTAAAGATAGGATTTTTCAAAAGGGTGGAAATGATACCAGTGTCCAGTGGTAGATGAATGGATGAACAAAGAAGTGGAGTCTGAGTGGTGGGATATTATTCAGTTTAAAAAGTAAACTTGGTTCTGGCCCCAGTACACTACAGATGAGCCTTGAAGCCATGTGTAAACTGATAAATTGCTACAGTAGGCAAGTTCTATGTGATTCCACCCATGTGAGTAGTGAAATTCATGGTAGCAAAATGGTAGTTCCAGTGGTGGTCAGACCCAGGGAAGGAGGAGTATTTATTTTACAGGGATATACTTTCAGTTTTGTAAGGTTAAGAGTTCTGAGGATGGACAATGGCAATGGTTGCTTAACCATATAAGCACATGTAGTGCCACAAAACCTCAGACTTTAAAATGACAGAGGGAATAATTTGACAGAAGGTGTATTTTTACCACAATTTAAACTTTTTAAAAGATTTGTTTTTATTTATATGTATGTATGGTTTGTGTATATTCTACATGAGTGTGCATTACCCACAGAAGCCAGACGAGGGAGTCATATTCCACTGGAGCTGGATTTACAGGCAGTTGTAAGCCACCCAACTTGAGTGCTGGGAACCAAACTTAGGTCATTTGCAAGAGCAGCAAGCATTCTTACCTGCTGTAGCGTTTCTTGAGCCCTATTGTATCATAATTTTAAAAGATGTAAATGTGGATAGAACTTACCAAAGAACCTCAAGTTTTGAATACTTATGAAGCATAAAACCATTGTAAAATACAAAGCCTGTTTGACTGGATAACAATGTTTAGTTGCATTTGTACATGAAAATCCTTGGGAATAAACACTGGGGTGCATTCAGAGATATAGATGGAACTGGGATGGGTGGCTCTGTGAATCAGATTGGGCTTATCATGGTTCCTGGTATGGTCTGGCCTCTGATCTTTTTACAGATTATTTTCCTCCATCTACATGGGGGATGGCTTTCAATGACAGTGCAAGAGGCAAAGCCAACCACCACTAGCACGCACACAAAGCTTTTGTTCAAGTCTATTCTACTGAACCTTGTTAGTCAAAGCAAGTCCATGACCAAGGGCAATGCCATGCAAAGGAAGATAGTCTCCTCTAGATTCAGAGCCTGAAGTTGATGCCTGTGGAAGATGGGCACATCTTCATGTTTCTTGTAACTATTTGATTTCTTGCACAGCCTTCTCTGTAATCAGCCTTAATTCTTGCAAGACTGTTTGTTTTGCATTGGGATAAGCAAACCATGGACTCGAAGGGCAGACAGGGCTTCTGTTTATTCTATTTCTGTCTGTGAATATGATTCCTGGACTCTGAACTCTGACTTGATGTGTTTCTCCAGCATCCATTCTACTTACTGGAGTCACACTTCTTAATTCTTGCCAGTAGCTGTGTTTTGATTTTCACACTGCATCAATTTCATTGCAGTGTGCTAGCCTGACCCAGTGTCTAACTCTCTGATTTCATGATACCCTGTTGGCTGTTAGTTGGAAGCAAATCTTGACACTTAATACTACTGATGATGCCTCTGACATGTAATCATTTACCACGCCTGTCATTTCCAGTCATTATGCTTTGTGTCAGGGCAGTTCCCCAATTACCACTGGGGAGATTCAAATCAGACATCTCACCACCACAGCTGGCTCTCATCGTGTCTCATGTGTTTCCAGTGCCTGCATGAGAAGACCCCACAGATGGTATCAGATGGCATGGCCTGGTTTCCTTGGCTCACAGAAATTAAAAGAAGTGGAAACTTGGGAAGAACATAAAAGGCCAGGACTCCTTTGCCACTCATCTTTGACAAACAGAGGAAAATGTCCAGGTGTCATTTTTATGCTTCTGCACACGAAGTCTCACCTGCTAATTAAGAATGCCCAAGCTGTGTTTTAGCATGGTCTGTCTTGATTTATTGAGGAAAGAGCAGAATTCCAAAGACAGGGCTTCTTCTTTGCCAGGATGCATGCTTAGGGAAGATGCACACCTGTGTGCTTGCTCGTTTAGCAGCAGGGGAGTACAGTGTGAATGCCAAGAAAGGGCACGAATGTGAAGATGCTGGACAGCGAACCCAGGTCTTCAGTGTCAAGTGACCCAGCAAGAATGTTATTCTACAAAATGGCAGGCTTTGGTGGAGTGTTCTTGAATGTGTCATGACATTACAGAATGCCCTTTGGGGGTACCTGTGACCTACTCATGTACAACATCTTTGCAGGAAACCAATTGAGTGAGTGCCAGGGTAGAAGAGAGGCAGTTGATGAGGATGAACCTGGCAGCTGGTGATCTCAGTCAGCAGACAAGATATGAACATCAAGTTCACACCAGAAGGACCTGTCCATGCTGGGCCTCTTTGTGAGCCAGGTACACCTCCTGCCTGCCCAAGGCAGAGGCACATTCCCAGGGCTGATTGCCTAGTGCTCATATCATTCAGTTACTACCTCAACCCATTCTGCTGCCCCACCCTCTCTGCTTATTTGGGAAATGGATAGCCTTGAAAGGACATATTCAAGATGAGGTTCAGTGAGGAAGGAATACAAATAGGACTCAATAGTAAACCTGCAAAATAAAATGATAAAAGGAACACTATATGACGTACAGTGCAAAAATCATCACAGTAGACCTGAGGCCTAAAACAGCAGATGTTTGTAGACAAGGACTTCTGTATGATACCAAACGAAGAAATGGTAGTGTTTGTATGTGTCTCACTCTCTATGTGTCTGGTCTGTGTCTTTGTATATTTGTGTGGAATGCATACACATATGTGTGTTCACATGTGTGCAGGAGTGTTCGTACCTGGAGGTCTGCAGTTGTTGCTTGGTGTCTTTCTATATTGCTCTACACTTCATTTGTTTAGAGGACAAGGGTCTCTTGCTGAACCCAGAGTTCATGGATTTGGGTCTGCCTCCTGAGTTCTCTGTTTATAATCACCACTTCTTGTCTACCTATTATGTGGGCTCTGAGGATCCAAACTCTGGTCCTTGCACTTGCATCACAAGTACTTTATTCAACAGAACTATTCACAAGCACTATTTTTATGCTGAAATAAGCACACAACAGCAGATGAGATGAGACAACCGAAGGTGACAAGCAAACTGAAAGCACCAAGGAAAGAGGTCGGAGAGAAAAATCAGGTCATTGAACAGATAAATGTCAAATTTAAATCAGTACAAAGGAGATCAATGCCACTCAAATTGCAATTAGATACACCAAGGAGAAACTCAAAGAAATAAAATGGAAAAGAAAAGAATTGCAAGGATTATAGGAAACATGCTATACATGGAAGACAGACAAACGAGATACAAATGATAAAGTTGGTGCCCTTTGCAAAAAGCCTAAGTGGAGTTGAAAGCTTATCAAGGATATAGCAGAAGAAAAGTGTCTCATGAGAAGCACTGGCAACAGCAAAGAAAGCCAGCACAGAGCAAGAACCTGAGAGGTTGAAACTTACAGAACAAATTATTTGTGTGCCAGACAAAGGAAATAAAAGTCAAGCCATGCAGTCATTAAATTAAAAATACTGAAAGTATTTGAACTCCTGTGATTACAAAATTCAGCAAAATGAAAAAAAAAACCAGGTTGAAAGGATGGGCAGTGAATGTTGACTCTGTAATCATGAACACGCAGTATTAGATTGATACTGGCCCTAAGACCTCTCTTGGGGTAGGAAATGAGAAGAGACAGACCTCAGGAGTCAGGTGAAAGGAAAAACAGCAGACTCATTTATTTAGCAATGGGTGGAAACTTATATACCCTCCCATAACCCAGGCATTCTGATCCGTTGACATTGCATAATTGCCTCTCATTGGCTAGGCATGAACAGAATCTCTGACAGGGCCTGTTGCTAGGGCCTCAGATGGATCACTTAATCACCCTTCATTGGCAGGCAGGATCAGGACCACTGACAGCAACTGTCATATTCCAGGATGGTTCAATTCTCTTTCTGGTATGCTTTAACTTCCTACATTAGATGAGATATATTAGTATTAGATGGGATGGTCTAGTTTCCTTGGCTTACAGAAATTTAAAGAGTGGAAACTTGGGAAGAACATAAAAGGCCAGGACTCATGTTGAGACACTCATCTTTGACAGAGACAAATGTATAGGTGTCATTGTCATGATTCTGCACACGAAGCCTCACCTGCTAATTAAAAAATTCAAATCTTGAAACATGTATGTGTATAGGATAATCTGTGGGCTGGGGTGATGGCTCAGGAGTGAAGAGTATGTATTTCTCTTGCAGAGAACCCTAAGTTCGTCTGTTCCCAGAACTCATGTCTGGTAGCTTGCAATTGCCTGTAACTACAGCACCAGGGGGATCAGGCTTCACATGGTCACATGCTATTTCTATCTTAATCTCCTCCATAAGAACATGAGTCATTGTGAATTAAGGACTTACAGTAAGATTTTGTTTTGCCTCAATTACTTATTAAAGACTCCATTTCCAATACCATTGCAGACTAAGCCACAGGCATTGGGATTTCAATACATGAATTTGAAAAGGCACAATTTGACCCCTACCTTCCACAGTTACCTCTGTGTGACATTGCTCTGAAAGGCAGTAGGTGTCAGCTGACAAGAATTACCAGGTTTCAGAATGCATCACACTTGTAGGTTTTCCATTCAGATGGTAGATCATTTAGAACATGATCTGTTATGTCAAGCTGTCAGTTTATGCCAATTGCAACTGTTTGAAAGGTCATTGGGTGAAGTGTCAATTGCCTAAAGAGTGTGTGAACACAGTATCTCTACACACTGGGATATCAATCCACAGTTGTGAAATGTGAGGTTTGGATGTATACTACTCTATGGGAGATACTTCAAAACATTAAGCTAAGGGAAGAAGAGTCAATTACCAAAGGCCAGTGAGTGTGGACAAGTGCTCTCAAATTGGATAGGGTCTGCCTATACTACCCTATGAATACACTAAATGATGCTAAGTTGTTCACTTTAAATCAATTTATAACATGTCACAATGACTTTTTTATTTATAAAATAGCAATAGATATTTAGATAAAACAGAAATGCTTCAAAGTGTGAGTCCTTTCAAAAGCAGATGGGTCCTGTATATCTAGACATACCATGTAATACCCTAAATGAAAAAAAAATGACAAAGAGGTAACACAACATATATTTTTAAAACTTCCATAAATCAATATAAAAGGCAGACATTTCAACAGACAACAAAAAATGTGGCTTAACCATATGCAAGATTTGAAAGTGGAATGGTCAATGACATATGCAAAAGTTTTAATCATGAGAAATCCAGATTAACACTCTAGTAATCAGTGAAATAACTAAAATGAACAATAATAAGTGTTGACAAAAAATGAGACAACAGGGCCTCTTGGATATTACCAGAGACAGGTTGAATCATTATATGCACCCAGGAAACACTTCAGCTTCATGACTGTCAGTGACCCCACAACACTCTTGTGAAGATTCCCCACAAGGGTGTGAATACACACACTAAGTGGCTAACAGAAACACTTGTGATGACACTTTCTGTAAAAGCCAGGACCCAGAGAAAGCCCAAAGAGCCCAAAGGGATAAATGCTTTTTACATGGTCCTACAGTGAATATTCCTGTGCACCAATTTTAACAAACAAATTTTAACCATAAGCAATAACATGAGTGAATGTGGGGAAAATGAAGCTGTATAACTAGACATCACACTGTGGGTAAATGGGTCCAAAAGCTGACAAGAGTAAATTGTAATGTTAGAGATTTGTTCTTATGCCATAAGGCTAATTGTAAGAACAATGAGGATGTCACCACCAGGAAAGATCAGCTTTTTGATGGTTGCCTTTCCTGGGGCAAGCATTCTGAGGTGCTATCCATGGGTGTGAATGGCTTTACATGGATGCTTTATTATAATTCTTCAAGCTGTGCTTTTTATGTTGCACATCTTTGTTGTACATCTAGGTGTCTGGTAGTTCTCAATGGAAACTGGTTTTTATGGGCTGGAAAGAGGGCTTGGTGGGTAAAGCACCTGTCACACAATAGTGAGGACTGGAGTTCAAATCCCTAGTAACTATGCAAATTCTAGATGGATCTGATGGCCTTCCTTAATGCTAATACCCATCATTGAGAGATGGAGATGGGGGTTCCAGAATCAAGCTAGACTTGCTGAATCACTGGTTTCAAGTGAGAAGGTGGAGAACAATTGAGAAAGACACCTTATGTCAACCTCTGGCATACACACACATGTAAACACACATACACATAAAACATATACATGCACATTCAAAAACATGTACCCATAAACATGCAAACATACATACACATATGCCACGTACACAGAAAAGGAGAAAGTTTTAAAGCAACGTCAAGGGTTCTAAGCAGTGGGCTACTATTTGAATGAGGATAGATAAGCCTGGGTGTGTTTTTCTGGCATGGACATAAAGCAATATGAAAAAGCATTCAGAAGAACCTTGAACAATGGCTCCTCTAGCACCTGGCATCTGCAAGATTTGTTTCAGTGAATGCTTTTGTAAGGTCTGAATTTTTAACATGTTTAAAATGTATAATGTCAGTCCTCTGAAGTGCTTTGCCACAACAAACATGAACAGTCCATTTAGAGATAAATATTTAAATTGTGGTTACTAGAGCAGCCTTTGTTCTTTTACTAGTTTATGAGAGGAGGCTCTTGGTAAAAGGTGCTCCCTTATGGGTTTCAGGGAAGCAAAACTTCAGACAGAACAATGGCAAAATCTTGGAAGGCTAAACTCATCTTCCTCTTTGTTGCCCTCCCTTTTCCTACAAGTATACTGAGGAGCACTCACAGGTGATGGCATGGTACAGGGATAGATGATAAGGTAGATACAGGGACAGACAATGAAATGTGACAGATAATAAAATGGGATAGATGATGGAACAGGGACAAAGACATGGACAGATAGGGCAGCTAGGAACAGGGATGGATGCTGGATCAGGGACACAGCTAGGTGATGAGTTGAATACATGGCCAGATGATAGAGCAGGGATAGGGCAAAATGATGGGCTTGCTTCCTTCTGGTCCCTGCATTGTGTTAGAAACCTGCAGTCTCGACCCTGTTGGGCCATGCCCAACCCCCACCTTTTTAATAGCAACAAGAGGTGGGAATGTTGGGGCTCAGCAGTCTGTGGACTCCACCTCTGGGTGGGATGCCTATGGCCACATAATCACTACATCAGGCTTTACCTAGCTGTTCAAGCTTTTACCTGGCTGCGCAGGGGACCCGGTTATGCATGCGCAAGCTCCCCTTTTAAAGCAAGCTCGCCAAGCGCACCTCTCTCTTGCCTCTTGCTCCTGCTCTTTCTCTCTTGCTCTCTGGGGCCCCTTCTGTCTCTCTCTCTCTCTCCACTTTCGGTTGGCCACCAGCTACCCCCCTTTTCCTCTCCCCTCTCTCAATGAACTCCGCGTGGGCGCTGAGTCTCGTGTTGGTGTTTCTTAGGCAATAGCAGCTGCAAAAGAACAACACCTTGGCTTGACCCGAGCGGTCATTGTTCACCCAAGCACAAGAATCATCAACATTAAAGACTGTGATTGACTCAACACCCACCATCATCTCTATCACATCAAGGAATAATTACTAAGAGAATGAGAAGAAGGCACTGCTGTGAAATAGTACTTTAACTATGTAAATGTGTGTTAATTTTGTTTATACTGTATTTGTTTAACTATGTAAAGATGTATTGCTGTTTTACTTTACCTGCCTAAGGCACTTGATTGGTCTAATAGAAAGCTGAATGGCCAATAGCTAGGCAGAGACAATAAGTAGGAGGAGAAATCTAAGCTGGAGAGAAAAATAGAAGAGAGGATGAGAAAGAGAAAAAGGGAGACACTTGGGGCCAGCCAGACATGGACTAGGACATACAGAATGAAAAAAAAAAAAAAAAAGGTAAAAAGCCTGGAGGCAAAATGTAGATGAAGGGAAACAGGTTGATTTAAGTTATAAGAGCTAGTGGAACAAGAGGAAGATAAGGCTGAGCATTCATAATTACTAATAAGTCTCTGTGTCATGATTTGGGAGTTGGTTGGCAACCAAAAAAGAAAAAAAATATCTGCTACAAGCCACAGCCTCCCCAGGATGCCTGGAGTTTCAGAGAGCACCTCCTGCTTCCACTTCCCATCTGCTTGGAAGATCAGAAAGTTCTATAATGTTCTGTATTCATACAAATATTTACTATGACATTGTCTGATACATGCCCTAATCTGTAACTATACTGTACATCCGTAGCTATGGTTAGACTCTGACTTAACATTATCAGCAAAGACACTGCATATTGTCACTGTTTAAGTCCAAGTTTTTAAGTCCCTTTTGCTAATGTTAAGTCTGGCCACTTGGTTAAGGGGTGATATCAAGCCCTCTCTTTATAAAGTCTGGCTCCTCTTGTGAGAAGTCAGCCCTCCAAAAGGTTCAGCGTGTCAATATTGTTTTAGCATCATGTGACTCTCCTTGCTTTTATCAATGAATTCATTTAGAATTCTAGAATGGCAATCACCACCTCTACACTAGCTACTTAGTGTTTCTGAAAACGTAGATGACTAAAGATAGCTGACATTTTGCATAAGCTGCACCATCACCAATTCTCAGAGTGAGGAGTTGGTGTGAAACTACCTCCAACACCGGAATGTGTTTCGTCTCCCCCAGACCTCCTCAGTCACCATTGGCTTCTGAGCTTTTGTGTATCCTAAGAATGAATCTTATACTGACACTATTGGCCCCCATATAATGGGGTGGGTGGACTCCATAAGGTCTTTTAAATCACTTTGACAGAGTTCTGTTGTCCTTGGATTTTTGTGATTCATGATCGACCAAGTCATTTTAGGTTTACATTCATTTTTACAATCTCTAAAGTACATATTTCAGAGAGAATGATATTTTAAAAGTATGATCTGGGATATAGATACTGATGTGGACTTACGTGTCCCCCTTTTAGTAGTCAAAGCTGAGATTTTTAAAAACTGAGTTGATGTTGACATTCTTGTTCCGATATAACATGACAAATTGTAGGCATATAGCTTGCATGAATTTCGTCATTATGGCTGTAAATACCATTTTGCACACCAGTGATGGGAGATGTTATTCTGTATATATGTTTCTCATACTGGTTAATAAAGCACTGTGGCCAATAGGAAACAAGATAGGCAGGGCTAGGAGACCAGGAGGAGGAAAGAGGAAGTAGTAGGGAGGAGTCGACATGTAGCCCAGGGAGGAAGGAGGACGCCAGCCGCGGCTCCCCGATAAGATGACCACGTGGAAATACTTAGATAAGTAGAAATGGGTTAATAATTAAGACAGGGCTAGCCCATAAACAATAATGGTAACTGGCCAACAGGATTGTATCAAATACAGAGTCTCAGAGTGTTATTTGGGGCTGGCGTGGCTGTGGGCCCAGACTGGCGGGCTGGCGGGCTGGTGGAAACATACACGCTACAGATGGCGCCCAACGTGGCTATAAGAACTTTCACTTAAAACTAATAAGAGCTTAAGAAATGTTTTAGAAACAAAGGAACAGAGACTAGCAAGACTTCTTAGTAGCAGCATTTTCTCGGTTGGATTTGTTTTGCTGTAGACAGAGAGTTGCGCAGCTCCTTTAAGGGAGGTTTCCAAAATTAGCATAAGCGGCAAAAAACCACCTTGCTTTTTAAGAGCTCTGCTAACAACTCATTGGTGTGTACAAGAGCTGCAATGAAGGTTTCCACTGTGTTTTAAAAAATATGCTGGCTTGGGAGAGAAAAGGAAACAGGATACAATGGTTTAAAAAGCAAAAAGAAAGTAAAATGGATGGTTGTGATGGCACACGCCATTGGTCCCAGCACTCAGGAAACAGAGGCAAACAAATCTCTGTGATTTCAAAGTAAACCTGGTATGCAGTGAATTCCAGGACAGATAAAAGTTATACAGAGAAACCCTGTCTCAGAATATGTAAAAATAGAAGTAGAATAAATAGAGTAATAAAAAAGCCACGTAAAGATGGAAAACACAGAGAAATTTTGGATACTATACGCGCTTCTATTGTCTTTAAATTATTTGATTGCTGAGAAAATAACTACTGATAAAAGAAATGCTGCTGGATTAATTCAATTTATATATTTTGAAAATGCTTTGACTCCAAAATTTAAGCCTAAGGACAAGTTACTGGGGAAAAGGATTTCTATTTTTGTTTCCACAGAAAATGAAAAGCTATGGATTCTTTCCAGACTTATGTGGTTTGATCAAGCCAGACCCCCTGAAACAATGCCCCAGATGATCCAACATTCAAAGCAGTTGAGACAAAGCCTTGCAGACTATAGCCAAGATTTCTGCGTCTTCTTAGGATCCCCATGACAGCGCCCTCTACCAGCAGGAAGTAGTTTGGAAAGAACGACGCCCAAATTCCCAAATATTATTTATAAATGTTTGTTTTCATTTATATGGACTTGGTTATAAATGGCTATAGCCACAAACAATCTTTTTAAAGGTAAAAAGGGAAATATGAATACTTTGCTTTGGAATGGATTTTCTTTTATTGATACAATTTAAGGTCAATTTTGTGATATGTATATTTCTCCTCTTGTTTAGGTATTGTGTTTCTATAACTCATTGGAAAATGTAATGTATAATTTAGTACAGATTATAGAGAGTTACCTATGATAGTTAAAACTTGGAGTTAAGTTAGTTAGGATTTCTAGATATGCAGGGATGTATTTGAGATGAATAGGCATTCTTCAAACCTTTCAAAGACCTACAGAATATGGCATTTAAAATGGTTTAGGTTTTTCTTGACAGTGAGGCACAACTGCTCCTGGTAACACCACCTACAGAAGAAAGGAAGATGGACATTGAAGAAACACATTATGGAGTTTGCTCCTAATATGGCAAGACTAGCCATTTGAGCAAGGTACTGCTCTTCTGGACTGTTTGACTTTATGTTGTAGAAACTGGACATGCAGGACCCACAAAAAGATGACTGCTGATGCAAGGTGGACATTGCTACAGGGTTCCTGCTTCATGGAAGAGGCTGCCAGACAGCCAGACAGTCTACAGGACACAGAGAAAAGTGACTGACAAACTGCCATTACAGGTGGACAGTTTAAAGTTTCCTACCTTGTTGAGGAGTCTGGACACACTATGGCCTATGGGCTGAAGATGGAACATTACAGAAGAACTTCGGGTGACTGACCAGGCAATGAGTTGTCTCTGTCATTTCTAGAGTTTATATATTATCCTTCTGTGGTCTTTGATGGAGTTGAAGACAGATGGTTATGGTTACAGTTTTCCTTAGTTAGGATTAAAGATAAGTTACATATAGGACTTTAGACTCACAAAGATAGGATAGATGATATTTTGTTTAAGTCTTACAAAATGTTAATGGACTAAATATTGTTTACTGTGATTCTTATTTGATAACTGTTGTATGATATACTTTGCTATGTTAAAGTTAAACCCCTTCTTTTACTTTAGACAGAAAAGAGGAGATGATGGGAGATGTTATTCTGTATATATGTTTCTCATACTGGTTAATAAAGACCTGTGGCCAATGAGATAGCAAAATAGGCGGGGCTAGGAGACAAAGAGGAAGAGGAAGTCAGTAGGGAGGGGTCGAGATGTAGCCCAGGGAGGAAGGAAGACGCCCGCCGCGGCTGCCCGATAAGATGACCACGTGGAAATACTTAGATAAGTAGAAATGGGTTAATAATTAAGACAGGGCTAGCCCATAAACAATAATGGTAACTGGCCAACAGGATTGTATCAAATACAGAGTCTCAGAGTGTTATTTGGGGCTGGCGCGGCTGTGGGCCCAGACTTGCGGGCTGGCGGGCTGGTGGAAACATACACGCTACACACCAGGTTCTCTTGGAAGGATAAAGACATTGTCTTAGATTAGTTTCTGTTGTTTTAATAAAATAACCTGACAAAAAAAACCCAACTTACTTCCAGATGACAGTGCCTCACTTCCAGGAAGTCACAGAAGCAGGAGCTTGAACCAACTGGTCACGTTATACCCACAGTCAAGAGCTGAGAGAGAAATAAATACTTAATTTCTTGCTTGTATCTGCTAAGGTGAACTTCTCCACTCTTATTTATATGGTACAGGATTCCTTGCCTAGGGAATGACACCACTCCTAGAGGACTGGGTCTTTCTGGTCACTAAAACTATTTT
Source organism: Cricetiscus sungorus (assembly GCA_030556225.1). Classification (NCBI taxonomy): domain Eukaryota; kingdom Metazoa; phylum Chordata; class Mammalia; order Rodentia; family Cricetidae; genus Cricetiscus; species Cricetiscus sungorus. Next base: position 94,590,826 of record JANBXA010000007.1, read on the forward strand.
CTCATGTTGTATATGTTCATATTTTCTAAGCAAATCAGGCAATCCCAGTTGGTCTTGGTCCATCTTTGTCTAGATTAGCCTTCAAACCATTTTCCTGTCTTGAGGTGCAAAGGTATTGTATTATGGTGCAGGGTTATGCTTATCTTGGGATACAGGAGAATGCCTGTCTGGCTGCTTCCCAGGACAGGCTTTTTTTTTTTTTTCTTGTAAATCCCTAATAAGTTGGCTCAGGAGGACTTTTCTGCATAGGCTTACATAATCTATTCAACCAGCCCCTGTTTATTAGCACTGGGATAGACTCCAGTAGTCTATTATTACCAAAGAGGGCATGGCTTATGAGATGGACAAGTGTTTGTTTAGTAACAGAGGTTTGCGTCAAGATAGCCTTTTAGAATTGACTAGTTTGGTCATGAGTAGATGATTTTTCTAACTCATCTTTTGTGACCCACCAGAAATATACAAGGACCTACTCATCTGCCAGCTTTCCCACCAAGTATATCACCTACACCCCCCATGCAATCCTGAATAGTAAATGACATTTCAGTGTTGTCTAATCTAATCTGTATTTTAGATGTTTTAAATCCGAATTTATAGCTGTGCTTTTTTAAAGAACTTTTTATATGTGAGCATATTTGATTAATATTCATATCACTGACCACAATGCCTGTCAGAGACAACTTAAAGAGAAAAGATTTATTTGGGCTCATAGTTGCAGAGGGCTTTAGTCCAGCCTTCCAGGAAAGCCTGCCGAAGCCGCTCAGTTCACATAGTGGAAGCTATTGACAACAGGGTGGTCTAGGAAGCAGAGGCCAGGTGTCACTTTCAGATGCCCATCACTGGTGATCCTCTTCCTCCTGGTAGACCCTACCATCTATGAATTCCACAGCCTCCTAAACTGGAGTGACCAGCTGAGGACCATGTATTGAAAACACACGCCTGAGTGGAATTCAGATTCAAGGATACAGATATCTCCTCCCAGAAACCATAAAATTATTATCATTGCTACTTCATACCTGTAAACTCACTACTGTTATGAATAGTAATGAAAATACATGATATTTCTGATGGTCTTACGCAACCCCTGTAAAAGGGTCATTTGACCCCCGAAGTTGTCATAACCAACAATTTGAGAACCACTGCTCTAGAGTCATATGAATACTGCACATGAAGTATCAGACTGACAGCACTTTCTCTCATAGGGTTAGTGCACAGGGACAAAGTTTTCCTGGTGATACTTTGGAGGACATTTTGGAGATGCAGGAGATTGTGACCTCTAATTTGAACTTCAACTATATTAAAGAAAAATAAGTTATAGAGGCTATTAAGAGCCCTTTCCATGAGCCTAGTGTCCTGATAATACCTTTGTGAGCATTCTTCCTACCAAAGTTGTGCAGTAGACAATAGAACTGTTTTACACCGGCAAGGGTACTGAGACCTGTACAATTTAGGGAACATGGCCTAGATCCTTTAGCTAGCCAAGGGCTAGAGGCAGAATTTGATTAATGTGACCAAATTAATGTGACCCTGAAATCTAACCTTTTATGTAATACTCACATCCTACTCTAAAGGGGAATGTAGTCAGTTAGAAAGAGATTTTCCAATAAGAGCGTGTTCAGATCCACCCACATCCAACACAGAAGCCTGTTGAAACATCAAGTTACAGGGGCCTGTGAGAAAGACATAAAGGACCCAGCTTTCTGGGGACTCTGCTCCTTCGTTACAAGGGAATTCAACACTCTTCCTTAGGACTGGAGCAAGACTGTGGCTCCAGGATGATGTAGGGCTAAAGGCAGTATTTATGGACCAACAGTGGGTTCTTGGGGATGGGAGCCTTGGGTTCTCAAGACAGCCAGCAGGAACACCATGCCGAGCCAGTTTTTTTAGTCATTTCTTTTCCCAGGGCTGTTGGACATGAAGAGCTGGGTGGTGTTCCCAGCCAGCCTGGGACTAGATATTGCTTTCAGCTCTCATCTTGAGCTTATGGCTTTGCCCTCATGGCAGTGTCTCCATCCACAGTCCAGAATGGTGATACTGCTGCTTATGCTTCCAGCTGTACACTGACCTCATGCTGCTGCCTGAACACAGTGCCACTCAAGAAAGTTTCCTCGTCATGTTTTGGTTTTGTTCCCAACCATCCTCTTTTGAAATTGCACAGACTGGAACATCCATGGTATTGCAGCGAGTCTTTCTACCTTAGGAAATTAGGCAGGCCACACTTTTCAGGTACAAGAGGGTGGTGGCCACAGCTCATTCTCTATGAAGGCACGGCAGTTCACCAAGTGTCTATGCCTGCCTCCTTCTCAGTTGTCATAATCACTGAGAATGATAAGTGTCAGTTTTTTGTTTTGATTTTGATTTTGAGACAGAATCTTCCTATGTAGCCCTGGATGGCCTTGAACTCACTGTGTAGACCAGGCTGACCTAAAACTTTCACAGATCCACCTGTCTCCTCCTGCAGAAGGCTGAGATTAAAGATATGTGCCACCATACCCAGCTGGAAGGTGTCATTCTTATTTCTCTTTTGAATCACCATTAGGAGTTTAATGGGAACACTCAGACCTCCTTTGGCAAAGAAAAGCAAAGAACCCAATTCACATTCAAAGATCATTCTCAGGTCTAGTTTCCTGCTCGTCAGCAAAGCTTGGAGAGACTTACTTATGCTATCACATTTTATTCCATCTTGACAAAAATATGGAGATAGGAAGCATTTACAAAACACACACACAACACTGCAAATTGGACTCCATCCTGATGATGGGAAAAGGAAGGCTCAGCAGAGCTAAGAAACCTGCCCCTAGGAAACAAATGAGTAGGGTGGGAGGTGTGGCATTCCCCAGGGTCCTTCAATCTCCATCAGGCACTCAGTCTTCATCATTCACCTGTCCACTTGCTGAAGAGTTCAAGGAAGAGTGTTAAGGCTCATCATCTTGCAACCATCACCTCTGTCAAGAACGGGACTTTGTCATACTCTTCTGAGAACCTCCATCTACCCCATTCCCGTCACAAACCTCCTTGCTCTGAAAGTCACTGTTAGCTGACTTCTGTGAGTACTGTCATGAGAGTGTGGATGTGCTTGCCACCTACCTGTTGGGATACAGGCTTGTTTGGTTCCGAGTATGCTTTAAATTTTGTATAACTGACATATCTTCCTTCTTTCTCCCTCCCGTCCTCTTTCTTTCTCTTCCTTCCTTCCTGTTTTCCTTCCTTGCTTGTTCTTTCTTTCCCTCCCTCCCTTCCTCTCTTTCTTTCCTTCCTTTTTGTTTCTTCCCCTTCCATCCATCCCTTCCCCCTCTCTTCCTTCCTTTTTCTTTCCTCCATTCCTCTTCTCTTTCTTTTATTTTTCTTTCATTTTTCTTTCTTGTCCCCACTCCCCTCTCTCTCAGTATTTATTCAAGGTCATTTTTTTTTACCCATTCCCTTCTCAGTCACCTAGGAAAGCATTGGGTTCCATACAAGGTTATACACTCTTACAGCTTGCACACAGAAGAACCTAGGGCGTTTGAGTTATAGCTCTCCACAGGATGGGCTTTGTGTGGTGTTGCTGCTGCTCTTGATAGTGCTGCTGCTGATGGTGATTGTAAACTGCTGATGATGGTGATGGTAGCTTGGCCTGTGCCTAGTTCTCTGCAGTTCCTACAATTTGGCAGCTGAATCTGATTGAGTATAAACCCTTTGCCAAGACTGCTGGTTGTGTTCTTTCATCAGGGCTGCAGGAGATATGATTTATGCTGTTTTCAAATTCTAGCAGCCATCATGTTCCATACCCAGATCCAACAATCCATGGGCTGCAGAATGGTGAGTCCTGTCATTTTATGTGTATGGATTCCCTGGGAAGAAATGCCATACTTTCCCCATATGATAAGCAGTTCTCTTGTGGGCATGGTTCTTACAAGAAAGGAAGAAGAAATGTAGGATTCACCTTTCTTTTTTCTCTTAGAAATCATAACAAAATTATTTCTCTCTTGGTATGGAACAAATGATACTTTTTAAAGTAGTTATGAAGTAATAGGTTTAAGCACAAGTTTTGGAGTTTGAACCGTGTGTGTATGGGCACACGTGTATGGGCGTCCAGAAAGGGATGTTGGGTCCCCTGGAGCTGGAGTTACAGGTGGCTATAAGTTGCCCAAACCTGGATGCTGGGAGCTGAATTTAAGTTCTATGCAAGAGAAGCTGACACTCTTCACTGCTGAGCCATCTCTTCAACCCCCATTGTACCTCTTCTTATTGAAGCTGATTTTAATGTTCTGTGTTCTTCTAGAGAAATTATCCCTATCAGTCTTCTGGTTGTTCTGGGTTATGTAACATTCCACACATCTGTTCTAGGAATGGAATTTATACTTTCTCTAATACCTGTACTTCCATAGAAAATGATATTTTGAGACTATAATCATGTTTCTATTGTTGCTAATAGGTTTTTATGGCTACAGTGAACAGAGTTGAAATGTATTATATATGTTTGCATATGTATGTGTGTATGAGTCTATGACTGCATTTGTATTTGTATGTGCATTTGTATTTGTATGCATATATATGTGGTGTGAGTACATGGCTGAATGTATATGTATGTATGTATATATATATTTATGTGTACATGTTTATGTATACAAAACTGTATATTTATGCGTATGTATGTGTGTGTGTGTTCCCTCACTTCCTCCAAACACATGTATAATAACTTGGAAGCTCCAGCTGCTGTTAGAGTCCTGGCTCCAGGGCTGTGATGGTTTGTGCTGTTGTATGGAATACCCTTCCCTTTGCATTAAGGGTCTTGGTTGTAAGGTGCCAACGATGAGGAAATGAGAACTCCAGCCCTTACCTGTTAGTTCCACCTCCACTGCCATTTCTAATGACAGCAGGCCCAGTTTCATCACCAGTTTGCACTGTTGGGTACATCTCAGTTCCTTCATCGCATACACTCTGCAACGGCCCTTGCCTATAATGAAAATTCTCTCTCTGCTCTGTCCTATTTCTCATGTTATAGGGAAACATACTCTTAACGCTCATACATGTGGTAAAATCTCTGGCATAGAGTGCCTAGAATTTGTTTCCTTCCAGTCCCCTCGGGAAGCTCTTCTGTGAACAATACCTCTGCCATCTTTTCTATGAGTAGCCCTTTGTTTGTGCTTGTGCTTACAGAGCAGATTTGCTGTGTTGTAAAATCCCGGCTCAGCTTCCTTCCTTGCTTCCTGCCTTCCTCCCTTCATTTTCCTTCTTTGTCTTCTTTCCCAGCTTTTTCCTCTTTTTTTTGGGGGGGGGTCTGTGACTTTTAGCATTAATTGTTAACTTGATAAACATCAACCTGGGAAGAAAGTCTGGGTAAGAGGCTGTCTAGATCAGCTTGGCCTGAGGACATGTTTTAGGGGGTGTTTATCTTGATTAGGGGAAAGACCCAACCCTTGTGGGTGACATGTTTCTTGGGCAGCGTATCCTGAATTGCATAGTGTAGAAAAAGAGCTGAGTGCTAGCATGCATGCACTAACGCGTTGCTCTCTGCTCTTGCCTACGGACAGTGTGAGCTGTTGCCTCAAGTTCCCCCACCTTGACTTTTATCATGGGAACAGGAACAAGATTAAGACTCGGGCTTAAAATGTAGCCCAAACTGACCTCCAACGGTGATGAACTTCCTACTTCTGCCCCCAGAGTGCCCATATTACAGGCAGGCACCACAATCCCTGACCATTTTTCCTCTAGATGATTCAAAGATGTTATTTAATTTTCTTCTGGCATAAAACAGTGCTGGGAAAAAATCATTTTATAATAATCTAATTTCATTTTATTTTTGAACCACATTTTCTTCCTGCCTACATAGCTAAAAAATTTTTTTCTTTTAATAACTGTAGTAACATAAGTGAAACAAATTTTATTTGTTGTTCTGTGTCATTATTCTTGGGTAAATAGTATGCTCTTTCAATAATTAGTTTCATATGTTTTCCTCGTTCTCAAAGAAGTCTCCTGTGTTGACTCAGTCATACATATTCTGTATCTTTCGTGCCCTGTACTTCTCTTCCTAGGGTTTTCCTATATGGCGCCTTCTATCAGCATCCTCAATTGCGTTTAATAGCCTTCATTCCTTCTTATACCTAAGAGCTATTTTTATCAAACAATTTGCTTATTTACTCTTGCAGTCTTCTAGCCTAATCTTCATTTTAAATTATGTTAGTTTTTTTTTTTTTTTTTTTTTTTGGTTAGGCGTTTATTGAGTTTTATCACCTCATCCTGAGTCTAACTCTGATTAACACTGCTACTTTTTTTCTTGGGTTATCTTCTTACTGTTTCCCCACTCATTTGGGACTATTTTTTCTTACCATGGTGTAGAGAATATTTTCTCTGCCTTTCAGGATGCTATTCCGTGCCTTAACAGATATTTAACATGGGGTTTGTTTCCAGACTTCAGAGGGAGGCTCCGATCAGATGAAGTTTTTCTGGCTGTATATTATTCCTCTTTCTGTTTCTTTCATGTGTTCTTCAAAATGTGGCTCTTTGATTTCTGTTTTTTTCTTTTCATCATGTTCAGGCTCTTTCTCCACCATTGCAATTCTCTCTCTCTCTCTCTCTCTCTCTCTCTCTCTCTCTCTCTCTCTCTCTCTCTCTCTCTCTCTCTCTCTCTCTCTCTCTCTCAATTTTGCAATCCCAGAGTCTCCTTTTCTGCTCAGTCTTAGATGTGATTCTAACAACACTCTCACCATGACAGGCATTCTGAGGGGGGCAGCTCTGAGACTTCATGGATCCCAGGAGCTTTCAACCCTGCCAACTCAGCACTGGTGCCACTAGTCCCAAATGCCCCGATTTTTCACTCTTTGTCATGCTATGAGCCCCAGGGGAGGTCAGCTGGCTGTTGGTGGGGGAGGGATCCTGTCCTTGGGCCTTTCTTCTTTGTCCCTCAGTGGTGTGGAGAGTGGTGTGGGGCCTGGGTAGACTCGACACCTTTGTGCATCGGTGAGGCTGGAATATTTTGCTGCCTAGTATTGTTGCCAATCTCATCCCTGGTTTGAACTTTCTGCCTCTGATTCCATGATTCTGGGATTGCACTTTTGATCTTTTTGAAAAGAAGAAGAAATTATGAATTATTTTAGATGAATAAAAAATAAGGAGATTAAGATAGCTACTACAAAGTCATTGTCTAGCTTGTGAAGGGTCACAAATGCAGCAGAAAACTGCTAGGCCCTCCACTTCAGATACATTCCTTGCAACTCCACACAAACCCTGCCACTCCCACAATCTCTAATCAATAAACGATGATGAGCTAGTCACAGAGTAGACACACAGCCTAAAGGTAAATGGCCAGAGTCACAAGTAAAGGGGGGAGGGTTCCGTGTACACATAGGTATCAGTTGGGGTAGGCTTCCAGGACTCTGGTGTTCGCCCCTCTATAAAATGTACATTTCTATTTCTACTGATCACATGGGTGTCTGCTTTAATACCTTACTTTCCACATGGGAAGCCTATAACCTTACCAGTGATCTGTAGCTTCCACCAGGGAGACCTCCCAGTTCCTCCTAATTCACTGGACTTGGAATTTCCAGTCCACCAGTATTGGTATTTCCCATCAGAAACATAGACTTTTCTTACACTTTCCGGTTTGTAATTTCCACAGGTTAATATGCTTCACACCAAGGGAAAAAAAAACCATAATTACTTTGTACCAAGCTGTAAAGAGCTTTACCGACTCAAGAACATAATCATTGCTGTGTTGTGAGCACAGCAGAGCTGATTCTTATTTGTGATCCTGAGTTATTATGCTGCAAGTCTGCAAAATTATTTAGACAGAAATAATTATACCCATGTACTTGGATCTGGAGAATCACAGATTGCAGTAAATTGGAAAGTCTGATCATATATATATATATATATATATATATATATATATATATATATCCTGTTTTTGCTCTATCTTTCCCTGAGTCATTTATCCCTTTCCTTGCGAACTTTGATTCACTTAACTGCTTGTTTTTGAAGGTTCTTTTTTTTTTCTTTCTCAAATCATATTTTAACAAGATGTAAATTAGGAGTATCAAATAAGATCCATCCATCTTGGCTGTCTTCTAGAACAGTAGGTGATTATGTGGGCCTTCATTCCTACCTTTAGACACCTACTCCACACTCAAGTCAAGCCAAGAGACCCATTGAGGACCTCAAGCAATTCTAAAGAAGTAATTAGTCCCTTAATGAGATATGTGATTTTCCTTTCCAGAATTCCCACAATGTTCACGAAGTTCTGTGGGGTCTGCCTGTCCTTGTGAGTCTTGATACAGAGAAGCATAACTTTTCCTTTATCTCCTCTTCTTCCTTTCAGATGTTGACCAGACGTAAGTATGTATCTTCTGATACTTGTGCTTACTAACTCTTTCTCTAATCTCAACCATTGCTGACCTCCATGTCTATCTATCTGGAATGGCATGGCTCCCTCTCTTCTTATGAATCTATAATGAACTTTCCTATAAAACTACAAAATCTAACTGACTTAGTGGGGCCCATTCTATATGGATAGATACCTTTGCTCAGCCTAGACACAGGGGTGTGTGTTGGGGGAATGCCTTGGTCCTGCCTCAACAAGAGGACGGAACAGACATGGACTTCCTAGGGGAGGCCTTACCTTCTTTGAGGAGCAGATGAGAAATGGGGTGGGGGAGAAAGTGGGGTGAGTGGGAGGAGAGGAGGAAGGGGAACTGTAAAAATAAATTAAAAATATTTTAAAGAAAGCAATAATCAAACAATCTCTACTTGAGGTCAAATTCCACAGCAAAGCCCCTCTGTTATGAAGGTTATGGTGCAATGGCTGAGCCTGAGAGTTGCAGCTCCCTCCTGTTGGGGCCTCCCTGGCAGATGTAGAAACTTGGGAAATATTTTTGTGCTTTCAGAACATCATTTCTTTATCTATGCAATGGAGTTGGTAGTATTGGCTTTATTCATTTCGAGTCCCATACTGTGTAATTGGTAGGATATAGGACATTGTCAGGGTAATTAAGAAGTGAGAACCTCTGACCTCAGGGATGTGCAAAAGGTATCTGAACTTCCCAAATAGAGCTTGGTGTAACTCAGTCACCTTCAACTTTGGCTGCTCTCTCTAGGATTTTCTAGCACAGCTCTAAAAATTGGCAAAGCCCTGGCCTTACCACAGGGATTTTGGCTACAGTGTTGAGAAGGAAGGTAAGCTATCACCATGTTGTTCAAAAGTTCCACAGTGACTCAAGTGTTTCCTGGGATGCCTGGTTGGATTGGTGATGAGGTCCTGAAATAGCTTACCTTAAAGTGAATTAATCCTGCGTCAGGGGGAGGGCCCCAATGCTGGCTTTGGCTAAGTATCAATCAGTGATGCCCAAATAAGGCTTTGCTCAGTACCATCCCAAATAGTGTTTTAAAAGATAAGATTTCTCAGTAAAATCCCATCTGCCAAATAAGAACAGAGAGCAGCAGAGACCAGAAATCTTATTATTTTTTTTTTTACAATTGTTATGAGGTTCTGATTATGGAAATATCAACCGAGAAGAGATACTGCTACCAGAGAGACTGTTTACCAGGAAAACGATGCTGTATATGTGTGGGGGTGGAAGTGGGGGTGGTCTCGATCGCTGTCTTGCAAACAACAATGAAAAGGAGGGTGAACTTGAATGGGCTGTTTACAGTCATGCTAAATCATGACTAGCACAGACCAGGGCAGGCACCTGGCAGGTCCCTGCTGGAGAACATCAATGAATCCAACGCTGAGACCTTTACTTTCTGGAGCCAGTTGAAGATTGTTGGGAGTATTATATTTTTTTCTTCTTTTGGTATTCTCAGAGGAAAACAAACACATAACATCTTTTCAAATGTCTTTCATTTTTAACATTTATTTATTTTATGCTGGACATAATTATACCTGCCTTTTTAAAAAAAATAATCTTTCTTGAACATGCGCATTTATATGCACGCGTCTCCAGTTCTCAACAACATGGAGTTACCTGAGTCATCTTGAGCAGACAGCATTCGTCCTTCGCTGGACCAAAGCCTCCCCTTCCATCGTTTGAGCTAGGAGGTATATTTCACAACTACAAAAGGGTGCTGCTATTTCCCAGCATCCTGAGACTTAAGGACTAGACTTTTCCCATCAGTTGCTTCTTTGTAACAGTGAAGAGTTAGTGGGTGTTCATTTTTCCAAGTCTTTCTTGAGGAGCTGAGGTGACAGGGACAGTGGGAGGAAAATATGACTTTCTGAGAAAATGTCTGATGAAACAATATGTGACAAGGTTTTAAGTGTCCCACTCGATCATACCTGGAAATTCATTATTTGAAAGACCTGTGACATTTACAACAGGGATCACATGATCCCTGGGAGGGTCTGGCTGTTCTCCTGGAGTGACATAAATCCTTTTTGGGGATAGCCTCATGGAACAAGGGTAGGAACCAGTCCTGCTCCTCGCTGTCCACACGTCTTCTACTAATTCACTTCAAATCTCTGCTTGAGTCAAAGACCCAAAGATGCACACATTCATTCATTCATTCATTCATGCATGCATGCATGCATGCATGCATGCATACATACATGCAACAGCTGTGCCTTTCATGGTCCTAGGCATCACTCCAGGGTATGGTGAGCACTAAACTTAATGTTTATGTTTCTCAAGGCAGAAATACCTGCTGTTGGGAGGTCAGAACATTTACGTTGTGACCTCACCTTAAGAGAGACTATATATACATTACTTTTCTTATTGGTATGACCTAGTATCTGTCAAGAAGCAACTTAAAGGAAGGAAGGTATATTGTGGCTAGCTCATGGTTTGAAAGAACGGTCCATGATAGATACTCCTAGTCACAACTATGGGAACTCACTATATTTATATGTGCTTGAATCAGGAAGCAGAGAGAGGGTTAGAGGCCAGAAATTTGGCAGGGTTATATAAACCTCAAAGCCTACCCCCAAGTGACCCACTTCTTCCAGCTGGGCTACACAATCTCTCAGAACAGCATCACCAGCTGAGGATAAAACCTCAGACATATGACCCGGTGGGTGGCATTTCATATCCAACCCCACAAATAACGGCCTGTGCTCTAGTGGTATGTCTGCACTTTGTATTCTCAGGAGAAAGCAAACATAAACTCTTTTCAAACTGTACTGTCCCTCAAGGTACAGTTTGCTGAGCATGTACATGTCCAGGTCTCAGCAGTGTGGAGTCCCAGCTTTCAGCCATTTTGAGCTGAAAGCATCTGCCCTGCTAGGACCCAAAGGTTTGTAGTGTGCTTGGACTTTGGGGACAGAGAAGGGTAGAAGTCCATGTTCAAGCATATCCTCTGAAGTGTGTTTGGTTGAGGCAAGGGTTTTATGACAGTCTAGGGATGACCTCGAACTTTTGGTCTTCCATCTCCACTCCCTGAGTGCTGGGGTCACAGACACACACTATCCCCAGTTTATGTGGTCCTGCAGATCAGATTCGTGGCATTGTGCATACTCACTCTACTAACTGAGCTACATCCCTAGCCCCTCTTCTGAAGTCTTGAGAAAGTGCCTGAACAAAGACCAGCATCATCACCTGCACAGTGGGCTTGGTAAAATATCTGGATGTCTTATTTGTGAGCTCTTATCAGACAATGCAGGAAGCAACACAATTCCCAGGAGGAAAAACATCATGCCTTTGTTATCATAACATATCAGTTGTGAGGTTATAAAACATGCATTTAAAAAGCATCATTTACAAAGTTTGGCAGCTCACCAATTAATCAACACCTCCAAGAGATGATCAGACGACTTTAGAGTATAGGACATCATTCATGACAATGGGAATTGTTGAAGGGTTAATGTCACTGAAAACAAATGGGAGCTGTTCCAGTTAGAAACATGGTGTGATCCAATCACCAGAGCCCTGCACCAAAGTCACAGCGAAGGAGCTCTCAGCTGTTCCCTGTCCTAAATATGATCCAAACTGACTTAATTACTCTTGGGCAGTCCTGGAAGTCTCCTTTCTCCTTGTTTCCAGCTTCTTTAGGTAGCAGTGTAGACACCACACCAGGGTAGAAGAAAGCCCTCTTTGTCATTCAGTACCAGATCTGGGGCCCTACATGAACTGCATTTGCCTTTCATGGCCTCCTTGGATGTGGCAGATGTGTGGAACCCTGAGCTTATATGGCTTCTGGGGTCTGACTTCTCATCTCCTCTCATGCTTTAGATTTGGATCCTCTGGTTCCTCTTTAGGTCTGTCTGCATCCATCGTGAGAGAAGTAATACTATCTCATATGCTTAATGCTCCATAGATGTACACAGAGATCCAGCATCTAGAGGACAAGGGTCTGGGGAAGCTAGAACTCCTTCTTTGCCCCGGGGAGAGGGAGTTGGAGACAGCTTCCCAACCTCCTGGTGATCTCCAGCCCCATGGCTTGCCTTTGCTCTGGATTTTGACTTCAGCATCAGATGTGAGCTGTAGAATCTTTGGGGATCCATATTCCTAAATTCATGCTGGAACACTCTGGTCTTTGTCCTGTGACCAGCCAGCAAAGCTTTATCCTCTTTTATGCAGAAACAGCTGAGCCTCTTCCTAATCTGTTCTATGTGGATCAACTCTGTGGCCTTATCTCTCAAACTTCAGCCTTTGATTTGTTCAAATGAAGGTGTTTGGAATTCAAATAAGTCTCTTCTCTCTCAGGAGCCTGGTTCCAACAACAGTATGCCTTTCAGGGTCAGCATCAAGCCATCCTCTCTCATCTCTTCCCAGGAGCTCTGGACGGAGCTGGGATTCATTGGGAATCTCAGGAAGGATGGATCTATGGAGGTTTCTCTTCCTCATTACAGCAGTGGGAATCCACCTTTGCACATGGGTGTCCTGTGTATGTCAGCTATCACGATCCATAATGACTGCATGAAAGACTGGGTGGAGAAAATGTCACACTGTAATGACACAATCTATTAGTGATTGACACCTGTCATAACCTTGAATGGTGTGAAGGCGACTGTGGAGCCAAACTAGATATTCTTGCCTATTTCATAAGTACTTTACTCACTGATCATCATAGCAGTGTCTTCACAGATGTATGTTATTTTGGTCACTAAATAGTAGTAAGTAGAATTGAAGTGTCTTTTTCTACATACAAAAGCCCTTAGAGAGCCACCTTGCATGGTTTCTGCCCTCTCTTCACTGAAGAAAGCCCCAAAGGACCTGACCAGTGACCGTGGTTAATGTCTTTCTGCTGAGCATCCCTCACCTCACCTCAGCTCCATTGATTCTGCCCTCGATGCAGCAAAACCACTCCTTTTAGGGTCCATGGCACTTGCAGATAGCTAAGAACCAATTTTTGTGTTTGAGCTATCCTTCCTGCAATGATTAGTTTTCTGGGACAGCATCTCTGAATTGGACAGATACGTCAGTAGTTAACAGTCTGGGGAATGAACTACTGAAAACCTATGCTCTCAGTAACTGAATTTTTACTATGTATTTTGAATCAAGCATGTGAAATAGAATGCTGACAAAGTGGTAACTGTGACTCTGGGTTAAGTGAAAATGGTAATCCTCAATTCTAACCCTGTTATGTTGAAGGATGAATGGTCTGCTGCAAGGATGCCAGCAAAGGAACTCTCCTTCCAAATGACCCACCCTTATTTAACTGTCCTTTGCAGGGGATTAGGCTAAATGAATGGATGGAGCTTAATTCTCTCCAAGCCTTCCTTTGGCCTGGCTGCTGACCAGATGTTTCACTTCAGAGTTCATCCTGGTCCTAAATACACACCAGATGGTTTAACTCTGCCCCTGACACCCCACAAATCCCAGGGGAAGGGAAGCCTATGCTTACTGATGCAATGAGTTGAACGTGTGCTTATAGTTTCCAGGGTTGCTGTGGATGACAGAGGGGCATAGTCAATGCTAAAAAGGTTTAATCAGGTTTAGCAGATTGATATCCACATTTTAGTAATGTCAGGATTTTCCTGATAATGCTGCACACTGGCAAATGTGAGTAGAACAGGGAGGAAATCTCATAGAGTATTCCTGAGCTGATCCCAGGGCACAAAGGGAGTCGTTTCCCAGGCAACAAAAATGTCTTTATATTGGTTGGGTTCAGGGTCCCTTTTCCACCTCTGTTCTCTCTGGACCTGTGGCTTTTGTTGGATGAGGGGATGTGTCTTTGTGGTGGGAGGAAGTTGGGGCTGTCCTGGCCAAGCTAGAAAGCTGCCAGCCTTCTAGCTAAGTCTCCCTTACAGATGGGTTGGGGAGGACAGTGGCTGGTCAGAGAGAGGGAGACTGAACCTGAGCCAGGAAGGTTATCACCATATTGCTCCACTGCGTATTAGAGGGTTTTAGAAGCAGATGGTGCTGTCTGCAGCCCAAAGTACAAGGGGCAGACACAACAGTGAGGAAAACTGTACTGGTTCTCTCTATCAGCAGATGGACAGGTTCTCTACTTATCACCCAGCTACAGAAGGCACTTCCAATTAGCTGTATTGGAAAGTCCAACCTGGCCTAATTATATGGCTATAAAATAAGGGGAGGCAACAGTGCATGAGGGCTCAAACATATAGGAGCAGAAAAGAACTGTAGCTCACGACATAGGTAATAATTTCAACCACAGATTTTAGAGCAGGGACATGAAGAGGAAATAAAAGGCATTCATGACAATAGACTCAAATGGTCAGCTTCAAAGAAGTCAGGACCATCTGTAGTGTGGCAGGGACCAGAATTCCTGGAGCTCAGACATGGACTCTTTGATCTCTCTTCTGCAACACCTGGGACCCTCAAGGTGAAGTACTCTAGGTCCTTCAGGTAGGCAGTGACCAAAAATGAGAGTCTCTTCAGGTCCCTTCTACTAGTCCAGGGTGCCCTGTGGTTTATATCAAGTCTGTTCTTTATCAAAGCCAATGGCACTGGACTTTTCATATTGGTTCTGGGAACCCAGGTCTTCACATTATCAAGGCAATCACATTACTAACTGAGCCATCTCCCTTATCCCTAAAAATACTGATAGAAGAGAAAAGAAGGAAGGGAGGGAGGGAAAAAGGGAGGGAGGGAAGAAAGAGGGAAGAACAAAAGAAGGAAAGAAAGCCCACTACCCAGGAAGGCCATGTGGATGGTTGCATGGGTAAGCTCTGTTGTCCAGATACAGATCTTTCTGTCACTGCGTCCTTTCCTACCCTGATGAACACACACAAGTTCTGGAAGGGGAAATTGTGTCCATGTCCATGTACATGACGTTGACTATGCCATGCATAGTGTGATTGCTATGGGGAGGTCAGAATCTGTAGGGAAGATATGATTTCCACCAATATGGATAACAGAATTATATAGAGGCAAATGGATAAAATTTATATCAATGAAAAATATATAAAATAATCCCCAGGTACTATAAAATCATTGAGAAAATGGGCACAGTGCTCTGGGTAAAGTATTTAAGGAACTCACAGAGTGTCCTTCTCTACAGGATGCTCAGGGGTAAGGGTCACAAATAGGGAAGAGAAGTGTTTTGCCAAGAGGCAGGAAAGAATGCAGGAAGACGTAGCAGGAAAATCAGAGATTAGAGCTAGCAGGGCACTGCTGGTGTGAGCATGATCTGGAGTGGCACCTAAGGGCCACTAAGAGAAAGAACCTGATCTGACTTGTAGTTCTTGGGGGGCTCTAGCTGATGGATGGAGAAGACCCACAGGAAAACAGCGATTCCAGTCAGGGACATGCTGGGATCAAGGTCAGAGGTAAAATGTTCTGACTCCAGTTCCTGATGAATGAATGAGCACTGTGTCTTGCAGTTAAATGCCCAGGTCTTGGTGACTTATGGGACTGGGGAAGGGAAGCTTTTAGGTTTTCTGTATGAGCATCTGGGTGGTTTACTTGCAGTGAGAGAGGCAGGGAAGTATGCAGAAGAACAATGTTCAGTTTTGAACACGTTAAAGTATCTCAGAGATATTCTTGTGGATATGCCAAAGACCTTGAGAGATGAAGCCTGGGATTCTAATGCCCTACAGAGACTCTTGGTACCTGGATCCCAGGGAACACTATAGGATGTGTCCTATCACCTAGTCACAAGGAAGATGGAATAAGAGTCCAGTCCTACTCTGAGCACATGCAAGAAGCAGACAGCAATAGGAAGAAGGCAATGCAGACCCAATGCTGTATAGGAGAACCCTTCCCCCTTCCAGTAGGAAGCAGTTTAGTCCCCATTCAGGAATAGAAAGGATCTACACAGTCTCACCTGGGAAAGGAGGAGGGTGAGATTAGGCTGCAAAAGTGGACCTATCAGGGCTGGAGGCATTTGTTGCCATAGTGATAAGCTCTCTCCCTCTTTCCCCAAACCACCCCCATCTTCCCACCTCCACCCTATCTCTGTCCATCTCTTTTCCTTTCCATGCATGGTCATACTATGTAGCCCAGACTAGTCTTGAATTTATGAAACTATCTTTATCTACCCATTGCTGGGATTACAGGTATGTGCCTCTAAACTGAGGGTTTTCCTTATGGTTCAAGGAGATAAGGTACCTAAATAGTCTTAAACCTTCAAATGGTGTGATAAGACCAGGACTTTTGCAAGGTCCCTGGCAGGTGTTGAGCAGGTGGCTGGAGGCAGGCTGATACAGCCACAGAGGCAGCTGTAAGAAGACTTCTCTCATGCACATGGAACAGGAAAGGCATCTGAAGCAACCAAGTGCCAATGAAGACAGCAAGGCCAGGATGGAGACAATGACCTCAGGATGTGAAGACAGATGGAGCTTGGAAGTGAAAGGTCAGAGAAGCAAAGACATTGGAAATGGGACTCTGTTGAAGCTAACATTCATAAAACCAAACCTCAGAGGGTCTAATACAGCTCAGTCACCAGTCAGTAATTTCAAACTAATTCAAATATTCTGTATCCATGAGCAGCACCTGCAGGGTGGGCAACTTCCCTCAACATATTTTTTCCAGGCTCTGGACCCTAAACATCTCCCCACATGTCCTTCCTACAGCTTTCCATGTTCCTGTCCTACCGTCTTCCAACTCCACAACACAATGCCAAGACCTAAGTAAAGACTGGGAATTTCTTGGGACATGTGAAGAAGAAAAGAAACTTCCAGAACATTTTAGAAAAAAGAAAAGTTGTTTCTTTAGGTGAGCAATTGAACTCTCTGTGCCTAAGTTCTCTCTGGATAGCAGAGACCCCTCTTGTTACTCAGAAAAAGAGTAAGTTCTCAGAGAGAATGCAGCAGCTGGCTTCATTGGCTGAAAATGGAATCTGCAGAGATGATAAACCCACCCCAACATTTGTTCCTGTTCACTCGTGCTCCATGCAGTATTTGTTAAGGAATCACCTCCAGCAATAGAAAGCCAAATCCAAATCCTGTTAATCTTTCATGCATCTCTCTATTGTCATTTCTCTTACTGAGCACACATGCTCACTTGCTTTCTCACCTCCATTTCTCTGTTCTGACACAGTTCAAGACCCATGCCTATGGAATGGCATTGCCCATAGTAGACTGAGTCTTCCCACATCAGTTAAAGCAATCAAGATAATCCCCCATAGACATGCTGACAGGCCAAGCTGATGTATATGATAGCTCATTGAAACTTTCTTCCCAATTGATTCTAGGTTGTGTCAACTCTACAAATGAACCATTACAGGCTATATTTAATTCCATCATTGTGTTGTTGTCATGGGGAAACTGCACCAGGACTATTATATAGGAACAAGGATGCCAGAAGCTAGCTGAGCTTCATGGACAGGGAGCCATCTGTGGATTAGACCACCAGCTTGGAAATAATACAGGATGCCAACAGCATAGAAGAGGCTTTTTTAAAAGAGTAAAGCTGACTATGAGCTATGAAATGCTGCTGGAGAGGGTACTACATCAACTATCCAAATCACAAATTAGTTCTCCAACTTGAAAATAGGAGCTGAGAATATCAAGAGTTATAAGTGATGTGAGTCATAAAATTCTTGTTTAGTTGTGCTGGACACAAGATGGTTTGCATGACACAGCTACAAGAAGTGGATGCATCTCCCAGGAATACCTGTGTAGTGCGTGTGCACACACATGTGTGCACACACAAGGTCAAATTTCCACTGTGCTATAAAAATCAGAAGTTGTCAAATTCTCAGGTCTCTATTAGAGTTTGCTTAGAACTCACCATGTAGTACAGGCTGGCTCAAACTCATGATGAGGCTCTTCTCCTATGTTGACTTCCCAACTGTTAGGATCACAGGTAAGGACCACCACCCCTAGCTGTATCATGTTCTTAAGGAAACGCATCTAGATCTCATGAGATTCAAATTATGGGGGAGAAGGGACAATTTGATTTTTAACACAATCTTCAATTAATTCAGTGTGGTAAGCCCCATTTTTTTTCAGAATCACCATCTTTGGAGTCTCAGGCTTCCAAAACTTCTCTGATTGCTCAAACAGCTGAGCATTGCACTCAGAGTCCCATTATCTAAAATTCCAAAAATTCTACTCTGGTGGCTTCCCACCATGCCTCAATTTCAACCCAATAGCTCAAGACAGTTCACAGCCCTGGTTCTTGGTGACTTTGTTCCTCTATATGAAATACAACCCTGTGTAAGGCTAAATAGTTGAGAACAGTAAGGGCACTAAAAGAAGTAATAGTTCTTATTGTCCCAGACTTGAAAGTAAAGTTCAGTCAGATACAATGCTTGGTTAAAAATGCATTTGTGGAAGTACTGACTAATTTTTATCAACTTAACACAGTACGGTACTCTGGGAAGAAGCAATTAATAGAGAAAATACCTTCATCAGAATAGCCTGTAGTCAAACCTATGGAACATTTCTAGACTAATGGTTGACATGGGAGGCCCAGCCCACCATGGGCCATACCACCTCTGGACAGCTGATCTTGAGCAATTTTTAAAAAGCAAGCTGAGTAAGCCATGAGAAGCAAGACAGTAAGCAGCAGTCCTTCATGGTCTCTCCTTCAATTTCTGTCTCCAGGTTCCTGCCCTGAGTTCCTGCCCCGACTTCCCTTCATGATAGATCACAAGCTATAAGATAAAATTAAATCCTTCCCTCTCTGGGTTGCTTTTGGTCATGATATTTATCAAAATAACAGAAAGCAATCTAGGACTAGGGTTTATCGTGAAGGATTATTCGTGATTGAGGAGTGAGTGAATGAATGAATGAATGAATGAATGAATGAATGAAAGCTTAACAAGCCTTTCTTGAGTGTTTTCCCATGTCTTTTATTATTGTTTAGGTATTTGTAGTTACACAAGTCATGGTCCTGGTCTCACACAGTTCTGAAAATGTTGGGCGCAGACTCACACACTGATGGTCACTGTCAGAGAAGGAGTGAGGGATTTAACATTACAAACTCAAAAGAGTGTCTCTGCTGGTGTGGGTGGAGGTAGGCTGGAGCTCTCGGGTGAGAACAGCTCAAGCAGGAGGAGAAAGTCTAGTAGGATGTGAGTTCCAGAAAAGTCTGGAGCTGGCTTTCTCCTGGGCTGTCTTTTCAAGGCAGGGCAGTGCAGTAAGACATTTCATTCCAGAGATATGTTTCTAATTCCTTTTAGAACCAGAAGCACAGACAGATGGTGGAATCTATGTGTTTTGATTTGAACAGGTATAAAATATGACTCTTTAGATTTCTCTTGATGGACTTATATATTTCTGCATGTACACACACACACACACACACACACACACACACACACACACACACACACACACACAGAGGGGGGGTGTTCCATGTCCAAAGCAGGATCACAGGCTAGCCATGAAGCCCGTTGCAGTATAGAAGCCCACTAGGAAGCCCACTGGACACAGAGCTGACAAACAGATTCTGAGGCTGAGCCAGAGATGTAGGACTGAGCTGGAGCACACAAGCCCCTGACACTTTATTCTCACAGGGACCTGGGAAGACAGACGTTCCAGATAAATGAAGCCTGGGCAGCAGAGTCATGAGAAAGAGGGGAAGCCAGGCAAAGGTCTTTCTTAGATTTGGTGAAGAGTGTGGGGTGTGGAGACGTTTTTGCTTGGAGCAGTACGATATTCTTGGACAGGAGTATGTTTTTGCGTGGACACCCAGCCAGGAGCTCAGAGCCAGCCAGGCTATCACTCGGGCCAGGACTCTGTCTGTGCTGGCTGCCTTCTCTGAGAGGGACCTTTTCATGGACAATGACAGGCATCGGCTCTGGGCTCCTGCTGACATTTACAGTCGTGTGGCTTTCTCTTGCCAGTCATTTCTTAATAAAGCATGTCATCTCAAAATGGCAAGGGGCTGGGCTCCTTTGTTCTACTCGACTCTCTTCCTATCACTTGCTGCTGGCCCTGTACCTATGAGATTTTTCTCTCCTAGATTTCCATACCTGAGAGCTTCCAGGTCATCCAGCCGACCCCACTGACTGGGCCATCCAGCATCTATCTGTCTCCTTTCCCCTTCCAAAGATCAAGGAGCATCATAGCTTCCATCTACCTCATCTATGTGCACTTATTCACCTGCTCCTTAGAGAAGCCAGACACTCTACCTGCCCTGCCCCACCCCATCCACAGCCAGCCACTCCCCCACTGCCCCGCCCCATCCACAGCCTGTGTTCTTTAGAATGAGACTACAAGCCTCACAGGGAAGTGTCCTTGTTGGAGAAATAGAAAGGCTCAGGTCCCTAATAAATCCTGACCTTTTTGGTGACCCTGGCTGGGCTGGCTCTGAGGACATGGGATGTACATAATCTCATGAGAACCAGTTCTTGAAAGGGCTCCACACTTGAATGTAATTTTTTGCAGTCAATGCCTGCAACTCTTTCTGAGACACATGTAGCTCAGGGTGGCCTAAAATCTCAGTATAACTCAAGCTGCCAGGATCCTGCTCCTGTCTACCTAGCACTGGCTCTTCCTGCCTTTGCCTACCCAGAGCTAGGATTACAGGTTTGAACCATTATCTATGTCTGGGAATTCCTAATACTGATTGAACAAGAATAGTAATTCTCTATGCATTGTAGTGGACTTTGAAAATTGTGTCACCAACCCTGGATCTTGAGTAAATGGTATTTTTGTTTTTGTTTTTTTTTTTTAAAGTGATGCTGGTATAGAAAGAGTAGAAACTGCTTATCTGTGAATGCCCTGCAAGCCTATAAGCTAAGGTTGGAATCTCTTAGGAGCTCCACCTTGCAGGTGAGGAACAAAAGTCACAGACAGGCTGAGTTCCTGTCTGTCTACTCACCAAGCATAGGAGCTGTCTGCACAAAGCTTCAGGTTTGTTTTCACAGTCTTACTTTCCAATGACCACTAAGGCAAGCACCAGCCTGGGCTAGCCAGTGCTGCTCACTGTCTAGTATTCTAGACAGGAGCTGTGATCTGGAGGGACTTTGCAGCCAGCTCCTTTGGGGATATCACTGATGGGGTGGCTCTAACTTGCCCCTGGATCCCAAGTCAGTTTCATGACCCAGCTAAAACTGTCTTCCCTGGGAATTTCCCTAAGGCTGTCTTTCACATTCAGGGTCCCAAGAGCACTGGATCTATAGCCCCAGGCATGGTCTTCAACCCATCCTTTGGTTCTGTTACTCTCAACAGAATGCTTCTAGATTATCCCGGCTTGGCATTTCATACAAGAGACTCCTCTAGGGTGGTACCTTGGAAGCTTGCTTATAGAGCCTGGGTGACAATCCCTGCTATTCTGTGTGTTGGTGGCAGAATGCTGGCTATGTATGCCCCGCCCTGTGGGATGCTACTTGTCACAGCTCAGTGCAGTAAGCATGAAGACCAAGTGCCTACAGCTCAATCTCTGGCTTCTGAAGCCTGGAGTCTAGCATCCACCACCCTGGATCCTATGTTTGGGCACTCAAGATCTGGAAGAGTGTCTCTTTACCTACCCATAATTATTCTATAGAGCCAAGGAACCACATCCAGCTCATTGGAAACACGGTCTTACCCAGATGCCTCTGGGATGAAGCAGGAGGCAGCCAGAGAAACACACAAAGATAGAGTCATCACCCTAATAAATGCCCTCGATTAAATAGGGCTGCTTAACTAGGGCACCCACCAGAACTGAGATGTCTTCAATGACTTTATACATAGACGCTGGGGCTTGAACTTAGGTCCTCATGCTTGTACAACAAGGCTGCTATCTACTGAGCCATCTTTTTAAGGCCCTCTTGCTCTTCTTGCAGCTGTCACAGAATCCCCTCTGTTCCTGGAGGAGGACTGGATGAATTTGGCATCACTGAGCCTCAGCTGGCCAAAGTAAAGGACAAGAATAAAGACCGCTCTAGAAGTCCTGAGTGGGTTGCTCTCATGCATTGACTTCATGCACAGCAGGATGATATTTCCTGGCATAGATATCCTGACCCCCAAATCCTCCTTGTCACCCCCTGCAACCTGTCAGGTTTGAAATATTTCCTCCTGGCCACATCTGCCCTGTATGTGCAATGTTTCTCAGTCAAATATTTGACAACATAGAAATAATTCATCTTTAAAGCAAATGGGATGATTTTTGTTGAGCTTAGCAACTTTTCGTTTATTTAAGAGGGAATTAAGTGCAGAAAACTCTGGCCAAATGCCCTTGAAATTCTCATAGGCAAGAGACTACATTTGAATAGTTTAGCATGCAAGTATAGTGGTAGTGTAATTACAGATAACATTGTGATCTTTAACAATGCATCTGGGTCTGGGGAGATGGCTCACTGAGTAAAGAGTTTGTTATATAAGTATGAGAACCCCAGCTTGGATTCTCAGCACCCATATAAATGCTGGGTGTGACAATACACACATCTGTTTTCAGTGCTTGGTAGTAGGAAAGAGTCAGGCACATCCCTGAAGCTCCCTGGCCAGCTAGGCTAGCTAAGTCAGTGAGGTCCAGGTCTATTGAGAAACACTGTCTCAGAAGTAAGGTGGAATAAGAGATGAAGAGGAAGGTACATCTGGCCTCTTTGTTTACTCACATCTGTACATATGCACAGACCTAAACACACATGCATGCATAAACCACACACACCTAAAAACATAACATACACCATGACCGAACAATGTTTAGCATCAATTTCATATTTGAAATTAGATAGTAGTGTTGATATTTTTAAAGAATTATTTTATTTTTAAGTGTATATATGAGTGTGTGCATGCATGTATGTATGCGCACACGTGTGATGGTGCCTGTGGAGGCCAGAGGGAGGTGTCTGGTCCTCTAGAGCTGGAGTTGGAGATGGTTGTGATCTATCTGCCCAGTGTGGGTTTGGGGAACTGAATTTAACCACTCAAGATAAGAGAAGTAAGTGCTCTTAGGTGCAGAGCCAATTCTTCAGCCCTAGTAGTGTTCATTTTTATAGAAAAATTAAATACTTAATTTTTATGATAGCTTCACTGTTATAAATCAACTAATTCAGAAGCATTTAAAAATTCCACAGAATAGCAAGAGAGTGAGTAATGTAGACATCTATCTTCACCTGTACAGGGTCTGAAACTCAGAAGCCTATCTTTCAGGCATAATGACTTGATTATTTCAGCTGGAGATCAGAAGCATTTTGGAAGCCAAAGCAGAAGCTTCCAGTAGATAAAATTTCAAGTGCCTGGGATTTATTTATCCATGAATACAACCCTAATAAAATATTATAAAATTTGAATGGGTACATAGCTGGAAAATAACCACAGCCCCAGTAAAATTTAGATAGGAGAATATATAGCTGAAGGGAAAATGTGAAGGAAGGAAGGGCACAGTTAGCAGTTTGATCCCTGATAAGAGATGGGATTTAAGATGAGTATTACTGGGGCCTGCAAGGAGGCGCCCCATGTGAGGGTGGACCTTAGAGCCCTGCTTTTACGCTCAGCAGTCCTGGGGGATGAGGCTTGTTTTCCTCAAAGCTTTCAGATGGGCCTGTGAGACAATAGGGGCTGGTTGGACCTTAGTGGCCCACTAGGGACTGTTCCCTACCCTGTCACCTGTTTTGTGTGTGGCCATGCTTAGGAGATGACCTAGGGCTCCAGGTAGAAGCAGGAAGGAAGGCAGCTCTGAGCCCTGGGAGCTGGCAGTGACCTCCGCAGGTTCTTGCCTTCCCTGAGCACAGATGCTTGGGGTCCTGGCTGGGGGCATCGGGTGAGTGACCTTGGACATTAGTGCTGGGGTCCAGCTGTGGCTCTGGTTCACATCCCTGGACACTGAGCTGCTTGGGATGCAATATTGTACAGGTTGTTCTCTTTGCCTCAGTCACCTGCAGTTCCTCTGAGAATAAAAAGGGAGGGAACATTTGCTACCTCCCAGCAGGAGGTTCCTGACTCAGATCATCTCTCAGCAGCACACAGACCTCTGGAGAGACCTGGCCATTACTCAAGCATTGCCTCGTTCACCTCCATCGGCTTTCCCCTGTGCCACCATCATAACCTCAAGCCAGTGGCACAGCATCTCCCTTTGGTCATGCCAGCTATGCTCAGCCCATCTCACATCTTTGTCTATATTGTGTTGCTCTTCCTTCAAGCACATGGTTCCTCCTGGCTCTACTTGCCTGGCACAGGCTGCTCTGATCAGCTAGTTGTTCAGCCCAGGATGCTTTCCCAGTACCTGAAGCACCTCTCCAAATACTTATCCAATGTCAGTTTTCAGAGGCAGGAACCAGCCACACTCAGTATTCTGAGGGAGGGAGAGGAGAGGAGGCCTGAGAGAAAGGCGCTGAGGTGAATTGTCATTTAGGCAAGACACTATTAACACAAACAGCAACATTGTGAGGAGTCTGAAATGGTGCCATGCACACCCAGACAAAGCAAGATGTCTTATTTCAAGGTTTTCAAGAAAGTGTGTGTGTGTGTGGGGGGGTCTTTCATGGTAGAGAAGCAGGCTTAGTTCGTCTTTGACTTATGTGACAAAGGCCATTCTTCCTCTGGGTAGGCAAGTTGGAGCCAGTTGATGTATGGCCCAGGAAGGGAGATCTATAGCCATGAGTGTTTACTAGGAAATGTAGCATTTCCCTGTGGTGATACCTGAAGGGGTCTCAGTCATGGGGTAACATGGCTTCACTCAAAAATGGGTGCAGGGAGAATGTTGGTAATTGTGTTTGATGGAGAGTTGGAAGCTATCAGAGAACAATTGTGATAGTGGATGTTTGGGGATGTTTAGAGAAAGGGGGCTAAGGAAAGATGTTGAATCAAATCGCCCTTTAGGTACAAGATTTATTAACACTGTAGCATCAGACAGGCAGAATAGCTTTGGGAACCAAAGGAAGAGACATCAGTCCTTCCAGACAAGGCCAGATATCTACTCTTAAACATTTTAGTGAGTAGGCTTAGTTAAACATATGACCTACACTATGTGACAAAGAAAAAAGAATGGGATTTTAGACTATATACAAAGATCACAAAGATATCAGATGGGAGAGAGACTTCTTTAACTTGTGATCACAACCAAACTGACTTGAACCCCAGGTGGTAGGGGTCTGGGTATGTTTTCCACCCAGTTTGAAGTCCCAGGGTATGGTCATCTGAGAGGCTGAGGTGTGGAGGTGCTCAGAGCAGAGGAGGGGTGTGGAGGAGGTCAGAGGAGGGTTGAGAGGTGAAGAGGTGGTCATGGCAGAGATAGGTGAGTGAGGGCATGGTCAGAGCATAGGTGGGCGGTGAGGAGGTAAAACGGAGACATGAGGCCTAGTGATAGAGGGTCCCCGAAGGAGATCCAGGATCACAGAAAACGCTTGCTTGTGAGAGGACTGCTAAGGCCAGGTGTGGAGGTGACATTTTGGAGATGGCATACTTTTGAGTAAGCATAGTGAGCTGATGAAGAAGTCAGCCCCTTCCAAGCACCTTATTACACCCACACAGCCAATCTACAAACACACTTGTTCATCAGCCTTTACCTGTGGTGCACCATCCAGGGCCTCACCCCTCTTCTCAGTTGGATCATCTAATTGCCACTGAGGACCCTCTCTGCCAACTTGATGACCATTTCCTCTGCTTCTGGCCATTAAAAAAATAAAATAAAATAACTCTGACGAGGTGCCTCCTCTGCTCTAATTCATTGATGGCGGAATGAAGTCCAGAAACCCAGTCCTGGTACACCTTCCCTGCCAGATAGGAACATGCTATGACAATCAAATGGCACTAGAAGTAGCAAGATGAAGCCACTTTCAGGGCTCTGATTCTCCTCACTGTGAAGGCAGAGTTCTAATAAATCCTGCCCAGGACCACCCTGACATTGGCATTCCTTATCTCTGGCATTTCACCTTTGTAGCATTTGCTTGGTGCTGTAGACTTCAGCATACCATGGGTCCTGATGATTGTTTGACAGATCAGTCTGCACATGCATCTTTCAGCTGCTATTATAGTACATTCTAGAAAATGCTTTTAAGAAATGGCCCCATCTTGGGTTGAGCAAGATCCTTTGCAATAGGGTTTTTCTCTTCCCATGGTGAGACCTTACAAAGTCTACTTGCTTATCCAGAATGATCCAGCTGCTGTTACCCAGATGTTTAAGGATTCTTCTGTAGAGACCTTTCATTGGGGCTCCTGAAATGGAATACCCTGCTGCACTGAAACCTCACCTCACCTCACAGAGCATTTGCCTTCTCAGAAGCAAATTCAGAGTATCAGTAGAGGGAAAAAAGCCCAAGGGTTAAGGAAAAAAGGACCATATGCAGAAGTTTGTAACTAAGAATATATGTCACTAAGATATTATTCAATCAATATAGAAGCCATGTGTCATGACTGCTACATTTATTACCTCACAGGTAAGTAACATATTTTAGTGAATCCAAGACCACATGAACAAAAAATTCACTATTTAGTTTATGAATAATCAATAAATTAAAGCATTCCCAGAACCCATAGGTGTGTCTCTATGTGTTTGAAGCCAGCTTGGCCCCAGGTCAAGTTCTGGGTCAGCCAGGGCTACATAATGAGAACTTGCATTAAGGACAGAAGGAAGGGGGGCTGGAGAGATGGTTCAGAGGTTAAAAGCACTGGTTGACTTTTCAGAGGTCTCTGAGTTCAATTCCCAGCAACCACACACACACACACACACACACACACAGAGAGAGAGAGAGAGAGAGAGAGAGAGAGAGAGAGAGAGAGAGAGAGAGAGAGAGAGAGAGAGAGAGATAACTTCTGAGGCAGGACATCTGAGGTGATCTCTGGACTACACACACACACACACACACACACACACACACACACACACACACACACACACACAAAGAATTTCCATCCCCAAATGTCAAAACTTCTGAGTTGAAGGACCATACTGTAAAACAACCAGGGGGAGTAGTTTGCATTTTTTATTCTGCCGTTTGAGTCTCGCCAACTTCTGGGTCCTATTTCTACAGAATACTGATGCTCAGTGCCAGCTCTTCATGTTGGATGCATGGAAACCATAGCAAATCACTGAGGTGCAGCCATGAGCCAGAGAGATGACTGGCTTCAATAAGTTAGCCTCAGCTTCACCCAAGCCCCTTCCTACTCTGCTATAACCCACAAAGTGTGCTTGAATACATTTTGTGTTTTAATTACACTTTCAGAGCATATAACAGTTACATGAATTAAGGAGCAGTAAAATGGAATTGATTTTCCATACATGCAGAAATTTGTGGGGCCTAATGTATATTATAATTAGAGACACTGAGATCCATTACAGAGTGTTTTCTAAAAACAGCAAAATCTTCCATTGCACTGAACTGATAACCTTCCCTGGTTTTTTTGTTTGTTTGTCTGTTTCTTATTTTTAACATAGAATAATTAAGACATCTTTCTAAGTCCTAGTTTTGGTAAGTTGCTAAGGCCAGAAGTAATAAACCTGGTTCTGAAGGAGACCTCTTGATTCTTTGACACAAAGCTCTTGGAATTCAAAGGGGGACCTCAGTAGCTTCTGTCCACAGTATTTCTAATGGATGACCTCAAACTTCCAATGGGAAATGTACATTGAGAGATGCAGACATATCTGAACATTTTAGAGTCAAACAATGAGAAGCAAAAGTCAAAAATCACTGGTTACTTTCCTCTGCTTTGACTCTAATGCTGGGAAGAAGCATGTGCAAAGGCCTCTTGTGACTTTCAGACAATTCTGGTGTAACAGCCAGGGCAGTGCTCTTTCGATGAGAGGGCTGGTGACTTCCAGGGCTGAGCTGGCACTAACCTTTGCTTTTTCTGTTGACAGTGTTCTTGGCACATGGCAACCTCCCTGTCCGCAGGAGACATCACACTATGGGACTCATCAGCCAAAGAGATACCTGAAGGCCTGTGCCAGGCTGACACCGCACCTTCACGTCTCTCCTTCCTCTCTGATGCACAATTAACATTTACATGCACTTAGAGTTCAACATTCTCTTTCTCTCCTCCCCACACAAAGCTGTTGAAAGGAAAACATTATAGCTTGAGATACTCTGCAGCTGGGTTAGGACTTCTGATTCTTGGCCCAGGTTGTGGAACAGAAGCCCCTGCTTCTTAATCATAAGAAGCTGGGCTGCAGGAAGAGTGCTGGGCTTCTGGAGTGTTGTGGTGCTCAGGTGTTAGGCTCTTAGTCCTGGCCTAGACCTGGAGGCCATGAGCATATTGTGCTCATTCACTTTGCAACAGCTGCCCAGCTGAAACCTGTTTTTTAATAAGCTAGGGATCAGAAAACAAATCTTTGTTTTTGAATCTGAGCTGGGAATTCCCTGAGGACAAGACAGGACTGAGGGTGTCATAATCAATTCTAAGTCACAGCTTCTAGCACAGGGCCCAGAGCACAGTGGATGAACATAAAAATATATTTTTTCAGGGGGCAAACGGCATGCTAAGTGCCCTTTAAACAGTTAGCTACTGGTAACTTTTACTTACACTATTGTCAGTAGCCTGGTGTGGGCTGACTACACCCCTCCTGTCAATCCCAGGCATGGCATGGTAGAATCCAGGAACCTGAAATACCTGTAAAATGTAGAATGGGTAGACGCCGGCCTCGAAGGACTCATTAAACACACTCATCACATTATCATATCTGTGACTCTGTGTGTTCGCCACCATTCTTTGGTCAGTTGCCAATGCAGAAAGTCATGCCCGAGTCATGGTGGCAGGCATCCTAACCTGCCCTGATAAGATACTGGCCAAAACTAACTTGGGGGAGGAGAGTGCTTGAAGAAAGCTGGGACAGGAACTCAAGCAGGATCCTGGAGGCAGGAACTGAAGCAGAGGCCACAGAAGAACACTACTAATTGGCTTCTCCCAGTCTCACATTCAGCTATCTTTCTGATATAGCCCAGGCTCAACTGACTAAGGATGGTACCGCCCACAGTGGGCTGAGCCCTCCTACATCAACTGTCAATTAAGAAAATGTCCCACAGACATGCCCACAGGCCAACTGATGAATGTACTTGCTTAGGTAAGGCTCCCTCTTCCTAGGTGTGTCCAGTTGAGAACCAAGGTTAGTTATACAGAGGTTGTCTGTTGGGTTTAGAGGATGGCCACTATATCAAGAGGAATCCTCAGCTGAGATTGAGAAAGAGCCGCAGGCGATGTCTTGTGTCGTTTCAATGAACATTGAAGAGCCATTCACTAAATTTTCTGTATACCAAACCACCCCAAAGTTCAGAGGCCCAAAGCCCTTGCTGGTTGGCGTATTTGGTGTCATATTTCAGCTAGTCGGGTAGGGAAGCTTTGCTCCATGACCAACTCTTCCTCCTAGAATCTATAGGCCATAGGGGCTGTTTCTCCTCATACATAAAAGAACAGGTGTGTCCTTTGTCTGCTGCTGCTGCCTGATACCTAAGATCCACTGGTGCTCTGTTCACACAACAATGGGTGTGTCTTCAGATCCATCACATCAGCCCTCTTCCCTGCAAACATCACACAGTTTTCTACTGTACACATTGGCAAATAAAACACCAGCCATGGGGACAAACAACAGAGAAAGATCTTAGGAAGGTTAGGGGCAACACCTGTCTATGAGGAACGATAGTGGTTGGGTTATAAACACATGTCTAAACTGGCAGCTCTGTTCTTTAAAAGTCTGTGGATCATGGGTCTTGGAAAATCTCTAAGTCCGATGGTAACCTTGGTTTCTCTCTGTAGATGAAGGTCCACATAGACATAAATACAATAACCGGTGTGTAGTTTCAGGAGATTCCAGGGCTTGGAAGCACACCTGTGGACTCTTTCCTGGATCTTATGAGTTGAACAGCTCTGTCCTGACACAGCCTCCCACCATGGTGTTCTGCTTCTCAACAGGCTCAGAAATAATGGAGCCAGCCACTGGCCAAGACCTATAAAATTGTGAGTCATAAGAAACCCTTCCTCCTGCAAGTTGTTTTCTCTCAGGTGCTTGCCGCAGAGATGCAGAAGCAGACTGACACAGACCAAAGCACAAAAGAGCTAAGAAATATGTTTAACTATCAGCAACATCACTACTGTTTTATTCATATGGTCCCAGGTTGTGAATGTGGTGGCTCAAATAGAAGAATACCTAGCATGCATAGGACCATGTATTCCATTTCAGCATCACATAAAATCAGGTATGGTATTATATAATTGTAATACTAGCACTTAAGAAATAAAGACAAGAAGATTGGCTATATAGCAAGTTCAAGGCTAGCCAGAGATACAGGAAACCCTGTCTCAAAATAAATCACAGTATAGAAGGAAGGAAGGCAGGAGGATGATGGGAGAGATGAGAAGTTACCACCATCTACCTGTAGATCAAAATGGCAGTTCATAGATGTCAAAGAGCAGCTGATCCTCTGTGTAGAAGAATGGAGGAAGCAAGTTAGGCCCTAATTATCACAAGGACCTTGCAGAGATCAAGTTGATCTTAAATTCCCTTGACAGTGGTATACCAACAACTGATCTTAATAGACCCCTGATTGGTGATACCAAAAAGGGATTGATTGTATTACTCCAAATAATATAACTTTATTAGTATTATAAGCAGAACACAATACACTTGATAGCATCTTCAGAGGTATGAGAGTCCCCCAGAGGAAAATCTTTAGGACAAGGCAAGATGCTTAGAAAAGAGAAGGGCACTGTTTCAAAGCCATGCAAAGTAACATGTGGCTAAGGATCCAGATGCTATCTTGGATAATGTCTTGTTCAGTCTCTGAGGAAAGAGAGAGAGGAAGAGGAGTGGGGAGAGGTAAGGGGAAGGTTCTAGAATTATAGCACTAGCCTAGCCTAGAGAGGTTGGACAACCAGAGATGACACAAACACCAGATCTAGAGAAAGAGTAATGGTGTTAATCTAGGGAGGGGGAGGTGACATCTGAAAGTTTTCATTGGGAATAAATGCATTTGATTTCAAACAGAGATAATCCAACATTAGTGCGCATGCATGTTGGCTGGGATGTGGGGGTCTTAACTGTCATTAATACTGGCTATTCCAGCCATGGTCAAGACCATACATGGGAGAGTAGACAGTCTGTGAAATCCCACAAAACTGGAGTGGCAATTCTTCTATCCTCCATTGGATTCATGACTTTGAGCAAGTTGCTTACTCTCTGAGACTCAGTTGTAACAGATAGCGGATTGTAACCATGCTGTCCCAGAGCTGCAAGGAAGACAATGATTTGAGGCCCAGAAAGCAGCCTGGCATCATGCAACCTACCACAGCAACTTCCCAGTACCGTTTGACTGTTATTCTTACGTATGAGCCTAGTGTGTATTAGCCAAATGTTTTTAGCTACAATGTCTAATTTGTATTAAGAAGAGAAGTGCAAATGAAAACGAGTTTTAAGTACAATTTTATCTTCTGTCTCTCTCCATCCATTCTGTCAACCTCAATTTCCCTTCTGTCTTTTCTTCATCTCTCTCCCCATCTTTTTTCTTCTTTCTTCATCTCTTTTTACCCACCTTCTCATTTTCTTCTTCATATATTTCTAATTCTTATCGTTTCTCTATTTGTCCACACCAATCCTTTTACCTCTTCCCACCTTTCTCTCTCCATTTATCTTCATCTATCCCTGGTATCTCTCTTCTTTTCTCCCCTCCCTCTTTCCCTTCTGTCCATTGTCCTTTATTCCTTTTCTTTCTCTTTCCATTCCTAGGCTTGGATTTCTGGTGTGGGCTTTTTTTCTTTGAAATCAAGAAATCTTTTCCTATGCAGCAGTAAAGATGACCCCTGCTGGCTCCAGACATAACTAGTCTATAATGTTGTAAAATTTCAAAGCTTTACATTCATTGTAGCTAACAGTACACTCTACTGAGTCAAATCATCCAAGGAAGCACTTTATTATAATAATCCATTTCCAGTCCAGTTTCCTCCTCCAGAGCCAACACTTTCAACCTTTTAAAGCTGATTAGCTTTGTATTTATCTCTGAATACATAGTGTGGTTTGAATTTTCATTTTTCTACATTATATCTTGAGTTCCCTCTACAGAAATTAGATGATCTGCTTTACCAGACACATGTTCATACAAAAAGTAACTTTCAGGGCAGTTAAGTTACTTTGGGGTTAGAAGCCCCCCTCAGTAATAACATCATTATAATTGTGCACGTGTCCTCCAAGTGGAATCAAGTAGTGAGCTTACTATTTTCCTTCACATGTGACATCAATTTTCCTGGAGTGAATATATCTCTTTTTCTTTTGCTTGGCTTTCTATGGACTCACCACCAACTCCATCTCCAATTCTCCAGTGGTCTCATTCTCCTTACAAGGCTTTTAGTCATTCTGTGGCTTTTATCTTCTTTCAGATGTCTCATTCAGAGCCCTCTACCCACTCCAATATGACTGTGGTTCTCCAAGTTTGGTATACAGATAGAAGTGGGGACAGCTTTTGATTGTTGTCTGTGTACTTCCGTCATCTTCTGTGTTCATCTCTTGCCTGTGTCCCTCATCATCTTCTTTGTAGTTTTATGCACTTTGGTAGACCATATCTTGAAAGTAGCTTTCTGAGAAAATGTTTGTGGGAAGTATTGTTTTGAATTCTTAAACATACAAAAATATTTATCATAGCCCTGCAGTTAATGAAGAGGGATAAATTCTGAGTTAT
Organism: Cricetiscus sungorus; assembly: GCA_030556225.1. Lineage (NCBI taxonomy): Eukaryota > Metazoa > Chordata > Mammalia > Rodentia > Cricetidae > Cricetiscus > Cricetiscus sungorus. The sequence continues at coordinate 94,623,613 of JANBXA010000007.1, forward strand.
TGGATTCCAATTCTACGTTGAAAATAGTAACTTAGAAAGCATTGTTTCACTGTCTCCTACTTCCTTGGTGTTGTTTTTGAGAAGTTCAAATGTATCTATGAATTGAGTTTTTGTACATAATCTAGAAGCTGATTGGACCCAATATTCTGAAATCTTATGATGGTGTGCTTTGGGACGGGGTCAGTTTTATTGATTCCTCTAGGCAAGGCTGAGTCCTTTCCACCTAGAAAACTTTTGGAAGAATGGTATTTTATCCATGGCTCTTCTTCTCATTCCTTCTGCTCTCTTTTCTATCATGTCTGTGTGGAATCATGATGGTCTTACTCATCTAGAACCACAAACTTTCCCCTTTGTCTTTTTAATTAAATGTCTGGAAGATTTAGTTAGTCTTCTTTTTCAATACTTGTAAGTTTTCTTTCATTTAATTTTCATTAGATAATTTGCCATCTGCAGTTTTTCTTTATATATCTTTCTTTCCTTATTGCATAGATACAATATATTCTGTCTTCCTCCTGAGAATATCAAGTTTTTTTTAAAGTTTTCTCCCCTTTACATTTTTCATATTTCTTTCATTACTTCACAGTTTTTCATGTTGCTGTCTTCCATTCTCTTTCATCTGGCTGGGGTACAGCTCTGTAAGTGTTCTTTATTTATGGTACTTCTCTCTTGGTCATGTGTGTATATTTAAGATCAAATCCCAAAACATTCACTACAGGATTTTGCGGTACCAAAGTGGGCAACAGGGGTGGTTAGCATCCTATAGTCAGCTGATATGGTTTTGTTTAGCATCCCTGAATATCCTGCAGCTCTTTCCTTTTGTCTTGGGCAGATGCTTCAGAAAAGGGTCTTCTGTGACCTGTTTGATGGTGAGGGACTGTCAGGAATTGTGCTAGAAGCTGAGTCAAATCAGAGACAGAGCCATGGGTTATGGCATTGAGTTGCATCTTTGCTGTTAGGACTCCACTGTAGCTAATCTTTGCCTATAGGAAACCTCTGTCTAGAAATCTCTAGCCTCCTGCCAAGTCCAAAAAGAAGGAAATTGATGTGGCATTTACATGACCCTTAAACACACTTCTTCTGGTCCTCCTTCTGGTGCTAACTTTACTACATGTAAAGAGACCCCAGTCCTCAGGATAGATGAGTCTGTTCAAAATCTGTCAGGAGGCTCTTTCCAAAGCTAGTCTATTGCTCATCAGTCAATGAAAGACTGATGCTGGATATAAGCTCTTTCTTCTCTATTCTATTTTTGTTGTTGATGGTGTGAGTGTGTGTGTGAGTGTGTGTGTATTTGTGTGTGTGCGCACACACCCGCGTGTTTGCTGGTCTTAAGGAGCAACCAAAAGAGAACATATATCCTCAATTCCCTGTGCCTCCTTTGTCTCCCAGTGGCTACATGATGTCCTCAAAAGAACTCTCAACAGCGGTGTTTGGGACACTTGCCTTGGGCCTGCAGCGTGAATCTAGTCCTGTGATCTGAGTCCTCTCAGGAGCTGGGTCACCTCCTTGTCCTTGTTGTAGTCAGACGGGGGCTATGATTGACAGTTGCTTGAAGGACATATAGAGGGACCTTTCCCAAGAGAAAGGAGTGAATGTAACTGTGACAAGTAGCTATGTCCCAGACTCAGGTGCCTTTGCCCTCCAAGAGGTGAGGATCTTGAGGAGGCAATTATTTTCTTCAGTTGCTGTGTGTGTGTATGTACATGCATGCATATGTGTGAGTGCATGAGTGTGTATGTGTGTGTGCGTGGGGGGTGCATGTACACATTTCAGCACTGCATGTGTATTTAAGTCTGAAGTTGCTGTTACTCAGTCATTTTATACCTTTCCTATGAGACAGGACCATTCATCATCCAAAGGATCACTGACTAGTCAATTGGCTGGACAGTGAGCTCCAGAGTTCTCCTTGTCTCTAAATCACCAGCACCAGAGTCACAAATGTATACCACTGCACTTCTTTTTTATGTGGTTGTTAGGAGTCCAAACCTTGGTCCTTATGCTTGTGTGGTAAGCACTTTGTCAACTGAGACATCTCCTGTCTTTGGATTGTAATGAAAAACATTGGCACCATTTCAGAAGCAATAGCACAAGCACCTCCCTTGGTGTTTTCTTACAATAAGGCCCTCAGCAACATCTGTCCCTGCTTAATGCCCTGAAGTTTCTAACACTCTCACCCACTGATGTGTAGGGGCAGCCAGACTCCTGGGCAGGCTGTGTTCCTGGAGAGGAAAGGAATGGGTGAATGAAGAGGCTCTGTGAAGTCTGGACACAGGACTTCAACACTGTCTACAGAAAAGGACAGATAGTGTTATTCATTGACTTGGGGACCAGCAACAACAGATGTGCCATTTGTTTTGCCTTGACAGTTGAAGTCTTGAAGGAAGGAGATGAAGTTCAGAGAGTTGATCTGCCCGCATCATTTGTGTGGTCCCTTGATGATTTCAGTTGCATTAGTGTCTGACATTCAAGGAAACACTGTCATCCTTTCTAAGTGTTTAAACTCTCAGCTAAAAACAATACTTAAAGTTCCTCTTGAGGCTCCTGACCACCACGTCATAGAGAAGCTGCATGGGGCACTGACTATTTGAAGGGCAATCTTAATGGCAAGCTTGAATGAAGTCAACCCCCGGTAACTCAGCGACAGCATCCATGTTACTGTTCTTTTCTTACTTAACAAGCACAAAAGGCCACAGCCAGGCCAACCACTCACACAGGATGGATCTTGGTGACATTTTTACTTCTGAACTTTTCCGATATAAAAGAGCCAACCAAGGAGGACCAGACAGCCAGCCTGAGGAATCTGGCAATAAAAACCCATCCACACAGAGCTCAGAAAAAATCCAAAATGATTAGGTAAAAAGTATTGCCTATTTCTGCAGAAAGAACTGTTGAATTTTTGTATGTCTTTAAAACTTATGTTTGCTTATGTGAGATTCAACCAGAGCTTCTGTCTTCTCTACTCTGCAGCTCGTTAAAACTCAACCTCATCTTGGTTCTGTCGCTGTCCACGGTGCACATGCTTTGGGGTTATCCAGTTCTCTCTTCCAAGGTAAGGGGTTCACTGCTGTTTCTGATGGCCAGATTAGTGATTGGGGTGGTGGAGTACCCAAATTCAAAAGAATCTTGAGAAATACGTGACAGAAACTATTTCACTTTATTTTTAGACCTTTAAAGTATGTGTAAACAGCTTCACGAGATTAGTAAGATAGAAATTTGTATGTGACAGTGGGTAATTCTGGAATATACTAATTTTTGGTTGTGAGCCTAGCCTTTAACAGCTGAGTCATGTCTCCAGCCCTGGAATATACTAATTTATTGTGAATTATTTGGGGGTTGTGTACTGCACGTGGAAATGGCTGTTCCAACAGAAAATATTCATATCTTGGTCCATGACAATTCATTTATTCCACATACATCAACTCTAATAGTAAATATTTTGCATTGAAATTGCATTAGTCATTTTTCAGAAGCAGAAAATTTCCTAATTTTACCAAAACGTGGGCTCTTTTCCAGGTGAAGAATGTAGGCAACATATTAGATTCCAATGAAATATTGCCCAAGACATTTACTTATGTATTTATTCAAGAGTATTGGTAGAACTGCTCAAGATATCAGAAAAATGAGCTTCTTCCTTTGGGGTGTTTATATCCCTTCTATGTCATCTGTCTTTGTTTTTTACAGTATTAAAATGCCATTGGTTGTTAATGACACTGTGAACTTTTTTGCTTCACTAAAATTTAACCTGTAACGGTGCAATTACTGAACTCACCATAATTTGAGGAACTAGCTTTAGGATAAAGAGAGGTCACAGAAATTCCAAGTGACAACTCCTTCAGGCACTGTGATCTAGTTATTTATATAATCAGTCCTCTCGTTGATCTTCACATTTGTCATTTTCCTATTTCCTGTTTATCGAATACAGCCTCCCTTTTGCCTTTCCCTCCTATGAGCATTCAACACTAATTTACTCATTGATCCTCTAAGACATGGCATTGATCAAGTGGGTGACTCACAATCCATAAATGGGTACATTTTTTCAAGTGTCTTCCTGCTTGCGTTCTGTTGTCCCTAAAGGAGGTTTTCTCACAGCACTTTGGAACAAGAGGCACTTGTCTGTAGCCGTTTTCAAATTAAGAATTCTTTATTTTGAACTATGCAGAGGCCTCCCAGGCCATAAGGCAGCGTTTTTCCTTTCATAGTGATGCCTGTATTTCTATCTTTGCTCGTGAGGATGCTGTTCTTGTTACAGCCCCACCGGGCAGTAATGCTGAGGATAGTATTCACGGCAACCTGACTCGGGTGAGTGATGATGCAGTCTAATCACACAGGATTTTATCACTTTGTTCAGAGCGTCATGGAGCCCTTCAGCTAGGCTCAGGGGCATCCTGATGATGGGTTGGCCTAGCTGCCTTCAGATCAGCCCAGTACACTGAGGTCTTTTTAGGGATGAGTTAAGGGTCTCATAACCAGCACTGGCACTTTTCTTCTGTGGGATAGAGGCTGCATCATGAGCATTTCTGGAAAGAGTCAGTTGCTTCCTTTCTGTGTTGATACATGGATCCTTCCTGCTTTAAAATAGGCAGCGTTTATCTATCATGTTAACACAGGGGAAAACAGAGTGGTGTTAAGCTCAGAGTTTTTTGTTCGCTTTTTAACATAACTGATATTTATGAAACTGTCTTTGACTATTCCCAGATCAAACAGAAAACAACAACACAGACAGAGATAGACAGACAGACAGACAGACAGAGAGGGAGGGAGGGGAGGTCTTTCCCTCATATCCATTGGGAAGGTTTTCTTGGAAGATCTTATCACTGGAGACCAGTCATTCACCCAGCCAGGGCAAAGAGTTTCAATGTGTTTGATGCATTATAAGCTTCATCCCATCACCCAAACAGCAACTCAAGGCCAACTCGTCTCCTACACCAAACAGCGAAAGGTGTAAGCTTTTGCAAGCCTTACTTCGTGCTATATGTCTCTCCATTTCTAGTAAAATACTTGGGCTCCTGTTCTACCGGAGCTGAGAAACCAGGGCTTGGAACCAGCAGCTGGTGAACAGTGTCACCTGCAAGCCCATGGTTACCTCACCTCCAGCCAGCCAAAAGTAAGAGGAGGCACAGAAAGTGTGTCACTCAGAGATGGCTTTACCAAGGTCGCTGCTTTATCAAGGACAGAATTTGGTTAGCACCTTGCCAGTTATTAGATGTCTGTTGAAGCCATGAAAAGGAAAGACCTGGCAAGAGTAGGCAGCTCCTACCAGAGCCCTTGGATCAGTGCTGCCTCTAGGTCTTAGCAGCTTGATCAGAGCTTGGCTTTGCCTCTGGTGCTTGGCTTCTCATCCACACACTGTGGGGCTGCACTGCAGCTTCCTTGGGCCCAATTTGAGCTCTGGGGTTCTGGATCTGTTTCTTGTACCACTCAGCACTCCAGCACTGTGATATGCTATCCAGGCCTTGAGCTATGATGAGGGCTGGAGCCATAGCCAGAAGCTGAAGGCATCAGGGTTACTTATTGACACCACTTGCTGGAAACCTAGGTTGGTAGCCACAGACAGCCCAGGAAGAAGTTCAACGCTTTGACAAACCTAGAGTTGGGTCACACTGGGTGGCTTTTGCCTGGGGGAATGTCTTTTAGTTAATTTAATTTTGAAACTAGCTTATAAAGTGGCAGGTTTCCTTGTGGGATTTCCATGCATACTGAAGGCAACAGGAACTTTTGAGACAGTAGTGTTATGCAGCTCAGGCTGGCCTAAACCTCACTAAATTTGAGTGAGTATTTTTCTTAAGTTTAAAGTTGCCAAAAATGATCTTAGACTTCTTTTCTTTTTAAATTTAATGATTTGTTTATTTTTATTTATGTCTGTATGAGGGTGTTGGATATGCTGGAGTTACAGTTGTGAGCTGCCATGTGGGTGCTAGGAATTAAACCCAAGAGCAGCCAGCACTCGTAACCACTGGACCATCTCTCCAGCCTCGACCTTAAAACTTCTTATCCCTCTGCCACCTTCCAAGTCCTGAGATTTTAGGTGTGTGCCATCGTACCCAGTTTATGCAGTGCTGAGGGCTGAACCAAGGGCTTTGTGTGTGCTAACCAGTGCCCTACCAACTGAACCGCATGCCTAGCCCTTGAGTGAATTTTCAATAGCATTTCTGTAACTAATCAGAGCCTTCAAATATTCCTTATAAAATAATGGCAATGTGATCATTATGTGGAATATACAGTGTAAACACTGAACAACAGAACAAAAAGTAGACAAGCCAATTGTAACCCAGACACTATCTACATTGAGTACATGTGGTGTTTCGGCAATGTTTCTCACCATTAAGGAGGTGAGACATAGTGACTTCATAGCCATAAAAGTTTTGAAAATTGTTACTGCTGAAATAAACTTTTAACCCAGAAGCTGTATCCTCTCCACCCCCCTCCCTTCCCATCTAAATCACCAGATGCCTGGGAAACCTGATTACTTTCTCATCCTGCTGAGCAGCTGCCCAAGCGGGCTGGAAGGGAGCGATGGACTAGCTTTCCTAAAGCCAGTTTTGGAGAAGACATCAATGAAAAGATCCTTTCGCAATGGAGTCGGCTCAGGGGTGAAAAAAACTTCATTTCGAAGAGCAAAGCAATGAATAAGTGTGCAAAGGACTCTGGGAATTAATCTCAAGCTATGTAGAGTGTGACTGATGTACTAAAAACTGTGGTATCCTATCCTGAGATGTTGCTTTCCTCCTCATCCTCAAATGTCCTCTTCTCCTAACTGGCTCAGAGTAAATTAAGTGTTTTTGGGTTGTGGGGATGCAAATCTGTCTCAAACTTCCACCTGCAAGTGAAAAATGATTTCCATGCTGGGCTAGTTAGTTCCCCAAATGCGGAGGGACACAGTGACTTTGATCTTGAATGGTGTGGGCGTTTTTACTGTCATATTGGTGTGATTCTTCTCCTGCTGTCTTGCTGTGCTGTAATACCAAATGCAGTGGTAGATATATGCTATTTCTCCTTTAAGATACACTTTTCTCAAATGACTCAGCTGATGCGATTCTTTGGGGGCTGTGCTGCTTCTGTTTGTAAAAGAGTGTCATGAAATTCCAGCATGAAAATGATGGTGCAGCTGAATCTATCAGTCAATAAAGTAGTACCTGTAACAAGTGATCCCCAGAGCCCTCCGGATCTGTTTCTCCTCTTCCTTTTTCTGATTCCAAATATACATAAAGATGGTGAATTGTTTTGTCTTGGAAAATTTGTTTTGTCTCAACCTTTAAGACACAAAACCCTGCCAGTCAATCGTGATACCAGAGAGCTAGCTGGCTAGTGCTTATGTGGTAAAGGGTACATTTCCCAAAACCTTGCTGGTAGATGATCACCGCCCCCATCCTTGCCAGGCCAGGCCAAGCACTATTCCCTGGAGACTCTTGATACTGGTGCTTTTTTTGGGAGGGAGTGCGGGTAATGCAGGGCTGGGTTGATGGTGGTGGCTCAGTGGGTAAATAAATGCTAATGATATAAGCATGGGCACTTGGATCTGGATCCCTAGAACCTATATAAAGAACCAGAGGTGGCAATATGTGCTTGTCATCTCAGTGCTGAGGAGGCAGAGGAGGGAGGATGATTGGGGCCAGGGTGTCTAGACAGATGCTGAGCTCCAAGTTCAGCTAGAGACCCTGTCTCAACAAATAAGTTAGAGAACTACACAAGAAGCTTGATGTTGACATCCTACCTCCATAAGGGCACGCGTACACACACACACACACACACACACACACACACACACATACACACGGAGCAGGTAGGCATTGGTTGAGGATGAGGAGTTGCTTCCACAGTGTAAAAATAATAAACATGTTCATGTTCATACACGTTGGACTCTGGAACATGTTGCAGATGTTCTCTGAATGCCTCACATAGATGTCACACCGCCAGCTTTGAAAGTTGAAGAAGGACCCTGTGCTTGGTCACCAGCTTCAGATAGAAAGCAGTCTTCAGAGACTGGAGCTCATGGTGAGCGGGTCCCACAGTGGCCAGGCAGGTCTGCTCAACCTGATGCCCATGAGTACAGCAGCCTCCAGATGCGTCAGACTGGAGAAGGTTCTAAGAATTGTCCTGAAAGCAGCAGGCTTTGCAAGGCCTTCTGGTGCTTGTCTGTGCCTGTTGTAACAGTGAGTGGCTTCCTGGTTCGTGTGTGTTCACTTTACTCTTGCCGTCCAGAGACACGGGCAGTAGATCAGATTGGAGTAACATAGCAATGTGTGCAGCTGCCAATGGTGCTTTTAAGTATCTAGGGATCTTGAGGAGACACTTTTGGGAAGCACAGAGGAAACACCCAAGAATGGAAGGTCTCCTGTGCTGCTGTGTGTACCTGAGACCAACTGACCCTTGTCCCCTCCCAGCAGCTGTGTCCTTCTTGGAGACTCAATGGTGTGAAGACTGTGCTCTCCTCTGCTTTGTATCAGTATGTGGTGTCCCCGCTCCAGTGTTTACTATCTGGGTCTTCTCCTTTGCATTCTTTGAGGGGCAGGTATCCATTGCTGGGCCCTTCCATGGAGCCAGCTGTGCAGGGTTCCCTATCTAAGGACTGTGTCAGGGCAGATCCAGAGAAAGACTGTTGGGAAGGAAGACAGCATCACAGATACTATGATACTGGGTTTGCTCTCCCTTGGTTTCTTAACTGGAAAAAGACTTCACCTTCTGTGCTGTGGTTTTGATTAACACACATCGCACATTATAAAAGGGGACATATATAGTTTCTGATCATTTGAAACAATTATTTTTAGGTTAATGTTTATTTATGTATATGTGTCTGTCTCTGTATGTGGCATATACATACGAGTGAGGGTGGCTTCAGAAGCTAGAGAGGATAGCAGACATAGAGCTGGAGTTATAGACCTTTGTGAGCTGGTCTGAGTTCTGGGAGCCCAGCCCTGGTTTGTGCAAAAACAGTAAGTGTTCTTAATTTTCTTAATGCCAAATCAGCATCATTCTAGCCCCAATATGGAAACATTCTTAGAAAATCTACATTCTCTTTATAAGGTCACATCCCTATCCTTATTTCTGTCTCCCTAGATACACATATACATGCAAACACTTACATATATGCTGAAGGCCTTATACACAAACATATACCACATATACATACAAACACCTCATGAATGTACACTTATTCCATAGATGTACACATACTACAATACCACACACACACACACACACACACACACACACACACACACACACACACACACACCATATAGATACATGCAAATCACATACATGCCCATACATATACCCCAACAAGTATACACACACAAATACACACACATAGGCAGTTGAAGTGAGGTCTAAGCTATCATCAAAGGCACAGCTTTGGAACTTGCTGTGCTCATTACCTCTGATCATCCCCAGGACAAGGAAGGGCAGTGCAGAGAGTGATGGTGAAACATGGAGCTAACAGATGCAAAATTGGTCACCTAGCTACCTCTTCACCTGTCCACGAGCCTGGAGCTCACTCAGTCACAACAATAACAGTGTCCACACTTTCCTCTGGCCTTCTCAGCCAGAAGCTGTGTGAAGGTGGCAACAGCCTGTGACTGGCTCTTCAGCCCTTCACCCACCATGTCTGCTCTCAGGACACCTAGGTGCATGGAAGGCAGAAGCTTTCCTGAAGGCGTTGAAAGGAGACATTATCCTGAGGCATGGAAGAGCTTGGTGTGTGCCCATGGTACCATCTTCTCTATTCACCATTTGTATTGCCTTCCCTTCCTTCTAAGGGCCCCAGAATGGGCTGAAACCATTGAGATTTTTAAAGTATTTCTGAAATGATAATCCAAACCTTCAAAGTGGATGCAGCTCTTTCAAAGGGAGACAATCGCTGTTTCCTAGTTTACAGTCAGTGGGTACAGATGGAAAGAATGAACCCCAGTGCGGCCGGGATTGACCGCCCTTTGCCCTTTGCTTTCTGTCACTGAGTCTGAGGCAGAAGCATTAGAAATATAAGGTCCTGGACAGTGATAGCTGTGCTCTCAGAACATCTTAACAGCCAGACTTCTGTGATGGTCATATGCTCTTCAACACCCAGAGTCCCGACAGGCACCATGGTGAGCGTTTCCACTTAACTGTGGAAAGCCTGGCTGGAGTGTGTCAGGGAGCTGGGAGCTCCATGTCTTCCTGGAATCATTGATGGGGATGCTAATGAGATGACCTCATGGCTGAAATTCACAGCTTTCCAGCAGAAAGCAGACTGCTGCGTCGATGTGTGGTGTGGATGACGTGTATGAGAAAGAAAGAGTGCTCCTTGAAGAGGCTTCCCAATTTTCTATTGTTTGCATTGGTGTGGGTTGGTTAGAATAATAAAACACCCAAAAACTGGAAAATTTCCCTTCCCACTTCTGAATGTAAAATATTTAAACCGTGGTAAATGGGGAAACTGTGAAAAAGTATCCATTATCAAGGATCAGAGCAGATTGCACACGGGCAGACAGGGAAGTTCTCTTTCAGGAGGAAAGCTAAACGCTTCTTGCCCAGCTTCCTGCAATGAAGTGTTTTCATCAAAACAATATTTTGAGTTAACAAAGATGTAGCTGAGGAAGGTCACTTAAACCTTTGGGGAATGTGAACCTGACACAGTGAACTGATTTTGGTCATAAATGCAAGCAAGGCCACAACTCTAGAAACTGTATGCACTGTATGCCTGGTGTGATAGGGTGGAGATGAGAGGGTACCCATGACCTTCACCCCCTTCATCACCAAGGGTGTTGATAGAGGCAACATTTTGCTTGTCTAGCTGGAGGCTCTGGAAGCCCTTTGAAACAACATCCAACGGGATGAATGAGTTGTTACTTATTTCCCTCTGACTTACCTGGACAGGATTGAGTATCATGTCCTACTGGACTGAAAGAACAAAGGTCATTGGGAGCCAAAGGTATCTGGGGAGAGAAGATGCTGGTGTGGAGGAGTTAAGCACAAAGTCAACAGGGGAGGCAGGAGAGCCAAGAACCCCTGATCTCAGGCTGAACCCAAAGCCCACTGCCACACTTCCTCGGTTTTGCCACATCACCCCAGGTTCTATAATTCTTCTAGCTCCATGATTTTTCCAGCAAGATTAATTCATTTGCTGGGGAATTACTGGTAATTCATTTGCTCAAAAATATTTGCTGAGCTTGTACAGACACAGTGTTCCAGACACCGGGATTGCAGAGGTGAAAAAAATAAATCAAAACTCTTGGACATAGTAGAGATGTATATAACACACATGTACAATAGCACAAGGAAGGTACTCCCTGTAAAAACGGACAAACTGGCAGGAATCAGCCAAGAAAAGTAACATTTATTGTGAATCTGTTGTGTGTGTAGCATTATTGGTAGGGAAGCTAATTTAATAGATTAGTAGATATTACTTAACATGTACATATATGTAGATTATACTCAAACCATACACAAATTAGTACATATATTCAGATATGTACATATATATTTGATTATTTTCAATTATGGACTTGTAGGTAGCATCTTAGATGATGGTCAAAGGAAGTAGTGGGGATGACAGAGGGAGGATTGTGGGGTAGGAGCAAGATGGTAATTCCTTCTGTGTAAAATTGTGAGGGAAAGTGCCTCCAGGGAAGATTAGAAAACAGAAAGTGTACAGAGACTAGAAAGGTCTCTGAAGGGTCTCCTAAAACTGTCTCTTTTCCTGTAAAGGGCAAAGGGAAGCCCTGGAAGGTCTACAGTAGACCTGTGTCTTGGCCTTGCTGACTTTATACATGGGAGACATAAAATAGTCCTCTGGTCAGTTTTAACAGCAGTAGCAGTTAATTACTACAGGAAGGAGGCCTACTGACACAGATTATCTTCTCTCCATGCTCACTCCCTTTCTGTCCTCAGAATAGCCAAGCTGGATAGAGACTTCATTTGTTTGTTTTCAGACAAGGTCTCACTGAATAGTTCCGACTGGCTGGCTTGGAACTTGCTGTGTAGACCAGGCTGGCCTTGAACTCACAGAGATTTGACTGCCTCCACTTCCTGAATGATGTTATTAAAGGTATGCATCACCATAGCTGGCAGAAATAACCCAGCTGTGATATGACTGACTTGTTAGGTCCTAAGCAGGGACACTGGGCAATATCCAAGGTGCTGATGGCACTTGGAATGACAGGAATTCCTGGCCTCTTCCCCTACCCTTCTTCCTCCCACTCACCAACTCCCCTGCTCTTTCTCTCATTCTCACAGACCCTTGGAAGACAGCAAGGTTCCTGCAGAGTTCAACGTCTTTTTATTCTCATGGGCTGTGAGGAACAGCTGGCTTCAGGTAGGGGCCAGTAGAGACGGAGTAAAGAATAAAGAGCAGAAAAGACAGCCAAGGGCACAGCAGGAGATAAAGACATCCGGGGAGGTCCAGGGAGCATTAGCCAGGATGAAATGCATCCTGTGGAGGGGCCACAGAAGCAAGTAGAAAATGAGTGGATCCAAACTCAAAATTCAGAAGTTACGGAGCAGTGTCCTATGCACCTGGCTGCAAGGCTCCTGAAGGAGCCAGCCTACAGCAGCCAGGAGCTCTGTACTGTTGTCCACAGAGCGACTTTGCACATCCTTGGGCAAGCAGTTTGGTAATTATCAGAGTGACTTATGGTCACTGCCAAAAATATGACATTAGCTGGAGTCGTGCTTCCTGCCACCATGATGGAAACCCTCCAGGTACATAAAAGAATTATGGGCTATGGCTCTTTTATAGTCTTGAAGTGAGCTGTTCAGCTCAAGCTAATGCAGAGTTCTGTCCCAGGCTCCCATGGTGTGTGCTACGACAGATAGCACGAGTGTCACAGGAAGCTCACTTTCCTTGGGTTTATAAGCACTGACTTTGCGGTCAGGCATACCCAAACTCAAATGTTTATCTCTCAGCAAACATAGGCAGGTCCCCAGATCTTTCCAGCCTCAGCTACCTCATCCATAAAAATGCAAGCCAATGAGATATCACAATAGGATCTTGGAAAGGAAAATAGATGCTATATACTCAGGGGGCATCACTGACAGTCTGGATTGCTGTTGACTAAAAGAAATGAATGTCTAACTCACAATTATGCACCACATTGATGGGGAACTGGAGGCAGATAATGGTGGTTAATGGCAGACATGCAAAGTAGATGTTATTCCAAATATTGCCCCAAGGAAAGTTTTAGCCTAAGATGGTACCAGCATGGCTTATTCCCCAGGGGGAAAAGAGGCCTATATTCTTTGGAAATCATAGATTAATTGAAGCTCACTGTGGAGCTGAATGTAGAATTAGATGATGGTCATGCTGTACCTAGCCACACAGACTTTCATCTCCGAATCAGCCTGCACAAAAGAAGCCAAGCTCTGTGGCAATTGGCTCAAAACGGTAAGTCATGGTCAATAACTGGAGCTACTGCCCCCACTTTCAACTCAGAGCAGAAGAGAAAGACAAATGTGAACTCTGATCACCCGGAGCTTGTCCCTCTCTGGCTCCTCCACACAGATGTTCTCCATGTAGAGTGCCTCTGAAGCCTTCCTCTCCCCCGCTGCAGCCTCACTCCATGGCCTGCCTATGAGTCTCTACCAAGTAGGATGCTTGCTGCTGCCTTTGCCGTGGGGAGTTTGATGAGCAGCTCCTGTTTGTTTTGCAGGGGTTGGAGGAGGTCTCTGTTTTGATGTTGTGGATAGTCAGGGTAGCACAGACCAAGAAAAACTTGAGAGAAACCCTGCAGTGCAGAAGAATTAAGAAATGCTGGAAACTCACTCTGTGTCTCAGAACTGTGACCAGTCAACCTACTGAATCCCCCTCATAGGCATGAGTGCGAAGATGAAGGTGAGAACCCCAGACACTTGCTGAACCTGTCAGAGAGAAAGATTCTTTCCCCCAATATGTTAGAGCTGGGAGGACAAGGGCATCCATTTTTCCATGACAAAGGAGGGAAAGTTTACATAATAGAGAGTGAAACAGCAGGGATGCAGGAAGATAGCAGTGCCTGAAGACACCAGCTGGAGTCCTGGAGTCCTGGAGCCCTTCATACGCCCTCTTTCTGATTATATGGTATGCCCCAGTGTCTTATCTTTTTTATCTTGAACAGCTTTGAGTGGAGGGCTCTGCAGCAGCCAAAGAGGGTTCCCCGAGCTCTATTGACTTTGAGAGAACCTCACAGTCCTCTATTTCTACTGAAGTCACATGGCAGCCCTGCCTCCAATGGCCTGGCCTCTCCTTTGATCTTCTGTAATATCTCAGCCACAGTGTTTCCTTTGCTCAGAGACCTGCCTCAGGCTGTTGTTTCACTAGGAGCATTACATAAAGCCTTCAATGGAGAAAATTAAGATGAAGCAGCATTCTTTGTAGGTGGGAGATGTCATCTTTTTCTCGGTGTGGAGGGAATATTAATATATCCTCAGGGAAGAATGACTGTGAAGGCCTGTGGAGCACACTCCTGCCAGTGATCTGTGTGCACAGAGTACCTGCCTGCCAGTGATCTGGAGCCGAGAAGGATAACCAAGGCTGTGCATCTTTGCTTTAAAAGTCCTGCCAGGGAGCCGGAAGAAGGCACCATCCACACAGATGGGAAGGGGGTGTTGGTTGAGAGTTTTTACCTTGTTTTACTTTGTGGTTATAATCATAAAATAGTAATAATAATAGTAGAAATAATAATTTCCATTTGAATAAGGATAGCAAAGAGCCTTCCCACCCACATTGGAACTAATTTTTGTAATTCAGATACAGGTGGAAAGGTGTTTGCAATGTAACTGAGCTCCACAGAAATAAGCCCGGACACACATCTAATTACTTAGTATTCAGTGGACTCTCAAGCACAACCGCACTTTCTGATTTGTAGATAATGCTTTCATGCTGTATTTTGAGAGAATTATGCATGAACTTGCCGTGGAGAATGTGTCTAAGATCCCAGAAATCTCAAACCCTGTAAGGGCTTGACAAAGGGCCAGCAGCATCCCAAGGCTCTCCTGCTTTCATTAGCAATTTTTAAAATCCTTTCCTTTTCTTTCCTTTTCCTACTCTCCCTTCCTTCCTTCCTTTCTTCTTTCCCTGCTTCCTTCCTTTCTTTTTTTTTTACAGTAACATTTGGAATATTTAAATGCTCCACCTGATGTTCATTTAAGATTCCCATTTCAGAAGCAGCAACTTGTGCCGGATGGGAGGAGCTATGATTGGCATCTACTTTTTTGAAGCACAGGGTTGCATAGTGTAGAAAGGTGGTTCTTTTTGGACATCAGGTCAATTTGTAACGTGTGAGATTTCATCTAGATTCTGTCTGGTTTGTGGATTCTGGTACTATGAGGCCACCAATAATGGCAGCTGTTAGCTGTTAGCCTTGAGGGAGTCCCCTCTCCAAGACTCAGTTCTTCATTTTGCAAAATGTAAAAAGAGCAACTTTTTGTTCATGTGCCTGTATATGTGTGTGCATGTCTTCATGTATGTGTACATATGTGTGTGCATGTGGCTATGACTGCCTGAGGCTAACATAGGGAGTCTTCCTTGATCACTCTCCACCTCATTCACTGAGGCAGGGTCTCTCAGTTGAACCTAGAACTCACTGACATAGCTAATTTAGTGTGCTGTCTTGCTCTGGGGACCTCTTGTCTCCTCTTGAGAGTGCTAAAATTATGAAGGGGCTACTACTATACCCACCCAACATTTAAGCAGGCTCCAGGAATCTGACCTCTTGCCCTCACAAATGCTACTCGGGTAGCAAGAGCTTTAAATACTGAACCATCTCTCCAGCTCAAACAGTAACTATGAGTGGTAATAGCTGTTCCGCAGGCTTTATAGACTAAGTCAGTTGATGCACGTAAAACACTCAGTCCAGTGCCTGACAGAAGATCACAATATGAGTGGGACTTGCAGTGCTGCTCTCAGCACAGCGGCAGTACCGTGGCCACTGGCATGTTCAGAGCTCTCCACACTAACTCAGCTCTCTCTACTGTTCATTCTGAGTCTACTCATAATCTAACGTCTTGATAGCCACAGTCCATGACCTTTTCTGTTTCCATGTGTGATATAGAGACAAGCTACTGGCATTCCACACTGGAGTCACAATAAAACAGAACAAGAGAGGGGATTTTTATGGGAACACTGTACCTTGTATGATTCAGGTTCAATGACTCAGAGGATCAGCAAATATTGTGTGATGAAATCAGAAGGTTAGGCAGGTACAATCCATTTATAGCCACAATCCCAAGTAAGTTAAAATTGACTTTATTTGCTGAATATAGTTCCCATGCTGTTTTTTCTTTCAGCTTCTCATGGGACCCTAATACTTCCTGATCCAAGAGGAATTCCTTACTGTAGTAGCCCTGGACAGTGAAAGGCTTCTTAGTACTTAAATTTCCCCGAAGAACTAAATCTGATGTTTCTTTTTGCCATGATCTTGCCAGAATCCCTTGTAACAGTTAGATATAATATATAATATGTAACAATACACAATTCTCTAGAACATACATTTAACATAAATTATATAATATACCATATGACATATACTACAGAAATTTTATAGATGTGCATATTTTGTACATCTAAGGCATCTCTGACTTAAAGAATCATTTGCTTTAGAATAACCCTTCCATCTGTGTATATTCACTAAGGAAATACCCTTGATACATGCTACCACAAGCTTTAGTACTTTCAAAGTATAATTTGGCTTAATGAGCTGAGGAAAGGCTTCCTACCTGGTGAAATGATCTCACACAGATGGGGGGGGGGATGCTAAAATTTCAAAAATACATTGAAAATCATATCTACTCTATTCTCCTTTCCTTCCTCTCCTCTATAGCAAGCTATTTTTCCCCAAAAGAATAAAAAGCAATTGTAAGATTAAACTGTATATATTTTTTAAAAAGTCACAAGAGTTCTCAGTGAAGAGTGATTGCGTGGGACATCTGTTTACATCCATCTACACTCTCCTGCTTAAGTTATGTGTGCAGGCTTCTTTTGTCACATTTAATTTTAGGATGGCACTCAAGTTTGCAGAAGTTTACACACACAGAAAGCTCAGCACACAGCACACCATTGTCAACCCTGCCCTGACCACACATAACACTTCTTTGCAGTTGTGAAACCTACAGCTCTAAGTCTTGTAAGGCAGCAGGCTCAGCCCCTGCAGCTGTGAGTTGGCTTTATCTTGGGTGTGTCTGTCTTAGCTGTCACATAGCAGACATGGCTGCTAAAGGAAGAAACACCATTAATACAACACCTCACAGCATAATAGTTCTGGCTCCTTGAATATTGTCATGAACTTGACCTTCACTTTTCCCACAAATGGGCATCAGGAATGTTGGTGTAAGGCATGATGATTAGACCCTTGATGAAGAAAGTCACTTGGTCATCCATTAACGGGTGAGAATCTGTTGGGTACCCCTCCTACTGGGTGTCACTGTATTTAAAGACAAAGGAAGAGGAGATGAGGAAGGCAAGAACACAATCCGGTCTCCATACAGCTACCTTGAGTAGGAGGCACATGAAAACATTGAATTACAAAAGCTGGTGAAGCAATTAAGAGAGAAGCCAGGCATCTTCCTTGGTGTCATCACGCTCAATCAAAAGTCTTTAAGGGGACTAAGGGTTCCCCAGGGGCTTGACCACTCATCAAAGGGGACACTTGTCAGACCTGGCTCAGACAGACATTCTCTGGGTTCACTCCTTTCCTTCTTCACTCTAACAGAAGCACCACTTGACATGGGCTTTGAGAAATAAGCAATGCTCCAGAGACTATGATAGCTACTGGCTTCTGACCCTGGAGAAAGAACCACGGGAACCCATACATTGAGTCCTGAAAAACAGAATTTGATATTTGTTGGGTTAGCTGGGAAGACAACTTGAGACTCCTTTGGTGGCAGGTCACAAGAACAAACCAGCAGAACTTTATGGATAAAAGATTTGCCACAGGCATGGAGTTCTAAGCATGAGTAAGCCTCCAAGCTCCATGGATGAGGGCCCAGCTCCTGGGAGGCTCTCTGTGTGGGGAATGTGCTACTGTTCTTTTTCAGCATCACATTCTTTCTACTTTCTGGATAAGCACCCACATGTAACAGGTGCAGGGCCACTGTGAGCTCAGAGCCACTGCAGGTGCTCAGGAGAAATGAAGCTCAACTTCTGAGCCCCTTCTGAGTGAGAACCTTGGTGAGAGAATCCTGGCTGGCCTGGCTCTTTGACTGCTCCTGAAACCTACCCCTATCAACATAGTGATTGGTGTGATGAGCCTCCTAGATGAGCTTCATGTGTGTCTGAAACAGCCTCCTGTTTAGCAATTGTGAGGCCATGATATTCACAGACTCCCTGTGAGTACTATGCAGAGCAGAGTACTCCATGGGAGTCTCCTTCTAATGTAGCTTGTCCCTTGTCCATAACATTTCCTTCAGAAACACACTTCCTCTGAGTTGTTCATAGTCTACAACGCAATAAAATGCCAGGAAGAATTAGTAAGAAGACATTAAGGCAACCTCCTGCTTTGATATCATGTAGACTGTACTTGACTTTGCAACTTGACCACTTATACATCTAATTACAGTCCCTCAGTTCTTTAGAGAGTGTCTTGTTTAGTGTTACTCTTGTGGTGATAAAACTCCAGGACCAAGGAGGAGGAAAAGGGTTTATTCAGTTTACACATCCACATCATCATTCATCACCCAAGAACGTCAGGGCAGGAACTCCAACAGGGCAGGAACCTGGAGGCAGCAGCAGATGCAGAGGCCATGGAGGAATGCTGCTTAGTGGCTTGCTCCCCAGGATTGATCAGTCTGATTTCTTATATAACCCAGGACAACCAGTCCAGGAACACTACCCACAATGGGCTTGGCATTCCTCCATCAATCACAAATTAAGAAAATGCCTTATAGTTAGATCATATGCAGGGGGGGGCATTTCCTCAATTGAATTTCCCTCCTTTTAGATAATGCTAGTTTGTGTCAAATTGACACAAGACTAGTCAGCATAACAAGTAATCTGAGAGACAGGATGACAGTGTTGTCTTCACAATGCTCCTGAGATCCTCCTTTTTTGCACGGATATTCTGTCCTTCTTTTGAGGCAGAAGAGAGTCCACCTGATTCCAGGATGAGAAAGAGACAGTGGGCACAATCTGGGGGCTTCTCATTTAATTCTGTGACTAAGAAATCTTCTAGCAACTTCACAGCCAAACATGCCTAGAACATTCACAGACTCATTCTTAGTCCTAAGTTTCCATATGCTCCTCTGGGCATTATTTTATGTTGCTGGACACACATTTTATGCCAGCTTTTGAGCCCAATGAAAAGATACGTCAATTATAATTGATTTATTTAATAAGTGGTACTCTTATTTTGTGTTTTTAAAACGACTTCATTTACTATTTGGTTTTTATAAATACACAAATGTTTTGACATTGCAATCTTTAGTCTTAGACATAGCTATTGCAGAATATGTTTAAATCTAAAAAATTGGTCAAACCTTATAAAGAGATATTTCTTCTACTGTATAACCATTAGAATTCAGAAGGAGGGCTGACTTGTGAAGAGGAATTGTCTACACTCAGTAGAATGTGTTGCCGATGTGATGAAAAGTCAAGCAATGCCTTATTACAACTTGAGGGAGTCAAGATCCACTCCCTCCAAATAATGGCATCCCAAACAACTCTTCTTTAGCATGTGTGAATTTTTTTGCATATCAATGAGATCAGAAGGACACAGGACATACCAATTTCAAGGATCAGTCTAGGGAATATCTGCTAGAATTTTATTTCCTCTGAACCAAGGCATCAGTTTCCTGTGGACAGGGCATTTTCTGAATTCCCTGTACAGACCCATCATGTACATGATAACTGGAATATACTAACACTAAGTGAATATGATATTTGCTTACATTTACTTTATTCTTTAAGAACTGACTGTTTAGGAATGAGATTTCTGAAGAATCTGGACAGACCATAAACCGCGTGAATGTATACCCTGAAAGGTGAGATGATTCCTGATGAAAGGGTGAGTCGCTCCCATGTGTGTTTAAGGGTGGTTTAAAAGAATCCTTGCAAATGCACAAAGGAACATTGATTAACTTCCCATCCTCTTTATGTAAAATTCGACGGTAGCATGTGAATTTAAGCATTACCTTAAGATATTAGGGAGCAAGAGTGATATCCTGATGATGTTGATTGATAAAAATCTTATCCTCCCACTTAAGGGAGTAAGATAGACCATATCTGAGTTTAAAAATTCCAGAAATGTCAATGAAAAGTGTGTTGAAAAGAAGTGCAAACTCATAAATAGAACTAGATATTAAAGGACCCAGTGATCAAACCCTTTCTAGAAAACTTAACTCTATAGGGCTTGGAAGACAAACAACACTTAAAAAGAGAAAAAATTGAGTAAATAGAATTGTGCAGAAAGTGGAGAAAAACATCTGAAGACAAAACAACAGAAAGCTACTGGTAACATTGGTAAACATAAGTGAGTATAATGAAATGGTGAGATAAGAACTGGGTGTTATGAAAGAAGAAACATTTAGGAAAAGCAACCACATGTAATATATTTGGATTATGGCTGGATTCAAGAAAAGCAAAACCATGTAAAGTGAAACCATAGACGAGAACCATGGTAGTTTCCTACAGAAAGAATGGACAGGAAGACATCACCAATGAAATGATGTAAGAAAATGGCACACTCAGTAGCACCATGGTACTTGGGAATGAGCTCTTGCAGTTTCACTTACATTGCTGTGATGAAATATCCTGACAAAAAGCAACCTAGGGGAGGAAGCATTGATTTTTAGCCCCAAGTTCCAGATTATAGTCCATTATGGCAGGAAAATCAGAGTGGCAGAAATTTGAGACAGCTGGTCAAGTGGCATCTATAGTCAATGGCCGAGAGAAACAAAGACACTCATGCTCCCTTAATGTTTGCTAGCTTCCTTTACTCTTCATGGTTCAGAGCTCAGCCTAGGGAATGGTATTACCCATAGTGAGTTTGGTTTTCCTATATCAATGAACATAATCAAAGAGACTCCCACAGACCAACCTGATCTAGACAATTCCCAATTAAGACTCTTCCCAAATTGTTATAATCTGTATCTTCTCTCTCTTCCTCTTTCTTTACTTCTTTCCCTCTTTAATTTATTCCATCCCTTCCTTCTAGTAAGTTAGCTTTTAGTTTTGTCTGTGATTATAGGGAATGAGTCTTCCCACAGTAGGCTGGGTCTTAACATAAACAAGACAATCTCCCACAGACCTAATCTAGACAATTACCCATTAAGACTTTCCCCCAGGTGATTATAGGCTTTGGTTAGTTGATAGTTAGAACCAATCAAGAAACAGACCTTACCGGCTCCATTGAAATGTTACGGAACTTTGGAAACTTCAAGGGAAAAAATTACTTTAAGTTTCTAGGAGAACAAAAAAACATTCAGAAGATCTGAAAGCTGGTTCCAGTCTTCTCAATAACACCAATGGTTGGCTGAAAGCTGATGAAGAACTTTATAATTCTGAAGAAAATGGTTTCCTATAAGGAATGCTATACACAGCCAACCTATCAACAGTTCTATGAGAGCAAAGTAAAGATATTTTCCCACAAGCACAAGCAGAGAGCTGTGATTATTCTTGGGCCCTTTTCTCAGGACTCCATAGACAGATGCTGTCCGACTCCAAATAAGTCTGAATCAAGAAAGAGAACTACAGCATAAAGTACCAGGTGATAGAAGAAAACCAATTGAGCAGAACCTTGGAGAGAGAAACCTGGATGTGTGTGTCAAAAGGTGTTAGAACACTTAGGAAGTTTGGTGCTTGGATTAATGGCAAACACATAGGCAATCAGATGAACCATAAAGAGAACAATGCTAACTTCAGGAAAAGGGAAGATTATTCATGAAAAGAAAAATAATCTTAGCTCTTGTTATGTGTTGCCTGTGAAAACTGTTACAAAATCATGATGCACAAACAATAAACAGCTACCCAATGATAGAATGCCCTGAACATAAAAATCAAGAAGGAATAGAAGTTTATCTTTGGAAATGTGAAGCAGAACACTGAACTGATCAGCTGAAGGTGTTGAATGTGGTCGGGTTTAGCATTAATGAATTGAATCGTTATTATATCCCCTGGGAAGGAAGTAGAAGGAAGGAGGTAGAAGCAGCCATTATTCTAAGAAAATATGTGTGGCTAACAGACCCTTTCACCTATGCTATGTGTAAGTGTGACAAAGATAAAAGCTAACTGACTAGAAGGAAGGGGTGGGTAAATGAGAGATGGGGGAGAGCGGAAGAAAGGGATGGAGATAAGAGGGAGGGGAAGGAAGAGATGAAGGGAAGGAGGCAGGAAGGGAGAGAAAGGAAGGAAGAGAGGGACGAAGGGATGGAGGGAGGAATGGAGGGAGTGAGGAAAGTAGGGAAGGGGAGTGGAAGAGACAGAAGGAAGGAAGGACAGAGAAAAAAGGAAGACAAAGGGGGAGAGGCAAAAGGAGAATGAAGAAGGGAGGGGGCAGAAGACAATAAAATCATTCAGCTCCCTGAACACACAGGTTTCACTGGATTAACACATGGCTTAAATCCTGCATGGGTCTCTGGACATGAGTCCAAAGAGATATATACACTACCAGCCTCACCACCAGCCCTCACCCCTGTGTCTTCACAGCACTGGTCCTAAGATTTAGCCTGCTCTTGGACTGCCTGTGATCACTCAAGCCAAAAGAAAATTCTTCCAGTTCCCATTGGGCCTCAGCAGACTTGTGTGAGGCCAGCCCATTATCACCACAGTAGAGTTCACCCAGCTGTTCACACATTGCTGGAACACTCTGGAGGTCTACGTTCTGTTTGTAGAATTTACAATTCGGATTAAAGGAGAATTTTACAGCTATTCAGAACACACTTTAGAAGACTCTCCTTTGATCTCCCCAAGCCTTAGACACCTGTAGGTTTGGCTGCTATGCTAGTGACACGCTTCACAGGCAGGCAGCTGTGTGGACCCCTCAGAAGCAAATGACCTTAAATCACATACCCTTGTGCTTCAGCGGAATGAGATGGCTTGCTTCTTCCTTCATTCTCCTTGGCTGGTATGGATATCTTTCCTTACTACAGGGTATGGGGAAAACCAGAACAGCTGGGCTGTGGCTGATCAGAGCCCCAGGCTGTGGGTTTAAACTTTTACATTCATTTGGGCAATTTACATGACTCTAAACTGCAATCTCCCTTGCCTAAAAGATGTGAATTGCAACCCTCTTTCAAAGTTTCTTGAAAGTATTTTCTGAAGCCATGTCAGTCATTGAGGCTGGGTGTGAAGCTGGGTTAAGCACTACTGAATTATACTACCCAGGAATTGCCTTGTCTCTAACTGGTAACCACTGACTTTCCTCTTCCTAAGAATGATGACTAATTCAGATGAGGACATGGTTTATGGGAACTCATTACACATTCTAACAGGGCCTGTATCAGATGCAGAAAGGGAAGGTGAGATATTAGGCCAGAGGTCATCCAGCAGGGACACATAAGACTTAAACAAAATCATTCTACAGCCTTATCCCAAAAGTTTTTTGCATATTCGGGGCAGCTGAAGTTATTGGCCCAGGGCCACTCACTAAAGCGGGCTCTCATCTTTGATGCAGTTACCCTTGGAGCATTTGAAAGCAGATACTCTGTTCCCTACAGTCCCTGACCTCCTACGTCATGATTTGAAGCTAAGACTCACCATCAGCATGCCAGGTGCTGAATGTCTTCCAGCACGCAGAAGCGCTTGGGTTTCCGTGGCCACTGGCCAAGATCCATTCAAGAATATTGGAAGCTGATTCTCCTCTGGTGGTCATTGCAGGACTCCTATAGGAACTAGGATTCTCTGATCCCTCAGATAGCCTTGTCATAAGGCCCTGGTGACAGCTTTTGTTACTGCATTAGGCTTAGTTAGGCATCTCTACAAGCTCCCGTGAGATTGGCCCACAAGAATATTGGAGTAACCACTCAATAGGAAAGTATTCAAAGCCCACTGCTCTTGGCCCTGCCTCCCTATCCTCGGGGCAGACTTTGCCTTTTTACTTGATTAAATCAGCAGAGCACATTTCATTCTCAAATAATGATTTTCACAGGCTGGAAACTACAACTACAAGGCTGCCAGCTTCATCTTCCTGTAGTTGGCTGTGCAACCCTTGGCAGATGACCCTGGTTCTTCATCCACAGAGGTGTGGAGGGTTTTGCTTCTCAGGGGCTGCTGAGACAAGGGAACTTTGAGATACAAATTAGTAAAGATCCCCCTAAACACAATGCTAATTAGATCACTGGTCCCTTGTAAATAAAACTTATGAGCACGAAAGATGTTGCTACCCCAGGAGAATAAGAAGGCATGGGTCCAAAGAAGGAGGGGAAATACAGACTCAGGAGTTGCTTTGGGCCCCACCCCCAGTGTTTTCTGCTATGCTCAGGAGTCAGAGGGTCTTCTGGGTACAAGCACTGGTTTTGAGTATATCTGTGGGCTTCAAATCCAGTCCCAGATGAGGAGGGTACAGATGGCACCAGCAGAGTGTCTGGTGGGAGGTTCAGTCCCTTGGATAAGAAAGAAATGGTGTTCCCAGATGGAGAGGTCAAGGCTGTGAGTATTTTGGGTGTTTTTCAGTAGGAGGACAACGTTATTCCCATACCTGATTGGCAATTCTTTTTGACATAATGGAATTGGAATGTTGGCAAGGATATTGTCATGTGATTGCGTTACAGAAATAAAATGCGGGGCACTCTGCGGTTGACGTGCATGCGGCTCCCTTCTTTGCAGGCAGACTTCCTTTTCTGCAGCAAGTGAGGGAGGCAGGAACTCACTGGATAATTTTAGAGAAGAAATCTCAGTTCATTGCTGTCATCTTCAACAGAAAGCAGGAGACAAAAATGGTTGGCCAGTCAAAAATGAGTTCTGCCAAACGGCTCAAGGCAATACAACTCATCAAGAGCTGTGTTGCCCAATTAGCTGTCTTGTTTGTGTTCTCACTGATCTTAATTGAGGGGCCAGTAACAGGGGAAAACCAACCAACCAACCAACCAAACAAACAAACAAACAAAAAAAAAAACACCAAACATTTACATTTTGACCTGCACAATTTGTGTAATTTCCTGTTTTTTAATGCTTAACACTTGTCAAAAACTGTTTCCTCCTAGGACTCTGCTGACCTCACCAGATACTGGTGCATTTTATGCACATTGGAGAGAAGGAACTAAACGTCTGTCCTCTACACTCCTGACAAAGAACCAGTGTGCATAATCTCGCCCCATCATTTCTTAATGAAAACAGTGCCACCAGCTGGTTAATAAATGGCTTTTACTAGATTTTTATTGACTGAAATAAGCAAGTTATTTTATCTTCACTTAAAAGGGGCTTATAAATTCTATTAAAGATAATTTTCTCTTTTCATAAACATTCACAGAACCTTGTCATCCTGTCCTCTACAGAGTGAAAAAATTACCTAAAAAGGATCCCTGCTGCCATTTCCTCAGCCCTGGAAGCCCGTGGAGACACTGGTGGTTTCCTGTAAAGGCAGGTGATTCTCACTGCAGTCCGCTATAGCACACAGACCGGTTCACAGAGTTAATGGGACAATTATCTCCTGTCTATAAAAATAGGAAGTCCAGCGCATTAGTTACTTTTTCTATTGCTGTAACAAAACTGCTGGCAAAAGCAATGTAAGGAAAGGAGGGTCTGTGCTCGCTCCTAGGTTGATGGCATCCCTGGCAGGAAGGCATGCAGCAGGAACATGCACACTGCAAACAGTGTATCCATCCACACACAGCCAGGAAGCAGAGGGAGATAACGCTGGTACTCAGCTCACTTTCTCCTTTACGCTCAGTCCAGGCTTCTGGTGCACTGAGTGTGGGCCTCTCTGCCTAATCTAGACAGTCTGAGATTGAACTGGCCAGAGATTTGCTTCCATGAAGGTTCTAAATCCCATCAAGTTGAAGGTTAAGATTAGCCCCACAAGTGGCTTACAGACAACTAATATTGAATAGGAGTCCCAGGATACCTCAGGGCTTTGGTGGGAAGCTTTGTTGGTTCCTCTGCAACCTATCCAGCTTTACCTCCTGTCCCTGTACCCCAAAGGACCTGTTACAACTCAGGACATCTTTGAGGAACCTAAGATTTCTTGAACTTGAACTGTTAAGATACAGAGCAACAAAAAAGAACTGAGGAGGGAGGGAATCAAAGCAACTACATCTCAGACAATCAATGAGCTTAAGCAGCCAGATTCTGTTAAACTGAAGCATGGTCTCAACACTCACGTGCCTTCTTTTAGGTCAAACATGGCATTTGGAACAGATACAGTGTCTGTTGCCTGTTGAGAAATGTTCTCAAGAAGAGGACATCTCAGCGGAGCTCAGATTCAAGGTGTTTTTTGTTATGTGAAAATGTGACATCCCCCTTACAGACTTATTTGTGTAGACTTTTGGTCCCCGGCTACTGGCGCAGTCTGGGGAGGTGGCGGGGACCTTTAGGAGTTACACAGCCTACCCCACTTCCAGTCTCTCTTAAGTAAGTGTCCCAAGCATAGCTGAGGGTGGACATTGTCCCAGTTCAGGGAATGTGTAGAGGAGAGGCTGCAGCTGCCGCTCTGTGAGGGGGCTGGAGAGGGTGACCTAAGGGGATTGTGAGACCCTGTGGTTGGGCTCCTGGTTTTGGGAAGTGCTCTTGATTGGCTGTGTTCAGCAGGATGTTGGTGGTGGTGGGGAGTCTGGTCATTTCAAAAATTTGCAAGAGATGGTCTGCCTTTAAAATGACTCAGTCGTCAGTTTGCCTAAGGAACAAGTGCCAGGAGACTGGTAACAATTAGGGCTTCTCACCCCAGGGTCTTTTCCACCTCAGCCTGCCTCAGCACAATGAGGCCTGAAGGGGAAGACTGAGTGGTATCGGCATTTGCAGAAGCTGCTTCTCGTGAGGACAGTCAGGAGGCTTGAGAGGTGTGCTTTCCTTCCCTCGCTGTGCTGCTGGTGAGCTCTGCTAGAGTTTGGGAAACAAGCGATATTCAAACTCATACATCCTGCTCACCCCGACACCACTGGATACAGCAGAGGGCAAGGGGTCTGTGCTATGCCCAAGGCCAGCTAGTGACCTGACAAAGGACTTCATGAATCCCAATTTTGTTATCACGGAAGGGGTAGGGCTAGAGAGATCTCTGGAAGAGACCAGCGGTTCCTATGTCCTAAGGTTTCCAACACACATTTGCATGCATGTGTGCATACAATCATCCCACCATGGGTCTCATGGCAGGAAAACTTCAGTTAGGGGATCTGTGACGATGGCCCAGCTTTATGTCACAGCGACAAGAACTGAACGAACTGAGCTTTCACACTAAAATTTGGTTCTACCCGTTTCAAGTGAGCACAGAGTCAAGGGGGTGGGGAGAAAAAGAGGAAAATCCACTGGAGTCTCTTTCTCTCCAACTCATGAGGAAAATGTTGGGGGTTTCCCAGAGAAAAGGATTTATTTCTCTAAGTGGCTTTAATAAGAAAGGGGGAGGGATCATTAAGTATTTAGAATATGAAGATAAAAAGTCTCCCAGGTTTTCTAAGTGCTTGTATTAAGCTGTAACATCATTTATTAACTAGCACACGGCTCTGTAGAAGTCTCTACACTTACTGCTTGAGTCTGAAGACATGGGAGTATTTATTCAGTGTGATTGCGTTATTTAAGGGCTCCTGTCCAGATCAGGGCACTGTGAACACTGGAATGGTACAGTGCAGTTAGTGTTAAGTGAGGAAAGTAAACATTTTGACTGGTAAGGGTTTCCCCCGGGTCCTCAGTCACAAAGTGGAGAAAGATATTTTTATTCAAAAATGTCCATTCAAAGAAATGTTTGTCCAAAAAACAAAATAAGCTATGGTGGTTAATATCAGTTCTCTACTTGGCCAGGATCTAGAATCACCTAGAAGACAAATCTCTTGCCAAAGCTGTGAGGGAGTTTCTAGACTGTGTTAACCGAGGCAGGAAGCCTCATCCCAACAGTGGGTGGTGTCAGTCCCTAGGCCGGGGTCCCAGGATGAATATATAAAGGAGAAAGCAACCTGAGGATGAGCATCCCTATCTCTCTGCTTAGAGTCAGGAAACCGCCTTATGCTCCTGCTGCCTTATCTTCCCTGTCATACCCTGCAGTCTAACAGGAGCTTTTCTTTTCTTTGTTCTTCCTTCCTTCCTCCCTCCCTCCCTCCCTTCCTTCCTTTTTTTCTTCCTGTCTGCCTCCCTCCCTCCATCCCTTCCTTCCTTTCTGTTTCCTTCCTTCCCTCCCTCCCTTCCTTCTTTCCTTCTTTCCTTTTCTTCCTGCCTCCCTCCTTCCCTCCCTACCTCCTTACCTTCCACCCACCCTTCCTTTGTCCCTCCCTCCCTCCCTTTCTTCCACTTGCTTTTGTTGGGTATGTGTCACAGCAATGACAAATATCCAAGCAGAAGGCTTTATAGTGTTCTTACGTCAATTTGTTGAAAATTCTTGTTGGGCTAGGTTCCCTGCTCCCCCGCCCTACCCCTAGCACATCACTCTGCTGTCTCAGTAATACAAAGTCTGAATGTCAGCTTTCCTCAGCTCCTCCTTCACACGCTCCTGGCTCTCTCCTGGGTGATACCAGACCCAGAGCAGGGTCCTGACCACCAAGCTCCTGGGCATGAGCAGGCTGCATGGCTTTTCCACTCTACCAGCCAAGACCTCACCCACCAGAATACCCCCAAAGAAACACTCTTGACGCCTCGATTTCCTTAACTCACATGGGTGTGGCTTCTGCTTCACCCTTCCAAGGTCTCCCTTCCCCGACTGGAAGCCTCAGTGCCTCCAGGGAGCACTCCCCTCCCAGTGTGCTCTGAGCCTGTGCCCTACAGCCCTCCCTTCTCTCCAGAGAATGCTATCACCACAGCTGTGCAAAGGGCTGTGACCGAATGCAGAGACCCCCCCAGGCTTCCACTACTCATCCATGCTTGATTTGCAGAGACAAGGATCCAGGGAGATTCTGATAAAGCAGCTCTGAGGTTTCACACATTTTCCACTTGACCTTTCTGCGGGCTTCCTGCTTCCGGCTGGCTCCTGTGCACGCCCTCCGCCACACAAGCAAGCTCTGACACCTGGGAGGGCATCGCCCAGCCCAGCAGGAGGCAGTCTCAGGGTGGAAATACTTCAGAAGGGCTTGCTGGGAGGAAGTTGGTTGCTGTGGGGTGGGTCTTGAGGTTTTGAGCCTGACCCTGCTTTCTGTCCAGTCCCTGCTTCCATAGCTACTTAGCTACCCAGATGTGAGCAAGCAGCTTCCCCTGCTTGCTGTCCCAACGCTAGGTGCTGGCTCTCCGTGGTACAGATAGTCTTCCTGGGAGCAATTAAAGGGGGCATCAAGAAAGCTCTGTTGAGACAGCACAACGCTGTGTGTTTATTCGCCTTATCACAGTTTAAGGCTTAATATTGTTCCGTACTTAAACAGCAGGAGCAACACACAGTTGGAAAGTACTACCAGTATTTAAAACGTATTTGATAATTTTGTCTCAGAGAAGAGAACAAGTCAGTTTCAATCTGGAGGCTTCACCACAATAATTGCCAAGCCCGAGTCGGGCATTCCATCCATATTCGTGGCATTGCCAGTGTTTCTGTGGTCTCAACCCTGTTGTCACCTCCTGTGTACAGACCCGACACGAGAGTCTCATGGTTGCATTTGTTCCCATCCCAGTGTTTTGCATGGCTAAACTCAAGTGCATTTCTTCAGATGCTGAGAAAATAAAAGTATGCATTCAGTGTACAACACTGGAAAGTAGGGCAAAGGAAATGAGAAAAGAAACCCTGTCACTAGAGAGAACCCTCTTTCACGTTTTAGTTCATTTTCTTCTAGCTTTTTCCCCCCATGCATTAAAAATGGTTTAAAAAGAATAACTTCATCTATATAGGTTTTGCTTTCTGAATTTTTCATTTAGCATGGCTTAGGCATTCCCCATGTTATTAAATATTTAGCAAAACATATTTAAAGTCAGCATAATACTGTTATATTTATATATTGTTATTTATTCATGATTTTTTAAGGCAAACACCCACTTGTTTGGCAAAAAAAAGAAAAAGAAAAAGAAAAAGAAAAAAGTAGCAAATTCCACTTTATGTCAGGTTCCATTTGTGGCTGGACATTTTGCTGTATTTTGTTTATTTGTTTCCTTTTGTTTTTCTAGGCAGGGTTTCTCTGTGTAGTCCTGGCTGTCCTGGGACTCGCTCTGTAGACCAGGCTGGTCTCAAACTCACAGAGATCCACCTGCCTCTGCCCACAACACAAATGCTGGGGTTAAGGTGTGCGCCTCCGTTAATGGCCCTGCTTAGTCTTTGTCTTTTTGTCTTTGTGTACTTTAAGGTGTTATGTCTGTTTTTCTCACACCTCTGCATCTGTTTATGGTCATTTGATTAAGATAATCTTCTTCACTGCTGGTCTCTGTTGCACAAACAAAGATTAACATATTTTTCCTGCCAATTTTTTACTTGGAAAAATTTTAACCCTATAGAAAATGAAAGCAGAAATAAAGTGTGAGCATTTTATTTGTAGTCACTGAATTTTCTGTTTTTCTCCCTCTTCTCTCCCTCCCTCTGCTTCCAAACCCTCTCTCTTTACACGTGAGTAGAAGCACAAAACCATGTTCTTGCATGCATAGCACAAACACACACACACACACACACACACACACATGCACACACACATGCACACACACACACACACACACACACACACACGCATGCACACACACATATATACCCTACCTTTTCTCTAGATAATTGAATCTTGCAAAAGTAGCTGAAGACCACCATGATGTTTTATTTGCTCTGCCAGTATCTCCAAAGAAAGGGCATTCTTATGTCACCCGTGTGACCTTCATCACATTCAAGAAACTTAGAGTGGTGAAACTATGGTGCTGTGGATGACTTGCCCCACCCCTCCTAGTACACCACTGTAGCTGATGGTTTCTAAAATGCTGTTTGCTTCTGTGTTTACTGATATGCTCAGGAGCCCATCACACATTGCTGTCGTGTTTCATTTCTTCCTCCCACGTGAGTGTATTGAGGGAGAACTTTCATCGCATAACACACATTCATGTTTAGATGCAATGCATTCCACATAGGAAGGAAGGAGAAGACTTCCTTAAGTTCTCCCCTCCTTACTCTTCTGACCCCTCCCCCCTGTTAGGGCTTGGATATAAAACCTACCTTGCAGGCTCAAGTGTTTGAACTCTTGGTTCCTAACTAGTAGCACTGTAGCCCTGGGCCACGGGCCTACCTGAAGGAAATCTCATTGCTGTGGGGTAAGCAGTGAGGTTTCTAGCCTGTCCCCACTTCCTGTCCTGATCTGGGTTCCTGATCTATTTCCATGTGAGCATATAGCTTCAGGTTCCTGACGTCACAATGGGGAACTGCTCCCCACACCATGCCTTCCGCACAAAGATCATGTATGTACTTTGAAACATGAAGCCAAGATAAACTTGCCTTCATGTGTCTCTTTGTCAGGAATTTTGTCACAGGAGTGAGAAAAGTAACTAATAAACATGTTCCTGGGGACCAGTGTTCTGTATTCCTAAAGTTTGCATTTGTTGCTGTTTAAAACAGGGGCTCACTGTGTAGCCCTGGCTCTTCTGGAGCTCTGTATGTACACCAGGCTGCCCCCAAACACACAGAGATCAGCCTGCCTCTGCCTGGGATTAACATGGGATAAAGTGCAGGGATTAATGTGGACACCGCCATGCCTGATCCTAGAATGTTTTATAAGTGGGGTTGAACTGTTGGGGTGATCCACAACGTGATTTCCAGGGACGGTTTGTCTTTTTTATTACTGAACAGCATTTCATTTTACGGGTATTACACAATCGGCCCATTGCTAGCTCATGGACATGTGAGTTGTTCCTAAATTTCAGTGATAGCAAATGAAGCTAATGGGAACTCTTGTGTGCCTTCTTCTGCATACTTCATTTCTTTTAGGTGAATATAGAAAATTGCACTTTTTGGGTATAATATTGCATGTAGGCTCGATCTTTTGAAAGACCTCCATATCACTTTTCAAAGTATTCATTTTCGAGGCCGCCAGCAAGACAGCCACTCTATTTGGTCACGGGCATGTAATACTTTCTGTTTCCTTACACCATTCTAGGACACACCCTGGACCTTTCTGTAATTTTGATTGGTGTTTGTTGCCTCCTGTTTGCTTTGTTTGTCACCGTGTATTTTTCTGGCAAAGTGCAAAACTGAAAGCCAGATGTCGAGTTCATGCCAGACATCCTCTGCTCGCAGGGGTTTGGATTAAAGGGGCATTTAATTGCCGATCTTTCACTCCCTAGAATTTGATGTTACACAACAAAAATTAATAAACCTTTACATTGTTCTCGTTTTTTCAAAAATATTTATGCTGCTCTTCTGACCTTTATTGATTAAAAGAAGCAATATATAGAACATGTTCTTTTTTTTTTTTTCCTCCTGGACTCTGAGGAAGATTTTGTATTATTCTTAGGTTCTTTTGTTTTTGTTTATTGAGACAGGATCTTGCTACATAGCCCAGGCTGGCCTCAAACTTATGATCCCCCCTGCCTCGGTCTCCTGAGCACCGAGATCACAGGTATATGATCTCCATGAATCTTGCTTCTAAGGGGCCTCTTTCATCTTCTCCTCTGGGGATACCATTCATTCCTCCTACCACAGGGGATTATTTTAAACTTCTAGGGATTTTTTTCCAGTTGTTTTTTTCCTCCTTCTGAGAAATGTCATGTGAAAATAATCCTTTAAAAATACGATGACAGGAACAGGAATCAGTGACTCCTTTTTCTGCTGCTTAGTAGATAAGAGGCAGACACTTGAACCAGGAGCCATCCATGGGGTTCTAGACGGATCTAGATGTCCCTTCTCCTCTGTGATTTCCTCACCCTCCCAGGATGTGTGGCTGGCATTGGAATTCTCACTCTGCCTCTGCTGATGTGGGATCACTGGAGTGCAGTGTCACATCACTGTTTAAGGTCCAGCAGTGAATATTGCAAATGGGAGTTCATACATCTGTGTGAGAGGCTGATTGGGGGGTTTCTCATGCTCTGTATGTTTGGACAACCTACGGTAAGTGCAAATCCATTATGTACCAGAAGAAGCAGCTAAGACAGGAAGTCAGGGGGATACCACTGGCTCTCCTGGGGCTCAGGGCCTGAGTGGTGGTGGCAGTGGTGGCTTAGGTTGGTGACTGCACATAACAATGTGAGGCATTGAGCAGTCTGAGACACACAGTAGAACACCCAGCCAGTCCTTCACACTGTCACCAGGATGATTTCTCAGAGGAAAAAGAGGATAGATGATATGTTCCATTTTCCTCCAATACAGTAAATCGCATCCTATGTAAATGAGCCAAGAGTCTCCAGTGATTAATCGTCTCCATGATCAATTGTCTTCATCTAATACCCAAGCTCATCTTCATTTCAACAATCTTGTCATCTGCAATAAACATATTCCATTTTGCCTTTCGATTGTTGATTAAGCCGGTCCAACATCTGTTAAAATAAACCAAATCTGGGAGACATTCTTTATCATTTGGGTGAACAATGAATTCATTCCCCTTATCCAAATTTGATATTATTTCTCCTCCTTGAAGAAAAACAACAATGCAACCACAAATTAAAAAATTGTGATGAGATGTCTTTACCATGTCAGCTGGTATCCATAGAGTAGGACACACACACACAAGGTCATTTCTCATTACGAGAATATTTAGCTAAAAGAAACAAAATCATCAGCTAATTTATTATGCATGTCAGCTTACCATCTCTGCAGCATTATTTATGAATACTTACCCAAGAGATAAAAGAAATATATTCAACAGTAGTTTACCTTGAGTTGGCTTTCAGGAGGACTAGAGCTCAACCATCTGGACTGATGAAGGTTCCCCAGGAACCAGACACCATTTCAGACTTAGAAACCCACTAACCTGTTACAGCCCAAACTATTCCTGCTTATCAGCTTCTATCACTACATGACTCTCTAGCAAGAGAGGGCCAGGAAGAGGTTTGAAGGGGCTTCTTTTGTACTTCTAGCTGCAAGGGAGCCTGGTAGCATACATACCTCAACTGGCCTCCCCATATCTAGAATGAAAGCAGTGTTCATCAGAAGAAAATGCATGAAAGAGATATTGATTATGTTGCAAACAGAAAGTATGTTTTGTATACTGAGTGTTCAGTGGGCTCACCAAATGATTGGCACTGCTGCGTATCACCTTTAAGCCTGCCTACTCTCAATCCTACATGAAAACCTCCATGGCCTTTTATTGGGAGGCTGCTAAAGAGCCCTGCCTCTCCCTCATAGGATGAAAAGGGAAAATGCATGTCCCAATATCAACTCAAAACTAACAGTGTAAATATTTCCTTCCTCTTTATATTAACAGGAGTAACTGAAATGGGAGTTTTATACATTTACAGTTCAAAATCACACTATGAGCCTCTGACAGGATCCCATCTTCTATGATTTTCTTGCCCAGTCTCATTCCTCTACCAGGGCTTCTTGGGATCATTTCCAAATAAACTTTCTACAGATGGCTTCATCTCTAAGGATGTCTCTCTGGAGCCCAAGCTGAACCATCAACTGTCAAAATGTTAGCTTCCTAGATACATCCAATGTGTGTACTACATAGCCAACCAACCCTGCAATCACTAAGACACTCACACATGGCTAGAGATTTTTTGTGTCATTATCTAACCATCAGGCACTTTGCAGCATAATTTGTGTTTATAGCCATCATCATCATAAACATTGCAAACACATATTTATATAATGGTTATGTCATTAGCATCTTTGAGATCAACCAACTGCAAGTTGCAAATTGATTAAGTCAGTCTCTTATCCATTTGGCTTCTAATCAGAATAAACTGTGCTCTTCTCTTATCATTCAAGAAGGATGTATTGTCCAGCAAGTCTACTTATATTTATTCCAAGCCAGAATCAGTCACATTGACATTATAGGACATCACCAGCTTCTCCTTGTAATGTGAGTATTCACGGTTAAAGTCATTTCTGAGATGACCCTCAATAGACAAGCCTAGTAACCTTGTATTAAACTTTACTTACAGTGTTAGTACTTTTTTTATCTATTGTTTAAAACTTTAAAAAAATCATCCTTTCCAGATTTTACAACATTCTTGGATTTTCTTTGAAACTTTTGTGTTTGTTTGCAAACTTACCTTTGTGCTCTTGGTTTTGGTAACTCTGTTTTTATATATAAGAGATGACAAAATATGTTTGTTTGCATTTCCCCAATTGTACAATGTATCTCTCAGATGACTTGCTGAGTACACCCACATGTCAAGGTCAACCTTTGCTACTGTTGTTTTGGTGTCAGCTGGGCTGGAAATGCCTTCTGCTATTACATTTACAGGAGTGCTTGACTTCGGACTCTGACATTGGAGGTTCGGAACAACTTCATTACCTGGTGTGTTTTCATTTATTTAGGGCTCAGCTTTCAGACATCCCTCGTAGGAACAACATGTTTCAAGTGCACAGATGAAAACATAACTTTAAAATTCTGTTCTATTTCCAGAGCAGATGAGGAATGGCACTCACCCAACGAGTATACACCTCACTGTCCTTTCTGTCAGGAGAATTCATTGTAGCTGGAACCAGAGGAAGCTGCATTTTGGTAAACAGAGTGTGGAGCCAATACAACAATGGCAGGAAGCTAAACAGACTTTTTAGTCTGGGCCGTTTTATTCCCTGTCATCAAACACTGACCCAAGTGACAAATTCACTTTAAAAATGGCTTATGGCTCAAGGTTTTACAGTAAGGACAAGTTTTTAGGTCCCTCATAATAAACCTCCAATGATGGTTTCATAAAAATCACAAAAGAAGATAAATTCAAAAGAAGCTGCCTTGAAATGTCCCATGAAGGGTGGTGGAAATTCCCAGAACTCTTTTGGTTATTGGTCCTCCAGGTGGAGCTTCCTGAGCTTACCTGGAGCTAAGTCAAGTGGCTCATAAGTAAAATGTGCCTAGGAGGCAACTTCTTCAAAGTTGGTACTTTCTCATCCAACACCAACACACCAGGTAGTGATATCGTGGTTCTCAAACTTGAGCTTTTAGCTCCACTCCTGATCCTGATATCTCCCCCTTTACTTCTTTCCAACAGAAAAGCAGTAAGTCGGGGCCTGGAGAGATGGCAAACATGAGATCTAGGTTTGATCTCAAAAGCCCCAAAGCCAGATGCATTGGCATGCATTTGTAATCACAGCACTGGAGAGATAGAGACAGGGAGATCCCCAGGACACAGTGTCCAGCCAGCCAACTTGATTTGGTGAGAAATCCTCATCAAAACCCAAGGTGGATGGTGCTTAAGGAATAACATACATACATACCTGCTCAGCTGGACACATAACACCCATATACACACATGAACACACACAATAGGAAAATAAATTGAATTCATAGGAAATAATCCCAGTTTGTGGGAAGTGTTCAATGAACTAAGAGTCTGCTGGGCTCCAGGTGATCTGAGGCAGAGGGTTGCCCACTCAGGCATAAGCTCAGGGCTCTGGAATCAGGGGGGCACTTTTCTTTTCATAGAGTATGGTGGCAAGATGATGGCAGGAAGAGCAGGGATGGGTCTAAGGAAACAGTATTTGAGAGAGACTGTGCTGGGTGCCACTCCACTTCCTCTGTCATCTTGTCCTCTGCTCTCACAGAATGGAACCACCTCGTGTCAAATTCTAGCTGAGTATTAGGTGTATGTATAGTTCTCAGGGAAGAAAAGGTGACCTTGACAGCTCTATGTCACCCTGCACAGCACCCCGGAAGCCCCCTAACACCATCCCAGAGCTCTGCACAGGCAGAGTAAATTTAGCCACCAGGAGCCAGCTCCTGCCCTCCAGAATCCCGTGTGGCAAACCACAGATGAGTAACAAGAACTTCTCCCAACACTGTCTATTTCTATCAAGCAGCAAGCCATCTGCTGGGTACCATCGTAACCACTGTCCTTGTGCCAACAGCTCATTCCAAATTTACATGCGTCAAAGGGTTACTGGGCCATGCCAATCAGCAAGGAGCTCAGCAAACTCAGCTTTCAATAGAGAACTGAAGGACTCATCAGAGAAGTTTGTGCACTGCCCATCTGTCTCAGAAGAACTTAAAATATCCCACGACACTGATTGCCTAACAGGAACCTAGCACCATTAGAAACCTGCTTAATGGATGGTTTAGCACACACCAGCACCTTATTCCATTCTGATGTAACACTCGGTCCTCAGTGTAAGTCAGTTTAGAATAATGTAGGCGAATCCACGAGAGCCTGTCTAAAGGGGGTATCAAAGACATTTTAGGATACACTCATGGATATACAACAAGGTAAATAGCTGCTGGGGTCTTCTGTTCTGCCCGGGGGTGAATGGAACCAGCAGTTTGATCTCAGATCACCACATGAGAAAGCAAGAGACTGACCCCTCTGTCCTTTTAAGAGGCCATGTACTCAGATAAGAAGCCCTGCCTCTATTGGGCCAGATAGCTCAAGGCCACAAGCAGAGCAAATACTCACAAACCTTCCCCCTTTTGTCTAAACATGAAGGTACTAAATCTAATACGAAACTATATTAACTAAGAACAATTATCAAGCATTTGGACAATTCAAAATAGAACTACAACCAACAAGAACAATGCCAAGCAAGAAACACATATTAAACGTCCAGGCTGTTGGTAATTGGCAAATAACAGATATGATTTCACTGGCTGTCTTATCCTAAGGAGACTAAGTCTTGTATTTAATAAAAGGGAATATTAACTGTGACAATCTAGTAAAGTTTCTTCTTTATTAACCAATGGTAATACAACACATTCACAGCATACAGAAGGACATCCCATATTATCATGGCCAATGTAGTTCATGCAAGTAACATCTAGAACCAACCTGCAGAGTCCTCAGAGTGCCTTTGAGATGTATGAGTGTTCCAAGAATATCCCAAGCAGCATTTCAGAAACTTACACATAGTATTTATATGTATTTATAGGGCGCCGTCTGATGATTCAGTGAAGACGTACACAGAGTAAAGATCACATTAGGGTCACTGTAGAGGCATTGACATCTACTACCCTCTAGCACTGATCTGTGCTGGCAGACTTTGACTTCTTCCAGCTCTCTTAAACTGTCACACAAATTACTGTAGTCTCTAGTTACTCTACCAGGCTGCAGCACTCCAAAATCCATTCCGCCCATCATTTTAAATAAATGACCTGATATTGATAGTGAGGATACCTACAGAGAAAGAGACAGAGAGGCAGGAGGAAGAGGGAAAGGGAGAGGCAGAGTTATGAACTCATAACTCATAACTCATATGACTTGAGTTCTATGGCAAACCCTACCATGGAAGGAAAGAACTAACTCCTGAAAGCCATCCTTTGGTCTCTACATTCATACACACACATCATAGACACAGAACACACACACACACACACACACACACACACACACACACACACTGAACAAAAATGATAAAATAAGTATATAAACAAAAAAATCTAAATTACTGAAAAACCCAGGTGTTCTGCTATGGAACAGATGAAAGTTTCTAATAGGAAATTCATTTAAAAAAAATGTTAACTATGCAATAGAGCAATGACTAGGGCATTGTGTTCAAACCATGCCTTAGTTTCACTTCTGTTGCTATGACAGAATGCCCTGAAAAAAAAAAAAAAAGCACCTTGAGGGAGAAAGTTTATTTCAGCTCATGGTTCCACGTTACAGTCTATCATAAGTCAGGATGGCAGGGACTTAAAACACTCACATGGCAGCTACACTCAAGAGCAGAGATGAGTCAGTGTATCCGAGCCTGTCCTCAGCTCAGCTCACTTTCTCCACTCTCACACAGTCCAGGACACAACCTCAGTGACTGGAGTCACTCACAGTGGACAGATCTTCCACATCAGTGATGATGATGATGATGATGATGATGATGACATAATAACCATGACAATTCCTTACAGACATGCCTACAGGCCAACATTATCTGGCATTTTCTATTGAGACTCCTTTTCCAAGTGATTCTAGATTATGTTAACTTGACAATTAACACTAATTATCACAAACCATTAATGGACATGTTTACTTTTTCCTCTGATTGTTCACCATTAAAATTTGATAATATCAAATGCTGGGAAGGTTATATTTTATGCTAATTTTTGCAGGATACTTGAGATAGTGTGGAAGGAGACACTGAGGAAGATGCTGTTGAGTAGCTGTTGGAGGAGATGCAATGCTTGGGACACTCCTAATATTCCCTGTGCTTTGAACAAATTGTCTCCACACTGGTTTGTTTTCCATTTTCACAGAACCCCACTGCATTGACTTCTTTAGAAGGAGAATGCTTTTTTAAATTAGTTGTTCAGTTAGTCAGTTATGTTATGATAAATTCTGAAAACAAATAGTAGTCCTTCCTTTCCTTTGCATATACATTATCCTATATCATCTTGAAGTAAAAGGGTCTTCAAAATCCCATCATTTGTCAAGGGGGCTGAGCATAAATCTGGGAAGATGGTTAAATTGGTAAAGTGCTTGCTTTGTAAGCACAAAGACCTGATTTCAATCCCTAGCCTCCACACTTAAACAAACAGGCAACAGTGGTATGCACTTGGAATCTGAGCACCAGGGAGGCAGAGACAACTGAATCTTGAAGCTTGATAGGCAGCCAGGCTAGTCTACTTTGACATTTCCAGGCCAGTGAGAGACCTTGTCTATAGCATGGATAAATAAGAATCTGGGAAAATAATAGGCTGATGGATGTTTATTTGGGGAGAACTCACACCAGAAACAGATGACCGCCAGCAGGTTCCCATCCCAAGGATGTCTCCTGATGCTCTCTGTCTCTGACCAGGAAGCAAGAGAAAGAGCTGGGGTCCAGGACCTCAGACCTAGTCCCCCTAGTTCACACCCCCACCTGTTCCCACACCCCAATGGGCGTGGTCATTTTAATAGGTGTGGGTAGAGTTGAAATCTCACTACACTTGTCTCAAAAATAAAGGAGGGTAGCACCTGAGTAACAGCACCTAAGGCTGTCTTCTGACCTTCACACACATATACACACACGTACATGCACTCCAAGTGTATACACACATACACACAAACACACATATGAAATTTTCACAAGACGCAGGGGGATGTTTGGTGATATCTTCTTTGTACACATAAAGCTCACCTGAAGATCAGAGGGTGGAGATAGACACTAGTTAACCATAGAGGTCTGTACAGACGGACAGGAAATGTTATGTCTGGGTGGAGAGAGAGAGAGATAAGGCGGGTGGAGACAGGAGCTCAGTCTCTCTTCAGCTTGGCAGTTGAGTAGGGAAGGTGGCTGTGGTTTTGCTCCTTCATCTCTCTGATCTCTAAGCATTTTCCCCTATATCTGACTCCAGGTTTTTATTGTTAAAACTAATTAGAACTCATGTTACAGGGCTGTAAGGTCAGGTCAGACGTGATCCTTTTCTGTTGCTGCCACTACTCCTGTACAGGGTCCAGAAGGTGTCTAAT
Organism: Cricetiscus sungorus; assembly: GCA_030556225.1. Classification (NCBI taxonomy): domain Eukaryota; kingdom Metazoa; phylum Chordata; class Mammalia; order Rodentia; family Cricetidae; genus Cricetiscus; species Cricetiscus sungorus. The sequence continues at coordinate 94,664,036 of JANBXA010000007.1, forward strand.
TGGTAAGACAGTCCCTTCTTCCTATGATGTCAGAAAAGGCTCTAAATTATCCAATTCTTTCAAAAAAGACCTTCAGCTGATACATGTCTACTCCATGTAGTAAACAAATGGCCTTGAGGTCTTCAGGAACCAGAGGACTCAGACAGCCCACACCCAGCAAGACACTAGGCTACATTTATTTCATCTATGAATCTCAAAACCTCTCACAATGACTGTCATAGAAATCACATAGGGCATAACAAAGCCACTCAGCTAATTCCTGCTCAATAAGTGGATTAAAGAGTGGGTGGATGGATGAAAGGAAGATGACATGAAGTTCAGGTGAATGGATAGATGGGGGGGTTATAAATGGAATAATGGGATGAGGGATGAGTGAATGAATAAATAGATGGCTCATGGATGGATATAATGATGGACTGATAGATGCTCAGGTAGCAGATAGGTAGATGGATAGATGAATGCATGGAATGGTGAATAGATGAAAGGATAGGTAGTGTTAGATGGATAGAGGATAGGATGATAGAATTATGGATGCATGGATGGATAGATGGATGGAATGACTGATGGATAGATGGGTGAATGGCAAATGGGTAGATGGAGCTAAAGGCTGAACATATAATTGAAGGGAGGTTTAAAGAAATCCACAAAAACCCAGATAAATGATTAACTGATATTTATTTGGGGAACACTCACACATTGATGGTAAATAACCACTGCAGTCTTCCTGCTCCTGAAGATGCAGTCTCTGCCCTTCCAGATGCTCCAAACATAACCCAAGAGAGGGAGCAAGCCCCCCTCTTCCTTATAAGGGGCCACATCTGCACACCTGGAGCCATGTTCCTAGGATGTGGCCATCAACCCAAGTCTACCGGAACAAGATGCCACTACATACAATGATGGACAAGTAATGCATGTAAGAAGAAAAAGGGAATTTTCATAGAACAGAATAGTTAACTCTACGTGGCCACAGAGGGAAAAAAACTGGTTCCCAAGATGCTTTGAAGAACTGATGGTCAGTAAAAGGGGATTCTAGGTAAGTAATGAATTAATATATAGAAGGTTTTGCTCACTGGTCATCAGGAGAACTAAACTGAAAGTGTTCTTGTTCTAAGCCTGTTTCTAGAAATAGATTCTTCCTGGCTCTGCAGATTTCATTGTGATGGTGTTTCTTGTCTTCACACAACCAGATAAAACAAGTAGGTTTTGTTTTGACTTCCCAGATTCCTGTTTTAGTTTCTGAAAAAAAAATGCTGACAAAGGTTTGTTTTTATAATCCTAGGGAGTTTTCAGAAGAAGGCATGCCAGATTTGGACTCATCTTGAAGCAGATTCCATTTCTTCCTTAGCCTTATTAGTTTGGTGAAGCATCTAGTGTCCTATCTCCATGTGGCAAATTCAGTCCAAGAGCTGTTGGGAAAGGCTCATGGCATCATTAGTCACCTGCCTGTTACTCTGCTCACAGTGATACTCACAGGACACAGACGAGAGATGTGTGAGCAGTTTCCAGACTTTCTGTACATCACTGAGATTTATAATTCTTCCTGCCCTTTCAATGGAAACTTCTGAAGCCAGGTCTAACCAAACTTTGCAAGATTAAATTGTTATAAGGAGAGCATGAAGAGAGAGGAACCAGACTGAAAACACCAAGGCAGCTTCTGTGTCTTCATTCCTCCTTGGGAAGTGAATGGTTTCACTGAGGAGGACAGGAACTATCCAAGCCCCATCCCCAATAAAAATTCTTCTCATGGTCTAGGAATGTAGTTCTGCTACAGAAATGAAATTAGTATAGATTTATAACAGATGTAAGGTCAATTTTGTTATACTGTATGTATATTTCTACTCTTGTTTATACATTGTGTTTTTGCAGCTCAATTAAAATGTAATATATAGTTAGGAAATACAAAGTAATAGTCATCTATGATAGTCAAACTAATAAGGCTAAGGAAGAAATGGAATCTGCTTCAAGATGAGTCCAAATCTGGCATGCCTTCTTCTGAAAACTCCCTAGGATATAGTCTTGTTAGTTAGGTTTTCTAGATATGCAGAGACATATTTCAGATAAATAGGTAATTTTCAAACACTTCGAAGACTTACATAACATAGCATTTAAAATATTTTAAGAACTTAGACTTTTCTCAACAGTGAGACACATCTGCTCCTGGCATCACCAATTACTTCAATAGGATAATGGGCACTGAAGAAGCCCTTTATGGCATTTACTTTCAGTGTAGCAAAACTAGCAACTTGGACCAAAACAAAAACAAAATAATAACAACAACAGAAATCCTGCTCTTCCTTGGACTGCTTGACTGTATGCTATATAAACTGGACATGCAGGACCCAGAGGAAAATGACTACTGAGCTTACCAAAACAAGATGGGATGGGTGGTTCTTTAGGGTTCCTGCTTCACAGAAGAAACTGCCAGACATTTTACAGGACACAGAAGAAAGAAACTGACCAACTTTGCTGGTACAAAGCAGAACACATCTTCAAATTTCCTGCTTCATTGAAAAGTCTGCCAGACAGTACAGGCCAGTAGGCTAAAGATGGATGCCTTAATGTTACAGAAAAACTTTTGGTGACTGTCCAGACAGTCAGATATCTCCATCATTTCTAGAGTTTTGGAAGTTGCTTAACAATGCATATCCAGTTTGTTTTGGTAGTGTTATATTCTTCTGGGGTCTTTGATGGAGTTAAAGACAGATAGTTATAGTTTTCCTCAGTTATGATAAAAGATAAATTAGACATAAAATTTAGACACACAAAGATAGGATAGACGGTACAGTATTTTCTTTAATTTTGTCAAATACAAATAGACTAAATATTGTAACTATAATTCTTGCTTAATATGTGTTTTGTTAATGTTTTACAACGTTAAAGTTAAAGCCTTCCCTTTTAATTAGACAGAAAAAAGGAGATGGTATGGGATGTTCTTCTGTATGCTGCAAATATGTATTGCTTTTATTGGTTGATGAATAAAGTTGATTTGATCAATGGCTAGGCAGAATAGAACCAGGTGGGAAATCAAAACAGAGTTACAGAGAAAAAGAAGGCAGTCAGGAAGACACCATGTAGCCGCCAAAGAAGTAGGATTCCAGAACATTACTGGTAAGCCACAGCCTCATGGTGATACCCAGATTAGTAGGAATGATTTAATTCATAAGAGAGAGCTAGCCAGTAATAAACCTGAGGCGTTGGCCAAGCAATTATATTTAATATTAGCCTCTGTGTGATTATTTCATAAGCAGCTGCAGGAACTGGCAGGTGGGAGAGAAACTGGTCCAGTGGTGGGACCTAATGGAACAGAAAGAAACTTCCAATTACAGGACAGTAGAACACTCCCCTAAGTTCAGCCCCCAGAACTGGGAGGTATTCTTCTCAGAGTCTGTGTCTGGCATTGGGACTGGTTTGTTTGCTCAGATAATATGGAAAGAACCTGAAGAACTTGGCAGAGAGGCTCACCCTGTGCAGAAAGTGGGTGTTAGACACCACTTGGTCATTAGAGTTGGGAATATTTTTGAAACTTTTATAACTAAGAACTTTTGAAAACAAAAATTTGACATCTTTTTGCCTTCTTAAGTTCTGGAAATGGCAGTTTGTCTCTCAGTGGTAGGAATATCACTAGGTCAACACTTGAAAAGGACTTGGAGGGGAGGTGTGATGGATGGTACCAAACTCTCAATAGTGAGTAGACTTCTTTCCCCATGTGGGGCACTTGGCATTGCAGACATCTTTGGAGGTAACAACCTGGATATAGGAATACTACTAATATTTAGTAGTATTAGTAGTACCATTGGTCACAGAAGATAGCCTCAAGCGACAAAGTGCTATCTAGGTCAACATGCATATAAAGCCAGATGAGTGATGGGAGATGTTATTCTGTAAATATGTTTCCCATACTGGTTAATAAATAAAGCACTGTTGGCCAATAGGAAAGCAAGATAGACAGGGCTAGGAGACAAGGAGGAAAGAGGAAGTAGGAAGGAGGGGTCAACATCGGAGAGCCTGGAGACAACAGAGGTCCGGGCCATCTCTCCAGGTAAGATGAGACCACGTGGAAATACTTAGAATAGTAGAAATGGGTTAATCATTAATTCAGAGCTAGCTGATAAGAAACAAGTAACTGACCAACAGAATTAAATCTAATACAGAGTCTCTGTGTGTTATTGGGGGCTGGTGTGGCACGGGACCAGACCGGCGGCCAGCGGAAAACATACTCCTTACAAATGAGGAACACTTGGGTCTTAGTTACTTTTCTGTTACTCTTTAAACATTACCATAATAGAAGCAACTTATATAAGGAAGGGCTTGTTTCGGCTCACAGAGAGTACAGCACATCATAGCAGGGAAGTCACAGCAGCAGGAGCATGAGGCAGCTGGTTACATGGCCCCCACAGTCAGGAAGCAGAGAAAGATAAATGCCAGTGCTCAGCTAGCTTCCTACTTTTTATCTGGGACCCAGCCCCAGCCCCTGGGTGATACTGCTCACATTCAGGTTGAATCTTCCCTCCTCAGGATAAACATTTCTGGTAATACTCACAGAAATGTCTCCCAGGTGAATTCAGCCCATCAAGTTGACAATGACGGTTAACTGTCACATGCCATTTATTTGCTATGGGAGCTGAATACCTGGGAGCCAAGGGTCCCCCAGGTAGATGCACTTTAAAAGCACACAGCCTTTGAAAATAAATGTTTTTCATCCAACATGGACCCCAAAGTGCACACTGAGCAACCAATCTCCTTAGTGACATAGAATGGTTTCACTTTGCATAACTCAGAATGAGCTTTTAAAAGTAGTATTTCAGGTAAGAGCCATTGCAGGACAGTTTCCCTAGAAGCTCCACTACATCTCTATGACAATCCTGTGAAGGGAATATTGCAAGATTAATAAATTGATTAAAATATAATTCTTTTTAATGGTGACTAATGGGTTCAATATCCATTCATTTCTTTTTCATCATTGCTAAGTCAATAGAGGTGTTTACAGAAGACTTGTAAACTTATGTCAGGTGCACACCTGCTCACCATGTATCATTAATAATTCTTAACAGGTCAAAGCTTTCTCTTTGTCACATCTTTATATTGAAGAGGACTTTAGTAAGTGCGAATTGATCACACTGTATTGGTTATGTCTTCATAAATATTAGTAACTATAAATGAGATATTAGTGAATACATGTGTGCATATATGCATGAGTATATGTTTGTGAATGCATGTGGTGTGTGTGTGTGTGTGTGTGTGTGTGTGTGTGTGTGTGTGTGTGGTTTTCAGTCACCAGAGTTGGAAACTGAGGTGATTTGGTCCAAGATTCTATAGCTGAAGGAATTCTCCAATGTGCTCCACTACAAACCTGTAGTCCCGTGAGCTGTAGATTGGCACACATCTGGCTCCGTTATGGGTCCTCACCGAATCCAGAATCCGAGCCTAATGCACTTGTCCCAATTTTTCTTTCAGAGTTAGATGTGTACAGGATTTCCTTGGGTGCCCCTTTGCCTCTAGATGAAGAGCCTGCTTTGCTGCTAACAAAGTCTGAAGGCTGAGACACTTTGAAGAGAGCAGGGAACTGTTAAGTAAATAGAAAAGAATTAAAAACCAAATGCTACTAGAAGCTCTGACTCTTCAGATTGTCTTTCACTGGACAAAGGAGCATCCAGGGGCATGTGGGCTCCGGATCTGGGCCCCATCACAGCTAGCTGAGATGGGTTAAGATGTGTCACCTCCATCACTCACACTGCCCTCTCCTGTCCAGTGAAGATACTGACACCTGACTTAGGAACTGTTATGATCTTTAAGAATAATCAGCTGGCACAGGACCAGTCCCATTGTAGCACTATACTCAAAAGAAAACAGCTGTTTCCATGAGCATTGACTCAAGCAGGCAGCTCTTGACCTTGTTACATGATGATGTGTCTTCAATAGAGACTCTTCGGATGAGGACAGGCATGATTCTAAATACTTCCAGAGCTCATATGTTTCCTTAATATTCTGGGATCTCCCTGTTCCCTAAAGAGTAAGATCCTGTGATTTTAATATAATACATTTTCAAAAAAGAGAAACACAGTCAGGAGAGTCTGAGTTCAACACTATGCCATTCAATTTCAACTCGAGTCAGGAGATGGCTCTCTGTGTTTGAAAGGCATTTCAGGTCATCCTCTGAGCATGATGTGGTGACTGTCACCTTCACAAATATGCAATGGTTATGGTTACACAATATTCCATCATGGGAGCCATTGGCAGTTAACTGTTATCAGGGAAGAAAAATATCATTTTCGTTAGTGGTGTAGCCATTGCTTAGTTGCTCTTTTTCCAGTAAATAATCTTCCCTCCAGAATCATGCCAGCCACCCTAACTAAACTGAGTGGGGCTGGGAATGAAATGTGAGGGGCACTATTTGGGGACAAAAAGGATTCAACAGGAATGGAAGGATAAAGGGGATGGTGGGAGTGAATATAATTATATCGCATGCATGCATGAAACTGTCCAAAGTAGAGTAATTCTTTTCCACACATAAAAATTAAAGAAGAGAGAGACAGATAGACACACACACACACACACACACACACACACACACAGAGAGAGAGAGAGAGAGAGAGAGAGAGAGAGAGAGAGAAAGAGAGAGAGAGAGAGAGAGGCTAGAATAACTAGCCAGAGTCCTTGCAGAGCCTTCCTTAGTTGGACTCACCAGTTCTGTTATCCCTAGCTTCAGTGTCACAGCTGTAGAGAAGGAAAGTTCCAGTTCCAGGCCCAAGACCTTTGGAAGTTTCATAGAGACAGTTCCAGAGAAGGGCACACCTCACTGGAGCCATGTGACCTATAGCACGGTGATGCATCTCCTTGAAAGGAAGAGAAACCATTCAGCAGTCTGAGGTGGCTGACTGCACTGACAGGCGTTTGGCTAACTGGTGTTACAAGGAAGAAACTGAAGGTTTTTTCTTAGGTTGAAATGGGAAAAAAAAATCAAAGTCACACTAAATGCTAATTGTGTCACCTAGTAAAGATCCGAGGGCATTTAACAGATGCATCTTAATTAGTGCCTTCTAATGCAGCTCCAGATGGCACTGGTGCTGTGACTGGCAGACACCATGCCAGCTACAGGCTTAAACACAAAGGGTTATTTCTTGGTTTTCATAGGTCTGATATGCCTTGTGCACATTCTCCTATTGGTGACATTCCTAACTGCCCCTCACCCACTCAACCTCATTTCTTTCTGCTTCATCACAAGGTGATGGTGGGGCCCAGGCATAGCTAGTCCCATTTTCTAAGTGCCAGCAAACTGATGGTCTAGAGATGAGGTCATGGCTATAGCTGGTCACACAGGGATTACCATGAAAAGTCAAACCCAGTGGCTACAAGAATATACCCAATGCTGCTGGAGTCTATGCAGTATTTGGAGCAGCACAAGGGTAGAAACCACAAGAGTCCAGGAGACAATCCTGTCTACTTACTTCAGCCGGTCATTTCTGCCATTCTTTCCATGGAAACCACCAACAAAGCCCACTTTCTGCTTAAACTAGTTTCATTTGGGTCTTTTTCTTACCATAAGTTATAATTTCAATATTTACATTTATAAATAGAGCTCACTTCTGCTTCTTTGGGGCATTTCCTTCTAAGACAGGTTCACCCACTGGTTCTGTGCATTTATAAACCAACACCTCTATTTACCACCACAAACATTCATGTGAAAGTTGGGTGGAGAAAGCACCCTTCCAGGACTGACTCTAAATGCTAAAACTGGCTGTATTTATGGCATGAACGATCTCACAGGGAGCTCTGACCTGAGAATATGGCCAGAATATGAAAACTGAAGAATACTGAGGAATCTGCTGCCTATACACTCTAAAGGGTCTGACCTTGGACTTGGGTGGAAGGTTGTTTCCAAGTAATCGACTTAGTGAATTGTTTTTAAAAATAAAAAAACTGTACCAAACACTGTAATACATTGATGAGCTTCATCTAACCAACTGGAAAACACCAGGATTTTCTCCATCAATGTCTCTACAGAAAGTCCTAGTCAAAGGAAGAAAAGCTTGCGGTTCCTATTGTTGGGTTGGCAAAGCAAGGCATTAACCAGGTGCAGAGAGGAGTACCCTGTAACTACAGTGGGAATGGTTCTGGAAACAAAAGCCAGAAGATTTCAAAGATGGGCTTCTATAGGAGTAATAAGGCTCAGGGGAGAATGGGAGCTGGTGCTTGAGGGACTTCACCTTTGCCCTGGTGGGCCGGTAGATGGGGATGAGGAGAAGGCAAAGGTGGTTGGGATAAGTGGGGAGGCAGGACTTGGAAAGGAAAGAGAAGAATATGTCCTCAGCTCCAAGAGGAGAGCTGGCACAAGTGGGCTTTGTCAGGGAAGATGTTGGAGTTGAAGCTGCAGAGAAGAAAATGGAGGGCAGGAGTCTGTCTCCTATTTCAGACACAGAGGGGGCAGAGGTGGCTCATGGTTGTTCCTGAGTCGTGATGGAGCAGCAGTGATGCTGGTGTCTGTTCTTATGTTGTTCTGCCTCTCTGCCTTCTAGGGTGAAGGGCTGTCACAGGCAGATGAAGGGATAAGACAGTGTCTCTGCACAGTCTGGGTGAAGATGGGTTCAGGAGTGACTGTCACCCTAAGATGTTCTGTGCTCCAAGGACTTTGTAGTAGGTCAGGGTGCAGGAAGAATACTGAACATAAGAGAAAGAGACCATTCCCTACACTATGCCACACAGTGCCTTGTCTGGCAGTACTCTACATGGAAGGAGGGCGAGGAAAGTCAGACAAGGCCTTAACAGTCACCTTGTGGAAACCATTGAACTGGCAAGAAAAGCTGGTCTCTCACTGTCAGAGGTCTTTAGACAGTCCTGCATGGGCCCAGAAGATGCCGAATATGGTGTGCTAATGTTGGCTGCTCTACTCTGGAACTTGCCAAGATATGGGTCAAGACCATAGAAACAAAGATTGCAGGGCTCTCTCGAAAAACAACAGTTTTACAAGTACCATTATAGTGACTTGGCAGGTCATATTTTTTTAGGGATATATGTGTATATGTGTATATGTATACACATATACACATATGCATGTAATAATAACTAATGCAAGCTGAGGCCATGGATTTGAAAAAGAGCAAGGAGGGGCACATGGGAGGTTTGGGTGGGAGAAAAGAGAAAATGATACATTACAAGTTTAAAGGTAAAAGAAATAATTTTTAAAGGGACAATCCCATGTATTATTAAAAGTTGAAATGATAAGTGAATTGAACTCAATTAATTGAACTCAAGTAAGCTACTACAGAAATATAAATAGGAGTATAAAATATGTTAAGGCTCAATCTCTCTAAATGCTATATCAGCTTTAAAATTCATAATAAACATGTAAAACTTAGAGAAACAAACAAAAGGACAGTTAAAGTGGATAGCTCTTGTACAGGGGCTAAAAGTGAGGAAGACATCAAGGCAGAACCCATGCTTAGAGCCACAATAACATCCAATGTCTCAGAAGTCATTGACAGGGTCAGGCATGGCGACTGCAGTGGGGATAATTGAGTGGTGTGCCACTAAGGCATTCCACTTGACTTAGCAGTGCAGTGGAGTTCATGATCAGACTTTTGGAGCCTTCTCCCTACAAATTGGAAACATTAGTCATCTGTCATGAAGCCGTCCATCATTTCTCCTTCTTTCCCTTTCACCTTTTAAATTCTTTTCTTTTTCCCCCTGATGTGTGTGAACAAGATTGCACTTGTTCATGTGTGTATACAAACACATGTGTGCCAGGACACATATGTGGAAATCAGAAGAAAACCTTTGGGTAAGTCTTTCCCTTTCCACCTTGTTAGAAACAGGGTTTCTCCCATGACATGCTCTGGTTTGGTTTCTGTTGCTGTGATGAACACCATGTAATCACATGGGGAGGAAAGGGTTTGTTTTGCCTTAGGGGTTGCCGTCTAACACCAAGAGAAGCCAAGGCAGAAACTCACGGCAAGAACCTAGAGCAGAAAGCACGGAGGAATGCTGCTTGTTTATTGTCAGCCACTTTTCATACACAGCCTCGGCCCGCTTGCCTAGAGATGGCACCACCCACAGTGGACTGGTTCCTCTTGCATTAGCTAGCAATTAGTTAATTAAGATAATGCCTCTATAGACATGCCCCAAGGCCACTCTTATAAGGGAAATTGCTTTATTGAGACTTCCTGAGATAACTCTGGACAGTGTCAGGTTGACAGCTGAGCTAACTGGCCCACAAGCTTCTGGAGTTCCTCCTCCCCCCCCATCTCCCTGTTGGGATGTGCTGAGATCACAGAGGCTTGTGTAATTGCATCCAGCTTTTACATGGGTTCTGGGGATCCATCTCAGGGCATCATTCCTGTATAATATGTGCTTTTACCCACTGAGTTGTCCCCTGAACCCTTCCCTTTGGTATTTTAAAAAACATACTACACATTCTACTGTATACATGATTTCTGCATGGTAAACATGTACTCACACATGTGCTATCAGGTGCACATATGACGGTCTCCACACTACACTATGTATGCATGCTGTATTCTGTATTTTGTGCTTCTAGAATGCACTTCACTGTGTGTATAACTTATACCCTGTACTATAGTTGTGTTCTGTACATGTATATTATACATGTACATGTATAGTTGTGTTCTGTACATTATGTATATTATATACCCTGCTGTGTGCATATGCTGTATAGTGATAGTCACATGTGCTAGATGCTATGCTATATATATACATATATTACAACCATCTTGCATGTATCTTCTACATGCCATACTGTGTATACATACTACACACATCCTATATACATCTTCTGTGTACTATGCTATGTACATCTACTATATGCTGTGATATATACAACTACCATGCACCATGATGTATACATCTAAATATATATATGCACACATGCACATACACACACACACACACACACACAGAGACAGAGAAAGAGAGAGAGAGAGAGACAGAGAGAGAGAGAGAGAGAGAGAGAGAGAGAGAGTTATGCTTAACTCATACTTTTCATATGGCCTTTGAATCTGGTTACTGACAAGTTTCCTACTTATCCTCTGCCCTGAAAGGATAGACTTATGAGTTAGCTGTGTCTGGGCTCCCTCTATTGCTGCTGCTACCCACAGCCTGGCAGGGCCTCTTTCTTTCAGACATGCTCTGTTCTTCCCATATTTGCAATGAAAATTTGCAAAGGAAATTTCATTTCCTCATTATTTCCTCTGACACTTGGGCTTGGTGCTTGTGGAGAGAAAGGACTTTGAGTATATGCAGGCCCACAGAGCCATGAACACTCATCTCTCAACAGTTGTCAGTCCCCTTACCACTGGCACTCAGAGTGCATGGCACTTTCACAGGCACAAAGCTTATATGACACAGGTACTTCCCCTGCCTGGTGGTGTTTCCTCATAAGTGGGGGCACCTCACTAGGCAAGGGAGGATGTGGGCCCTCAGTTGCCCAAGGACACTGTCTTCATGAGTGAGTGCTGGGCCTCTTGTCTCATATCTTCTCTGGTGTTTATGACCCTAGATTTTGTTAGTGTGTAAATTGCACACATGAATGGGGTTTCATGTGACATTTCCATGTGTGCACACAGTATGCTTTAGGTAACTTTTCCCTCTCCCTGTTATTTTTTGTGATCTCAGCTTTGAGCTTCTTTCTTCCAGATACTCACAAAACACAGATCAGGCAGCAATATGGGTGCTTTTTGGAAAAAAGAATGTAGGATCATAAACACATCAATAGTTATAAGAGTAAATGATCACTTACAATGATAAAAAAATCATCACAAATGACAAGTTTTATATAAACATCACAGAATTCAGAAAAGTACATCACATCTTCCTTCATATTGTGGTTTCATATTCTGATCATGTTTCCATAAAGAAACAACTCTGAAATACCATTTTCTTTTCTTTACTATTTTTTAGACTGATTCCATTGTGCATATAAGACCGAGAAACCAGGGTGTGGACTCACTTTGTGTTTGAAACTGGCTTATACACGAAAGCCACTTCACATCACATGCCTGATCAACCTAAACTAAATGAATCCCCTACTCAGCTTTTATAGGAAAAACTCTCTAGTGAAAAGAAAGACAGAAAATGAAAACCATTTATATCCACTCAACACTGCTTAAAGTGAGGGGAGGTTGGAGCATAACTAGACAGTTGTATCGGCTGACTGGATACCAAGTGTTGCATATTGGATAGTTGCAGCTTCAGTAACACATGTAAGCACCTCCCTGACTTGAGAGACTTTCAGGAAGCAAACATTCAGAGTGAGCTGCAGGCAGTCCCACCTCCTGGGCCTCCCACCACAAACCCACCATAGACTCACCATAGACTCACCATAGACCCACCATAGACCCACCATAGACTCATCATAGACCCCCACAGACTCACCATATACCCACCAGAGACTCACCATAGACTCACCATAGAGCTACCATAGACCCACCATAGACTCACCATAGACTCACCATAAACCTATCACAGACTCACCATAGACTCACATTAGACCCACCATAGACCCACCATAGACTCACCATAGACTCACATTAGACCCACCATAGACCCACCATAGACTCACATTAGACCTACCATAGACCCACCATAGACTCACCATAGACTCACCATAGACTCACATTAGACCCACCATAGACTCATCATAGACCCAGCAAAGACTCACCAAAAGGTTCCAAAAGTATCCCCACTCCCTCACCTGAGCCATCTGCTCCAGACAGTCTCCCCAAATCTGATTCTGTCCATTGTTCTTGAAATGTTTGTCACCACTTTACAAATCACTGAAATTATATTAGTGCAGGAATTGCTGTGAATTTTGACAAACAAATTCAAAGCTTTGGGGAACAAAAATCTTGCCTTTAGCCAAGTCATCTGAAAACATGACTTAAGAAAGAAGTTTGAAGACCATTTGTCTCACTTCAAGGTTTGCTGTTACAGCTGTTTCACTTAATGGCTGGCACTAAACTGCGTGGCCACAAGTACCATGCTGCTACACAAACAGCTGGCTGACGAGGCTACTGAGGAGATTGCACTTGCCAACAGTGGCACAAAGAAGCCCCACTGCTAATGACCTGGCACCGTGATGCTAGAGAGGTTCAATGAGCTGCTGAAATGCAAACTATTATCCTGATATTTGGTGCTAAAGATTACTCAGAACTCCATGAACAAATTACACTTCTACAGCTTAGTGTGGTAGCACTGCAGGAGGCCCATGAAGTCTGCTTGGTGTCTTTTTGAGGACACCAACCTCCTATGGCCATACCAAGCACATCACTATCCTGCCCAAGAATGTTCAGCCAGAGCTCTGATGAACATAATTGCACACTCAGTTTTAAGATCTCAGCCAGAGACTCTTTTCAGAACCATGAATCATTGAGAAATATTTTGACAATACATAAAAAAACTGGAAGATTTGGAAGAAATGGATGATTCCTAGACATGCAGGATCTACCAAAATTAAGTCAAGAGGATATAAACAACTTAAACAGATCTATAATAAACACTGGAGATGAATAAAAATCTTCCAATAAAAGAAAAGCCCAGACCCAGATTGATTCATTGGTGAGTTTTAGTAATCCCTGAATGAAGAGCTGACAGCAACACTCTTCAAATTAGAATGGGCAGTCTATGAAGGTAGCATCATCCAAACCTCCACTCCTTTGGATAGTGTCCATCCATCCACCAATAGGACACCATTGTCCTGGTAGCACCTGCTCATGAATCAATAAGACATTATTGTTGGGGCATCCCTTCCCGTGGTCCATACAAAGAACAGCTTCCCTGGATGGGAATTACTGGCTATAAATACAGATGGAACATTTTTAAATTTAATATGTTTTTTTATTCTTTCATAATTTCATCCATGTATACAATGTATTTTGAACTTATTCACCTCCATTTCCCCATTCCAATCCCTTCTGGGTCCCACTGTCTACTCTAATATAATACAAGTGGGTTCAGTCAGTGTGGCTCATATATGCATTAGTGTGGGGCCATCTACTAGAACAGGGGTTACACCCCTGGGGAAAACTGACTCTCCCTTCCTAGCAGACTTCACCTGCCATTTCTCCTCAGCTAGGGGTGCACATCTTCCATCTACTCTGGAGTGTTAACTGGCTTGATCTTGTGCAGGTCTTATGCAGGCAATCATAGCTACTGTGAGCTTGTGAGTGCAAAAGTCCTGTCATATTTAGAGGACACTGGATTTTGTCTCAGTCACTCTCAATATCTTGTAACACACACACACACAACAAACAAACAAACAAACAAACAAACAAACAAACAAACAAATAAATAAATAAATAAATAAATAAATAAAACCCAGAGACAGATATTGAGGTTCAAGCTTCAAGTTGAAGATCAGGGAAACAACGCTGTCAAGTCAGTAGGTCTTACCTCTACCTCAAACTGTAAAGGTTGATCTTGTCGCCACGAGGTGCTGTTTTCCTCAACATGGCTGGAGATAACTCTCACAATGGGGCCTGAGACATTGGGCTCCTGTCTTTTATATACCTCTCTAGGGCTGGGATTAAAGGAGTGAGCTCTAATTCTCTTTCAGGCTGATTCAATCTTGTATAGATCTGGATGGCCTTGGACTCACAGAGTAATCCATCTATTTCTATCTACTGAATTCTGGGATTAAAGACGTGTGCCACCACTGCTCAGCATCTATGGCTAACTAGTGTGGCTGGCTTTGCATTTTGATACTTCAGCCAATCTTTATTAAATCAAAAATAATATATCACCACAATCTCTGGCTCTTAAAATCTTTCACCCATGGCTCTTAAAATCTTCTACCATGTCCCTCGAGTCTTGGGGGTTGTGGGTAATAATATCATATTTATCACTAAGCATTCCATAGACACTTGTTGTCTATACTTTGTCCAGTTGTGAGACTACTTGCAAACCAAAGTTAAAAACACATGCAAAGGTTCAATCATAGTCAAGTTAGCTTCATTAATGAATGCAGAAATAGGTGTAAATCATTAGGTGTATTTCACCAGATAAATGAACTCAAGGATGGACGTTACAAGATCATCAATGCAGAAAATGCCTTTGACAAAATCCAACAATGCTTCATGATAAAAACCCTGGAGAGGCTAGGGGTGGAGGGAACATATATTAAAAAAAAATAAATAAAGGCTATCCATGACAAACAGATAGTCATAATCATGTTAAGTGGAGAAAAACTCAAAATTTCTTATAAGATGTGAAACAAGGTAAGGGTGTCATTTTTACCATGACTGTTCAATATAGTGCTTAGAGTGCTAGTTAGTGCAACAAAATAAAAGGAATACAAATAGGAAAAGAGGAAATCAAATTATCCCTGTTTGGAAAGAACATGATTCTATACATGAGATACTTCAAATATTCTTTCAGGAGACACTTAGAGCTGATGAACACCTTAAAAAGAGTACCAGTTGCAAAATTAACATACCCAAAACAAAGACAGACTGAGAAAGAAACCAGGAGAGAATCCCATTTAGTCTATAAAAATACCTTTGGTTAACCTATACAACAAAACTTTTAAAACACTGAAGAAATAAGCTGAAGAAGATAAATTTCCCTTGCACATGAAATGGTAAGATTACAGGTGCTGACAAACTAACTCAATCTAGACTTTGAAATGCCTCTACTGATGTGTTATTTACTTGCAGTGAATTCTGTGTATTTAAAGTGCATTATTCTCTATGCCTTAGTACACGCATGTGTAAGCCCATGGAACCATTGAGACTACATGAACATTGAGACTACAAATTTAATTTATTTTTGAATGAGCTTTGTTAGAGTTTTCATCTTTTAAAAAACATCTGTCTCACCCAAGCTGTTGAATTTTCTGGCATAAGACTGCTCCTAACATCCCCTGATCATCACAGATGGATCAGAAGCCCATTGTGGTGTCATCCATCTCAATGCTGTTGTCACTAGTTTTTGACTGTGTTCTTTTTGTTAGTTGTCCTGGCTGGAGGCTTATCAATGGTATTGATTTCCTCCAAGAATCAGCTTTTGCTTCATGGTTGGGTTTTTGTTTTTGTTTTTTTAATGTGAAATGTCCTGTTTGTGTTTCCCATATATATCTTCTTCCTTTGGATCTGATTTACTAGACTTAAATTTTTCCTAAGGCAGAGGCTGAGGCTGTAGATTTGTGATCTTTTCTCCTTTCTCAAATAGGAATGCAGGACTAAACATTTCCATTAGTCTTTGCAATCTGTTGCACCTAAAAGATTGTACTGTGCTATATTTGCAGGCATGTTAGCATGGTTTTGTTAGATTAAAAATACCTTATTTCCTTTTCATTTATCCTTTAGCCTGCAGGTTATTTGGAATTATGTTATTTGTTGGCAAATACTTGAAGGTCTAACTTATCTTTCTGTGGTATGTTTCTAATGTAATTCTATAGCACCCAGGTAATCCATTGATCACTAACCAAACCCCTTTAAACGTATTCAGTCATTTTTATATCTTAGAATTAGGCTTATTTGGGTTAATAACCTGTGTACTTTGAATGAACATGGGTTTTGCTCATGTTGCCTGTTTAAAATTTCCCAACTTGGTTGATAATGGACTCAAATATGTGCTGCCGACAAGGAATCCAATCTAAGGATATAGATACACAGTGATTAAAAAAATACTAGGTTATGTGGGAGTGGTGGCATAGGTTTCTAACTTCCAGAACCTTGGAAGTAGAGGCGGAAAGTTCAGGAATTCAAGTTTATACTTGGCTACACAGGGAGTTCAAGGTCAGCCTGAGCTACTGGAGACCCATTCTAAAAACAAAACAAAAGTATTTGAATGGTAAAAGATACGCTTACACCAACTAAAAGACAGCTGAATTGGCTCTATCAGTATCCAAATAAAATTCAATTCCCTATTTCCTTGACAATTACTAGAAGTCGGTACTGGGGTTTCTAACAGCTGTGAATTTGTCTCTTTTTCCTTCCATTTCTATCAGATTTGCTCCACACATTCAAAGAATATTTGCAGGGGCCATCCATGTTTAGGACTGTTGTTTTGTCTTGAATAATTTATCCCTCAATCAGTATGAAATTGTGATTTTATAATCTCTGATTTCTTTTACTCTTGTATCTCCTAATTCTACAGACACAGGATTCATGAGCCAATGTGTATGCCACTATTTTCCATGTCTCCCCCACTTTGTGACTGCTTAAGGATTTCCACTGTACACATGTGAAACTGATGGGGGATATCCTTCTGTATGCTGTGAATATGTGTTGCTATTACTGGTTAATGAATAAAGCTGTTTTGGCCTATGGCAAGGCAGAATATAGCTAGGTGGGAAAGATAAACTGAGTACAGGGAGAAAGAAGGTGAAGTCATGGAGACACACCATATAGCTGCCAAAAGAATAAGATTCTAGAACATTACTGGCAAGCCCCAGTCACATGGTGATAGGTAGATTAGTAAAAATGAGTTAATTTAATTGTGAGAGCTTAGTCAGTAATGTACATGAGCCATTGGCCAAATATTATAATTAATATTAAGCTTTGTAGTGGTTACTTAAGAACTGGTGGGTGGGAGGGAAACCTCCTTTTACATATGGTGCCAATATGGGGGTACATAAATCCACATAAAGCTTGAGAAAGCTTTTTAAAAACAGGATTCTAGACACACAAAAGCAGAGTCAGAAATGGCTTCTTGGTAGCCACGTGTTTTTTGTTTGTTTGTTTGTTTGTTTTTTCAGATAGTCTGTGTTTGCTGGCACTGAGGAGATGTGTAGCTCCTTTAAGACATGGCTTCCTGTTTCATGGACTGCTCCTTTGAGAATTTACTTGGCTGATTAGCTTTTGCTCAAACAGACAAAAAAGTTTGTGGGCTGGCTACATGCTACCTGGTGGCAGCATTGGGGGTGGGGTAAACATGATACTAGTTGCTACCTCCACCATGTTGGAAATTTGAATGGAGTAGAGTCAACAGCCAAATCTACTGCTTTGGTCCTAGCCATGACCACTTACCATTTTATAAACTCTTACACAAAAAGGTATCTAAATGAGTCACAGTGTGTTTAGTAAGTGCGCATGAGCTTGGGAAAGAGAGAATAGAGGAAAGTCAGAGTCATAAATAAAAAGTAATCTAAAGATAATAAACTGAGGTCCTTAAAGGAAAAACAGGGTAAAATAAATTTAATGGGTCATATAAAGATGGAAATACATAGAGCATCTGGATTATGTATATTATTGTGTTTTCTTTAATTTTTGTTGTTAATGAGCTAACTACAGAGAGACAATTGATTTTTGGGGCTGCTGAGCTAAACCAACATAAAGGTACTTGACTTCAAAATTGGGTCTAAGAATATGTTGCTTTGGAAAAGAGGTTCTACTTCTGTTCCCGCCAAAGATTAAAAAACCGTGGATTCCTTCTAGGCTAATGTGGTTTGATCAAGACACCTTGAGAAGTCTCCATGGGAGTGATGACTCAGGTGATCCAACATCCAGAACAACTTTAAGGCAACTTGCTGAGGCAATACAACCTCACAGACTACTACAGCCAAGATGTAACCATTCTAATTTTTTTCAAGATCCCCATGATATTACCAGCATCCCCAATCAACAGGAAGTAGTATAGAAAACTATACCCACATTCCCAAGATATTGCTTATAAATGTTTGTTTTCATTTAAAGGGTGTTGGTTATAAATGGTTGTCATAGTCAATCTCTTCCTAATGAAAAAAGGGGGATATGATATAAAAATAAATATACTGGTATGGACTTGGGTTTATTGATAAAACTTCAGGGTCAATTTTGTTATACTATATGCATATTTCTACTCTTGTTTAGGTAAATTTATGCAGCTTATTTTAAAATATAATATATAGTTAAGAAATACAAATTAATAGTCATCTGTAATAAAACTTATAGCCATGGCTAGTTAGGTTTGCTAAATATGCAGAGATATATTTCAAATGGATAGGTAATCTTCAAACACTTCAAAGACCTATAGAATATGGTATTTAAAAATATTTTAAGAACTTAGACTTTTCTCAACAGTGAGACATACTTGCTCCTGGGAGCACCAATTACTTAAAGAGAATAATGGTTGTCAAAGAAACTCCTTATGGAGTTTGCTTTCAATGTGGCAAAACTAGCCACTTGGACAAACAAAACAAAATTAACCAACAAACAAAAAATTCCCTGCTCTTACCTGGACTGCTTGACTGTATGCTGTATAAACTGGACCTATAGGACCCACAGGAAACTGATTGCTGAACTTGCTAAAACAAGATGGGACAGTCCTTCAGGAATCCTGCCTCATGAAAGAGTCTGCCAGACATTTTCAAGGCACAAAGGAATAATGACTGACAAACTGCCAATACAAGTGAAAGTTTCAAATTTCCTGCTTCATTGAAAAATTGGCCAGACATTCTAGGCCGATAGGCTGAAGATGGATGCACCAGTGTTACAGAAGAACTGTGGGTGACTATCTAGGCAGCTAGATATCTCTGTCATTTCTAGAGTTTTGGAAGTTGCTTTACAAAGTATTTCCTGTTTACTTAGGTAATATAATATCCTTCTGGGGTCTTTGATGAAGTTGAAGATAGATAGTTATAATTATAGTTTTCCTCAGTTATGATAAAAGATAAATTAGATATAAAACTTCAGACTCACAAGGATAGGATAGTTGATAAGGCATTTTCTTTACTTTTGCCAAATACAAATAGACTAAATATTGTAACTGTAATTCTTTCTTGATAACTGTTTTGTTATATGTAATTTTACTATGCTAAAGTTAAAACCTTCCTTTTTAATTAGACAGAAAAGGGGAGATGATGTGGAATGTCCTTCTGTATGTTGTGAATGTGTGTTGCTTTTATTGGTTGATGGGTAAAGGTGTTTTGGCCCATGGCAGGGCAGAATATAGCTAGGTGGCGAGTTTTTCCTCTTCTTACATTGAGCCTGTTGGGCATTTGGAACAGTTGTGAAGAGCTAACATGGGCATGAAAATGGAAGCATGAAAATGGACTCTCCCCAGCTCAGGGAATAGCTATCTTGTGCTAAGTCTTTACTGACTGATTTACTCTGAGTCTCTCTCCTTGTTCAGGTTTATCCGTGAAGACAGAGACAAGTGTTTGACCCATTCCCAAAGAACTTGTAACAGAGAAACTGCTCAGAAAGTAATTTTAAGCAATTGACAGGAGGGGGTCACTGGACTGTGAAGACCTGAGAGCGCCATTTAGGGACAAAGGCCCTGGTATTGGCTGTAGGGTCTGGAATTTCATGACTTGGGAGCAACAGGACAGGAGGATGGGATGCCCTCTATCCCCTTGCCCCTCTAAGGACTCCCCCCACCACACACACACTATAGATTTTTGGCAGTTGGTATATTTGTTTGCACAGGGTGAGGACGACATGAATACAGGGTGATGGTAATTGTACCCATATTGCATAATAGCCACCAGATTGATCCAGTGTAAACAGATTATGTTTATAATTGTAGTAAACTGTAATTTTAAATAAATTGAAAATCGGGGTTATATAACACATCTCAAAATATCTAATTACTAGAAAGCAATTTTGTATAGAAATGTCCTAATCTATTATTCAACACAAGCACATTTGTAAAGAGAACTACTAGCCAATTACTGCTGCTTTGACATTAGAATACACATCTCTGCAAAGGCCATTTGAAGTGTCTTAGAACCCTGGAGCTTCCAGTTTTCTAAGACTGTTTGACACTGATAAGTATGTTGCACACTGGTAATCTCAGGGCTTGGAGGCTCAAGTCAGAGCTCCTGATGGCCCCAGCCAGCAGACTACATAGCAAGATCCTGCTTAAACAAAACAAGAAACATTGTGGGGTATCCACCAGAGAAGATTGCTCATACATGGGATTTAGCCAATAAGAAGTCTTTATTATCTTAGGATCCCAGTATAGCCCCAAACCTTTCTCAGAGTGAATTTTAAGCATACACACACACACACACACACACACACACACACACACACACACACACACACACACACAAATTCTGGGTTGACAATCTTCAGTTAACAAGAACAGTTAGACAGAAGCAGAACTACCAAAGCTAAAACACAAAGTTTTTTCTTAGAAGTATGGAATTTGATGAATTAGACCTTCGTATTCATTTTAGTAGGTGATGCTGTCTATAGTCTGAGTTTCATAGCCTGAATGGTACTTCCATAATGGAGTAAGTTTCCTAAAGTCTAGGAGCCTACTAAGGTCTTGGGTCCTATTACACAACAACAAGAAAAAATACAAGTGGGAAGACTGATTAATGACGCCAATAAGATGTGAACACCTTGAAATTGTCAAAATCATCAAAAGAAATCTGAGAAACTACCACAATCAAGAAATATCTAGAGAAACAGGAATCTAATGTGGAACTCGCAATAGGATTTTAGAACACAAAAGGGGTGGTAGGTGAAATCCAAGGACATAAGAAAACACAGACCTTAGTTGCTAATGCCATCACTGTTGATCTGGTCACCATAACATGTCAATCCTCTAGTGTATGAATCCCAGGAAAAACTGGAGGTGAGCGAGGGTGTGGAGTTTGTTTGTCCTAGCTTCTCAATTTCCCTGCAAATGTAAAAGTATGCAGAATTTCCCCTATGCCCTGTCCAAAGTGTTATAAGAAAGAGAAGACCAGAATGTTAACAGATGATTCTGGAGGTGTTCTGACCATGTGCACATCAATCATGCCATGTTTATGGGTGACTTATGGTCACACTGTAAAACGTTTCATACATTTAAGAACAATACATTCTGAGAAGTCAGGGGAGCAGCCAGCAGGTAGGGGAGGCACAGCAGCACCTTCACACCACATTTGCATACTTTAAAAAATTTAAAGCAAATGATCACACCACTGAGGTCCTAGACACCTGATCTAAATATTAACAATCGGCTCCCTGCTTCCTGGTGTAATTTGAGGGGTTGTTACAGTACATCAGCGGAGCAGAAAGGGAGCATTTTCTATGCAGCAAGCACAGGAATCATAACTCAGTACTCATTGGAGAGTGTGGTGTCAACAGAGCCATGGGGAGGATGTTCTGAGTCTCCAATGCTGATGGTGGATGCTGGGCAGAAAGAGGAGCAGCACACAGAAACAAGGGTTCAAAGAATTCATAATAACGATAGTGCAGTAATAATAACCATGGCAATTCAGGGCTCTCCATCGCTGCAGCTCCTACCTTATGTGTTGTTTGTTTGTTTGTTTGTTTGTTTTGTTTTGTTTTTTAACATGTAGATTCTTTCTTTGACCTTCCCAACGGTCTTCAGATGCCTGGCTGGTCTTATTGTGGTGATTAAAAGGATGCAAAAACCGAGGCTTTGGTGGCTTCAGTATCTTATCTGAGATCTGACAATTCAGAATGATGACTGGGAATCTTTACCTGGAACCCACTATTTGCTGTTAGTGTGGTGGCTCTGGATCCAGAATCCCCAAACAGTGGTCACAAACCAATCTGTCTATGACTTGATTTTTGTTTTTTAATTCACAGTTGTTATTGTAAGGACTTGCAAACTCAAGAAGTAGAATCAAACTATGAAATAAAGAATAAGATAAAGAATGGCAAAAAATCACTTTTTCAAACAAGATACTGAAGCAAACTATGTCAAATTAGAGACCACTGGTGCTGTGAACAAGTGTTCATTGCACTTCACTTTTTTTTTTTTAATATTTGAAATAGTCTTAATAACAGCATAGGCATAGAAGCAAACTGGGTTTTGGGTTTTTTTTCCTATTTAATTTGTTGAGATAGAGTCTTGCTGCTATAGCCCAAATGGGTTTTGAACATGGTATTTTTGCCTGAGTCTCTCAAGTGATAAGATTAAAGACCACTTAAGGTGACACAAACTATTTCTCAAAATCACTCTAAATACTAAGACCTAAAAGTCATTCATTAATACCAAGAGTAAAGAAAAAACACAATGAAATTGCATGGTCTCCCCCAGGTCTGACATCTGAACAATTGTATACTTTCTCCCCATTGTCAACATCTGAACACCTATTTTCTGCTCCCAGATCTGAAGTCTAAACACCACCATATTTTTTTCTTCAGATCTGATGTTTGAGCACCGGTATATTCTTCCCCCGAAATGTGTGAAGATGCATGCCTATTTAGTTTTTGCAGCTCTTGTCATACAATCTGAGAGTGCTGTACAGCTGTGGTGGGTCTCCACTCAAAATGGCACACATCTTCCCAGAATGAGAACCTTCAATGGAGGCTATTCTGATGCAAGCTTTGCCGATGGGAACACTGGGCCTAGCAAGAACACTGAGAACTCACTGCTGTGGGGAGGACTGTAGTCATCTAAGCCTGTGCCTGAGTGAGGATCTCTGCATGTCTGGCTACAGAAATGAAATCTCATTCCCACCTAGAATCGCATCTTCCTGTCCACTCCCACTTCCTCCATTGATGAACTTCTGTTGTTCTACTCCCTTCCTGGGTGATCTAAACCCCAGCTACCCTTCCAGGCCTTGCTGCTGATGCTGTTCATGGAGCCTCCCTCCCGTATCTCTACTATGGGGGCACCTCCATCCTCCTGATCCATGATAATCTGAAAAGTCTACTTTTAGCGAGATGAGCTGTTTCCCTCCTGAGCCTCTTGGGGTGTGGTACACTCCATTCTTCAGCCCAGAACCCTCCTTAGCACATTGCATAAAAGATGGCACACACACGCTTAAAGTTGCTCACTGAGATAGATTGTTGAAGACAGCTACACACTGCTTTGCAATCACTCCAAAGTTTAGATACTAGAAACTGTTCTTTGTGATTATTGGAAAGGAAACTAGTTTAACTAATTCACAGGTATAGCAGAGAGCATCCGCAGCATTGCCATGGCATCCGTATGTCAGCCAGACACTTAAAGACACAAGCTTTCATTTCTCTTAAACAGAATTGGCATCAAAGAGCTCATAGAGAACAAAACCATGAGAGTTTTCAGTAACAGCAGGTCCAATCCCATTTCCACTGCACATCCTAAGCCATATGAGATAAAGAAGAAGCTGTTACAAAGGAGTATGTGATGGGCTAAGCTAGGGAAGGGAATCACATGACTTTAGTCACACGTGCCCATGGCCTGAACTTAGGAGCTTAGGAAAAAGGGGACTAAGTTCCTACCTATGGTAGCAACACATAGGTCAACAGTCGTGTTATTATGCCCTACTATTAAAGCTGTGGGAAAAGGAAGTAAAGGAAGCACTTGAGACTAGCAGAGCCCATTTAGAAGAGGAAAAACCACACCCATCCTATTCCTAAATCCTTGTAAGTGTACCCAGATCTTGTTTAGACTATAGTTTTGTTGTTTGGGTGTATATGGCTTTAGGGCTAGCCACATGTGCAGATGGATAGATAGATAATATATGCTATATCAATAATAACCAAGGAGAAATAAGCTACCTGTTTGAGAGTAGGAAAGATATAGGAAGGGTTGGAGATATGGGAGATATAGGAAATATATGGGAGGGGTTCGGGGGAGGAAAGGCAACAAAGGACATTATGTTATTATATTTTAATTAAAATGTAAAAATAAACAAAAATGTAGACATTATAGGAGGTGAGAGAAAATTACTAAAAGTTTTATCATAAAAAATTACTACTTTGGATCCTGACCCCTTTTGCTGTGTCTAATCTCTCAAGGTCCCAGTGTGAAGACAGTCTTTGCCAGTGTGTGGATTTTGGGACAGTGGGCATGGGAGCATGGCCTCTTAAGTAGCTAATTGTGGGACAAGTTAAGGTCAGGCCTAGCTGGCTCTCCCTGGAGAATTTGGCTGAGATGGGACTGCAGAGACTTGCAGCCATTTATATGTGGTGGTGGGTCTAAGCCAGGACTTCGTGAGTGTTAGGCAAGCTTTCAACCACCTGAGCCACATTACTAGGCCACAGGCCATCATATGTACCAAGTACAAATGGTGCATAAGTGAGTACTCTTCCATTTTTGTCAGATTGACACAAACTAGAGTTAACTGATGAGGAATTGCCTTCATCAGTTTGGTCTGTGGGATGTCTGGAGATCATATCTTTGATTGAGGACCAATGAGAGAGGACCCAGGCCATTGTAGGTGGCCCTACCCCTAGGCAGGTGATGCTGGAATGTATAAGAAAGGTATTTGTGCAAGCCAATGGAAGCAATCTAACTGGCAGCAATCTCCATGGTCTATGCTTCAGTTTGTGCCTCTAGGTGCCTGCCTCGAGTCCCTTGAGTTCCCTCAGTGATGGACTGTAACATGTAAGCCATTAAAACTTTTCTTCATCAAAGTGCCTTTGACATGGTGTTTGTCACAAGAACAAAAAGTAAAATAAGACAAAAGTAGTTTGCCTAGCCTTTTAACATCTAACATTATAGTTCATGTCTGTTTGTTTTTTCATTTGTTCCTCCAAGTAAAGCAAAAATTGTAAAGGTTTTGCTGCAAAAAAGTATCTCAGTGACCAGGACCAAGGAATGCCCCCCAAATCCATACCATGCGACAGACCTCATACAAGAGATTTATTGGGTGTGGGGGATACAATATGGCTGCCTCTGAATGGGAATGGTGACAGTGACAGGCCAGGCCATGATGATGGGCTTTATGAGGATATGGAGTATGTACATAGGGAAAATATAGCAATAGTGGTAACGTGTTGCATGGGTGCTGAGTCATTGAAGGTGGGGAAGAACCTGGGTCTGGAATGTGGACAAAGGAATTTTTTTAGTTCTAGGTGTGCCCAACATTCCTCCCTTTTGCTTATTATACAGGGTAAGGAAATAGGAAGAGATGATTTGTGAGGTAGGAGTGAAGATGATGTGCTCTTTATGTTGCTTCCTGTTGTCTGGGAGTGTCAACATTTTCGGAGCATAATTGATCCTCACTATCAGGTCCTATTCAGGAGCCATACCCTGTAACAGGCAGGGACTGAGGGATGCTGGGAAAACCTGGCTGCCAGGTCCACTTTGATATGTTAAATAGCTAGTTTTTCCAGGGTTGAGACCTAACATCCCAGCCTATTTATTGATAATAAATGACAAGGGGTGACACAATCTTTTTTGTGACTACTTCTGCTGGCATTACGGCATTGCTGCTGGAGACCCAAAAAAGCTACAATTCTGGTCAAGGCCAGGAAGAATAGGCTATTTCACTTACTATCCAAGCTATGGGGGACCATCTGGGGATAGGAAGGTGCAGGCTGCATTGGACCAGTTTGTAAGACTGGACCAGCTGGGACTAGATGCTTTTGAGCCATCAAGGATTCAGAGGCTTAGGCTGGTTAGAAATTCCAAGAGAAGCACCTAGGACATGACTTTGGAGTGGTTTGTAATCTTTGGTTGATTGGAAATCTGCTGGAACAGATGTATATTAGGGACAGAGGTAAAGTTAAGGAGTTTAGGGAAAAAAAATTATCTTGAGTGTACGCTTGAAACTTCTAGACCCACAGCCTTGATAGTCAATGAAGAGGAGTCCCAAGACCAGTGAAGGGAGGGAGATCCCACCCTCAGAAATAGGCAAGTGGGGAAATTTAGGAGTGTTTATCCGGAGTTCATTTGGAGTGTATTCAAGTTGATTCCCTGAGGCTTACAAGAATTTTTTTTCTAGTTTATGAAAAGAGATAAAAGTTTTACATGTGTTATCACTGTTTGCATTCTGTACTGAAGTCCACATTGTAGAAAAGGCAGTAACCTCACACCTTTGAATCACAGTAAAAGCTTGGGAATCCAAAAAGTGATTCTGGGTTAAAAGCATTAGCACTCTCTCCAGAGGGCTGGATACATAGGTTGGACAGAGATGTTAGTGCAATTGAGAAGCACTTTTAAGTCAATTTTTAGAGGACAACCAATGGAAATTTAAAATCTTGAGCTTGTGACTGATAATGTACTCAGTGCTTTACCAGCTTATCAGAACTCCATTGATTGATGTTGAAATTTGGAACTTTAGTTTTGGTATAGCAATAACATAGCAAGGAAAGAAACATGAACATTTTGTTTTTCACATACATTAATGACTTGCATTAGACCTTTACAACTTGCATTTATCCATGAAACACTTTCTTAGACCTTTATAACTTACATTTACACATCTTAAAACATTTGTTTAGACCCTTACAAGTTAGATAAACTTTAAACGTCTTCCTATCTAATCATTTACCATGAGGCAGATTTAGTTGATTCTGAGAACAGTCATGGTAAAGCAAAGTCCCTTTAAATAAAGGGATAATAAAATGTTATTTTGAAATCTGTTTTGTGAGTGTATCTCTTTTCAGAGCCTGGTAGCAAGTAAGCTGTCTTTCTCAGCTGGAGCCCTATGAGTGAGGCCTGAGGCCTGATATTTTTACTTATGAAGAGAACTGAGAAGACAGCAGAAGCCTTGGGGGAGAAGTTGGTAAGCTTGCTATGATTCAAGCTACAGTTAGTCATCAATATCAGGTACCTGAGGATAAATTATAGCACGAGGTATATGGCATGTGTATCAATTAAGATGACACGCTTACCCACTACCTAGATGATTGCTCTAGGATTTCTTGGTCTCCATGGCTTCATTGGGGGCAGTGGCCATAGGTCTTCAGCTGTCATTCAGGACAACATTTAATCTTCAGCTGCTACACAGAGTGGCATTGGCCTTCAGCTGCCAGACCCAAGTCTGAGAGATTTTCCTGTGAAGGAGGAACTTAGGGGACTGACCTTCTTTGAGAAGGTAGAGTAGGGCAGTTAACCCACAAATGTCTACAGCTTGTGCACAACTCTGGCAGCAGGCGAGGTAAGGGATAGTTTTTTCCCAGTGGTTAGTATTGCCAAAATTCAGGTGGAGTCCTCATTTTCCATGTATCCTTTTTGGAGACCTTAAGGTTCCTGGTATGAGCTGACATGTCTATTATGGGAAGCTTTCTCATCAAACATTTTGAATGTCATGTTCAGCAAATCTCTGAAGACTTTGAGGATTATCCATTAGGTATACCTGAATTTGGCCTTAACCTTGAAAATCCAAAACTTGCATGTCTTAATTATCTTTAACAATTTGAGGTGATAGCTGTTATAAGACTAGGATTTCACTGCTTTATCCCTGTGAAGTTGGAGCTTTAAAAATTTGAGTGGAAGGTTTAACTGGATTACCTTTAGCATCAAAATAAAACTTTAAACCATAAATATAGTCCCTAGAGAAAACTATTCTAATTCTTTATAGTGCATCATTATAGAATGTCACTTCTTCTTCTTCTTTTTCTTCTTTTTCTTCTTTTTCTAATTCTTTATAGTGCATCATTATAGAATATCACTTCTTCTTTTTCTCCTTCTCCTTCTCCTTCTCCTTCTCCTTCTCCTTCTCCTTCTCCTTCTCCTTCTCCTTCTTCTTCTTCTTCTTCTTCTTCTTCTTCTTCTTCTTCTTCTTCTTCTTCTTCTTCTTCTTGTATCCAAATAGGTGAGGCTTGATGAAGTGAGCAAAGATAAAGAATCCAGACAAATATTACTGTGAACCTGAGTAGAGCTTAGGGGTTTATAATTACTACTTATCAAATATATCTAGAAGCCTGGTGTGGAATAGTTAGCAAAGAAATAAGTAGTTAGACATACACCCCTATATTAGGTTCTATTAACCTGAGTATATCTTTATAACCTTATGAATATTTTATTATACAAAAAAATCCATACCAATTTAAAATATTTTGGAGACCTGCTACAGTTTCCTTAGTCGAGAGGCAAAGTGCTCAGTAGGACTGAAAAGCCATATAGGTGTTGTCTTAGTTGATTTAAACTATGCGGTCATAATAAGATGCTTAAGTTAAAGGGTATGTACCCTTAGTAAAGATGGCTGCTAACCATGTGGCCATTTCCACCTTGGTGAAGTTGTTAGCCAAGAAGGAGGAGAGCCACATGGTTGCTATTTAAAAAACATCTATTTTCCTAAACAAGATCTGAATCTAAGTTACATAGAGCTGAATCACATATATAATACGTTGTAGCAAATGATTGCCTATGTGTTGTGCAATATTAGTTTAAGATGTGTTAAATTTGTTTATGCTGTGGAATATTTGTTTAATAATGCAAAGATGTGTTGCATTCTTTTATGCTGCATTTGTTTAATTCTGTATTACTTTGCCTGTCAAAAAAATACCAGATTGGTCTAATAAACAGTTGAACAGCCAATGGCTAGGCAGGAGAGAGAAATGGAAGGGGATGACAGGCAGAGAGAATAAATGGGAGGAGAAAGCTAGGCTGGAGAGAAGAAGAGGAGGAGCAAAAAGAGGATGAGAGGAGGCTGCCAGGGGCCAGCCACCAGCTACATAACCAACCATGGAGCAAGAAGGGAAGAAAGACATAAGAATTAAGAAAGGCAAAAAGGACAGAGGCAAAACACAGAAGAAGATAAGCAGGTTAATTTAAGTTATAAAAGTTGTCTAGAAACAAGCCAAGCTATGGCCGGGCATTCATAAGTAAGAATAAGTCTCCATGTATTTCTTTGGGAACTAGGTGGTAGGCCCCCAAAGAGTAAAAGAACCAACTACACCCATGCATAGATTTTTAATTATAAACCTTTAGTTATAAGTTTAAGCCAAATTTTATTACAGGTTTTATAGATTTTCTAAAACCATACCCAATATACTTACAAACCCTGAGATAGAGTTTACATCATAGTCATAAGGGATTTTTTTTTCTTTTTGAGAAATTGTAGAGATAAAAGACTTTTAAGAGTGGAAAATAGAGGAAGTACAGAGCAGAAAGTTTAGGCATAAGACACTTTGAGATCATTTATTTTTTCAGTGGCGGTTGTTACAATTTGTGAAAACTAGGAAATCAAGTGCCAAGTTTTGACTGTTGATCTATATTGAGCCCAAGCTGCTTATAGTCTGGAGGGGGGTGTCAAAAATGAAACTTTGCTGGAGGGAATTTCTGTAAGCTTCAAGAGGAGCTGAGACAGGGCACATTGCATCCCAGAAGGGCCTGGGTTAGAGGAGCTTTGGGAGGATGTCTGCCTGAGGGAGAAGAGGCCTAGGAGGGCTTAAGGGAGAGACAGAGCAGGCAGCTCTGAGGGGGCAGAGGAAACTTTAGGAGGGAGCTGATAGCAGAGCTGCAGACCACAGGCAGAAGCCAAGAGATAGCACAGTGGGACTGAAGGTGGGATTGCATTTTCTAGGTGGAGGTGAGAGAAAGTTAGAGAGCAGAGGATAGGGAGCTGGTGAGTGTCTTTAGCAGAGATATCCAGAAGGCTGTAGCAGGCCAGAGGCCAGAGATGCCCAGGTGGTTTTCTTAGGAGGGGATAGAAGGCTCTAGAATCCAGAGAGATACTTATGGCTTAGACAAGGAGAGGAATGAGTAGAGTCTATGGAGGGAAAAGCAACTGAGAAGGCAGAGTCTAGAATTTAGGGTCAATTTTGATGGAAGGCAAGAGCCAGAAAAAATCAAATCTCCTATACATGCCTTAGGAGAGTCAAACCCGAATCTTGACTTGGAAAAGCTGTGTTCTTTGGAAGGGACTTTGGTGTGCCAATCCTAGATTTCAGCACCAGATAAATGAAAAAAAAAAGCTATAAAAAGGAAGGATATGACTACTTCTAGATAAAAGTGAAAGCAGAGGCAGAGACATCTGGGAGAGTCCACAATGAACATAAGCCTGAGCCATGCCATGTGAGGAGAGGGGAGACCAGGAGACCAGTAGAGCAAAGGGTAGACAAAAGGGTCAGGTAACCAAAATGCCTGGATTATATAGTGAAGGGCAGCTCAGAGGATAGGAAGAACAGAGAGAAGGCTTGGAGCAGAGGAAAGATAAAGCTTGGATTTAGCACCTTCCATTTTCCGATCGCTCATGGTAGTTGTAAAGGTCCCTCATAATATTGGGATGTGGGATGCCATTAGGTGGCCATTTGGATTGATAATCTAATGCATGTTGAGGCCAGATTTGACTGTAGAGGTGGATATGTTTAGAAGCTCTTGAGTAGGGCACTGGGTGGAAGGCTCAGAGGTCCTCTCAGAGGCATCCCAAGGGGAAACATTTCCATGGATGAGAAAGAGAGGAAGGACCTAAGTCAGTAATAGAGGGCATCCTCAGGACTCAGTAAAGACCAGGAACAGACCAGGGCACCCAGTGGATTGTCACCACACTCAATGGAGGTTGGTGCAGATAGCCAAAGACTCGATGCCTGATACCAGGCTTTTTGAGTTGAGTGAAGCCAAAAAGCAAAAAAAAAAAAAAAAAAAAGCTTAGGAACAAAGTCTCACCCAAAGGAAAGGGTTTGGAGCAGGGTCACTGAAGAGGGCCAACCATGGCCTTAAAGAGTGTGGCTGGTGGTACCTCCATCTCTAAGACTACAAAGGGTATCAGGGGCAGTGCCGGACCAGACACTCAACTGTTACTTCCTTCAACTTAGGGTAACATTTACACCAACTGAGAGGGATCACTTACCATTTGCCAGCTGTAGATGGAGGGCCAAGCAATTTGTGAGCTGATTGGAGGTGGTGCAGACTTGTAGGGTCCATGCATGGCTCAGACCCAGAGGGGAACACATTGGGAGAGCATTCCTGAGTCACAATTGGGGAGTCAAGGGATACTGCAAAATGTCACATATCACAACATGACTTATACAAGAGATTTACTGGGTAGGGGGAAGGGAAAAGGCCGCCTTTAAGTAGGAAAGAGGTAGCACTTAGGATAGGTCATAATGGCAGGCTTAATAGGGGGCATGGAGCATCAGGTTCATAGGGAAAGTACAGTGACTGGAAACATGTCACATTGGCTGCTCATAATGGCTTGGGCTGTGGGTGCTGAATCATTGAAGGTGGGAGGAACCTGATACCAGAGTATGAACAAAGGACTTTTAGCAGCTCTTAGTATGCACCAAAAAACTGTGAAATCCAGGGTATGTTTATTTCATTGGTCTGACAAAAAGCATTGGATGACTAGATGCAATTTTGAAAAAATTTATTTTATTTTTTGAGATTAAAATATAATTTCACAATTTTATTTCCCTCTTTACTCTCTCTTATCCCTCCCATATACCCCTCCATGATTCATGGTCACATATATATATATATATGTTATAATTTTATACATATAATAATATATATCCATTTAATATAAGATAACTAATTGCTGTGCTACCCCTCCATGATTCATGGTCACATATATATATATATATATGTTATGATTTTATACATATAATAATATATATCCAATTAATATAAGATAACTAATTGCTGTGCTCTTCCCCAAAGAAGATTATTACTCCTACTCTCAACATCCCTTAGTTCCTTAGTTGCCTGCAGTTTTTTGACTGGGCTTGAGACCTTACCCCATCTGCTTTAGCATATCTATCGTTAGTGTCCTTGTTCAGCTCATGTTTAGGCAGTCATGTTCCTAGGAGACACAACTTAGAGCAATTCTGAACTTTTTTGATAATTTTTTAAATTTAAATTTGAAACAAGTTTGTTTTACTTGTCAATCGCAGTTTCTGCACCCTCATGTCTCCCACCCCCCATCCCATCCCCTTTCTGCTCCCCAGGGAGGGTGAGGCCTTCCACGGAGAGTCTTCAAAGTCTGTCATATCATTTGGAGCAGGGACTAGACTCTCCCCAATGTGTCTAGGCTGAGGGAATGTCCCTCTATGTGGAATGGGCTCCCAAAGTCCATTTGTATATTAGGGATAAATACTGATCCATTACCAGAGGCCCCAGTTCTCTTAACTAACACCATGTTCAGGGGTCTGGGTAGGTCCCATGCTGGTTTCCCAGCTATCAGACTGGAGTCTATGGGCTTCCACTTGTTCAGGTCAGCAGTTTCTGTGGATTTCTCCAGCCTGGTCTTGACCCTTTGCTCATCATTCCTCCCTCTCTGCAACTGGATTCTAGGAGTTTGGCTCAGTGTTTAGCTGTGTTCTACTTCCATCAGCTACTAGATGAAGGCTCTAGGATGGCATATAAGGTAGTCATCAATCTCATTATCCAGGCAGGGCATTTAAGGTAGCATCTCCACTATTGCTTAGATTGTTAGTTGGGGTCATCCTTGCAGATCTCTGGATATTTCCCTAATGTCAGATTTCTCTTAAAACCTATAATGGCTCCCTCTATTATGATATCTCTTTCCTTGCTCTCCTCTATTCTTTTTCTGACTCAATCTTCCTGATACCTCATGCCCACCTCTCACCTCCTCATCCTCCTAACTCCCTCTTCCCTCCCTCCATGCTCCCAATTTGCTTGGGAGATCTTGTCCCTTTCCCCTTCTTCAGGGGACCATGTATGTCTCTCTTAGGGTCCTCCTTGCTTCCTAGCTTTTCTGGCAGTGTGGACTGTAGGCTGGTGATCCTTTGCTCTATGTCTAAAATCCATATATAGTAACTCTGAATTTTCATTTGTTGTATTCTTCTATGGTATCTGTCTCAAAGAAAAGTTTCCTCAGTGTGGGATAAGGCCTATAGTTTTGACTTAGGTAACCACTGGACTAGTGTTAAGCCTGCATCCTGCTCTCAAGTGGCCCCAGCAAGAAGATAAATTGTAAAATAATAAAGACAGAATTATAGACGATCCAAGTCAAGAAATGTCTCAGGTGTGGAGGAGACTTCCAGAACATTTGTGGATGCATAAAAGATCTGCACTTCAGGCTGGGGAGACTCAGAGGGCTCAGTTCCCTGAGATGAGTGAAAAGGACATGGAAAAGCTGGAGAATAACCCAGGATTACTGGAAAGTTGAGCCAATATTTTATTGAAATTAGTAGATATTTAAACACAGTGCAACCTAAGTGATCTTTTGAGAAGTCTCCTCAAATATCATTTGTTATGCTTTCCTGTGTTGTGTAGAAGTTCAACTCTAAGGGGAAAACGCTCAAACTGATGGTTTCTGCTGACGAAGCCATTGGCATCCACCTGGAGAACAGAGATACAGAGTGAAAACTGCAGAACCTGCCAGGTGCCAGGGGAACGTTGAACCAACTCTTCTCCTTAAGAAGTCTTGCAGTACAAGGGCTAAAAGCGAGATATGGGAAGGCCTCATTAATTCAGGTATTTCTAGTCTCAGTTTGTGACCACTTGAATTTTATCTGGGTAATGAAAAATTTGCAAAGCAAATTAAGAATGTAAATAAGATTAGACAGGGAATGCTTAAGCTACTCAGGAGAACAAAGTGTTTTTCATGAATTCATTTGCATGCAGAATTGATAGACTAATTAAAATATATCCTCATTATTAAAGTCACCTCCTGCATGTTAGCCTAATAAAGTAAGTTTACTTGAAAACAAGCAAATTTCATTTTTCACAAAATAGTGACTCCGGCATAAGTTAAAATGTTTTGGCACTACCTACCCATTCAATATTAGGATTAATTTCCAAAGGACTCTAATGTTTTCTAGTTGATATTTTTATTGTGCTTTCTTGAACAAATTTGCTACAATGTGTCTGGGGTTTTGTTTTTAGGTCAGCTTTGTTACCTACAGGCTACTCAGGCTTTGCTTCTGTGATGAATGGACTGTGTCTGGCTTTTCCACTAACAGCCTTGGGGAACCTTTCTTTTCTCTTCTCACTAAACACATGCCTAATGGTGAGTTATCTGTTAAGAAAAAAAAAATCCATCAAACCTTTTCTCTAAAGTCTTTGCACTAGTTCATACCCTTTGAGGAAAGCATTGCTTTCCAGTTGCTCCTCACCCTCACAAACACCTTTGTGACTTCAGGCTCATAAAGCTGAAGTTTTTCACTTAGGTATATGGTCTCAGTGCAGTCTGACTGCAGTGTGCATCCCGAAGAAACTAATGGTGCTGGGTCTTTACCTGTATTAACCCACACTTTGGACACCTTTCTTGCTGGTGTCTAAATTTTTGTACATGTTTGTTTAGGCTGTGTATCCTTCCTTTTTTTTTTTTTAATCAACTTGTAAGGATTTTTCCCCAATATAATGCTAGAACTTTTATCTCATTGAAGTGTCCTTTGGAGAGAGCAAGTCATTTAAATTTCCAAGAAGTTCAAAGTAGTGATTTTTTTAAAACAGTTTCTTTCTACATCTTTTTTATTGTGTAAGCAAAAGCTGTTTAAAAGTTCTTTAAAATATTTTACAATTTAAGGCACTTGAGCCTATTGTTCTTACTTTTGCAATGTATTATGAGATACACCCTTCTTTGCATATTATGTACTTATTCTAGCAGCTATGGTCACATATTATATTTTTCACTATTGTTTTTACAAATTTTATGTGTCTTTATTTTTTAGCTCTCTCTTCTGCCCCTCTAGTTAATATGTCTGTCTGTATACTCTCAACGCTGAATGAAAAAACAAAACAAAACAGAACAAAACAAAAAAAAAAAACAAAATAAAAGGAAGAGGACATGACTACACCTAAGGTATGGAGAAGATTTTTATTATAGTATAAGGGAGAAAGCAGGCAGAGAGAAGAGTTCGGGCTGAATAAGGCTAGCAGAATAAACCAGAACCATGAGAAGAAAGAGGGAGGGAAGGAGAGGGAAAAGCAAGAGAGGAGACACCTACTAAGAGGAGCAGCCTGAGCCAAGAGGCCAAGGGAGTGGTGCAACCAAAATGGAAGTTATATAGGGATCAGGCTGGGGGAAAGGGAAATGGAGGCCTAGACCCTCAGAGGAAGTGGTTTAGGGTAGGGGTGAAGTGAGGAATGCTGGGAGGTACTGAGTGATGCTGGAGAGGTGGGAGGAGGCCCAGGTACGGAGTGATGCTGGGAGATCTGGAGAAGGCACAAGTACAGTGGGTGAGACTTATCCTGGGCTTGAGACCTAAGAAACGCCATAGTCTTATTGTTTTAAAAACTATTCTTGATGTTGGAAATAGTAAGCCTGTCTGTCAATTGTGTTCATTTTTTCTTTACAAAGTCTGTTTTGGATATTCTTGGCATCCTCTTGCTCAGTTTGCTCCTGCTTATATTTTAGTTGGTAATATATTACATTAAACATAGGTCAATATGAGGAATGTTGACAACAATATTGTCTCCTTGTCCATCAGCATGGGATACTGTTAATCTAACTGAATGAGAATCAAAACCATTACTCAGATTCTTTGGTCAAGTTACACAAGCATTATTTCCTGTCAGACAGTGCTTTCCCCCTAAAGGTGGTTTGAAAAAATATCAGCAAACATAAGAGGCAGTGAGATTTATATAGCCCCCCAAACTGCAATAGTAGGAGGTTTTCAAGGGCTGGGGATTTGCAGAGGAATTCTGGTTACATAGGAATTTGGCTGACCATTTCAGAACAGCTTATCAGGGTATAGGGTATGGAACATGTCAAATTCTAGACAATGGGTCAAGACCTAGCCAAATCTAAGTTTTACAGAAATCAGGAATGAATTTATTTTGACATTGTAGTAAAATGGCTTCTAATCTTAAGATGGAGTCAGGATGGTCCATCATTTCCCCTTTGTCTTATGTGTCCCTTTCAAATCTTTGGTAGGGAAGAGCCATTTTTATCTGTCATGTGGTCTGAAAGCATTTTCTATTTTGCAAGAGACAAAATTTGTATCAAGTTAGGGAGTCTCTAATTATGCTTGATTATCACAGAAAATTTTTTCTTAAAGTTATCCTCTTTCTTCTGCATAGAGCACGTTGAAGACCTTATATTGTAGAGATATTTTAGTGAATGAATCTGTTTATAGATCTTGGTCTTTTGGTTTACCAGGTAACTATTTTTTTTTTTTTTTTTACAATGAGAGAGCATGATATGACAATGAGCACTATAAACAGCCATTCTGTTCCCTTTTCAGGGAGTTTCCTTTGGATCAAACTTCCAGCCTTTGTCGGGGATAAGGGATGATGCATTCTTTTCTATAACTGCTTCTCAGATGAAATTCGGATGTTGTTGTTAGGGCCTAGGAAGGCTGGAATGTTAAAGGCCGGGAAGGGATTCAGGCAATGGGAAATCCATCAGAAGCGCCTGGCTAGCTGACCAGGCTGAAAAGACAGGGAACAGTCATGTCGGCTAGACTGGCTCGTACCAGCTTTTAGCAATCCCAGGGCTCATAGCCATTTGGAGCGGTTTGTAGTATGCAGTGATTCCAGGACGGTGTCTACTACCTGAGTGGAAATCTGCAGAGACAGATAGATATAGACTAGGGACAGAAATTCAAGTTAAGGAACTTAAAGGAAAAATCTTATATTTGGAACTCGCCCCTCAGGAATAGGTAGTAGGCAGACAAACTTAGGTTGATTGACATGACAAGAGTACATATCTGAAATCCATTTGTGGCAGGTGTATTCAAGTGCAATTTCCTGAAGTGTATGTGAATCTTAAAGTTTACAGAATGATAAAAGGTTTATATACATTAGCATTACCATTGTTTGTAATCTGTATTGAAATCCGTATTTAGGAAAAGTGACTAACAGGTGTTTTTAAAACAGCTGGAGTAAACTTACGCCTTTGAGTCACAGCAAAAGCTATGGCTTTGAATTAAAAAGCATGAGATTCTCTCTCTCCATAG
This sequence comes from Cricetiscus sungorus, assembly GCA_030556225.1. Classification (NCBI taxonomy): domain Eukaryota; kingdom Metazoa; phylum Chordata; class Mammalia; order Rodentia; family Cricetidae; genus Cricetiscus; species Cricetiscus sungorus. The sequence goes on from JANBXA010000007.1 coordinate 94,701,400, forward strand.
GTTTGGATATGTAGATTGGACAGAGATGTTTTTAGCATGATGAGAAACATGGTAAGTCTATATTTAGAATATAAGCAAAGGAAATTTAGAGTCCTTAGCTTGTGACTGATAATAGTAGTATTTTACCAGGGGTATCCTCAATGTGGCTAGAGGATGAATTCCTGATACAGACTACTGAAGACCCTGATCCTATCTTTTATACCCCGCTAGTGCTGGGATTAAAGGCATGTGATCCCAGGTGCTTAGATCATCTTTGCATGAGCTGTTTCTCTTTAGGACTGGATGAATATTGTGTAGATCTGGGTGGCCTTGAACTCACAGAGATACACCAACCTCTTAATCTTGAGTCCTAGGATTAAAGGTATGTTCCACCACCTCCCAGCTTCTGGCTGCTGTGCTTAGAAATATGTATCATCACTGCCTGATCTCTATATCTTGAGGCTGGCTTTGCTTTCTGAATTCACAGGCAAGCTTTAATAAATCATAAATAATATATCACCACAGTGATCCATCGGCCACAAGTCCACAATGACAAAGGGGCAGGAATGATGACAGAGATCCCTGGACAGTGTGAACATGGTAGAAATAACTTTTTGGGCTATGACTTCAGTGAGGCAGCTCAACTTTATTCCAGAGTATAGGGGATATATAGGATTGAGGCGGTAGCTGGGGCAAACCCTAATTGCATTAGGTGGCATGCTCCTATCATATAGCTGGGTTAGTGGCAGCATGACCTTATAAAAATAGTTAGAGTATGTTACTTATTTACCATGTAGGCAGCAGGGGAAGAACATTTGCAGGGAACTGTATCAAGAGTCGTCTTTGAGATATGTCAGGCATCCAGACCTAGAGACATACTCCAGATAAGGATAGGTAGAGAGCAAGAAGCCCCACTGGGGTCAGGGAGGGAGTCCTCTATTTTGTGCCCAGTCCAGGGAGAGCTGGTAAGCTATGGTAGACTGCAACCTCTGACCAGCAGGGCCACCCAATTAGCCACCAATATCATCAGAGATCTGAGAAGGATAAATTGTAGCAGGAAGTATAATCCAAATGGTCTCTATATCAATTAAAATGACAGCTTAATGTCCACCATTACCTAGGTAGTTCCCCTAGACTCTGGTGATAGTTTCATTGGGGCAGAGGTATGTTTTTAGCTACCACACAGAACAGCATGGCATCTTTAGCTGTTGCACAGAATAGTTATCTTTAGATGTTAAATCCAGAAAGTCTAAGAGATTTTCCTGTGGGGAAGGAACTTGAAAAATTTGACCTACCTTGACTTAGGCAGGGTACGGTAGTCAATCCAATTGTGTTCATAGTTTGTGCAGGGCCTTGACAGCAGGTGAGGCATTGGACAGCTTTTCCCAGTAGTTAGTATCACCACCAATCCAAGTCTGTGCCCTGCCTACCTTCTTTGGAGGCCTTGGGGTCACCTCTAGGAAATGGAATTTCTGTCTATCATAGGATGTTTTCCCTCATTAAAGATTTTAAATGTCATATCCAGCAGATCTCTGAAAATTTTTACTGAAAATATAGTAAGTATACCTTATTTTTAAAAAAACTTATTTCTTTTTTTAGTTATTTGCTTCAGTATTAACCTTGAAAATAGATGCAGGAGGCTAAATAAAGCTTATTCTTATAAATAAATTCCATTTGTATTTAGCATGACTCTCAGCATCATTTTGAACATTTCAAAGGATTTGAACATTTACAAGGTGACTGACTATTAACTTTCATGTCTTAATTTTTTATAACAAGTTAGAGGCTTTTATAAGATTAGAATTCAAACTTTGTTCTAAACTGATTAGCATTTTCATTTTAACACTAGCTTCTAGAAACATTAAACTTGTAGTAAGGGTTTGAGACTAGGTGTGTTGTAGGCCTCATAAAAGAATTTAAGAGGAAACACCGTAGTTAGTTATTGATGCCCCACATCTATCCATCAGTTAGAGCCAGTCCTTAGCTTTTGCCTAGTTGGCTGCTTGTTACAGCAGGTTTCCCCGCCGGCTGCCGCTGGTTCTGCCGCCATTGTCCTGCAACCACGTGTGCCCCAAATAACACTCAGAGACTCTGTATTTGATACAATCCTGTTGGCCAGTTACCATTACTGTTTATGGGCTAGCGCTGCCTTAATTATTAACCCATTTCTACTTATCTAAGTATTTCCATGTGGTCGTCTTATCCGGGAGGCCTTGGCTGGCGTCCTGCTCCTTCCCGGGCTACATCTTGACTCTACCTACTACTTCCTCTTCCTCCTCCTAGTCTCCTAGCCCCACCTATCTAGTTTTCTATTGGCCACAGGGCTTTATTAACAGTATGAGAAACATATATACAGAATCACATCTCCCATCAGCTGCTAACCAGCACCTACACATCAAAATATCTGGGCTTTCATCCCATCATTTAGTCCTATAGAGCCAGCAACAGGCTTCTGCATATTACCAAAGTCCGGGTCTTTGTTTCAAGGAAAGATGGACTTTGAGATGCCATCTTCATTTGAGAGATGCTCATGGGACCAGTATTTTTGAAATCTCCACTCCCCTCTTTGTTTCTTTTATTTTTGCCATTTTTGTGTAAACCCTTAGTTTAGGAGCCTGCTTCTGTGAGGACTTTTTAAGATATTCATTAGTTTTGGGGGGTGATAAAAATCACATGTGTATTTGTAGATATTTAATGCCAGCTAGGAATCATCTCATGTAGCATTCTGGCAATGTCTGGTGGCAAAATGTTTTTTTTTTCCATAAAAATAGTAAAGAGAAAGCAACCCATAGGGCAGAGGGAGAAGCTTGCTAGACACAGTGACAGCTTAAGTTGTGCCTCTGTGCTTTATCAACAAGAAAATATCTTATGTTTTTGTGCTTATATTTGTGGTCTTAACCCTTTATCATCTTTATCTCTTATCTAGAACGATACAAATTTTTGTAATCTTCATCTGGCCAAAACCCTAGCCACATACTGTCTCACAACATTAAGCCTCTTATGGTTCTTCTAAGTCATATTTTAATTATAAGACACAACTAGGGATGGTGGTTCCTGCTGGAGACTGTCAGGTTGGCATCAAAATCTGGCCAGAGAGGCAAGCAGCCCTAAGCCAGAAGGTGGTCTCAGCTGTGTTTGTTTGGTTTTTGTTTGTTTTGTTTCTCATAAGGCAGTTTCTTTTATCTCCTCTTTTATTTGATTTTACTCCAGGGTGGAGATGGGTCTCCCCCGACAACAATTTTACCTTGTTCATAATGATGTAATCAAGCCAATAAACACCCCTCAGTGATTGGCTTTGAACTACAAACTGCTCACGATAATTCCAAGGTGGCTAGCTGAGATGGTCCATCTCCTTACAACACTATAGCCAGAACTTCATATTAGAACTTCAGATGAGCCTTACCCACTACTCAGAGTCTGGCTATAAATGTTATAGATGGTCCTCTTGAAACTTAACAATTATTTTAGTTTTTTTACAGGATCCCATAGAGATACCGTCACCCCCTAGACAGCAGTAAGCAATTCTAAGAAAATGATGCCCCCTCTCCCAACAGAGCTTGTTTCCCTGTGGTTATGGATAATTATCATCTGTTGGGACTAGGTTATAAGTTTCAATAGGGTTGGGGGTGGAACAATGAAGTTTAGAATCAGGAATTTCTTTTGGAAAAGAAAAAGGGAAATAGATAGGATAGGATAATAAGGTAGATTAGTGTATGTACTTGTAACCTATTTTAACAACTCTGAGTTTTAGACAATTTACATTGGTATACATTCTTGTATGTTGACACATATGTAAAATTATTTTTGTATTCTTGTCAAGATTGTTTGTATATTGATAAAAAAATCAAAATTATATTTGTCATATTGTGTATATTCCTATTTCTGTTTACATTACTTTTGTACGCAAATGTAAAATTATTTTTCATTATACTTGTATGTATATTTCTACTTCAAGATATTTTGTATATTGATACAAATTAAGGTATTTTTGTGTATTAAGGTATTTTGTGTATTCTACTTCTGATCAAGATATTTTTATATATTGTGACAATTTTGAGATCATTGTCCCTATGCTATACACATGTTTGAAGATTGTTTATTTTTTATCATGCGAAGTCTTTAAGCTATATAGGTTGTTGAGAATTTCAGGTTATAGTCACCCATGTTTGTCATACTTATGTTACTTAGGTTCTCTAGAAGCATAGAGATGCACTCCACATAGATAGGTAATCTTCAGACATTGCAAAGGCCTACAGAATATGGCACTTAAATGTTTTAATAATTTAGAACTCTGTGTATGTGAGACACAACTGCTCCTAGCAGCACTGATATACTGCTAAGAGAATGGTGGACACCAAATACACTCCATATGGAACTTGTTCTCTTCTTGGCAAAAATGGCTATTGTGCAAAGAACCACCCTTGCCCCCACTGCTGACAGTAAGCATGCTTTCCAATCTGGACAAGCAGGATACAAGGAAAAGTGACTGCTTATTCTTACTAATACAGGGCAGGGCGAACTTTTGAATTTTCCTGCTTCTGGTCTCAGATATTCTAGGCCTACAGCTAGAGTTGTTTGTCCCAACATTGCAGAAAGACTTTTGGGGACTGTCCAGGTAGCCAGCTATTTCTGTAATTTCTTGCATCTTTTAGAAGTCACTTTCTGCTTACTCAGGTAATATTTTTCTTCTCAGGTCTTTGATGGGGTTGAAGACAAGATGGTCACAGTTACTATTCTCTCTTATCTTAGCTAAGGTATATTAGGCACAAGACTTAGACTCTTCAGGATAGGACGGCTATTGGAATAATCTCTGTTATTTGCCAATTACCTATAGTCTGGACATTTAGTATGTGTTCATGCTTGATGTTATTCTCGTTGATTGTAGTTCTATTTTTGTGTATGTTATTACCCTTTCTTTCTTCTGGACAATACATGATACTTACCCTTATTGCATATAGCTTTGTATTAGTTTTTAGAACCTTCTTATTTAGACAAAAGGGGGAAGTGTAGGAGGTATTTTCTCTGTCCATGATCTTGGGCTGTCTGGCCCAATAGAATTGGTGTTTCTTGTCTGCGTATGTGACCTCTTAAAAGGAAAGAGAGGGGTGGTTGCTCTCTCTCTTTTGTGTGGTGATCAGAGATTGAACTGCTGATTCCAGGTCACCCCTGGGCAGAACAGAAGACCACAGTGGATATTTACCTTGTTGTGTATCTGTGAGTGTATCCTAATAAATCCTTGACAGCCTTTTAAATGGGCTCTCATGAACTCACCTACATTTTACCTTTGTTAGCATTTTTTCTCTTGACTTTCTAAATGAATTCTTTAGGCTTAGTCCTCTATTTAAAAATTAAGCTAGAATTGGCAAAATTGTTAGAAAACTTTTTGCATATATCAAATGACAGTGTCTCTTGCTTGAAAAATGTAGGTTCAAATGAATTTGAGGACTTTTAGGGACAAACAAACATTTGGGTTCAGTCCATGACATTTGAGATAAAGATAAACCTGTTATTTAGGTTTTTTTTTTTTTTAGAGAAAATAGTTATTGACCATAGTAAACAAAACCTTGTTTAAGTTATATTGATTGAAGAATAAAAATTATTAAAAGATTTTACTTATATCTTCATTATAGTTTTTTTCCACTGTCCACCCTCCTACCTGTCTTGGAACATCTTCAAGGTGTACACACCTTTATGAAGCAGCACTCTGGTCCCAGAGTCACAAAGTGAAGATCCGGCTTCAGAATTTGGGTTGGAGTCTTCATCTTTCTGGGGCCTCCAACTATTAATCCCACTGAATGAGAGTAAAGATCACTAGCCAAATTCTTTGGTCAAACTATACAAGCTTTATTTCTGTCAGACAGGGCTATCTTCCTAAAGTGGGGCTTGAGAAAATATTAGTGAAGATAGGAGACAGTGGGATTTATATAGCCTAACTACAAGGCTAGGAATATTTTCAAGATTTGGTTCAAGAGATGAATTTTGGTTATGTGTGAACTTGGCTGAACATTTCAAAACTGTTTGACAGAACATCATATCAGGTTAGAGCTTACGGTAGAGGATGTGGTACATGTCAAATTTTAGAAAATGTGTCAAGACCTGGACAAATACAAGTTTTATTGAAAATAGGAATGCACTTGTTTTGACCTTGTAATAAGATAACTTCTAATCTTAAAATGGAGTCTGGCTGGTCTATCAATATCTCCCTCAGATACATTGCTCTGTTTTAACATCCCTGAACAGTGAGTAAGTTTCCAGGTATGTGTAATAGTTTAAATATGAACTGTCTCTCAAAGGCCCTTGTATTTGAACACTTAGTCCCCAGCTGGTGCTGCTGTTTATATAACCTTTAAGAGATGGAGCCTTGCTGGAGGAAGTGGTCCCTGGGAGAGGGATTTGAGGCATTATAGTCCTTCCCACTTACTCTTCTCTTTCTGATTCCTGAGAGCCTATGTAATATGATCTGCCAGCGTCCTGTTCCTGCTGCCATTTCTTTGCTGCAGGTTGCAATACCTTCCAGACACCTTAGACTCTGAGTCTCTGGAACTGTAAGCCAAAATAAACTTTCTCCCTTGAGTTGATTCTGTCAAGGATTTTTCTCACAGCAACAGAAAAACAAACAAATGAAACAGTACCATATGAATGTTCTGTATTTTCTTGTATTCACCTCTGAGCATTTTTATACTCTTCATATTTATTGTAAATGAGATTTTATTTCAATTTTGAAACTCTAGTTATACAATGATAACATAAGAAAATGCAGTTTCTTTTGTGTACCAACCATTAATTTGCTAATCTAATCAGTATATGGCAAGATATGCATTTTAGGATGCTCTACAAAAAAATTCACACTTTCTGTGAACAGTTGGTTTATTTTCTGCCTTTGCAATCTGTAAGATAGTTATTGCTTGTTTGTTTGTAGTTTATTTTTGTCTTATTGAACTGGTTAACACAACAGTAAGCAGAAGAGATGAGAGCAGACATCCTTGACTTGATGTTGATCTTATGTGGGAGGGTGTAGGTGGAGTTCTTAATTGGTCTCCTTAGTGTCTCAGCAGACAAGAGAGTGAGTATCCTGTTTCTTCGTGCTTATATCCTGTTTCAGCCCAGCTCCCTCACTTCCTGTCTGCACAGACCTCCAGACTTCTATGGTTATCTAGTGGCAAACTCCATTCTCTGACCTTCAGACAAGCTTTATTTGTACAAGCAAGATATCACCACATAGCCTCCTTTTTTGTCTAAAAATTTAAAAAATTATAACAAATATAAGAAAAACTATATACAATAAGTATAATAACTATATACAACTATATAGGTAGTAAGTACATCAACAATGTCTAGACCATTAGCAATAGACAAAGGCAGAGAAAATACTCCATTACCTATTCTTTCTTGATGAATCCAAAGTCTTGCACCTAATTTACTTTCTATTCTAATTTGCATTATCAAATTATCTTTTAATTTTTTTTAACCTATTACACTTAACACATCTTTAGTGAGTTTCTTATTGATTCTGGTAAACAAGGAAAACTGTAACTATACTATATGTCTTCAACTCTGTCAGAGACCAGAGAAGGAAATAATATTAACTGAGTAAACAGGAAGTGCAAGCAAGAGAATTCCAAAAATAAAATAAATAAATAAATAAAAAATGTGGGAATTGGAGAAAGAGCTGGCTGTCTGAACAGTCATCCAAGATTGCTCTGCAATGTGGAGACATACATCTTCAGCCTATATATAGGCCTAGCATATCTGACAGACATTTCTGTGAACCAGGATAATCTGAAGGACTGGACTACCTTGTCTTGGCAAGGTTTACAGTCACCTTTGTGTGTGTGTGTGTGTGTGTGTGTGTGTGTGTGTGTGTGTGTGTGTGTCTTGTTTGTCCAATTTGGACAGCATATTATCAGCAGTCGAGGCAAGGGCACTTTCTTGCTCAGTGACTTACCTTTGCCACAAAGAAAGTAAACTCCATGTAGAGTTTATTTGATGTCCATCATCTTCATAGATGATGGGGATGTCCTTCTATATACTGTTAATATATGTTTCTCTTATTTATGAATAAAACACTTATTGGCCAGTAGCCAGGCAGAAAGTATAGGTGGGGCTACCAGATGAGGAGAATTCTGGGGAGAGGACACAGAGAGAAGCCACCAGAGAGACGCCATGTAGCTGCCAAGGAAGAAAAAGGCTTCAATGGTAAGCCAAGACTTTGTGATGATACATAGATTAATAGAAAGCTAGCCAATAAGAAACCTGAACTATTGGCCAAGCAGTTTATAATTAATAGAAGCCTCTGTGTGTTTTTTTGGGACTCAAGGGCTGTGGGACTTGGCTGGTAAGAAACTCCATCTACAGGAGGGGAATTCAGTTTCAACTTTGATATTTAATACATGTCTGTTACCAGACTGAGAAAGACCTATCATCGTTCTAGTTTCCTGATTTTTTTTTAAATCATCAATTTATGTTAAAATTTTCAAATTGTTCTGTTCCTGCTGAGATTATCCCATTTTTGGTGTTTAATGTTGTTTCATTAATACTTGAGTACTAGATATAATTTGAAATTTTAAAATAAACCCATCTTGATCCTGATGTTTTATTATTTTAGTAAGATGTTACATTCAACTTGACATTTCATTAAGTTTATATGTATGTGTTGCCTAATCTTAGCTGTCAACTTGACTGGGGAGAGAGAGGAAAAAGGGAACCTCAGCTGAAGAATTGTCTCCATCAGATGAGCCTGTGGCCATGCCTATAAGGCATTTCATTGATTGTTAATTGATGTAAAAGGTCTAGCCCACTGTAGGTATTTCCATCCCTAAGCAGGTGGTCCTGAGCTATATAAGAAAGATAGCTGGGCTAGGCAGAAGAAGCAAGCCAGTAAGCAGTGTTCCTCTGTGGTTTCTAACTTCAAGCTTCTGCCTTGAGTTCTTTAGCTTCCCTTGATGATGGTCTGTGGCCCATAAGCCAGACAAACTCTTTTCTCCCTCAGGTTGCTTTTGGTCACAGTGTTAATTTAATCCCAGCAACAGAAAAGCAACCAGATAGCATGTATATGTACTTATGAGAAAAATGCTTTGAAGAGTCCTCCCCCACCCCACGTGGCTTTTCTTGTTTGGATATGAGAGCAATTGTGATTTCATGAAACTTCATAATGCTTTCTCCCTCTTTAATGCTGGGTAGATGCCACCATAGCACTGCAATGTGTACCACAGAGCTACTTAGGGCATCTAATTTTCTGGAGGAAGTTCCATTGTTTTAAAGACTCCCTCCATTCCAGTTAAGTTTATTGAAATAAAATGGTTTACAATATTCCCACTTTAGGTTGTGAAGTCTGTAAGAACTGCAGAAATGCCCTCTCATTTCTGATAATGGTATTCTGTGCATTTTTTTTCAATTTTTTCCATGCTCAGTGTGAGTAGACACTCAACTGAGCTTCCCAAGCAACTGACTTGTTATTCATCTCTGCTTTCATATTTTTTATTTTCTTTCCATTGATTATTCATGTTCATGTTCTTTATTTAAATTTGGAAGGCTGGGCAAGCACTTTCAGCCATCCACATTTTCCAGTATTGAGATATGCATTATGTAATTATTAGTTACACTAAGTTGGTTTGACAGTGTTTTCAAGATTTTCCATATTCTACTGATTTTAAGTCTAACTCATTCCATTGATTATTGAGAGATATCAGCTGAGTTCTCCAGCTGCAAATGCGTATTTTTTTATCCCCTCTCTTAGTCCTGCTAATGTTTAACTCTGCTAATTTCAATCTTAGTTATTAAGTTTGTATACTCTTAGAATTATTCTGCTTCCTAAATGCTGCTATTTAAAGCTAGCTGCAAACAGATCAAATTAGTTTCATGCAAATTAACAGCAACCCCAAAATGATGCCCAAAGATACTTAAAATGAATACAGCAAAACAGCCTCCAATAATGCAAACTTCTTAACAACTGGCATCTACACAAACATTGCCACACATGCAAAGACAAAAAAAATGCTATCTATAAGCTAAAAATAAAAACTCAATGAATGGCAACAAAGATGGCATGACAGAGATGATGGAATTAGCAAATCCAGATGTTAGTGTCTATTAAGAATATGCTGTAATCGTTCAGAAGGTGAGGTGAACATGCACAGGATGAGAATTGAAGAAAATTGGGGGGAGGGAGGTGCCAAGACAAATAGAAGAATAGAAAAAAGACCCAAACTAAATTTCAGAGATTAAGCAACAACAACAGACATACGGGTTGAAAGATGAACTGAGATCATTGGTATAGACGGCAATGGAGAAGGAAAAGGTGAGTTCACATTCTTGAAGTTCAGTCAGGAGAACAGGCTCCCCACTGGCTGTCTTCCCTCTAATCCATCACTCCAGAAGAGGGTCCCTGTCCACCCAGCCCTCCTAGTGGAGCAGCTCTCTGGGCTCCAGTTAGTCCTTTTCTCTAACATTTTTATTTTTAATTATGGGGGGGGTTGTGTGTGTGCACATGTTAAGTGCAGGTGTCTTCAGACTCCAAGAGAGGATAGATGATCTGGAGAGGAATTTCAGGTGGTTGTGAGCCACCCACATTTGGTACTTGGAACTAAACTCTGGTCCTCTGAGTCACTGATCCATCTCTCTAGCCCCCAATAAAGCTTACTCTTTAAAAAAAAATATCACACGAAGTAACTGCTTTCATCCAACATTTCATACGCACATTGTTAGTGGGCCTCCTCTCTCCTATCTCCAGACCCATGATTCCTTCTCACGGATCTTTCTTGTTCCATACACCCCTTCCTGCTTTTTATTTTCTCACCCTCTTCCCTCTGCTTCCTTCTTCATGTTCTGCTTTCTAGATTTATGATATATGCCCCCATACACACACATTAAAATTAAAAACTAGAACCTGCATATCCATTTCCCTTCAAATGTTGTGATTTCATTTTCCTTTACAACTGAGTAAAATCTCTTTGTGTACACATACATTTTCTTTACCATTTATCTGTTGGTGGGTGCCAAGGCCAGTTCCTTCTTAGCTATGTGGACAGATTGCTTATTCCAGAGCACTTGTGTTAGCCCCTCTCTTAATCACATGTTTGCAAGAGTTAGGAATTATGGTTAGCTTCTGCCTTGTGTCCTAGAATCTCCTGATTGTCTGGCTGGTGATTTCCAAATGCTCATGCATCATGCTCTAAAATCCTATGGATTTTGACAGGTATATTATATCATAACAAAGACCCTATGGTACAGAACAATTCCTAAGAAATACAAACAAACAAACAAACAAGCCACAAAATCCTCTCATTTTATGCTGTCCCAAGCTCCTGTCTAAGCCACTGGTTCTTTTTATTGTTGCTGTATTTTACACTGTCTCATACACTGTCCTATAATCTAAACTACACTGTTAGCCTTTGTGAATTGACTTCTTTCACTAAGTAAAACGCATTGTAAGATCCAAGCATGGCAGTACAGTCCTGCTATCCCAGCTCTCAGAAAGACAAAACTGTGAGTCTGAGGCCAGCTTGACTTAGAGTGTGAGACTTCTCAAAGCAACAAAAGGGAAGGTAAATGATGCTGGCAAGGCTCTCAGTTCTCTGGTCTGCATAGCTAGACAGACAGTGGCACTGTTTTGTGACATCAGAATAGATAATGGCACTGTTTTGTGATATCCGAGGTTCAAAACAAGACTGAAGTACAGAGTAGGACCATTTCAAAACAATGAAAGGAAACCAAAAAGTAAAGTGCAAGGAAGAGAGGAAAGAAGGTAGAAAGAGAAAGAGAGAAGGAGGGAGGGAAGGAGGGAGAGAGGAAGAAAGGGAGAGAGGGAGGGAGGGAGGGAGGGAGGGAGGGAGGGAGGGAGGGAGGGAGGGAGGGAGGGAGGGAGGGAGGGAGGAAAGGAAAGAGGAGCTTTTTAAGAGTTCTCACAGTGGTGGAAGAGCAGCTTAGTGGTTAACAGTGCTTGCTGCTCCCATGGGGTGGCTCACAGCTTTCCCATGTATGTGCAAATGAGAACAGAAACACACACACACACACACACACACACACACACACACACACACACACACACACACACGGACTCGGACACAAATAAAGAAAAGTCTTTTTTCAAAGGGTCGCCCACACTATTCTGCTGTTTGTCATGTCCTGTGTTTTTCTTTGTATCTTAAAAACACTAAGAAATTATTCTTAATTCAGAAAACCACACCACTCTCCAATAATTGCATAGGGCAGACAGTGAAGAGCCTTTCCACATTACCGTGAATCCACAGCTCCTCCCTGTGTGTTCCCTTACCACACTCAGCTCGGAGGCCTTTAAGTCTCTCCCTCCTCCTCCCACAGCCACTGTCCCACTACATCAGAGGATTTCTAACCATCCTTCCTCCTTCCAACCATTTCTCTAGGCAACAGTCCATGGCATAAATAGATGACATTTAAACCCTTGATCAATATTCTCTGAGATCTTAATTGCTTGAAATAAACTTCAAGCAAGCTAATACAGTTTTAGGCTCTCTCAAGCCTTGATCCATCTGCATTCAGGGTGCTTTCCCTCCCTGAGTGTGTGGATTCATATGTGTGTAAATGTATGTATACTTATATGTATACATATAAATGTATCTGTGTATTTGTGAAAGTATGTCTTTTACACACACACACACACACACACACACACACACACACACACACACACACACACACACACACACACACGTTGTTTTCCCCACTGTCTGTGTGAGATGCTTAGCCAGTCCAGGTCAGTTCTGTCTCCATACACCCCCAGCACCAAGGACTGCTGCTGTTATAGACACTGAAGAACTATAGTTTGAACAAACAAAAGGATGAGCCACAGAAGCAGAATCAGTTCCACCAGCTTTGAGTTCTTAGCAGTATTTACCTGCTACTGAGCAAATTTTGAAGCACCCATAGACACTGATTATAATGATATTGCTTATCTGAAAAGCCTACAGAAGGGTAGGTGGAAAAAATAAACATAACGCAGATGTCCCAACTACTGCACCAAAACTCCCACGGTGCCGACACAAGGCATCTTTCTGGTAATTTCCCTTTTAATGGCAAACGATGATGTAAGCTTTCATTTTTACTTCTAAGACTTTATTCAATTTATTCATCTTATTACATTATCTGTTCCTAACATTTGTAAAGGTTTCCTAAGTAATGATACAAAGAATGATGAAGAAAGGAAGAGGGAGGTAGAAAAATAAGGGGTGGTTACCAAAATCATCAGTAATTCTGTAATTGTATTTTATTTGCATTAAAATGGTTTATAAATTTCTCCCTTGTGAGTAACACTGTTACTGTTAATTTACTATCTGTTAATAGTAAATTGCCCCTTCCCCTACTTAGTGCGATTTGCAGCATTTTAGATGAATATGTTCACCCCTCCCTTTAACACCCATTTTCCCATCCTTAGATTTTTAGCAGCTCGTTACAGTTGTTTAAGGGTTGTGCCTTCGGGCAGCATGCCGCAGGATTTTCTTGTGTGAAACCCCAAAGCTTTGCGATAGATACTGCAAGGTTTCAGGCAGACCTCATAAGGGAATTAGGCTACAGCAGCTCCCTATTCCAGTCGAAGATCTTCCCTATTCATAGGGCAGCATGGGACCTGAGTCCTCACCCTCACTGAACCCAGCTTCTGGAACACCCAAGAGCTAACAGAACACGGGCCGTGTGCACAGATCTCTCCCTTTGCCATGACGCTTAGTTCCACTTCCTTTCACTCATCTTGCCTTACACATGGCCTCGCTTTATGCCTGCTTGCTCTGCCTTTTTTTTCTTACTACATGGGCTGTGTGGTTGATTAATTTTTTTTTTTCTGTCTGTTGTTTTCAAGTCCCACTGGAGTATGCCCTGAAGCATTTTAAAGCCTGTACATTTTTAATTATAAAGTCAAGAAGGAGTTTATTTTTCCTCCTTCCTTGTTGTCCCAGATGTATGAAGAATTTGGCATATTCTTGGTTTAAGATCACTATTTTAATCAACATAGGAACTTTTTACAATGTTGCTCTCTGGCCTCAAGAACATCTGCCTATATTTGCAATCTGCTGCACACTATCATACCACATGTGCCTGGGGGGACGCTCTCTTGTTTACTTAGCTTGCCTTACACACTGTAACAACCTCCCCACTGGCAGCATTCAGTGAAATCACTACATGTGGATCTCCCCCACCCTCTGTGTGTGTATGTGTGTGTTCATGTGTGTGTGTGTGTGTGTGTGTGTGTGTGTGTGTGTGTGTGTGTGTGTAGAGGTTAGAAGCTCACTTTCCACTTGTTTGAGATAGAGCAGTATTTCTCAAGCTGTGGGTCTCGACACTTTAGGAGTTGAAGGACCCTTTCATAGGTGTCCCCAAAGACCATCAGATATTTACATTACAGTTCATAACAGTAGCAAAATTATTGTTATGAAGTAGTAACAAAACAATGTTATGGTTGGGGGTCACCACAGCATGAGGAACTGAATTAAACAGTCCCAGCACCAGGAAGGTTGAAAACCACGGAGATAGCATTTTCCCTGAACCTGGTGTGCACCAATTCACCACCAATACTGCCTGGCCAGGGAGGCCCATGGATGCTCCTGTCTCTGCCCTGCCTCCCCCAGCGCTGGGACCACAGGTACTTGTCCCATTTTTTTCTGGGTATTCGAAGTCTGAACTTAGCCCCTTGTGCATGCTTGCACAGAAAGACAGAAAGCATATTCCCTGCTGGGCATCACTACAGTTCCCTAGTTAGTGGATTTGTAATGAGAATCCCCTGATCCTGGGGTTCGATGCATCATTTATTTACACATGGTCAGAGTTTGACTGGGTATCAAATCAGTCCTCATTCCTCTATACACTTTCCCTTGAGAACCCATGAGAGGTCACACTCTCTTTCCTGGACTGTGGCTTTTCAGTGGAGTCTGAGGTCCACCGAGGCTTCTGTCTATGGCAACATCTTGTCTATATAGATGGGTTTAGGGTCTTTAAAAAATGAATATCCTCTTTAAAAAAGTTCAAACCCGGTGCAGTGGCATTCCCTATAGTCTCAGCACTCCAAAGACAGAGGCAGTGAGGACCGTGAGTTTGAGGACAAGCTTGGGCTACACAGAAAAATCCTGTCCCAAAAGAAAAGAACTGTGGTTGTTTTTCCTATCATTTCATTTGAAATGTGGCAGACATTTCCCATTTACAAATACTTAGATTATTTTTCCTGTGTTTCTCCCAGTGTGCTTGCCTTTAACCAGAGTTCTTTTCTAAACATGTGTCTCCCTCTTTAGATATGTTTTTAACCTCTAGGGCTGTCCCCTCCTGCTCACCACACACAGAGTTCTTCAGTTGAACAGCCACTATGGAACCTCTACTCAGATGGCCAGAGTTGCCCATACTCTCACCAATACCACAGAAGCAGCCCAGTGCCTCACAGCCTACCATTCCCAATTATAAAGAACAAGGAGGAAAGCCCCTTGCTATCAGGAGACTGAGAATTATGGAGGATGGATATAATAAACAGAAAATCCTCTCCAAATTGAAAGAATTCAGATAATGTTAGACAAAAGCAAAAACCCTCCAATTACTAAAATAGGGGCCATTTGGGGAAACCAATACATTTTCTAACTCAATAACTATAAGAATGGGCTCAATTAGTCAATCCTGGAACAATGAGCCCAGGCATGTGGTCAGAGCCAGCTGCTGGGGACAGCTAGAAACAATTGAGTGACAGATTGAAGTTCCTGCAAGGACTTGGAAAGACCATACCTTCTTTGTACATTTTAAGCTGCTTTCTAATTTTGAAAATCCTGTTTACATATTTGGAAAGAAAATAACTTCTCAAGAACCGCAAATAGTAGCATTAAAGATGTCTCATCCATTCACATGTTTCTCAAGGGACCAAGACACTGTGTGTGTGATGACTACGGGAACCCATCACTCATTTGAAAATACTTTTGTAGCTTTACTCTAACATTCATGCTTCCCTGAATTGCTGTTGCTTCTCCCTTCCTTTTTATCCAAATATACTCTTATGAATGGAGAATGGTTGCTCACCTCATTCCTTACAGTAAAAGAGTAGCTGAATAGAAATGTTTTAATGCTTTTTTTTTCCTTCTGAAACCACAGGCTCTGGAGTTCTTTTTCTGTCTCCATGTACACTCAATAAGCGGCATTCACGCCTATGTTTCCAAAAGCTTGTGCATGTTACAAATCAGGTTTGAACTTGATACAAACAATTATTAAAGGAAAAGACATGGTTTTGTTGGAAAAGTGTGTCCCGATGAAATCATGGTCACTTTACCAAATTGCTTCAGATGTGAATGTCTTGAAACCAGAAGGAGACACAGAGTGTGTCAAGTCTTCACACTTGTGGGCCCTGATGGGCATTCCTATGAGTAGCCGCTGATCCTAAATAGATACCAAAATTCAAGCAATAACTAATTAGTTGTATGGTATAAATCACAGTGGATCTTCATAAAACACACCTATTGCAGTTTAACAAGGATCAGGATAAACAATTAGGCCGAATAGATGTTTATTCAGGGAGAAATAACTCACAACATAGGCAGATGAACGCCAGCAGGTTCCACAGGATCCTCTCCTCTTGGCGTCCTGCCAGCAAGAGAGCGTCTCCGACCCCCTCCTCAGCCTTTTCCCCTAGGTCAAGTCCAGCCCTGTCTCCACACCCAATGGGCATGGTCTAAGCCACAGGTGCGGACAAGGTGAATATCTCACTACACACACCATTAATGATAAATCAGTTGTCACGTGCTCTAGAGTTTCTCAGTTTTGTTGAAAACGAAGAAAACATTTGGGTGATTATAAGTTGCCAAAAGATTGAGTACTTTTGGAAAACTTGGAGAATACAGCCAAAATATGCAATAAAAACCAAGTCACTCCTGAATATTCCTTCCATCCCTTTGCTGAGGGGCAGCTTGGTTAACATGATAAATCCAGAAGACAGAGAAAATTAAAATTCATTAATATGCCTCTGCCAGGATAACATTTTGGATAAAACATTACATTTCCATCCCCATGTGTAAAGTATACATAATCAAAAATGCAAGCTGCTGATTAAGGTCATTAAATTTTATGGATGCAGCCCTCTACTCAGCTTAAGCAGCTAAGTCAACCCTCACTGTCAAAGAATTCGACCAACTCAGGTTTACTTCCCCTCATAAATAACTTGCTTCATGTGTTAAATATGTAGGATATTGTATACATGTGTTTGTTTCCTTGGGCTGTCACAGCAAAGAGACACAACTGGGTGGTTCTGAATGTATTGTTTATCAAGGTTTTTATTATATAACTAACTAATTGTCTCTGTGCTACATGGATATATGCCATGACACACATGTCATGATCAGGAGATAGCCTGTGGGATTCCATCATGTGGGACCAGGAAGTTGAGCTTAGGACATCAGTCTTATTGCTGAGTGTCTTATCCACTTAGCCATCACATCAGTCCTCCCCATTATTGTTTAAAGCAATAGAAGTTATTGTTATTGGTTTTGGAGGCAGCATACTTGTGATAGAGGCCAGGCTCCCTCTAAGCTTGGTAATGCATCTTTAACTCTTCCCAGCTGTTGGTGGTTGGCCGGAGGTCCTTGGGATTCCACAGCATTCAGCTGCACAGCCAGTCTCTGTCTTAACAGTGCTGTTCTAGCCCCACCCCCTCATATCTTTCTGTAAGGGTATTCTCACTCAGGGCTGCAACTCTCTCCAGTGAAAACTCATTGTGGCTAATTCCTCTTTAAGGACCACAATTGTAAACACTACCATATTCTGGAGTAATGGGGAGTTAACCTTCAATACATCACAATTCAGTGCCAAAATATGCAGTAATAATTGCTTTATTTTATGTGTGTGTTTGTCTGCATGTATAATTGTACATCATGATCATGAAGTGCCCTTAGAAGCCAGAAGGGAACATTTCATCCTCTTTAACTGGAATTTCTCATAGGAATGCCTATCAGGGCCCACAAGTGTGAAGACTTGACACACTCTCTGTCTCCTTCTGGTTTCAAGACATTCACATCTGAAGCAATTTGGTAAAGTGACCATGATTTCATCGGGACACACTTTTCCAACAAAACCATGTCTTTTCCTTTAATAATTGTTTGTATCAAGTTCAAACCTGATTTGTAACATGTACAAGTTTTTGGAAACGTAGGCATGAATGTCGCTTATTGACTGTTCATGGAGACAGAAAAGAGCCTTTTGTTTCAGAAGGAAAAAAATTAAAACATTTTGAACCACATGTGGGTCCTGGGAACTGAACCCTGGTCTTTTAAAATTGGCATATATCTGTGTGGGTTCAAACTCCATTCCTGGTACCAACTTCTATCTTAAATAGTGTTTTTGTTGCTGAGAAGAGACACCATGACCATGGTATGGTAGCTCTGATAAAGAAAACATTTAATTGAGGTAGCTCACTTAACAGTTATAGAGATTTAGTTCATTATCATCATGATGGGAACATGGCAACATGGAGGTAGATATGGTACTAGAGCTGAAAGTCCTTGCAGACATCTTGCAGACAATAGGAAGTCGACTGAGACACTGGCAGTACTGAGCATAAGAAACCTCTAAGCCTGCCTGCACAGTGACACACTTCCACAAACAGGGCCATACCCAATCCAACAAAGCCACACCTCCTAATAGTGTCACTCTCTGTGAGATTATGAGAACCAGTTACACTCAAACTATCACAAGTAAGAAGTGCTCTTTGTTTTGTTTTGTTTTGTTTTGAGACAGGATTTATTTGTGTAGTTCTGGTTGTCCTGGCAATAACTCTGTAGACAAAAATGGCCTCAAAGTCACAGAGATCTGCCTGCCTCTGCCTCCTGCATGCTGGGCTTAAAGGCATGCGTCACTACCACATGCCAGGGTAAGTGCTTCTAACCTCTGATGCATCTTTTATCCCAATATTAAAATTACCACAAAATAAACTATAAATTGTATCGTACATAGTAGACAGCTCTTGTTAAGTTTAAATGGCACAGATCTGAAGAAATTAACCCACGTATTAATTTTTAAAATAAAACAAATCAGCCTGCCATGTTTTATCACTTAATTTTTATTAACATGGCGATATACAGCTAAAATGATAAGTAATTATAGTAATAATTAACTGGCATGTAACTGTAATTACACATCAGATCCAGTTGAAGAGTAAAAAGCAAGGCATCCTTCAGCAAATGTTTATAGCTGTCTTCGTTTCCTTTCCCGTTGCTGGGGCTGACATGCTGACAAAAGGAAAATGGAGAGTAAGGGTTCACTTTAGTCCCCAATTCCAGGTCACCACCTGTCATTGCTGGGAAGTCATAGTAGTGGGGACTTGAAGCAACTAGTCGCGTTCATAGTCAAGGAGAGAGAGAGAAAGAGAGAGAGAGAGTGAGTGAGAGAGAGAGAGAGAGAGAGAGAGAGAGAGAGAGAGAGAGAGAGAGGGAGGGAGAGAGAGAGAATCTCTGTGTTTTAGCTTGCTTTCTCCTTTTCATGAAGTCCAGAACACTTCCCATGAAATCATTCAAGCTATATCCATGGTGGGCCTTCCCACTTCAATTAACCCATTTAATAAAATTCATCACAGTAAGGGAAAGATGGTTCAGCAGTTAAAAGTCTTAACTGCTCTTACAGAAGACTCAGGATTAGTTCCTGGCACCTATATGGCAGCTCCTAATTATCTGTCACTCCAGCTCCAGGAGTTCTGACACCCTCTTCTGGCCTCTGAGGGTACCAGGCATGTATTTGATCTACATACTGTTGTGCAGGTAAACACTCATGCACACAATATAAAATAAAATCTTTAAAAAAGAAGGAAGAAAACTTCAAATGCATATCCAAAGAGAACATGTCCCAGACAGTCCTTCATTGAGATTCTCTTAGGAGGGGATTCTAGACTGTGTCCCCAATCAAAGCGAACCATCACACATGTTCATAAGTTCAATGTTTATATTCGGCTTCAGAATATAATTAAGAGAAAATTGAATACAAAATTAGCAATAGCACCATTAATTTCAGCATTATTTATAGTTAAACTTTTCCTACGTATTCTTGGTGAAAGTGATGAATTGCCCACACCTAATCTGTTCAGCAGCTAGCTTCTTGTGTGTTTGTTGATGTTGTTGCCAAGAGGTAGAAAATGAAAAATATTTTGGGTTTATATTGAGAATGCTTGAAAAAATTGGCATGTAATTTGATTATTTGAGGAGAGTATGGCTTACCTGTCTGCTATCTGTGGTCAAATCATGGTGTTTCTTTCAAAACACAAGATGGAACAGGAGTGAGAAATGGGCCTTTCACATGGAATGGAAGGTCTTACATCTTTGCAAAAGGGTTAAAGGCTGGAGTCTGTGTTCTCTGGTTTTTCAACACCCATCTTCTGGGAGCTTGGTGTTTGGGTTTCCCAGTGTCCAGAGCAATGAGACCTAAATCGATTACTTATAAACCACCCAGCCTTGGGCATTTTGTTAAAGCACACATATAATTTAAGACACTACCTTACTGATTGAAACCTACCAACAAGTGATTTTTATTCTGAATAAACTGTAGTGGTCTGGGGAATATTTTAGGTGTACCCCAAAGAATTATTATCTTCATCATGTAGCCCCCGGGTAAAGGGGGTGCTGTTTCACATAGTTCTGATGGCATAAAGTTGTATAAAGTCTGTTAATAGAGGCATTAGGCAATATCCCACCAAATTGTTGTGTGCCAAAAATCCCTCTTCTGGAAGTTTACCTGGAAGAGTTATTCCTGTAAGTATGAGCCAACATACACTAGAGTTATCTGTCATGGCTTGGCTTGTAATAAGAATAGACCTGAGATGACTCAGGTATTTCTCAGCAAAAGACCATCACAGTGCACATACCAAAAGGGTACTATATACATACACAGGAGAATGTCACTGAAGTATTTGTACAAAGAAATCTCCAGGATTTGTGACACAAGCAAGAATCAGAATGGTGTGTTTCGTGCTAAATTTGTAAAGAAAAGAGGGAGCTGAAAAAAAATCTATAATGGCAAAAAGAAAGCCCTTAAGGACAATAAAGTAAAAGCTAATAAAATCATTACTAAATGGGAGATGATGGAGGCCAAGAGGAAGCAAGATGCCTTTGAATTCATGTGGTTTGGGCTTTTGAGGCCAGGTGATATCCTGCATTCAAATGCTAGAATTAAATCAACTGAAGCAAGCCCTAGAGTTAGAAACAAATGAGATCACATAAACCCAGCTGTGTATTAAATGAGTAACAATGAGGAGAGAATGTATTCTTTCATTTGGTTTTACAATTACATCACTAGTCAAATGTGTTCCAAAGACCAAATACTTCTCTCCTGTAAAGAGAAACTAGCGTGACTAGACTGCAAGTTGAAGAGGGGCAGGAAAATACAATCTTTCTCTATGTCTTAAAGTGAGCCAACCCCTGAACAGTATTAGTAGGAGGGATATTCCAAAAACACAGCAAAAATGATTTAAACATCATCCCATTTATAATACCTCAGTTGGGGTTACTATTGCTATGATGAAACACCATGACCAAAAAGCAACTTGGGGAGGAAATGGTTTATTTGGCTTATATACCCAAAGTCGTAATCTACTAAAGGAAATCAAGGTGGGAACTCAAACTAGGAAGGATCCTGGAGGCGGCAGCCAATGCAAAGGCTGTGGAAGAATACTGCTTACTGGCTTGCTCCTCGGGGCTTGCTCAACCTGCTTTCTTATAGAGCCCAGGACCACCAGCCACAATGTGCTGGACTCTTCCCCATCAATCACTGATTAAGAAAAAACCCTACAGGTTTGCCTACAGCCCAGTCTTATGGAGGCATTTCTCAACTGCAGCTCCATCCTCTCAGATGACTCTAGCTCATGTCAAGTTGACATGAAACTAGTCAGTGCAATATCAGTTGATTTAGTAGTCAATTAAAGAGAACAAATGCAAGTCTGTATGTTAGGATATGCAGCATGTTGCTGAGAAACAGGAATGAATGAAAAGATGTGCCTGGCCAGATTACTAGACATTGAATTGGACAAAAAAAAAAAAGAAAGAAAGAAAGAAAGAAAGAAAGAAAGAAAGAAAGAAAGAAAGAAAGGAAGGAAGGAAGAACAAAAACAACAACAATAAAACCTTTGAATTATAAAGGGAAAAGATTGTGTAAATTGCTATTTGTAAAAAATTTTAAATGTTAACATTCAAAAGATGTTTGTAACAGAATAACAAGGCAAATCCCATGGAGGAAAATACACTGGATACTATAAAAAGAGGCAAGGGCAGGGATATAACCCCTTTGACATATATGTATTATTATATGCATTATGTGTAATCATGAAAGACAAACAACTCAAAATGAAAATGCTTTGATCAGATTCTGCACTAAGGAAGAGAAGCAGCTGAAATGATGCCCAGCTGATTTGGTCACAGGGGAGGCCGTTCCAGTGCACACCCTTCAGATGGTTGAAAGTAAATGACTGATAGCCAAGGGCTGCCAGGATGCTACTTGTGGGAAAGTGAAATAGTGCACCACTTTGGAAGATTTCTTGGCAATTTCTTTCAAAGTTGAACATATACCTACTGTATAACATAGCTGTTGAGAAGTGAACATTTACCCAAGAGGAACAAAAGAAGAAAAAGAGATAGACACAGACAGATGCACAGATAAATTATTAGTAGAAAGGTAAATGAGAGTTAGAAAAGAACTGATCTATTGATTGTTATGTACTGACATACTTGCATACGTATATACAAGTATATATGTACAATATATATATATATATATATACATATGTATGGTGTGTATGTGTGTTTGTGTGTGTTGTGGTATATGCATGTGTTTGATCACCTGCATGCACATGTGTAGAGGTCAGGAGCTGCCTTTGAGTATCTTTGCATAATGCTTTCCATCTTATTCTTGGGACAAGTTTTCACTCTGAGTATGCTGCCCACATAGATGGGGCAGTAATAGATGCTCTATTACTGGCTTGTCTCTGTACTCCCAGCAATGGGACTGCTAGTGGGTGTTTATTGAGCCCAGCTTTCTGTGTGACATTGCAGCTCTAAATTCAGGTCCCCATCCTTACACAGTAAGCACATACAAAACACATACCCATAAAATAGAATGAAAAAAATTCTAACTTAAAATAATTTTAACAATGCAGAAACAAAAACGCTGGATATTTGACACTAAGAATGTACTGGATTTTAAAGTGTTGGTTACTCACACTTTAACTTTTACAGACAGGTACTGTCTTAGTCACCCTTCTGCAAGTGTGAGAAAATACCCAGTCAAAAGTGTTCAAGTGAGAAAGGGTTTATTTCAGTTCACAGTTCAGCAGTCCATTACCATGGCAGAGAGGTCAAGATGGCAGGCACTTAAGGCAGTTTGCTACATAATATCCACAATCTGGAAGCCAAGAGTGATGCATGCTTACTATTGCTCAGTCTCCTTTCTCCATTTAAGCTGTGCAAGATCCCAGCCCAGGATGGACAAATCTTCTCCCATCACGTAACACAATCAAGACAATGAGTGCCCTATGGCATGTCCAGCAACCCAGACCTTGGGTGATTCTAGATTCCATTAAGTTGACAGCACTAACCATTATGTGCACCAAAACACTTATGGATAAAATTACTTGTCTAGGTTTTGTTCTATGTAGGGTGTGTGTGTGTGTGTGTGTGTGTGTGTGTGTGTGTGTGCGTGTGTGTGTGTTCTGGTATATGCAAGAGGAGGTATAGTTTTATCAATGCTGAACAGACACATATATCTGATGTCACTAATTTCCTCACAGCACTCAGGAGGTCACCATGATGACTATACCATCTTACAGATGGGAAGCCTGTGGTACAAACATATTAAGGAACTGACCTGTGTTCACCCACTGACTCCACTCTGACTCCAAAGACCATGACATGGGGAGCCTGCCACAGTAAACAGTACGGTATGCCTATTATGAAGAAACAGGTACAGGATAATTTGAAGACTCACTGGCCTCCTGCTAGATGGACCTGCACATTGTCTTACTCTGGTGGATTGTCATCATATTGCATGTCTACTAGGATGAATAGCATTCCACAGCTCTTTTCTAGCAATCCCCCCAAAAGTCATTACTTTCTGTTCCCCGATATACAGTTGCCTTGGTGGAATTCTGTAGGTCCCTTTGAAGAGTGTGGGATGAAGATGAGCACAATTAAGTATTTGGCAACAGTTATTGGGCACCTTGAGAGGGACACTAACTTCTTCATTCAAGGGTTATGGATCATCTTAACGGGACTCAAGATCCTCTTCATTTAAGAGTTCCACCTAAAGGAGACCCAGCTGCCTCCTCACTACAGCTTATGGTCCCATCTCAAAGAGACCTAGACTCTACTTCTTCCAAGGTTTATGATTCTTCTCTGACTCACGTGTTGGAATTACGGAGGATGCTGTCTTTGAGTGACTCAGATCAGACTATTTTCACTTGACCTAGACCTTCTCTGCCACACAGCAAAGGAAGCAAGAAGGAGGTGTATTCTTACTTCACTTAAAGAGACGCCATAAGCCATTGGCTGACACCAGTGCTCTGTGCAGGCTGGAGAACTCCCTTGGCATCTTTAGCTCTGCTCTTCATTCTGGTCACCATCCCTGTGCTCCAATCCTTCCACCCAGGATCCAATCTCCCCATTTGCATGTAAGCTTCCTGAAAAAAAATCACAGACCCCTTTGAGATGCCAGGAGTCCTTCACCTATTCATTTTCTGGTTAAAAAGGCATGTTCCCTGGAACTTCCCAATGTACATGCCATCTTCAATGACAAACTCAACATCCCAAGACTTTTACTCCCTTCTCTTTGGACAGGGCTAGTCATTCTGTTCCATGCATCAGCCATCCAGCCAAAGAAGCAAGCCTCTTTTTACCTCCTCAAACACCATTAAGTGTGGAATCTACTCAGTGGGACTGAATTGAGTTTATTTCAGTAAATTCAGCCTGATTGAGCATCACGTTCCTCCCATGTTTGTCCAACACTTCTCTCACCTTCTTTGGGGCCCAGCATTAAATGTTCACAAGACTGTAGTTTAGGACCCATTTAAAGGGCTTTAAATAATCCTGTGTTTATTTCTCTTACTTTCTCAAGTGCTTTTTTATAACGTGTTTGAATTATGAGATTGGGGGCTTTGAGTATGAGAAGCAATTGTAGCAGCCTGGAAATTCTTTTGTAAGAAGCAGTGGCTGCAGTTACCCCCTCACTGGGCACCCTGGGGGTCCTCCTTAGGATTTGAGCACTGGGGCCCTGGAGAGATGCTCCCCAATGCTTTGCATTACACAATGTTTGCTGTGCTGATTTTGCTAGAAACAGCTGATGCTTTGTATCATTTACAAATACACAAGATAAGCAGGTCTGGAGTTCACTAAATAAAATGAATTTATAGGCAGCTGTCAGATTTAAATTTTGATATACTGCTATACATCTGAATTTTCACATATGTAGACAGTGAGGCTTAAATGCATTGTCAGTTCTTGCTTTCCCAGCCTTCATATTATTACCTCTTTCTTTGTTCATTGGTAGTGTAGTGTTGGACTTCAATATCTTGGTATGTTTCTACAGCTTGTTGGTTTGGTATTGTTGCTGTTAGAGTAGTTTGTTTTTTCTTTGTGTGGCCCTGCAGATTGAATTAGAAAGAACATTTTTGGGGCCAGTGGGATAGCTCAGTGGGTCAAGGTGCTTGTTGCTAGTAATCTTGATGGCCTAGGCTTTATCCCTGGGACCCACACTAAGCAATGCATTGCATCCATCCATCACTCTCTGCTTCCTGATTGTGGACACTCTGCCACCCCTGCTCTAAGCTCCTGCCACTTGACCTCCCTGCCATGATAATGGACTACTGAACAGTGGAATGAAATAACCCTTTCTCATCTGGGCTGCCTTTGAGCATATGACATATGCCCACATTTGCACACACACAAACATGCACATACACAATAATATGTATAATAATAATAAAATAACTTTAAAAATTAAACTTCAGTATTAAACTATACCATAAATAAATGAACTTAACAGACATTTACAGAATACTCATTAACATTGTCAACATAAAGCAGCTGTTGAATACACATTTTTCTCAGCAGGGAGTGGGACTTTTGCTAAAATAAATCATATTTTAGGCCATAAAGCAAAGTCTTAAAAAGCACAAAGAAAAGCAACTTCTTTTATCTTATTTGATCTTGATGAAACAAAACTAGAAATCAATAGGAAGAGAAACTACAGAAACTCCATTAATACATAGGGATTGGAGAATATACTATTGAATGATCAATGGTTTATGAAAGAAATCAGGAGATAAATTTAAAAATTTTTAAATTCCTAGAATTCTTAATTCATACATGATGACTAGCTTGGTCTGCATAGTAAGTTCCATCCAGGATAGCCAGAGCTACATGATGAGATCCTGTCTCCAAAAAGTAGCCATAAAATGAAATAAAACTGGGGTAGCAACTGGGGTAGTTTTATTTCATTTTATGGCTACTTTTTTGAGACAGGATCTCACCCATTCATCCTTGCCTGACCTTGGTGACATCGCACTAGTACAGTCAACCAGCTAAGGAAGAAAAGCCTGCTGATACAGCATAAGCAAGTATCGAACTCTTGACCACTTCTGAGACGCCTCTTGACAAGTGTAGGCTTGGATTTGATGACTGGACAGAAAAAGAAAGAAAGAAAAGGACACAAATTGGGTGGGTACAGAGGCGATTGTATTAGGGAGGAGTTGAGGGAGGGATCAATATGAACAAAACACACTGAACAAAATTCTCAAGGAACCAAGTTTTTAAAAAGAACTTCATAAAAAGATTAGACTTGGATTAGGGGAAAGAAAACATTATTTTATGTGAATAACTCTGAAAAAAACAGACATTTATGTGTACTGATCCCTCTAAAGTCAAAACTCTACTGGACTGAAGAGTTTTTAAAGGTTTTATCCATTGGATTTTTAGTTTAGAAGGGTTCAAATCTTTTCTCCTCATCTCCCTTCCTCTGTCCCAGCTTTCTTCAGGGCTTCTTAGTTTGGGGGACTCTATTTTAATCCAGTGATTTACCTATCTGGTAGCTCAACTTTGCTCTAGCTAGTTGATGTCACTTTTTAATCCCCTTGTGAGGCACATCCTCCAGTGTGGTTTCTGGAAACCTTGGAGAAACATGATTTCTGAACCTTATGTCTGCACTGGCTGGTGCTGCCTCTTCACTGGTCGCATCACAGGGCTAGCTGTGAATCATGTTCTAATTCCCAGATTGCACTTATGATTGTAGAACACAGTGGTACTCATAGCCCTGTGAGTGATTGCTCTTCCCCACTCCAAAGCCCATAGCTTCCTATCTTTGTCTTTGAGTCCAATTACAAGTAGTGCAACTTTTTTCTTATTCATATAGTTAGGATCCTATAATGTTTTATAACTAGATGCTTAAGTATTTTAGCTTCTTGGAAATTCTTTCCCTTTTTAAAGTGAGCTTTATGTTTTTGGAACATACACTATCCTTTACATGTATACGTTCTTGCACATTTCTGTGATCTGGCATGTTCTCTCACACATTATTCTTTACATCTCAACTTTTCTATTGCAGCTTTTATCTCCTTTTTTTTTTAATCCCTAGCTGCTGCCTTTGAGGAGTTTCCCAATCTGAATTTCTGGGTCACTGATGTATTTTTGGCCTCACCTGCTCTCTGCTTTACTCCTCTGCTCTGCCATTTGTTTGCAAACTTAAGTGTTTTGCAGGGAACATTTCCACTTGGCCCTGCTTGCTCTTGTTCGCATCTCATCCTCTCTTGAGATTCTGTTTATCAGAGGCTTGCTCATTCTGTCCCCTTTCGTCTTGTTGGTCGAGGACAGAGTGTTCTACTTTTCTTCCCCCACCTCTTGTCTCTTCTCCTCCTCTCACATTGGGTGTTCTGTTCTGTTAAGTAGCTGGCTAACTTTTCTTTTGGAGATGTCCTCCCACACTGGGAATGCTGTTTTATTAAAAGGTTGATTTTATTATGGAGTAATGGGGCCAAGGTCATTGCATGCCTGTACTAGCTGGACTAAGGAATGAAGGGTTCTCCAAGAAGGAAGCCTATGGAAATGCAACCAAGACTGACGGTCACACTTGTACTCCTTGGAGGGGTCATGGTCCCCATATCTGTTTCCATCTACTGCCACTTTCCCTAGGGAGACATTCCCTTTATTTTTAGTATTCAAACCTCAAAAGTCCTCCAGAACACTCTCTGCCTGACACTAGAGGGCTGTCACTCTCCTTGCTCACCCTCTGTTTGATGGTGCTGGAGTGTTGTTACCACTATGGCTTTGTCCCACAAACATTACCCAGCCTAGGCCAGTGCTGCAAAGAGAAAACACACAGTTAAGCCACCAGAAGATGTCAAAGGTTTCAAGATAAAACCCTGAAAATCAGGGGAGGACGGGACAATGGCTTAGTGCTACATGAGAATGAGGACTGGGGTGCATATCCAGAACACCCCCATAATGCTGGTGGGCATTGCAGCCTACATATAATCTCAGCCCTCAGTAGACAAAGACAAGTAATCTCTGAAACAAGCTGGCTAGCCTCAACACATAGTATGGAGAGCACATGAGGAAAATGCCTGTCTTAGGGTTCCTGTTGCTGTGAAGAGACACCACAACCACAACAATTCTTACAAAGGAGAACAGTAATTGTGGTGGCTTGATTACACTTCAGAAGTTTAGTCCATTATTGTCATGACAGGAAGCAAGGCAGTATGCAGGCAGACGTCGTGCTAGAGAGGTAGCTGAGAATTCTTACATCTTGACTCACCAGCAACAGGAAGAGATCTGAGTAAGTGAGCAGTATCTTGAGCATATATGAAACCTCAAAGCCTGCCTGCACAGTGATACACTTCCTCCAACAAGACCACACCTACTCCAACAAGGCCATTTTCAAACTACCACAATGCCCAACATCAACTTCTGATCTCTCTCTCTCTCTCTCTCTCTCTCTCTCTCTCTCTCTCTCTCTCTCTCTCTCTCTCTCTCTCTGTGTGTGTGTGTGTGTGTGTGTGTGTGTATGTGAATGTGTGTGTTTGCATGCACATGGTCACATGTGTGAGCTGCCCACATGCCTGTGCTCGGCTGCTATTTTCTCCTGACATTGGACCACACCATCACCTGCCTACCTGAAGTTCCCTGTGATCTCATTTGCTGTCTCTACAGCCACACAGTGCCTTCCTCCTTCCTTGGCATCTTCAGTTTCAGGCTGGGAAGGGAGCCAGCAGCCTGTGCTATCCTGCTAGGGAATAGTCATAAAATAATATTGATGGAGTTTCTCTTTAAACTTTTATTCTTAAGACAAGTTATTAATTCAGGTGAAGCTTCCTGCATCGATTGTGCTTCAAGCCACTCAAAATCCTAATGTGCTTATTGGAAGTCAACCCTGTTTTATTCACTAAGGAATGGGCAGAGCCACTCACAGTTCATTTGCTCACTCAGGAAATATTTATTGAGTGCCTATTGAGTGTCCAGTACTCTCTTGTTGTCTGGGATATGTCAGGAGGCCCAAATTCAAAGTCTCCTGGACTTGTGGCACTTAAAATAAACCATGACTTACTACACAAATAAACTGAAGTCGAATGATACACTAACCCTGGTTTTAAAAGGAGGTGGGAGAGAAGGTGACTCTGGAGTGGTAGGAGGTCAGCATTTACTGTCATTGGGAGGAGGGGTCAGTGTTGCTCTTAGTGAGGTGACCCTCGAGCTCAGAATAGAGACCTTTTAGAAATTAGGTTCAAGCATGAGGACCTAAGTTCTGGAAAGTAAGAAATGAAGGAGGGAGAGAAGGAGAGAGGGAGGGAGAGAAAAGAAGGGAAGAGGAGGGAAAGGAAGGAAGAGGGGAGGAGGGAGGGTGAGGGGAAGGAAGGAGGAGGAAGGGAAGAAAGGAAGGAGGGAGGAGAGAGGGAAATACTGACCTCACTTACTATTGAGATTCACTTCAACCTCAGAATTAAAACTTGTCCTCAGTATCTGGGATTGTGTGGATTAGTTTCAGGATTTTAAAAAATGCACAG
Organism: Cricetiscus sungorus; assembly: GCA_030556225.1. NCBI lineage: Eukaryota > Metazoa > Chordata > Mammalia > Rodentia > Cricetidae > Cricetiscus > Cricetiscus sungorus. The sequence goes on from JANBXA010000007.1 coordinate 94,731,383, forward strand.
ATGTTCCAATCTCATTTGTAAAACGGCAATACCACTCCATCACCTGTATACTTCAAACCATCTCTAGATGATCCAAAGTAGCTGATGCAATGTAAATACATGGGCACTATTGTACTGTGTTATCTGGAGGATTACAGGAGAACATCTGCACGTGACCCATGCAGACATGGCCATGGTAGTGCTGAGAGCAGCAACATTTCCCATCTGGGTTTAGTGGAATCTATAAACAGAGGCAGTGGAACAGTATAATGCAGTCAAAGAGAAAAGATAAATAAGAGCAAAATGACCTACATTTTATATCAATTCAAGAATTACTAAGGAGAATTTATGTTAAGGCTATATTGATTCATTGTGTATTAGCAATGTTTTTTTACAATACCTTTGATCAGCATAAGCCTAACTGAGCCTTATGATCACAATAACTTGAAAACTGTTTGAAATGGTAGTGAAGTAAAGGCTGTTGCATACTTTCAATGACAGAATAAATGATGTTTAGAGACAATTCAAAGCCGCAGTGAAACACAAGTTCTGTTGAAACAGTATTTGTGATGATTCAGAAGCACTCTGTTAGCTCCTTTCTTCTTGCTTTGCTACGAGGTTGGCTGCTTGTTTGTTTGTTGGGGACAAGGCCTCACCCTTTAGCTCTGGTTGACCTTGAACTCAACCAGTAGCTCAAGAGGACCACCAACTTCCAATTCTCCTGTTCCTGGCCTCCCAAGTGCTAGGGTTGCAGGTGTGTACCACCACCTGCTCTTACTTTGTGTAGCTTTTAAATGGGTGACGGTAACTCTCAAATCACTACAGTATCTGATACTATTAGCTGCAGCAAGAATCCTGTTCAAATTGTATTACTCTAAGATTAAATGCATATAATATCTAAAAGTCTAAGGTCAGTACCTGTTTTTATCTTTCACAGATATAATAAAGGCTTTGGATGTTCAATTTAAAATATTGGAGTACTTTGAAATGTTTTTCTAGTATTTATTAATATTGTTAACATTCAAGGGGAACAAGTCAAACCAGTAGGAGGGCAGTGTTCTTGGGTCTAGAACATCCACAGGCTGAGGGACTCAGTGTGCCCGCTTCATGACACACAGCTACGGACACAGTGTTAGGGAGCTGAAGGCAAGCCTCTGAGTCTCAAGAAGATGGATTTATGCTTGGAATTCAGCTCTCTGACTTCTTCTGGGTGATGAACTCTAGAATGAAAATTTATCCCAGAAAAAATCATTGGAAGTTTGAAGTCCTCAACTCAGAGGGCAGAGACAGACACCAAGTTATGTCAAACACCAAACTTCAAAGTAGGTATTATCTCAATGGAATTACGACAGTGTGGAAAGAAGGCCAAAGGAGAGAGGGAGTAGCTCACTTTGCATCAAAGACAGAAACAAAACAGCACTGTACCCTGTTTCATAGAAACTAAGCAAGCATGTTCGTATCAAGTTGCAGAAGATGTTATCATACCAAAGGAGAGCAGGAGTGTACTCTCAATTGCTCTAGTAGGCCCAAGAATGGCAAATATGGCATCCATAGGTTTTGCATTTTACCCTTCTCTCCCTTGCCGAACTGATAGATTACATTCCTAAAGATAGCCACCAAGGTCTATTCCCTTATTTGACCACTGATTCATTCCTAAGTTGGGTCACCAAGGCCCAACTATCAAAAACATCAAGGTCCGGCGGCAATCAAAATTCATTGTTTTGACTAACTAAAATACCCAGTCACTGCTTACCAACACATCCCAGTTCATTCTAACACACATACACCTTACCTTTATCCCTCTTAAAATTAATGCTTTGTAAAGCCATTTGCTGCTGTTTCTGCTCAATTCAGATTCGGCCACCTGTCTCTTTGCCTTACTTAATAAAGATCTCTTGGCATTTGATTGCACTTGGAAATTGGTGTTTGGGGTAGTCTGTGCCTAATCCTGGGGTCCAGAGGGAAGCAACCCACAGTATAAAGGTCCCTTCACATTCCTTCCCACTTTCTTTTCCAGCCACTTCAGCTTATCTTTGTATTGGAATGCCAAGGTCCAGATCTCAGGAAATGAGTTTTCTTGATTAGAAGGAATTTTTGCTACAATTCCAAACTTTCAGCGACTTGTTTTAAACTTGAGCAGTCAATGAGAATGCTGGGAGAGCCATTTTATGACCTGGTTATAACTGGAAAGTGTGGCTATTCCAGAAGAGTCCACTTACTGCATATCAAATAGGAATTTCAGATCTGGTGAGATAGGTAAGCTGGATGCAGAAGATGGGGCTGTGGTTTTGCACCTGGATCAGCTTCACTATGAGCCCAGCAAAGGACACATGATTTATCTACTTACAAACTTAGACACAGATGATTACTACGCACCCAAGAGGGACATGTTTCAAAATATTAATTATACCTGCCATCACAAAATAGCTAACGTGCCTAGCCCTGACTTTTCAACTCATCGCCATTTCCAAAAATGCATCAAGTGGATTTCAGTCAATCAATGCTCATAGTAGGCACCAAACATCTGTCTGAAATATATTCCTCCCAGTAAGCTATGAATCCAGAAATTGGATGTTAACTTCCAGTGCACAGCTCCCAGGGTGGCATAAAAGGAGTAATACCAAATGACTATCCCTGTCTGAATTTTATCTCTGAAATACCGGTGTTAGGGCCCAATAACCATTTAAGTCAGTGTAAAAATGGAGGACTGCTGAATCTATTTTATGCTCTAGAAACCGTTGAAGTCTCCTGGGTGTATTGTGTAAGCACATTTTCATGTGTTTGCACTCATACATGTGTGCATGTGCATATATGTGTGTGCATGCATACCTGTGGTGTGCGTGTTCATGTGTCTATGTTTTTATATGCTCATTGTCCATGTGTGGTGGGTTTCAGAGCAGACTTGTAAGCACTGACCTTACTTGACAAAACCTGACACTGGGGATTTGAGATTCATAAAGTTCTTATCACTCACTGACCCTTCCTTGGCAGGAATCAAATCTCACTCTTCTGTGGGTAAAATAATAAGTGTCTATTACACGTGACAAAAAAATAATATGGCTTTCTGTGTGCACTATTCTGACTCAGGAAAATACACTTGCTCCTATTTTAGAGATAGATTTTTTTTTACCCCATAGCAGAAAAAAATAAAAATGATTTAGATGGAGGTGTCAGAAAGTGTGAGCACTGGTTTCATATTGATCTGATCAAGAATTATGAGCAGAGGTGAAATTCAGACCAGAAAATAGTTTGGAAAGAAATGTTCTCAGTGATTTCAGCCTTCCTTGGAAATCGCAGTCTCTGTAGCCTGAAAAATGCTTAGGCTTCATCTCAGAGGCTCCAAATTTCAAGGACTTTTGCTTCTTTGATGGAGCATCCAGATCTGAATTGCATCAGAAAACGAAGTGAACTCCCACCAGCCCTGCTGGATTTGCGCAAAGATGAAGAGTCTTGTCCACTGCTGGATATCAATCGCTGGTACCATTTCTTCCCTTCCTGACTTCTTCTCTTGATCTGTTTCCCAGATCTGCCTGTGAAGTATAGGCGATCTAGACTGAGTCAGGGAGCATTCTGGGGCTGTATAACTTCAATTCTGGCTTCCCAAGCACATTTTAAGTAGACAATGCTGTGCAGGTTAGCAAGTACCGAGGTCAGAGGAGTCAGCTGAGAGATGGCCTGGGAGACAGAAGGTGTGTTAGTTAGGCTTTCATCCTTGTGGCAGATACCTGAGAGAAGCAATTTGGTTTTATGTTAGCTGAAAGTTTCAGTCCATGGCAGGCTGGTGCTATTGCCATGAGCCTGAAAGGAGGCTGACCATCATGGGACAGAGGATGATAGTCAAGAAGTGGGAGAAGGCAGCCTGTAAAAGGCCAGTGACAAGATACCCTGTAGGCTGACTTTCCTTTCCCGAATGCCAGTTCCCAAATAACCAACAGGGAGACTCAATATTAATTATAAATACTTGGCTAATAACTCGGATGTATTACTAACTAGCTCTTAGAACTTAAATAAACCTTTTTTCTATTAATCTATGTGCTGCCATGTGGCTTGTGGCTTTGCCCGCCCTTCAGCATGTCTTGCTCCCCACGTGTCTCCTGGTGACTCTGGTGACTCTGCCCTTCTTCTTCCCAGCATCCTCCTAGCCTGGCTCTCCCACCCAATCTCTCCTGCCCAGCCATAACCAGTCAGCTCTTTATTAACCAACGAGGGTGGTACATACTTACAGTGTACAAAGATTGTTCCACAGCAACACCCTTTGTGGATGTTTGAATGAAAATAATCCCACAGAATGGGTATCTGAGCAATTGGCCTCCAGTTGGTGGTGCTGTTTGGTGAAGCTCAAGAGGTGTGGCCTGGGAGAAAGTATGTCATTGAAGTGGATTTTAAGAGTTTCAGTTGCTCACTCTGCTTATATTGGCTGTTCAAGTTGTGAGCGTGAGCTCTCAATTCCCTGTTCCTGCTGGCAAGCCAGCCACCTGCTGCCATGGTGTTCCTGTCCTTATACTCTCCCTCTGGAATCATAAGCTGAAGTAAACTCTTCTATAAGTTGCTTTACTCATGGTGTTTTATCTCGTCAACAGAAAAGTAACTAATACACCCTTCAGAGGCTGTCATCCACTGGTCTCCAGCTAAGTCTCACCTTCAACAGTTTTGATCACCCCAATAGAAAGTGCCACCAAACAATTAACACATGATTCTGTCCTGGACAGCTCATATACAAACTTCTGAAAGGATGGCCAAGTCATCTTTAAAATAATTATTATTCTCTCATCTATTACATCCCAACTGCAGTCTCCCTCCCTTCTCTCCTCCTAGTCCCCCTGACCTCCTCTCTCCCCCACAACCATTTCTCCTCCATTTCCCTTCCAAAAAAGAAAGAGCACCCCTCCCAGGAATATCAGCCAAACATTGGCCAAGTGTTCATATCAAGTTGCTTTAACTGCAGGTCTTTCCTTATCAAACAGAGGTGGTAACCCCAATCCTTCTTGAGTCAAAGGATTTGGGTGCCTCATTTGATGGTGTATGTAAATATGTATATATGTGTGTGTTGTATTCATGAGTCAGATGGCCATATACATATGAGCATGTGGATTATGTCAATTGCCTTTCTTGATTGCTCTTCAACCTATGTTTTTAAAATGGGGTCTTATTGAACCTGGAGCTCACTATACTCCTGTCTTTGCCTTCCCCACAATGGTGGGATTATAGTGGTGTACCGCCAGTGCTGAAGATCCAAATTCAGGTCCTTGTGCTTGCATACCAAGTACTTTACCAGCTGAGCCATCTCCCCTGACCCATAAATAAACTTTAGAAGATGTAAAAAGGATGAAGAGATAAATCAGAAGCGCATTTGCTGTTCTTGCAGAGGATCTGGATTCAGTTCTTAGAAGCCATATGGTATTTCACAATTGCCTGTAACCCAGCTCCAGGGAATCTAATATTCTTGTACCCTCTCTGAGCACTGCATGAATGTGATGCACATAACATATACACAGACAAAACACTCATGCACATTAAAAATAAGCAAAGTGTTTTTTATAAGCTCTAGAACATCACAGAAATGGCAACTGTTATACATTTCCTTTCAGCCCCTTTGAGTGATGATATTTTGTATATGATATAACAAATAAAGCTTGCCTGAAGATAAGAGTACAAAGCTAGCCACACTAGCTAGCCATAGAGGCCAGGCAGTAGTGGTACATACCTTCAATCCCAGTACATGGGAGACAGAGGTAAACAGATCTCTGCTAGTTCAAGGCCACCATGGGCTGCACAAAATTGATCCAGTCTAAAAGAGAAACACAACTCACACAAAGGTAATCCCAACACTTGGGATCCTATGCCTATAAGCCTAGCACTAGAGGAATATAAGGCAGGAGAAGACAGGAGCTGAAGCATTTGGAGGAGAGCAGGGCAGTCTGGAGATGCAATCTAAGGACAGGATCACCCATTTGGTCTGAGCATTGGTAGAAGTGCAAACTCTCCAGTTGCTGGCCACTTTGCTTTTCTGATCCTGAGGCAAGCTTTATTTGTTGTATAATATCACTACACCTTTGTTTGTACATTTTTATTTTAGAGTAGGTATAATTTAACATCGGGCAAATTGATCCTATAGTCAGCCTCTGGCTATTCATGGTTAGAGAATAGATGTTCCACACTGACGGTGCCTCTTAGTAAGTTGCACCTTCCTCCTCCAGTGGCATCAAACTAATTGGAATCATGCATGTCATGAGGGATTACAAAGTTCTAGGAGGAAGATGTGTTTAATTAAGACTTCTCCATGGCTGTAAGTGCTTCAGGAACCTGCAGGCTGCCAGGTGCTGTTCAAAATCCTTTTAATCTGAATTCTTTGCAAGCTCAAAGATTCACACACAAAAAAATTATCACCCCAACTTCCAGTCATTTATTTCATGTGTACAAGGACTCCCTTTAAGTTTGGCTTTCCTGATTCATACATTCTTTTAAAAGCCACACAGAACAATTGGTTTTAATATTTATTTAATGTGTATGAGTCCTATGCCTGCATATGTATATGTGTACCATGTGTATGCAATCCCAACAGATGTCAGAAGAGGGCATTGGATCCCCTGGAGCTGGAGTTACAGATGGTTATGAGCTGCCATTTGGGTGCTGGGAACCAAACCCAGATCTTCTGCAAGAGCAGCAAGTGCTCCTAACTGCTGGTCCATATTTCCTAATTCATACTTGGAGCACAAAGCTAGGACATAGTTACTACTAGAAATGTGTTTATCTCCTAGAATTTTAGTATGCCTACCGTGTCTTGTCAAGGCCAGTGTCTCTTCCCGGGAGGATCCTTCCTGCCTGTGTGAAAATGCCTGTGTGTGGGAGAGGTGGGGGGAATGTGTGCATGCTTAAAACAAATGTTATGCCGTGGGAAGGAGTCAGAGGGAGATTAATAGGGTATAAAATTTCTAATAACAATGGGATATTACAAGAAAATAGGAGAATAATTACTTGAGTACATAAATAATATGCTTCACACTTATTTCATATTGGCTGGATTCATAATTTATTTCTTTAATAAACTTCAGCATTTTCTACAAGTGTATCCCAGTTGTCTTTATTATCTGCATAATGGGGAGACTCATTATGAAATGCAATTTTGTCATATAAACACATTTCTAATCACTGTTAAGAAATTATTTATGAGCATGGAACACTGAGTAGTTGCCATCAAGGTTAAGACCTACAGATCATACAGCCTAATCCTAGTTCAGCTGTTTGTTTCCATTGCTGCATATAGCTTTGAGAAACATAACACAATGTTTTTTAATATATGATTAAAATCTTGATAAAGTTCAAGATAGAGGACTTGCCTTTTGCTCAAAATTTCAAATCCCATAGAGCACAGAAAGTTTAACTAAGCATGTGATTATGATCTTGTCTGACATTCTGGTTCTATTGGAAGTTGAATAGATCTTTGTCCTTAAAGGTTTATTAAACATGTTTTGAATATTACTGTCAAGTATTTTTGGCTTCATTCAAATCAAGTTTTTGCAGTTGTGTCTCCTCTTATTCTACAGATGCAACTTCTGGCTGTGTGAACAGGAAAAAGCTAACGGGGAAGGTGTGTAGAGGAAGACCACCAGAAGGAGAGCTCCAAGGCACGAGGAAAGTGGAGATGACTTAAAGACAGATCTCTCTACACACCTTCCACAAACTTCACCCCAAAACTGGAAGAGAAAATAAGCCTACTATGCCCCAAGCATTCACTCAACCAAATTATATGGGGCTCTGAACACTCTGGGTTAGCACGAAAAGTAAATGTCACAATCCCACCAAACTATCACCTAAATCTTTCCTATCAATCTTCCCTTGAGGGATAAGCAGATGCTCTGGAAAGCACAGAAGAAACAGGCTAGGAAACAGGAAGTCAGTGTGAGGGGAGAGACAAGGGCTCCTTATAGACAGGGGCCATGACTACAGAGAAGTAACAGAAGACCAAGCCTGATCTGAGAGAGACAGTGAGGTGTAAAGAGGCCAGGAGAGCTGGGGGAGGGAAAGAAAAAATACAGGAGTGCTCTCACCCCTTTACACTGTGCCCCTTTAACATAGTTCGTTGTGCTGTGGTGACCCCCCCCCAAATAACTATTTTTAAATTAAAGGAATAGATAAAACAACAGTTGTTGCATTTAGAAAAGTAAAGGCAGTTAAAATAAAAATAGAGAAATGTCATAACAGAAATAATTATAGTGGTCAAGTGTGGTGGCCCATACCTGTAATCCAGCATTTGGGAGATCACATAGTCAGTTCTGGGCCCACCTGGACTATACTGTGTACCCTGTCTGAAAAAAAAAAAGAAATCATAGTGCTAGGGAAAAAAATGGTGAAAATAAAGCAGAGGTATATAGGAAAATAAAAGTAGAAAAATCAAAGGGGGAAAATGAGGCATAAAGAGAGGAAAGAGAATGAGGAGAAACGCTTATCAGGAAAGCAGTCATCAGGCAGACAAGGGGGATCCAACACAGATATAAATGGAGTCCTGGCAGTTGTAAATCAAATAATGAAAGAAAGCTGCAATTTATACTTAAAATCCAGTTAAATTTTAGAAAGAAATGTTGGCTCAGCACAATGGAGGTATCCTTACCCTAGCAGCTGAGAGAACAGACCCAGAATGATTAATTCTGACGTACATAAGAAAAGGAATTAGGCTATAAAGGTGAAGAAAAACAGTCAAAGATTGTTACACTATAAAGACCTAATTATTTATAAGGAGGACAGAGTCCAAGTAAGGTCAACAGTGAAAAACACAGAAGCACACTGCAGGGAGTGTGGACAGGTGACAGGATGACTGCCTAGGGTGGGCAAGTCCCTGCGTTTGAGTTTCACAGAAATAGTAATTAATTAACTAGTCCACAATAAATAATCAAGATTGAATTAAAAGAAAAATCCTATCAAAGAAAGAATAGTAAGCCCCAGACTTGATTTTTTTTTCAGTCCAGCTGACCTTTGAGTACTAAATCCACAGAGTTAAATCATGTAAGAACTCAGGGTACTCTGTACACATCATTCTTAGAAAACTACAAAAAGTCTTTTCCTGACATGGCTGATCTTGTTATCAACAGGATTAGGTAGGAGATTAGTGCAGCACACCTCTGAACAACACATACACACACACACACACACACACACACACCCTAGGATCAGGTTCCACCTCCTACAGTTCTACAATCTCCCAATAGTCTATGGATTCAGCCCTTGTGATCTGTCTTTAGAAGTGTGCGTGTGTGTGTGTGTGTGTGTGTGTGTGTGTGTGTGTGTGTGTGTGTGTGTGTGTGTGTGTGTGTGTGTGTGTGTCTTGCCCTCCCAATGGTGGACTAAAACCTTTGAAATTGTGAGTGAATTGAATCCAGTGCAATCCTATACAGTTAATATTGGGAAAACGACAGGAGAAATTAATTGTATTAACTATAGATGTAAGATTAAAACAAAGAGAGAAAAATCACTATTCAGATGGCATATCATCTGATGGAGTGGAAGCAACCCCACTGAAATAAAGGCTGTAGATATGAAGCAGAAGTCAGGGACACCAAAGGGAATATCAAATGACCAGATACAGAATTGAATCTATAACACACGTATTCAAACCAAAAGCTAGATTGTCTTAAATACCAAGAACACACCCCATACAGATGGAAACACAGAAATATGTTTACATACACAACATGGATAGACGTCTCATATGACACATGAGAGACCAAAGGGATCAGTTAAGTTAATGAATGTGAAAAGTTGAATTCACTTCTCAAAACAAAAGGTTTTCTAATTTTATTCACAAACCAAGTCACAAAGCTAAACTATAAACGGAGGCTTTTTTGTCCCACCCAGGCCCTTTTAAAAGCAATAATTCAGAGGCCTGATAATAATTACAAACTGGCCTATAGTTTGCCTTATCACTTACATTTAAATTAACCCACTTCTATTAATCTATGTATTGCCAAGTGGCAATGGCATTGTCAGTCTGTTGGCATCCTGCTTCTTGGGAGGCTGGCTGGCATCTGCCCAGACTCTGCCCTCCTTTTCCTGTATCTCTGCTTGGATTTCCCACATGGATCTATCTTGCTTGCCATAGGCCAAATCTGCTATTTTATTAATTAATGTGAATAAAGCATACTCACAGCATTAGAGGGGTTATCCCACAGCAATTGTGTATGTATAAAGAACCAATTTACAAGCACACCCAGATCTCCGTGATTTAGGAAGGCTAAAATGAAGGGGCTGAAAAAAAGGAAAACATGAAAAACACCAAGTAAATGAAAGAAATGAGGAATTGGAGCTAGTTCCTAGTTATTGAAAACAAGACCAGAGCTAAAATAAAGTTTCATTGTTGAAAAGAAGAAGTGTTGAAACCCATAGTGAATAATAAAAACACTGAAACATCAACACCTGAGCAGCAATCACTTCATCTTTTACACAATGCAAGTTGTGAAAGTTTTTGAGGCATACAGAAAGAAACAGAACAATGACAGGATTATTCACAGTATAAGTCAGATCAAGGAGGTAAAGTTAAATAAAAAAGGACATAAAAATAAGCAACAGGACAATGTGAGGTGTATCCTATTAATATATGTGTGGTATATTTTATATAATGAAATAGAAAATACCTCTATGAAGAACATGTGTATTGTAGACTCAATGTTTGCACCTCCTACCTCCACACACTGACTGACTGTCTCTGGAGATACCGACCTTGTAAGTGTAATATGAAATGAGTTCTTAAGGCTGCGTTCCAAGCCAAATATTTAGTGTTCTCATAAGAAGTGATCCTGGAGCTGTGGATGAGATACAGTGATAAAGCCCTTGCCTAGCACATTCATGACCCGGGATTGTATACCGAGCACTCTAGACAGACAGACAGATGACACTAAAGCCAAGCATGAGGGTACATGCTTATAAAGCCAGCCTCAGTTGCCAGAGGACACAGCCAGAAGATCTGCAAAGTTTAACACTTGACCGGACTGGTCTTCACAGAATCTAGACTATAAATTGTTACCACAAAAGAAGCTCACCAAACACTCACCACAGAAACAGCCATGGAAGCTTCCAGAACTGGAAATTCAGCAGTGGCCTTCTTGGTTACTCGATGACCATGGCTACGCTATCGGGTAATAAGGAATATTTTTAACTCAATTACACCAAACCCACAGCAGATTGGAAGTGGGAGGACGAAGCTGAAACTATTGAGTGCAAACGTTGCAGCTATAAATTCACACGGCAGAAAATCGGAAGATGAAAGGCCAAGCGTGGAGCGCTCTTCTAAGGATCTGGACAAAGCACAGTAGGCAGAGCCCAAGCGAAGGGGGCGGGAAGGAGATCAGGAAATAAATCAATGAAATGGAGATCAAATAAAGTGGGGATCACTGACAGAGCCCAGAGCTGGATTTTTAAAAGATTAATAAAACGTATTAATGAAGGTCAAGAAAAAGGAGAAAATCGTATTAGAAAATCGTATAGAATCAATATCAGAATTGAAAAAGATGTCATTGCAGATGGCAAATGCATTTAAAAGATAATAAGAGGATACTATAAATAATCTCATGCCAACAAATTTTGGAGATTTATGAAATATGCTAATTTAATTTAAAAATATTAAAACCGACAAAGGTGAACTGAGATCTAAGGAACTCTCAGTAAAGAAATTGGATTCGTATTTTTGAAATCTTCCCCAGAAGATTGTGTGGATATCTTTCATCCACACAATTATGGGACGAAAAGATTAGTTTATTTTTATTCTACATATCGATCTCAGTTCCCTCTCCTTCCCTCTCTCCCTCTTTCCCTCTCTCTCACCCTCTCATTCCCCCCATCACCCTCCCCTCCCCCCACCACATGTAGGGCGACGCCCTCCAGCAGGGGTCATCTAAATCTGTCAAGTCATTTGAAGTAGGAACTAAGCCTTCTCTCCTGTCTCTAGGCTAAGGGAGTATCCCTCCATGGGGGATGTGTCCCCAAAGTCCTTTTGTGCACCAGGAATACATCCTGGTTCCACTGTCTGAGGTCCCTTAGACTGCCCAGGCCTTCTAACTGAGACCCATGTTCAGGGGGTCTGAGTCTGTCCAATACTGGATTCCCAGCTATCAGTCTGGCTCCTCCTTGTTTAGATCAGCTGTCTCTGTGTGTTTCTGTATCCTGGTCTTGACCTCCCCCTCTGCATCTGGATTGCAGTTCAGCTCAGTGTTTCACTGTGGGTGCCTGCTTCTGTTTCCATCAGCTACTAGATGAGGGCTCTATGATGGTGGATAAATTACTCATCAATCTCATTATCAGGGAAGGACATTTAAGGTAGCCTTTACACTGTTGCTCAAATTGTTAGTTGGGTCAGTCTTGTAGGTCTCTGGACATTTCTTTAGACTCAGTTTTTTCTTCAAACCTATATGGCTCCCTCTTTTATGGTCTCTCTCTCTCTCTCTCTCTCTCTCTCTCTCTCTCTCTCTCTCTCTCTCTCTCTCTCTCTCTCTCTCATCTATTCCTCCCCTGACTCAATCTTTCTAGTCCCACATGCTTTCTCTCCTCCCCTTCTCTTTCTCTTTTTATCCCAATCTTAACAACAATTATAAACTTACAGATCACACACAATTATATCCATATGTATGTGTGTTAAATTACAGAATGGCTGGCAACAAAGGGTTAAAGGGACTGCAGGGTTCAGAAGCCTTATTGGAGGCAGAGTTAATATCTGTGTTAAGAGAGGATAAGATTTTGACAAACCCAGCTGGAAAGTTGCTGGAGGCACAGAGCTGAGCCTTGGGTACCAGAATCTCACTGACTGCAGAAGCATGGGGCTGAGATACAGAACATAGAGGCAAGGGGCAGGGCCAGATGAACAAATTCAACAGGAAGGCGGATGGGTGCTGCTTCTAGCATTGGGAACTGTTCTGAGCTGAAGCCCTAGGACATTTGGGACGTCTCTGCCTGCTGGTCCTTTGACAATACACACTAGGTAGTCAAATCAGTGTTGGGGTTGGTGTCCTCCTCTTTATGGGGTCCAAATGAGAGCGTCTGATATGTCTGATTTGCAGATGTGATTTCAATATGGTGTGCATATAGGTTCCTAATCTACTTTGCTATTACCAGTCTGTACCTCTCAAAATCTGGGAGATGTAAGTGTCTAGCACACTCACAAGATATAGTCATTGGTGTTTCTACATTCCAAACTGTGGTTGTTTTTAAATAATCAACTTTGATCTTGTGAATTTCTAACTTGACAAGCCGATATCACTATATTCTCTGGCATTGACAATTGAAGAATGCTCTGATCTCCCACACCTAGACAGGCCTTGCTTCTGTGTAACTCTATGTATGTTAAGGGCTGGTTAGTATTTCTCTTGGTTGACTTCTCTGGACCTAATTCTGCATGGAGCTTCAAACTCTAGCACAGCCAGAGATGCAGGTCATGCTAGCTCATGCCAGCATGTATTACCACCAATGTATAGTGAAATTTCTCCCTACCCATGGCCCCCAAAATATGACTGCACAATATTATTCCAAAGTGGTCCAAAATTTGATAGAGAGGGTAGACAGTCTGGACCTTGTGCCAGGGTGTCCCTCCTGTATCCATGATTTCAGACACAGTGTTAAGTTATGTTTGGAAAGTAAAAAACTATGTGTTCCTCATGATTCTTAGCTGGGACCTGGTAGAGAAGGTTGTAATGATAGGAGGAACGGGAACTGACTAATGTGTGAGTCTCATCAGTATTTAGGAAATTGTGGAGGTGGGGGAAGAATTCAATTTTGACTGGCTGGCTCAGGGTCTGGAGAGATGACTCAACAGTTAAGAGTTCTGGCTGCTCTTATTAGAGAACATATGAACATATGTTCAATTCCCAACACCCATAGGGAAGTTCCCAACCATCTACAACTCCAATTCCAGAGGCTCTGGTTCTTGCTTCTGCACTCTCAGGCCCTGCATAAGTGTGCTATACAGATAAACGTGCAGGCAAAACACCCAAACACATAAAATAAAAAGAAATGCATCTTTTGTAAGGGGTGATCTAGAGCTGTGGGTCATACAGTTGGAAAGAATCTTGCTTTTAATCAGTCTGTCTTTCCCAATCCTAACCAGTTGGGAGCACATTGCCCTTCTGGAGCTTGCAGATACCCCCACCCCTTCTTTCACTTTAGAAATGTCTCTTTTAGCCGTGGTAACCCCAGTAACTCCAGCCAAACACCAGTACACATAACAGCACTCCACAAGCTGCTGCTTCCCAGGTTCCTGGGGACCTGGCCCTAAAGGATTGTTTAGGGTTCCAGGGATCCTGGAATGGTTCCTGGGGTGGAGTCGCAAGCACATGGAAGTATACAGAAGTGACTTGTCACCACATAGCACAGCTATAAATTTTCTTTTGATCTGGGCCTATGGGGCTTGGACAAACCCCCAGCCTCTCCTGGTCAGAGTTCTTTTCTGCAAAAGGATGATATGACACACACCCGATTTATGCTATGATTTGATGGGAGAAGAGCTGTCGAAATGACGTAATGAAATGACTACTCTTTGTAAAATTTAAAACACTGTAGTAAGATGACATTGATCACTTTAATGGCCATGCCATCAATAACTTCAGTGGTGATTCAAACTGCGTAAACCAATTTGCTGAATATAATTCATTTTATACTATATATATACATGTATGTATATAATTATATCTATATATAATTAACGCTATGTAGCAACACTCAAATAACATTACAATGCAGTTTAATGATATTAATTAACTTTATTTTCTATTCTAATAATATTTAGTAACTTTAGTTTCTATTCTATTCTAGACTGTTCTGTTCCATAAGATGGACTGTGTCACAGGCTGAGGAGACTGTTTTTATAGACAGAGAAAGAATGAAGAGAACAGAAACAAAGGACAACGATCAGTCACGTTAAGATTCCTTTCCCTGTAAGTGGAAAGTGACAGGCTCTCCAAAACAATAAAATTGGGAAACACCAATTTACCTTCCCATGCAAGAATGAAGGCAGAGAGATTTTACTTGGCTGCCAGCTGGAGCTGATCTGTAAGGCTCTTGTCTCTACTCACATATCTGGAGGCCACAAGACAATTTAATTTAGTTCGGGGATGTGGAGCTTTAGTGTGGGTGAGTTCATTTTAATTTTTAGTCTGGTCTCTTAGAACCCAATCCAGGAGTTTACCCACAACAATAGCCTTTGTAATAAGTAGCTAACACTGTCTATGTTGAAATTTATCCATATTTGTCCTAGAAAGACTTGTCCTTAGTCAGGAGGGAGTGAAGTTCAAGACAGGCTTTCTCTATATAACAGCTCTGGCTGTACTGGAACTAGCTTTGTAGACCAGGCTGGCCTTGAACTCACAGACATCTGCCTGCCTCTGCCTCTTCCTCAGTCCTCCCAGATGTTGTAGTTAAAGGCATGAGCCACCATTACCCAGCTAGACTAATCTTTAAAAAAATAATAATAACCTTGTAGACATTCGGAGAGAATGCCTCAGTTGACTTGTTAAACAACCCCAAGGATAAATGACAGGAAGAGATTCAGTGGAGTGTGGGAATGAACATAGCACCCTACAAAAACATGGTACCATCTCTGAACTCAGAGGATATGCCAGGATCCCACAGCAAGCAGAAAGTTCTGAGTTTCCCTATGTTGGTTCATTAATCCTGGAGAAAATAAGGGTTCTGTCAGTAAAGTGCTTGCTGTGCAAGTGGGAGGACTTGGGTAGGGTGCCAGCACCTACAGTAAAAAGGCAGCAGTATGTAACTGTAATCCCAGCACTGGACAAGCCTGGGCCATTTTGGAGTGTTCCAAATCAGTGAGAGACTCCATCTGAAAGGAAGAGAGAGAGAGGGGGGGGAGGGAGGGAGGGAGGAAGGGAGAGAGAGAGAGAGAGAGAGAGAGAGAGAGAGAGAGAGAGAGAGAGAGAGAGAGAGAGAGAGAGAGAGAGAGAGAGAGAGAGAGAGAGAGAGAGAGAGGAAGGGAAGGGAGGGGAAGGAAGGAAGGAAGGAATGAAGGAAGAGAGAGAGAGAGAAAGAAAGAAAGAAAGAAAGAAAGAAAGAAAGAAAGAAAGAAAGAAAGAAAGGGAGGGAGGGAGGGGAAGGGGGAGGGAGGAAGGAAGGAAGAAAGAAAGAAAGAGAAAAAAAGAAGAAAGGAAAGGAAAGGAAAAGAAAGGAAAGGAAAGGAAAAGAAAGGTAGATAGTGCCTGAGAAACAATACACAGTGTCATCTTCTATTCTTCTGTGAGCACATGCATGCATGTGTGTGCATGCATATACACACATGCACGCACATGCGCACAAACACACACATGTAAAACTTGAACACAGACCCCCCCGCTCCTTCAGCTCACATAGATCCAGAACCAGCAGCTACTTCTTCCTATGTACCTCTGTCCAGAAGCTGCCTCTGGTTTACTCCTTCCTGCCCCTCTCTTCAATAGAAATAAATGTGTATCCAAAGTAATGTAGGCCTTCCTCCTCCAAATTTGCCTTAATAAAAGGCTCTTAGTTCTGGTCTTGCAGATGTAGTTCCCAGTGCTATGTTGTCTGCAGCTGGTGGTTGTGTGGCCAGAGCCCTGCTCTAGAATCTGGTCCTTTGTCTGGACTGTGCCTGTAATGGCTCAGGTAAACCTGTTTATTTCAAAGATTCCTCCAATGTGATATGGATTCACTCCCTAAATGGAACTGATCAAGTTTGACTTTTAGTAGTATTGTGAAATGAAGAAGAGAGAGGAAGAAGATGAGGAAGGAAGGGGGCATGGAGAAGGGAGAAAGGGGTGGTTGTCAGTTTAGCAGAGAGTGTTGCTAATTTGTTAAAAAAAAAAAAAAAAAAAAAAACAAGGCTAGTGCAGGAGAAACCCTGTCTCAAAAATTGTATGGAATAAAGCTGAGGAACAACACTTCAGGTAGGTCCCTGACCTCCACATTTGCCTCGTGTGTGTGTGTGTGTGTGTGTGTGTGTTCCACTTTGGAAATGAGTGTGAGAGCTACCAAGATGAACACTTTTATGGGTATCAAAGAGAAGCAGTTGGTGTCCTGGCAAGCACCTCTGGAAAGGATCATTCCTTCTAATCATGCAATTTGGCTTTTCTGAGAGCCTGGCTTTTATTTTATTTTTTTTAAATATAATTTGCTTATTTTTAAGACAAGATCCAACTGTGCTGCCCTGGAACTCAAGAATCTCAGGGCTCAGCTTCCTGGTTACTAGGACTGTGGGTGTGCATCCCAACCTAGACCTTGACTTTTAAGGATCCGTCTAAATTCAGATTTTTTATGCATTGTTTTTTATCACCTGGCAGTCAGAATACAACACATGTTCTAGAATGATCTGCAAGAAACCTTGACAGCAAAGAGCTCTGTTCATGCCTTAAATAAAGGAGACCATGATCTCTCCCTCCCTCTCTCACAGGGCAGTTCAATAAGCAGGCATGAGAGAGCCAGGGGCAGTCTCTCCCAGAGTGAATGGCACCTCCAAGCTCCATCAGACCATCCATCACCAAAGCAAGTTGTTCCCCTAATGATACATTAGTGTGATAATCTCGCAGGATACACCAGTGATGTATTACTCAAAAGATGTCCTCACTTACTGAAACAGGGTTCCAGGAAGCTCTTGGGCACCTCTGGAGGCAACTGGAAGGCTTCCACAGAATCTAAAGTCAGCCAACAGGCATTGCACAGCGGAAGCCACTTTCTTAGCAACAGAGAAGGGTTATGGCTATACATTAAATATCCTGTCATCTTTGTAATAAATTCACAGCCTGGTTTGACCTTGGTGTCTTGGATAATTCTAATTTAATGTTCCATCTTGGTAAGCAGAGAGGAATACCAAGTCTTGCTGGGCTACTCCTTGATCAGAAACCAGGCAAGACCTCTTCTGTATGTCTTTTTCTTGGGGGACTTATGGTATAAAATATCTTAGAGAGTTTCAATTATTTGGAATAATTGAAATCACCTATAATTATAATCTCATTGGAGACAATACTTGTTCATCTCAGAGAGATTTCAATGCTTCTCCAAATCTATAAAAATAGATTTATTTCTTTCCCTGCCCCTGTTTCCGTGTAATGTTTCATGTTATTAAAAACAGAAGATTGCTTGTCAAATGTTTTATTCGCCACATGTGTGAGAACATCCATCATTGCTCTCCTTCTGCCAGCGTATGTCTGCCTCCTCCTTAGCTCGCCTCATCAAGCTCTGTAGAAACGCTGCTAATTGGATGAATACACCCATAAAAACTAATTAGAATGTAGCATTTACATCATAGTAACTGCACTTGCTGAAGAATAATAGAAGCATCAAGGTAAGTATAAAAGTCCACTCTACTAATTGTTCTCTGTGGATGTAATTGCTCCTTGGCAGAGGTGGGTTCCTCGGGGCAGCAGTCACAAAGGTGAACACATTTGTCATTGTTTGGCAATGAATTAGATCTGCTGTGAAGAAAGCCTAATGCAAGTAGTTGAGTTATAAAGGAGGCTGGCATGTTGGTCCAACAGTCCCCATGCTTTCAGGCATGAGGCTGGTCTTCCATGCATCTCTCCAACCCAGCCACAGCATCCTCCATCAAGAACATATGGAGCAGACCCCTCTGAACATGGACAGACCCAGTGGGCCAGGCTGGGATCTATCTGACCTGTAGGTGGTGTACTAAGTTCTTAGGAAAGTAGTCCCAGAAAGCTGACCCAAAGGACAGGGCTTTAGGCAGGTGCTATGGTTTGAATATTTGAATTCCAATAAGATTCACATAGGTATTAAGAAGTAGGACATTTGGGATGTGATTAAGTCACCATCCATCCATCCTCATGGATTGAATAGTGCCCTAATAAAGAGGCTCATGGGCACTGGCCATGCTCCTTTTCTCTACCCTTCTACTCCTTCCAGCAAGACACCACCTCAAAAACATTCAGTCCTCAGCACTGAGCTTGGACTTCCAGCCTCCTGAGCTATAGAAAATATATTTCCAGTATTTACAAGTTACCCTGTCTTGGGTATATACTGGCATCAGTACAGACTAAGAGCAGCTGGTAACCACAGATAGGTGTGTGTGTGTGTGTGTGTGTGTGTGTGTGTGTGTGTGTGTGTGTACCCATGGAGTAGTCAGGTCACGTTTTGGCTAACCTAGAGGAGACACCCTACTGAACAGAAGCACAGCATCAGGGAAGCCACACCCATCAGGGAAGCTTCATCCTTTCAGCCTGGCTTCTTTTCCTTGTCTGCCTCAGTTTCTCTTCCTTTTTTCTCTGCTTACAACTGATATCACAGATGCCTGTGTGGCCAACCTAACCCCAGACTCCTAGTCACACTGGGTCCAGGAAGAGACAGATCCCAGAGCCTCGGAGCTCTCGTCTCCAACTGCTTTAGACCGAGTGACTCTCAGCTCTCCAGGGAACAAGTGGCAGCGTCGATGCAACTGTGATGTTGAAGTGGTTATAGCTTAAATTACAAGAAGTGAGCCATGTACCACTCTGATAAAGGAAATTAAGCCATGCTTGCAAAGACTAATTCATCTTGATGAAGCAAGATTTAACCCAGGAAGCTGAAGACGGCTCAGTGCAGGAAACGCAAATAGATTTTAAAATCTAATAGGAAAAGATCTACTTACGCAGTGCTACAGTGGCATAATAAATTGGCACAATCCTTGGGGAAAGTCATTTGTGATACATGTTAAGAAGCCTAAGAATGTACACGGGCTGCACCCACTAATCTCACTTCCAAGAATTCCCCTTCAGAGACACATTCTAGGGGAGACACTGCACTCTCATCCCTTGCCACATTCTCCTTCCCAGGGCTTTTATCCACATAGGAGTAGCCTCAGTTTTAGCCTAAAGCTACTCAGCTGTGGAACAGACATTTCCTGTCTGTGCCTGGAAGATCTGCTCCAAACATAACCAAGTCAGAACTTTCCATACAGATGGCCCCCACTGTCCCACCTTCCACACACAAATCAAGATTTCTAAAATGAAGCCCCAGCCACCCCTTCTTGTTATTCAGATTCAGCCCTCAAAGACCATCTTTGGGGTTTTGCTTTTGCTGGGTGGGGTGTTGTAGAGACAGGTGGGTAGCTAGGGTTTGCTGGTCACCAGCCTAGATTCAATGAGAGACCCTGAATGGGTTTTGCTGTCTTACCTCCAGCATCTTAAAGCCCATCAACAAGGCTGCTGTCCTGCTGCCCACTCTGCCTCTGCACAGGGCCTTCCTCCCCTGTGTGGTCCTCCCTTTCAATCACACATCCTGGACAAGTCATTCTTCTGCCTCATCACCTGACTTCCCTCTTCTGCTCAGTACCACATAAAATATTCCAGTTCTTGCTGTGGCCCCAAGTTTTCAGTCACCTCCCTGTACTCATTTGCCAAGGCAGCCACAAGCCAGTTTCTTAACAACAGTAACTCATTATCACACCATCATAGAGCCTAGAAATCCGAAATCAGAGTGGCAGCAAGGCTGGACCACTTTGAAGGAAGGCCCTTTGCTGGACCTGGTTCCTTGGCTCATGGATGTGTAACAGGGCCTTTTCTTTTCTTTCTTTCTTTTTCTGAGTCAGCACCCAGCTCTCAAAACATGACACAGAGACTTATTAGTTTTGAATGCTTGGCCTAGCTTAGGCATGTTTCTGGCTAGCTCTCTTAACTTAAATTATCCTGTTTTCTCTTTAGCTGCTTTTTGCCTTGGGAGTTTTTACTTTTTCTTTCTTCTGTTTATCATACTTTCACTGCTGGCAGCTGCCTGACTTCTTGCCCTAGTTCTGTTCCTCGTCCTCTCCTCCTTCTTTCTGTTCTTCTTCCTTCCCTCAAGCCTAGGTTTCTCCTCCTATTTATCCTTCTGCATGCCAGTCCCACCTACCCTTCTTCTCCTGCCTAGATATTGGCCATTCAGCTTTTTATTAGACCAATCAGGTGCCTTAGGCAGGCAAGGTAAAACAGGTGCAACACATCTTTTCTTAGTTAAACACACATCCTTAAATCGTTAAACAAATATAACGTAAAAGTAACACACTTTACACAGTTAAAGTAATATCCTGTAGCATAAGAAAATGTAACACATCTTTGCCTAGTTAAAATAATATTCCATAACATAGATGGCTTTCTTCAAGCTCATATTCATGGCCATGAAGACACCAGTCACCTTGGATAAGGAGCCTACCTAACTGCAGTATTGCCTTGTCCCAACTATTCACATGTGCTATAACCCTATTTCCAAATATAGTCTTATTCCAAGGTAATAGTTATTGAGATGTTTGAGGTATAAAACTTGTTCAACATATAAAACACCTCATAAAGTCATTTTTAAAATCCTATGGAAACTGGAATTATAGCTTTCAGTAGAGTACTTGTCTAATTCAATCCCTAGTATCACATTCTTTTCTCCACCCAGCCATATCAGTCCTGTCTCCACCTCCCTAGTGCTGAGATCAAAGGCATGTGATCCCAAGTGCTGAGATCACCTTTGTGTGAGCTGTTTCTTTTAAGACAGGATCAGGTTCATGTAGTCAGCGTGGCCTTGAACTAACAGAGATCCATCTACCTCTTAATCCTGAGTCCTGGGATTAAAAGTGTGTGCCACCACACCTAGCTTCTATAGCTAACTAGTATTTTGATCTCCGGTGGCTTTAATAAATCATAAACAATATATCACCACAGCCCTCCCCTCACACTGGTAGAAAACCTGCTAAACCTTAAACTGTTTGAAGTTGGAATTTCTGCCTCTCTCCTGTGTTTGGTATTTATTAAAATCTCTCAGTTACAGAGAGCTGGTCCAAGCTGTCAGCAACAGAACACTGCCCATGCCAACAATCAGGATCTTTCCCCGGGCTCCATTACCAACCACGCCACAGCAGGCTCCATGTGTACAGCAAATTTCCCTCCCTTGTCAGGGAGATCTTCCCCAGACTGGCAGAACTTACAAAGAGGCCAGAGAGTCAGTGGGCTTGAAAATTAAGCTTCATTCTTTTTCCTGGAATTTATCTTCTGTACTCATGTTCAAGGCAGTGAGACACAGTGGGCATGTGACACCCTTACGTGCAGATCCCTGAATCCCACATTGCAGTCGCTCACTAGGGTGGCCAGTCCCCTGAGGACAATCAATGGCCACCCACAGCTCTGATAATCAACCTGGGCACTAGGGAAGGCAGGGAGAAGGAAGGAGTCACAGCTCTTACAGAAGACATTGGGGAGGGGAATTGCTGCTGAGAAGGAAGTTTCACAAATATTCTCTGTCTCATGAAGAAGCATTGCTTTTGACAGGTACTGTCCTTGGCTCTTATCTCCCAATTATGCAGGATGGGGTAAATGGTAAGCAAGAAGGCATAGCTTCAAGGTGCACAGCAGAATAGACCTTTCTTTTGAACGAATTTGTTTGGCCCTTGTCTAGCTCACGTCCACTTTAAATGACTCTGTATTCCACAGTTCTGACAGGGACTTGAAAATGAATGGAGAAATGCATCCAATTAAGTGTGTCCCAGCCAATGAAGACCGCGCTTATTTGTCTAGCAAAAATCTAATCACAAGAATGAGTAGCTATCTTTGAGCTTTTTATACATTAGATTTTTGACCCAGATTACTACTGATCGCTATAATATACAATAGAAACAAGCCTACTGTTTAAGTTACTTATCTGCCCCCCAAGAATCACTCTGAGTAACGGTAGACAAGACAATTGTTAAGTACAAAAAATGGAGTTTTAAAATAATGGCTTCAACTTCTGTAATATATTAGATCAGCACTTTCCCACAGATTTTTTTTTCCTTGTGGGGAGGGGAAAAGGTATCAACTATGTTGCAGTTTCATTGCAAATAAAAATGTTCATAGTAAAAATTTTATCTACTGAAGTTATCAGTAACATTTGGGGCTACAAATGATTTATTTCCCTTTTGCTTCTTCAGATCTGTTAGCTCTGCTTTCGCTACATATCTGGGGCTTGAGGTTAAGAAGTATATAGTTGCTTCTGGGGGGAAAAAAAGAAAAAGAAAACTTCCCCCAAACAGTGCAAATATCTAACCTGACACTCTAGTCACACCATAAAAGAACAACTATCCCAAGGCCTCAGTGCTGAAGGGAAAGAAAGCTGTTTGAACACAGAATGTGAACTGAGTGAAATGGAATCCAGGAGCCTCTCTGGTTCCCCCTTCTCTAACCTGCTGTCACCGGATGCAAATGAGGATGGATTGCCTCCAGGCAGAAGAGCTCTGTGGGAAAGAGTTGGTAACCGTGCACAAAGGGAGGGACGAAGGCGGGTCTGTGCTGCTGCTCTGGATGCTGACATGCCTGGACCCTCAAGCTGTTTTCCTAACACCTTTGAATCTGACAAATTGGCCTTCCCCGGATGCTGCCAGTTGTTTTGCAGGCATCCCCTTAATTGCTCACAATATTTGGGCTTCTCCAGATGCAAACATTCTATCTTTCAGTCTGAGTTTAGGGGACATCTGCTCTTCACTTCAGCTGAGTTCCCTGAAGATTATAAAATACAGAATCGAAAGGGATTTTTAATGTTATGTACTTGGACTTCACTTTGGGAAATCTCTTAGTCACTGTTCTATTGCTGAGAAGAGACACCATGACCAAGGGAACTCCTATGAAAGAAAACAGTTCATTAGAAGCTTGCTTACAATTTCAGAAGTTTAGTCCAATATCCCCAGGGCAGGGAGCATGGTGGCACACAGGCAGACATGTCTGAGAAGTAGCTAAGAATTCTACATCCTGATCTGTGTGGGTGGGGCGAGGGGACCTCTGGGTTTGGCATGGGCGTTTGAAACCTCAAAGGAACACATTTCCCCAAACAAGACCACATCTCCTAATTTTCTCAATACTTTCAAATAGTGCCACTCCTTGGTGACCAAGTATTTGAATATATGAGCCTATGGGGTCATTCTTATTCAAACCACTAAGGGGGAGGGATGGAGGAGGGGGCAAACAAACTGCTGTTTTCTCTGTTGAACCAAAATTCTTATTGTGGAGTCTCCTGGGAAGGAAAGGGTCTCTAGCTTCTGAGACTCAGGAGTTGGTTTTCTGTCTAGAGCAGCCCACATGGTGAACTGTAATTACTAGAGGAATGAACACAACCTTGCTGAGTCATCCAGCTATGTTCAATTTTTTAAAAAATAATGTTTATTTATTTGTGTGTGTGTGCATGTGTGCATGCGTGCATGTGTGCGTGTGTATACATGCTGTGTCACAGCATAATTATAGAGGTCAGAGGACAACTTACTACAGTTCTCTCCTATCTAGAGATCAAACTCAGGTCATCAGCCTTGGCAGCAACTGCCTCTACCCACCGAGCCATCTTGTTGGTCCGTGCTTGGCTTTTTGTAGAGGATATGGATCTATCAGTTACTTTCCCTATTTCTGTGACTCACAGCAGGGAAGGTGTAGCAGCAGGCATGTGAGGAAGCTGGTCAGGTATCATCAGCAATAGGGAAGCAGAGAGAAATGAACGCTAGTGATTGCTCAGCTTGCTTTCTGCTTTTTAGTCAATCCAGAACCTCAGCCTATAGCATGGTACTGCCTGGACTTGGGGTAGATTCTCCCACCTCAATAACCCTAACCTAGAAATTCTCTCACAAACACGCCCAGGGGTGTGTGTCCTAGGTGACTTAGATCATGTCAAGCTGTCCATTAGTGTCAATGATACCATTGAGTTTCTACACTGTCAGCAAACAGACAAATCTTCAAGTCCAACAGTAAAATTGCTTTAGAGAGAGTAGTTTCTGGACTGTTCTTGCTTTTCAACTTCGACCTCTAGCTTTCAGAGCACCCTAGAGTGGTCATGTTCTTGCCCTCTGCTGGCTCCTGATCCACCAGCCATGGTGAGCCACGTCACATGAAGAGCAAGGAAGGAACTACATGGTAAGCACTGACATTTGAGGGATAAAAGTTATCTCAGTTAACCTCCAGGGTCAAAGCCTTAAAACTCCTCTATAGAGAGCATCACTCCTTCTCAGGTTCTGAAAACAGTAATGCATGGCAAACTCCATTGTCAAACGCAATGTCAACAGCACCTTGAGGGTCTCTGTGTGTGTTGTAATGTCAGAGGCCTTCTAAGAAGGTTGTTTACTTGTTATGCTTTAGGTCTAATAATAACAGTAATAATTATTCATGGTGGATAGAGGTAATCAGAAACAAGCTGATTGCCCGTGATGTCGGGAAGGGACTTATTAAGGTTGGACTCAAAGCTATAGTCTTGGTAGAAAGCAGACAGCAGAAATCACAGGCCTTGGCAAGATCCCAAGAAGGGACAGTGTGTGTGAAGTCCACCAGGAAAGGGAGGCTTGGACACTTACTTGTGTCCACATTACAGCTACAAAGAGGGAGGCCTGGGGACCCACCTGTAGTAGTTACTTTTCTGTTGCTGGGATAAAATATTGCATCCAAAGGCAACTTAAGAGAGAGTTTAATTTGGCTTATGGTTCCACAGCGCTAGATACCTATAATTGAAGAGAAGGCATGGCAGCCGGAGCAGGAAGCTGAGAGAGATCACATCTCAACCACACATCAGTAGAAGAATGAACTGGAAGTGAGTTGAGGCTATAACCCTTCAAAGCCCACCCCTAGTGATGTACTTCCTTCAGCAAGACTCCACCTCTTAACGGTTGCATAACATCCCCAAACCATATCACTAACTGGGACCAATGTGAGCCTTTGGGAGACGTTATTCATTCAAGACACACCACTCTTGTCCACGCTGCAGCTTCCCTATGGCCCCTGAGTCTGGGTCAGGACCTCTGAGGCCTGAGAGCTGGCTCTCCACTTTCTTCCCTAAACATCTTTACTGATTGACTCATTTACTCAGCTATTTGTTGGCTATATTCACTGACTGATGCTGCATGAGAGTTATGTGAGAAACAGAACAAACCTGGTCTCCGACTTAGCTGGGAGCACACAGTATCCCCAAGGAAGCTGTGCCTAATAACCACACAAATAAAGATGTAGTTACAGATTGCAATAAAGCTTGTCGAGAAAGGCACAAGTATCCTGGAGCAAACAGAGGGACTGTATTCAGAGCAGGGCTCAGAATTGCCTGCTCTGAGAACTGCCTGCTAAACTGAAGTCTGAAGAATGAGTGTGAATAGGAGGAAACTCCAGGGGAGGATGTTCTGGAAGGTGACGTGGAGGATTCAAAGGGTTTCTAAGAAGCTGACACTCTGCCAGCACAACTAGGACCTGAGGGGAGCAGAAGAAGCTGCTGTGGACATCACTGAGGTGAAAAGTGCCCACCAGGGTGAGTCAATTGATATGACTGAGTTTATGTTCACAGAGGCAATTGAAAGCCTCAAGATGGTCTAGAGAGATAATGCTGGGTAAAGTGCTTGGTGAACCGGCAAGAGGACCTGAGTTTTGATCCCAACATCCACGAAAAAAGCTGCGCATGGTCGTGCATGTCTAACTCCAGCACAGGGGCTAAAGGCAGAAGGATCCGAAGGGTTTTGGTGGCAACCCAGTTTTAGCTAAGACAATGAACTCTAGGTTTATTGAGAGACTCTGTCTCAAAAGGTGGACAGTGATAGAGGACACCTAATGTCAACATCTGGCCTCTGTGTGCACAGCTGTGGGCTCATGCACATGTACACATCAAAACACACAGAATCAGGCTACAGAGATAGCTCAGTGGTTGGGAGTACTGCCTGCTCTTCCAGAGGACTCATGTTCAGTTTCCAGCACCCACATGGCATCTCCAGTTCCAGGAGACCCAACACCCTCACACCAATGTACATAAAATAAAGCTAAAAACAAAAACCAAACACATGGAGTCTTGAGCAAGGAACTGGAGAGATGAGAACTGCATTTAGCAAAAACCCTTGAGTGAGGTAAATTGAAGGCAGGATAGACCCCAGAAGCCAAAGAGGGCAGTGAGGCAGGAGCCAGCATAATCAGAAATCATCAGTTAGTATTGAATTCCTTAGTCCAACTCCAAAAGAGAGCAGGAGAACTATGAAAGGGGCATCAAGATGACCCATTACCTGGGAGAAGCCCAGATCTTACTCTGCTCAGCTGAGAAACCAGCCCTGAGTGCCCCTTTTGGACAGAAGACCTGGTGAATCCAAAGATGTCACACAATCTTTTAGGATGCACCACCTCTCCTCAACACCCATCATTGCATCCTGGGGTGCCTTCCCTACAGATTGACTAGGGAAGACATCTGTCTCTTTCTAAAATGTGGAAAATAGATAGAAGAGTCAGATGAGAACAAATTACTCATTTATCCAGGAGGTTGACTGTTGAGAGAGATGTTACTTAACAGAAGATTTTCTTATGAAGAACTGGTATCTAGTTACTATAGGAAGAGAAAAACATAGAGAAAAAACCAAGGTATGGAGTTTTGGAGGAGGGTCATGATTAAATAATGAGAATTGCTGGGATTTGGGACTCAGAGGAGGGTCACAGTAGAGCTGGGACCTGGACCTTTAAGAAGGTCATGGATTAGCTAGTAGACCCTTTGTGGACATGAGGAGACCAACTCCTAGTAACAGAAAACTTAACCCTGCCATCATCTCTCAGCTTTCTAGGCTTCTACTACTACTACCCTTGTTGGTTGTTTCCAGACAAGAGAAGTTGTAAAAGGGTGTATTGGCATCTTGTCTTGCCAGTGAACTTGTAGTAATGGCCACACCCTTTGGGTGTTGTTTCAGGTGCACAGGTGACCCATGATAAGGTAGAGGAGGCTCTAGCTCAAGCTCTCTTGGGTTTCGGGTTTCGGAGAACATCAGAAGAGCAGAGACTGCATCTTGTGGAGCAGGAAAACCATGACAGTTATTTACTCTTACCTGTGTAAGGGTTTCCCTAATAAACACCTATTTATCATTTATCTTGGGTCTGGTGAACTCCCTCAAACCCCCACCTTCAAAAGAAATCTGGGCTTTGTAGAGTCTGAGTTTAGGCAGGGAAAGAAAGGTGAATATATTTGGCAGACAAGAACTTGGTTTTTGGCAGAGTCTCCAATGATGACCAAGTTCCAAATGTAAAGGTTTTCCATTGTTTTGTAGAGGAATCTGTACACACAAAATAGCATGTACACTTTCAGACAGATGATACTCATGCAATATCACAGCTCCCCATTAGCCAGCTAATAATTATTTCCTCCAAAAAAATATAGAGTATGTAAAATACATAATAGATGCTCTCACAACTCAACTAAAAGGCAACTAACAAGGCTACAAAGGTGGGTAAAATTCTTCCAAGAAGGTATACGGATGGCCTGACCAAATGGCATGTGGAAAGGCGCCAATGTCAGTCCTTAGGGAAATGTACAAGACCATTCCACCTGCTACCATGTGACAAGGCCAAAACAACAATAACAGATGTCAAGGAGAATATAGGAAAATTAAGAGCAAGAGGGTAAAATGCTAACACTGCTTTGGAAAAGTCTGGAAGTTCTTACCATGCTTAAGCATAGTTACCACCTGCCTCAGATGTGCTGAACTGGTGTACATGGAAAAAGAATGAAATGTGCACACGCTGACATTTATACACATATGTACCATCCATTCCTTGTACTCGATGTGTGTTCTATTTTTGTGTTTTGAGATCACTATGTAGCCCAGGCTGGCCTTCAGCTCACAATCCTAAACCCTGGGGTAACAGGTGTGCACCTCCACACCCAGACCTGTGTTCCTTCTTGTAATTTTCCGTGTGATGTTTTCCTGCATCCCACAGAACTTCCTCCTTCCTCTCACATTCTTTCATTGTAGTTGTGGATGAAAGTTCTTTGTGTTTTCATGCATTTGAAAATGCTTTTATTCTGGGTTGTCTTTTTCTTGACAATATTTTCACTGAGTGTAGGATTTTGTGTTCGAATGTTTTCTTTTGATGCTTTGAAAACATCATCTCGTTATCTTTTATCCCCATTGAAAGTGGTGAACAGACTGGTCAGTTGCACATCTTTTTTTCTCTGGGTGTGTTCGAGGTCTTCTCTTTCTCTTGAGTTTTCTCAAATCCACCAGTCACACACTTAGAACATTTTTTTATTACGCTTCCTGCAGATGCTACCATTGTAATGGGTAGTTAAACACACCATGGCAGAGGCGTTTGAGAGGCTGGGATGGGAATATTATGAGGGTGAGGTCAGCCTGGGTTACATAGCAAGTTCCAGACCAGTCTGAACTACATAGTGAGATCCTGACTCCTAAGGAAGAGAGGAGAGGAAGAGAGGGAAGGAGGGAGAGGGGGAGGGAGGAAAAGAGGAAAGAAGGGAGGAAAAATACATGAATAGAAAATGTCAGGATTTATTCTCCACTTCCCTCCATTCTCTCTCTTCTCTGTAATGATAACCAACTGCTTGATAGCATTGCAAAGACCACAAAGGATTCTTTCATTTTCACTAATGATTCATTATTACTATTATTACTTATTCAGCTTGTGTAATTTCTCATTTATCAACTATTTTTCTGCTGTTAAGACCATCTTACAAACATTTGCTTCATGTATTATTTCACCTCTAGAGTGATCACTACAGCCCCGGTCCCTCTTTTTTGTTTCTGCCTCTCTCCTGGGAGTCCCACCAGTTTATTTACAATGAAATACTTTCTTTAACATCCTGGAGCATGTTTCTAGCAATGACCTTGAAATCCTTATTGCTAATATCCAGGTCATTTGGAAGAGTTGAGTTGTAGCACCCTCTTCCTCCCTGGCCCGTCAATGTCTTGTGTGCTCAGCAACCAATGATGTATTGTAGAGACTTTGGGTTATGGTTTTTCTTTTTCTTTTGTTCTTTTTCCCTTTTTTAAGACTTTATATTTCTCCATGCAACAAACTTGGTTGAGCTGATCTCCAGACTAACTTCTTGCTAATAAGAGGTGTTAATATCCCTCCATCATTCATTCATTCATTCATTCATTGTTTTCTTCTGTATGTTGCTGTCTTCCAGGTCTCCTTGGTCTTTCCCTCTTTGTGAATTTCAGGACATGCTGGAATGAAAAGTGTTCATAATCAGATTTCAGGTCACCTTCCTGACAGGCACCTCTTTTTTCGGGACATCCTCTTCTAACTCACTGTCCAGCCACACTGACCTTTGACTGTCACAGGCAGAGTCTGTGGAGGGTGGCTCCATTTCCAGTTCATCCACACTATAATCTATCAGAGTCTTCAAGCAAAATATATTCCTCATCCTCCACGCGCCTCTATATACTGCCTTCTTTCAGTCACCTTCTAGTATATTCCTACAGTTAAGAAATATTTTGTACATTCTGAGGATAAAATTCAATTGCAAAACATTTATGTAAAATCTTGTGTTCCGTCCTCATCACAATAAATAAATAAAATTTTTAAAAGTTATTTTTGCTTTTATTTTTATTTTATGTAAATACTGTTTGGCCTACATGTAGGTCTGTGCACTATGTGTGTACAGCAATTCCCACAAAGGCCAGAAGAGGGCATCAGACTTCCCGGAACTGGAGTTACATATGATTGTGAGCTGCCATGTGGAACCAAACCAGCCCTTGTCCCCCAGAAAAGCAGCCACTTACTCACCTCTCCAGCCCCTTCTGTATCCCTTTTGTATAGATGGATTTATCTGGTATAAGCTCATGATGTTTTAAAACCTTAAGATAATACAATACAGCCCTCTAAAAATTGTCCTGGTTTCTGATGAGCAGTGGGAATGATTTCGGATTTCATAGATTATTAGGGTATTGTTTAATTTTTAACTACCACGGAAACTAAGAAAATGGTCTGCCTTCATATTTACTTGCAGTTTTAAATTATGCATAAGGTTTTCTTAGATTAATTAGTATGCTTTCTGTGCCAGGAAAGCCATGGTCCTTCATGCTGCTTGCTTTCCTATCAGGCTGTTTGTCTTTCTTCATTTACTTTCTGTGGTTTTGGAGATGAAAGAGGTGGGCTTTCATCTTGCTGTTTTGGGTCACAATCATTTCTTACAGGTGTGCCTGTTGCCTTTGATTTGACCTCAGAGACTTTGTCTTACAGCACATTTTAATTTTACAAATAGTAAGACCTCTCCATTTTCTGTTATGAGTTTGGTGCTGTGTTGGAGGTTCCCAGACTAGAAATACATTCACAGGCAGGTTTTTTTTTTGAAGCGGAGTTCTTCTTTTCATTATATTCTGCTTCCTCCCTCAATCTATCACAAATTCCAGCATTAGCTGGTATTGGTGCCCTCTCCTTCCCTCTTACTTTCTTCCTGTAAGAAAATGTTATGTGTTTTAGCAAACAGCCTTCTGTCTGCTGTTTATTTGAAGTGTGTATCTATTTTGTTATAAATTACCCTGTGAGTCTGACCCTTGCACTAACCTGATGCTCCAATCCAATGTGCTGTTCTCATCACTGGTACCAATTTGCCTTCAAACTTGGGGCTTTAACACGTGGATGTCTGCTGGGACTCAACCCAGGGAGCAATGACTTTAAATGCATGAGATTAACTATAGACAAAAGGCCAAGTATAGAAGCTAACCCCTCACACTCCAGTGATCAGATCTGACCATACAGAGCCCGACCCCTGGTGACCCACAGCAACTTACACAAACAGCCAACTTCACGAAAAGCAACTGATGCTGTAAAGTTTATTACTCAACCGGATAAAGATGTCTCCTGTCTGGCCTGATGAGATTCCACCCAGGAGTCTCACAATAAGACTAAGCACTTTCTCTCTGTTGTTGTTAAAAGCCTGCCATCTGCTCTCAGTGGTACGGGCTGCTCTCTGGACACAGTCTCTTAAGTGTGTGTCGATAAATCCTCTCTTTGTCTGATGCCATTTCATGAAGGAGTTCATGGTCTCCTTCTGTGACATTAATGTGGTATAGCTACAACATGCCAGGTCACTGCTGTCCCTGTTCATATAGAAGCCTATACTGCAGTGGTTCACAGCCTTGCTAATGCTGTGACCCTTTAACACAGTTCCTCATGTTGTAGTGACCCCCAACTATAAAACTATTTTTGTTGCAACTTCATAACTGTTATTTTGCTACTGTTATGAATTGTAATGTAAATATTTTTGATAATAGAGGTTTGCTAAATGGGCTGCAACCTACAGTTTGAGAACTCCTGGTATACTATTCCCATCCTCCCTCATGTCATGAGCTTCAGACACCCCTCAGAGCCGTCTGCCTGGTGTGTGAATGTGGGGGGGTATGGATATTTTTATGTAGAATAGCACATTTTGGGGGTGCTGCTAATCCCTAACCTCTCTCTACCTTCAACCACATTTTTTAAGTCCATACCTTAAGTATAAAGAAACTATTGTAATACAGAATAAACATATCTGATGGAAATATTTTAATTATAAGTGCTCATTACAAAACTTCAATGGGAAATAATTTACAGCCATAAATTTTCTAAATAAATGGCAAATATCCTGACAACCTGCAAATCAAACTAAAATGTGCTAGAAATTAGATTGCAGAATGGTGTGTGCTCTTGGGCAGGGTGGGGGGATGCTGCACATCATTCAACATAAGATGCTTGGTAACTGACATTTCTGAAGATGCAACAGTAATCACAGCAGACAGTTGTGATACTTGGTGTTAATTGTCAACTTGACAGACTCTAGAATCGACTGGGAGAGGGGCCTGTGAGAGGGCCTTTGGGGGTTACATTGATTTTATTAGTTCACTTGGGAAAATCCACCTCTGTCATTGCTATCATAATAACGTACTATGCACGCATGATGTGTGGCATACACCACAGCATGTACGTATGAAAATAAGAGAACAACTCTGGGGAGTCTGTTCTCCCTTTCTACCTTTATAAGGATGCCAGAGATTTCACTCACATCACCAGGCTTGCACACGGCAAGCGCCTTTACCCACTGTGCCATCTTGCCAGCCCCAGAAAGATATGACTCAATTGTGGGCAGGGCTATTTCCTGAGCATGGGATGCGGGACTATCAAACCAGGGAAATGGAACTGAGCATGCATTTATCACTCTTTGCTTCAAGACTGCAGGTGGGTGTGACCAGCTGCCTGAAGCTCCTACTGTTGTAGCTTCTCTGTTATGACAGACAGGAATCTGGAACTGTAAGCCAGAATAAACCCATTTCTCCATTGAGTTGCTTTTGTCTGAGCATTTTACTCACAGCAACAGGGGGAGAAAAACTAGGATAATACAATCTGTAAGTGGGACGGCCAATTAAAAAACACCCAAAACTCAGTTACAAGCATTCCCAGAAGTTTTATTTTTAAATGAAATATACTTTGTGGCAGGATGAGTTAAGCCACAGAAGTTAAGGGAATTAGAAATCAAACAAAATAAATAAGAGTATATATTTAATCTATGGAGGATAGGAGCCATTTTTTTCTTGTTGATATGTAATATTTTTCATTTACTTTCAAATCTGGCCTCAAAAGAAGATGAATCAGACTTTCAACATAAGCAAACAGAAGGTGGCAAGCCAAACCTAGTGCAAAATGACAGATGTTTGAGATATTGTGTATCTAAACCTGAAATATAATGCAAAACACAAAATATATAAAACGATGTATATGCATCTGTTTATGTATATGCAAAGTATGCATATGTGAATGTGTTTGCATGTTTAAACTAGTGTTTACAAATAGATTCATACATTGTTTTACCAAATGTAGCATTTTAAGTGATAGTTCATATTTCATTTAATTTTACTCACCTGGGTGCTGAGATGGGTGGAGACAAAGCCAGGAGAAGGCTGAGGATTTCTGGCCACCAGTCTAGCTCCAGGTTTAGTGAGAGTCACACCCCTTCAAAATGAGTTGGGGGTGGGGAGGATAAAGCAGAATACCCAGTGTCCTTCTCTAGACCCCATGTGTATACAGGTGTGTACACCTCCATGCACATGAAAGTATACCATACCCACATGCAATACACACAGAGAGCCAGAAAGAGAATGCAAAAAATAAGCAAGTAAGGAAAACGCAATGCCAAAGCTGCCCAGGACTCCAGGTCGAATAAAAGGTAGATTGAGCTATGAAATCACACTGTATAAGGAATGTGTCACCGCAAGGGGCCAGTCACAACATGGTGGGAAGTGTAGCAAAAGAGGAGGAAAGAGAAAGGGAAGACACACGAGGACTGAGTCACAGGTGGGATGTCAACTGCAGCCTCCAGGCTGTCAGAGACACCCGCCAGGAAGTTGAAGCTCTGCTGCCTGATGCTGGAAAATGGGAGGGCGAGAGGAGGTCCCCACCATAGGTGTGCACCTGCCCAGCCCAGGCTTGATGGAGCTCCCTCAAGTGATGGGAGATGTGATTCTGTATATATGTTTCTCATACTGGTTAATAAAGCCCTGTGGCCAATAGTAAACAAGATAGGCGGGGCTAGGAGACTAGGAAGAGGAAAGAGGAAGTAGAGGAGAGGGTCGAGATGTAGCCAGGGAAGAAGCAGGATGCCTGCCGCGGCTCTCCGATAAGACGGCCACGTGGAAATACTTAGATAAGTAGAAATGGGTTAATAATTAAGACAGAGCTAGCCCATAAACAGTAATGGTAACTGGCCAACAGGATTGTATCAAATACAGAGTCTCTGAGTGTTATTTGGGGCACACGTGGTTGCAGGACAATGGCGGCAGGACCAGGAGGCTGGCGGAACAACATGCCGTAACACTCAAGGAGGTGGGAGAAAACCTGCAATAGAAGGTAGGTATCCAGGTTGTGATAAGACATCTTCCTGGATCCCCTTAGAAGTCAGCACACTCAGTTTCCGCTGTGCTGTCCCTTCTTGATTCAACTGTGACTCACAAGACATAAAGGAAAGCTGGCGAGGAAGCATGGCATTTGTGTCACCCCTTCCTTGGTGGGGGGGGGGGGAGATACAATATCAAGGTCTCAGTTCTCACTAGGGTTCTTGTCTGTCTTTCTGCCTGTCTGTCTGAGCTAAGTAGCAGCAAACCATGAAGGAACTTAAAGGCCCTTCCAGATCAAGTTCCTGCCACTCCGCATCTAACCCTCTTCCATTTGCAAAGGCCCAATAAGAAACAGAGTTGCTGCTTTGCTTAAAAACTAAGAACTGACACAGTGTCCTCTATGGACAGCTGCCCCCAGGCCCCTCAAGCCTGTGTTGTTCTGGCTCTTGTTTAGGGGGGCATGAATCTTCCAGCCTGGGTGAGATCAAGGATGATTGCCAGAAAATTCCATCAGGGAGAGGCAGGTGTTAGCATGATGTTTTCACAAAACAAAGTCCAGCTGGGTGGGTTGGGCAGAAGTGAGGGAAAGATGCTCTCAATAAAGCATAAAGTCACTTCCTGGAAACCACATGATTAAACTGACCATCAGCATCCCAGCCAGCCCTGCGGCCTGTCTGCTGGACTCCAACGCCAGACCCTACCCTCTGTGATGTGCCTAGGCTGTATATTTTAATTCTTGCCTGTGATTAAACATTGATCATCAGGCATCCCCTCATGATGGTTCATGAAATGAGAACTCTGCAGTTACTGCTGAAAATGTTTATGGCCATCCTTTGCAGAGGAATTGATCATACAACGGTTTACTAGCTAGGAAGACAGATGAATTGTGGTACCCAAGCCTCAGCATCAGAAACTCAGGGAGGCTGTGATTTAATGTGATGCTGTTGGATGCCATCCAGCCATCCATCGTCCTTCTCAATCCAGAAGATAAAATCTACAGCTTACCTGGTTAGATGCTGTCTCTTCCCCTTTAATGTTGTCTGTGACTACAAACACTGGGTCCCATGCAGCTCCCACCAAGTTCTCATTCACGCTTAGGATGACCAACTTTGACCTAGAAGTGAGAGCAATGACAGATACTCATGTGATATTAAAACTTATAGTGATATTTAAATGAATAGAAAAGCAAACAAACACATGAAAAAAAAAACTGTCTCAACCAGCAAAGAGTTGTAGAGAAAAATGTTAAAGGGTGTCATTTATTTATCGTCCTTCATCATTTCCCCAGTGCCAGTGGAAGGCAAACATCTACCTGAGTCACAGTGTTAGAGCAGCAATAAACCCCATAAGGGAAAACTCCTGCTCAATAGAATCTCTAAGCTGAGAAGAGACCTAATATTCCAGCTGAAGAGCATCAAGGCCTGGTTAAGGGCCCATCCCTAGGAAGGCAGGTGCACCTTGAGCTGTGCTAAAGAGATGGATGGAATAACTATTCCTTTAATGAGATACTATACTATTCCTTCCCAGAGTTCCCATGACCCCATCCCACACACTGCACAGCTTCTAGGAGCTGAGACAACCTTAAGGTTCAGCTGGGTCTGCCCACCCACACTTTTGAGTTCTCAGTCAGGTGCAATTTATTTATTTGTTTGTTTGTTTGTTTGTTCCTTCTTTCCTTTTTTCTTTTTCTTTTTTCTTTTTTTCTATCTCTTTCAGATAGTGACCAGAGTCTACTTTTGCTTTTTCCAGTGCTCTCTATAGCTTCCATCCCCCAAAATGTGGCTACCTTCTGCTTTCCGTGGACCTCCATGCTGACAACCCAAACACCATGGCTTTTATTCTTCCTTCCAGCATTCTTTCCTCCTGTGGGCAGCTGCGGGCTTGCCTACTCTCTCTCTCTCTGTTTGGTTTTTTTTTTTTTTTCTTTAAACATTAATAAAATTGTCTTCAAGCTTCTGTTTGAGTCCATCCATACATTCTCTTATTAACGAAAATAAGAACTTCAGGAGGGAACTCCGATTTCCCCCATATCAACAGGGGAGTGAGGGGAGACATCCTCAGCTTCATCTACACATGCACACTGCTCCGTTTTCCACTTTTATTAAAATTGTAGATTTCTGGAATCAGAGCATAATGAATGAATTACAAATCTGTGCACCTCTCAGGCAATTTTAGCAATGATCTGACTTCTAAATGGTGAGTTCTTTACTTCTCATTCCTACATTTGCATATCTGTTCAAATCCTAGTGATTAAAAGGAGCTGTCAAGGTTGATGGGCCTAAAATTAGAGCTGACTGCTCATCTTCAATGTACACATTAACATAGATGGCTCCACTTCCTACTCCTCTCTGAGCCCTCAGGGAAGGAGACTGAAACACATCAACAAGGTGGGATATTTTATTCTTAAGAACAAAAAAGAAAAACATATGTTTGAAAAAGGAGAGTGGTTTTGTCTTCAATGGAAAGCCACTTCACTCCTAAGGGCGGACAAGCAGCCACATTTAAGTACAGCAGGTAAACAAACAAACAAACAAACAAACAAGAGATTAAAGTGGGAGTATGGCTTGCAAGGGAGGAGAATTTTATAGGAAGCTGATTTTAAAGATTACCAAAATGCAGTATACGAAATTATCAAATTCTTATTTTAAATTTTTAAATGCAGGCAAATTTGTACCAACTCAACTTAAATTGCCCCCCAATAGCTTCAGTGCATGAGAAGACAACAGCAGTGCGTCTGTCACACCAAGAAATAGCAGGCTGATGAGATGGCTCAGAAGGAAAAGGTTACCACCCAGGCCAAAGATCCAAGTTCCATCCCAGAGTCTCATGTGGTTGAAGTAGAGAACCAACTCCAGAAGTTGTCCTCTGACCTCCACACACAAGCCTGGGTAATAAAAAAATTAAAGAAGTATTATAGATGGGGTTTTAATCATTTTACTTACAAGACTAATCTTTGAAATAATGAGTATATCTTTAAGTGTGTCTTTAAATATATATGTGTGTGTATATATTCATATATATTTATAAACATTCTACTGCTATTATCTCCAAACAATTCCACACACATTTAGTCACCAGAAAAAAATGATTACAAAGCATGCTTTTAAAGGTCTAGTATTGTATCTGAAAAAAAGTAACCCTGTTCTTAAAGGAATTATATGACAGTTAGCATGAATACAGTGCATAAATAATACTCTGTAAGAAAAAAAAACTTAAAAACTAATGTTCTAGTACAGTTCCAAGGCAACAGAGATGAACCAGGGTTGTGATCTGCTCAGCTGCAGGGCTGCTGGGTTGCCTGGCACACAGCTGGACTGTGCTTGAAACCTGCCCATGCGTGTGCCATTCAGTTCTGCCTCTGATAGAAACCAAAGCAGGAAGGACTCAGTCGGGGTTGTGACAGCTATTTAATCAGTCACTGTATGAGAAGCATGGCATGGCTGTTGACTTTGCCCAGAAAACTCTGGCTTTGTAAAGAGCCCAAGAAGGCATACCCTCCTCACCGTGAGCAAAGGTTAAGCCAGCCACCATCCCTCCAAGATCCCAGGCTGTCACTGACTCAAGCATCCTTGATGCTCTTTCAGAAGCTCAAGGTTCAGTTGCAGTAACTACAGGCAACAGGAAAGCCCTCCACACTACCATCACTGGGTAGTAACACAACCAGGGTTCAAAGCTTTGGGTTGTTAGTTCTGAGCTTCTCAAATGTCCTTTGTTATTAGTAAATAGATCACCTTTGGTCTCGAAAGAATGTGTCTGGGGGGGGGGAGAAACCAAACAAAAAGCAGGACACCTTCCAGGCAGATTCCAGAGCCCAGGAAACTTCTTAGAAGAAATTTAAAACTATCTGCTTTGATTCATGAATCTTGATTCCTTTTTTCCTCCTTAGAGTGATGAATTGTTTAGAAGAAGAGTACTGATGTCAGGGGCACTAGCTCACCAGCCAAGTGTGAGTTCAGTTTCTGGGTGGGAGCCGTTAAATTGTGACCAGGGCTTGGGGACTATCAATTAAGGTGTCTTGGCAATTAAGTTATCTGTGGCTTTGCAGAAGGCTCTGTCCATTATAGACAGATACTGTTAGGACTCCCCACAATCTCCATCTCCGTTTTTAAGGGCTTTTGAGGTGCTGTCCTGTGTTTCCTTAAGACAAGATATCCATCCACACCCCCACATCCCCGACAGGTGTGCAGGAGAACCACACAGATTCTCTCTTAAATCACAACTAGACTGAGTCAGTTCAGTATCTCCTCAGAGACACTTGATATCTGGGAATTATAAATTGTACTACCCCTTGATAAGAAGGTACACACACTAGGTTCCCCAGCAGACCTCTCTTCCTATTGGATGACAAAACAATGTGGTCAACCGTGACACTCAAAGAAGTCAAGACTGAGTACGTAGACCCACTGTTGGACCTGCGTGCTTCCGAGATGTCTTTATACTACTCCAACTACTCACAGGGCTGGAAGCTTAAATCCTCAAGCTCAAAGGAGTTGGTGGAATGGGTGAGGGTGGAGATGCAGAAAATGTTGAGAATAGAGTCCTAAATACTAAATATGTTTAATGTTATGGACTTAGAAACCTTTTTGTGCAACATGGCACTGAGACATGCTAATACGTTCTGAAGACTGGAAGTCTCAACTACATATCAAAGTGGTGATGCAGGAAGGATCTAGATTCGAAGATGGCTCTGAAATCCACAAAGGAGCTGGAATGCCAATCCCCACCCCTAGTTAATGTTCCCAGATCAGTACCCCACCCCACACAACAGCCAAGCAATCACTACTAGAGTAACTCCAATAGTCTGGCTGGTGAGCAACAGGAAGGGAGGGAAGCAGTAGACACGCTCCCCTTAGATAGGGAGTTAACTAAACTTGGATGTGAACACTGGGACCTGAGTCTACTCTCCCCTATGTTCTAGTTGCATGTCTGTTGCTGTGACAAAACACCCTGAATCCATATTGAGGGGAAGTCAAGGGAGAAACGCACAGCATCACACCTAAAATCAAAAACAGAGAGAATAAACTCTGAATCCTTGCTTGCTTGCTCTCGGCTGACTTGCTCCTCCTGCCTAGGGAATGGTGGCACCCACATCCATTAGCAATCAAGACAAGTCCACAGGCCATCTAAACTAGACAGTCCCGCAGCAACACTCTCTTCCCAGGTGATGCTAGGTCATGTTAAGTTGACAGAGTTAGCCATCACACGACTGCCCCTCCCTCCCCCGTGTAGCAAACAGGCTCTCCTTCCAAATACAAAGGTGAAACTTCCTTCTTTGAAATTTGTGCACATTTGTCTCTGGGTTGAAATTCAGAGATTGATTCAAGAGGTGTCCTGCTTTTACAGATATGCACATACATGTACTCACACACATATATACACAAGTACATGTTCTTAATCATGTTCACTGCAGCATAACTTAGGCTCATTAAAAAAAAAAAAACACCTGAATTTTGTACAACCATAATACCTATCTTACCTTTAATTATTTATCTTTGTTTATCATCGTTATTTACTATTATTGCTATTTATTAGTGGAGAGGAACATGCTATGGCATGTATGTGGAAGTCAGAGGATGACTTCAGGGAGTAAATCATTTCCTTCCACTATGGCATGTAGTGACAAACTCAAGTCATGAGGCTTCTATCCACTAAGCTGTCTTCTGGGCCCATCAATTGCGATTATTATAGCGAATGCTCTCCAAACAAGTCCAAGGCTTTGTGTCCTTTATTATTACTTTTATTTTATTGTATGAATGTTTTGGCTGCATGTGTATCTGCGTACTACTTAGAGAGCATCAGATCCCCAGGAACTGGAGTCACAGATGGCTGTGAGCCACCATGTGGGTACTGAGAATCGAACCCAGGTCCTCTGGGAGAGCAGCCATTGCTCTTAACCACTGACCCATAGCTTCAGCCCCCAGGCTCCAGTCCATAACATCCAGTCTCTGTTTTGAACCAATGGGATATCTTGCCTTCTGTTCTGCCTGCAGCACCCTTAGATGCTTGCCCTAGATCTTCACAGCCTCACTTGCTTCCAGGCAGCTATCTGCCTTCCAGGTCTTACCACAGGAGCCCGTGTGATTCGAGGTGTTGAGTATATTCTGTTGATGTCAAATTAGCCTGGCAATCTGTGAAACTAAGACATGTGGCTGTGAAGATATCCCAAGAACTAGCTAAGCCCAGTCCACACATGGGCACGCTGAAACTCATTAAACAATGGCTTGAGGAAAGAGAAATGGTCCCCAAGGTGCTGTGCAGTCATGGGTGAAGGAGCCTGTCACAAGGGCAGGAGAGAGAAACCCCTATCTCCCAGAAACTGTTTTTGGAGTTCACTTGCGTGGGACTTGTGAAATGCCCACTCCCAGTGAGTGATGGGACAACCTGAAGGGGGGGTAGTTATGGATTTACTGAGTTCTGTAGTCTCCCGTTAAAGGAGACAGTAGCAAGGACTCTACCTATGTGCAGACTGCAGGAAACTTCGGTAGAAGCAACCACCAGGACAGGTGTTCACATAGCCCAAGCATACATGAAAATGCATGTTGTGCTTTTCTATCTTCAGTGATTATTTGGGTCTGGCCTTGAGTGCCATCAAGACAGTGAGTTAACCCAGAGCTAACACATACTGGATTCCTGAACATTAGAAGGTGTCCCATTAGGGAGATGGAGGCTGCTTGAGAGGCCATGAGTAGGGGGAATTCTGATAGACATTAAATTTTGAAATTAGATTAAGAGCTGGAAGAACAAAGGGTGGTGATGGTGATGACATTAGGCATCGCTAAGGCTACAAGTTTCTGCTAGAGCCAGCTTGCCCGGGTCACTGCAGCTCACAGGTCCTGTTTTCCTGTGCAGAGCAGGCTGCCACCTGTGCAAGAACACGTCCACTCTCATGGGCCAACACTACAGGAGCAGCTGCAGAATCTCCTGCTCCCATGCCTCCTCTGCTGTCTTGAATTGGAGCCCAGCTGGCCTTCCTGGCTGGAGAGTCACGAGAAACAAGTGTTCTCGCCATCTCCTGCCTGGAGTAAGACCTCAGCTGGCAAAAAAAAAAAAAAAAAGAAAAACCTTTTTATGAGACCCCCAGCTTCTTCTGAAGGTTTCCACCCCAGCAGAATATGAACATGTAGACAGGCCCCACAAGGACAAATGGAGACGTGAGTACTGTGGGCAGTGCTTGGCACAATACTTGAGGTACCCAGCTCTGAGCCACGTGACAGTGCCACACTAGTGTCTGCAGAGACTAACACAAGCAGGTAAAGGTTGAGATTTCAGCAGACTTCTGCCAAGA
This sequence comes from Cricetiscus sungorus, assembly GCA_030556225.1. NCBI lineage: Eukaryota > Metazoa > Chordata > Mammalia > Rodentia > Cricetidae > Cricetiscus > Cricetiscus sungorus. The sequence goes on from JANBXA010000007.1 coordinate 94,773,160, forward strand.
AGAGGAGAAGTTTGTTTGTTTGTTCGTTATTCACGTATTTGTTGTTTTTATTTATTTCCTGTAGTTTGGGTGATGGAGAAGGCTCGAAAGCATTTGTCTGCTCACAGAGGACTGAGGTTCAGTGTCTGGCACCACATCCAGCACTCACAACCACCTGGACCTCCAGCTCCAGGAGACCTGATACCCAAGCTTCCCCAAGCTCCTGCACACACACATGATCACACCCACACACAGACACACACAGAGACACATAAAAATAAGCCTTTAAAATGTTTCAGTTTTGCAAAAACTAAATTGAATAATAGCTACACACATTACTCAGTCAAGTGCCTTTCACGAAAAAAACCCTCATACCTTTGCAAAACCCTGAATAATCTACAGAGGATTCCCATGACATCTTTATGCTTCTTACGGATATAACCCGAGGTGTGGTGCATGTTACAGATAGAAAACTAAAGCTTGAGGAAGTTCAAGGTCTGAGGCATAGCTTAATGGCAGAGCACTTGCCTGGCATGGAAACAGTCTGGAGTTTCATCCCCACTGCTGTAGAAAACCTTATTTTCTAGCAATGGTAGCACATGGCTATAATGCCAAGCACTGGGCAAGACGATGGAAAATTTAAAGCCAGCCTGGGCTTTAAGTGTGTGTGTGTGTGTGTGTGTGTGTGTGTAGAGACAGACAGACAGACAGACAGACAGACAGACAGACAGACAGACAGACAGAGATGCAGGAGATGCAAACATTCAGGGGCATGCCTGAAGGTACACAAACAATAATGGGCAATGGCGGAACTTAGATGGTCCCTGCTCTATCATCACAACTCTTACCTCCATGTGTATCTCCAAGATGCTCAATGCATTTTCAAGTAGAAGCAGCAGCAAGTGAGGACGGATGCTGTGGCTCCCAGCCTGGCTCCTGGAGTACCAAGAAGGGTGAATGGAAACTCATGTCCCAACACTGCCTTGTGTGAACTAGCCAACACTGAATCCTATGATTAATTGTTGTGCTACACGATGTTGAAAAAAATAACCATACATGTCATGAAAATTAGCTTCCAGTTTTTAAGAAAGAATACCAAAGAAGACTTAGTAACAAAGAAACGTGTGGTCTCTGTGGGAAATTCTTTACTTTTTGTTAACTAAATCCATAGAAGTGAGGTTGTGTCTTTAAGATAAATTTCATTCAAAGATATATTTATTGATGACTATGGATTCTGCATAAAACTTTAATAAGGAAGGCATGAAATTTCACCAATTTATCAATCCCCATAATCTAAAGCTTCTCCTTGAGGAAACAGATTCTGTTCCTTACCACTAGATGGCGCCACAACCACATAATCACTGGCGGGAGACTCCCTGGAGCAAAGGAGGGCCCCCTGGGCTAAATCACCTGTGGTTCCGGAGGATGAGGAATGCAGACTCTCCTTCTTTGGGTTTTCATTCTTTGTTATGAACAAAACACATACAATGTATCTTATGAAAGGTCATGCTTAGTTGCATTATAGTAACACTAGCTTCTGGAAGCAAATCCGCACAAATTGCTTCACTGAACCTAGAGATGAGGTGGGGTGGTGGTGGCTATGATCTGACTCCTCTTGCCAGGAGAAAGAGGAAGAAACTGAGGGCCCAAGTTAACCCATCCCAGATCACATAGGCGGTAGTTAACACAACCCAGATTCCACTTGAGTAAATTGGACCTCTTGGCCACCAATCCCTGTTTCCAATCTATTCAGGCACTGGGAAAACCTGCCACCAGCAAAGACACAAGATGGCAGTTGTCACCTGCAGCTGTCAGTGTCCTTTGCTGGCATAGCTCTAAATATCTAAATAAGTCCATCATATCTAATTAGTACATACGGGAAAGAGAAATGTGTGCAGGTGAATTACCAACCATGTAGTCTAACTTCTAAGCACTCTCAAGGCTTTGAGCAGAAATGAAATGACACAAAGTAAACTTAACCATGAACCACTGCTGTGGTGAGTCATGAAGAAAAACGAACCCACCCATAATAGAAGCTACAGGCCCGAACATGATTTCAGCCCTGCATGGCTACTGGGGTATGGTTTAACACATAGGCATATGTGTCTGTGTGTATATATGGCTACAAAAGATTCGTAAGTCTCATTTAATATCCTATTAATGTCAACACTAGTCTGACTATTTAATAAAACATAGAAGAATTATGGTGACCTTATTAGGAAACATATTTCTAGCTTCAAGTGTAGAGTAAAAGTTGATTTTTATTTAAAAAAAAAAACTCTAACCATTTAATTTAAATCAAAAGTATATTAACTTCAGGTTTTTAAAAATGAGTTTCTTAGCTCTGCCTGGGGAAAGGTCTAGCAGCTCTCATTACTTCTTCTAAGGAAAATAAGCACCCATTGCTATATTTTGGTTTCATATTAATGTCTCAGTGGGAAGAATCAGGACCCACTGGAAAATAGACAGTCAGACGATCAGAGTCAGGATGTGTACAGCAAGGCAGGAACAGCATGTGCCCAAAACTCAGGTATATTCACAGCTGGCAGAGCTCCATGAAAGGATGCAGGACCACTTTTGAGTAATATAAACATCACATAATTGCAATTAATTGAAAAATTAAATATATAAGGTTCATAATTCAATAATGGTATTGACAGGAGGAGAGAGAGCCAACAAAATGAAATTTGTAATGAATTCGTTGACTTTCACATAAACATTGCTCTTGAGAACCAGTCAACGGGGCATGGTGGTGCACATCTTTCATCCCAGCCCTTGGGAGGCAGAGGCAGTTGAATCTCTGTGAGTTCTAGTCCTGTCTGTTCTATATAGCAAGTTCCAGGCCAGCAATACTACTTAGTTCAACCCTGTCTAAATCATCATCATCATCATCATCATCATCATCATCATCATTATCATCATCATCTAATGAAAAGAGTTGTACAATAAAAGTCAGTTGGAATGGTTCTTGCTATCATCCTAGTCTTCAGAAACAGCTGCAGGAAAATTGCCAAATTCAAAGCCAACCTGGGCTACGTAGTAAATTTAAGGCCAGCCCGGGCTACTTAAAAAGATCCTGCCTCAAAAAATAAATAAATAATTTATATATATATATATATATATACATATACATATATATATATATATATATAAAACACACACACACACAAAACCAGTCAATAAAGGAAAAGAACCACATGAATAGTCACCTCTTTAAAAAATATAGGAATTGTAGTTCAGATGAGTCAAGTGAGACCAGCTGATGACAAAGCCTGTAGATAATTGTCATATTTGCTTCACTGATGTGTTTTATAGAGAAATGTCACTTACTGAATATTGAACGAAATGATATTCTACTTTGTAATTCCCAGTGGAACAGCTGATTCCGGCTGAGATTCACTCAAATACGAAACCAGCAGCAGTTCCTGTGGGAAGACGTCCTGAGGACTGGGATTGTACAAGGCTGTGCACCATCTCAGGGACCAGCTCCCACCACCCCTCAACTCCGTGACCAAACTCCCCATCGGAGCAGTGGGCCCGCTCACCACTTCATGTCCCTCCTCAGGATAATGAGTGAAACCATTTAACCTGGTCAGAAAGATAAAAACAGACCACAGGTCAGATACACCAAAACCACACTCACCGTGGCCTCTTAGTTGAACCTATGTCATTCTAACTTCCCCCAAACACTAGTTTTCACCGCAAGTGAAATATGAAATGCAAATTTCATGTCCTTGTTTATATGAATTAGTAAAATTTAACAATAGAAAATCAGCTGAATGGGACAGACACCTACTGCAGAAAGAGGGCTGAGAGAGCTGTCATCCAGTAATGGTTGGTACCAGACTCAGAGATCCACAACCAAGAACCAGGCCAAGCTCTGGGAATCCAGTTGAAGAGAGGGAAAAGGCGTGGGAAGGAGAACTGTGGTTGGAATGTAAAATGAAACTTAAAAGAATAAATAAATTATAAAAATAAAAGAGAAAGGAAATCAGATGAATGGTTTCCCTTAAGAAAAGTTAATATAGAGCCACCAATCTCACAGCAGGTGTACATATGATGTTGGGGTTTGCATGTGATTGGTTCACAGTAATGGTATGGTTGGCAGTGTGTAGAACAATGCCATTTTATTTGTTTTGTTTTTGAGGGACACTGAATGTTAAAGAAAAAGAAACATAAAAATAGTGAACAATATGAACTTTCACGTTTGAAATATTTAGAATAAAAGTTGACATATATAAAATGTAAAACAGTCTTAAAAGTAATGAAATGAGACATACTTAAATCCTGGTCAGTGTCTCCCTGGTGAAAGGACATTGGAAGACAAAGCATACCAGAGGCACAGTCATTCTTCAGTTTTATACCAAGAATGCATGTGGGAGGGTCAGAGGCACAGAAGGCTTGCCTAGCTTGTGTAAGGCTGAGTTCAGTCTCTAGTGATAGATGATAGATATAGATAGACAGATGACAGATAGACTGATAGATACAGACAGACAGACAGACAGACAGACAGACAGACAGACAGAAGAGATTGGTTGAATAAGAAATGTTCCCCATAGACTCATGCATTTAAACACTTGATCCCCAGTTGGTGGGCTGTTTGAGGAGGTTGTGGAACCTTTGGGAGGTGCAGCCTTGCTAGAGACAACACCTCAGTGGGGATGGCTCTTGCTCTCTTCTTCTTGTGTACAGTTGAGATGGTCTCTTAGCTTCTTGCTCTAGCCTCCTGCCACCATGCCTTTCCCACCATAATGGACACACAATTCTCAAAAGCATAAGCCAAGATAAACTCTTCTATAAGTTGCTTTGGGTTATGGCATTTTATCATAGTAATAGGATAGCAACTAAGATAACAGATGATAGATAAATAGCTTGACATATGACAGATATGTGGAGAGATGATAGGTAGATAGACAGATAGATAGACAGACAGATAGACAGACAGATAGATAGAAGCATGTTTGAATGAGAGTTCAATATGTATGGAAAGCTAAAATTTTAACTTACTGTATTACTTTTGTATCATCATCAATATCTAGAGGAAAGACTTATCTTAATTTAGAGTGTCAGAGGGATCAAAATATCTTTGCTTGGTCCCACAAGTTCAGGCAAAATGTTATGCATAATAGTGGCAGGAACGTGGGGAGGAAGAGTTTATTCATCTCCTGGTGGACAGGAAATAGTGAAGACAGAGCAAGGCACTCCTCCCCCAAGGGCATTCCTCCCTCTAGTGATTTAGTTCCTCCAGCTGAATCCCTAATGACTAAGAAGTCTAAGCATGAACAAAAGTCACATTAAAAAAAAAAAAAAAAAAAAAAAAAAAGCAACTGGGGAGCAGGGCCTTTGCCTGGGCACTGTGGTAAGTCCCTGGGAGCCACGCCCAAATGTTTCTATGTCACATGCCAGCTTTGCTCACAGGAGAGGCTAGCCTGCTGAAAGAGGAGATACAGTTGCAGCTGCAGCTGTAGGTGTGGACACTGCTGTGGGTGGGCTTGATTTGCTGGTGGATGTCTGGAAGACTGTCCACAAGGTGGGTAGTGTGTCACTTCAAAAAGGTCAGAGATTGGAAAAGGGCCCAGGGCTATTGTTCTACATAGAGACCCAGCAGAGCATGATCTCAGCCTGTGAGTCCTCTCTTAGACATATTTTTCTCTTCAAAAAATTCTCATCAGAGTTTCATCAAAGATGATTCAGGTTTTAAAACATTTTCCACAAAATAACTGTATTCCATCTACTGACAATCATTTTGGGGTCCAGCCTGTTGAAATCTCAGAAAGCTATTACAGTAAAGACAGGCTCAGAACTCAGAGAAGGGGGATAGAAATATGGCACAAATTGTCATGATTTTTATACAGGAAAATTGCAGGAAGGTTCACTTGATCTTGGAGGTCCTAGAGCCCACAGTGTTTAAGAGTTAAAGCCTAAAGGGGATGAGATGGGGGTGTTGGTGGGAGAACAGGGGAGAATTGGAGGGTTTGGGAAGGAACCAGGATTTATAATTGATATGTAAAACATACTTGTTTCAAATTTAAATTATATATATATATATATATATATATATATATATATATATATATATATAGCCTCAACAAAAAGAAACTGTACAATGATTAGAACCTGGAAAAAGTGTTGACAATCTTAATTCATTTGCATTGCAAGAGATAGCTCAATGCACTCTTAAAATTCACTATTGAATTGATTCTGGGAACTGTGAGTGTGGTGTGTGTGTGTGTGTGTGTGTGTGTGTGTGTGTGTGTGTGTTGTTTCCTGGAGAATGATTTTGATTTTATTTTTAATGTATGCACAAAATGGTACTAAATGATACATATTACAGGGAACCATGGGATGTTTGAATACATGAATACATCCATTTTAGCATGTGATTCCTCAAATACTTGTCATGGTTTATGATGATGATGATGATGATGATGATGATGATGATGATGATGAAAAAATCCCAAATCCCTCTTTTACTCCTGGAAATAGACAGTACACAACTTCTATCTGTGATTACCTTACTTATTGTATCTGAGCACCTAAGACTTTCTATCCCTATCTACCTGTAATTTTATTTCCCTGCCTCTTCTTAATCACTATTCTTCTCTCAACTTCTGTAAGGCTGAGAATTCTATCTCCTCTATATGAGTGACATCGCATGGTACTTGTCTTTTTATGCTCGGCTCATTTTGTTGAACTTAGTGACCTCCAGTTCTTTGCATGTCCTCATAGCGTGAGTTCCTTCTCTTAGCCTGTATAGGGTCCCATTGTACATACATCCCACATCTTATCTGTGGTTGGACACTTGCATCGTTTTCATTTCTTGGCTGTTGAGAATAAAGCCGTAATAAACATGGGGATAGTGATATTTTTTCAGCATCCTGACTTTACTTCTGTTGAACACATTGCCAAACCCCCATGATGCCTAAGGCAAAAGTATCTGGAAAACTGAGTGTGCTGCTGGTTAACCAGGGTCCAGACCAGGCAGGAAACCCCAGATCCTGACAGCTAGGAATGCCTACAGCGTTCTTAGGCATCAAGACTGGGGGAGGGATGGAGTTTCTTCAGGAGAGGGGAGATTCCCAGGGAGGCCTTCATTGTTGTGCTAGGTGCCCAGGCTACAGGGTAAACAAGTCAAGTGAGCTCCAGCATCTGAAAGGCAAGCTTCCTTGGGCAGGAGGCTTCTAGGATTTCCAGCGCAGCAACATAAAGATCCACACAAGGATGCGGTGGCTTCCAAGCCTAGACGCCCGCTGCACCCCTCCCCACTCCCAGGTCCCCAGGCAATTCTCTTTCCAATATCCGGCCTCTTCTTGAGGCCCTGTCCCTATCACACCTAAGGTCCTCACTGGGAACTTAATTCGCATGACAATTGCTCTCAATTCAGGGCCTGAGATAAGGTTGGGTTAAGGCTTCAGACACACAAAAGGACTAATGCCTGGAGCAGAGAGCTCCCTAGCCTAACCTTAGAAAACCCTGGGGACCACTGCAAGCCAACAATGACTGAACCCAAAGGGACCTAGGTGCCCTGGGAGTCACAGGGACTACATAACTAGGTGTTCCAGGGCAGGGCGGGTGGAAAACTGACCCGAGGGCGGGGACAAGGGCTTCACTCCTCCAAGTCCGGCAGAGGAGGAGATTCACCACTTATGATACTCTCCCCGAATGCTGCCCACGCCCCTATGGCATTTAAAGGGCCTAGGGCAGGAGGGTGGGGGCAGCCTCGCTGGATGAATGGAGCGCCCATGAGCTTCGGTGCGGAGCCACCTGCACCGGCCCAGGCCGGAGAACTGGGCATGGCTGGCTTCTGCGACGGCCTGGGCTCCTGCTCGGTCTCTCACAGCCTGACTCGGCCAGTGGCTCATCCTACAGGCTATGGCCGCGGGGACCTGGGCTCTGGCCGGCGCCTGTGGGTGAACTCGGCTTCCCTCAGTCCTGCGCCCTACGCGGCGGCGGGACCGGGACCAGCTCCATCCTACGCTGCAGCAGCCCTCGCCACTCCTGGCTCGCTGCTCGGCGCTGCAGGTGGCCTGGCAGGCGCCGATCTCGCGTGGCTGAGCCTGTCGGGGCAGCAGGAGCTGCTGAGGCTGGTACGGCCACCCTACTCCTACTCGGCGCTCATCGCCATGGCCATCCAGAGCGCGCCGCTGCGCAAGCTGACTCTCAGCCAAATCTACCAGTACGTGGCCAGCAACTTCCCCTTCTACAAACGCAGCAAGGCGGGCTGGCAGAACTCCATCCGCCACAACCTGTCGCTCAATGACTGCTTCAAGAAGGTGCCCAGAGATGAAAACGACCCAGGTAACAAGCAGCGCGCGCGCAGTCCAGGCCCCGTGATCCAGGCGTCTGGTGGGTGGCTGGGGTGGAAGTTACCCTGGACGACCCACTGACGCTCTGCACAGATAAGAGAACTTCGGTTGGGTAAAATGGGGTGGGAGAGACATTTTAGGCCTTTGCTTCCAGTCCAGCGACCCCAGGCTCAGCGCATCTGCTTGAAGCCTAGAAAGCTAGCTGGGTTACCTAGGGAGTTTAACATTTCTGGGCCTAGATACACCTCCCTGTAAAATGGGATAAATAGTGTGTCTATCTTTAGAAAACCTAGGGCGGGTTCAGTGGAGGGAGGAGGCAGGTTTTGTGCCTCTGGAAAACTTTGGACCCTACCTAGAGGCCAGGTGAGGTCAGCTCTGCTCCACTGGCTGGGCCAGACAGTCCAGATTCTCCTCGGCCATTTTTGGAGCCTCCAACTTGATGCGCTTGGGTATTCCCTCAAGGGTCCATGTCTGGGTCATTGCGAAGCACCCAAATTTCTTGCTGTATGACTGTGGAGGTCATTCCCGACACAAGGAGGGTTCAGGACCATCTCCATAGAGCCAATGGAGTCAACACCGAACTTTTCTGTACCTCCCTCCTCCACAGGTAAAGGCAATTACTGGACGCTGGACCCAAACTGTGAGAAGATGTTCGACAATGGAAACTTCAGAAGGAAGAGGAGGCGGAGAGGAGAGACCAGTGTGGCCACTACCCCTGGAGCCAGCAACCCAGAGAGAGCCACACTGGACCCCCACGGCTCACCTTCCCAAGACCCACAGAACTCGCATTCCTCCTCAGTGCCGGAGGTCCCCTGCCTCTCAGAGTTCTCCACCACAGTGGGCGCCCTGGCAGGTGGCCTAAGCACCCTCCCCGAGGGCCTGGTCCGTGACTTCCCTTTCCGAAGGCCACCGAGTGCAGCTTCCCACAGTTCCCAGATCCCTAATACTGCACAGGGCTTTGCCCCTGGCCATCAGACAATGGCTGCTGGCTTTAGGGTGGGTCATCTCATCTACAGCCGGGAAGGGACTGAAGTTTGAAGGAAGGCTGGAGACTGGCTAGGTGCTCATTTCTAACATAGAACTCGGGACCTGAATCAATCCCTCCTGGGGGCACCACGGGTGCCGGGTGCCACAGAGCTCCTGAGTGGAGCAGAGCTGAGGCGGAGCAGCTTGCAGTGAACCCCTCACCCAAGGGACTAGCCACTCTTGGGCCTATAGATCCAGCCTTGGTCTCTATAACAGAGCTCCAGAGAGAGGTCTTAAAGCCTTAAAAGGATGGCAGGTCTGCCCCAGTCTTTCCTAAAGAAGCCTGGGCGTCTCCAGTCTCCAGAGGAGGGGGAAAAATCTATGATGCAAGAGAATCCAGAGGGCAGCCTGTGACAGGCTTCCACATCTGGCCCACCTGTTTAGTGCAGCTGGAGAATGGAGTATGGGTGCAGGGCGCAGAGATGGGGACAGGTAGCTGCCTTCCACCAGCAAGAGACTGCACGTTGAGGGGAATCAGAACTCTTGGGCTTAGGATAGATAGAAAAAAAGGACTTTCCAAATTTGGGAGCTTGGGAAGAGCTGTTTCAGCAAGAAAGAATCCCTGGGGATACCGGCTTCCTCCCCTGTCACTCTGCTCCTGGCCTTATTAGTGCCTCTGTTATAGAACCTCACTGTCCCCAGACCACACGAACCGTGCCTGGTACCTAGGAGTCCTTGAACAGTTTGGGTTTGCCTCACTACTGCAGATGCTCACTAGAGCTCACCAGAGGCAGGTGAGTGGCCACACCTGCTTTGGTTTCCCTCTGCTCTTGCCCTCTCCCCTCCTGGGGTTGCTACCTGCAAGCAGAATGCTGAGAGAGAGGTCTCAACTAGCTGTCATGAGTCTTTGTATCATCTGGCATTCTCTGGGGACATAGACACTGGAGGCAGAGGATACACACACACTCACACACACACACATACACACACACACACTCACACACACACACATACACACCACCCCAAGACGTTAGGAGAGGTACTTTTCCTGGAGGACAGCAAGAGAGAAAACTCTTAAGCCTCACCTGTACCAACATGGCTGGTTTGCCTTGGTTCATCTCAAATCTGCCTCCTGGGCCAAGGCTGCCACTGTTCTACATATGAGAGCAGTGAGCCTTGTGGGGAGGGAATGGGGAGCAGGAGCACTGGATCTTGGTTGCTGGGTGCTCTTCCAACCCACGTGCTCTGTGGTATCAGTTGCTGCCATGAAGAGGTGATCTGTGTGCAAGTTGAGTGCTTAACCAAGGGTAGAATAAACCCACATTCTCTATCCAAATGTAATGCAATTTTTAAAATTCAGGGAAAATAAATAATTTAGAATATTAATAAAAGGATCATGGGTCTTTGGACATATTTAATAGAACAACATGCTAAAACGGAGTCTGTGTTATTCAGTACGAGAACCCCAACCAACCAATCCATCACCAGCACCCCACTTTACACTATGTTTTCAAGAAAAGTGGAAAGAAAAAATTTTAACTAGCTGTGACAAGAAGAAATGCAGTGCAACTTGACAATCAGCACAGTTCCCACACAATTGTATGCCATGCATATGCTGCCGACTGACATGGCTGTGTGAGCAGCTGCCAGTCTTGGGAAGCTGTATTTATTTTTTGCTTCAGATGATGGATTTTCTATTAAAATTGAGAAAGGAAAAACTTTTTTCAGTGCTTTGTTTGCCTAAAAGTCAGTTTTAGGTGTTTAAAGATGGTTTGGCCATGCAAAGCTATATAGGCACTAGTAAGTAATCGTATATAAAACAGATGAGCTTTCTGTGAGGAAAACATAATTTAAAATGTTTCAGAAGGATGTAGTTGCAATGCATGTAATACCAGCATTTAGGAGGCAGAGACAGAAAATCAAATTTCAAGTCCATCCTTAGCTACTTAGTGAGTCTGAGATAAACCTGGGCTACATCAGACTGTCACAAAAGTCTCTCTCTCTCCCTCTCTCTCTCTCTCTCTCTCTCTCTCTCTCTCTCTCTCTCTCTCTCTCTCTCTCTCTCTTTCCACATACACACACACACAGACACACACACACGCAGAGAGAGAGAGAGAGACTCATGTAGGACGTTTGGAAAGTGATAATGTCAAAAACCAAACAAAATTTCCTCTTTCCAAGACAATTCACGTGTCTGGGTGGATATTTGGAGGGGGAGGGCTACCAAAATGCAGTTGACAGGTGTGGGCACAGCCAGCTTTAGAGACATCACAAAGAGTGCTTTGTGATGGGAAGACTCTGCTAGAGGTAAAACAAGTAACCAAACAAAGCAGACTGGGTGAATTTTACCTTCTCTCTAAAGCCACACATGGAGAGACCAGGGTGTCTCTGGCAAGGTGAGGAGATACTGCTAAGGACTCCATCATGGCACTTAGGTCCCGGTTTCCCCCAATTCCATCTTCTCGTTGCCTTTGAAATTGTGAAGCTTACAGAAAATGCTAAATTATTAAGGTAAATGTGAACCTACAGCACAAGAGGCCATGAGAACTCAATGGTGTCCCTGCTGGACACTCAGCTCCTCATCTGAGTGGGCAACTTAGTGGAGCTGAGGTATTTCAGATATAGAAACAAGTTCCAAACTTCAGAGGCAAACACTGATTCAAAATGTACACACATTGGGTAATTCAGAATTCCTACCATTGTCAATTAAGTCATAATAATTTGTGGGTTATAAAACCCAAAGAACATACTAATAGCATGAGTCACAATATCCCTGCATATGGATTGGTCACTGAGTGGGGAGTAACCCCTCGATAGAAAGGATGTTCTCAATGAAGACCTTGATGTTGCTTCAGCAAGTTTGTGTAAGTATAGAAGTATTTGGAAGGTGAACCCTGGACTTCAAGGCGTGAGCTCTGATTTCACGTGTTGGTTAAACATCAAGTGTGTTTGTAGTGATCATAATCTTTTGTCTTGGGTCTTTCTTCCTTTCTTTTTTGAAACAAGATCTTTGTGAGTATCCCAGACTTCCCTGGAATTTGCAATCCACTTGCCTGAATGTTGGAATTACAGACATGCATCACCTTGCACAATTCTTCCAACCTTTTGTTTCTCCTGCAGTTGGTGCCATCTGTCACTCACGGACTCAGCAACACGGTTGTTAGCAGAATTCTTCAACAAAACAGGGTCAGGAGTTCCCCCCCCCCAAGTAGAAAACGTGAATCAAAGAACTAGGTAGTGGGAAGAGACTCTTTATTTTTTATTTTATTTTATTTATTTATTTTGAGAGCTACAAAGGACTCTTGGCACAGAAACCATGCACCTGTATGTACACACTACACACATATACACACACACCACAGAGCACTGCCCTAGCCAGAATCCTCAAGGGAAAATTCAGACATTACAGCAACTATGATGATGATGGTGATGAAGGCATGCTGTCATCAAATACTACTCTGAGAAAGGTCGTGCTTGTGTTCAGGACTGGTCCAGGTGGGTGAACATTGCAGAAACATTATAGAATATAATAGAAGTTGAGCCTCATAAAATGTGATTCAGTCAATAAATCTTTTTGGAGGACCAATTATGAATCCATCTTTGTCAATCTAGCAGAAAATGGTGTGTGTTTGGTTGTTGCCTACAACATGTCCTCATGGTTAGGACAAAAGGAAAGAGCAGCCACAGGAAGACTGAGTGGAGGCTATTTGACTGCTTTAAATACACAAGCCCACATACCATACTGCCACATTGCACCTGTTAAATTGACCTGGGTATGTTCCACACCCCACTTGCTCTCCCTAACCTCAGTGTGGTTTAGGCACTTGTGCACCCTGCCTGGAGAGGGTCTGGATTGCTCCCCTCTTCACAGAAGCATGTGTTAAATTTAACCTAAGGCCTGTCTTCTTATCTGGAGACCTGTCATCTTGTGAGGACTGGAGCTGAGCTTTTTAAGGCTTCTGGGTAAGACTCCATTGGGGCCTCCATGAGCTGAACCACTGAGAACCCTGTGAGTCCTGACACGCTATGCAGCATCTTTCAGGGCTAAGCCCCCTGCCTTGTAGGAGGCTGCTTTCACTGGCCTGCTTTATTAGTACTGAACACAGACAACTGGAAGTATCTTTGCCCTTTCTCTCAAGGAATGCTACCCTAAATCAGGCCTTCACACACAGAGACTTGTATCCTGCCTCAGTACTGAACAGATGAAGTCTATGCATTTGCTCTCAAGAGTTGAGAGTCCCCATTCATCTATTAGACACACTGATATCATGGTCCTGGTGTGTAAAGTACATTGTTTCTTTACATTCTCACATCTCAGCTAGGCAAAAATGTTTGTTCCCATTATACTGATGCAGCAACTTGACGTGATGTGACTTGTTTCTTGGGGTCACAGCTAATGCTAAGCTAAGTCAGAAGGAACCTCGCTTCTCTACACCCAAACTCCCTGTCTCTATTTTATTCATTCCTTCTCCAGAGTCTCCCCCAAGTCCATGTCAGTAATATCTCGAGTTCTCAGACAGCTTTGGCAGTTGGTAACTGTTGAAAGAATGGTTGAATAAACAAATGATGAGCACCCTGTATCCTATACTTTCCATACACTCTTGCATTCCAAACTCAGCCCTCCCAGTATTCTGTGACTGTTTTGAGCCCCCTCACAGAGGACTGTCCTTCTACTGGACTTCAGTGACACAAATGTGAGCAAGACACAGCCTCAGAAACCCCTGAAGCTGAAGTTTGGGTGCCAGGCTAGGACATAGATCTTGGATGGGATATAGATGTGGGGCATATGAAGATCAAAGCTGAAGTTGACAACAAGGTCAGTATGGTCTGGTCAGCTTTGAGGCACTCTATAGCAGACATAAAAGCAGCCATCCATAAGGGTGTCTGCTCTGTTGCAGAGTACTCAGGCTTTCACCTCCGTGGCCCCACCTTGGTGAGTGGCTAGATGTGCATGCTTCCCCTTGAATCATTTTCCATCCCGCTTCCTCCTCATCATGCTTCTGACCCCACTCTTCTCACTAAGAAAACAGGACAAGCCTTAGCTTCCAAGCAGGCAGCAAGGACTTGAAGATACTACTGGATCCCACTGCTGAGCTGGGCTTGACTCCAATACAGGACGAGAGACAAATGGAATGCACGTGGGAAAAGTCAGCCTCATACCCTCTGGAAGTGCTGGCCTCATATCTGTCCCCAAGCCTTTAATGGTTCCCGGATCCATCACCCACACCCAGGCCCTCACTCCTGCATGCACCAGTGACTGGGAGCTGCCCGAGGCACATATTAGTGTCAACACCTGAGCCAAGCATCCTGGACCTTTGAAACTCACCTGCCCAGGCTGTCCACTTTACTGCAAGGAGCCTACGGGCAGGTCATAGGGGAAGATGGACTCAGGAGTCAGTAGGGTGAACACTTTAATGAGAGGTTTTAGTTTCAGGAGTCTTGAAAAATCACACACTAGGCTGCTTTACTCTTTTGTACACATTGTTTTATCTGATTTCTTAATATTTACTTTTGGGATGAAGAGAATGCGTGTTGCACTGGAGGAATTAAAAGCTATTTGGCCTGTTGTTTTAACAACGTAACACACACGCATGCATGCACGCATGTGCATACCTCAAAAGAAAGAAACTTTTAAATGATTGTTTACATAATTTTCTAGAAATAAGTTTGGCTTCTCTTTTTGCCATTTTGCTTTATTTTTTTTTCCCTCAAGTACCCTGGCTAATATGTTTAGCACATGAGCAAATGCAAGCATCATGGGAAAGAACTTGTACCAATGTTACATTTTCCTAACAAAATGGGCTTTCTCTTCCTTGCAGGAGCATTCCATTGTTGGGTTTGAAGTGTGTGAGTCTGTTAGCTCACACAGCATTATGTGTGCCTTCATCTCAGGAAGAAAATGAAAATGAGATTTATAGCAGGAACGAGCTGTAGATTGTCAGATAAAAAGTAGTATGGGTATTTCCACGTTCCTACCTGTTGAGAGGAAGCCCACTACTGAGTTCCGATTTCACAACGGTGGCTCATCTATACAGCAAACTCAACGCCTCTTTGACAGCCTAATGGGAGTCCACAGTGGAAGTGGCTTTTTGCATACCTGAGGTCAAAATGATGAATCCTTGCTGAGTTGTCCCAACCTGTTCGCCACCCACCAGGCCAGTCATGACACTGTGGCCTTTAAGAAGGAAGGTGTTCAGTGCAAAGCCAAGTGAGTCCCATGCTTTGTAGATGTTCTTGTGAAAAGGACCGAGTGGAATCCTGCCAAGCCTTTCTGCCTGCTCAGAGGCACAGTTTAGAACTGGGGTCTTGTATGCAGACACACAGATCATGCCATTGCGAAGCACTAGCCAGGACTGTGCAAAGTCAGAGTGATAGCAAACTCCATGCTGTGTGCACTAAGAGCAGTAGCTTCATGATAGCTGTGCATGATAATAATGAATGAGTGCTACCAGCTCAGCCTTAGAGATGACAAGGTCACAGAAATTCAGTGACTTGCCTGAGGACAGGGGCACCAAATTTTTGTAAACAATTTACGTTTTATTTTATGTGCATTGGCTGCATATCTGTCTGTGTGAGGATGCCAGATCCCCCTGGAACTTGAGTTAGAGACAGCTGCAAGCTGCCATGTGGGTGCTGGGGATTGAACCCAGACAGTGCTCTTAACCCCTGCACCATCTCTATAACCCCCAGGGATACCAAAATTTAAAACTACTTTTGTCTTGTCCCAAGTCCATTGCCCCTGTCCATTGTCTGCTTTACCTTTCTCTATCATAACTGAACTACTGGGGAGAAACTGTTTGCTTGGACCTATTAAAACTCTACTGAAGAGAACTTAGTCTTTTGTTCTGACTCTTACAAAGACCAGAAATAAGGTGAAAATATCGGTGTGTTATACCTGAGTCAACATACAACAATAGTAAGTTTGAACTGAGATATAAATATGATTAAATTTGAGTTTTTAATCATATAACTTTAATTTGAGGCTGGAGAGATGGCTCAGCAGCTAAGCGTACTTGTTACTCTTGCTGAGCACCTCAGTTCGTTTCCCAGTATCAGAAGAAGCCAATGTCAATGCTCTCTTCTGACTTCCAAGCATGCCAGACACACAAGGGGTTCATACAGACATACAGACATACATATGTATATATATATATATATACATATTTATATGCAAAATACTTATACACATAAGATAAATAAATCCTTTAAAAATCAAGTCCAATTTAGTAAGCAGAATTTTAGAATTTAAACAAGACCATTACATGAATATAGTCTGTCATTTCCAAACAGAACTGAGGAAATCAAAAACAAAACAAAATGCCTCTGGAGGTAATCTGAGATGATTTCTATAGCTTACCACTGGCCTATATACTAACGATTGTTTTCACGTTGCTTAACAGCTGGGGAAACCCAAATGAAGATGAAATTAAAATTTCAGAACCCATAAATGTGGTTTTACTGAGAGTCAGCTTGCTCGATTGTTGAGCTATGATTGCTTCTACACTCAATGGACAGAGTTAAGAAGCTGGACCAAACCAGTGTTGCTTTTCTGTGGCTACACACGGCAAACTGTGAAGGGAGTAGGACTTGGTCACCTACATTTCAGCATCAGCTGGGACACATGCATAGATGCATCATATCTGTTTTTATTTAACCCAAATAAGTCCCACATGTCAAAGAGAAGAAAAAATAAACTTCAAATGTTTTTATTCTCAGAACTTTTTCATTGTGTATATTAACTGTAGAAAATACTGAGTTTCATTATTATACATTCAGGTATGGATATAAAGTACTTTTTCTCCCTATATTCAGCCCATTGCTCTCTCTCTCTCTCTCTCTCTCTCTCTCTCTCTCTCTCTCTCTCTCTCTCTCTCTCTCTCTCTCTCTCTCTCTCTCTCTCTCTCCTCTGCGTGTTTTAAGACACAGGAGCTTATGCATCCAGGGAACCATGATGGTGAAAAGATGCTCAGCACAAAAGAGTGTCTTCAAAGAGCACGGAACTGAAAACAAAGCTGCTGTCCAAATTGTTTCCAAGTGGCTTCCTTGCTAGCCAGGACCATTGACTAATTAAGTCAAGTATGACTGTGGGAATCAAAGACTTGTGCCCAGAAAGGGCCCAGAGAAAACAACTTTCTTTAAGATGACAAACTTCTTGTCCTCAGTTTTATTCTTATAACTACATATGATTAGTTATTATTCCCTCTTTAAACAGACTCTCATTATGTAGTCCAGGCTGGCCTTGAACTTTTGGCATGCCCCGTACCTCAGACTTTCAAGTGCTGAGATTACAAGTGTGTACCACCATGCCAAGTTATTTCACGTTACAATTTTAACACCTTCAACAACAAAAACAAGTAAGGAAAAATCTGGTGAGGAAATTTATCTCTGTTGCCCAATGGTTATCACAAGACACCACCGCTGCCTTTGTGCTTTGGCTCTCAAAGCCTTACGTGTTTACCAGACGTTACCAAATGTTATCAGAATAAAACTGTCCATCTCTGACTACCTGGTTATTGAAAAGGAGAGAGATGAAGGGTGTTTGTGAGTAACTACAGAAAAAGATGGAGAAAGAAGCCCAAATGCACAACAGTAATGATAACAAATGTGAATGGATACACTGTCTTAAAAGCCAGAGAATCGGATTTATGTATTTTTCATCTTGTAAGCTGCCAACAAGAAATGTGCATGGAATAAAACCCCAAAGGAAATTGAAAGGCACAGAAAAAGACCTAGCAGGCACATTTCAACCATTTGGAAAGCTATAGCAATATTAACTTGAAAATAGAACTGAATGTAGACACATTAATGTAGTAAAGAAAGATACCAACAATGATAAAATGCAGTTGACTATCAAGAAGACACAACAGTTCCTAAGGAATGAAAAAAGCTTAAAGAAGTAAATGAAATTAGTTACTCTATGGGGCAGGCAATTTGAACTCAGTTTTATCTATCTAGTAAATCAAACACATGAAAGAAGAGAGATTGATAAGGTATATTTTGTAAAAAGAAAGTGAATTCTTAATTCTATGTATGAGATTTTGGGGGGGGGAGGAGAGGTTGGGTTTTTTTCCCCTCCAGAATATACATGTTTAAAGCACATGAATCATGCATGCAATGCCCATAAAGGACAGTTCTCCTGAAATGGGAACTCTAGACAGTCGTGAGCCTCCATGGAGGTGCTAGGAAACGATGTCAGTTCCTCTGTAAAAGTAGCCAGTACTCTTAACCTCTGAGCAGCCTCTCTAGCTCCATAAGACTGCAGACCAAATAGAAGCTGGGTATGGAGGAGGCACACACTTTTAATCCCTACACTGGGGAGGCTGAAATAGGAGGAACCTGACTTTGAGGCCAACCTAGACTATATAAAAACTCTATCTCGAAGCAAGCAAAGCAGGAAAGAGAGCAAGGAAAGGGAGGGAGGAAAGGAAAAATAGCTTTAAAGAAGGAAGAAAAATCATAGGAAGAAACTAATAAAACAGAGATTAATAGAGATGATCCATAAAGCCAAGTTCTGGCTTTGAAAAATGAAGAGGACAGGAGGACCAGCAGCACAGATGGGAATGGCAAAAGACATCAGCAGATGTTAAGAGGAATGATGGGTGCCCTCAGCCACTCCTCTGTGATACCTTCTCTTTATCCACTCATTTCTCAATGAACACCTAGGGAGAACAAGGCAGTTTTAACAGATGGGAAGTGAGGTGTGTTAGAGAATGGAGGAGAATGAGAAGGAAGAGAAAGTCAAAGTCAATTTTCACTTTTGCCTGGTATCTTGTAGGATCATGCTGAGATGCAGGGACAAAGTGACAACAGGAGGCAAAGTAAAAGGCAGACTGAAGACAAGAGAGGACATGAAGAAAGTCCTCAAGAGAACAGCAGTGTGTTCAGTGCAGGGCAAAGGTATTGGCTTGGAAGAGAAGGTCACCCCCTCCTTTCGGACTAGAGGGAAGAGGCTAAACATGGCTGTGGTTGTCCCCTTAAGAGAGAGGGGAGGGATATGGAGAGAGAGGGCAGCCTTGTCTTGTTCCTGATTTTAGAGGAATCGCCTTAAGCTTCTCTCCATTCAGTTTGATGTTTGCTGTTGGTTTACTGTGTATTGCTTTTATTATGTTTAGGTATGTTCCTGCAGTTCCTGATCTCCCTAAGACCTTTATCAGGAAAGTGTGTTGAATTTTGTCAAATGCTTTTTCAGCATCTAGTGAGATGATCACATGGTTTTTCTTTTTTAGTTTGTTTATATGGTGGATCACATTGATAGATTTTTGTATGTTGAACCATCCCTGCAACCCAGGGATGAAGCCTACTTGGTCATGGTGGGTAATTTCTCTGATGTGTTCTTGGATTCAATTTGCCATAATTTTATTGAGTATTTTTGCATCAATGCTCATGAGGGATATTGGTCTGTAGTTCTCTTCCTTAGTTGTGTCTTTGTGTGGCTTAGGTACCAAGGCACTGCCCTCCCTGTGGAGTGGGATGGGGGAGTGGGATGGGAGGGTGGTCAGGGGGCATGGGAGGAAGGGAGAGAGGGAGGGAGGGAGGGAGGAAGAGGGAACTGCGATCGATATGTAAAATAAGAAAAATAAATAAAACATAAGAGAAAGGGGGGAGGAGGAATCTTCACACCAATCTCTGCTTTCTTTAAGAAGCAGAAGGTGAGCCTAGGGCTAGGGAGATTGCTTAGTGAGCAAGAGAATTTACAAGACCTGAGTTCAAATTCTCAGCACACACACGGAGACAGGCATAACCATGAGTGCCCATCACCTGAACATTGTGAGGCAAGACAGATAGATCTCAGGAGTTTGCTGGCCAACCAGCCTAGCCAAAACAGTGGGCTCTAGGTTCATGGGAAGACCTTGTCTCAAAGAATAATGTGAAACGTGATGTAGGGGGACACATATGCACATACACCATATTAGTTAAAAATAACTAATCAGTAAATTAATTTTTAAAAGTTATCTTTTGTAAAGTAGGAGTTAGTAAGGAGGGGTAATGAAATAGCAAGAAACGTCTCAAGAATGGTACATGTAGGGGTGGAGGGATGGCTCCATCATTAAAGGCTAGGCTCACAACCAAAAATATAAGAAGGGTACATATGAGTGGCAGATAGCAAATGAGGAACTGAATGTTCCCAAAAGGATTAGGGCTACTATTTATTGGGCACAAAGACAGGTTCCTTATTTTGGTTGAAATCCCATATCAAGCCATGGAAAAGAAGCATTGAAGCCTGGCCTAAAGTCTAAAGCCTGTGTTCCCAAATAGAAGTTATAACAGACATTGTAGAGGTTTAGAGCAACTTAAAATCTCCAGCATCTTAGAGCTAGAAAGATGTTTTGAGACGTGACTTCATTCAAATGCAGTGTGCACTTATGTGCCCACTTTTATTCCTGTGCAGACATGAACAATCAATTACCAAACTGTTATCTACTCTATCTTCATTCAACTTCAGAACCTTTCTCATTATTAACTTTAAAGGAGCTATCACATTGTTATCAGAGTTGTATGATTGAATTTGTTGTCAGCCAGGACAGTGTAGTTGAAAACTGAAAGAAGTCAGGTTGAACCACCAGGTTTGGCCAAAGACTCGCAGAGACTCCAGATCTCTGTACTCAGCCCTTCATTTGCCACACTCATGTGGAACAGGAAGCAGCTACTTCTGTGTTTTGATCATTGAGAAACAGTGACAGAGCCCATGCTTTTGAGTATTATGGTTCTTGCATTTTTGCAAAGCAAAGAGGTATTTTAAAATCTTGTGAAATGGGATGGAGCAGATAGGTAGGAGCCCTATCTGCTCTTTCAGAGCACCTCAGGTAAGTTCTCAGAACCTATATCAGGTGGTGCACAATAGCCTGTAACCTCAACTCCTGAGGATCCAATACTCTTCTAGCTTCCACAGGTACCTGCGTACATATGAGTATCACACACACACACACACACACACACACACACACACACACACACACACATGTCTTTATTTTTAAAAAGATAAAAGTAAACTTTCCAAAGAGAAATGCTATTTTTTTCAAGTCAAGATTGGTTTTACATGGTTTCCTAGTCCTGAATCTTAGTCCCTGGGTCATGTGTTTGCCTCTGAAATTTTATAAACTATGTGGCTTTTCTTTCAGGTTCATTTACTAATAGTTGGCATTTATCTACTTATCTACTTATATATATTTATATATATATATATTTGTATTTATATCTATTTATATATTTATTATATTTGCATCTTAAATACATACCATTCTCCAAACAATGCTGCAGATAGGGTGATATGAAATTCTCTTTTGAAGATGGAGAAACTGAGTCAGAAGGATTGCAGGGAAGTCACACAGTTGGAAGGTAGCAGAACCAGGTCTCAAGTGCAGCCATCTAATGCAGGGCTGTGACCTTCACTCCATGCAGCCTTCCCTCTTCCTCTATCGGAATCCATAAACCACTGTCAACAACGTCTTCTCTTTTAAAGAACACCTGGAAAGGAAAAATAGAATTCCCAGGCCAATTGAAATCTTGGCTGGCACTGAACGATGTAGACTTGCACTGACTTTTGTCTTCACCTTGGCCTGGAGGCTGCCAGGCTGATTCCTAGGCTTGCCCTGCCCCCAACCAGTGCTAGAATCGGCCCGGATAGAAAACTCTCAGCACATCCTCATGGGCAATGCACAAAGTCAACAGCCAAATGTTTTATTAACTAGTAACTCTGGAAAAATAAACACGAATCTTTAAACATTTGCCTTGTGTTGTATATTTGTTTCTTTAGTGAATTATATGGTGTTCTAGTCTGCTTTCTGTTGCTGTGGTAAACATCATGATCAAAAGCAACTTGAGCAGAAAGAGGGTCCATTTCAGCTTACAGTTGTAGTCTATCAGGAAGCTGAGTCAGGGCAGGAACTCAAGGCATGAACCTGGAGGTAAGAGCTGATGCAGAGGCCATGGAGGAACACTGCATACTGGCTCATTCTCTGCTGCTTGCTTAGTTTGCTTTCTTATGCAGCCCAGAATCACTAGCACAGGGGTGACACTGCCAACAATGGCAGGACCCTCACACATCAATCACTAATTAAGAAAATGCCCCATAGACTAGCCAATCTAATGGAAGCATTTTCTCAATTGAGGTTCCCTCTTCACAGATGACCCTAGCTTGTTTCAAGCTGACAAAAACCTGACCAGCATGTATGTAAACATAAAGATCCAGCATAGAGAAATTCGTGTATTCATTAAGGAAGAGAAGGGAAGGATAAACATTTGATTACCGTGTTTTAAGATGGAATCTGACACACATTATAGCACCATGGACAGCAACTCATGGTTCATTAAACTGGAGTTACATTCTCATAAAGAGTTGACAAGTGGAAGAAAACAAGGAGATTCATAACTTCTTAACTAAAGTGGTGCTGTATTTGGGGCCCTTCAATACAACAACAGACTTATGTGCATGTCTATGCACTTACTCTTTTAACAAACACTGATTTATTTGGAGACCAAAACAAAGCTTTCAGGTTGAGTCAGGGAGTTTCAGCAGTTGATGAGGGAAATCCAATGGGAAAAGAGGGCAATCTCTATCTTCATCTTAGGTGGTAGCATGCCACCTTATGGGGATTTTGGCTGAGGAGGCTCTGCTCATGAGTCCTGGAAGGCAAAGCAGACATCACCCAAGTGGATTGAGTGGAAGATACTTTGGGTAGCTGCAACTGGTTGAGCCAAGATTTAGTTGCATGAAGGGGGAGCCGTTTAGATTCAGCCTGTCTGAGGAGACGTGTGGACATGTATTATTGAATGAAGTCTGTTGACTCACAGAAGGGTGGAGCTTCTTAAGGATGAAGGGTTTAATTCTGGCTCACTATTTGAGGAAACAGTCCATCATGGTGAAGAAGTCATGGCAACGGGAGCTTGAGGCAGCTGTTCACATTGCATCCACAGTCTGGAATTAGAGAGAGAGCGGGGGTGGGGGGGAGGAACATTAGTGCTCAGCTCATTTGCTCTTTTTATTCAGTTCATTATCTCAGCCAGGGAATTGTACCACCAAATGTGACAGAGGGTCTTCACACCACAATTAACCTAATCTACAAAGTCCATCACAGATGTGTCTAGAGGTTGGTTTCCTAAGTGAAATTTTAGATTCTGTCAAATCAACAATATGAACCATCACAAGGACTTTAGTCACAGTCTGTACCCACAAGTAAAGAAAACTGAATCCAAATAGTGTTAATTCCTGAAGAAGAATCCATATTAAACATCCAGGAACTTCTTGTGTGTATATATCAGTGGTCAATTACATATGTCAACTCCACTGGACTGGATTGTCCAGATATCTGGTCCTACTTTAATCTGGATATTTCTGGATGAGACTTGCCCTTGAATTGGTAACTTAAGCAGATTTCCCTTTCTCATGTGGTTGGTGAGCACCAAACTTGAAGGTCTGGATGAAACAAAAGTGCCAAACCTTCTTCAAGGAGGGAACTCCCTTATTTGACCTTCAAAACAGCTTGTTTCTGCATTGACCTTGAACTACACACTCCAGCCTTTCAGCATCTCAGGTCTCCCAGGATCTTACCAAAAATACACCACCAGCTTTCCTGACTTGGTGACATTTAAAGCTGAACTAAGACTAACCCATCAGTAATCCCTGGGGCCAGTTTGAAGCTCCCCCTGAGCATCTTGGGACTGGTGAGTTTCTGTAACCATGTGAGCCAATTCCTTATAGTAAATCTATCTGTCTATCATCTATCCACCCACCCACCCATCCATCCATCCAATACACACCTGCACACCCATATACTATAGTTCTGTGTTTTTCTGAAGAATCTTCACTAATTTGCTTAAGGGACTAGAGTTTTAGCCTGTGTGGTAGTTACTTGTGGTCCCTTTGTGGCCTGATAAGAGGCACTTCCAGTTCCTCTTTAAAAATACTCCCTGCCTGCTCTTAGCTGAAGTTTCAAATGTGCTACTCAATCCTCCTCACTCTACTGGCCATATGGTCATAGAGCTCAACTTTCTACAAGTAGTTTTGTCTTCTTTGTTTTGAAATATCTTCTTTGATTTCCAAAATAATATCCCATTATATCAGTCACCCACTGGAAAGTGCATTTACATGTTTGCAATGGTCTCTGCAAAGTGGAATCAGGTTCAAGATTCTTGAGTACAAGATATGATAAGCAAGCCTGTGGTCCCTGGGCTACACAGGAGACAGTGAAGAATCCCAAAGTCACAAGGAGGCAATGTCCTCACACTTTGTTCTTATGTCCTGACTGGCCAACTCCACCAGAATCCCTCTGAGGATTTTCCCCTCAGGGAGACTCAAACTTGCATATTGCTGTTGCTCCCTTCTTAACAAGTGCTCCTGCCTCCAGCATAATGGCCCCATTCTGGGTACTGAGATGCTTATGTATCTGAGTTCACAATAGTCACATCTTCTTGTGTGAAGAACTTGAGCTTGTATCTGCAACCCATCCTACAGTATCATGCCTGCAACCCCAGCCTATAGCATCATCCCTGCAACCCTGACCTACAGCACCATCCCTGCAACTCCATCCTACAGCTTCATCCCTACAGCCCCAGCCTAAAGCATCATCCCTAAAACCCTAGTGTATAGTTCTATTCCTGCAACACCAGCCTACAGCACCATCCATACAACCTCAACCTACAACACCATCCATGCAACCTCAGCCTACAACACCATCCCTGCAAACCGAGCATACAGTGTCATCCCAGAAGTCCAGAAGATCTTCCCTAGGGTTTGTTCTGAACAAAAATTTCCCACCTTCCCTTTCCTGATGTGCTGCTGTGTGGTCATGCCTTCCATCACCTTGTACATCCCAATAAGTGATCATCAACTCTATGCCAGGCCAATGCTAGAGAAGTCTGTGTCCAGTGACACAAAGCCTTCTTGGAGAAGACTGTTCAACTGCTGTCTGTGGAGAGATGGGAGGATTAATGTGTGTGGTGTATGAGTATGTATGGATGTGGGTACACATGCCTGTTGTCTAAGTTGGGGTTACTATTGCTGTGATGAAACATCGTGATCAAAGAAACTTGAGGAGAAAAGGGTTTATTCAGCTTATTTTCATATTATTGTTCATTACCAAATGAAGTCAAGATAGGCACTCAATCACAGCAGGGATCTAGAGGCAGGAGCTGATGCAGAATTCATGGAGGAGTACTGCTTACTGGCTTGCTCCCCGTCGCTTGCCCACCCTACTTTCTTATAGAACCCAGGACCACTAGCTCAGAGATGGCACCACTCACAATGCTTTAGGCCCTCCCCCATCAATCACTAATTAATAAAATGCCCTACAGGCTTGCCTACAGCCTAATTTTATAGAGGTATTTTCTTAATTGAGGGTCCCTCTTCTCAGATAATTATAGCTTGTTTCTTGTTGACATAAAACCAGCCAGTACACCTGTGTAACCTGTGCAGAAGCCAGAGGAGGCCCACTCTCCGTGTTATTACCTTGAGACACAGTCTCTCAGGGAACTTTGACTAGGCTGGTGGCCAGCAAGCTCCAGCCATCCTCCTGTCTTCACAACCTACTGCACTTAGGTTACAGGAGCATGTGTGGCCACCTCAGACTTTCTATGGATGTGCTGAGGATCTGATCACAGGGTCTCATGTTTCTACAGCAGGCACACTTACTCATCTCACTAGCCTCTAGCTGCTATCTCCAGTGCCACATGGACCTGGTCAGTTTTTAACAGCTGAGTCTATTTTGTCCATGGAATGGATGCCCCCATTTCAAATGAATGATGAGCTAACATTAGATAGCAGAGAGGTCCTGCTCTACTTCTTGTAAGTGTTGAGGCTGCTAGTGGCCTTGGATGGTCCAAGCATCTGAGGTGCTGACCCTGGCATCTGAAGTGCTAAATGCCAATAGGCATATTGGAAGCTATAGCACAGCCTTGCAGCTGGCATTGGTCAGACAGATTCCTTCCTTATATGCACCTCACTGGCTTCCAGCGCTTAAATAACAACCATAATATGAAACTTAAAGCATCTTCAGGTTTACAGTGGAAAGTCTGATAAGCTTACCAATGTGGTTAAGTTTTATTGTCTTCATAAAACTGGGAGGAATAAAAATGTAATAAAAATGAAAATATTAAAAATAACATTTCCTTGACACCATTCCTCTGAAAGGTAGCTTTGGCATTTACTTACAAGTTGGTTGATAAACAGTGAAAATAAAAAAGTCTGTCACTATCAAAATTTCTTTTAATCTGAATTTATGTGGAAGACTCAAGGTAGCTCTCTACAGTGGTGTTGGCTGAAAACTAATAGTCTAACTATCTTTCATGTCCAAAAAGTAGCTATATGCCCCTACAGGGCCCGTCAGACTTTGATAATGTGCTAGGGATGGAACTGAACTAATGCGGACTCAAATGAGCTAAGATTAAAGTTTACTTCTCTCTAGTCCCACTCTCGGTCGTCAAAAAGGCCACCCCAATGCCCATGACTAGGTAGGTCATAGTCCTAGGCAGGGACATGCAGCTATTGTTTTATTAAGTGGACACAACAAATGCCTTCTAAATATTAGTGTTTATGCACATGTTGGAGCTGCTTTAGGTGCTGGTCTGAGAAACTCCCATTTGCAGTAGGCGATGAGTAATACAGACACATTATCTGGTAAAAGTGCTGAGAGTAAACGCCCATTGAATGCTCAATCTTAAATGGAGCATTTGTATCAAATCCCTCACCCCACATCAAGGTTCAGAGGCTATTGCAGGAAAGGGAGCAGAAAGAATGTAAGCTCAGAGGATGGGGAGGACAAATGTGATGAAAGACTGGGTCCTAGACATGATGCGCCCATTTCACGGCTGAACTGGAAACAAAAAGCAGCTGTGGTTGTCTATACCAGACCTGCACAAGATGGAGCCTGTTGAGACTCAATCCTGATGAGGGAGGGGCTTATGGGACTCTGTCCCTCTCTGATAAGCAACTGGAAGTCAATGATTGCTGGGGAAGGAGTAATCACTTTCTTCAGTGGTGTAGCCACTGGTAAGTTATCCATGCTCCAATAAATTGTTCCCACTCAATCGTACGTATGCCCTGATTAAACTCAGTGGTTTATAAACAGATGAACAAACAAGGAGACGTGAAAGTAGGAGAGAGTTAAGGAAGACTTGTTTAGAAAAAAAGGGGGCTGCAAGGTCTAGGAGGGAGATAAGGGGGATGGAAATGACCAAAATAAATTATGTTCATGTAAAAAGAACAGATATAATTCCAAAATAAATAAAAGTAAAATAAGGGCTGGAGAGATGGCTTACTGCTTAAGAGCACCAGTTGTTCTCCCGGAAGTCCCAGGTTCAATTCTCAGCACCCACATCAGGTGGCTCACAGCTGCCTGTAGCTTCAGAATCAGGAGAGCTGGCATCATCTTATGGTCTCTGTGGTATTTACACAAATGAGCACAGGTACACACATATACAAAAGGAAGAATAAAGCAAATCTTTAAGTAGATAAAGTGACGTAAAATCAATTTAAAGGCCACACAAGAGTTAGTTTGCAGTATCAATCTGTACCCCCTTCCTGTATCTGAAGACTTGGTAGCCAGGATCTCACTGTTTCCAGCTAGCTGTGGTTTGGGAAATAATTTTATTTCATCTTGTATTAGTCTTTTTTTTTGTCACTAAAATGATATACTTGAGGCTTGTTAGTGAACTTGTAAAGGTGGCAGATGACTTGGACTAAAAGTCCTGAAGATTCACTCAAGAGTTGGTGGTCCCATGGCTTTGGGTGTCTGGAAATAGTGACATAGCTTGGAAAGAATGTGTGGTGGAGAAAATGCTCACCTCATGATCTAGTAAGTAGAGAGGAGGGCAGGGGCTTTGCAGACTCCTCTGGTCACATGTTTCAATGACCTAAAGGCCTCCCTAGAGCACTGGTGTAGAGACCATGCCTCTAGCACATAGTCCTCCAGAGGTGTCCAGCATCCAAGCCACAACAGCTTCCTATAGAACTCAGGCTACCTTCTGTGGAATGCCAAATCACATGGAGGTGGGGAAGGCTCCAACTGTTCATGCCAATTAGTCAAGCCTTGACTATTTTGAGAAACGTTGTTTTCCCAAGAAAGGTCACAGAAAATGGAACCCCTGTTCCTCCAACCGGGATGTGAACATAGATTGGACATAGCATTGAATTTATCCTTCATCAACATTGTGACCAACCCACCTTCCATGGACCCCATGTGGCCCAGGATAGCTACAGATGCAGGCCTACTGTCTAAGTTAGGACTTCTATTGCTGTGATAAAATACCATAACCAAAAGCAACTTGAGAAGGAAAGAGTTTATTTCATTTTACATTTTATAAGTTCATCATCTAGGGAAGCCAGAACAGGATCTCAAGGCAGAAATCTGGAAGCAGCAACTGAAGCAGAGGCCATGGAGAAAGTCTGCTTACTAGCTTGTTCCCCGTCAGTTGCTCAGCCTGCTTTCTTACATAAGGACCATGCTACCAGCCCAGAGGAGGCACCGCCCACAATTGGCTCGGCCCTCCCATATAAAATATCAATCAAGAAAATGCACCACAGGCTTGTCCATAGGCCAGTCTCACAGAAACCTTTTCTCAACCGATGCCCTCTCTTTTCAAAGGACTCTAGCCTATATCTAGTTGACAAAAATAATAGCGAGCATATCAAAAACTTCCATAAAGTATTGAAGGCTCCCCCCCCAAACACCCTGCCTAAAACTAACAAGTAAAAATTGTACCTTGATTTCACAGTTCTCCAGTTAGAACTTGGTAGCCCACAAAGCTCTGTTGCAATGTTAAGAGTCTTCCTGAGGTTCTCCACCACACTGCCGACCCTGGAACTCTGGAGGGAACAGGCATGGGGATCATGGTCAGATCAAGGGGAATCATGTATGCACCTCTGCACATTCTGTGCACACGTGTGACATGCCTTTTGTCAGACCCACAACTCTGCAGGCTTTTACTCACCATGATCTAATTCTTCCAAAGTTATATACACTAGGACATACAGTTGGGAGAGGCTTTCTAATGACTTCTTACAGTTCTTCAAGTGTCATCAACAAGAAGTTTGACACCAAGTCCCTGTTGGAAGGAAAGAGCTTTGTCATTAGTTTCACTTGAGTCCCTGCTGTCAGTGGGTAATGAATGCGGGTCATTATCACAGCGGCTCCTGTCTGGCTGGCCTGTCTGCTAATGATTTGCTCTGCTTTCAGAAAGAAGGTTGGGTGGGCATAGATCAGGCAGGCTGGTATGCAGCAGGGGGGGCAGGGAGGGACTGAGATGGGACTTCTGCATGTAGAGGCCTGCCATTGCAGACACACACTGGTTGACTGGAGCCAAGTTCCTCCAGATGAGTCAGAGCTGGCTGTAATTCAGTGAGTTCTCTAGCCACAACTCACTCCTCTCCTCAGCCTGGAGTCTGTACTGTAACCAGAGAGGTTGCCCAAACAAAGGTGATATCCTTTACCTCTGGGTATCTAAAACTCACCATAACTGAAATTCTTTACCTAGAACTCTAGACTTGTCAGAGAAGGTAATGACCACCCTTTCTTTTTTGTTGTCACTGAGAAACTGTCTAAGTTCTGCTGCTGTGAAAAGACACCATGACCACAGCAACTTTTATGAAAGAAAGCATTTAATTGGGGCTTGCTTGTAGTTTCAGAAGTTTAGCTCATTTTCATGATAGGGAGCATGGCAACTGGCAACATCTGAATCTGCAGGTAGAAAGAAGAGTGAGGCACAGGATCCCAGTGACACATTTTCACCAATAAAGCTACACCTCTAACTCCTTTCAAATAGCTCCATTCCCTAGAGACATATTCAAATCTATGAGCCTATGTGGGCCATTCTTATTCAAACCACCACAGGCCTGACATAGCCCTGGCTAGCCTCAAACTCCTCTACCTCTGTCCCCAGGTGCTGAGATCACAACCTGTAGCCCGGGGAGGAAGGAAGACGCCCACCGTGGCTCCCCGATAAGACGAGTCACGTGGAAATACTTAGATAAGTAGAAATGGGTTAATAATTAAGACAGAGCTAGCCCATAAACAGTAATGGTAACTGGCCAACAGGATTGTATCAAATACAGAGTCTCTGAGTGTTACTTGGGGCTGGCGCGGCTGTGGGCCCAGACTGGCGGGCTGGCGGGCTGGCAGGCTGGCGGAAACATACTTGCTACAACAACCACATGCCACCATGCCACAGTGATCTGTCTTTTGAGTCAAGCATTGAACATGGGAAGCTGCCTTCACCCACCCATTCACAGTTCAGTCCTTCCCCATGCTAATTCCTTCCTAGTGCTGAATAGGGTTTTCTCATGTTTACTATGCATTGTCTACCCTAAACAGAACTGTCAGCTCCCTACAGACAAAACAGGCAGACTAGCTATCCTCTTCAAAGTCCCATGCATGAGGCCCATGGGCAGATTTACAGAATCCTAGGATAAGGACCTGAGTAAACATGTTATCAGACTGTGTGATACTAAAGCTGAGAGCTGTGGGTCACCCGAGAAGACACATGGCTCATACATCTGTATGAACAAGAACCTATTTCTCCACTCTAAGGCAGACAGGAAGTGAGTGTTTCATTCACCTTTGAAAAGTCCTAAGGGCCATAGAACAACCCAGGCTAACCCCAAGACCTTCCTGTTCCCCAAGCAATCTCTAGAATGAGTAAGCATTATACTGCCTCCAGGATGACTCTGTTTATCTATGCATCCTTCCTTCCACCATCTATCTGTCTTTCTGTCTACTCAACTATCCCAAACCCTGCCCCCAACTTGACAAAACTAAGTCAGTAGAGAAGTCAGAGCCTCTTTTTCCTCTCTTCATCTCTCTACCATTCCCCTCCAGAGAAGCTCCTCACTCTCAGTCCATCCTACCCACTCCTTTATCATCCCTATATAGTACAACATGGATCATGTTTAGCATACTGCAGGAATCCCCAAATGCCTTCAAAACCAAACCTCTGGCTCCTCTCATGAGCCTCTGAAAGGATAGGTTCTGCTCTCCCTCAAGTCATGCCCACAGACACTCAGGACTGACTGCTCATGTCTCTCTTGCCTCTCTCAATCTGCACATATAGTTCCCTCCTCCTGAGGCCTCCTAGACTCTACCTCTCTTCCCCCCAACTCTTATGCCTCCATCTCTTCCCACCACTGGACTTTTTCATTCAAGACCCCTTATTCTCCACAGAACAAAAATAGCTGACTCTTCCCTATCTCTGAAAGCAGGGGCCATTTGGGGATTTTCACCCCAGGGTAAATTCAGTGTGTATGTGCTTTAGTATGGCTGTTATGTTGTTATGGGGAGCCCACCAGAGAAACCACTCAGACACAGTTTATAGCCATTTGAAAGTCTTTATTCCAGCTGGCTAGGACTTTAGCCAGATCACCCAGATATTTGGGACCCAAGTATAACTCTGAGCCTATAGAGTAAGGGACTTTTTTAAAATGGCTGATTGAGTCAACTTATTAAAATAGTTGACTTAGGCACCTGCAATAGTGACTCCAACCTCCAGTCCTGGCTCAATACTGATGGAAGTCACCTGTTTAACAATCTTGGAAAGACTGTGTGAATCAATGAGTCACTCGTGGCTTCTCATTTGGAAATGATCACACATCTTGGAACCTTCACCACAAGGTGTTTTCCTTGTAGTGATTCTTAGTGTCTTAGTAGGCATGCACACCTGGCCTTTCAGATTATTTTCCTTCAGGCCTCTGATCAAATCAGCATACCCCTTCCCTTCTCCAGTGACTTTACATTGCAGCTGGAGAGTGTGATTCAAATTTGGTGACTTGCCATTTTGGGTTCCAAGGGCATCTTTCCAGTATCTGAGAAAGCCTTGGCTGCAGTGCAGCTCTCTGGCCAACTTGTTCCTCAGCAGGAGTGAGCAGCAGTGGGTCAAGACTGGAGCAGACAGAACAGAGGTCCACTGGATGACTCTGGAAAATGAGTAAGGGACTTTTAATGGCAAAAACTACATTCTGTAATCTCACTTAACAGCTGTAGGGTTCAGGGGAGGCTTTGTGCAAGCAAGCTGTTTAACAGAAGCTAAGTGGTTAGCTGGAGCAGGGAGGTCTGCACAAGCAAGCAGTTTAACAGAAGCCAAGATAAGCTAGCTGGGGTATCTTAATGTCGGGATCATAGAACAGAGTTGGGTAATTTTCTACAGGCCTTACTATCATGGAGATAAAAATCTAGTCAAAGCTAAATGTCCTCAGCATGAATGTAAGATGAAGGAACCTCTGCTTTGTCTTACCCCATCACAATGCTCCAAATCTTTGGTGGGAAACAAAACAAAACCTAAAACAAAGCAGAATTTAAGAGGGAAGGAGGGAAGTGGGGATGGGGGCTTGGAAAAACCTAAAATATCTCCTCCCAGGCTCTTTGCCAAAGATGTGTTGACTTCAGACTCAGAGACAGGCCTGGTGTCTTAGTGAGAGTTACTATTGCTGTGATGAAGTACCATGGCCAAAGCCACTTGTGGAGGGAAGGGTTTATTTGGTTTATTCTCCAACAGCAGTGTTCAACATCACAGCCAGGAACTCAAGCAGGGCAGGGACTGTGGTTGCTTCCCAACTTGTTCACAGTTTCTTGTACAACCCAGGACCACCTGCCCAAGGATGGCAGTGCCCACAATGGGCTGGGCCCTCCTCCATCAATCACTAATTAAAAAATGCCCTGTAAGCCTGCCCGACAGGAGTTTTTTTTTTTTTTTTTTTTTTTCTCTCAGTGGAGGCTCCCTCTTCTCCAGTGACTATAGCTTGTGTCAAGTTGACATAAACTCCTCGGCACTCCTGACAAGTAATGGATACTCAGCAAACACTGTCAGGGGAAACCCTTGCAATTGTCAGGACAAGAAGGCTGTGCTTTCCGGTGACAAGTGGATTTTTAGCTCTGATAGGATTGGGTGTGTTGAGGGCAGTTTGGCCCCAGAGTTCTTGAGTTCTGGTTTCTGATTCTGGGAAGGATGACAGAAGCCTCTGAAAGCTGACCCTGAAGCAGACTGGTAGTATTAAGGGAAGGGGCACTGGAGAGAACATTTCAGGTACAAACATTAAAATTTGCATTAAAAATTGCCAGAGGCTTCATATCAGTTCTTAAGTCTGGGAGGGAGATTTATGTTTTCTCCTTTCCAGAGAGTTCCCAGAGTACAGCCATTCTTTCATAAACACAAAGACAAAAAGGCTAGCTGATGAATTTACATACAATTTAATCCAATAATAGCAGGCTTCCTTTATGAAGAATACTATATATCCCATTATCCTGTAATAAACCTTTATGAACTCACACTGTTTTCCAAAACACATGTATCACCAATTCCAGAGCTAACATAAGCCCTGTGTTGAAAGGTTATTTTCCTGAGAAATTAAAATGAGCCCCGTAGTGAAATAATTTGGCATTTCAGGAACTATTTCTTCCGCACATTGAATGTCAAGGAAAGCAGAAGACGGTCTCTAATTAATGCTCAAGAGCCAAGAGCACAACAGAGTCATTCTCACCTAAGTCCAGTGCTTGAGGCTGATTAGTCAGATAAACAGGTCCACCGAGTAATAAATATTCTGTCGCTTTGTCTATTTTCCCTTCCCAGAGAAAGGCAATCTCCAGTCCTGCCACTAACAAACAAAATAAATGGAGGTGCTTGGGGTTATTTTCCAAGCCTTTTGGCCATGCTTTGTGACCTATAAAAAGCTAAATAAGAATGTGTGTATTCCAGGTAATGGAGACCCACAAAAGCTTGGAGTCAAGAGGAGGGAGGGCAGGCTACAGGCCAGGGCTGAAGGGAACGGCTGGCACTCTGTAAGGGGAGGCAGACAGATCAACAGTCAGGTTCTCTTGTGTGTGTGTGTGTGTGTGTGTGTGTGTGTGTGTGTGTGTGTGTGTGTGTGTTGGGGGGGGAGCATGAGGACTCTACCCTCAGGGCAAATCAGCAAGCAAAGTAATGGACACTTGTGCTGTCCTGGTAGCTGACCTCAGAAGGAGAGGACTGCTGGGAAATGTTTGTAGACACTTGTGTTTGGAAATGTGGGTGTGAGAGTTGGCTCTGTGGTGAAGGATATGGTTTCCTTCCTACGTGTCCTAGGTTCTCTGTGACCACATAAAGGCAGGCGCTCACTTTGCAGGGTTTCTGTAAGCATGGAAAGAAGATCTATACATATTGGAGAATACCCAGCACTTGTTTGGGATGCAGTAACCATTAGTGATTGATTCTGTACCCATCTGACATCTCTAAACATCTTTTCTTGTAACCATAACAATAATACTATAGGCCAGGCTTTTTCATAACTAGTTAAGTTGTAAAGCCGTTACTCCTCATGAGGTAGAGCTTGCTGTTATTTTTATCTTATAGATGGGGCAACTGAGGTTTAGGCAGGATAGCTGAAATACTTATACTGACATGCTAACCAACTGGAGCTGAGAAGTGGACCCAAAGAACCTACTTTAATCTTCTCATATCCACAAAACCAATTTGCTTATTGCACACATATCAGACACTTGAGTCTTAAAAACGATTGCTAAGGCACATGCATTATTGTCAACATAGTTTTCCATAAGGAGCTGTTGAGGCAGGGTCTGTATGAATTGTCCTTTGCTAGTTAGCCACAAAGAATCTAAGCCAGGAACAACTTAACTTCAGCTGTGAGCCATTTTAATGAACTGCAGGTCTGCTCAAATAGTGTGAGCCCTAGATACTGCATCAACATCTCTGACCCTAATTCTGTGCCTGGTATATATCAAAACTACCGGAAGGAAAGGCTCTTGGTGGCAAGATTCTCCCAGAGGCCAGCATCTTCCATTCACTGGAGTGGTTTTTACAGATTTTTGCTTATACTTATGTCATATATGCATATATATATTCACACCTAATAGTTATATACAATGTTTACTAATAACCATATATCCAAATTAATTTGAAATCTACATATGTGTTGGCAGGCAGACACCGCACCTGGAAAGTGTACTCTCTGACAAAACAGAATTAACTGCTCTAGTCCCTGCAAACTAAAGAACTCATCCAGGATCTCATTCCTGCCATTCATGGATCATAGCTATGAAACAGCAGACATGGAAACCCCTTTGGTGTATGAACATTCCTGCCCTGATCCTTGTCTGCCTACCTCTCTATCACAGTGTAACCTCACCTGCTTCAACAGCACCACATGTCACTCTAGATGGACAGAGAGAAAAACCACTCCATGTGCCACCAGTTACCAAGAGGATCACTGTGACCTTAGGCGTGCTGAAAACCTATGACCGCAGCTTCTTTGTCTAGAAATGGCCCATCCTCACACCTTTCCCTAGTGGCTTGAAAGTGACACACCAGACAACTGAAAGAGGCCAGAGCTCCTAGCACCTGTGAAATCCCCAGCCCTTTGATCACAAGAAGAGAACCCTTTGGATAAATGTTGCTTCTAGATGCAAAACTTTCTGTTGATTGTTGCCAGTGAGTGCATATGAAAATGCCAATGAAAACGCAGGAATCGTGACTATCCAGCTGTCAGTAAAGTCAGACATATTTTGAAGTAAATTCTCTAAATGACTGTATTTCTTTATTTAAAAAATGGATCACAAATGTGCATGTGAATAAAATCCCCAAAACCTCACAAGTTCAAAAAGAAAACGTGACTGAGCTTGTCAAAACCAGCAAATAACAGAAGCTTGAAGCCCAGGAGAGATAATGAAAGAGAGTGATAAAGAGATTTCACATGTGGAAATAGCTTTCTCCTAACAAATGGAAAGGAAAAGGGAAGCTGTGTTGTCTTAACGCACAACCTATTTCTTTTTGTGGGAGTGTTCTTGCCCCGGTTCTGTTTTGTGTGGTGCTCACACGGCTGTCCCTACTCAGTTCTCACTGCGTGTCCTTAAGCTGCAGCTTTCACTGTTTGAGGGAATCAAAATAAACAGAATATGCTATCGCTGGTTCTTGAGTTGTTTTAAGGATTGATTTTAGTTGTAGGCGTGAGCACATGCAAATGACTGCAGGTGCCTAGAGAGGCAGGAGAGGGGCGCCAAACCCTCTGAAACTGGAGTTAGAGGTTGTGTTAGGTGATTGTGAGCCTCTCAATTGGCTACTGAAATTTAAGTTCGGGTCTTCTACAAATGCAGTAAGTACACACTCCTTACCAATTTGTTATCTCTTCAGCCCCTAGTTCTTGGATTTTAAGCTTGTGCTGAGGTTCGAACTCCAGGTCTTAAATATGCTAGGCCAGTGCTACCATTTAATTATCTGCTCACTCCTACATTATCTTTTTGGTTTTGGTTTTGGTTTCTAGACAGCCTCTCATGTATCCCAGGCTACCTTAAAACTCTAAGTAGCTGAAACTGACCTTGGATTTTTGATCCTTGTAGCTCTGTTTCCCAAGTATTGGGGCCACAGGCATTGCCACAATGGCTGGTCTATGAAGTGCTGGGAATTGAACCTGGGACTTCATGTATCCTAGGCAAACATACTGCCAACTGAGACTCATCCTAAGCCCCAAGATTGTCTTTTAACAAGATTTTCAGTTTTGTGTACTTTTAATTATTATATTGGTAAACTAAAAATTGTTATTTTATCAAGGCTGGAGAGATGACTCGGAAGCTATGAGCACTTACAGCACAATTGTGGAGACAGAATTCAGATTCCAGTACCCACGTCATGTCAGGGGTTCTCAGATGCCAATAATTCCAGATCCAAGAGTCCAACACCCTCTTTTGGACTCTAAAGGTACCTGCACACATGCACACATGTGTACATATACTTACACTAATACACACACATATGCACATAAATAAAATATTTTTTAATTTGGGAGTTCTTTTATTATTTTAAAAAATTATCTGAAAAAAAAACCCAAAAATTTAAATTTAAAAGGCAAAGTTTTCATAGCTGTTAATTTTTCCTATTTTTATTCTTCTCTCTGTGTCTGTCTGTCTGTCTGTCTCTGCTTCGTGTGTGTGTGTGTGTGTGTGTGTGTGTGTGTGTGTGTGTTTTGATATCCCATTTTATTGCCTCTTGACGTCTTTGAAACCACACTGACTATCACTATCTGCAACCTTCTGCAATTTTTGTTTAATGATTGCTTTAAGGGTTGTATCATGTACCTTAAATTCATATCCAGCTGTTAATTTGAGTAAATACTAAATCACGTATAATGCTAGAAGCTAGTGCATTTATCCCTACACATGTCTCTTGTGTCATTATTGTCTTGCAAACCTCACCTATGGATATGAAGACCCCATAATCACAGTACTGTGTTATTAACTTTACTAAGTCATGTATTTTTTTTTATTTTTTAAAACAACCTTATTTTACACACCAATCTCAGTTCCCTCTCCCTCCTACCTTCCCACTTCCCCACCATCTTCCCATCCCATCCTCCATGCACTCATCAGAAAGGAACCATCAAGGACAGAGGCCCTTGCCCTGTATTTGGGCTGAACAAGGTATCCCACCATAGGGAATGAGCTCCAAAAAGTCAGTTCATGCACTAGGGATAAATATTGGTTCCACTGTAAGTGGCCTCATAAGTTGCCTAACCCCCAACTGAAACCCATGTTCAGGGGGCCTACTTCAATCTTATGCATGTTCCCCAGCTGTCAGTCTGGAGTCAGTGAGCTCCTACTTGCTCAGGTCAGCTGTTTCTGTGGGTTTCCCCATCGTGGTCTTGACCCCTTTGTTCATATTATCACTCCTCTCTTTCTACAACTGGACTCCAGGAGTTCGGTCCAGTGTGCAGAAGTGGATCTCTGTTCTGTGATGGCATTTAATGTAGTCATCAACCTCATTACAAGGGAAGGGCATTTAAGGTACCCTCTCCACTATTGCTTAGATTCTTGGGGTCTTTTTGTGGATTCCTGGGAACTTCCCTTGTTCCAGGTTTCTAGTTAACCCTATAATGGCTCCCTCTATCAAGGTATCTCTTTCCTTGCTCTCCTTCTCTGTCCTTCCCCCAACTTGACCTTCAGGATCCTTGATGTGCTCCTCCCCCATCCCATTCTCCCACCCTCTTTTTTTCTACCTTCCTCCCCCTCCCCACACACTCCCAATTTACTCAGGAGATTTTGTCTATTTCTCCTTCTCAGTCCATGCATGTCTCTCTTAGGGTCCTCCTTGTTTCCTAGCTTCTCTGGGGTTAGGGATGTAGGCTGGTTATCCTTTGTTTTATGTCTAATATCCACTTATGAGTGAGTACATACCATGTTTGCTTTCTGTGTCTGGGTTACCTCACTCAGGATGGTTTCTTCTAGTTCCATCCATTTGCCTGCGCATTTCAAGATGTCATTGTTTTTCACTGCAGAGTAGTTCTCCATTGTGTATATGTACCACGTTTTCTTTACCCATTCATCGGTTGAGGGGCATCTTGGTTGCTTCTAAGATCTGGCTGTTATAAATAATGCTGCTATGAACATAGTTGAAAAATGTCGTTGTGGTATGAGTGTGCATCCTTTGGGTATATGCCTAAAAGTGGTATTGCTAGGTCTTGAGGTAAAGTGATTCCTGATTTTCTGAGAAACTACCACACAGATTTTCAAAGCAGTTGTACAAGTTTGCATTCCCTCCAGCAATGGAGGAGTGTTCCCCTTACTCTATATCTTCTACAGCATAAGCTTTCATTCATGTTTTTTATCTTAGCCATTTGAAGAGGTGTAAACTGTAAGTCATGTATTTTTTTATATTTAAATGATTTTTTTGCTTTTTTATTAATTTTTTACATTCTAATCCCAGTTCCCACTCCCTCCTTCCCTCCCACCATTCCCCCCACTCTCCCTATCTCCCATTTGCTCCTTAGAGAGGGTAAGGTCTTCCCTTGGAAGCATGCTAGGTCTGTGCCATTATCTTGTTGAAGCAGGACCAAGACACCTCTCCACTCCCCACAACTGTTTCTAAACCGAGCAAGGTATCTCTCCATATAGAATGGGCTCCACCACTTCAGCTTGATCATTAGAGTTAGACCTTGGACCCACTGCCAGTGGCCTCATATATTGTCCCAGCTGCATCATTGTCACCTGTATTAAGGGACTCTATTTCAATCTTATGCAGGTTCCCCATTTGTCATACCTGAGTCAGTGATCTCTCACTAGCTCGGGTCAGCTGATTCTGTGGGTTTTCCACATCATGGTCTTGACTCCTTTGTTCATATTATTGCTCCTCCTTCACTTCAATTGTATTCCAGGAGCTTGGCCCATTTGTTAGTTGTGGATTTCTGCATCTGCTTCCATCTGTTTTGGGAAGAGGGTTCTAGCTTCTCTGAGCTTATGGATTGTAGGCTGGGTATCTTTTGCTTTATGTCTGGTATTCACTTATGATTGAGTACATATGATTGAGGTGCATCTAGGTTGTTTGCAAGATCTGGCTATTACAAATAATGTTTCTATGAACATAGTTGAGCAAATGTCCTTGTGGTGTGAATGTGTCTCCTTTGGGTATATGCCCAACAGTAGTATTGCAGGATCTTGAGATAAGTTGATCCCTAATTTTCTGAGAAATGGCCATAGTGATTTTTACAGTGACTGCACAAGCTTTCACTCCTACAAGCAATTCCCCTTTCTCCACATCCTCTCTAGTATAAGCTGCCGTTGGTGTTTTTTATCTTAGCCATTCTGATCTGTGTAAGATGGAATCTCAGAATGATTTT
Organism: Cricetiscus sungorus; assembly: GCA_030556225.1. Taxonomy (NCBI): domain Eukaryota; kingdom Metazoa; phylum Chordata; class Mammalia; order Rodentia; family Cricetidae; genus Cricetiscus; species Cricetiscus sungorus. Next base: position 94,812,985 of record JANBXA010000007.1, read on the forward strand.
GATTTGCATTTCCCTGATGACTAAGGATATTGAGCATTTCCTTAAGAGTCTTTCTGTCATTTGAGATTGTTCTGTTGAGAGTTCTCTGTTTAGATCTGTACCCCATTTTTAAACTGGATTATTTGGTAGTTTGATATCTAGTTTCTTGCATTCTTTGTATATTTTGGAGATCAGCCCTCTGGCAGATGTGTGGTTGGTGAAGATTTTCCCATTCTTTAGGGAGTCATTTTGTCTTATTGACCATGTTCTTTGCTTTACAGAAGGTTCTCAGTTCCAGAAAGTCCCATTTACTAATTGTTGCTCTCAGTGTCTGTGCTACTGGTATTCAATTTAGGAAGTGGTCTCCTGTGCCTATACGTTCAAGTGTCTTTCTCACTTTCTATTCTATGAGGCTTAGTGTGAAAGGATTTATATTGAGTTCTTTGATCAATTTTGACTTGAGTTTTGTGCACAGTGACAGATATGGATCTATTTTCATTCTTCTACATGTTGACAGCCAGTTATACCAGCACCATCTGTTAAATATGGTTTTCTTTTTTCCATCTTATATTTTTAGCTTCATTGTCAAAAACTGGGTATTCATAGATGTGGGGGTTAGTATTGGGGTCTTCAATTTGATTTCATTGGTCCACCTGTCTGTTTTTATGCCAGTACCAAGCTGTTTTCATTACTATAGCTCTATAGTAGAGCTTGAAGTCAGGATGGTTATGCCCCCTGATAATCCTTTATTGTACAGGATTGTTTTGGCTATTCTGAGTTTTTTGTTTTTCCATATGAAGTTGAATATTGTTCTTTCAAGGTCTGTGAAGAATTTTGTTGGGATTTTGATGGGGGTTTCATCAAATCTGTAGATTACTTTTGGTAGGATTGCCATTTTTATTATGTTGATGCTACCTATTGAAGAGCATGGGAGATCTTTCCATTTTCTGGTATCTTCTTTAATTTCTTTCTTTAAAGACTTGAAGTTCTTGTCATACAGGTCTTTTGATTGTTTGGTTAGAGTACTCCAAGATATTTTATGTTGTTTGTGGCTATTGTGAATGGTGATGTTTCTCTGATTTCCTTCTCAGCCTGTATGTCATGTGTATATAGTAGGGTTACTGATTTTTTTTCTTTTTCTTTTTTTTTTTTTAGTTAATCATGTATCCTGCTACATTACTGAAGGTATTTATCAGTTGTAGTATTTCTCTGGTAGGGTTTTTGGAATCACTTAAGTAAACTATCATATCATCAGCAAATACTGAGAATTCGACTTCTTTTCTAATTTGTATTCCTTTGATCTCCTTTTGTTGTCTTATTGTTCTAGCTAGAACTTTGAGTGCTATGTTGAATAGATATGGAGAGAGTGGACAGCCTTGTCTTGTTCCTGATTCCAGTGGGATTGCTTTGAGTTTCTCTACATTTAGTTTGATGTTGGCTGTATATTGCCTTTATTATGTTTAGGTACGTTCCTTGTATCTGTATTCTCTCCAAGACTTTTACCATGAAGGAGTGTTGAATTTTTTGTTGAAGGCTTTTACAGCATCTAATGAGATGATCATGTTGTTTTTTTGTTTTTGTTTTTTGGTTTTTTTTCTCTTTTTTAGTTTGTTTATATAATGGATTACATTGATGGATTGTCATATGTTGAACCACCTCTGCATCTCTGGAATGAATCCTACTTGGTCATAGTGGATGACTTTTCTGATGTGTTCTTGAATTTGTTTTGCCAGTATTTTACTGAGTATTTTTGCATCTACGTTCATGGGGGGGGATGGTCTGTAATTCTCTTTCTTAATGTGTGTGTGTGTGTGTGTGTGTGTGTGTGTGTGTGTGTGTATGTGTGTGTGGTTTGTGTATCAAAATTACTGTAGCCTCATAAAAAGAGAAGAAGTATTGGCATTAGTTCTTTGAACATCTGGTACAATTCTGCACTGAAACCATCCTGGGCTGAGTCTTTTTTTTTTTTTTTTTTTTGGTTGGGAAGTAACTATTCCTGTTCCTGTTTCCTTAGGAGTTATAGGTATATATAAGTTGTTTATCTGTTCTTAATTTAATTTTGGTGTGTGTTACTCACCACACACATGGAGATGGAAAATTGTCCATCTCCTTAAAGTTTTACAATTATGTGGAGTATGGGTTTTTGAAGTATGGCCTGATGTTTGTATCTCCACAGTCTCTGTTGTTATCTCTCCTTTTTCATTTCTGATTTTGTTAATTTGGATATTCTATCTCTGTCATTTGGTTAGTTTAGATAAATGTTTGTCTATTTTGTCGAATTTCTCAAAGAACCAACTTTTTGTCTCATTGATTCTTTGCATTGTTTTCCTTGTTTTTATTTTATTCATTTCAGCCCTCAATTTGACTATTTCTTGCCCTCTACTCCTTCTGAGTGAGTTTGTTTCTTTTTTTGTTGTACATTTTCAGTTGTTCTGTTAATTCATTAGTGTGGGATTTTTCCAGCTTCTTTATGTAAGCATTCAGTGCTATTAGCTTTCCTCTCAGCACTGTTTTCATTGTGTCCCTTAACTCCCTATATGCTTATGTGGAAAATGTGGACATTTTTATTAAATTTTAGGAAGTCTTTCCTTCCTTCCATCTTTCCTTCCCTTTCTTTCTTCCTTCCTTCCTTTCTTTCTTTCTTTCTTCCTTTCTTCCTTTCTTCCTATCTTTCTCTCTTCCTTGACCCGGTGGTGTTTCAGTTGATCATTGTTCAATTTCCATGTGTTTCTGGGCTTTCTGAAATTAATGTTGCTGTTGAATTCTAACTCTAAGCTGTGGTGATCTGATAGGGTGCAGGGATTTATTCCAATTTTTTTCTCTATCTGTTGAGGTTTGCTTTGTTACCGAGTATGTGGTCCATTTTTGAGAAGGTTTCATGAGGTGCTGAAAAGAAAGAATATTCTTTAGTGTTTGGGTGAAATGTTCTATAGATGTCTGTTAAGTCCATTTGAATCATAATGTCTGTTAATTCCCTTATTTCTCTGTTAAGGATGGTTGTGAGCCAGCACACAGGTGCTGGGAACTAAACCTGGGTCCTGTGTAAAAGCAACAAGTGCTTTCAGACACTAAACCAACCATCCAGTGTAACAGAGTATGTTTTCCTGCCGGCCGCCTGGTCTGGTTCTGCCGCCACGGCAGCCCCCAATAACACGCTGAGACTCTGTATTTGATACAATGCTGTTGGCCAGTTACTAATTTCTTATCGGCTAGCTCTGTCTTAATGATTAACCCATTTCTATTAATCTAAGTATTTCCACGTGGTCTCATCTTAGCGGGGAGAAAGCGGCATGCTGCTTTCTCCAGGCTCTCCATGTTGACTCCTCTCAACTACTTCTTCCTTCCTCCTAGTCTCCTAGTCCCTCCTATCTTGCTTTCCTATTGGCCAACAGTGCTTTATTCATTAATCTGTATGCGAAACATATATACAGAATGACATCTCCCATCAATCCAGTCCCAAAGTCGTGTACTTAAGTAAAAAGAAACCGCAGAAAAATGTCATTTCAAATGAACCGATGGGTCTGCCATTTCTGAGCTTCATCATGGTGACCAACCTGAGGTGACTGCGTTGTCCCCTTTAGCCTGAAGGGCTTGCCACATCATTGCTTTGTGCTACGTCTGCCAGCTGTGCCTGGCAGTGACTTCTTTCAGGTTCTGCCTATCTGAACAAGTTTAGTCTTGCCTTCATTTGTGGGAGATTGTGCCACTGTGACTGGATTGCTGAATTAACAGGATATGGAGAGTGTTTTATTGTTGTTGTTATTTGCCTTGTTTTATTGAACCATTTGAATAAATTGGTAAGAAGGGAACCGTTAATGTCAATATCTCTCTATGCAAAGTGGTTTGTGTTTTCAGGATTGTCATCCTTATATTTTTTAATTACATTTATTTATTTATAAATAATTGCCACATTGTGTTTGGAGGCCAGAAAATGAAAACCTCACAGTAGGATCAGCTCTTCCCTTCTACGATGCTGGACCCAGGGATCGAACTCAGGTCATCAGGCTTGAGGGCAAGCCACCTTTACATGCTGAGTGACCTCATCAGCCCAAGATTATCCATTTATCTTTGGTTTTCAACAATCTGGCTATGGTTTTCGAGAGACATTTCCTTTAGACTACTGAAGTTTGTTGAGGTCTTTGAGTCTCTAACACTCCCCCACACACACACATTTAAATCATTCCTTCTCATAAACGTTTTTCTTGTCTCTTTCTTACCTTCCCTGGAATTCCAGTGAGCATAAGATGGCCACTTCATGTGATCCACAGGGCTCTGAAACTTTATTTTCCTTCAATATTTCTCTCTTTCTCAGACAAGGGCCTGCTTATTGATCTGTTGTCACATATACTGAGGATTCTGACATTTCTAAAGTGCCGGGGCATCCACTTAGGTGATTTTCATTCTGGCATTGAGCTGTTTACACCAAAATGTTTATATGGTTTGCACTTCTCTGTCGCACTCTCCATTCGCATGAGGCATGTTCTCTCCATTGTTTGGATGTATTTCTTCTCATTCTCTCAATATACACATCACTGTAGTGTTGAAAGACTAGTCTGCTGAGGCCAACAGTTGGCCCAACTCAGTCAGGTTCTATTAGCCTCTGGAATAGGAACACAATGCCTGTTTCTGAGCCAGTCTAGTGATAACTGATGATGCCGTAAAACCACGTGCATGGGAGAGGTCGTGGACTGGGTCCTGCTGTGTTGTTCTGAAGTCTATTGAGTATGTCTGGATTCCCACTGACTCCTATAGGAGTCAGCTCTGAAACCCACGTTCCTCGAAGCAGGCAGCTGTGAAATCTGCTTGTCCCATGCCAGGCATTTGTGAGACCCACACAGGTGGCTTCTCTGCTTTGGATGTTGGGCCCAGTGGCCTTCTCTGTGCTCACACAGTTGGTGGTCAGACAAGGCTCTGAACAGAGGTGAGGATCCAGCTCATCTTTCCTCTGACTCCTGAGACTGTGCTCCTCTGTGGGTGCTGGGCTGGCTTTGAGCTTCAAGCTCTGGCATTTGGGACATTTAAATTCAGCTTTCTCCTCTGCTTGTGGTGGAGAATGCTGACCTCTGTCCACACAGCTTGTCCATGAAGAGTTCCTTTCTCCTGCCCTCTGGCTGCTTATTCACTGGTTCCAGATGGGTCTCCCCATTATCAGAGGTTGGGATTTCCTCCCTGAATTTCATGCTTATCTTCCTGAGGTGCTCACAAAGCCATGATTTCTGTTCCCTTAAGGACCCCTGCCCAGTTCTGAGGGTTCATGTCAAAGAGGAAAATCATCATTGTTCCACCAGCTACTACAGCTAATGGTGGGGGTCTTGGGGTCAGTCTGCATCACATGCTGAAGGGCCACAGGCTCATGATACTATCCTTTCCCTTTGCAGGCATGAAGGTAAGTGCCTCTGCCTTCCACATGCTCTCTAGCAAATTCAAGGAGTCTGTTATTTTACTTTAACCAAGCTTTGCAATTGCTTCTATGTGGACTTGCATGATCACTTCTCTGCCTACTACAAACTGAATGCTTGCATACCCTTCCACATTCACATATTGCACTCCTCACCCCAGTGTACTGGGACAAAGAACTGGGTCCTGGGGGGAAGCAGTGAGCCATAAGGGCAGCTGCTTTGACGGTAATAGCACCCTTGTTCCACTTTCCATCATTGACAGTCTACCTGACCTAAGCAACCTGAGGGGGAAGGATTTACTTTGCTGACGATGTCAGAGGTTGCAGTCTCTCTTAGTGTGGAAGGCATGGCAGAGCTGAGCAGCTTGAATCTTGCTTGCAAAGGAGGAGAGGGGACTTCTCTTTTGACCCTGTTTATTCCGCCAGGACTAAAGAAATGGTGCCACTCACACGAAGGTGGGTCTCCCCCCACCACCACCACCACTTGTGCCTGCATGGACATTCCCAGAGATGTCTATTACATCTTTCTTAGGCACTTCTCAAACAAAGGAAGTTGGCAATCAAAATGAACTATCATAGGCCCTTATTGAAGAAAAGAAAACAGCTGCATCTTCTCCACTTTCCCCCTCTGAGAACACTGTGGAACACAGCCATCTGTGACTCAGGAGGGGGCTCTCACAGAACCCAAGCACACCAGCACCTCAGTCTCAGGATCCCAGTCTCTGGAATGGGAGAAGTAATCCTGTTGCTTAATTCCCTTGGTATATGCTTTCTGTAACAGAACCTACTCTGAAACCTTAAGAGGTTTTTCTGAAAATTCACACACACACACACACACACACACACACACACACACACACACACACACACACTATGTGTTCCTAAGTTTATAAATACAACATGCTCAGTCTGTATAATGTCACTTTTATGCCTGTGTTTATGTGTATGTGTGGGATTAAGAATGAGGAGGCTGGAGAGATAGCTCAACAGTTAAGCCCTGGCTGCTCTTCCAGAGGACCTGAGTTCATCTCCCAGCACTCACACAAGCCAGTCTGTAACTTCAGTTACAGGTGCATTGCACTTTCTGGCCTCCACAAGCACTGTGTGTGGTGTATGAATACACTCACACAAAACACCCACACACACAACATAGAAATAAATATTTTTTTATCACAAGTCTATTACGTTATATAAGAGAGTCTGCCCTCTCCTTTGCATACTGTAGGACCTGACTAAATGTTACTCATGCAAAGATGAAGTCACTGATGGTTAATGAGGTGTCAAAGGACGTAAAGAAGGGGATGGATTTACAGTCACCTAGACTGGGCTAAAGTTAAATGTATCCATTAAGTTGCTTGATCAGTTACTCTTGTAGGAATATTCATTGACTTATTGTTGTGTTTGTCTCTCTGTGAGTGATAAGCTGTTGGCAGTCACTGAAAGCCCCTGGTGTTATTATACTCCTGTCTACTTTCCCTCATATTTCCTGAAGTTTACATTTTATGCATGCTGACATTAATGTATATTTTATGCACAGTAGTACTGGTATTCCTTTATATTATTTTATATATAAAGGTCTGAGACAGTTATGGCCCTATCTTTCAATGAACCTTCATTGTTGTAAAAGACTCCTAAGTCACTCTTTTCAATGATGAACTTTTTATTAGATATTTCTGACCTTTACCTGATTTTACTTGCTTAAAACTAGTTTCTGTGCTCCTTTCCCAGCACAAAAGTATCAAGAAGTCTAGAGTTTTGCTGCAAGGGTTCACAGAGGCTTGTGAGATGGCCATCACTCTATGTCCTCCTCAGCTCCTTCTTCCCAAGGCTGAGACCCAGCACATGGGTGTCGCAGGACTACTGCACAACTTAGGCTCTTTTCCCCCATAGGCATTAATATTTAAGACTCCAGCCTTTCCATGAGCCAGGTTTGGAATCAGGATAGGATGCCATAAAAGTCTCCAGAAATTCTGTGAGGAAACATTGTCATCAACAATGGTACCAATAAAGGACTAGGACTTAGGAACAAGTTTTCCCAAAGGCATAGATTCTTTTAAGTTATTTTATGCTATAGGCAGTGAGGCCATGTATTGTGCCAGTAAAGGACAGAGTCAGAAGTGGGATATGACTGTGAACTTCAGGCTTTTGTTCCCCATCTATCTATAATAGAAATAGCTCCCCATCTCTATGCCATGCAGTTTCCCAAATCATGGCTTTGACTGTTGTGACAGGAAACCTTCCTGTTGGAACGCTGATTGCTTATGATCTAACTCTGACTCCATCAGATTTGACCACAGTATCAGGATGTGTGAGCATCAAACCACTAGGTGGACCATAAGAATCTAGAGCTCCTAGAATTTCTTGTAGAGCATTCCTGCAAGTATCCTGCTGTCCATCTTCCGCAGCTCCCCAGACAGATGTTTGATGGCCCTCCCTTCTGCAAATTATTCCCCCACGCATCTCTAGCACCTGGCCTCCTCAGCTCCTGGCCTAGTCTTGGTACTTGGAATCTGCTGGCTCAGTTCTCAGATACAGCATGTCCATAGCTGCATTCTATGTACAAGAAAACATCACACCGCCTGGGGTGGAGTGGTGGAGCAAGCATGAACTCTTTCAAACTTGTAATCTTCCAGATCACCCAGTCCATCCTAAATCTAAATGATAGCAGATAGTCAGAGAAAGGACAGACTTAGAGTCTTTTTAAATGTCCAGACAGATGAATGGAGGCATGCCTTAGCAGTTAAGAGTGCTTTCTGCTCTTCCAAAGGGATCATAATATGTCCCTAGCACCTTCATAAGTACCTGTAACTCTAGTACCTGGGGATACACTGCCCCCTCTGGCCTCCATGGGCACCTGCACCTCTCTCTCTCTCTCTCTCTCTCTCTCTCTCTCTCTCTCTTTCTCTCTCTCTCTCTCTTTCTCTCTCTGTACACACAGACAGAGAGAGAGGAAGTCATTATATTGTACATACAGAGAAAAATCAACAACCACATCCTTTCAAAAATAAGGAAAGTGTTGATGGCTTGTCTAAGTGTAAAGATGTCTCCTCTTTGAAGAGCTCAAAGCACCTCTCTCTCATCTCCATGTCACCCCATCTTTGATTCAAAGTTCTGAATTAATATTGTTCATTGGTCATTTTAGCTACTAACATTCTGTGGTAGGGGTCATCAAATTCTCTACAAAAGATCATCTGGAATGTACCAAATCTTAAACATGAAACAAGTATCATATGTTTTAAGAACTTTTAATGTTCAAACTTTGTCCACCTAAGATACTCTCTCTTTTTTAAATGATCCACTAACATTACCTGATAGTTTAAACCTGATAGGAAATCCTCAGGTTTTCAACCTGTGAGTCATGACCCCTTTGGCAAACCTCTATCTCAAAAAAAATTACATTACAATTCATAACAGTAGCAAAATTACATTTATGAAGTAGCAACAAAAATAATTTTATGGTCGGAAGCTCACCACAACATGGGAACTGTATTAAAAGTGGCAGCATTAGAAAGGTTGAGAACCACTGGTTTAAATTAATTCTTTTGTTCAATTGATTTCTTCTCATTTTGCTATGGCTGCCCATTTTATTGAACTACAAAGGTATGCATACATGGCTGTGGATTGCATATACTGTCTCTGTCACTCTATAGCTTCTGTAACCTGAAGATTTGTTAAGGACTGCCTGGGCCCTTCATTATGATGCTGGGGGAACCAGGACCCTGTCTAAAGGACAGGGAAGAACCCAAATCTTCAGACATGCTCTTCTGTTGCCCTGTGTGGTTTCCATGGTCCTTAAGCACCCACAGGAAAAGGACAGGGGAATTAGGTTTGGAATTCACACTGATACTGTTCAGTGGGTCTTATGACTCTCAGGACACAAGAAATTGGACTCAAATGGGTAGCTCTGTCTGCATACACAATTAGTTGTGGTAAGACTCTATTGATGCCTGGCTCTTCATTTCCCTTGTTTGTCCATCAAGGGCTTCGACTGGAGGTAAAGACCATTGGTAATTGTCCTAGATTGTTTTATTTTGTTGTGATAAAACCCCAAAGCCACTCAGGGAGGAAAAGATTCATTTGACTTGCAGGTTATAGTTCATCATAGAGGGAAGCCAGGAACTCAAGCAGGAACCTGGAGGCAGAAACAAAAGCAGAAATGATGGAAGAATGTTTACTGGCTTGTTCTTCAAAGCTTGCTCAGCTACCTGTCTTATAAAACCCAGGCCCTCCCAAATCAATCAAGAAATGTCCCACCAACTTGCCATTAGGCCAATCTAATAGAGGCAATTCTTTGAGGTTTCTTCTTTGGAGATGTATCAAGATAACAACCAATATTAGCCATCACAATCATCTTGGTAACAGATACTCTCCTCTCTATTATCATCTGTAAGATCACTGTATGGGTTAGCAGTGTGCCTGATTAAAACAAACAAACAGCAAATAGAAATATACCTATCTTGCTACCCTGCATAAACATAGTGACCTCATTGTGAAAAATGATTTTTTTTCTGGTCAGAGGTAATTAGCCTGACAAGAGCCCAGATTTCCTTCCCATTCCCCTTTACACCAATTAGCAAACAGTGTCAGATTATGCAGCCAAGTTCCCATCAATAGGATGAGATGTCACCATGTATGTCAGGAATAAAAGACAGTAACCATCTTGGCCATATGTGCTTGCTAGCCTGGTTGTGTTCTGGCACACACAGTCCTTTTGCAAAAAGAAATTGCCTTGTTGGGTTACTTTTGCTCTGTATGTTTCTCTGTGCAATACCTAATTTTTTCCCCAATAGTGTGACTAAGTTCTGATCAATCAAATATGATTCAAAGTTTGTTTGTTTGTTTGTTTTTTAATAAGGATCTAACACAATTCTGGAAAGGATTGGTACATTTGCATCATCTGTTGCTTTGCCTTTTGTACCCTTGTATAGTTGTCTTCCTGCTTCCTGAAAAGCAGTTACAGTGGCTAGAACTCTTGAGTAATTTTGGCAGCTTGAGGATGAGACTCACTAAGAACAACAGAGCATGAAAGTGGAAGGGACATGGGATTCTGGAGATCTGTGGAATCTTCATACCAGATCTCTTGGCATCTTCTAGAGTTGTGAAGAAATTAATGTTTGATTTAGCCTACTTTACACACAGACTCTGGCACTGTTGGGTCAAAGAAAAAGTGGCCATCTGTACTTCTATGTTAGTACCGCGATGGCTCAGTGTTCCTGGGACAGTGAAGAGTTTTTCACATGCAGAACTGTGCTGGGACACTAGAGGTTCAGTGCTGAGCAGTGACTGTCTGCTGGCATGTCACTTGGGCTTGCACACAGACTTGGTGACATCACTGCACTAAGCCTGGCCTGGAAAGATGCTGCTTTGATGTGGTGTGTGAAGGGGTACAGGAAAGAAGGAAAGAGAATCATGTAACTGTGAAGGAAAGCTACCTAAAATGTCTGCACCTCAATCTGAGACCTTCTTCAAGGCTGATCTGCTGATTCGAACTCCAATAACTAGGGAATTGAGGATATTTCAGGTCTAGAGTCTAATTACAAAGCCTTGGGCCATCTTAAGAGACCTAAGTAACCATTTTTTTACCCACCTCTTTGTCAGACCAAACATTCTGTGATGATGGACTGTATTATCACTGCTGTATGTAGTTTCTACCAACCAAAAGCTAAGAGTGGTCAGATACCATGTGAGGCCTACAGCTGAAGTTTCTCTGCTATGCTGTAACTGCCTACTAAACACTTCACTTTTTCTATTATTTTAAAAGCCTCATGAATCTGCTTCCATATGGAGCTGAGGGTAACAGATGTGTTCCCAGGCCATAGTCACTCATTTTTGGTTCCAAATTAAACTCCCTTATTCCGTTGGAGATGAGAGTTGTGTGTTTGTGAGGACTGATGAGAGGTGGAGAGGAAAGACTGACCTTACCCACAAGGTACATGCTGGGTTCTAAACCTGCCTATGTACTGTGTAGCTGTTCCCTATGAACTGACACATGCCCTTGTCAGGGCAGGAGAGGCTCAAAAGCACAAGAATGTTACAGGGTGAGTAAGTCCTTCCTTGAAATTATGTAAACAGTGTATCATTGCTGGGGTAGAGATTCTGACCTGAAGATGCCTGCAAGTATGGCAGGAGAGTCCTGCGATGTGGCTTTCATCAGTAGTCAACAGTCCTTGATTGGACCCTTAGTGATGCAACCATACTCCTACAAGCAACCCCAATAAACACATTGGTTCAAGCTAGAAATGGATGCATCGTTTCCTACTCTCTGTCTGATATGAACAGAAATAGATCCCCCAGGAAAAGTGTCACCCACATAACACAAGTACCCATGGAAGGCTAGGGGAAGGAGTCTGGCCATTTAGATTTATTGGCAGACAGTTGGACGAGCAATTTGCATACAACCAGAAGAAAGTAGTTGCTGCCTATTAGGTTCCTGTCCTAGAGTTTACCTACAAAGCAGTCAGTATTTACTGATGCTTTCAACTGAAACTTGATGCCCATGGGCTTTATTCTTGTCTTTGAAGCACTCCAGATTTCTGCTTTTCAAATTTATTGACATGCTTTTGCAGCTCAGCCTTTTCTGCAGGATCTGGAAGGAGCAGAGGGAACCCTTGCTCTCAGGGAGAAACTCCAGTGTCTCTATAAGTCATTAATACTGGACAGCTTCTTTCCCAGGAGCATCAGATACCCTGTAAAAGACATTGGCTTTTCCTAGGAATCTCATTCCAGATCAGTAGTATGAAAAAAAAAAAAAGATGAGAGGAGGCAAAAAAAAGAGAAAATGTTCATCATTTACATTTTTGCCCTAAAAATACCTGAACTTCAGGGCTGGGTAGATGGCTCAGTAAGAGCACTTGTGAAAGCATAGAGTCCTGAGTTCAAATCCCCAGGTACTTCCACACATGTCTGTAACTCTATAATCCTAGCAGTGGAAACAGAGACAGGTGGATCCCAGGAAATCTCTAGCCAGCCAGCCTATCTCAAACAGTAATTTTCAGGTTCAGTGAGAAACCCTGTTTCAAGGGAATAAAGCAGAGAATAGTAGAGTATAATGCTCAATGTTGGGGGGAGGGGAGATGGAAAGAGGGGGGCTTAAGTTCTGGAACTATGAAGGTCTATGTTAAAAACAAAGATGTGAATATGTGAGGTGAGAGGGACTTCTCAAAGGAATCAGGTGGCTCTGTCTTCAAGAGTGCAGCAGAAAAACTGGGGAAATTACTCAAAGGTTAAGCATGCTGGGTTCTCTTCCAGAGGACCCACCTTCGAATCCCAGCACCCACACTTTTGTTCACAACCATCTATAACTCGTTTCAAGGGATCAGGTCTCCAGGCACCCATTGGTGCACAGACATATGTTCAGTCCTGGAACTAAGGATGCCAGGGCTTTCCTGGGTCCTTCTGCAGCTTCTGTGACCCAGAATGAGGCACCCAGACAAATGCTACAGTTCCAGAATACATCTGCTCCTGCCCTGTCCTGTTTTGCTTTACCCAAAGTTGATCATTGCAGAAAAAATTGATGCCACTCCTCAGAAGAAAAACACAGCCTTGGGAAATTTGTGACTTTGAGGGTTTAGCACAAAAGCCAGAGTCAAATTCCAATGGCTGAGAGAAATTGTTTGTTCTAGATACTTGGAAACTATCCCAGAAATGGGGGGGGGCATTTACAAACACAATAAGGAAGAGGCTTGGAACCCGATGCTCCATCCATTAGGCAATGTGACCTGAATCCAAATTCAAACAATAAAAGTTTGCTGTTGCCTTTTTCCTCAGAGAAGCAAGGGAAGATGCAGGAGGGAGGAAAACACATAAGCCATATTTTGGGGCTGAACATGCCACCCTGCCTGGACCCACCCAGGCTACATACTTGAGCCACTTGGGTAGTGTCTCAGTCCAGCACAACACAGCTTCCCCTTCTGTATATGGAAGATGGAAGTACTTGAACTGGCCATCCCATAGGCCTACATTTTGGCCACTGCCTCCATCAGACACAGGCATCATGGATTTGAAGGCACTATAAAGGGTTTTCCGTCTCTTCCAATTAAATGAGCATTAAGGTCTTAAGTATTTCTTGATCACTTGGTGAAGAAATCATTCTTGATGGGACAGGGAATATACGACTTGATAAGAACACTCCACCTGCCCCTGAAATGTAGAACCTTCCCACTGTCACATCTTACCTGCCACCACACCAAGCCATACAGTTGATTTGCTGGGAAAGTATCATATTGAAAACAAAGTAGTGCCCTAGGGTCAACTCTAACACTGGCATTCAGTTCTTACCAGGACTCATTTTAAACCAAGCCTTCAAGATTATGGACATCTGATTTTCAGAACCAGTGGAAAGGCTTCCTGAGTGAATTTTCTTATGGAAACACACCAAGGTCCATGTCAGAGTTTGGGGTCACCTCCTTTCATCAGAGAACATGAGAACATTCTAAAGTTGGCCTAGATATGGTGGCACAGCTCCACAAGTATCCTGCCAACCACAGAACTGCAGAGTTTATATTAAAATAATTTTCCTTTGTTTTAATTTTATAGCTTGGTGGCTTGGGTACTGTTATTGTTTTGAGATGGAGTTTCAGATGAGGCGCAGACTGGCTTCATATTGGCTATATGCCTGGGATAACTTTAAATAGGACTTAAATGTTACATGGATTATATCTCAATATGAAACTGCTTTTCTTCATTCATTCATTCATACATACATTCCTTTCTTTGTCCTCCTTTCCTTCCTTCCTCCCTTCCTTCCATTCTTTTTTATAAAGAGTCTTACATAGCCTAAGTGATCCTTAAACTTATATGTAGCTAAAAGTGACTTTGAGCTTCTGAAACTCCTGAGCGCTGGGACTCCAGGTGTGAGCCACCACACTGTTTGGACTGGGTCAGACCCAGTGCTTTGTGCATTAAAGGCTAGCAGTCTACCAGCTTGGAGGCATTTCTACCAGGCTCCTCAATGAAAATGTGGTTTTATAAAAGCAAATGGTGGCTGGGTGTTGGTGGCTTACACCTTTAATCCCAGTACTAGGAAGGCAGAATCTGGAGATCTCTGTGAGTCTGAGGCTAGCCTGGTCTACAGAGCTAGTTCCAGGACAGTCTCCAAAGCAATACAGAAAAACTCTGTCTTGAAAACCCAAATAATAGTAATAATAATAGTAATAATGATAATAGTAATAATAAAGAAAATTGTTTGTGTGTGTCGACTTTGTTTGACAAGTTAAACTCACAGTGTTAGCACAGCTATGATTCCTGAAGAAAGGAGCCCCTCCAAACCCAAACAGGCACCAGGGGCAGGGAACTGTCCAGGAAGTATCAGTGCTGAACTGCCTGTGTAGCTGGCTCCTAGGCCAGAACCTGCAGCATATCAGGGTGGCAACCTGCATTAACACCTGGGCCCCTCAGTGCTCCAGGGTATGACCCGCTAGGCTAGCAAGGAGCACCACCCAGATCCTTCTCGACATGGAACCACCAGCGCTTCTTGTGGCTTAGCAGCTGCCTCCTCTGGGACCCTGCCTGAATTTCAGTGTAATTGCCTGCACTGGAAAGTCCTTGATCCTCAGGGTTGGTCATGTAGCATCTTCCTGCTAGGTTCCCATGTTTAATGCATGTCCACAACCTAGCTAGTATGAAGCCACCAAGCACGTTTTGTGTTAACACACTATGACATCATACTCTATGACGTTTCATACCATGAGGTCATACTCTGTGCAGTATTTCATCTTAACAAAAGTCTATGGGAGTCAAAATTTTGTATTGCACTTTTCTAGTATGGAAAAGGGATCCAGTGACCTTCTCAAGGTCACAAAAGAACTGAGTAGAACCTATGTCAGAGCTTAGACTGTACCCAGTTGATGCCACAGCCTCTTGTGAATGACTACAAAGACCTTATAAGACTAGAGTTTGTCATCTTTCTGCCCCAAAGCAGCTTTCTTTGCCCCTGGATGTCTCCTTCTTCATGTCCTCTGTCTCTGCATCCTCAGGCAGAAGACTTGTGTTGGGTCCTAGTATTCCTAAAGATTGACTTCATCTAAGATGTGTGACAGATGGCTCCTTGTTTTCTTGGCTCAAGTACATACCTCTTGAAGGGGGATGTCCTCACTTTGTGCGCCTACAAAGCTACCAAAGCAGCCTTTGCACAGACTTTGGACTAACTAATGCTTTTTTGCCAAAATTTCCAAGACTGAGCCCTTCCAAGATTCATGCTTGGTATGAGTTCTTAGCTAGGATTCTGTAGTTGCCATCAGTGAGAGTTCTCTAGTTTGTTTGGGTTTTTTTTTTGTTGCTAAGATAAAATGCTGATCAAAAGCAACTTGGGGAAACAAAGGATTTATTTGACTTACAGGTCATAGTCCATCATCCGTAGAGCCACAGCGAGAACTCAAGGCAGAAACTCAAGCAGAGACCACAAAGAAATGCTGATTTCTGGTTTACTCCTGTAGCCTGTTCAGCTAGTTACATCTCTTATACAGCCCAGGCTCATCTGCCTAGAGATAGCATCACCTACAGTGGACCAGGCCCTCCCACATAATTAATATCAATAATGTGCTGCAGACTTGCCCACAGCCAATTTGATGGAGGAAATTCCTCAATTAAGATCTCCTATTCCCAGGTAGGTCTAGGTTTGTGTCAAGGTGACAAAAGCTAACTATGACACTGGAACACTAATCTCCAGACACTGGGGGAAAGGATTCCAGCAAAACAAAGGTGATATCGCAAAGAGGTACAGAGCATCTCATTGCCATGGTAACAGCTGCCGAGCTTCCAACACAGCCTGTAGCCCTGGTAAACACCAATATGTCACCTCATTTTAATGAAAAAATAGTAGCATTCCTGAACCCACCCTACCAGTTCCATGTAGAAAGCTCTGACCTGACACCAAGGCAAGTCAGCAGAATGTTATTGACTCAGCACAGGGTTTCTCTGGAAATCAGAGTGCTAAACTATGTGTAATCATAAATTGCCTTGAATGTGGCTGGAGTTGGAGTTTCTGTAAACATCCCCCTTTTCTGCCCCTGATGCTGAGCATTGCTGAGTGGCCCACACAGTCACAAGGACATGATCTTGAAATCAGACATAGGCCCAGTTTCTTTCTTGTGAGTTTAAAGGCATGAAGTGTTTACAGTAAATACTGCCTATACATAGGTAAGAATAACACAGGACACCTGTCTTCTCTGACATTCTCAACAGCTGGGACAACTGTCACTGTTGACTGTCAATAGATAGAGTGGATCAAAACAAGTGGGAGCTTCTCAAGGTCACCTCAAGTAGATGTCACCAGAACTTCACTTTCCAGGGTTTGCCAGCTCTCATGTCTACTTGTCTTCTGGCAACTACATATCCTGAATCTCCATCTATCTGTGCATGGCATAGTCATGCATGCACTCAAACCCTCTGCCAGTCTCCACCCCACAGCCCACCACCACCAGCTCAACCCTGAGCTTTCGAATTTGCTTATTACTTCTATGTGTTGCAAAGGTCATCCTATAAAAAGCTTATTCTCCTTCCAGCAAGAATGCCATCTTCTCTATCTATTTTAATCTAAGCAGCAATGCCACATGCTGCCCTTGATAAATTTTCTGGAGTTGATGGATTGCTGAAGACATTCCTAGCATGGCATCCATTTGGTCTCCATCTGTGCTTCCCTCTTGCACACTCTTCCTATTAAGCAGTGCTCACTCTCTTGAGACCAAGTTCAGGGGCCTGAGGCTGTTCATCCTGGGTGTGCCTTCTTTCAAAATGGGACCTTAGGCTTTTCACAAGATCCTTGTACTTGATAATGGATGCTGTAGGAGATCTGAGAGCACACCATTTATAACCCGAATCTAGGAGCACATTCAGGAATTCCAGATGCTCCTGGAGAGGGTGCAAACCAATAAAACCTTTATATACTGATGGTGGAAAAGTAAACTAGTCTAGTATCTATGGAACTCACTATGGTGGTTTTTCAGAAGGAAAACTAATACTAGGTCTCCCATAAGACCCAGCAAAAGTACCTCTAGGTATTCATTCAACAGACTCTACATCGACCCATCACAGAGACATTTGTACAACCGTATTTACCATGGCACTCTTCACCATCGCTAAGGAATGGAGACAACCTAGGCATCCAACAAGTGAGGAATGAATAAGGAAAATGTGGTGTATACATTGTGGAAATGTTTCTAGACATAACAAAGAACAAAACTGGGTCATTCGTAGGAAGATGGAAGCGACATCAAATGAATTAAGTCAATCTCAAAAGGTCCGATAACTAATTTTCTCTCATTTGTAATTCCTGGATGTAACACTGATATACAAAAGTATGCATGAATATATAACATGAATGCAAAAGTAAAACTGTCCAAGCCAATCTAGGGGATTAGCAGGAGCAGGGAGGGGCAAAAAACAAAAAGGAAATGTGGGAAGACATGAGGGAATGAGGGGACTTAATGTGCAATATACACATATACAAAAGCTTTAACATTAATTTAGAAATGCCGTAAAAAGAAAGTAGGGGTGGTGGGTGGCTCAGGCATAAGCTGTTTGCCTCTCAAGAGTGGCAGCTAAAGTTCAGATCCCTGGTTGATATTCATGCAAACACCAGATTGATATGATGCCAGCGTTACAGCAAAATGGTGAAGATAGATCCCTGGGGCAAGCTGGGTAGCTAGATGAACTGAATCAGACACCTTCAGGGTCAAGAGAGAGACTGTGCTTCAGTATATACAGTGGAGAACAATTGAGGAAGACACCAACATCAACCTCTGACCTCTATGCACACATGCACAGACTTGCACTATATAATACACACATGTGCCCACACTTATCCAAGCATGCACACGTACATGCACACCCCCACATACCCACATCAAGAATTAAAAAAAAAAAAAGAAATGAATGCCTTTCTGTAGTCTGACTGACCTGCTCTTCCCACAGAAGGGGGATTGTATATGAAGAAGCAGGGAAAAGCAAAGGACAGACACCTCTTTCCCTATGTCTAACCCTTGTAAAGGATTCATTGGAAATTTACTGGAACTTCACCCACCCTCTCTCTGCCTGCCCCAAGCCTAACCCAAGCAGCAATGTTGTTTTACAAAGAAAGATGAAAACCACCCCTGCTACCCTTTCACATCCATGTGAAATTATTGTGATGACCTGGTACAGTCTCAGGCCAGAAAGCAGAGGCACTGCCAGCTTCCAATTAGCTCTGACTGTCAGTGACTCATCCCACGGAAGTGTGAGGCCTGTGCACTGAGCAAGCTGACTTCTCCAGCTACCCAGCAGAATCCTACTCTGAGATGCAGCCCATCTGGTTATTATATTACAACCGCAGCAATTAACAAAGACACGGGGCTGCCTGGCTGGTGTGTGAAGAAGAAAGTCTTAGAAAAGGAGCTCAGAGGTGCCCCAGTCCATCCCAGCTATGAATCTGCAGCTCTGATGCAGGGAGATGGTGATCATGACTACAGGAAGGGTGTGTGTGTGTGTGTGTGTGTGTGTGTGTGTGTGTGTGTGTGTGTGTGTGTGTGTGTGTGTGGTCTCCTGTCTGAATCCCAGCACTGAGGTCATGCTTCTAACTGCAGTGCAGACTAAAACAGTATTGCCTTTGTCTGTGAGGATTTGTGCCTATGACAGCTCACCTCCTGGAAGACTGGCAGGGCACACGAATCCCTTTCTGTAAGTGCCCCCGTGCCATGGCCTCATGAGCCACTATCTCACCCATTATTCATATGTCAATCATGTGGAAGGCTGTGGCTCCTATGCCTCACACCTGCTCCTGCAGAGAGCTCCAAATTTCCATGCTTAGTTCTTACTCAGCCTGGAAATTTTTCTCTCCTGTGCCAATTAGTTCCCACCCACATTTCAATCTCTCTTATAAATAGCCCTCTTCCATAAAGTCTCCCATGACCTCAAGCCCAGCCAGGCTAGCATCTCTGTTTCTTACTACGGTCATGCCATTTACCTAGTAGAACTATGACTACATAGTCACTATCTGATTCTCTCTACTGGACAGCAAGCCTCATAGAGGGCAGTTCCTCTTGGTGGTTCTATGTGACTTTGTAGAGGTTATGCCCAGTTACTTGTGTTTGCACCAATATGATGGGAGATGTTATTCTGTATATATGTTTCTCATACTGGTTAATAAAGCCCTGTGGCCAATAGAAAACTAGATAGGTGGGCCTAGGAGACTAGAAGGAGGAAAGAGGAAGTAGTAGGAGTCGAGATGTAGCCCGGGGAGGAAGGAAGATGCCCGCTGCGGCTCCCCCATAAGACGACCACGTGGAAATACTTAGATAAGTAGAAATGGGTTAATAATTAAGACAGAGCTAGCCCATAAACAGTAATGGTAACTGGCCAACAGGATTGTATCAAATACAGAGTCTCTGAGTGTTATTTGGGGCTGGCACGGCTGTGGGCCCAGACTGGCGGGCTGGCGGGCTGGCGGGGCTGGCAGAAACATGCACGCTACACCAATATGCCAAGACTGACCTTCTAGTTACATTTCTACCTCCTGCATTCCTTGTAAGAGAAGGGGCTGTCTCTTCTGGAGATGAATGGACAGGAGACACCTTTTCCCATTTTATTTCAATGCATCATGGCAGCTCCCACAGGCTCCATGGGTTTTCCAGATAGACGTTTGATGACTTTCCTATCTGTCTGTAGAACAGGACTTTTTTTTTTTTTTTTTTTTTTTTTAAGCAGAAATCTCCTAGTGAATTCTATGGGTCAGAATGGGTACTAACCCTTTCCAAGGCTGATGGGAAGGCAACATTAGCTCTAAAGGCATGGCATGAAACTATAGAGAAGAGGCAGCTTATCCAGCATCACAGACTTGGTGGTGGTGACCTTTGGCCTGTGCAGAGATGGAGGAAGTGTGCAGAGTCCTCTCCTGACAAACCACACCCACCCAAAGTGCAGCTCAAGCTGTCATTCATAGTATAAGAGAGATCACCATGGTGCCATCTCTGAAAAGTCAGGCAGGCCACTCTAGCAGCCCTCAGAATTCACTTCCCCAGGGAGATAATTCAGGTCTTAGTGCCAAGTTCTAGCGGTATCCAGACAGGACCAGCTTACTTATCTTTTGGTTCCTGGCAGTTAGAGGTTATGAGTCCCTAAGACCACTATGCAGCAGAAGACAGGTGTAAGTTCTCAGAGAGGCCATGTGCTCATGTGAAGGGCTCCTCATCCTGGTCCCCTAGCTCTATATAGCAGATGCTGTTGTGTGTCACGATTTCCTCAGTCGTCTAGAACAGGGTATCCAACCTCTTTTCCTCTCTGGGTCACATTGAATGAATTGTCTTAGGCTACACATTAACAAAGATATGCAGCTAAGATCCCATGGGCTGTGCAAGCTTCTATGTGTTTATTTGGGGGTCACCATTCTCATCTACAGAGTTCATACTCCAGGTCCACACAGCAGAGTAACAACAACAAAAAGCTCAGCTGCCCACCCCATCACCACCACACACAAATTTTAGAACATTTCAGGCAAGTTTATATTTTGTGTTGAGTCGCTTTTATGGCTCTTTGGCCATCAGCAGCCTGTAGACCACAGGTCTAATCTGAATAGAGCAAGCTCCTGTGTGGTTAAATTATTACAAATAATTGCAAGCCTCTGTTTTCTACTTCGGTCCAATTCTGGAGGACTCAACAGAGAAATGCATTCCCACTTTAAACCACTCATCCAGCTCTCCCTCTTTCAACCCCACCCCCGTGGAGTCCACCTTCCTGGGGTTGACTCAACTTGCCTGTCCTTTAGTCCCCAGTTTGTACAATGAGAGAATGAACAAGTAGACGCTTCCATTTCTCTTGGCTCTCGAAATACACACCATGACTCTGTCCAGCCTTATATGACAGAAGTAAAGTTCTCTATTGCGCTATGGGTCCCCTGTGGGGACTCGGCTTCTCTAAAAGGGGAAGATAGGACCTCCTGCTGGCAAGTGACATAAAATGTAAGTTTAAAGCCAGGCTCCAGTGCCCAGGGCCTAGACTCTCAGATGTCTTTTTAACAGTATTCTCCCCTACAAGCATGATTTGAGCCCAAACATCAGAGGTTACTCAACAGGAACAGGGATGGGGGGGGCAGGAGAGGGGTGTAGGGAGTGTTTCTGCTCAAAATTACCAGCATTCTTTAAACTATAGAAAAGTGAGAAGGAAGGACAGGAAGTCAACAAGTTATTATTCAACCAAAAACCCTGTAGCATTTGTCATAATAAAGTGGGAGCACCAGAGGAGGTGACAAATCACCCCATTAGTACATAGTCACACTGAGAGACAACAGCCATGTTTCTGCTATGCCAGTCTTCTGAGAATTCGCACGCTTGGCCAGCCACTCCAGGCAAGCTGCTCTTCTCTGAAAAGTGGCCTGAGTCCCCGGAGACAGACAACAGAAAGGGTTTAGCGTGCTTAAGCTTCCCAGAGCAAACCGGCACTCCATCTCTCCAGAAGATTGACTCTGTCAACTTCGCGGGGACTTAAAGGAGGGATTTCAAGGCTCCCAAGGCTTTGATCTGCTGTGTGGCTCCCTGAATGCTGGCCACAGAAAGGGAGTGCTGAGAATCTCTGTATTTAGGCTCCCTGATGTCCTGCTTTCCTTTTGGCTAACTTTTCAGATTTTTCTCTGGCCTCCTACACTGACTCCAAAATGGTGGGAATCCCAGGGGTAGGAAGAAAGTGTGCACACTTTTTTTTCATTCATTCTGTGTCAAACATTAATTGAGCAATCACCATGGACCCTGGACCTAAGCTTCCAGGAGGGTAGGGTGCAGGGTACTTGTGTTAATGTCACCACTCTCTGACATTGACTTCCAAGCCTGATTATCCAAGTACTGCTGCTGCTCATAAACTCCCCCGACAGCTTTCCCTAAGCCACACTTAGGGGGTCCTAATACCAGGCACTAAAACCCAGACTCAGAAATCTTTCCCAGGTAGCACAGGAGGAGCCACCACCACAAAAGCCCCACAGGACAAATTCATTTGGGAACTTTAGCTGTTTCATTCCCTGACTACCAGAATCTTGACTTGAAGGACCTTTATAGGTATGAGTCACCATGCCTCCTAGCCTCAACTCAATCTCTCTCTCTCTCTCTCTCTCTCTCTCTCTCTCTATATATATATATATATATATATATATATATATATATATATATATGTCTGTGTGTGTGTGTGTGTCACACATATTCTAGTATGTAAATGTGGGCACATGTGATGTCCAGAGGGTAATCTCTGGTGTCAGACCTTCCCTTCTGCCCCATCCAAAGGCAAGGTCCCTTTGTTATCTTTGTTCCCACAATGCCATCAGCTTCCAGGAATTCTCCATATTCTCTCCCATCTCCCTGTGTGAGCACCAGTATTATAGAACCCATGATACACTTCCAATTTTATAAGGGCTCCGGGACAATTGTTTTTTGTTTGTTTGGGTTGGGCTTTTTGCACTGAGCCCTCTCTCCAGTCCTCAAAATGTCTTTTTTAAAGTACTTCATATTGATGGCAATGATATGTAGACCATGACTGGAATCTAGATTGTTTTAATGGAGGATCATATTTCTCTCATTGCATCCAATTGTAAGATGAGCTGGGTGGATGTAAGGGGGCATGAGGCTAGCATTCTGTAGTCTTCTCATTGAGAGTCATACTCATCCTGTCCAGGGCCTGGGAAAGAGGGAGGCTGTCTTCTTGGCTGTTCATACCCCATCCATCACTTTAGCCTTTGCCAACATGTTGCTTAGGCCAATCTGGAAGGACCCTGCCTTCATTTGTCACCTCTTGTGACAAACGTTGCAGCTGTTTGTGTGCTCTGTGACCCGAATCTTGCCTTAGCTTTTTGTCATGATCAGTGTGTTGCAATGAAGGGAGAAGGCTGGGACCCTCTTGGAAATCTGTATGGGGAAGCTAACCCTTTTGTATGTGGCTTATGTCATACATGGCGCTTTTGTTCTAACTCTACTGAGCCAAAGCAATGAGCAAATTAACACTTATCCTTTGCTGTACCATGTACCCACAAGGCAATGGGCATATATATATATATATATATATATATATTATATATATATATATATATATATCCTGCTCAGAGTTTCTCTAGCTTGTAGGAAATGAAATGACAGGACTAGGGAGGTAGCTTCGTGGGGAATGCTCACTGAACAAGCATTTGGACCTGAGTTCTAGCCCCAAAACTATTATACAGAAAGCCAGATATTGCAATACATGCCTGTAACTTCAGGGCTGATGGGGTAGAGATAGGAAGGAGAATGACCCTGGGGCTCTGCAGCCAAACAGCCCAGTTTACTTGGGGGAGCTTCTGGCTCAATGAGATACTCTGTTTAAAACAATAAAGGTGAATGGTGCCTAAGGAATGACACCTGAGGTTGGTCTCTTGTTCACACACAAACAGGTACACATACATGCACATGGATACATGAAAATAATACCAATAACAATGATGATGATGATGGGCTGATGAGGTTGCTCAGTAAGTAAAGATGCTTGCCACCAAGCCTGACTGGCAATCTACATTCAAGCTCTAGGACCTATATGGTAAAAGTAGAGAACTGACTCTAGATAGGTTATCCTCTGATTTTCACATGTGTGGCATGCATGTGTGTGAGCATACACACACACACACACACACACACACACACACACACACACACACACGACCCCCAGTTTTCTACCCCCCAGTTTTCATGTGTGTACAGCAAGCCTTTTTGTTAGACAAATGCTAGTGGCCAAACCCCAGGTGTTTCCATTCATGTAAAATTGTTGCCCTGGGTAACTTTCCATGTTAGCCTGTTGCACAGTGTGAAGGAGCTGGGTAGCAACGGGAGATGGTCCTGCAGTATGACTGTCAAGTAAGCATGTCAAATATTTCACTCCCCAGCCCAAGCAACATGCTAGAACTGTGTTGGGGATTGAGTTACTTCTCAATTGAGTTACTTCCCAGAGGAACAATAAGACTACGCTACCTCTCCGGGCTCTCCATGCTGACTCCTCCTAACTACTTCCTCTTTCCTCCTTGTCTCCTAGCCCCGCTTATCTTGCTTTCCCATTGGCCACAGTGCTTTATTCACTAACCAGTATGAGAAACATATTTACAGAATACTTAGAATAGTAGAAATGGGTTAATCATTAAGACAGAGCTAGCCCATAAACAATGATAGTAACTGGCCAACAAGATTGAATCAAATACAGAGTCTCTGCATGTTAGTGGGGCTCGCATGGTGGTGGAACCGGGCAGCCAGAGGGGAGGAACAAAGAATGGGACCAGACCGGCGGGGGGAGGGGGGAGGACCTGTTCGTAACACTACACCATGAAGCAGGGTTCATATAGTTGCTTCCCCCAGCAGGACGTGGCCATTGCTCTCTTGAATCTGGGCAGCTGTGCTTTCTAGCAAAGACCCTCAAGAGGCAGGCTTGTTACCTTCTCCAGGAAGGAAGGAGGAAGCTAACACTCTCTCGAGGCTCAGGGATGTTTGGGGGCCCCAGGAGCTAGCTCACAAACCTTCACAGCATTCTTATGAGACCTTTTCCCTTCCCAGGGGTGGAGGAAAGTGAACTGGGCTTTGGGGATCTCAGTAGTGTGTCTGGTGCAAGTTGCACAGGAGAGGTCCCAGAGATGGGGTCTCTTTGAGTCAGCTACCTTCCTGTAAGGAACTCTGTAAACTCAACATAGACTTGCATGAAATCTTTTCTTGGGTCTGTCACCCCCTCTATCTGCAAGTGATATGCATACATGTCTCACCCAAAAAAATCACATGACATTAGGCATCTGGGGTCAGAGAGTGTGCCTCAGATCTTGGCAGAATACTCTTGAAAATGCATCTTAGTCTTGGCTCTACCAACTGTAGAAACAAGATAAGAACTAGAAAGCACTTGGCCCTCAGGAATGGACTGAGAGTGTGCCCATAAATCTTAGCTCTAGACTAGAGTAAGACATCAGGTACCCTTTTCTACCGTTCTCTACTTCATTGCTGTGAGGTAGGGTCTGTCACTGAATAAGAATCTCTCTGTTTCAGTTAGGCTGGCTGGCCAGCAAGCTCTCTGGATCTGCCTGTCTCTACCACCAGTGCTGGTGTTACACACAGCCATGCCCAGCTTGTGATGTGTCCTGGGTTCCCCAGGTTTGCAAAGGAAGCGCTCCTACCCACTGAGCATCTTCTCAGCCCTTGCAATGGTTCGATTTGAGTCACCATCCCTTCCTCTTCCATCAGTCACACTCATTTCTGCACACCGTTGAAGGTTGCCCAGGTCTTCCCCTCTGCTGTGTAGCCCTCTCAAACTTCCTGAGTGTGGAGATCACAGCCCAGACTGGAAGCTGTTGGACAACTGTAGTGACTTCAGACTGACGGTTTGCAGAAGCCTGCCTGGTCCATACAGCAGTAACTCTAGGCAGTCACAATCTGATAAGATAACCCCATTATATATGGTCAATAAAAGGCCACTATCCAGTGTGGACCCAATATCACTTAAGCCAGCACCCGGCCACAGTGATAGTCACAACAGCATGAGAGGCCAGCCCTGCTGTATGGATAGCCCACTGGGACTGTCATTATCTTCAATGCCATGGTGAGAGAAGACAGAGAATTGGCAGCTTTTATAGACAGAAACTGCCTCTCACACCAGCCACTGAAGAATCTCTCCAAGTACTTCAGATGCTTATAGCCCAGGACAAGGCATGTTAGTCCCTCAGAACAAACAAACAGCAACAGAAACCAAACAAAAATAAAAACATTACCTTGCATCATATTGAAGGAAAGTGCGACCTCTGCTGGACGCTCTTGGGACTGACTACTACCAGGCAAAGTAAAGAAAAAAGAGGCCTAAGGGAAGGAGGGAGAGAAGGAGAAAAAAAGAAAAAGTTTTATGCTGGCATGCAAGCCCAAAGCCCCTCTAATCTGAAGCTCCTCTTCTATGAAACGAGGTTGTACAAGGCTGACTGATGGGCCTCTCAGGCTCATAATGCCCAAGTCTCTGACACCCCAATACCCTCACTGTGGTGGATTGGCATTGGGAAGCATAATTCTCCCACATAGTTGCCAATTTTAAATGACTTTGAGGCATGATATTGTGGACGATCATGTGGTGGTTGAGTATGGGGAATTGGTATACTGTGAGGACAGGTAGCTTTTGTGTGCTGAATACTGATGGTTTGCTGGAGCTCTCTTTGCCAGTTTACTGGGAGGGGGGGGTGTTTTGTGAAATTCGTCCCTCTTACACACTCTGCTCCTGCCCACACTGCTCAGCCCAGCCAGTGACTCCCCAGGACAGAATGACTGATTAATCAGGAGACGAAAAGTCCTGAAACCTGAAACACATTAGGGTCCTAACTTGATCGGTGGGCATCGGAAGTTCTCAAGGGTTCTCGGTCAGGAGTCTGTAGCACTGTGAACTCAGATCTTTGCCTCTGTTGCAGAAAACTTGACCTCAGACCCTGGGAGGTCACCCCAATCAACAATGAGATAAGAAGCCAACGGGGGGGGGGCAAAGAAACAGGGAATCTGTCAGAGGATCACAGTTTGAACAGAGCCTGACTCTGACTGTGTGAATCAGATAGACATGTATGTCTACCTCCAAACCCCAGACAGTTGAAACTTGTAGATATGTAATTTCAAAGTCGGAGAAAGGGTGCAATGGGGATCTCAAAGCTCCCCAACACTTCAGAATTAGGAAAGCTGGAGAGGGAGAGCCCTAGGCTTTACAGAACATTTCTGCCCTGGCAGGACTGGGTGTCTGAAGCCTAGCCACGGTAGTTGGAATGAGGTATCAGGCACAGCATGGCTCCTCGATGCTAGCAGATCTACCCAGGGATTCCTGAAATTGGGTTCACTCTCCTTAATCTGCTAAATGTGCAGGTGCCTAATGATGATTATGTTTCTTTTACCCACACTTAGGGAGAGTCTACCCCCCTCCACACACACACACACACACACACACACACACAGTCCTGGGTATCTTGTTTGTAGCAGAATGCACACCTCCTTCCCAATTCCACAGCTAACTCAGACAAAGCAGTTCTATCTGGACTGAACCAGTCCCATCTACTGACTCTGGAAGCTTGAGGACACCCAAACTCAGCTCTCACATAGAAGGCCAAGGACAGGGGTGGCGTTGTGCCTGTGGAGAGAAGGGAAAGGCCTACCAAAACCACACTCCAGTGGGCTAGCATCCCTTCAATAATCATAGTCACCATCTCCTTCAGTCAGGCCACTGTCAAACCATGTTTATCACAGCCACCATTGCCAGTTACCACAGCAACAGCCACAGCATCACACTACAAGCAAAATCCCCTTCTCTGGAAGATGCTAATTTGTTTCTATTCCACGAAACTGGGTGATTATCAACTAAGATGGATCATCAAGGGGAGAGCAGATGAAAGAATGTTAGAATGGTGACAAAAAGCCTTCAGCATGCGAGAAGCCAAGCATGCAAACACAGGCAGAGATCAGTGTGGGGACTTTGTCACTGCTGCTGGTAAGGCCACCATTTAGTACAAAGGAAACGCCAGACAAACAAAGCAACGTTTTGTGTCTTCCTTCTGTTCTACCTCTTCCTACAGCATTAGGCGTGAGCTCTGGGGCTGTAAGCAGAGCAAGACTCCAGCCCTTTTCATGTTCCCTCTCCACAGTCCTCACCTGCTATGGTGTAGGGACTCAGAGGGCAGACACAGGGTAACCATGGCTGTTTTCTGTGAACTTGGCTCAGCAGTTGCTTTCTGGCAGGCCCCACGATTAGCATGATGGTAATCATCACTGCTGTGTGGTTACATAAGCATCCAACCCGGACCAGCACAGAATAAATAAAAGGTGCTCTTGCTTTGTGGTTTTCAAAGTGTAATCCCCATACACTCGATTGCCGTTAAAAATAGTAACAAATGAACATCTAGGTTTGGCTGGGGTGAAATATGAGAAATGGGAAATAAAGACTACTGAAGACATGCGACAAATACCATGGGCCAGCATCTAGCTGGCTGCCCATACAGAAGTACCCAAATGGAAGCAGATGAAAAGTTTGGGGTGTCACTGCATCTCACGCCTGCTGCCCAGCTTTTGGAGTATTGCTGTGGACGGACCATAAACTAAACCTCAGATGGCTGTCACATGCTGTGTAAGGATGGTAGAAAGAAACCACAGGACTTTAAGCCCTTGTGTCCTGAGAGCTGTCTTTACAGATATAGGCTACCTATCTCTAAAGTGTGTGTGTGTGTGTGTGTGTGTGTGTGTGTGTGTGTGTGTGTGTGTGTGTGTGTGTGTGTTGTGTGGACGGTTGTAGGAGTTGTGTGCCGGTGTGCATGTCCCATGCATAGGTTGACATTGGATATCTTTCACAATCACTCTTCATATTATTTTTTAAGTTGAAGTCTGTCACTAAAGCTAGTGCTTACTGATTCATCTAGACTGGCTGGCCAGCAAATCCTAGGAATCCCCCTGCCTCTGCTTCCACAGCACTGAGGTTACTGGTATGTATACCACACTGGGCTTTTTATGTACATTCTGTGAATCCAAATCCAGGTCTTCGTGCTTATACACCAACTAAGCCACAGTCTAAGCCATCACCCAGCCCATTTGGGAGGGGTTAATAAGTTCTACGGTTTTGAAGCTCATTTTGCTTTCTTTCCATTATTATCTGTAGCTAAGCCTTTCTTCCTGGTCCTTTTGTATTAACAGTTTGCCCATAACACAGTACAAAAGGGAGGGTTCAAAAGCTCTGACTTCAATCCAGGTATCTCATGCACCCTCATTTCCCCTCAACCCTAGACTGGGCTAGTGTGCGCTGCCATTCCCATCTCACACTGTCTGACCCTCATATGTTGTTTCTGTGCCTTCTGTTCTGTAGATGAAGGGAATCATAAGCTCAAGGCAGCTTGGTCATCATGGTCACCAGCACAGGACCAGGGATGGCAGACACCATTAGCACTCAGTAAAAATTTCTAGAAGCCATTTGGGATGATATTCAGGGCCTTTTGACTAACTTTAGAACCAATGGCCCTTTAATAAAACCCAGTGAAAAGGATGGCTTGTTGTAAAAGCATGAACCTTGAAATAATACTCAATGGAATTGAGTGCAGCCACCTCTGTACAGGTGGGGGCCTGGTTCTGTCCATGACTGGTGCTGGTGCAATGCCAGGCTTGATACATCAAACAGATAATTAAAAATAGCTCTCAGAGAGTACAAAATTGATCACCAAAATAGCTCGTGGCATGTATCAAAAATGTTTGTTTACAGACAGCTGACGGGGTGCTAATTACCTCCTGACACCCTCCGATGACACTCATTCATTTCCCACGCTAGTCTTGACAGCCGTGAAGTGTGTGGCTGTCATCCCAACTCACTGAGCAGCAATTCCCCCAGCTGGGGCCTTTGACCTCACTCTCCTTTAAATGACAGGGATCAGCTGGTCCTCACTGCAGGCAGCCTGACCCTTGAAGAACCTGATCCTTTTTTTTTTTTTTTTTTTTTTAACTGTGTTCTCCAGGCCTCTGGCTCCAGATAATCGCTGTGTGATTTCACATCGGAGTCCTTGGCAGCTCGCTACAGAAATGAAATCCCTGCAGATCTGGGTGAATGCAACTAGAAGCGAGCCCATATTTTAATTGGCACACTTAGAACTCCTGACCAGCAAGCTCCATCTTTTGAATTTGGGATTATAATTCTCCACTCGATGACTTTTCAAAATCCTGCTTCCTGATTTGTTTTCTCTTTGAGCTCCTAAGCAGTCACTAAATTCTCATCTACTTCTTCAGTAAGTGGTGATCAGGGCTCATGAGCTGCTGACCCTCCTGAGCCAGGTTTGGGCTGGTCTGTCTCTGGCCTCAGATGTCTGTCTCTAGTCTCAGCTGTGCAAGTGGGTGTCTGGGTCCTGTAGGAAGTGTCTACCGTTTTCACTCACATTTCACTCAATTGCAATAAAAAAGGCCCAGGCTCCAGTGCTGGGTAAGTTAGAGGTTTACTTCTCCTGACTGCCTTCCTTTTGAGTTCTCCTCTTTCACCTCTCTTTCTGCATTCACTTAACATATTTATTGATTGCTTTTGATGGGATGGGCATTGTGCCCAGCCCTTTCTCCTGCCGAGAATGAGACTTTCGCTCTGGAGTTCATACACAGGGAAGAGAACAGACCACAGCCATCAGGCAGGTCTACCAGAAGGACCAATTCTGGGAGTGTGACCTGGATGTTGGATAACCTCCAAGTGTCCCTGGACAGACTGGGCTCTTAAACAGTTGCATGATGAGGGAGTCTGTGCTTGAATATCCTCATATATCCAAATTGTCGGCCTGGGATCTAGAAAGAATGTAGAGAACGTTCGAAGTGATTTAACTTAAAATCACTTAGCAAAGAGCCCTACGAGGGTCTGTGTGAATTGGACTAAGGAAATTCCAGGGTTGCATAGTGACTTTCTAGTGGCTGGCCACAATAGGAAGCCACTGGTGCCTGGACCAGGAGAAACCAGAAACAGCTTAAAGTACAGTAAGGCCAGGTATGGTTAAGTAAAATTTGCTCTATTCCTCTTCCTCAGTAAGTATGCCTTCGTGATGACAAAAACAATAAAATACATGTAAAGTAGTAGTTGCACATGTCATGTGAACTTAGTCAGAATTAAAATGGAGTTACTCTGGACAAACCCTATTAATAATTAATTAATTAATTGATCACTGATTAATCCAAGAAGCTCTCACAGAGCAGATTCATGCTAGGTCTTGGCAATAAGACCCAATGGAGTGCTCTGCCAGCACCACAGACCTGCACCAAGAATACTTCTGCAAGAACACCACCTGTCCAGAATGCTGCTTCAGCCTCAGCCTGGTGCAGCCTTTGTTAAGGCCGGCTGGCCTTTGCCGGGGATTGTTGTGTCAAAAACATTTACACAGTCCTCTTTGTTTTCCCTTTAGAGATGTCCACCTCAGACTCTCAGAGCTCACTCATCATTTTGTGCTACCCACACATCACTACCATGCCTTTCCCACTGGGTGAGTCTGGAGTTCTCCGTAGCTGAGATAGCTCGACCATCTGGAAGCTGCACAATGCCAAAGAAAACCCAGTTTACTATCACTGCACATATCTAAGTAATCTGTGGAAATGAGATCAGAATAAAACACTGACATAATCCATAAATAATTTTTGAGACAGGATCTCACACCGCAACCTTCGCTGCCCTAGAACTCACCACCTAGCCCAGGCTGGCCTGTCTGCATTTGTTCTGGATAGTTTTGTCAGCTTGGCATGAGCTACAGTCATCTGAAAAGAGGGGACATCGACTGAGAAGATGCTTCCATAAGATCCAACTGTAGGGCATTTTCTTAACTAGTGATTGAATAACTGAGGGTCCTGCCCAAAGGGCTCAGCCCATTGTGTGTGGTGCTATCCCTGGGCTGGTGGTCCTGAATTCTATGGCTGAGCAAGCCATAATGAGCAACCAGTAAGCAGCACGCCTTCTATGGCCTCTTCATAAGCTCCTGTCTCCAGGCTCTTGCCCTATTTGAGTTGCTATCCCAACTTCCTTCAAAGATGGACTGTAATGTAGAAGTATAAGCCAAATAAACCCTTTGATCCCCACCTTTCTTTGGTCATGATGTTTCATTGTAGCAATAGTAACCCTAACTAGGGCAGCAATATTCTTGCTTCTGCCTTTCTGCTTACTGGGATTACAAGAAAGTGCCACTACGTCTGGCTCAACCCACACACTCCTACAGATTCAGTCTGTAAAATGTATTTGGATACTTTAGTTTCAGCAAAATCACAGATTATGCTTTAAAGTAAAGCTGCTTAACATAAATCCCAAACGAGAATTTCCCCTTACAAATGTAAATGAGAAGAGAGGAATGTGCATCTGCTTATAGTCAGTTAGAAGTCTCCCCATGTCTGCTGCTGACTGTCACTGACTTTGGCACACCGTAATTCACAAGTCAGAGCTGGAGGAGTGATTCAGCAGTTAAGGGACTCTTGCTGAGGACTGGGATTTGATTCCTAGCACCCACATTATTAATTCCGGTACCAGGGGACTTCTATAACCTCTTCTGAAGTCCTCAGAAAGTTCATGAACTGGGGAGAGGTAGGCAGAAGCATCTTAAGTCTGAAACTGGGCTACATAGTAAGATCCTATCTCAAAACCAAGAGCTGGGAATGTAGTTCAATAGCACAGTCTTGCCTGGTTTGTACAAGGCCCTGGATTCAATCTTCAGCATCAACATTAACAAATGTATTATTGATGATAGTTAGATAATGGTGGTGGTGATGATGATGCTTGGTATGCAACTCTGGTACACAACTGCGGGTTTGTCAGACTACTTGATAGAACCACAGTTAACACTGCTGACCAAGCTTCTGGTTTTTCATGCTGAAGATGGAGCCCAAGGAATTCCTGATCTATAGACTTCTTCCTTGAGCTTAATAAAATAAAGATAGCCATGTGATGTCCCCATGACTGGGGTTATCATCTCACACTGATAGGCTCAGCAGGAAAAACCAGTCAGGCACATTTATATTCAGACATATTTTGGCCACTCCTTTCAAGACCTTAGAATGAGGTGACATGACACAATCA
Source organism: Cricetiscus sungorus (assembly GCA_030556225.1). NCBI lineage: Eukaryota > Metazoa > Chordata > Mammalia > Rodentia > Cricetidae > Cricetiscus > Cricetiscus sungorus. The sequence goes on from JANBXA010000007.1 coordinate 94,845,872, forward strand.
GAACATGACATGCAACAGTTCCTCATGCCACTCCTACCTGGAAGGGAGGGGTACGAGAGCAGTGTTGTCAGAGTGGTGGCTTCCTTCAGGGCAATGGGACTCTAATTTCTATGGTCTGCTTGGGAGGAGATGAGAGGTGAAGGAGATACAGGAGAAGGTCTGAGAACATCTTTGCTTGTGTGATTGGCTTTGGAATAACATTTTTTTCTCAGCCCCCACAATATGAATGGGAAGGACCCAAGAACTTCACAATCCATTATCTAGCCACTAGCCACATATGGCTATTTACATTGAGATTTCAATTAGGCCCCTGGCAATCAATAGTAGACAGCAGGGCAATCCAGCCTCTACTTCATTGTCCTGACTGGATCCAGAGCAAGGCATGCCCTAACTTTTGACATTGCAACATAGCACTACTGTTTACAAACTTCGAGCTGCAGACAACATGGTTGAGTTTTTAATAATCACAAAAAAGACCTCATTTGTTTTAAATAATTTACAATTTGGTGTTGGGCCATGTTCAAAGCTTTCTTAGGATGCATGCAGCCTGACAAAATCAAAAGAATCTGTCACTCAGGAAGTTGAGGCAGGAGGACCTTGAGAAGTTCAAGGCCAGCCTGGGCTACATAGACACATCTTGTCTTTGAAAAAAAAGGAGGGAAGTGGGGGAGGGAGGAAGCACGGGAAGGAGGTAGGGAAGGGATGAAGAAGGAGGAAGGGAATCACATTTTTTCTAAATGTTCTACATTTTTTTTTAAAAAAAAAAAGTGATCTGGCTTCACTTTCTCCACATCTTGAAGCTTCCCCATGGCTGCTGTGTGGATGGGTCAGCTCCCCTGTGGCTGCTGTGTGGAGGGGCAGCTCTCAGGCCAAGGTAGGAGACCAGGTAGAGCTGACAAAGCCCAGGTGAGGAGTGAGACCTGAAACGCATAGCAGATGGCTTGGAGACAGGAAGTCATGTCCGATTTCCTGTGAAGGATGAACTATTGTGCTTGGCGCCTTTTTCAAGGGCATTGTCAGGGCAAAACATCCATTGGTGATGGACCAGCAGTTATGGCTGAGTTGAGTTCTCTGACCATAGGCCTTTTGGGGTCCAAACTAATGTGTTTAAACTCTAAAATGATTTCAATAGTAACATCGGTAAAATTGAGATGCTCTAAGGCAATTTCTTTCAAATCCAGGGTGTTTCATGAGCAACTGTGATTGAAATTCACGATGCACCCTTACACTAAGGACACAGTGGGCTTAGGGGCTGACATGGGAAATAAGATTGTATTAGTTCCCTCTTGTTCTTTGGGGGCTATGGAGACATCAGATTGTCCATTATGCAAAAAAAGGATGTCATGGCTTTCACATTTCATTTGACTACAGTTTTAACTACAGAAAAGGTTGGTGTTCAATCCCCTTGGTCAACCAACTGACTGTTTTCAGTTTTCAAAAAACACTACTTTGGGCAGGCAATATGGTTCAGCTGATAAAGGTATTGCTGCCAAGCCTGATAATCTGAGTTTATTTCCCAGAAGCCACATTTAGAAGAAGAGACTGATTCTTATAAATTGACCTCTGATGTTGACGTGTGCACCATGGCACTGTACCCATGCACATGCACACATACATAAACATAATATAAATATGTACATATAATTGTAAGATACTTTTAATAACCAGTTTGTATTTGAGGCAAAAGAAAAAACCAGGGTTTACGAAACAGAGAACAGTAATGAGTATTACAAAATAACAAAAGAAATAGTAACTGTATGAGTTATCGTTTCATTGCTATAACAAAACCAGTTAGAAAAAAAACAAAACAAACAAACAAAAACTATACTAGTTACTTTCTGTTGTTGCGATTAAAACACCAAGACCAAGGTAACTTATAGAAGAAAGAGTTTATTTGGGGTTATAATTTCATAGGGTCAAAGTCAGTGATGACTAAGTGGAGGCAGTAGGTAGCAGGCATGGTGGATGGAGCAGCAGCTGAGAACTCATCTTGAACCACAATCACGAAGCAGAGAGAGTGACTAGAAACGCTCTGGATCTTTAATCCCTTAAAGCCCTTTCCAGCAACACATTTCCTCCAACAAAGCCATACCTCCTAAGTATTTCCAAGCAGTGTGACCAACTGGAGACCAGACATTCAAATGCCCAAGACAATGGGACATCTCATTCAAATCACAACACTTAAACAGAGGAAGGTTTAGGTTTGGCTTACAGTTTCAGAGGTTTCGATCCACTGCAGCCTGGATCTGTTGCTTTGGACCTGAGCTGAGGCATAGCAATGTGGGGACTGGGATGTGTGGTAGCTGCTCACTCTACAGAGGTCAGGAAACACAAAAAAGAAAGAGGAGGGACAGGATACATCTTTTCAGGACATGTCTCAAGAGATTTACTTCCTCTGATTAGGTCCCACCACTTAAGGCTTCTATAACCTACCAAAACAGCTCTACAAACTGTGGACCAAGCTCTCAACACATTAGTCTGTGGGAGATACTTCATATCCAGTCATGACCAGAAGAATGGGATATAATAGCTCCTTATTGTCTATGAAGCATGTGTTCAAAAATGCCTAGTAGATGCTTGTAACTAAAGGTGGACAATACCAAACCCCAATAACTATGTTCTATATGTCCCTGTAATAAAGTTTAATTCATTAATCAGGCAAATTAAGAGATTAACAATAATAACAATGATAAAGTTATAACAATATACTAAAATCGAATTGCCAACCCCAGTAGCTATTGGGCTTTGGAGTCATCGCCAACTAAAAGAAGGGTCATCTGAACGCAAGCTCTGAACAGAGTGCCTTGACAGTTGCTATGGTAACTCAGGTGGCTAAAGAGCACCTGGCAGGCTGGTAGCATATACAAAGTAGACACACTGTACCGCTGTACATCAGTGACATACCCCAGGAGATAGAGCAGGACACTTGAGCTTTTATTATTCTACTCAGAAAGCTGTGCAATGTAGAACCTATAAATTGCTTGTCCTGGAATTTTCCATTTACCATCTTCACACTTTTATGGATCCTGGGTAACTGAAACCAAAATATGAAAACTAGGGAAGAGAAAGGACTGTGGCCACAAAAACAATTACAGCTAATGTTTATTGAGGTTTTGGATATGGGACTTGACAATTTTTATGAAACCATTTAAGGCCAATGGGCAGTTTTTCTTCGAAAAAAAAAATGAGTATAATATTTCCACACTCCTTTTGGCCATTTGTAATGTTGATTGTTTTTGGAGAGCTTTTCTGGGAGAAAACCCCATTTTATTTTGTTTAACTTGACGTTGTTCTGAAAGAACAAGTTAAGAAATAACAGTGTCTGGTTCCCAAACTTGGCAGCATCGGTGAAGATTTGACACTGATCCTCTTGTAGATTGTCAGTTTGGATACCGAGGGACATTGAGGAAGCTAAGGTCACTTGGATTCTAGACCAACATCTCCATGAAGAGAAGGCTTTTCCCAACTGAGAGCAAAGGCTATGGTTAGTGTGGGGCTAAGCAGTCAATCAACCAAGATCCTCTGCTGTGGGTGTGTCTTCATTAATGGCTTCCTAGAACCTGCTGACCCAGCATGCCAGGTGGAGGGCCAGATAAAATTCAAGACACCTAGGGAAATGCCAGTCTCAAACAGCAGGTTGGTTTTAATGGGAAATTGCCCTGTTTGTCATTTGTTTATGACTCACATTGAACTGAAGGCCTGGATCTTTATTTGCATTGTTTCACATGCTGTGCCTAGACCCTAGACTAGTACCTGTCCCTTGTGTGGGTGTCAGGTTTCCACTGTCCTTTGTACCCTGGAACAATCTCAGGCAGCAGTAAGGGCAGAATTAGGCACAGACAGCAGAGAAGAAAGTTCCATGAAAGTGTTGTGTTCTCCCACTCATTCTCATGACCTCATGACCCTTGCTCTGACCATGAGCCTTGGGATTCTTTTGACAGCCATTTTGACCCCACAGCAAGGTAACAGGACTTCCCCATGTTAACATGGCTTTCTTCATTCCCTTTGCCTAGCAACTGAGCTCTGCCCAACTATGTTATGGAGAACAGTGGGCTAACTTCATCAGGGGTCAAAGTTCAAGCCACCATCTGCAGACAGACCCCTTGCTCATCTCTCCTCCTGCCACTTATTTCCCATCCTCCCCAGCCAAGCAGCCCCTGGTACCCTCAATTCCTTCTCCTCCCACTTGTCCCTCAGCCATGCACAGGGTCACTGGGGTGCCTACCTTCAGGAAGATTCCTTAGATGAAAGAATCCATGTCACTTTCCCCCTACCCCCCAGCCTTGGGGCCACCTAGGGCCACTGAGGTACTGGTAACCTACTCACCCTGCTCCTCAAATTCAGCCTTGAGCTCCTGACAAGAGCTTTCTCTCTTGCACTTTGTGTCCAGCACCTGCTGGATATGAGTGGAGCAGGTTGTACATGGATGTGGCAGAAAGTTGATGGATCTATAAGAATGCCTGAGATATACCTGAACCTGCACGCTCACCTCCTCCCATGCCTCGCCTCCAGCTGTACCTCACCAGCCTGAGTCCCCCCTGGTCTGTATGACACTGGCTCTCAGAGCTAGGTCTTACTCCACCCAGTGAGCAGATGCTGCTTGCAACTGCTCAGGACTTGCCCACCCCACTTAAAAAATGTACCACACTTATTTAGTGTGTGTGTGTGTGTGTGTGTGTGTGTGTGTGTCTGTCTGTCTGTCTGTCTGTGTATGTGTATGTGTATGTGTATGTGTATGTGTATGTGTATGTGTATGTGTATGTGTATGTGTATGTGTATGTGTATGTGTATGTGTATGTGTATCAGAGAACAATTTGTGGGAGCCTGTTCTCTCTGTACATAATGTGGGTCCTGGCGATTGAATCCAGGCTTGGTAGCAAGTGCCTTCAGCTGGTAATCCATCTTGCTGCCTTCAGTGTCCTCCTTCTTTACCTGTAGATGATTCTGATTTCTGATGTTATGGGAGGGAAGGGCCAGGCCCTGGGTTGGCAGACGCCATGGCTTTTCCCTCCTCTAAGGTGCCCTCCTTTAAGTGGGCATCCTTGGCAAGCCTGTTCATATCTCCAGTTCAAGTTAAAGGGCAAGAGATAGAAGGAGTCAGAATCACTGGCCTGTGTGGAATGAAGAATAAGAGGAGAGATGAGCCAGGCATCCCATCCAGTCCATGGAGAGCTGAAATGCTGAGTGAAACACCAACTTTATTCCCTATAGCTTCCAGGGCAGCCTCAGGAGCATGGCAGGTAGTGGCTGCTTCAGAGTCTATGGTGTACATTTAATTAGCACCTGAGGCTCTTAGAGCCAAAAGCTCCACCCCATGTCTCCACCTCTGACTCTGAAGAAACCTGCTCTGCACCCCCTTGCTAGGCCTATAATTAGGACCAGGCTGCCCTTTGCTGAGGAATGTGGGAGGCACTCCATTTCCAGAGAATGCACTGGAAGAAGACAATGTCCCCAGGGGCATTCCTCACTGATCAAGAAAGTGAGGCTACAGAAATGGCCAGAAGAGTCAGGGACAGGGTCCTGGGAATGTCCCTCTGCCAGCCAGGGCTCATGTATCTTCTCCATCAACACCCATCACCATTGTTAGAGTTGCCCTGGGCAATGTGAGCCTGGAGATGGGGAGAGGACCTGGAGTGGAAGGTTTAGCTGTGCAGGCAAGGTAAGCCTTGTGGCTTCAAGAGGCACACAATGAATTACCCTAAGTTTGCCACAGAAAAAGACATTTCTTTATGGAGAAGTCTTAAGAGAGAAGTTGGAATAGCAGTGGCTACTTGAATCTGACCTCTGCTCACCAGTAACGAGTGTGTATACACAGGTACATGCACACACAAATGCTCCAGCTACATACGTGAACTTCACTCAGGGTCTGTCCACCTCAGTTACTGGGCAATGTCTGGAGACATATTTGCTCATCACAGCTAGAGTGGGGAGGCAATAAAGAGGGGATGAGTGGACAGAGGTCACCCCTGAAGTTCCACAGCCTACTGTGCTGGATATAGCCCCACAATAGAGAATGATCAGGCCCCAGATAGCTAGGCTTAAATCCAGTTATGATGCTGTCTATTGACTATTGCCCAACACAAGCTCACAATTTACAGCCAGCCTCCCTGACCATCACTTGGAGACTCCAGAAACCTGACATGCATGGTTGCCATTGACTACCAAGGGGATTGCAGAAGGCTGAATGATCCAGCAAAGCAGTCTCTCTTTTCAATGGCTTTAATGAAGATGCTGCAGGGGGCACACATGTGCATGCACACACACACCATCATAGCATCTGATCACTCAGTCGATTTCTCAGTAGAAACCCTGAGCTAAGCAATTTGAGCAATGCCGAGAAGACATTCAGAATCCTTAAAAATCAGCAGGGGTCAAGGAGGCTGGAGATGCTCCTGGGACACGGAGGTGAAGGTAGTGGGGAGACTTCCCTCTGCTCTCACATGCAGTACAAAGTCGGGAATGCCAAGCCCATGGGCTCTTACTTGGTATTCAAAGCCTTTTCTTGGTTGAAATGCTGAAACCCTGGAAGAATGATCATGATGCAAGATGAAATGTCATTTGACGGATGGGAAAATTTGGCCTTTTACTAATTTACATTAATTTTGGATTGCAGCCATACCTGTCTGATGAGGTGAATGTTGTGTGTTGCCCAAGCTGTCAGCACAGAGAGTCACAAAACTATATCTGTGCATCAAATGGCATTTCTCCCTCTTACTTAGGGGCACGTTCTCACACATACTTCTGAAAGTCCTTAGAGAAACAAATAGGAAGAGGGCTGTCATTTCCCTTGTGGAAGTGACAAGGCTATTTTAAACATAGCTAATGTCATCATTTAATTTGTTGTAATATTAGAAAGTTTGGAGAACCTTGGTTCTTCCTTAGCTCTGCAGGCTGGTGGGTGTGGTGTGCACTGTTATTTGTGAAAACACAGCTGAATCGACTTATGTGTGGGTAAAGTGCTCATATATCTACCTGTTCGAGTGCAAGCAAGTGCATTTGTGCACACATGTGTGCATGTGCTCATGTCTACCAATGTGAGTGCAAGCAACTACATCCATACGTGTGTGTGTGTGTGTGTGTGTGTGTGTGTGTGTGTGTGTGTGTGTGTTTGGGGGTGAGAGGACATATCCAGACTAGAGGACAAGCTTGGGTGTCGTTCTTCATCAGTGGTCCACCTCATTTTTGAGACAGGCTCTCTCAGTGGCCTGGAACTTGCCAAGTAGTCTAGACTGGTAAGCTAGTGAGTCCCAGGGCTCTGCCTGTCTCCAGCTCCCCAGCACAGGATTACAAGCAATGGCCCTACCTTTTGTCTACAGATCCTGGGGTCAAGCCAATGCCCTCTTGCACTGGAAGCACTTGACAGACTGAGCCCTTGGTTCTTGCTTTGTGTAGTGTTCTGAGACAGAGTTTTGCTATATAGCCAAATCATGCTACAAATTAGTGATCCTCCTGCCTCCACCTTCTGGGTACTGGAATTAGAGATGTGTACCACCACGCCTGCTGGATGCTGTTTTTCTGTTTAAAGTGATACAACCCTCCCCTCCCTTTCTTCTCTCCCTTTGTTAACAAGCTTTTCAAATCCTCAAAGCTGCTGTGGAGAAATTGCTGATGAAGTTCTCCCGCTGACAAGACAGTGGAACCATCCTTGGACACTTGCCAGAACCGCCCTTCTCAGGGAGAGTCTGCTCCTTCCTCCATGGGCCTCTTTGCTTAGAGGGCAGATGCTGAAGGCAGGCATGGGAGGAAATCCCTCTGGCTGTGTGTGAGAGTATGCCTCCAGGCCAGTGAGGTTCCTGACACTTTATGGAAGCTGCAGAGTGGGGCTCCTAAAGGGGGATGTGTAACTTCATTGCAAAGGGAAATGGACTCGCATCTTCAGTGGTGACAGTCTCTTTATGGAGCTGTCCTGGTCTCCAGTTGGAAAATAACACTGAGGGAAGCTCCTAGACTTGCCCAGTTGACATCTCATCAGGACAGAAGCCAGCAACCAGGGACAGGAGCAGCAGGTCTGACCCACCCCAGCATCTCCCCCAAAACCTTCACAAGCTCTCCTCTCCTCCAGCCATTTCAGCATCCTCTCTGAGAGCAGAGTTAGGATTAGGGTTAGAGTTAGGGTTTTTAGGCATTGCCTTTGGGTCTGTTTAAAGTATGACTCAGCTCATGAGCTGTTATCTTCCAAGTGTTTGCATTAATTTTCTAACGTTAAAAATGTCATCCAATAGAAAGAAAAAGACACATTAGAGTGCCTGCCTTTACCTGCTAAGTATGCCACCACTGGCCCCGAGACACTTCTACTGGGAAGGGAGGCCCTAAGAACAGCTTCTGCTAAGTGCTTTTACTAATGCAGTGCCTCAGAAAATGAAGATTATTGTTCTGGAAAATGTGAGGTTTTAAGTGTTCGCTTCTTAGGGCTGGAGAAATGGCTCCATCAGCAAAGTTTTGAAAGTATGATGACCCAAGTTCCATCCCCAGCATCCGGGGGGGGGGGGTGGAAGCTCAGTATGACTAGAGCACATCAGAATCCTGGGGCTGGTGAGGCAGAAAGGATGTTTGTGGGTGAGTCTGTCTAGTCAGTCAGTGAGTGCCAGGTTCAGTGAGGGACTCCCTCTCACAAAGCTATGGAGGAGAAATTACTACAGAAGACATTCATTGTCAACCTCCCTCTCTCTCCTTCCCTCCCTCCCTTCCTCCCTCCGTCCCTCCCTCCCTCCGTCCCTCCCTCCAGACACACACACACAGTGAACAAATAACAATTTGCTTCTTGTACCTTTCTCTTAAAACATATTAGCTGTGATAGCCTTAAATATAAGTTAAAATGCTTTTCAAGTGTCCCTAGTCTTTTACTTTGGAACAGGGAGGGCAAAAGTTTCCTCCCTGAAGATTAAAAATGAGGAAGGATAGATTTTTAGGTGCAAACAGGATTATTTCCATCTCACCCGGTCAACAACCCACATAGCAAAGATGCCCTCATTTCTTGTCAGCCAGGAAGCAGCGTGAAGAATGAGCATCCCAGGGCTGAGTTGAGGCTTCAGAGAAGCGCCTCGTGGGGCCAGCAGAAGTGAGCACCTGCTCTCATGCTCGCCAATGACAGATGAAGACCGATGAGGGGGGCTGGCAGGTGTCACTGTCAAGCTGATTTAAGGTCTGGCAGTGTGGCCTTTCACCAGCAGCCGGGTAAATCAAGTAGCACAGGTCGATAGAGATGTGGGAGGGGTCCCCCAGCCTTGTCCTGGAGCCATCTGTCTCTTAAGTGCAGCCGTTCATCAGGGTAGGGGCAGAAGTCATTCCACAGACGAAGTTGAGATTATTGCACAAGCCTTCCTGTGTAACTAAAGTTTCCCCTGAAGGATTAGCTGGAGAAGATGCTTCCACGTAGCCTGGATGGGGAAGAGTGGCATTACCAGGCAGATTGCTTTGGTAAAAGGCACATCTGTTTCCAACAAGTGCCTTTATGTGTGTATGCATAGCTTTATGTAAATTTTTGTGTGTGGTACAGGTGTCTGTAGATAGGCATGCATGCGTGTGCCTGGAAGTGTATATGTGTGTATGTGTGTATGTGTGTATGTGTGTATGTGGGCCAGAGCGTAACCTTCACTGGCCTGGAACTTTCTAACTGACCAGCCTGACTCCCAAGTGAGCCCAGTACCCATCAAATCTACCTCCCCCACGTTGGGTTTACAAGCATGAGCTACCATGTTCATCTTTTTTTACATGGGTACTGGGGATGGAAGGGACTCTGATCATCACGTTTGCATGGCAAACACTTTACTGACCAAGCCCCTGCCCAGCTCTCCAGCAAACACTCTCACCATGGGGGATCCCAGGACTAGAAGGTGACATTTATGTTGCTGTCAGAGGGACCCCAGGGGTGAAAGGTGATCTACATGAAACTGTGGATGACACTGGTTGCTAAAGCCTCCTTCTTGGCATCTGTTGTGGGAAAACAAGGGGTTTTGAGAAGCAGATGGGAAAAGGGCATCATATAAGCAACAGAGAAGGACAGAGACCAGCTTTCCAGCCAATCACAGGCCCAAGGTGAGATTCCCTGCACATCCAGGAGTAAGCAGGTTCTTTGCTGTTCCTGCAGGCCATGCATGGTCACATGGGGCCCACACACTTCTCAGGGCTCACACCTGCATTACAACTATGTGCTGCAAAAACACATGGCTGGAGTCAGGATAGTCTCTAGGTGAAAACTGTCCATCTTCCTTTGCAAGGTCTCACAGATACCTTGTGATTCCATAGACTGAAGACCCTGCCTTCTGGGTTATTTACCTGAGGTCAGCTGACCTGCTGGTTGACTGTGTGCAGGTACATTGCCCTCAGAAGAGACCAGAAAGCACTGCATTTGCTGTATTTGCATTTTCTAAAAGGCAGAGTTCAGATCCCGTGGGGATGGAGCCAACATAGGCCAATGGTTTTCAATCCAAGAAGGTCAGTTGGGCGTGGGGCACAGACCACAGGGGATGTGAAAGGGCATGTGCTGAACATGAATCCTTGAGAGAGCAATGAAGAAAAGTGGATAGTGAGGGAGAGACACAGGCTGTAAGTTCAAATATGACCTCTGAGGTCCCCAAGTTCATTTGTCCACATACTTCCCTGAAGGACTCCCAGAGACCTCTCCAGACTGTTTTCCCCCCCACTGTTCCTAGATGGCTGTGAAGCCGAGTGAAAATTATCTCACTTCTTCAGACCCCAGGTGGAAGTTGAGCATGGATAGCAACAGCACCTGTGAGAGAGCCGCGTAGTGCCATGTCTTAAAGTGGCGCTGGCTTCCACCTTACACCTTCCTGCTGGTGAAGGCTCTCTGGCGTAAACAAGCCCTTAATTGGTCAAGTCTGTTCAGCCTCTCTGCTTCTGCATTAGAGTAGCATGTGGCTCACTGGGGTTAGCTCAAGGGTATTTAAGCCTGAGCAGTGGTCCCCCAGCTCTCCCTCTCTCTCTCTCTCTCTCTCTCTCTCTCTCTCTCTCTCTCTCTCTCTCTCTCTCTCTCTCTCTCTCTCTCTCTCTCTTTTGGGCCAGAAGCAACATGTTTAAAGGATCCTGATTAAAACTGCAAGAAGAATCTACTCGGAGTCACGTCTTCCTTGCTGGCGAGGGTCAGGCGCGTACACACCTGCTCTGTACTGTAGCTATGAGGGTGAAGCACAGGCGCTAAGAGCCCAGAGCCTGCTGACGCCAGGCGAGTACTTACCTTTGCATGAAACTGGGCCACCTATAAATCAGATTTGTCTTGGCTGAGGGTTCTGGAAGTTGGGATGTACGGAGGCAGGCAGCCTCTGGTGAGAGCCCTGTGATGCTTCAACTCACGTGCTGCCACACAAGAATGGAGACAGAGAAAGCCCAGGACCCCAGACACACAAACACTCATGACAACTCACTCTTGCGGCAATGACCCCTCCCACAAAAGTGAATGCAGTGTGCAGACATAGGTTCCATCATAGTGTTCTGTCCCTGCGGCCCAAGAGCTTCTGACAAATCTTCCACCATGACCATAGCAGGGGCCGATTTCCACCTGAGTGTCTAAAGCACCCCATACCACCACACAGCAGGGTGATGTAATTATTGCTGAGTGACACTTTTTATACAGTGACCAGTGGTTCTGATCAGACAAGAGATAGATGGCAGGGGTGCTGGGAAGACAGGACGAAGGGACCTGTTCAGGATCACGGCAGCTCTGAGGGCCTGGTCAACACACCCTCTCTTCTCTATCTCGAAGCCCATAACCCCAAGTTCCTGTCATAGGCAGGAGCGACATCTTTGAACAAAAGCCACTGATTGCAAGCCTGTGCCTTTCCTGTTGACATCATGCTGGTTGCTGAACATCAGCCAATCAGAGGGAGGCTTAGCCAGCCACACTGACCACACATACAGAGGTTTTAGGGGAATCTTGAGACCTGAACAAGCTGCACGATATAAAATGACCCTCACTCACTGCCAACTAGGAATAAGCCAGACTGTGTCGTGAGGTTAAAAGAGGAATGCAGGTCCCAGCTCAACCCACTAGTGCAGTGAGAAGGAAGGACCTAGGGGCCTAGAGATCCCACCTACCCTCCTTAGAATGTCCTCAAGCCGACTGACTTTAAGGGCAACAGTTTCTCCTCTTCAAATTTCCCCAGTGGTTTCCTCAAGTTCCTTTTTACCCATTATTTGACTATTCCTAGTGCATACACAGAAGCTTGAACTGTGGCCATGGCTTTACTGTTCCTGGGAGCAGCTTGATTTCTTCATTCACAGTGAGGCCTCTGTTCTCAACCTGGGTTGGCAGCCAGATGTGTAGGGTAGGGAAATGGGTTTCCAGGCTTCTGGGGCCAAAGGGCAGCCTCTGGGCATCTTCTAATCTGCTATCTTCTCCTTGAGAAGCACCTAAGGGGCTAGCCTTGAGTTTCTGTGGGATCTGTTTACTGGTAAACATTTTCTCTCCCCGAAGCATTTGAAGTGTGAAGAGAATGGGCAAAGAACCCCAGGGGTGGGGTGGGACAAAGCTGAGCCTGCCCCTATCTGTCATCCTTTGCATACCTCACTAGAAACAGGTGACTGGTGGCTTTGCCCTAACTAGCTGGATGACCTTGGAATTAGCAACTCCATCCCATCCTGTCCCATCCATTCACCCTACCAGCACACAGCATATTTTCCTTCTTTGTACCCTAAAGGGCAGAGGATAGTATCTATCCCTGCTATATCAATCTGCAGTGGATATAGTGAGATATCCACAGTCCAGTACCTGAAGCACTGGCCACACCCATTTGGGCGGGGTCACAGATGGTGGTTGAGGTTAGGTCTGGGGTCCCCCCACCCTAGCACTCTCTCTTCCACAGAAGCCAGGTGGGTGTGGATGCTTAGAGCGGGACTTGCTGTGATCACCTGCCTTTTGTGTAAGTGACTTCACTTTAACAGCCCTGAGTCTAGTGAATCTTGATTCCCAGGCATTATCTGGCCGCCCCAACTTGGTAGATTCATTGGACCTGCAGCGGCCACATGCCGCAGTTAGCCTGCACACGTGTGGGGAGTAGATTATTCATCCAGCGCTGAGTTTAGACAAATGACAGTCCCTAGATTTTGTTTTCCTCTGTCATATACCAAGCGGGCCTTCCACACTCGGATCTGGTGCTTCTGAGATCTGGGTGCTGCCAAAGCAGTTACGTCATCACCTATCACCAGGTACCTTTCCACCATCAGCTATTCAACATGTACACCCCTTAAAAAGTGCCTGCCAGAGCACAGCTCCCTCTTGTCTCTCTTGCCTCACTCTCATGCTCTCACAATACACCTCCTGCGCTAACTCTGTTGCCTGCGGTGTATTAGTGTTCACTTAGTGCATACCTTGGCAGGGCCCACAGAAAGGTACCCACTTCACCTTTTTTTTTTTTTAATCCTTTCGGGAGATACGGAAATCCATCTCCAACCAGTCTCATTCTTCTTCCAGGCTGAAGGCAAGACATTGCTCTGAACCTGAGGCCACCTTAGATCTCAGAGGTGAGGGGACAGATGACCTCACAACCTCACAAGACAGAGTCTCCATGATGAGCTTAGCTATCAATGGAGGCAAGGCTGCACCTTCAGCAGAAGTGATCATCTCCTGAGAATTAGGCTGATCCTTTAAGCAATGACAGCCAGGGCTTCCAGTCATGTAACAAAGTTACAACAAAGACAGTAGCCTAACAGTCCACACCTTGGCCAGGATCAATTAACAAAGCATGACTCTTGTCCCTGACCGCGCTGCACAAATAGTTCTTCTTTTGAGCATTAAGCTCATTTCAGCACCCCAAAGATACACTTGACGTCACTGGGCTGTTCCCAGACTGGCCACAGTGAATAAATTTTCTCTCTCTCTACTTTTCCTCATCAGTTTCTTTAGTGTATTGGGGTGTGTGGATGAGCTTCACTTCGTGGGGCTCCAAAGCCCAGGTTTCATCCTAAAATCTCTGGTGACTTTCTACTTTACATCAATTAGATCTCTCTATATATTTAGTAACTGAGAGGAAGGTCAATCAATGACTAAATGAGTGGATCTGCCCTCAGGCCAAGACAGAAGCTTTTGGCCATTTTCCCTGAAAAGAAGTGCAGGCTGGGAAGGTTGGGAGTCCTTAGGTGACAGGAATCCTTTCTAAACTTCCTTAATCCCATCAAAGGATGGGCACATACCTAGGGACACCATAATCCTATCAAAGAGTGGGAGAGAACCAAGGGATCCCCCATCCCAGGAAGGAAGCCGCTTCCTAGAAATGGAAACAGTCTCCACTTCAGGAAGGATAAGACAGTCGCCCCCATCCTCACCCCAGCAGCCATCCCATTCAGAGCTGGAAAGGCCTACCCAGCCTCTCAAAACTTCTTGAGTATCCTGCTGAGCACTTCCTTTCAAAGACAAATTAGTTTGAAACCAGGGGAGCCTACTGCCTCTAGCCCATCAGCTTCAGGGAGCCTAGACAGATGTACCCCCAGAGCCTGGGACAGGACAGTCAATAACAAATTAAAACTAGCTTTAAAATAAATTAGCAAACAGCAGCTCTAAGCCCTTCCTGCTGGCTGCTGCCACTGCTCTTTTCTTTTTAGTCCAATAAAACAATTAACTTTTACGTCTCGATTTAGAAGCAGCTGCCTTGGGGGCAGGGGAACTTTGGCTGGGAACTCTCTATATAGGGAGAGCAGGGAATCCACCCATCCAAATAGCTGAGGCCAAGCTAGGCAGCTGCCACTCATTGAGCTCTGACTGGGCACGGAAGGCTTGGTTGGCACTTTCAGGTGCGGGGGCAGATTTCATGGGGCAGCTGCAGTTGCCTGTTATGAAGGATGCAGAGGAAGTTGTATGTATGACTGTCGCTTTCTGAGATGGACCAAGGGAGCAAGGCAAACCCAGCAGAAAGCTAAGCATTCAGAGCATAGTGCTGTACAGAACCTGTAAGCGCAGCCTGTGAAATGCCACTAAGCTGGGACCACATCCTGTCCCCTCTCTATCCAGATAGCACAGGTAGGACTTTGGTCAAGCAAAGGGAGTGATGGATGAGGGAAAATGTGATCAGAACTTCAAAACTAGAAGTCTTAGTGGGCTGGCTGCTGGTCAGACCCTCGTAAAAGACAAATGGCCATAGGCATTTTCACAACACCCAGGGGCTGCAGAAAGGAAGCCTGGGAAAGTAGGAGAGAGAGGACCAGAAAATGGAGAAAGGACCCCTAAACATAGAGGTGTTGTTGGAGCTGGAAATGGAAGGACTTAAAAACCCAGGGGAGAGGTTGGTCTGAGAAGTCTGCAGACATGGTCAGGATAATGACAGTGACAGAGATCCTGGGGCCTTGAAAGGAGCAGGGTCAGAAGGGAGGCCACCCTGTCTCACCTCTGATGAGAGATGTTATTCCGTAAATATGTTTCTCATACTGGTTGATGAATAAAGCACTGTGGTCAATGGGAAAGCAAGATAGGTGGGGCTAGGAGACAAGGAGGAAAGAGGAAGTAGTAAGGAGGAGTCAACATGGAGAGGTAGAACGGCAGCCAGCCGCTCTGGCCGGTAAGATGAGCCACGTGGAAATACTTAGAATAGTAGTAATAATTAAGACAGAACTAGCTGATAAACAATAATAGTAACTGGCCAACAGTATCAAATACAGAGTCTCTGCGTGTTATTGGTGCGACGGCAGGACCAGGCAGCCTACAGGGAGGAACAAAGAGTGGGACCAGGCAGGCTGGCGGAAAAGATACACGTAACACACCTCTGTGGGAGTCGAGTCAGAGCCTTGACAAGAGAGCCTGGAGTTTGCATTAGGTAGTGTGAGGGGACAGTGATGGGGTGGCCTCAAAAAAGGAGGGCAGTGTCACAAAGATTGGGGTCCAACTGAAGTGGGAGAGGAGGGCGGGCTATCCTCCCCAAACTTCTGTGAGAAGACTTTATGAAGATCCTGGTTCAGTTTCTTCTTACATTTGGGTGTCATCCCAGCAGAAGGAGGGGTGATGTCAGTGTCTTTGAAGACATTAAAGATCCAGCAGGAAGCTAGAAAGAAGCCTTGTCTGGCAGAAGACACAACATTGCACTAGAGGAAGTGGGCCCTGCCTCTTCCTCTCTTCTCCTTAGGTGGGGAAAAGGGTAGATGTCCTACCAGAACAGAGTTCACAGCATGCTTAGCACCAACAGAATGAGCCATTGGGGTGATACAACTCGGGGCTGTGATGCCAAGCACACAGAATTCAGAGACAGATGGTTCCAAGTCAGTCATGAAGCCTCACTGAAGAGTGAGTCACCATCTGAGATGATGCAGCTCCATGGAAAGCGCAGGCTTCAATGCACCCACTGCTCTCTACAAAAGACTTTAGCTTCATGAGCTCCCGGCTTGTCTGCACAGAGGGGATGCACATGCCTGGACATGCAAGCAGAATGCCAAGGTGGAAGAGGTCCAGAAAGGGCTTCATGAGAGGTATCCCATTGCCCCCAGAAGATAGATAAAGCAGAGGGATTGCTATACTCAAGAGCCATGACATGTCTTTATGGCTTCATACAGACTTTGATTTTTTTTTAAGGGATTTAATCAAAAATACATGACCACGGGGCCATCATCAACAGTGAGGGGCAAGTGTCAGACATACACAGATACACTGGAAAACCTCAAACGAACGGGGCTAGAGTTCCTTAACATGGTTATTTCTGACATGCACGTGTAGGGATGACTATGCGAATGCAGGGCACTCCATGGACAAAGCTTCTTGGAGAAGCACACCAAACACACAGAAGATCAGCCACTTAACCTGAGGGTGACCTACACTTCCTCCCTGAGCCCGCCACCAACTGCAGCTAATCATTTATAGGCCTCTTCTGCCCTCTAATGGTGGCATCTGGAAACCCTTTTACAGCTCAGTGACTTTCCAAACATAACTGAGTTTTCCATGGATGTCTTGAGTTCTCCATGGGTGTCCTCACCTGTCAGAATCAACATGCAAGTTTTGCAGCATGTTGAAATCCACAGGGTGAAATCCACACACCAATTCTCAACATTTCAAAATTACGTCTCTAATAGAGACAGCTACAAAGACTAATGAGGAAAGCAGTGTCTATGAGATGGACAGAGTACACAACCGTACTCTGGTGGGTTAGCTTTCCACACATTCACTTATCTTCGCTCACTTATGCCCTGCAAACATACAATGGAAAACTACAGGAATAAGCAACTCATAAGTTTCAAATTGCACATTGCTCAAACAGCAGGATAAAGTAGAACTGTCCCTCTGTCCCATGTATCCACCATAGTTTGTGTTACCCACTGTATGTGTTAGCTGAGCAGGGATCAGGTGGGCTGCTGTGGTGCTGCAGAGTTTGTGTTCAGATCATTAATAAGGGTGGGAGGGCATTTCCACAGCACGAGAGGTAGAGCAGAACTACGCTGGCTCTATGCAAATGTGTGAGGGCCATATGGGATGAATCATATCACACAGTGTTTGTCACTATTCCAGTCTCAGCTTCAGCCTAGGCAGTTTCTGAAATGACCACCAGGGGGCAATGCTCCCCCCTCCCCCCCACATTCCAGGCACTCAGACCACCAATTCTCTCACAACCAGACCTCAGCTTCCAGGCACGTGGAAGCAACCCTGGACAGTACACCCAAGGCTGAGCAAGCCTGAGTCAAGCAGAACATCGTGGACTGTGGCTGCCTGAGGGTGCTGTGTACTGGCCTCTGACCTATAGCAGCAGCCTTCTGGCTCACAAATAAGGAAACTGAGATCAGAGGAGCTTGGCGGGGAGGGGCATGGCCTTTAGCACACCTGCCAAGCATAGATAATCACAATTTCACAAATCTCTCCCAAAGGAGATTTCAACAGTTCCCTAAAACCCAGTTAACTCTCAGCATGATAGCAGACTTGCAGTAATTCCCAGGTTAACATCAGACAATAAGTAACCCTGAGCTGAAGGCTAGGGCTAGTCACTTCCATCTTTGCATTCCCTGTGGAAATTTGGGCAGAATTATATGCCAGTGACAGGGTAGGAGAGAGAGAGGTGACTGACACTTCAGATGAGAGTCCAGGGACCCTCCACCCCTCCTTCTACGGAGTATCATGAGCAGCCACAGCTACTTGTGATGAAGATGGTGATGGCTGCTATGCTCAGAGGGCAGCAGTCTACAGGCACCTCAGAAACCCCGGGGCCCACTCGAGAGGAAGCCAGTGGACACGGCTGCTTGTTCTGGGGTTTAGTGTGAGCAGAGGAAGGGGTGGAAGGAACCTGAGACCGCTAACAATGGACTTCTAGAATAATCCGTCGGTCTGTTTTACATGTCTTTGATTTTGTGGCAAATGTTTTGTTTCTAAGCCATGTCTATTTCTGACAATAATGGAGCATCTAAACCTCTCTGGTGGCTGTCCTTTGCTAGCAGGGTAGCAACTATTATTCAAGGCTTGGTGGAGGACAGGTGACATCTGCAGGCCTGAGTGGAGAAGCATTTGGGTTCTCCATGAAAAATCTGGGTCATCCCTTTGAATGGAATTTAATACTTTACCTCCGAGAAAAGAAATTAAAAAGTGACGTTGGGACTGCAAAAGCATCTCCTGGAAAACATAAGGCTTATAGATTTCCGTGGGCCACCTATTCACTGTCGGTATCAGCCACATGATGCATCTTCTTGGAAAGAGATTAATGAGATCATTTGTGAGGCTTACCCAAAGAGGCTTGCAGAGAAACAGGAAATGAAAGCGTGAACTTAGAACATAACCGCAAAACAAAGGGATCCAGCTAGAGTGGCTGGAATCAACACAGCTTTGAAACCTTAGGTGAATCCATTTTGACCTTCCTATGCTTGGGTTGACTCATCTGCTACAGTTAACACCACAGCCTGGAAGAAATCACCTGGTGGCTAGCAAAGAAACAAAAGGCAGGCTCCCAGAATCCTCTGGAATAGTCCCTAACTACAAACTTCAAGATCGTGGCTGCCGTGGTAAGGCAGGAAGGAACCAGACCAGGAAGAGTGAAAACTGCATTTCTGCATTTCAGTAGTATGTATTTGATGCAGAAAATACTAGGAGAGAGCTGGGGAGGTGTACAGTGGCCTGAACAGTGGTCTGGTGTGTGTCAGGTCCTGGGTTCAAGCCTCAGAACTGAAAGAACAAAAAAATAAGAAGGATAAACAAGCCTAAAGTGTGCCACTAGACAACAGGGCACAAAATTGCACTATGCACCGGAAAATGTTGGAAAAAGTGGCTATTTTATAAGATTTATTTGTGGGAACGAGAAGATGGCTCTGTGGTTAAAAGGGCTAGCCCTTTATTAGGGGATTTCACTTCCCTTTCCACGATGAGGCAAGAGGATTGGAAGCCAGTTTGGGCTACAGAATGAGACCTTGTCTCAATAGGCCAAAGACAAAACCAACAAAAGCAAGCAAACAAGCAAACCAATAACAACAGCAAAGCAAAGCAACAATGGTCTCACTGCACCATGTTATAACCAGCCTGCACACAGTGTGCTGCTTAAAGTGTGTGGCCATGCAGCTGTTATCAAGGTGACTTCACAGCCATAGCTGTCACTCCTTGTTTCACTGAAATCTACTCTGTCTCTCCTGGTTTCCCTGTCCTGGACATTTGATGGGAATGGAACCCTAGGACAGGGCACTATGATTGGCTTCCTTGGCAGATTGATGAACCTTTGTCAAGGGTTCATTCCTATTGCACCATGACACATGACTGAACAACATCCCAGTTCAGGGACGGACCCAGTCTTTTGTCCATTCATGCAGTTGGACTCAGTCTTTTGTCCATTCATGCAGTTTCCTCTTGTTGGCTGCCATTGACAATGCTGCCTGTGGTGGTTTGAATACAGATGGCCCCCATAGGCTCATTTATTTGAATGCTTAGGGAGTGGTCTATTTGAAAGGATTAGTAGGTGTGGCCCTGTTGGAGGAAGTATGTCACTGGGCCTGAAGCCTTTGAAACCTTTGAGGTTTCAGAAGCCCAAGCCAAGTGCAGAGTCCCTCTGGTGTCTTAGGTTCCAGATGTAGAACTCTCAACTCCTTCTCCAGCACCATGTCTGCCTGCGTGCCACCATGTTTACTGCCATGATGGCCATGTGCTAAACCTCTGAACTGCAAGCCAGCCCCAAATTAATGTTTTCCTTCATAAGAGTTGTCATGGTGGTCTTGGTGTCTCTTCACAGCAACAGAACCCTGGCTAACACATGGCTAAATGTGCCTGTGTTTTTATTTCTCTTGTATATGTGCTTAGGAGTAGAATTGCTGGATCTCATGGTTAACTCCGATCTTGGAAGAGATGGGAGCCCGTTTTCCAAAGAGGTTGTACCATCTCACATTCCCACCAGCAGTTACTGGGGTTCTAATTCACAATGCTTGTGGCACAGGCCCACTATGACATGAAGTCTTCTATCCTTTTTTTTACTTTGTCTGTTTTTAAGACAAAAGTTTGCCTAGGATGCCCAGGATGGTCTCCAATCCCTGGACTCAAGCCTTGGCCTCCCAAGTGCTAGCACTATGGATACCTGCTCTGCTCCTAGATGTGTACGTCACTTGTCTATTTACCGGGTTTTGTTTGTTTGTTTGTTTGGTTGTTGTTCATTTGTTTTAGTTTTACGAGACAGGGGCTCTCTGTGTTACAGTCCTAGCTATCCTGGAACTAGCTCTGTAGGACTAGACTGGCCTCGAACTCAAAGAGATTCACCTGCCTCTGCCTCCTCAGTGCTGGGATTAAAGGCTTGAGCCACCACAGCCCAACCCTATTTACTGGATTTTTAAGACTGGATCTCTTGTAGCTCAGCTTGGCCTTGAATTTACCATGTAGCTGAGGATGACCTTGAACTCCGTGTGCTCTCCTCTCCCAGAGCTGGAGTTTCATGAGTCTGACACCACACCTGGCTTTTCGGTTCTTAGCCATTAGAGCTGGTGTGAACTGGTATTTCCCGGGGTTTTAATCTACACTTCTACAGTGAATTATAAAGGACTTTGCTGATTTAAATTCCGGTGGTGGGAATGTGGGTGATTGGTATATCTTGTATATCTTTATTTTCTGCACGCTCACACAGTAGTTTAAGACACATGGCTTACTATTTTACTGACAAAGTGTTTACCACATGATGAGCTCTTCAAAAGCAGTCATGGTGCTTTAGCCACGGAAGAGTTGGCGTCTGACCTCGCCACACTCCATCACTGAGCCCAGTCAGCCACACTCCAGTCACTCAGCCCTGTCACCCTCCTGGTTCTGCTGGAAAGGCCAGGGCTGCCTTAGCTCAGTGCCCAGCCCTGACAGCCTGTGCAGCAAAGTGACAGAAGTCCACTAGAGGGCTCTCAAACATAACGGTGATTACAGAGGCCCTTCACATGCGGCGTGCACCAGCTGCATAGCTGCCCCTGTCCTATGGCTCCAGGGCCTGCCCAATACCACTTACAGTGGTGATCAGCAGCAAGGGCTGGGGGTACCCCAATGTGGCCTCCCACAACTCCTATCCTTCTGATATGCCCTCCCCCACATCCCAGGCCTCAGCAAGTGTCTAGGCTGACGCTAGGCCTGGCAGCATCTGTCTGTCCTCCTCTCCCTCCCAACAGAGATGTTTCTGAGAGACTGTTGTGGTCAGTGGATATCATAGATGTGCCTTTTGCTGCCGACTATGTATTTTTTCACCCCTTGAAATTGGAGTGTCCCCCCCCCAAGTGACAGTGGGACCTGGGATGGGAAGAGGTATAGGGTGTGTTCCTCATGAAGAGGGTGAGTACATGAATGAGCAGGCCTCACTGAGCCCCTTCGCTGCCTCCTGTACCCGAGGATCCAATGAGAAGGATCCAATGAGAAGACACATTTATGGGCCAGGAAATGGACCCCCCACTAAACACTAAATACCAACACATTGACCTTGGCTTTCTCCACCCTACAAACAGGGAGAAATACACTTCTGTTCTATACATTGCTGTTGTACACAATGTACCCAACACATTACCACACAATCTGCAACATTTTGTTACAGCAGCCTGAGCTGACTGAGAACTTCCTTATCTCTTGTGTCCCAAGACCGGGTCCTCCTCAGGGATCTGTTCCTGTGGTCTGCTGTTTGTCCTTTGTTGTCACCAGAGGAAACTGAGCCAGGGAGACCTAAGAGCATTTTTCTGCCTCCTCTGGGGAGCCAGGTATGTAGGTCAGAGGCAGAGCCCTTGTCTAGCATACGTGGGCTGTGAGGACTTGGGCTCAATCACAGGTAACATACAATGCTATCTATCTCCATCTTCTGGGGTGTGGTGAGGTCCAACCCCACAGAACTATAGATGAGGGCTACCACTGCTGGTGACAGAACTGAACTGCTCCCTACCACTTCCTGTTTGCAGCCTCAAGGCCAGAGAGCATTCTTTTAAAACTTATTCATGCTCCTCTTTGTTATCTTTCTCTGTTTCAAAGACTACAAGGAACGTCTTTGGACCACCATCACCCAGCTTCAGCAGTAGAACCTTAGCCCCAACTGCTGTGGTCTCCCCACAGCTCCCGTGCCCCAAGGAGAGAGAAGGGAGCCCCATGCAGCAGGTGCACCGGGGCCCTAAGGCAGAGTCCTCTTTCTCTACTTCCCTCTGACCAGATGGATCTACTGGTCCTGTGAGGAAGTCCTCTGGCCCCAGGCTCCAGCTGAGGTCTTCCAGAAGCAAAGTGAAAGCTTCCACCCCTCACATTTCCTGTCTGAACACCGGCTGACATTTTTTACTTGGTGGAAGAAACCTTATTAGTCATGGGCAATATGTGCTCTCCATTCCTCTCAGCCACTCCCTGTCATCGACTCAGGAGGAGCACACGAGGGCTGCTCACCAGAGCCACTGCCTCCAGTGTCAGGCTGACTCTTCAGGCTCTCACAGTCACCCACAGTAAAGGTCACCCTTGATCTTCAATGCAGGACTCTGTTGCTTTGGTTGAAGGGCGTTGACATTTCTATGTGGGTAAACTTGGGCTGTGAGGGAGCACTCCTAAGTGTGACTGACAACTGCTCACCCAGCTAAAGGTCTGAGCAAGAAGCTGGCCTGTTCCCAGAAGCAGGAGGTTCTGGAGAGTAGGAAGTACACTTTGACCTCAGGTCTGCACTGCCTTCCCATGAGTCAGGAGCCAAAGTGAATCCTATCCACCAGGCTGCTCAGCTCTCCCCATCAGAAATCCCTCCCTGCTGTCACCCAGGATGGCCATCCCTTAAAACTCTGTCACTGTCTTTATGTGCACTTTGGTTAATCTTGCCTGTCTGCTTAATTGGTACTGGAATCCACTAAAAAGCCACTGAGCACTCCTGGAAGAAACTTTCTCCATCAGATCATTGGAAGAGGAAAATACACCAAAATGTGGGTGGCACCTTCCTTTCGCTGTCAGTTAAGGAGATAGAAGGGAGGCTGGAGAGTAGCTCAGTGGTTAAGAGCACTGGCTGCCAGGGACCAGGGTTTGATTCCCAGCACTGGCATGGTGGCTCACAACCATCTGCACGTCCAGTTCCAGCGGATCCAATGACCTCTTTTGGCCTTCTCAAGACATACATGGAAGAAAAATCCCATAAAAGAATACTATTTTTCTAAAAATGAGACAGAAGAAGGAAGCTTTGCCTTTGCCTGCTCGCCTTCACTCACCTTGGCAAGTTCATCTACCCCATCGCTGCTGTTCATGCGCTGATGTTAGAAGAGTCCAGCTTCGAGCTTCTGATGGGGACTGAAGATAGCCAGCTCTCTCTCCCAAAATCCTCCAGGCCTTCAGCGACAGACTGGGACTGCTGAGGCACCCAGCCTTGTGAACTGAGCAGCTACTAAATTCTTAGCCTTCTCTGATTTGATCCAGACCATACATGTAAGCCAACTAAGAAATCCCACTATAATACATACTCATTCTGTTGGTTCTGTTCCTCAAGAGAACCCTGTCTAATCTAATATTGTGTTACCAGGTCCGTTTGAAGGTAGGTGTCAGGTTGTGTTTCTGCACTGATTGGGTACCGGGCAGATGGCAAGCTTTGTACTGCTTAGCTCACAGTGCCAGCAGTCCAAACACACAGCCTTGGGTAGCTTCTTTGGTGTCTTCCTGACCTGGCAGAGATTTCTTGACTTCCCTTGCAGCAGACAGCAGCAAATGGCCCTTTCCAGGCAATCCTGACAGAGCTGCCAGCATTGGAGATTGTCCCCTCTTCTTGCCTAGCCTCTATCTACACCTGGAGGGCAAATGTAGCCCACCCATTCCATTTGGAATTTCTGACTAGATCAAGCCTATTTCTCTCCATCCCTAAAGGCTAGCTGCAGTACAACATGAAGGTAAGGAACAAGAGCAGCTTCTTTGGACCTTCGGGGGAGACTGACGACTTTTGACCTACACATAGGTTCTGATTCTAAATTTTATCCCAGATCTTGAGTTAAAGGCTTGGTTCCCAGCTTGCTGGGAAGTCGTGAGACCTTTAAAAGGAAGTTAAGTCATTGAGATATGTTCTTGAAGGAGATGGTGGGGCCCCAGCCCCCTCCTTCGTCCTCTCTTGCTGGTGCTGTGACGTGTCACCTCTCCACAGACCCAAATTCGACAAGGCCAGCTGTCCATAGACTGAAACCTTCACAGCTGCAACCAAATGAAATCTCACCCATGTTAGTTGTCTTGGTTATCCATTATGGTATCGGAACGTTATCAGATGAGCAATGGTAAAACCATGGGTCATATTACAAAAGATCTACAACCTCCCATTTCCTAGGAATTCTTTGTGGGCATCTGGTTGATGAAAAGAGCGAAACCAGGTGTGACATGTTTGAAAACATCATTCTGTCTGCTTCTGCCAGTGTAGCAGACTTGGAAAGCACAGTTCTCCATGAGGGGTCCCAGGCTCTCAATCCCCCAGGTCTGCAGGTCATGGCAGCACTCAGACATTTTTCCTTTGCTGCGGGTTGATACTTGAACAGACACAACAATGATGTTAGAGAATGTGACTTGTACCCTGACACAAATCAGAACACTGGCACCAAACTATTATCATTGTGTCCAGTACGTAGAAGGGAGCAGCTGCCTTTTATCAGAACAAAATTCTGAATCAAATGTGTTTGTTGCACACTGTGTGCTGCCATTAGCTCCGGATAGAATCTCATAAGGTTGTTGCACGTTCATGAAGTTGACTGATTTTCTCATGGGACTCTGTTTACTTGAATGACTGGCAACACATCATTTCTCAGCTGTGAAAATCTGGCAATGTCTTTTTTTCCCTCAAAGGTAAATAAAGTAAGTCTGACTCATCAAGTATTTGATGCCAACTTAGAATGTTCGAGCAATAATAATAATACTAATCAGAATTTTGGAAAACTTGTATCTGCCATAGTAAGCTTTCCATCTTCCTGTATAAGGCCTTTCTGAAATTGATGGTAAAATAACCACTGCAAATTTTTAAAGATTCCATGTGTGTGTGTGTGCCTGTGTGCGCATGTGCATGTGTGTGTGCGCACACATGAAGTATGACATGTGTATGTGCTCTCAGAGGCCAGCAGAGGGCGTCACCCTGCCTGGGTGCTGAAAACTAAAGGTCCTCTGGAAGAACATAAGGCGCTCTTAACCACTGAACCATCTCTCCAGCCCCCAGTGTGAATCTTTGATGCTAATGAAGACTAGATCAATGATTGAAAGATTTGGATAATGGATGACTTAGTTGTTTCCAAACGACTGTAGTTTAATGTTACAAAATTATGAATGAGTTAAATAATCATTCACAACCCAGGAGAGAAAGAGTTTTTAATAGAGAAGGAAAAATTCACACACATACTTCCAACTTCCATGTGCAAATTACTTTTTAAGACTGTAATGATCCATGTAAGATAACTATTGACAACCACACTGATGAAGCCAATTAAAAGTTTTGAGTCCTTTTTGCTGATGGCCAGACCAAGAGCAGGCTTAAGCCTTCCAACAGCCTCTTGGTGCCTAAGTTCAAGAATATAGCATTGTTAAAGGCAAAACCCCACAAAGATACATCAGAGTTAGATGAGGGTCACGTAACCTTGAAACATTCATTGCTGGCAGAGCATGGTAGTAATTTTAGACACAACTTGCCAATTATTTTGTTTAGTATATCTGGACCATGGTCAAGGCCATGAAAATGTCAAATTTGTTGCCAAGGCAGATATGACTGTTGTAGAGGCCTGAGAACTATGTAACCAAACACAAAATAGAGTCAGAACAGAATGGTGTTACTTTGGCCATTCAAGCCATGCAGGTTGGGTTCAGTGTAAAGGAAGAAGCTCACTGTCATCTAAACTATTAAGAGCCAGAAGAAGGCTCAGCAGACAAAGTGCCTTGACATGAGTTCAATTCCTGGCACTCACACCACTCCTGAAAGTTGTCCTCTGACTACCACACTTAACCATGACATGTATATGAGGCCCCCACATTCACACAAAATTTTAAAAGAAGGTTTAAATGTAATCAAATGTTTTAGAAAGCTGTTCAGATCATTGTCCTTCCTCTAATTCATCTAACTGTCTAGACACAAAGCTGAATTTTCTTGAACCCAAATAACTGATCATGGTACACTAATAATGTAAAGTTAGATATTACATGTATAGAATGCTTTCTTTTTCTGAATTACATTTGTTTAGAAATATCCTGACTTTTGGCTGGGCATGGTGGCACAAGCTTTTAAAACCCTGCACTCTGGAGGCAGAAGTAGGTGGATCTCTATGAGTTGGAGGCTAGCCTGGCCTACAAAGACAGTTCTAAGTTCTAGGACAGCCAGGGCTGGTACACAGAGAAACAAACTCTCTCTCTCTCTCTCTCTCTCTCTCTCTCTCTCTCTCTCTCTCTCTCTCTCTCTCTCTCTCTCTCTCTCTCTCTCTCTCTCTCTGTGTGTGTGTGTGTGTGTGTGTGTACTTCATTAAAAATTAAAATGGATTGTTTATAGTTTTAGTTGATGGATTTAGTACTATAATCAAGTAAAACATACTTATTATGAGTATTATATAGCACCCCTTAGAGATATACATGTATGTCTAGGTGTTCATGGACATGAAAATTTTAGTTTTTACTTCAGAAACACCTATCAGTTAATTTTTGATTTTTTAAAAGTTTCTTTTTAACATTTACTTGTGTGTGTTTTTTCTTATTCTAATTTTGAATTTTCAGCTCTTGCTTTCTTTCTTTTTTTGATAATATTTTTATTTAAATTTGAAACAAGCTTGTTTTGCATGTCAATCCTAGGCCCTTCCCCCATGTTTCTAGTCTGAGGTAGTATCCTTCTATGTAGAATGGGCTCCTAAAGTCCATTCATCTACTAGGGATAAATACTGATCCATTACCAGAGGCCCCCATAGACTGCCCAATCCTCCTAACTAACACCCACATTCAGAGGGTCTGGTTTGGTCCTATGCTGATTTCCTAGCTATCAGACTGGAGTCCATGAGCTCCCCCTTGTTCAGGTTGGCAATTTCTGTGGGTTTCTCCAGCCTGGTCTTGAACCCTTTGCTTATCATTCCTCCCTCTCTGCAATTGGATTCCAGGAGTTTGGCTCAGTGTTTAGCTGTGGGTGTCTGCTTCTGCTTCCATCAGCTATTAGATGAAGGCTCTAGATGGCATATAAGGTAGTCATCAATCTCATTATCTGGGAAGGGCATTTAAGGTAGCCTCTCCACTATTGCTTAGATTGTTAGTTGGTGTTGTCCTTGTAGATTTCTGGATATTTCCCTAGTGCCAGATTTCTCTTAAAACCTATTATGGTATCTCTTTTCATGCTCTCTATTCTTTCCCTGACTCAATCTTCTTGCTCCCTCAGGCCCACCTCCCCCTCCTCTTCCTCCTAACTCCCTCTCCCCCTCCCACCATGCTCCCAATTTGCTTGGAAGATCTAGTCCCTTTCCCTTTATCCAGGGGACCATGTATGTCTTCCTTGTTTCCTGGCTTTTCTGGCAGTGTTGATTGTAGGCTGATAATCCTTTGCTCTATGTCTAAAAACCATATATGAGTGAGTACATACTGTGTCTTTTTGTAACTGGGTTACCTCACTCAGGATAGTTTCTTCTAGTTCATTCATTTGCCTGCAAATTTCAATATTCCATTGTTTTTTTGTTTTTTTTTTTTTTTTTTTTGCTGAGTAGTACTCCATTGTGGAAATGTACCACATTTTCTCAATCCATTCTTCAGTCGAGGGGCATTTAGGTTGCTTCCAGGTTCTGGCTATTACAAATAATGATGTTATGAACATAGTCAAACAGATGTCCTTGTTGTATGAATGTGCATCTTTTGGGTATATGCCTAAGAGTGGAATTACTGGATCTTGAGGTAGACTGATTCCCATTTTCTTGAGGAACCACCATACTGATTTTCAAAGTGGCTGTACAAGTTTGCTCTCCCACCAGCAGTGGAGGAGTGTTCCCCTTTCTCCACATCCTCTCCAGCATAAGCTGACTTTGGTGTTTTGTTTTGTTTTTTTATTTTATTTTATTTTATTTTAGCCATTCTGACAGGAATAAGATGGCATCTCAGAATTATTTTGATTTGCATTTCCCTGATGGCTAAAGATGTTGAGTACTTTTTTAAGTGTCTTTTGGCCATTTTGGATTCCTCTATTGAAAATTCTCTATTCAGTTCTGTACCTCACTTTTTAATTGGATTATTTGGTGTTTTAACTCTGATGTCATGTCTGTCTTTGAAGTTGAGCTGTGTTTCTTGTATGTAGCAGAAGGATGGATTCTGTCTTCATATCCATTCTATTAGCCTGTGTCTTTTTATAAGCGAGTTAAGGCCATTAATATTGAGGGATATTAATGACCATTGATTGTTAAATCTTGTTTGTTTTGGATTTGTTGGTGGTGGTGGTATGGTGTGTAGATTTCCACCATATTTCTTTTGTTTGTTGGTAAAGTGGGATTATCTATTGCCTATGTTTTTGTGGGTGTAGTTGGCTTCCTTGGGTTGGAGTTTTCCTTCTGGAACTTTCTGTATGGCTGGATTAGTTGATAAGTATTGTTTAAATCTGGTTTTGTCATGGAATATTTTGGTTTCTCCATCTATAGTGATTGAAAGCTTTGCTGGGTATAGTAATCTGGGCTGGCATCTGTGGTCTCTTAGTGTTGGTAGAATATTTATCCAGGACCTTTTGGCATTCAAAGTTTCTATGGTGTAATTCTGATAGATTTGCCTTTATATGTTACTTGGCCTTTTTCCTTTGCTGCTCTTAATGTTCTTTCTTTATTCTGTACGTTTGGTGTTTTGATTATTATGTCGTGTGGGGACATTTTTTTTCTATGTGGTCCACTCTATTTGGTGTTCTGCAAGCTTCTTGTAATTTTATTGGCATGCCTTTCTTTAGGTTGGGAAGGTTTTCGTCTATGATTTTGTTGAATATATTTTCTGCACCTTTGAGTTGGGTTTCTTCATCTTATTCTATACCTATTATTCTTGAGTTTGGCCTTTTCAAGGTGTCCCATTTTTCCTGGATATTTTGTGTAAGGGATTTCTTTGGTCAATGAATCTATTTCTCCTAGTGCATCTTCTACACCTGAGATTCTCTCTTCCACCTCTTGTATTCTGTTGGTTAGGCTTGCATCTGCAATTCCTGATCATTTACCCAGCTTTTATATTTTCAACATTCCCTCAGACTGATTTTTTTTTAATTGTCTCTATTTCAGCTTTCAAAGCTTGCACTGTTTGAATTGTTTCTTGCAATTTTAGGTTTGTATTTTCTTCCATTTCTTTAAAAGATTTTTCTCATTTCTTTTTAAGGATCTCTATCATCTTCATGAAGTTGTTTTTAGGGTTGTTCTCTTCTGCTTCATCCATGTTGGGATGTTCAGGTCTTGATGGTGTGGAGACCCTAGACTCTGGGGGTGTCATATTGATCTTTCTGTTGTTGACTGTTCTTATACTGTCCTCTACCTGTCCCTTCTTCTAGTGCATACCAGTGGGGTCTCTCTCTCTCCTGGTGGGTACGGAACCAAGGTTCTCTTCTGGTGGATGTAAGCAGGTCCAATATTCCGATGGCTCTCCTCTTCCAGTGGGTGGAGGTGGGACTAGGGCACTGGCAGACTCTGGATGGGCTGGTCCACTGGAATGGGTTACCCTATGTGTAGTCTCCAGTAGTCCCCAATCCCCAGGAGGCCCAGACCAGGGCACTGGAAGTTGGTCTCCTTCTGTGAGTAGAGGCAGGACCAGTATTCTGGCAGACTCTGGACAGGCCGGTCTGCCTGGATGGGCTCTCCTGTGCATGCACAGACCCTAGGCCTCAGGAGGCTCTGAGCAGGGCACTGGAAGGCAGGCTAGAAAAAGTGTGTGTGTTTGTTCATGTGCATATATTTCATGGTGCAAATGTGGAGGCCAGAGAACAACATAGAACAATTGGTTTTCTTTTTCTACAACTTGTTTCTGGGTTTGAACTCAGGTCATTAAACTTAGCAGCAAGTACCTTTACCCAATGAACTTCTTACTGACTACATTTTGGTTTTTGAGAAAATGTCCAGTCTGACTATACTGGCTGTCCAATGAACCACAGAGATCCAGTTGTCTTTGTCTGGGATCCGAAGCCCACACCACCATGCCCAGACATTTACATGTATTATGGGGATCAATCAACACTTTTTACCAACCCAGCTATATTCTCAACCCCATGATCAGTAGTACTTCTATTGTGGTCAATAGCAACAGATGTCACCTATGCAAACAAAATTCCTTGGGGGCTTTAGTATTTCAAAGAGTTCCAAGAGGTCCTGACACCAGAAGGGCTGAAGAAGAAAGACTCTTCTACCATTTTCTGAAAAGTTGATGTGTCCTCCCCAAGTGTGGACCTTGAGGATGGCTGTATGATAGGGCAATGACAGGTCATCAAGGGTCACAAATGAGTCACTCTTTGGTGGAAGATGTTGATAGCATGTGTGTAGGGACAGGGAGTACCTGTAACTTCCTCTGAAATTGACTATGAATATAAAACTCAAAAATAGTAGTTTTAAAAATAACACATTCTCCAACTTTCTATAAAAATCTTCTATAAGTTTTGATTTGTTTGAGTATGTCTATGACCACAGGATTTCATGGTGGTCATAAACTAGACAGTTGTACCTATAAGAACACTTCTTCAACAGTGACACTGGAGGTGATGTGTCTGGTGACTTGGTAGGAGTATAGCTATGAAACTTCTCAGGAGGGGCTGCCTTTCTAGATCATCACCACCACTGCCATCATCATCATAACCACCACCATAACCATCATCACCACCACTGCCACAATAACCATCATCACCATCATCGTCACCACTCAATGTATTTTGCTAAGTAAATGCTAAGAAGAGTATTTCCACAGTACTGGCCAGAAATGCAAGATCACCACATAACAACTGGTATAGCAATTTGTAGGATTACAGCATTCACAAAAAAGTAAGTCTTATGGAACGTTCTCTATAATGTTTTTCATGAGCTGCACGCTTGGAAATCACATTTAATGTTTATGTGAATGGTTTTAAAAATAAGCTCAATGAAGTTACAAAGCATATAAACACCTTTATAAGCATCCCAACGTTTCTGTCCCTTTAACTCATTTTATTTGGCAAATGAGGAAGCAGATACAAGCAAACACAGTTCCCCTGCCCCTCAGTGGGCAGCAGATCATTTCTCAGGCTGGTGTCAGCCCTTGACTGAGGTCACAGCACTGACAGTGAGGTCAGCCCTGTCTCTGGATCATTATTCCCATCTGTTTAGGAGGCCCTCGAGAGCCCCCACAGCTCCAGTAGCCTGTCACCTGTCATATGGACTCCCTGTGGTTTGTTCATTGCTCTTTAAGAATCGTGTTGACTGTACACCTTCCTCACTCAGCTCCAGCCTCTGCATCCTACACACTGTGACTGCTCAGAGAACATATGCTTACAGAGGAACCATTGGAGCTGGGTTTCTGACACAGTGTGTGCTTTCTCCACTGCACCAGTGGCCACCAGCAGAATAATATCTAGTTGCTACTGTGATGGCATCATGAAAAGAGGTGTCTTTAATATAGACATTTTCAACCCAGGGCCTATTTAGAAGCCAGGAAAGAAAACATGCAGTTTGCATTCCAATGAAACTGGCTTTATTTCTAACAAAAAGGTGAATGTCTACCCATGTCAGTACTATAAGAACATAGCACACTCAGTAACTAAAATGACACATGCCTGGGGTGGCTGCTGAAGTTCAAAGTCTAGTACTGGACTTGGAGTTCTGACTTTTACAGCCACTATATACACACACAAGGCCACTGTCAGCTCACTGAGAACATGGCTAATAATTGTCCTCTCCTTCCCTCACTGTGGGATGACCATACCCAGCTTTAGCCAGACTGAGTCACAGTGGCTCTGCTATAAACAGGGCTGATGATAAAGCAGTATGTACCTTTGCTGCCTGAACTCCATAAGCTCTCCAGTGCGCAGCATATAGGAGGAAACATAGATGTGCGTCTGGAAAACAGTGAGAACTGTGTGCGTGGTTTTACTAGTGGAACCTCAAAGACCAGGACCAGGGAAGACTCGGGCTTCACCCCATCTCTGCTTTGGCTGAGAAAGGAAAGGCCCCTTGGACAGCATACTCATCTACAGGAGACCTGTGTTTATCAAAACAGTTGTGCCTCAAGACAGCCAGAGGAGCGGCCAGTCTACCGGGGACCAAGGCACAACCCAGAAATCTATGCTCCGCTTAGCAGGAAGGGATCAAAAAGCAGAAAGGACATCTTCAAAAGTAACAACTAAAGTGACTAACTAGAAAGCACAGTGCACATCTCCCCACTTTTTACTAAACATTTAAACACCGCAAGTGAGCCGTGCACTGTGTGAAGCCTGCCATGGATACCTCCCCATCCTTTGCTGGTGTGTGCGGGGCTCTGTGGGAGAGACCCCTTTTCAGCTCAGGTTAGCATTCAAGTCCACCTGAAGGCTCACTTAAAACAAATGAGAAGAAGCTGAATGAATGAGATGCACAAACAGGATGGGGTATGGCATCCTGTCCTATGTGAAAGGGCCCATCAGGAATGCCACACTTCCTCTGGGACAGAAGCTTGGTCATTGTGTCCCTGACTGTAAGTAGCACTAGGTCACAGGTGGATTGAAAGGGCCTGAGAACTGTTTGCAGTTTTGCTGCTAGGTTTGTACTTTGTGTGTGTGTGTGTATTGCTTGTTTGCCTATAGAGCAGGGACTTACGTAGCCTGCGGAATCCAAAGGTGGCAGTGTTTGTGTCTTCCTCTTCTCCCACTCAAGCTATATAGACTTGGAGTTCCAGTTCCAGGAATGGAGCATGGTCCTTGGCATGTGCTCCCAGGCCCCTCTGACCAGGCTAGAACATTACATTGCCACTGTCCTCCAGCTCTTTGGTGATTCCCAGAAGCCTGGCCCCAAGGATTCCCTCCCTGTTCAATGCCTGTTATGTCTGGCTGTCCCTCCTGTTACTTAGTCATATTTTACTGAGTAAGGAGCTAAGAGGGGTGGCAACAACTTCAACTCTATCACTTCCCACAGCTGGCAGTGAAATAGCAAAGCTACCATAATGTTTCTCCAGCCCGACATCCAAATACTGAAAGAGTCAAGACACCTGGACTACAGCACAATTGTCCAGCTGCATGAAGGGTCAGCTTCCACACACTGGCTGGTAGCTTTGTCTCTCCAAACACCCTGAGTTCTTGGGGTTCTGTGTTACCTGGTTGGGGAAGGACAGAGCTGCTAAGAGACCAAGAAGGCCCACTCCTCTCCGAGCTGGAATGTCCGCTTTGTTTTCTACACACTGGGCCAGTTGCTTATCTGGATTGTAGAAGACAAGACATTAAGCAATGGTGAATTGACTTCAAGCCCACACAGAAATCCATGAGCTGGCTCCCCTTTAAGAGAAAGAGGGTCCAGAGGAGCACTAGGTATATATGGGGAGCAACTCTGAGGGACTTAGTGATGGGAGATGTTATTCTGTAAATATGTTTCTCATACTGGTTAATTAATAAAGCACTGTTGGGCCAATGGGAAAGCAAGATAGGCGGGGCTAGAAGACAAGGAGGAAAGAGGAAGTAGTAAGGAGGAGTCAGCATGTAGAGCCTAGAGGAAGCAAGATGCCGGCCGCCGTGCTCAGATAAGATGACCATGTGGAAATACTTGGATAAGTAGAAATGGGTTAATCATTAAGACAGAGCTAGCCCATTAACAATAATAGTAACTAGCCAACAGGATTGTATCAAATACAGAGTCTCTGAGTGTTATAAGGGGCTCGCGTGGCGTCGGGACTGGGCGGCTGGCAGGGAGGAACAAAGAGTGGGTCAGGCGGCAGGAAAAACCTACTCGTAACAACTTAGCCTGACCTTCTCAGTGCTCAGGCCTCTGGCAGGCTTCAGACTGAAAGAGGGGGCTGATATGGATGCCTCCAATTTTATTGTGACATTAGAGGTTGCCAAAAACTGTGTGATCACAGAGGCTGGATGTAGGATTGTGATTTGGAAACATCTCCCAACACACTCACACACACTGAATGCCATGTCCAAGAGGACACAGGTTCCATTTCCACCCAACTCCTAAAATTACTGAAATAATAAATCAAAATTTTGATGCGGGCAG
Source organism: Cricetiscus sungorus (assembly GCA_030556225.1). Taxonomy (NCBI): domain Eukaryota; kingdom Metazoa; phylum Chordata; class Mammalia; order Rodentia; family Cricetidae; genus Cricetiscus; species Cricetiscus sungorus. The sequence goes on from JANBXA010000007.1 coordinate 94,880,345, forward strand.
ATTTCCCTCAATGCTTTGCAAACACTGGCTGATCACAGTAGCCCAGTCCTTTTGATACTGTGCAAGGTATTGATTTCCCTGAAGTTATCATCCTAAATCTCACATTCTTATTGTCAGTAGGCATAATATCTCATTTATTTACACATTTCTTTCCATTTCTTTTTCTTTTTATCCCTGAATGTCTTGCTAAGTAGCCCAGGCTTGCCTGGAATTCCTGATCTTTCTGCCAGAGTTTCCCAAAATGCTGAGAATACAGGCGTGTAGCAACCCACCTGCTGAGCATAATGCTTTATTTTCTTTCTTTTACAAATGTGGATGAACCTTGTAACCCACCCCCATCACAAGACGAAGTAATGTTTTTGTTTGTATGTTTGCTTGCTTGAGGAAAGGCCATCTGGACTAATTATTTTTATGTTGCTTTGATTAAAAAAAAAAGGCCACAACCAAGGCAACTTAAAAAGAAAGATTTTATTTGGATTTATAATTTAAAAAGGAGCATCCATAATGGCAGGAAGGCATGGCAGCAACTGGTAGGGCAGACACTGTAGCAGGAAGCAAAGAGAGCAAAGGGAAGTGAAATGAGGTCTACCCCAGTGACTTACTTCCTCCAGCAAGGCTGAATCCCCTAAAGGTTCCATAACCTCCTGCAAAAGTGCCACCAACTGGGGGCCAAGTATTAAAATACTTGAGCCTGTGGGGAACATTTCTCATTCAAACCACTTCAGTCTCTTTTTTGAAGCCCTTGCCTGGAACTCCCAACATACCAGACTGACTTCAAGATTGTGACAATCCTATTTCATAAGAAATGGGATCACAGGCATGGGCCACCACTTGACTAACTGTGTAGTTTACCAAGGGGGCCATATTGTGACCACTGAAATACTGCTGATGGGAGATGTCATTCTGTAAATATGTTTCTCTTATTGGTTAATGAATAAAGCACTGTTGGCCAATAGGAAAGCAAGATAGGCTGGACTAGGAGACAAGGAGGAGTCAGGGAGAGGTAGGAGGAATCAATATGTAGGTCCAAAAGAGTAGAACTCCGAACCCTCTCTCCGGTAAGATAAGACCATGTAAAAATACTTAGATTGACAGAAATGGGTTAATATTTAAGACAGAGCTAGCCAATAAGAAATTCTAGTAATAGGCCAACAGCTTTATATCTAATACAGCGTCTCTGTGTGTTATTTGGGGCTGGCACGGCTATGGGACCAGGCTGGCAGGAAAACATGCTTGTAACACACTGCCATTCTATGGAATACTTTATATTTTTTTTTTAAAGATTTTTCAGGTGGATCCACTCCAGAAATGTAAGTGGATGCACACTAGTTGGTAGTTTTTGGACAGCAAATTACTATTCATCAGCCTTGAAAGGGAAAAGCCCATCCACTTCATTGTCTTGGGTATTCACTGAAATACTGCTCTCAGGGCTGGAAGAGGAGGCCTGGGTGGATCCCCTGTGAAAGAGCAGTGCTTGGTCCTTGCTTAGGGAGATTCACTGGACACGTGTGAGTTCACCACCTTCCACCCTCACACATAGCAAGGGTTCCTCACCTCATGTCTCCTTATAAGGTAAATTCTGTTCACCTGACTCCTAGCTTTGCCATGGTTCCTTAAAGGTCATTGCAAGATAAGGAGTAAGACAACTTTTTTCCCAGGGAAACTCAGCTCTGACGAGATGCCAAGATGAATGGATGTAGTGCTCTTTCCACACTGCAATATTCCCATAGCAGTGGGTTATGGGAGGCCCTATTTAGCCATTTGCTATTGGCTAACAAATTGGCTAACAAGCCATTAGACCTTGTTATCCACATCTGTTTTCTTTTTACTACATGACCACATTGTCAAAAATCCAACAGAAAACTTGGACCTTCAAAGAACTTTTAGACTCAGAGTTTAAAATATTTTTAATGCTTATGATCGTATTTTAAAAATATCTTCCAGCTGGATGGTGATGGCGTATGCCTTTAATGCCAGTACTCAGAAGGCAGAGGCAGGTGGATCTCTGTGAGTTCGAGGCCAGCCTGGTCCAAAGAGAAAGTTCCAGAATAATTAAGGCTACCAAGAGAAACCCTGGTAGAAAGCTTACCATAAATGTCCTTCCCTAATAATGAGATTGATGATTAATTTATCCATCATCATAGAGCCCTCATCTAGTAGCTGATGGAAACAGAGGCAGACACCCACAGCTAAACACTGAGCCAAACTAGAATCCAAATGTAGAGAGGGAGGACAAGATCAGGCTACAGAAACCCACAGAGACAGCTGACATGAACAAGGAGGAGCTAATGGGCCCCCAGACTGATAGCTGGGAATCCAGCATAGGACTGATTCAGACCCCCTGAACATGGGCCTCAGTTAGAAGGCTTGAGCAGTCTAAGGGACCTCAGACAGTGGAACCAGGATGTATCCCTGGTGCACAAAAAGACTTTGGGAGCACATTCCCCATAGAGGGATACTCCCTTAACCTAGAGGCAGGAGGGAGGGCCGAGTCCCTACTCCAATTGACTTGACAGATTTAGATGATCCCTCCAGGAAGGCATCACCCACCCTACATATGGAGTGGTGGGGGGAATGGGATGGGAAGGTGGGGGGTCATGGGAGGGTGGAAGAGAGGGAAAGAGGGAGGGACAAAGAGGGAACTAGGATTGATATGTAAAATAAGAAAAATAAATAAATAAACAAATAAAAGATATTCTCATGAAAACCTTTAACTTAAAGCCTCATGTTATGCTAATAGAGTCTTATTAAATAGTAGATTTTTTTCAATGTGTGTGTTTACCCAGTAAATTTATTGTTAAAAAAAAAAAAGAGAAATCCTGTCTCAAAACCATATAGATATATAGATATGGGTGTAAATAGATATAGAATATATATATATATGATGAACAATAATGAGTATTTTTAATTTTCTTTTGTCTTATATTCATGTATTGAATTTGTGCATTATATAGGGAAGTATGGTTGTGGCTATGGACATGCATATGCCGCAACTCAAGAATGGAGGTCAGAGGACAACTTGCAGGAATCAGCTCTTTCTTTCCACTATTTGGGTCATTTAGAATAGATGAGGGTCATTAGGTTTAGTGGCAATCACTTTTATCCACTAAGCCATTGTTGCCCAAATCCAAATTAAATAATAATATTTTAGTAGGTCCACAAGATGCCACAGTAGGTAAATGTACTTTCCACCGAGCCTGGTGACCCCGGTTTGATGCCCAGGTCTCACATGGTAGAAGGACAGAATCATCGCCTGAAACTTGTCATCTGATCTCCAAACACAAAGAGACACACAGACACATCATGGCCTTTGCACATGTGCACACACGAAGGAAATGAAGTTAGTAAAATTTTAATAGTTTAATAGGTAAGAGTAATCTTGAGTTATTAGGTCTTTAAGGTGGAGCGTGATCAAGACTGTCCTTTTAAAACTCAGCACAATTTTGTAACTACATGTTTGTTTCATTTTTACAAAGCTATGGATGGAACCCAGGGCCTTGCACACACTGGGCACTTTAGTGCTCTACATTGGAGGAATGCCCCCAACTCTAAGCAACTGTTTTAATTGGAGTCAAGTAAGTGCTCATTAAATGTCTGATTGGACAGCCTGCCAGTGAACTCCTCGAGGGTAAGGCTTCAGCATTCTGCTGTCCACATTGTCTAAGACTGAGTATTGGGGGCCATTTATCCTTGAGGACTTCATAAGGTCCATTCCTTGTCAAGGCTGAAGGGTTCTCAATGAGATTTTCAAAGGAACTATTTTCCCAGAACAACATGTAGAATAAATTCTGGTACCTTCCCCTTTTCACTGATTGTTTGTCTACTGAAAAACTGACTACCGTGACTATATTTCACCTCTAACCTGTTCATGCAGGGTTTCCCAAGGCCTGAGTTCTACTTGTATCTAACCCTCATTAAATGAACAAAGCCTGCAAGGCAGGACAGCCATTGAAGAACCACAGCACAAGGTCACTTCATCCTCTATCCTTCTGTATTTAACTCTTGACTCTGACTAAACAAGTTCAGAATGCCTATGTACCTAAAAGCCTTTATTCTTGTAGTAGAGTAAAATAACTGATCCTTCCTAAGGACAAAATCATGGGAGCTACAGTCCTTTAAACTGGCCACAGGAAGACAAAAAATCAGGCCTTTATTACTGGGGATAACGAGGCCAATAGGGAAGGGCTGTAGGCCCCAGACCACGCCCTCTTGGAACACTCTAGACCATAGACTTCCCCACTCATTTCCCTGCCCTCATGAGAAAACTCTTCCCAGGCCAGGGGGATATCCGTGGTGAAATGTGCAAACATCGTCTAGAAAGGGCATGGTGTCATAGTTACAGAAGCTATCGCACTGGACCGTCACTCTGCCATGCAGATTGTCCAGGGAGCTAGCCAGTTACTACTATCAGAAATAGTGCAGATGTGATGTGAGACAGAACTCAGAATAAAATGCCATCCTTGGAAGCATATTCCACTGGCCTCCTCTGCTCTTGCTTCTGCTGGTATCGGGCCTTCTGATAGAAAATGATGATGACCACAGTGACAATATTCAGAAGGATGACAAGCAGAACAAGCCAAAATGAGTATCCATAAGTATGGGTTGTTCTCTCATTGGTGACCTCTGGATAAAACTTCTGGGACAGTTCTTCTGAGAGATGGTTGGACTCTGTATTCCCCACGAACAGTACCATGGTCAGGAACACAAAGGATGCTGAAAGGAAGATTGAGCATCATAAATGATACAAGGAGGCATTCTTAACATTATTGCTGTCTGTACATGTGTGAGTGCATAATGCATGTATGTGTCTTTCTGCAGCATGTGTCTGAATGGGCACACACGTATATGCACATATGTGTAGGTCAAAGGACATCACCAGGTGTTTTTTTCTATCACTCTCATTATTATCTATTTAATTTTGCAGAGTGACCAGACTCTCCAACAGAAGCTGGAGCTCCCTGTTTCAGTAGAAAGCCTCCAAGATCCCCATCTCCCCATGACTGCCCACTCAAGGGTACGGTAACAGATGTGCACCACTCTGCCTGGCTTTTTTCTTGGGTGCTGGGAATCTGAACTTGGGTCCTTATTTTCTTGCAGCAATCACTTTATTCATTGAGCCATCTATCTGTCCTTGTGATGCATATTTTAGAGTTATTTTAATTATTTATATGTATATGAGCATGTGTCTGTGTGTGTGTGTGTGTATGTGCACATATGTATAGGTAGCTACCCACAGGGACCAGAGTAGAGCATCAGATCCCTTAGAGAAGGTGTTAGAGGTGTTTATGAACCACCCAAGGCAGGGTGTGGAGTGGGGGATTCCAACTTAGGGCAGCAGTCACTCTTAATTTCTGAGTTATCTCTCCAACACACACACACACACACACACACACACACACACACACACACACACACACTCACACACAGGGCATCTTTAATATCACTTATTTTCTTTATAGAATGCATAATCCATAGGTAGTTATTGACTAGCTACATGGGATTATATGACTTTTCAGGAAGGAAAACGTAAAAATAAGAAGTAAGAAATAAATTCGATTCTAGGCACGGAATTCTAAATATCATTCAGGGCAGTATCTAACCTGCAGGTTCAGATCCCATCAGAAGTTGTGGCTGGGTGGCTGACCCACACACAGCCCATGCCCTAGGGCCACGTATGTAGCAGGTGTGAGTGAGTGAGCAAGGGATGGAGGGTGGGTATGGGGGGGTGTGAATGAACAAACGGAGACTTGGGGAAACACCAGTATTGCAGGTGGAAGAAGCCACCTTCACAAGAGCAGGGGCGGGCAGTGGGTCACCCCCAGCTGAGAGGAGTAAGGCCCATCAGCAGAAAGAACCACAGGCTCTCAAGTGCTGGGTAGTGCTACAAGTGCTAGATAGCTGTTCCAGACAATTCCACTCCCCATGACTCAGCCGAGTGTGGCCTTGAACCAGGAAGTATCTACAGCAAAGCAGACTCGTTCACCTAAGTAGTTGCTTAGGTGGGCGAGAGGCGGGTAGTCACCAGGAGACATGAGGTCTGTGGTGAAAACATTTGGAAAATAATGGTGTTGATGCCCGCAGTGGCTAAGAACATGCCCAAAACCAATGAACAGTGTGCTTTAAGTGGGTAATGTAAGTGGCAGGTGATTCATATACCAGGAACTCTGGAATGAGAAAACTTGGGGAGGAAGATGAGGGTGAGGATGGATGCTTTTGCCCAGGTGGGCTCTGACACATCAGGGGAATGCCCGGGATGAAGTCTGTCTGGGATCCTTGATTTGCTGATGAACACAGAATGTGTGCAGCTCAGTGAAGTCTCGGGCATCCGCTGTGTCCCAATCCAAATGCTCCTTGAGGGAAGCTAATTAGGAGGGCTTGCATGAGGAGAATGTTTGAACAGCTCTTGATGACACACCTCACCCACAAAATAATGCCTTCATTTCTTAATTATTTGCATGAACAAAAGTCCTGTTCCTCTGATGCTCACTGGGCACCTCTTGCACCTTCATTATCCTTCATTTTCCTCTTGTGAAGTTTCTAATAAAAGCTTAATTAATCATAAAGGGGTGGAATGAACACAAGGTTAATTCCTTTACCCTAAAGTGGATTGTCTGGAGCTTTGATTTGCACAGGGAAGAGCTAGCATGCAGACACCTTGCCTATCTGGGCCCCTTAGAGGCAGATGTCTGGAGCCATGGGCTCCACACTGCTTCTGGTTAATTGCTTTCCCTTCCTTCCTTCCTTCCTTCCTTCCTTCCTTCCTTCCTTCCTTCCTTCCTTCCCTCCCACCTCCCCTCCCTCCATCCCTCCTCTCCCTCCCTTCTTGCTTTTCTGAAATATTGGAGATTAAATACAGACCCTTGAAAGTAGTAAGCAAGTGCTCTACCACTGAACCACACCCCAGCCCTCTTTTCATTATTTATGTGGATCAGGGCCTTAAACTCTGTCTACAGACAGACAGGTCTTGAACTCGCTGTGGGGGGGGGGTCTTCCCATCTCAGCCTCCTAAGTAACTGGAAGTGTAGGCCTGCATCTTGGCCTAGCTAGCTGCACAGTTTCTCCAGAGCTGTAGCTTGAAGGGCTGCTGGAGGCTGGGGTGCAGGCAGCGGCAAGCTGTTCTTAAAGGTGAGGTCCATCCCTATTGTGCTATGACACCCACTCATTGATTTCTGTGTTCTCCAGTTGAGCAACAGTATTCTGGAGCAGATGGCTTGTGGCAGTTTCTCTGGATCCAACCTTCTCCCCACCTACCTTAAAATCCCCTGTGGCTAACTCCGGCCACACTGGGGCCAGTATGGGTTGAGGTCATGGGGCACAAGCCTCAGGCAGTGTTGTTGCTATTTCTTTCCATCAGAAACCAACCAAGCCATCCACTTCCTCTTCTACACACTGGGCCTGCTCACCACCTGCAGGCCAGGAGAGCATGGGCAAGCAGAGCTCCACGGTGGGTGGGGGGGTGGGGGGGATGGGGGGGGATAGTAGCATTCTCATTGGCCCCAGGGCCTTAAAGTCAGCCTAACACCAGTCCTTCCTCACAATGTGCCAAAGGCCAGGAAGCTTTCCTTGTCATTGACAAACAGAAGTGTCTCCACAGGATTAGCCTCTTGCAAACCAGTTTTCACTAAACTCTGGGGGTATATGAGGACAGAATCTGGCTTACTGAGCACTGGTATACAAAAAGCTACCCCCAACTCCTATGCTTGCCTCCTCCAAACCCAGGTCAGAATGCCTACCTACCCCTTACACACCCCTTACTGGTGGCTTTAATGCCTTCCTCATTTCTTCCCTCTCTGTGTCAGAATATACCCTTGAGGCAGAAGGACTATGAAGGGAACTCTCTCTCCACAACATAACTCTTTGTGGTTAGACATAGGCAGGCTGAGGGCCACTGTCCAGATTCTTTTCCTGTTTTCCTCTACAGACATGTGTGGGGCCAGATGGAAGCCCCATGGCCTGCAGACAGGGCAGTACAGGTCCAACCTAACCTCCTGTCATCTCTCCTTCTCCTCGGGGAAATCTTCCTCCTCTCCCATGTGCCTCAGAAATAAGAGAACAGCTGACTCTGGATCCAGCTCCAGCACATACACGTGTTCCTAGCCAATCTGGTGGGTCACTGTATCTTTCTTGGCTTTAGAGATGGCCAGGGCCTGTCAATGGGTGAGTCCATGAGAACTGGGCTCAAGATGTTCTCCAGACTTCTGGGAAATGGCAGGCCTTTCCTCTAGAACTGCTGCAGGCAGATTCCTGGATGTGTACAGATAATTGACCTTTAAGAGGATTGAATCAACTGGGTAGCTACTGAAAACACACTGGGAAATCAATGTATGGTAGTAATGAGGAGAAACAGACTTCACAGGTCACTATCTCCAAATCTAGCCATGTCTGAGGCCTCTGCTTCTGTTGTTTCTGAGTTGCATAAACAAAACTAAGAAAAATTTGTTGTTCCCCCTGGCAGTGAGTAAGGTCTGGTGGCTGGTGGAAGGCCCTTGATGCTAGGGACCTCTATCTGGACTTGTAACCAACTCCCTTAGCCTCTGGATCTCATTCTCACTAGGCAGATTTCAGGGCCACAGTGCATGGACAAAACCCACATTCTTTTACTGAATCACAACAGGATCCACTTTCCATCTGGACTCCATCCTCCACCCAGGTACCCACTCACAAAATAACAAAATCACCTAGCAACCACACAGCATCCAAGCCCATAAGAAGATTGTTGGCTGTGGATGGCATCCTCCCTTGCTCTGTGACTTAGCCTCCCAGGCATGGCATCTCTGGAGTTCAAGTTGCCCCTTGCCCCTTGTGAAGGCAAGAAGGAGAGCAATATGTGATCATGTGTGTTCATGAGCACGTATTGATGTGCATACGTGTACACTTAGGTGTGCATGTGTACATGTGTATGCATGTGTATGCCCATGTGAATGCGTGCACATGTATGTGTCCATGAGTCTTCTCAGGAAACTCACCACTGAGTCCGTTCCAGGTGTAGACGCCCATAGGACCTAAGAACGTCTGGTAAGGGTTGCTGATGCTGTTGTAGAAGGTAAATATTGAGCTCAATAAGGAAGCTCCCAGACTCAGGATCAGGAATATGATGGCCACCAAATGCAGAGTCTTCTGGGAAGAATTGCCCAATGTCCCTAAAACTGAAGCAACATTTGGTGAATGTACAGTGCAGAATACATATCCTAAGTACAGCCAAACTAGAGAAGGTGTGGTGCCAGAGAAGGAAGCAGTATACCATTCAGAGTTCAGGAACAAGACTGCATGGACGGACTGAGAGATGGCTCAGCCAGTAATGTGATGCAGACGCTCAGTCCCCAGAACCCACCTAAAGAAGCCAGAAGTAGTAGTGAAAGCTTGCAGTCTCACTGTTGGGGAGAGAGCTGGATCCTGGGGCTCACCGGACAGCCAGTCCAGTTGAATTGGTGAGCTCAAGGTTCAACCAGAGACCCTGTCTCAGAAACCAAAAAGGGCATCATCCGAACAATGACATCTGCAGATGACTCTTACCTCCCCGTGCACACAAATACACACGCATATGTACCTGCATATACACACTGAGTGCACATGTGCTTTCAGAAACATACACGAACACACAAGAATGAGACGGCATCCCTCGTGGCAGGCCAATTAGTGACTTTACATGACTGCATAACCACAGCCCTGATGATGGCTAGATGTTTATCTCCGTTTTCAAGTTGTTGTAGAAGTATCCTTCATACCTGCAAATTCTTTACCAGTGATCTCTACCCTCTGAGCTTCGCTAGTAGAATAGACGGCAATTCCATCACCATAGCTTCCCTTCGGGTCTGAGAATTAGCTGCTTCCGACAGAAACCCTTAGGATGCAAACCCATGTGCAAACCCATGTGCAAACCCATGTGCAGTGAGGATCCCATAAACCCTGTGGCTTAAACGAATTCGGTGAACCAGGAGCAGCTGACAGAGAGAAGAGAAGCTGGAGAATAGGCCTGGCGGAAATGACCAGTGCTACCTCATAGTTAGCAGCAGAGATAGGAAACTGTTTCTTGCTGGACCAAATCAGGGTGCTTTCTCCCTGGGTCCAGACTCCTCCTTTCTGGCTCCAACACTGATGGCAGCTGGGAACACAACCCTCTGGTTTGCCCTCAGAACTTCCTGCTCAGGTCAAAGCACTTTACAAAACAGCATCTGCATGTATCTCAGATGCAAAGATGCTCCATAGTGGATCTACACTCCTGGAAAACACAACACAAGTGCTCTGGGCTGAGTCATCAGATCCCCAGGGCTTCGGAGCTCTAGCAGCCATTTTCCAGGGCAGCGCTTAGCTTCCCCACTTCCTGCTCTACTCCCACACAAAAGGCCAGCATGGCGGGCATGCTCTTCCTAGGTGCGCTGAGCATCTCTAAGGGCTGTCAGTGTGTGTGGATCCCACTTGGATGTGTTTAGAGATAGTCTGTGAAGTCCCAAGGAAAAGACAACCAGGGAGAGATTGTCATGCTGACTAAGACAACACTAACAAAATCACTGGCAACTGCAAGCCATAGTAGCCACAGAGGGATGATTAAGAACTAGCCAAAGGCTCCTTCCTCTTCCTGTTTCTCTGGTCCCCAAGGATGTGGAGATGTTCACATCCTTGCTCAGCACAGTTTTAAGTAACAGGAAGTAGCCAGGCAGACCTGGATTCTCTGCTTCCAGGGCCATGTGTGCCGGCTCCTGTGGGACAGGAGGAGCTCCAAAGCACCTACTGACCCATGTCCTACTGTGTGCCACCATCACTCTCTGTCCCTGTACCGAGAGAATTATTGAGACGTTCTCTGTGTGTATGCCCTTGATTTCACCCTGCTCCAGATGCTCTCTGTGGAACTGTCCGCCAGGTACCCATGTCCCCTTTCTGAGTGCTCGGGGAAAATGAGAGCCCCTGTGTGGCTGAGAGACTTGTGTAAGAAGTGGGGGGCCTGTTGAACATTTCATTGACCTGCTTTCTTTTGAACACGGGAGCAGTGTTATTTCTTATGTGCTATATAAATACTTGGAGGTGTGTATGATAATGCTGCCAGTCACCTTCAGACAAAGAAAGGGAGGAAGGAAGGGAAAGAGAGAGGGAGGGGGAGGGAGGTGGGAGAGAGGAGGGAGGAGGGAGGGGGAGGGAGGGAGGGAGGGAGGGAGGAAGGAAAGAAGGGAGGGGAAGGAAGGAGGGAGGGAAGGAGGGAGAGAGGAAGGAAGGGAGGGAGAGAGGGAGGGGGGAGGGAGGTGGGAGAGAGGAGGGAGGTGGGAGAGGGGAGGGAGGAGGGAGGGGGAGGAAGGAAAGAGGGAAGGAGGGAGGGACGAAGGAAGGAAGGAAGGAAGGAAGGAAGGAAGGAAGGAAGGAAGGAAGGAAGGAAAGAAGGGGGCCTGGAAAAATGGCTCAGTGATTAAGAACACTTGTTGCTATTGCCAAGAACATGAGTTTGATTCCTACCCCCTTCAATAAATAATTGTAAACTCCAGTTCCAGAGGGGTCAACACCTTCTTCCAACTTCTGTGGGCACATGGCACACACATATACATGCAGGTAAAATAAGTAATTCTTTACTGAACAGTGTTTCTGAGTGATCTAAGTGGACACAGGACCCCAGGATCTGACATTTACCTTGTGTAAGAGTATGTGAGTATGTGCTCAGCCAGGCCTTGGTGGTGCAAACCTTTAATACCAGCGCTTGGGAGGCAGAGGCAGGTGGATGTCTGTGGGTTCCAGGCGAGCCTGGTCTATAGAGCTAGTTCCAGGACAGGCTCCAAAGCAATACAAAAACAAAAAAAAACAAAACAAAAACAAAACAAAAAAACAAACAAACAAAAAAAAAAAACGAGAGGGGGGGGAGGAGAGAGAGAGAATGTGTTCAACCCAGTTTGGGTGGGGTGAGATCATCTTAAGTTTTAAGTCGCCATATTTATATTTTCTAAATCTGCAATGTCCTCCTACTGGACAAAGTAGGCATGAAAGAGGTGTGACCAAAAAAAAAAAAAAAAAAAAAAAATGGATGTTAGCAAAAGTTCCCCATGAAGAAAGAGAAGGCATCCCGAGTAATGTGTGACTGAGCCCAGAACAGGCATCTCCTGGAAGGAAGTTGCTGCCTGAGGGCAGCAGCAACAGATAGATACTACTGTATAACACAGGGCACTGGCTTAAAGGGTAAAGGGATGTGCAGGAAAGAGGGGCAAAGAGTCAGGAGCTCAGCTGTGGCCTCTGCTAAACATTGACATGCATCCCTTGTAACCCCAGGAGAACAGAGTCAGCTTGACAGGGAGTGGACCATGATCTCCCACCCCCACTGGAGAGCATTTCACTCCTTGGAGGCGCAAGGGCAAAGCTCAGTTTCCAGAGGCAGCATCTCCTTGTCGCTATGGTGACTGGACTTTTCGGTGACTTCTGTCAGTGACTCCTTTGGAGGAGTGATTCCTAGCCTACATTCTCTGCCTTGTAACCCAAATGAGGCTGTCAAAGGCCACCTGGACTGAGGCTGCACTTGTCCCTGACTTAACCAAGTGGAGTATCTTGCCTGCTTCTCCACACTCTTATGTAAATGGCGTGTTTGGGATGTTTTGCTCGGACGAACTCAGTACGTGCTTATTTTGAAACTGAAGGGAGGTGACATCAGAAGGAGAATAGGAAAAGGCAACAGACCTAGGGAGACACACCCTGCCAGAGGTCCAGGCTGGTCCCTGTGGATGTGTCAGCCATTCATGGCTTCAAGGTGGATCCACTTCCCCTTCTCCAGCAGCCAGGCCAGGAGGAAACCCTCCATCTCAAGGGAAGTTGGCTGGGGACAAAAGAGCTTTCTCTTTCCTTGGGAGAGTTCTGTAGTCAAGGAAATAACTGGAATATTTAAGCCAAGAGCAGAAACTTAAGTATACGGAACATGCCCTCTGTTCCAAACACCTGGAATTCTCTGGATATCCCTCTGCCTTGGAGACTGATCTAGAGCTGTAAGTGGATGTTCATTTGCAATTGGAATATCCCACTAAGGAGTGACCATGAAGGGCAGCAGACATGGCTCAGCCGATGAAATGCTTGCCTGGGAGGCACAAGAGCCTAAATTCAACCCAGAGCCCAGAGCCCATGATTACAAAAGAAGTCAGGCACAGTGCCTGTAATCCCAGCCTTGGGGAGATGAGCTTGCTTGCCAGGCAGCCCAACAGAACCAATCAGTGAGCTCCAGGTTCCCTTAGAGACCTTGTCTCAAAACACAAGGTGGAGGGGGCTGGAGAGACAGCTCAGCAGTTGAGAATGCTTACTGTTCTTGTAGAGAATCTCGCTTCCATTTCCAGCACCTACATGAAGGCTCTCCTTACAGGGGAGCCAATACCTTCCTTTGGTCTCCTTGAGTGCCTTCATCCATGTGGTGCACATAAACTTGTACCAGCACAAATACATACACAAAAATTAAAAAAAAAAAAAAAACAAGATGGGACGCAATTAGGAAACATACAGTGTTGACCTCTGGCTTCCATGTATGTGTGCACAGTCATGAACAAGCACTTGCACTTGACACGCTTGCACCAAAAGCAAAAGAAAATGGCAATCAAATTTAGCTCTGCCTTGACTTTCAATAAGACTTAGCAGACATAATTTTCCAAAGAGAGTTAATTTGGGGCTGTTGACTCATACTTTCCTACGTACTTGGGTGGGGGGCAATTCATTTTAATTTTAACTGCTGCATTGTAAAACTTATTTCTAAATTCCCTGCCGCCTAGATGTGACAGCTCTGTCTTTCCAGCTCCTGCCCCAGAACTCAGACAATGATAGCTGAAAGTTTGGTTAGAGTTATCTAGAATGCGGTAACAATAACCCTCTCAGCATCTGACAGCTGCTCCCTCCCCATAAAATTAGCAGATACATGGTGTTCTTTTTCTTTCTTTCAGGGGACAAGCTTCTGAATCAGGAGTCCCTTCACAATTGGAGCTAATTGCCCTGATTCTGGTGGCCTCAGAAAGAGGCCAAGAACAGGCGGCTGCAGAGATGGCAGTAGACATCTCAGCTGGGCAGCCAGACACCCAACTCCCCACAAGGAGGATTCATTCATTCAGGTCCCTCCTGCCATCTGCCCTCCACCTCCACATCTTGTTTTTGGTACGTTCATAGTCATTGAGTGTGATGGTTGATACCCTCAACTTACAGGATCTAGAATTATCAGGGAAGCAACCCTCTTTGCACGACTGTGAGGGACTTTCTAGATTGGGTTGAGTGAGGTGAGAGGATCCACATTAAAAGTGAGAACCAGCATTCACTCCCTCCCCACCCCCGTTTTGTACCTGTGGATATGATAGATCAGCAATGTCATGCTCCCACCACAGTGGCTTTCCCACTATAATGGACTATGCTCTCAAACTGTGAATCAGGACAAGCCCTGTCATCCTTAATCACTTTTGTCAGATATTTTGTCACAGAAACAGCACTAGTAACTAAAACTGATTCTTCAGGTGGGAACTGATTCCACTCCCTCAGAAACCTACCTGGCCACCATGGGCCAGATCCAGTCTAATGCTTACATTAGTGGACATCACAATACTGACATGTCTTAGAGCAGGATCTGGGCCTTCCCAGGAAGTCACAGCTAGCACTTCAACTTCTTGGACAATTACCAAGATTGTCATGGGAGAAAAGTGACTAAAACCTCTGGTTTGGTCCCTTCCATTCCCTCCATCTTCTTCCAGTGTGGTCATATCTCTAAGGGACAAGGGAAAACAGCCCTTCTCCAGGAAACATGTCCTGATACTTGAGATGAAGTCAGAGTAGAGAGGTAGGGAGTCTTCATAGTCTCAAGAAATCAACGTCATTCGTTCTTTACTTTGCAATTAGTTTTTGTGCTGTGTTTACATTCTTAGTTCAGTTAAGTGCAATGGTGAGATCACAGAAAAGGAATGAGAGCCAGTGGATATTGGGGACAGAGGAGAGCCAGGTAGTGAAAGTCCACTGGTATTAGTTGGTCTTTGGTCTAGGTGCAGCAATCAGACAACGATGAGCCTGACACTTGTCATCAGCCTGCCTTGAGGTTGTGTCTTGAGCTATCACCAAAAACATCAACTCCAAGCACCCTACTGCCAAGGAGCATAAAAGAAATGCCCAAAACTTGTGTCCACCCAGTATCTGGCCAAGGCAAGGTTGGTGACTATCAATCTTGAGTCCTAAAATCACCCAGTATGTTAATCACTTTTTTTCATTCCTACAATCAAGTGCTTAATGAAAGCAATTGAAGGGAAGAATTTCTTATTTTGGCTCACAGTTTGAGAATGTAGTCCATCATGGTGGGAAAAACATGGCTGCAGGAGCTTGAGACAACTGGACACATTGCAGTCAGAAAGCAGAAAGAAGGGTGAATGCCAATGATCAGCTCACCTTCCCCATTTTCTGTAGTTTAAAACCTCTATCCATGAGATTATACCACCCACATTTAAAGAGGATCTTCTCACCTCAAATAAGCCAATATAGAAACTCCTTCTCAGACACACCCAGGGCTTGTCTCCTAGGTAACTCTGTTTCCTATCAGGTTGGTAATCAATGTTGACCATCACACCTGATGTTATGTAAAATGTCTCCCACAGGCTCAAACTTTCAAGGCTCAGACTCCAGTCTGTGGCACAGTTTTGAGGGCTGTGGAAACTTCTGGATACACACCACAGACTGGCTATTACAAGTGGATTACTAGTGGCAGGCCTCTGAAGGTTATAGCCACCTTAGTTCTGGCTTGTGCTTTCTGCTATCTGGTCCACACTATATGAGGAAACTACTTCTCACTCCCACCATCACGGTTGAACCTGCTCTGCCATGCCCTTCCTACCATGATGAGCTAAAATCCCTCTGAGACCATGAACCAAAAATCAACCTCCTCTCCCTTAGGTGTTTTGTATCATAGTACATGGGAAATAATGTATCTCATATATATATATATATATATATATATATATATATATATATATTCTTGTGACCAAGATCAAAGGGACCTAGTGCCATGGGAAAAGAAACATAATTTATTGAAATTCCTAAGTGATTCTTTAAAGATGTTTAGTCAGGATGTAGGCTGAGTAATCCTGGCGATCACTTTCTGAGGGACACCACATCCAAGTGACACAAGTGACACATTGCCCCATTCCTGCCACCCTGGGGAAATAGTACACGACATACCCCTTAGGCCCGGATAGCACTCTCAGAGAGACTGACTTCATTTTGATCCTGTTATAAAGCACTCAAGAGCCAATCCAGGGGGGGCACACCCTTGTGAGTGTGAGCACAGGTCCTCCTGGGAGTCCACAAGGCTGTGGTTCCCCACCTCATCTCCAGCTTTTGTAGAGGCTTACGTGAGGGCAGGGTGTTGCATTTCAATGGAGTAGAAGCTTGCCCTTGCCCTAGATAGGGAGAATTTCACTACAGAAACTACAAATCCTATCAGTACCTAAGTCTAAGACCTTCACTCAGAGAGCAGGTATTTTGAGCTAAAATTATTCAGCTGCAACTTTAGGAGTAGCAAAGACCTTCATTCATGACTAGACAGAGCTAAACGATCACTTCTCTGGACAAACCAGGACCCATCTAGCCTATTTGAGCTCATGCCAGCCCATCTCTACAACAGAAAGTGTCCTGACTGGGGCTCACTAGGCATCATCTCTGTTCATTGATCCATTGTTAGAGGGATGATTTTGATGCTTTAAACCAAAAACTATTGCCCATCCTGCCTTTCACTTCAAACTCTGTAGTCAAAATAGACACAATATGTTAGACCTCCCTGTAGAAGCATAGCAGGACCTGCTATGCATATAGCATATGCATCACTGCCTGAGAGTTTCAGTGTGTCCTAGCCTTAGCCACAAAGCTAAAACACTTGACTTTTCAAGACGACTTTTCATCGTCTTCAGTGCCAAACAGGACAATGTGTATTTGATTTTATACAGATTTCATTTTGCTACCAATGATTGGCTAATGATGTACATTGCAGCTCTGACTTACTGCAAGGAGAGTAAAGTGTCCCACTGTAAGTACTGGACTCTGTTGACAGGGTAAACAACAGGGGATCTTTAACATTGTCTACATATTCTAAGGATGACTTCTTGTCTAGGAAAACTGCTTACATGTCCAGTGCTTACCACAGTCACAGATATGAAAACTCCCATAGTCCCTGAATGACCCTTAGATGCTAACCAGTAACTGTAGAGCATCTTCCTCTCCTGGGTAGTTGTTGACCCTCTGGAGCAGTGGGAGGTTGGACGATGAGTGTGAGGGGTTGTTAACATATGGCTTTCCAGGAGCAAAGGATAAAAGCAGACAGAACCAGGCCCAGGTGACACAAGCATTCTGCCTCCGTTGGCACACTAAGGGAAAGGGCCCAGGTGGCACTTACCCCATGCTATGCTCCCCCTGACTAAGGCTGTTCCTGCCCTCTAGACACCAGCATGCTAACTCCCAGTCATGTAGAGCTGGCTTGCCAGGCCTGACCGTCCCTGTACTTCTCTGGGCCTCCCTAGATAGAGACTCCGGTCTTTCATTGAGTTCGTCAATATCTAGATGGAATCAACTGACCCAAGCCAACACTGTAGACTTCGATCTCAAATATAAAGCATTTAAATCCACTGGAGAAGTCACAAACAAGCATAGTTTTTGGTTTTGAAAACAGTATCACTAAAGGGCCTTTGAAATCTTGACTCCTGGTTGCAGTAGAGCAGGTCTCTTCACCCTCCTGAGAGGCTGCGGCCAGCAACAGGGGAGGGAAGAAGTAGCTGAAACCTTAGGGAAGATGTGATTTTCCTACCACTCAAGGACCCATTGGTAATTAGAAACACATTGCCCTGGATTTATGGAAACCATCTCATTAACAAAATCATAAACCTACTGGAACTCCATCATAGAGTACAGATACCAAACATTATGCTGACATAAGGTAGTAGATGGTGCATACTTAGAAGGTTAAATACCCCCAATCTGCTGTACAGTCCCTGCACACATCACTATGAAACTCAAAGCCCACTTAGATGCTATACAATGTACAAACATGGCTTTTACATCTCAAAATCCATAATGCCAGATCTCAAATGTTAAAACCCAAGTTCACTTATTCTCAATAGTTTCTTATTTTGTATCTATGGAGAACAAGACATTATTATATCAGAAATGAGGAACAAATAGGAATTCCTGTAAGTGATAGGATTAATAAGAATTAAATGTCATTCCCAACAATGAGATAATTTGGATACAAAAGTATAAGTTCAAGAGGCTGAGAAACACAAACAGGATATTAATGGTTTCTGCTACACATTCTTACTATGAGATTACTTATGAACTTCTGGATGGAGTTGGTTGTCCCATGTCAAAATCCATGGTCAATATCCTTTAAAATGCGGATGCTGCTAGCTATTAAACACTATAAAACTGCCACATACTTTAACTTAATTATTTACTTGTCAAAAAACTATATATCTACCATTCAAGCTCAGCTGCTGCTAGAATGGTTTAGACTCTGATAACCAATGCCAACGAGTTGGAAATAATTATAAATAGCTTTTCAAGAGTATGAGTTAGCCCACTGATAGCCTAACTTGGGGCTTTGAAGAGATCAGTTTTGAATGGCTATCCCCATTCAGATTAGGTGATCACTTACCTTCAAAGTTTTTGTCCAGGTCTTGAAGGCCTTCGTTCAAATGTCGAGCACTCGTACCACGGAAAAGACCATAGGTGATGACAATGGTACCATTAGAAATAACATCTGTGAAGAAAATAGTGCTGGTGACCCATGCCTGTGTCCCCAGAATCGAGCAGATGACAACAACAGAGCCAAGGCTTGTGAGAAAGCCAGATAGGAACATCAACGTCTTCTGTGTGGTCGGCATTTTCTAAGGAAAATAGCTCTCTGGAACAAAACAACAACTGCCTTAGAGTATTTGGGGGGCCTTATCATTTGGAGCCCTGTATTTAGGAAAGAAATCTAGTATTCTGTTGTGAATGGAAAGCCTGTGTCTTCATAGGAAGTTTTATGCTCCTGAACATTGAACTGTGAATAAGGCCATAAAGATGTGCAGACACTGAACTTTGGTCTACAACAGGTGGTTGCTATGGCTGCAGCCAACCAGCATGAAGAAGGGCTGGACAGTCCTCCCAGGACTTCCTCAACCACATGACTAATTTATAACCTTTATCAAGCCATGGAAGCCCGTTCAACCTACTGTGTGAGGGCATAATTTGAATTCTCAAATGATGAAAATGGAGACCTATAACCCAAAGGGATGATAGCACAAGACCCCAGTGCCTTCAGGAATCACCTTTTATGATGGATTTATATCTTACTGAGATTCCCAAAGCAAACTTCAAGCTTTTTTCCAGGTCCTGTGGAGTAGAAAGAGAAAGGTTCACCCTTCTATGTTATATATACATCCTTATTCTTAGACCTTATTAGGGAAGGGTGTCCTCAAGTTCTCTCTTCCAAATGGCATCTTATTTACATCTTATTTAAATGATGGCATCAGAAGGTATATCATTATCAACCTTTACTACTCTGCTTTCTTAGATCTCTGTCTTTTTACTTTTCTATTACTGTGAAGGGACACCATGACCAAGGCAACTTAAGAAATAAAGCATTTAATTGGGGGCGTGCTTACAGTTTCAGAGGGTCAGTCCATAATCATCATGCTGGTGATTATAGCAGCCCATGGGCATGATATTGGAAGAGTAACTGAGAGCTTATACCCAAAACTGCAGGAAGGAGGCAAAGAAAGACAGTGAGACTGGGTCTGGCATGGGCTTTTGAAATCTCAAAGCCCACCCGCAGTGACACATCTCTTCCAACAAGGCCACATCTTCTCCAGCAAGATCACACCTCCTAATCCTTCCTAAACAGTCCACCAACTGGGAACCAACCATTCAAATATGTGAGTTTATGGGGGGGGTATTTTCATTCAAAACACCATAAACTCTAACTCCTGTCCTTATGGCCTAGCAGTTAATGGTCTATCAGTAGTCATTTCCAGTCCTCCATGATACTTGCCCACTCGTTTTTTGAAATTACAAACTGGTTCACATCTTATTCTCTAATTTCATTTGTTATTGTGTTCTTTGATTATAAAGCATAGCATATGTACATCATAATCCCATGCTTTTCTTAAATAATCCACTTACCTGTAAGATGAGGGTTCTCCTCTCATAAGGGTAGAAAAGGGACTGAAGATGCACAAATCACTAGACTCTGCTACTTCACTTCTGTAGGAAAGAGAAACAAACAGATAATTATAGAACAATCAGGTAGGTACTGAAATGGAAAATGCAAGGTAGGCATTCAGCCATAGCCAGGACAGGATAATGAATGCCACACTTCTGTCACTACAGAAATGGATGGATGGATGGATGGATGGATGGATGGATGGATGGATGGATGGATGGATCAAGTCACCACATTAGCCCCTCTTCCCCCACTGCCTGGGGACCTTAAACTGCTGCTAAAGGGAAGCATAAGTAGGAGAACCTTTGTATCTGCCTGAAGAATTGAAATCGAGTTTGTGGCTTCTGGTGCATTTGGAATGTATTGAACAAGATTCTGGTTATGCACAAATGTGGCTCAGGAAGCCATTATAACCCCCTTACAGCTTCAGTTAAAGACTCTGCTGGACATTAACAGGGTGAGACTCTCTCAGGCCAGTAGTGAAACATCATGTGAGGGCTATGAGCATCATGTGAGGTACCGGAGGTTGGATGGTGCTGTCACTCTTCAAAGCTCCAGTCAACCAAGGTATAAAACTCTTGGGGTATGCCTCAGTCATTCAGGCCAGGAAGCAGAATAGACTGTTCCATAAGCCTGAGCTGTCTTATTCTTGGAGAAAGGGTTTCTACAGACACATCCTAACAAAGCTAAAAGTCATCTAGAACACTCAAGAGCATTGCTTTCAGGCAACAAGAAGTTGCAGATGATACAGTAAAATGAAAACAAGGCAGGAAAATAACAAGAAATTCTTAATTCCCCCCATCAATAGAAATACAAAGATAATACAGATGTTTAAAACAGAGGCTAAGAATCTGAAATGCTATTATAAAAATGCTGAAGGATTTAAAGGAAAAGATGATATAATAGATAAAGGTGTCAGTTGGCTTCAGGTCAACTTGATAAATCTGGGAAGAGGGAACTTCAATTCAGGAATTGCCTCAATTGGATTGACTAGTGGCTACATCTGTAGGACACTTTTTAAATTGCTAATTGGTTCAGGAGAGTCGAGCCCACTGGGGGCAGTGCCATCCCTGGACAAGTAAGTAGGTCAGCACTGTGGAAGAAAGGTATCCAAGCAAGCCAGAGAAAGCAAGGCAGTATGGAGAGTTCCTCCATGGTTTCTGTTTCAGTTCCCATCCTGCGTTTCTGCTTTACTTCCCACAATTATAGACCATAACTTGTCCGATGAAATAAGCCCTTTCTTCCCCCTTTGATCTCAGTGTTTATTACAACCATAGAAAAGCAAACTAGAACAACAGGAAACCTCTTCAGAGAAATAAAAATATGTTTTAAACAATCAAATGAGAATTCTATGATCTGAAATGAAAAGTTTACTGAACAGATTTAACAGGAAAAAAAATTACCACAGGAGAAAGACAGTGAATGGACACACATCACAATAAGGAGTAGATCTGGGGGAGAGAGGAGGTGGGGGGACGGGGACTAAGAGGAAAGGATGGAGGGGAACTGTGGTCAGGATGTAATATATGAGAGAAGAATAAATAAAAAAAAATTTAAAGAACAATTTAAATCCATTGGCTTAGTGACCCAAGAGACAACATTAGGAAATATCACCTACATATCTCCAGCATTTGAGAAGTGGAAGGGGAACCATTTTTGAAAAAGTAAAGACTGAAAAATCTGCTACTTTGATTAAAAAGTTTGAAAGATTTGCCTGTTTTTATTTCACATATATGCACGTTTTGCTTGTATGTATGTTTGTGTACCACAGGAATGCTTGGTACCTGTGGAGGCCAGAAAAGGGAGTCAGATCCTTTAGAAATAGAGTTCTATATAATTGGGAGGTGCCGTGTGAATGCTGAGAACTGAACAGAGGTCCTCTGCATGAGCACAAAAAGCTCTTAACCACTGAGCCATCTCTCCAGCCCAACTCTGATTTAAAGAAAAAAAATGTATTTTACTTTCAAAAAGGTAGAAAGTCACAGTGAGACATTCTAAACCACATTTCTACAAGCAGAGATAAAGAAAAAAATCAGAAAACAAAACTAGAGGGGAAAAATGCATGTTACCTAACCATGGATAGGCAGTAAAGGGCGAATCTTAAAAAAAAATTTGCTGTGTGAAAGAAACTAGAAATAACACAGTGTTTAGAAAGAGCCATCTGCCTATATATAACATACTATCTAATCACATTCGTATAAAGAGAGAGAGCAGGCAACACCATCCATGGTAACAGACACCAGAATAATGGCTGTGCTTGTGGGATGCATCATTTTCTGAAAGGAGATAGAAGCAGGTGTTTTAGGGTACCAAAATGTCAGTGTGTGTGTGTGTGTGTGTGTGTGTGTGTGTGTGTGTGTGTGTGTGTGCGCGCACAGGTGTGTGTGGGGGGGCAGGTGTGTGTGTGTGTGTGTGTGTGTGTGTGATGTGCAGGGGTGTGTGTGTGTGTGTGTGTGTGTGTGTGTGTGTGTGTGTGTGTGTGTGTGTGTGTGTGTGTATGCAGGTATGAGGGAGGGGTTGATTCTCAGGAGTCATTCAACTTGTTTTATGGAAGCAAAGTCTCTCATTAGTATCTGAGCCTCACTGATTTGACTAGACTAGGAAGCCAGCAAACCCAGGAATCCATTTGTTTCCGTCCCCTCAGTAATGGGATTATAAACAGCTGACACACTGCCTCCTCTGGCTTTTTACCTGGGTGGTGTGTAAACTCAGGTCTTCATGCTTTGGGACAGGCACTTTCCCAGCTGATCTATCTCCCTTTGCCAAAACTGTTTGTATCTTTGTAGGGACATGCGTGTTCCTCTATGTACCTGTCTATTCTCACTGCACTGTGTCCTTAGGATCTGCACATTATATGCATATAGTTTATCGGTGAAAAGAAACTCAAGAAAGATGAATTAAAATATTGTGAGGACCCAGACTAGTGTGTAACTTTCTGTTTGTTTGGGTTCATTTTTGTTGGTTTTGTTTTGTTTGTTTGTTTTCTGGGCAAGTAGAGATGCTTCCTACAAAGAGTCAGCCCTTGGGATTTCAGGGATCCAGAACTGTCAGTGTTTGGGCCTATCTCATAAAAAGAGGGGTAGAGGGAATAATATTGAGATAATAGAGATTAAAACATCTTGTGTGTTCTAGAGATCATAAGAGCCATGCCTCTTTATGTGGACGTGTTCTGAATGAAACCACAGACAATGGATGCTCCCTCTTTTTTTTTTTTTTTTTTTTTTTTTTTTTTGATCATTATGTCCTGTGGCCAATCACTAAACTCCAAGTTCTTTCTCCTAAAGTCAAGTAATTTTATGTAATCTTTCTCCTTATGTTTAAAAACAAATTCTATATGATTTTTTAAATATCAGTTTGCCCCTTTTTTGCTTATCCTCCAAGCGAGTATTTCTGACCACAACATTTGTGTTCAGATGGAAGCCTTCAAGCTGGATAAGCACTCTCAAGACACTATGGAAAGGGGGGGGTAGGGATGTCATCAGTTGGTAGAGTGCTTGTGCAGCATGCCAAGCTCTAGATTTGATCCCTAATGACACTTCATAAAGCCAAACGTGGTGGCACATGTCTAAACTCTAGCAGGATCAGGAGTTCAAGACCATCCTTGGCTGTATATTAAGTTTGAAGTTAGCCTGGGCTCCAGAAAATCCTGTGTCCTAAAAAAGTTACTGCAGGGTTGGAGAAATGGTTCAGTATTTAAGAGTACCTGCTACCCTTGCAGAAGACTTGGGTTCTGTTCTAAACAACCACAAGGGGCAGATTACAATTGCCTATAAATCTAGCTCCAGAATGCACAAGTCACATCTGTCTCAGACTACTTCCTGTTGCCTGTGGGTCAAGATGTAAGAACCTTCAGCTCCTTCTCCAGCATCATGTCTGCCTGCATGCTGCCTTGCTTCCTGCCATGATGATAATGAACGAAACATCTGAATTGTAAGCCAGCCACCCAACTAAGTGTTTTCCTTATAAGAATTGTTGTGGTCACCAGGCATTGGTGGCTCACACCTTTAATCCCAGCATTTGGGAGGCAGAGACAGGTGGATCTCTGTGTGTTTGGGGCCAGCCTGATGTACAGAGCTAGTTCCAAGATAGGCTCCAAAGCAATACAGAGAAACCCTGTCTCAAAAACAAACAAAGAGTTGCTATGGTCATGGTGTCTCTTTATAGCAATAGAAACTCTAAGACAGAAGTTGGTATCAGGGACTGGGGTATTTCTGTGATAGGCCTGACCATGCTCTTGTTTGAAGGATTATGAGTCTTGGAGCTGTGGATTAGAAAAGCAGTTAAATGCTTTAAGTGCTATTTAATGGGCCATACTAGTAGGACAATGGAAGACAGTGGTGCTGAATGTGATTTGATGATCTGTAGGGGCATGGATTAGGAGATTTCAGAGGGAAAGAATTTGGGTATGTTACCTAGAGATTTTTCTTGTGATAGTTTGGTAGAAAATTGGCTGCTTTTTACCCTTGTCTGCCTAAGGTAAAAGCAAAGATATTTGGATTAATTCCAATGGCAGAGGATATCTCAAAACAGCCTATTATAGACCATTTTGTGTGGTTATTAGTGTTAACTCCAATGAAAAGACTTGTAATGAAAAAGCAAGCTGAAAAAGGAAAAAATGCAAAATGTACAATTTGAGCAGAAAAGGGCACCAGGAAGTGGAATAGAGCTAAATCCTATGTTTAAGAAGATAAGCAGATTAAGAAATGTAATGAAAGGATTGGTGACCTCAGGGCAAGATCCAATCCAGATAAGTTTTCAACTTGTGAAAAGAAATTAAAGAAAACCTTACAGCTGAGTGTGGTGGTACACACCTTTAATCCCAACACTCAGAAGACAGAAGCTGGTCCAAAAGACAGAGCAAGTTCCAAAACAGCCAAGCACAGGCAGTGAAGAAAACTATTAAAGAAAGAAAGCTGGTAAAGATGTTATTGAACAAAGGGGCAATGTTCCAGCCCCAACAAGCAACAGAACTTGGAAGCTTCAGTCATGTGGTTCCAACTTTGGAGTCAAAGAAAAGGGTTGTGGAATCTTCCTCCATGACTGAAGAAAGCTGGAAAGACCAGGCATACTCCGGGGTGTCCCTGAATGGAAGCCCAGAGGCCATTTCATGAAGCTGTGAAGGTGAAACCTGTATTGCCTTGGAGACCCCAAGATGTTGGAGATGCCAGAGCCATGAGATACCTGCCAAGGAGAGCTGCTAGCAGAGAGTGGAACCAGCCCAAGAGAAAAAGGCATGTTACAGTCAATGAAGATGAAAGGAGTTGGAGATTTGAAGAGCACTTTGACATCAGATATGGAGATGCAGAGTGTGGAGTTGCTCAATTGGGTTTTGGTGTTGCTTTTGTCCAATATCCTCCCTTTCCTCTGTTTTGGAATAGTAATGTATATCCTGTACATATGTTGGAAGTGTGTAATCTGCTTTTCATTTTCATTTTATAGAAGATTCCAATTAAGAGATTGCATAAATCTCAGAAGAGACTTTGAACTTTGGAGTTTTGAACATTGTTAAGATTGTGATAGACTATGGGGACTTTTGATGTTTGACTAGAGGAATTTTGCATTATGATCTGGTTACAAGCCTAAGGGAACCTGGGAGTGGAATGTGGTGGTTTGGAGATGTATGATGCCCATGGATTCATGTATTTGAATTCTGGGCCTAAAAAGAATGGCACTATTAGGATTGCAGTCTTGTTGGAGTAGGTATGGCCAAGTTGGAGGAAGCATGTCACTGTGAGGGTAGGCTTTGAGGTCTTGTAAGCTCAAGCTATGCCCAGTGTAGTAGGCAGTTCACTTCCTGTTGCCTGTGGATCAAGATGTAGAACTTTCCATTCCTTCTCTTGCACCAGAAATATGCCAGCATGTTTCTTGCCATGATCACAATGGACTAAACATCTAAAACTGTAAACTAGCCCCAATTAAATGTTTTCCTTGATAAGAGTTGTCATGGCATGGTATCTCTCCATAGCAATAAAAACCCTAACTAAGACCATTACTGAAGAGAAACCCAGTAGTCAAGTCCTTGAGTGCAATGGAAGACAGTACATGTGATCTGGTGATGACACAGTTCTGGGAATCCTGCCTGGATGTTTCTGTGTTCTAAGGGTAAAAAGGCACAGCCAGATATGGAAGAAAACTCAGGAGGCAGAAGGGTACATGGAAGGCCTCAGAGGGGTTCAGTAAAGCAGAGGAGTCTATGGATAGAGAAGGACTATGGCTCATGTACTAAAAGACAGGAGTGATGGGCATTTGGGATGGGATGAGGCAGGGAGGTCCTTGTAGTCTAGGATGCAGGGAAGAAGTTAGCTGATTCTAATAGGAGCCATAAGCCCAAATGAGGAGCAAAGACAATGAGGGATAACATGTCTGAATGACAGGATGTCTGTAGACTTCAGAAGATGCTAAGGGATACCACTTATTCCTAGAAAAAACATTCGGGGTCCAACAGGGCAGATATTACTGAGAAAGAAGAGCCATCTGCCTCCTCATCATGTTCTCAATGCTGTCATGTTCCAACAGCAGATGTCTGGCTAAGGAAACATATTCCCCTCTTGGTGGCCAGCAGTCTCTGCCTCCCCACCCCTGCAGTGTTAACAAGCTTATCAGGGCTTTGAAACCCTTGCCGGCTTTAACATTTGCTTGGCTCTGCAGCTCTAAGGGCAATAAAATCCAGAGCTGGGTGATGTCATTGGGCCACCTGGCCACACCCTAACTGAGCTGTTCCATGAGGGCATACTCAGGAGGGAGTTACCTACCCCTTTGGGCTCTGGGCAGGTAACAAGGCTTCCTGCTGTTGCCTGTTGGGTCCTGTCCTCCCTTGCTCTGCCAACTCACTTGTTCACGACATGTTCTGGCTGTTAGGTGTGTGTGTCTCATGTTGCAGCAGTAAGGCTAGAGACAGGCATAGCCTGAGCTGATGGCATTTCCAGCCCTGGGGCAAAGAAAAAGAGAAACGACAGACACCAAAGGAGCAAACAATACTGCGTGTGGTGGCTCATGTCTTTAATGCCAACACTTGGGAGGCAAAGATGGCATGATCGCTGTGAGTTTGAGGCCAACCTGGTCTATATTGTAAGTTCCATGTCAGCCAGAACTATGTAGTAAGACCCTGCCTCAAAACAAAACAAAAAGAAACAAACAAACAAACCATGATTCAGCTAGTGAGGTCAGTGATGAGGGCTGTGGGAGAGAAGAGACTGTGAGGCCATTGGAAGGCAGGCAGGAAGGGGCTTTTCTCGAACTCTGAGAAAGAGGAGCTGTGGCTGCATTAGATGAATGAGTGGGGGCTTAGGCACCACTGGACAAGATAAGCACAGCCTCACTTAGTCAGGATTTTGCTCAAGGTAGGGGATTTTAAGCAGGGGCTCTGAAATCAGAGGGTACTGCTGTCATAGCCAAGCAAACAGAGAGGGAGAGAAGGGGCTGCATTCAAGACCCACAGAGAGTTAGATTTGGAGATGGATGAGAGGCAGAGTAAAGGTCCAGAAACCAAGAGCAAGAGCTGGGGCTGAGCTGGCAGAGGATGCTGGAAGAAGTGAGCTTACAGGTGTCCGGAAGGTTGCATGCTTCTGAGTGATGTGTGCATGGATGGTGTTACACCTTTGGAGAAGCCCCTGGAGTAGGCGTGAGTGAGGCAGGAAAGGAAGAAAACCCTTCAGCCCTCAGGGACAGAGGTGTGTGGGGAAGAGAAGGAAGGATGAGCTTTGTTCTGCACCATGGGAAGGGAAGAGCATTCTTAGTACTCTGGAAGGTTCCACAGCTCTTCAGCCTCCCAGTCTACAGCTCTGTCCCAAACAGACCCCAGCTGAGTTAAGCCATTGACTGCTGGCTCTTTGAAACTGTCATCTTCTAAGCCAGCTTGGCTCTGCAACTCTAACAGCAATAAAATGCTGGGTGAGGTAATACCCTACACACCTCTTTCTTGCCATCTATCCAAAGTCAAGAGTAAAGAGAATAAACACATCCTTGCTTGTCTACTGTCATCTCATCTACTCTCCAATACTGTTCAGGAACCCTCAACCCCTGCCCCACATAGCGGTGGTATTTCCATTATAAATTAGCAATCAAAACAGCACCCCACAGACATGCCAATCCCTCAACCTGATCTAGATTATTCCCCTTTAAGACTCAACTCCAGGTCTTGTCAAGCTGGCAGTTCCCTTTATAGTCCAAGAGAAATAACTATGAAGTAAGTCCCCAGAGAAGCAGGTCAGGCCCCTGTACGGTGCTCTCTGCTCCATTGTGTTTAATTTTGCCACTTCTTACTAATTGTACACCCTCCAGCACCCACCATGGGGCGCCAGCACACTCTTTTCTGGGAGGGAGTGTTTGGGACATTTCCCAGCTCTGCCAACTTCCCTAAAGCAGGCCTGTTACCAGATGCCCCGGGGCAGCTTTACCAGTTGAGAAACAGAGTCGCAAAATACACATCCTGACTACTTCCTGGTGTGCAGAATCACGGCTAGACATAAACAGGAAGGGACCCTGAATTTTCTTTATGGCTGGTCTGAGTGTCATCACCCCTTGGCACCCTCCACGGTATCCTGTGTCCGGGCCGGGCGAAGGGCCAGGAGAGGGACTCCCCAAAGAGGGCACGCGCCGGAATCCTCTGTCCTCAGAGTGTAGAGGCCACAACCCCAGGAGGGCGGGCGCCCCCGGTGCGCTCCCAGAGCCAGGCACCAGGCGTCGCCGTCGCCCCTCGCAGCGCCAGGGCCCCGCCCCCGCCATGGAGCCGGAGCCGGAGCCGGAGCCTGAGACCTAGCCCAGCGCTGGAGGCGGTCCGACCCAGTCAGACAGATTTCCTGCTCTTCTCGGGGACTGAGGGCTGTGGGGCTGCGGGTTGTGGGCTGCGGGCTGCGGGAGAACTCGCCTGCGGCGCGAGGAACTCGCTGACCCCGCGCATCCTCACGATCCTCCCTCGCGCCAGCGGGGACAGCGGGCGCCCCGGAGCGGAGTGCAGCGGGCGGGCGCCCGGGAGATGCGGAGTCGCCGCGGCGGCGCGTTCGGCGCTACAGCACCGGTCCCTGGGAGGTGAGTGGCGTGGTGTGGGGGGATGGCAGTGAGTCCCGAGGTGACCGTGCACCCCGTACACCTTGAGCAGACCGGGGCAGTCTGGGCCACTGCCGCGGGAGGAATGGGTCATGCTGTGTCGGAGCCAGGTCCTTGCCACCCTCCTAGTGCGCGGGGTTCCTGTGACTGGAGACCATGAGACCCCAGTCACCTGGCCGAGAGGCACAATCTCAACTTGGCTATCACCTAGACAGCTCTTCTCGATGAACAGCTACGCGGAGGGCGTGCGTCTGCAGGTGGCGACCATGGGAGAGTGACAGTGACCTGGCGACGTGTGTGAACGTAGTGGAAACGGGGGGAGGGTGCCAACCGGTGTGTTGGGGGCTGAACACCCAGGGCTTGAAACTGGAACATTTCCAGAAAGTGACTAGAGTTGAGTGCACCAACTCCTGGAGCAGCGGGGGCGCTGCGGGGATGCTGGTGGCCAATCTGCCCTCTTCCGCCCCCCCTCTTCCCGTGTCTTCCCAGGCAGTTGCGGATTTAGGGTCACGGTGGGAAACCTGGCAGGTATCCCACACTTTGGGAATTGCAGCCCGTGGGGTGACCTCAGGAGGTCCTGGAGCCAAAGGCCAGCAGTACCCATCTCCGTGCTTCCCAGGACCATCTGGGGGAAGACTGGGAGACCCACAGGGTGATGAGGCAGAGCCAAGTCCAAGGACTAAGGACTGGACCTGACCTAAATTCCTTCCAGGCATGAAGTATCTTTCTAGAGAGGTTAGAAAATGATGCCTGCAGAATCATGCTATTGGTTTATATTGAATTATGACTTAAGTGCTGGAACCTCAGAAATTAAAGGAAAGAAATGGGTGGCCTTGACTGTGTCAGGGAGTTTGAAGGAAGATCATCAAATAATGCTCATGTGTTCTAAAAATTGCTATCTCTCTGTGCAGTTGGTGACGTCCTTGCACGTAAGAGACTTGTGACCCAGACAGCTTTCCAACGATTTTGTTTATTTATTTATTTTTATTTTCCTACAATTCAAAAATTTTGTGCTTAGTTAAAGTGGAGTTGGGGAGATAAGGGAAGTTGGGAGTGTCTTTCCAAAACAAAAGGGGGCATGAAACACTGGGTTGCTGGTAGTTGCCAAGGTCCTTCAGCTTTCAGGATATGGACAAAGTGGACAGAAGTCTTTATGGCAGATGAAGGCTGGGGTCTCCCAATGCAAGTTCAAGGGGCCTGGGAAACAAAAGTCCAGGTGTTGGTTTGCCTTAAGTGGGGTCCACACTGTTAGGGAGAGGGACATGAAGCCAGGCCCTGGCCTCCTGAATGCCACCTTGGAGCCCAGGTCCTTATTTCTTGGGATTAATGCTATTTGTGACCATCATCACCCCACCCCACCCCCCAACACAACCCAACAGTTTCTTGCTTTGGAAGTTGGTGGCAGCTAATTGTCTCAGTGAAAGGCCAGGTCATTGGGTAAACTAGATTTGATAATCTAAAACCCCTCAGGCAAATCAGCAGTGAAGGTCAGTGAGGGAGGTGCTATCCTTGGATGCTTCCTGGAGCTCCTGTGGGGTCACACGATGAGAACAGAGCCGGTCTTTGGTTCCCAGGATGGAAGCTCATTTGTTTCTGGTGTGGAAGCATGTTTGGCCCAGCAGTGCTCCTGGGTCACAGCCTATCTACCTGCGAGGAAGCCTGAAGGAAGACTTGAAACTGTCCTGGGAGTGATCTCCTGGGCCCCAGGCATTCTTTTAGCCCTGAGGAAGTTCAGGGAGGTATGGGCAGGGCCATGAATCCATTTCAGTAGGTCAAATCATGCTTCTGCACCAGGCTGTGCCTGTCTGTCCTCATGGCTCCACCACGGAGGCCGTTTATGGAAACCATCCCCCTGCTGGTCAGAAGCAAATTTGTAGGCTGAGGCCCCTTCTGCAGTAGGCCTGATAAGTTCTGGAGCATCACATGGAAGGTGTGCATTTGTATCCTCCCCCGCCCCCAACCTGCCCTAGCGTTTTCTTCATTCTTCTAAACAGTCTAGCTTCCTTTCTGCTTCAGAAAGGGGTTCTGGTCTGGGGCTTATGTTAGGACGGTGCTGTGAGTTCAGTGTCTGGAATTAGGCTCTTGCTGGCAGCTGTTGGGTAGAGAAACGGGTAATGAGTTAAGGCTCTCTGGAGCATGGATGCTTGTGTGGACGAGCATCTGTGGTTTACATGGATGTCTGTTGCAATGTATGTTGTTGTACCTTGGATTGTGGAGAGATGAGAATGGCACTTACAGGAGCCTCAGGACCAGCTCTTAATTAAGGGAATAGTGAACTGAAGAGACCCGACAGAGCCTCCCAAGGAGGCAGGTTTGGGAGTAGTAAAGAGAACAAGAACCGCATGCACTCTCCCCCCCCCCCCCCACTAATACATTTTCTCATTTATCCTGTGTGAGTCACACTCGGGGAGGCTGTGCTCCAAAACAGAAGTAAATGTAGCTGTTAGGAGAGACTTGGGCCTCAAGACCTGAGTGTCACTTGAGAAAGTCCTGTGCAATCTAGGTCATCTTTGACATGCTGTCGTCTCCTAGCAAGTGGCCTCGTCTCCCCTGAAAGCCCCCTAGTTTCTAGACCACAAGACATGGAGCCTGTTCAGCCCCCACCTTTGTTTGCTCAAATGACTTAGCCTCCCCCAAAAGCTCCTTAGACCCTCTGCCCAACACGAATCCCTCTTCTTGGTTCTATGGAAGTGCATTTGGCCCTATTCTGATTACCTGTTAGTCTGTTTTAGGTTTCCATTGATTCGTTTCTACCTTCTCCACCAGGCTGTCTATAAGGGGTGTGTCTCTCTGAGACTATAAACTTCCGGTTCAGACTTGGATTCAAATCCTGCCTCTGGTTAAATGATTCAAGTTCAGACAATGCTGCTCAGTCCTCAGCAGTGAACTGCTTTTCCTTTCATGGTTGCTGAGGTGGCGGCAGAGGATGCAGTATAAATCAGCACCCAGGAAACTAGATATATTTTCCTAAAATGTCTAACGCTATATATAGGTGTTAAAGATCAGTGGGGAAAGTGTTTGCCTTACAAACAAGAGGACCTGAGTTTGAGCCCCAGAACATACAAAAGACGGGCCAGGCCCACATGGTGTTGCACACTTGTAATCCCACTCAAGGGAAACAGACACAGAAATTTCTGGGGCTTGCTGGTCAGGTAGCCTAGCCTGTTTGGTGAGCTTCAGGATAACGAGAGACCCTGTTTCAAAAAGAGGAAGATGGTATTTGAGAAGTGATCCTCTTGCCATTACATACATATATGCATGTGCAGTGCCCCTATACATACTACCGCCATGCAGAGTGAGGTTCGAATGAACAGAATCCATATAGTCTTTCTTTGTGTGCTACCTGGAAGACTAGTTCAAATCAATATGGTGTGATATATTAGGCAGCTTTAATTTTGTGTGATAAGCTGAGTGATTATGTGAAGTTTGCAAGAGTTAAGTTACCTGTGCACCAGAAGGTGCATTCTTCATCGTGCACTGATGACTCTGGTATTTGTGATCCGTGAGGCAAAAGTACAACATACTATAGACATTAACCTGGGTTTGTGGGCTGAATTAAACCAGGCCAGCCGGGTATGAAGACAGGCAGAAACAAGGTAACCCCAGCACCGAGAGGCAGTGTAGCCCAGAACAAAGCATGCTGAATCAGGGCACAAGGTCAGCCTTGCAACCATAACATAAAACCATGAAGCTGTGTGTGGCCCCCAACACCCTCTGAGCTTAATTCTTTTCTCCAAAGAACGGGCAGCTCTGGGGCGGCTCTGAATCTCTCCAGGCTCCTGGAGCTCTGGTCAGATTCCACCTGCCCCCCAGATGCTTGGGATTTATAAACCACACCTGAGGTGATAGGTTTATAAAATGTTTAATTCTCCCCGAGAGGCAGATGGTGGGGGTCGCTGCTGGATGCAGGCTGGAGTGTCCTCCTTTGGGGATTACCCAGACAGCCAGCCCCCTTTACTTTTCTCTGTTCCTGCTGTGTTCTCCAAATCTCACGGGCTGGAGTCTACCCCATCCAGGTGTGCCACACAGGCACTTTTGATGTGGTTCACAGCCTCTGTACTCACTGCATCTGGCTGGCTGCCAGAAATGTGGGTCCCTTTCTTTCAGCTACATAAATAAATACTTCAAAGGGTTTGGTGAAGCTTATGAAATAAAAATACTCTTAGCAATATAATTCAGAAAAACAAATGAATATATCCTTTTATATTGATTCCCAATGAAGGAGGGGGGCAGATAAAGTATTTTTAAAGAATGGTCCTCTATTTTAAAATCCCTCTTAAATACATATAAGAGCACATTTAACCTAGTTTATCATAGAATTGGTGTCAAGTATTAATAACAAAAGGGAGTGCTTGCTTCCTTCCTTTCCATCCTTCTTTTTTTTTTTTTTTTTCCTTCCCTGAACAGATAGATACTCTGTCCAGAGGAAGGAAATAAGGAAATTGAATTAAAAATTGATCCTTAGCGGGACTGGAAACCCGCTGTACTATAGTCAGGTGTTTGGGTGTCAGTAGTCTGGGGTGAAGAGCAGAGTGTTGGTTGGATAGTTTGTGCCTCTGGTCTGGGTGTGAGCAGCATAGACTCCGGTCCCCTACAAGGTCCAGTGTGGACCACGAGCTTGGCCACGAGCTCCTGTAGCAGACATGTGATTCTGGATCAGCTTGGGGATGGCCGGGTGCCTGGGACTCCACGTGGGTCGGTGTGAAGCGAAGAAAGGCCGGACAAAGGGAACAGTGTGATTTGTCTGTGCAGGTAGGGTGTAGGAGGCCAAGTGCAGAGGGCTGTCCAGCCATGTCACCCTGCGTGGAGCACAGCCACAGATAGAGCAGACATGTCTTTGTTTCCCTTGGGAGAGCCACAAACTGGGGCTCTGGGCAAGCGATTGGAGGTGAAATGGTGGGGTCAGAAGGGTGTGATCCTCAGTGTGAGTCCGAGCAGGTGGGATTCTTCTACTCCTCTCCCCCTTTTTTCTTCTACTCCCGACCATGACACACACGCAGTGTATACTCACCCACATATGCACTTGTAGAGGTCAGAGGTTGGTGTTCAGTGTCCTCTCTCCGTCTTTTTCTTTGAAGATACATACTGATTTTATATCATGTTTATGAGTACTTTGCCCACATGTTTGTTGTATGTGTACCGCATAGGTGTCTGATGCCCACTGGGTCAGATCCCCTGGAACTGGAACTCAAGGTTGTTGTAAGCTGCCAAGAGAATGCTGCGAACTGCACCCAGGCCTCTACGTGAGCAGCAAGTGCTCTTAACCACTGAGCCATCTTTCCAGCACTCTCCATCTTATTTATTGAGCCAAGGCCTCTCACTGGTCTAGATCTCACTGTTTTATCCAGATTGACAGGCTAATGAGCCCCAAGGGTGCCCTTGTCTCTATCTCCCCCAGTGCTATGGGTACAGGTACATGTTACCATAGACAGCTTTTTACATGGATGCTGGGGATCTGAACTCAGGAAGTTAGACTTACAGGGCAAATACCTACTGAGCCATCTTCAGAGTCCTGTGATTCCAGTCTTTAAAACAGGAGATGGACATGGGTATGAAGGCTCTGGTGTGGTGGAGGGCAGGAGTAGAGACTTGGTTTATTTATGCTTACAGGGGGATCAGGGACCTCAACTCTTGAACCAAGGGCTTGAGAGCTTCTGATGTCTGTCATTCATATTGTCCTCAGGACAGGTGTTGGGTTTCTAGCCTAAAAACAAACATAATTTTTGTTACGACTTGGATCTGTTTAGATATTTCCATCTGGACATTAGTCACCGTGTGTACTCGGAAGAAAATTAGTTCCATTTTTTTTGTTTTTAATTCTCAAGTAGATTTTTGGATTTTTGTTTATAGATGCTTGATTGCAGTCTATTATGATAAGTGGCCTTTAGAATGTGTCCTTTTATTTTGTCTCCCACTCCAAGGACCTGGAGTTTCCAAGCTATGTCTCTCCAGCTGGTCTCTAATCAGTTTGCTTTGAGAGCTGTGTGCTCTCTGCACACAAGGCCCTGACCTTGACTCAAGGCCAGGAGGCCTAAGCACTGTGCTGAGAGCAAGATGCCTCCTTGGAGTGGTGCCTGGGATGGGAGAGCCCTATCTGCCATGGGTACCTTGTGAAGCTCTGCCAGATTTGACCTTCCTTTCTTCTCCAGCTCAAAGAGACCAGCCTCAAAGCTAGACACCTACCTGCAGTATTTGATGCCCGGCCTGGAGGCTTTCTTCCCATCCGAAATTCTCGCCATGTGGACTAGCTTTTAGTTCTGTCCTTGAGGTGTGCTAACAGGTGGGTTTCCACCCATAGGGAGGACTGTGTCTTCTTTGAAAATGCTCGTCTTTGCATCTTGAAGGAACCCCACTTCCCTGTGGGTGGACAAGAGCACATGGAGGTAGACACAGACAAGGGCTCTGATCAAGATTTGAGGACATCAGTAATCAATTTTTTTTTCTTGTGTCACAATTTCTCATGACTAGCATTGCTTATCGGTCATGTGTTCCAGAACATACTGTGGGTCACAGGCAAGTTGACTTGAGGGGGAAAGGGATGGGTCATTAGAAATGGGAAAGCCTCTAGCTCCCTCCATGGATGAAGTGCCTCCTTATACAGAATGCCATAGACTGCTTTCCAAGTCCCCCAGGGACTCATGGTGACCCTATGGGTAGGGGCAAGTCCAGCCAAGAGTACTTCTCCAATCACCCTTCACCCTGATCTTCTACAAGCAGGGAGGAGTGAGAAGGGACCAACAGAGGAGAGAGATAAAGAGAGAAGCTATTGAGCTAGGTGATGAAGGAGTAAGCTAGCCTCTCAGAGGTCACGCTTCTGTTTCCCATTCCTGCAGGCCTGCAGGCCTGCAAATCTGCACATGTCCTTTTAAGTGGGAATGCCGGGCCTTATATCTTGGGCACACTCCTGCAGAAGATAAAAACCAGGGCTTAGCCTGAGGCTGTTCTAGAAAACATGGCTGTGCATGGTTGCCTCAGACCCAAACACCTTGGTCCTCTGAAGTAGAGTTTTGTTTCCAGTTACAGGGAAGGCCATTAGTGTAAATTAATAAACAACCAGGATGTATATGTCCTTTCTGTTGCATCCAAGGATATATAGAAACTCAGTCTGGACCAGCAAATTGTTGCTTTAGGGTGCTTCCTTTAATGAACAGAAAGCAGGCAAATATTCTCTCAAGGGCATAAAACATTTAGCTTCATAGATAAACAAGCTCCTCCACGGTCCTGATTGTACTGTGAAGTTCCCTGATAAAAACAACAATAATAAAACCCCCCTTGGTTTCCAGCCACATTATCCTGCATTGCTACAAGTCAAAGGAATCCTTGTCCCTGAACACTTTCCTTGGTGAGTGGTTTTGGGTGATGGGTGGGGGTTGTTGTGACATATCCGTTGCTCTGTCCTTAACTTCCAGCTGCTGTTGACTTAGTGTTTTTTGCTGAGCTACTAGTGGCTCTTGATCAAGAGCATCAGTAACTCAATACATTTCTTTTTGCCCATATAGCAAGCTTTAACATAGCAGCCCTCTGTTGGTGGTGTTATCAGCCTACTCATTTACGTTCTTAAAAGCAAAGCCCCAACTTGGGCTCAATTGTATTATAAAAGTACAAGAGTGGGACATTTAATAATTTTGTGCTATGTTGAGCTGAGTTAGACCTGTTTTAGCAAGCTAGAAATATTTCAAGGGCTCTTTCTGAGTTTTCCCCAAATGTTAGCAGTGTTTGAAAACACTTGCAAGAAGAGACAAATGGAATGCTTGGATCTTTACTGAATACTTAGACTACACATGCTGTGCTTAGCCCTGAAGTTATGACAGTGCCTGCCTTCTGGATGACCCAGGCCCACAGGGACACAGAAACTACCATCCCAAGGAAGAGCTAGAGGTGATCAAGTGCAGAGGCAGGACAGAAGAGGTGGAATGAGCTTGTGGAGTGGGTACTGGAAGGGCTTCATTAAGGAGAACAGGCTGGAGTGTGAATGTTTTCTTGGCAGCCAACAGGACCAAAGTATTTCAGACACAGAGGCTTCTGTGTGTTTGCCCAGCAGTGGGAAGTGGCTTCTGTCTGGGAAGAGCAGGTGTCTAGATGCAGCTGGAGCATGGTCAGGGAGGAAGGGATAGGGATAGGAACTCCACAGACCCCAGCTGAAATCAGTGGCTGCTTAGGCATTCTGAAGCTCGTTGCCAGTTCCTTCTGTAGAAAAATGTTTGTGGACCACTTTTCATAGGCTCAACAATCTTGAAACTGTGAATTTGGGGCTAGGACAATGACTCAAGTAGCTAAAGCACTTGCTGTGCATGGTTTTAAAATAGCTGCTTGTAATGTGGCTGGAGACCAAGGAAAGATCTGATGGCTATATGTGTGACTCTGAAGAGAGGTTTGTAGTGGGATATTCATTGCGTCTGCTTCTGTGACACTGACCACACCCATTGAGGGGTGGAGCCAGGGGCAGGTGACCTGTGGGGCTTGGTCTCAGAAGGAGGCGAACGCTCTCTTTCTGGCGGGACACGTTAGTTTGGGGAAACTGAGGCCCACAGGTGAGTTCATAGGATATTTCATTACATAGATCAAGAGGAACTCTAAAAACCAAGGCCCAGAATTGCTGGCTGAGGTGACCAGGTGTTCCTGGAGCAAATGCTGGCTTGAGGGCCAAGGATGAAGCCAGGTTGTGGAGAATGTGGGGTGCACAGTGTAAGCACTTGACTCTTTTGGGTAGGGCTTGGGTCTGTCCAACAGAAGCAAAGAGGCTTTAACAGAAAAACCTTTCTCTGTGCTAAGTTGTCCATCTTCTTACAGCTCAGCAAAACCTGTCACATCAAAGATATAGACTCCCGAGAGTTGGAGTATCTGCCTGCTCTCACAGACAAAGCCACTATGAGTAGGCTCATACAGTTGCTAGTGGTGAACTTTGACCTCTTTGGGGGACAAACCTGACATTTTCATTTGCCCTAGAGTCCATGGCTTTCATTCAAGGACCTCAGCCTATCCAAGAGCCTACATTTTAAATTTCCTTTGAAACTGGGGAGATCTGTGTGGGAGTAGCGAATGTTCTGAAAGAGGAAGGAATGAGACCTTGGGAAAAGGCTTGAAGAAGGATGGTGCTCTTGAAGCCAAGGCTATGAGGGTGCTACAGTGCACCCAATACCCTGAGTGGTCTCACCTGGTGGGATGGGGAAAGGGACACAATCCCAGCAAGAGCAAGGAGGGAGCCCCCAGGAAGAGGTTTGGCCTGTGGAGCATAAGTGCACATTTCCCAAGAATGGAGAACTATAGGCACTGCCCGTTGTCTGTCAGGAAAAGCTCTCTGGATGGCTCCCGGTCCAAAGTCATGGTGGCCTGCAGCGAAGCCACTAGGCTGATTTTCAGTACTTGATCTGCCAGTCCATCCTGACCCAGGTACCTGCCCAACCACACAGCGCAGTGTCTAGGTATGGAGTGCCTTGGCATAGACATGGCTGGGCGTCTGTGCATTTAAGTTTGAATTTATTGCATGTTGATGAAGCAGGCCTGGAAAAGCATTATTACCAAATACAAAGACAAAAAAAGAACTATTCCCTTCTACTTATTTTCTCGGCGACTTTCCTCATATGTTTCAACATCACCAGAAACAGACTTTTTCTCTGCGAATCTTCCTGTTTGCCAACAACTGAAGTCACCTCCTGCCTTCCTCTGTTCGGGATGCAATGTGGTTCATCTTCCTATTTAGAGATGGGGCCTGTCACCAGGGAGTTAAGGAAAATAAGTCTTACCTGGGGCTTCCTGACTCACTTCTGGGATCAGAGGTTCAGTGTCTCTTTTCCATTCTGAACTGGAAGTACTGATCCCTCATCCCTGCTTCCTGAGCCTGAAGCACTGTTCCTGCTGCTGGGCCTCAAAAGTGAGCCTCCTCCTCCCAACCTGGTGTCTCCAGCTGAGCAAAACCAAGGTCCATCCTTGAGCAGGTCCTGAAGGTGAGACACTGCCGCCTCCTGCTCTGCTCGGCCTCAGCAATGCTCAGTCCATTCCTTTGTGGATGGCTTTCACCCTGAGAATACTTCCAGGAGGAGTTTCAACAGCAGCCCTGGGTACACGGCTCATGTGTGGTGTGCTTTGTTTAGCAAATGATTTATTGTTTGTTTTATTCAAATGTACATCCCTAATGGATGGGTTGTGCTGGGCAGAGATCAATGACATGGATCCTGGCTGCTTTGCTTAGCCTCGGCTTCTTTTCCATTTTCAGGGTAGCAAGGACTGTTAATAGCTGAAGACTGGCATCCTTTCCTTGGTGGCTTGGAAAGCTGGAGCAGGAAGTTTCAGTTTACCAAGTTGACTTTTAATCTGGCAGGTGGAGAGGGTGGCCATTCCAGGGCAGTAGCTCGGAGTCATTGCTAGAATGGTGTTAGATAAAATTGCTTGTCTGTTCAACTGAAATAGGCTT
This sequence comes from Cricetiscus sungorus, assembly GCA_030556225.1. Classification (NCBI taxonomy): domain Eukaryota; kingdom Metazoa; phylum Chordata; class Mammalia; order Rodentia; family Cricetidae; genus Cricetiscus; species Cricetiscus sungorus. Next base: position 94,919,959 of record JANBXA010000007.1, read on the forward strand.
AGAAAGTAGTACATTGACAGGGGAGGAACTGGTTTCTAGCAACTAGGGTAGGATGCAATGGCTAAAGCCAGAGACTCCCTGACAAGAGGCCCAGGCCCCAATGCAAAGAAGGACCTCTGGCTTGAGTGGCTGTGCCTCTTGGTGGAGATTCTGCCGGGGTCTCAGTTAAGGTTCAATCTGTTGGTTCCATTCTTCATCATCAAATTCAGGTTCCCAGAGAACTGGTAGAGGTATGAGTGCCCATATGGGCAAGTAAGGACAGTCAGCACCCCACCACCCTGCTCTACCAAGGCTAATATTTGGGGAAGCAGAGAAACAAACCCCAAGTCTGAGTAAATGAGGGCCAGCACAGGGTGCCATATGGGAGATCTGTCCCTGAGAATAGCAAGCAGCCTCTCTTGCGGCTTCAGGTTTAGCGGGGATGTGTGTGATGTCACCTCATCGGCTGGTAGGGGACAGGGCTCCGTTGCATACCTGTATTGGAACTCACACTGCACAGTGAAGAACCAGCCCAGAAAGTCATTGCCTTCAAATAGAAAGGGAAAGACTGTCACCCTTGTATTCCTCAGATGCCATAACACAGTGAGAGCCACACTCTGTGCACGAGCCTTTATAGTCTATGGTCCTACCTTTTGCTTTGGGTGTCAGGCATTTGAGAGGCTTGCCCAAACAGCCTCATTTCCCCCTTTAGAGCCAGAATCTGTCACCAGCTTTGTGTCAGAGCGCCAAGGCATGTGAGAGGTGAGATATGTCCGAATTCCCTCAAGGTCATGATCAGGCTCACTCACTGGCTGAGGATGCTGAGGGTTCAGGAATAGCAGCGCCCAGGCCCATGTAGTGCCATCTACACCCTGGGCCTTTCACCTCAAACCTTGGTACCACAATGGTCTCCTGCAGTCTTGCATCCAGACCTCCTGTAGAAGGAGATAGGACAGAGTCAACCCATTGAGAGTCTCCTTGCTCTGAAAGGCCAGGCTGGGACAGCGGATCTTCTTCAAAGATTCCCGTGTGCTGGCTAACTGATATTTTTCTAGGCTTGATTTCACGTGTCCTCCTCAGGGTTAGGTATGTAATCAGTCCCATTCAAACCACGTGGTTCACACATAGTCTGGTGAGCCTTCAGAGGCTACACTCAAGCCATAGCAGTGAGATGAGAGCTCTCTCAGTACACCCCACATTCACCTCCGATGGTGTGGGTCATTGACAGGGTCGGGGGAGGTAAACTCAGGTAAGGAACTGAAGATGACAGTGTGACTAGCAGGGCTATACACTTCCCTCCATCTGTACAGTGCTGCCTGAGCACCCGTGATATTTCCCTGTGATTTAATGACATTTAAAAATCCAGACTGAGAGAGGCTGTTGCGTTGTCCGTTAGAGTCTCCAGAGCCCTAGGAATCTCAACACGTGGCCAGGGCCAGAACCCTGGGGGCTTTTATAGGGTCCCAAGAATGAGGTCAGTCTCTTCCACTAGAGTCGCGGGCAGGAGGGCAGCCAGAAGGATGGGCGGGTACAGCTGCTGAGCCCAGAAAGATGTTCAATGTGGGCAAGCCCCAAGTGCCATCTGTTTGTGCTCCTCTCCCCAGTCAAGAAAACACTAGAGGAAGCAGTTGGGTAGAGCGAACCAGGGCACGTTGTCTGTGGCAGGGCCAGGTCCAGTTTCAAGATCACTCTTCGAAAGAAAACCGAGCATATGCAGAACTGGGGTAGCTGTGCCACGCAGCTTGCCATTTTCACCTTGTCCTTTGTGCTGCACCTCCAGGTGGACAAACACCAGTATTCCTGCCACCCTCACTCAAGGACCCTCTGTGTGAACTCTAGCTCCCACACCTGCCTGTCCTCTGGGATCCATGCAGGTCTGTCCCTTAAGGGGCTAACCTTGTGGAGCTCAGTCCTGCTTTGCAACCCCCTGTAGGAAGGGGCCTGGGACATACAGAAGGCTATGTTGAGGCCCTAGGCCATCCACATGGACCTGAAGAGCTCTCTTTCCATCAGCCCTGGCTTCTTTTTCCAAGTGTTGAAGGAACTATAGTGTTTCGTTAGGGTCATCTTTTGTTGTTTTGGCATTTTGGCTGGACAATTGTTCCAACTCTGCCCCTAGACCACCTCTGCCTTACATGATAAGACTGTCCTGGATTTGCTTTTAAAGAGCTCCAGATTGCTATGGGAGATCTGTATTCCTGCTCACTGTTTCACAGAGTCACATGTAAAGCACCAGGCCCAGGCAGGTTGCAATGTTACAGATATCGTTTCTCAGAGGGTGGTTTCCCCCACAGCCACTTGCTCTGGCTCCCCTCCCCACCCCACCCACCACTGTGCCAGCTCTGTTTTTCCACTCAGAAACTCGCAGCTAGGGCTGCTTAGCCTCTGCTTGAGGACACCCGGAGTTGGCCAAATGAATGTGCTGATCTGGAGCCAGCAGCTCCATGGGCAGCTGTGGCTGCCTAGAGTCTTTGGTGGCTTTCCCTTTCACATTCCTGCCCTGGGGCAGAGGCCTGGAGAGCAGGTCCTTGAGCAGGCATGGATGGCATGTCATTCCTTTGCCATGAGTAATTGCAAATGCCTAGTGTTTTCTGTTTGCTGTTGTTCAGTGTCAGCGATGGCCTTACCATGTGAGAAGGGCACCGCGGGTGGTCTTCCTGGAACTGGACACTACCTAGGGGAGACACCCTGACTTAGGCCTCAGGAAGCAAGGCTGTCTTTAGCTCACTGCTAGGAGTCCAGGAGAATCCCAATGACGGAATGCTTTGTCAATCAGCTCCTGACTTAAAAATGATTTTAAATTGGTTTTAGGGATCCATAGAGAGTTTTGCTTTGAGAAAACTCTTATCAAAGTAACCTTTGTGTTGGATATTGCATGCATGCGTGTGTGTGTGTGTGTGTGTGTGTGTGTGTGTGTGTGTGTGTGTATTCATGTGTGCATGTGTGTGTATGCGTGTGTGTATATGTGTGGGCATGCACATGCACGCACACGTGCACCTGCACAGGACCATGTGTGGAGGCCAAAGGACAATCTCAAGTATCATTCCTCAGATTTTTTTGTTTGTTTGTTTTTGAGACAGGACATCTGACTTGGCCCAGAATCCCCTGCTTTGGTCAGGCTTGACTGGCCAGAAGTCTCAGAATCATCCTGTTGTCTCCTCTCCAGCACTGGACTTACACGAATCGTCCACCACTCCTGGATTTTTACATATGTTCTGTGACTTAAGCTCAGGTCCCCATGCTTGTGTGGCAAATACTTTCCTGAGCCATTTCCCTAGCCCCTCTATCTTCCAGTCACAGAGTGTCTAAAACACACACAACTTAACATTTCATTTTCTCTGCCAGGATCTCAGTTGAATCTGGAATTTGAGGTTAACATTTAGAAGGGGGCCCAATCTTTTGCATTTGGTCCCTAATGCCTGATTTCTGGTGAGACCCCCCCATAGGATCGAAATGTATCCAGCAGTCATTTTAGTGTTGGTGCAGTATGGGGTCTAGCTCCAGGAGGGGACATCCCTACAGAATGCTTACACTGGAAAACACCCATACGAGTACAAGGCACTTTCTGGTGGAGTTTAAACACTGTGTCAAGATGCATGAAAATAAAATTAGCCATGGTGTCAGGCAGAAGATGTCTCTGGGAAAGTGAGCATCTGTACAAATAAAAAGAGCATTTGAGGACAGACTTCCAACTTCGTTTATATGGTCTGTGGAGATAGTTATAGGGCTATGGGCAAGGCTGTTTTCAATAAGAAAGATGGGAGAGGAAGGCAAGATGGTAGTAAGACATGAGATAAGGACTGGGGAGAGGCTCAGTGTCTAAAGTGCTTACTCTGCAAGCATGAGCACCTCAGTTCAAATCCCCATCACCTAAATAAAAAGCCAGGCATGGTGGCATGTGTCTGTAACCCCAGAGCTGAGAGATAGAGACAGGATGACCTCTGAATCTTACTATCCAGTCTGTCTAACCTAGTTGAAAAGCTCCAGGTTTAGTGAGAGACCCTGTCTCCAAAAATTAAAGGGGAGGCCCAGCAGAATAGCTCAGCGGATAGAGGTGTGTCTTAGTTACTATTAAATGGCTGTGAAGAGACACCATGAGCAAGAAAACTTACAAAAGGAAACATTTAACTGGGGGTTGGCTTATAGTTTCAGAAAGTTAGTTCATGATCATCATGGTGGGAAGCATGGTAGCAGGCAGGCAGTCAGGCAGGCATGGTGTTGGAGCAGTAGCTGATCTCTTATATCTAACTCACAAACATGAGATAGAGTGACTCTTAATACTTCCTAAAATGTTCACCATGTAGGGACCAAGCATTCAAGCATGCAAATCTATGAGGGGAATTCTCATTCAAACCTCAAAGTGGCCTTACTTCACTCCCTGGGCTTCACATGGTGAAAGAAGAGAACCAACCCTCACAAGTCATCCTCTGGTCTCCTACCCTCACACATATGCACAGATATGTAAAAATGAATATTGCAATTTATTATAACACATAAATAAATTTAATTCAAAGATAGGTGACAAGTGTTAAAGGAAGATTCTTGACATTGACCTTTGGTTCCCACAAATGCATGAGTAGGTGTGTACACCTACTCACATATGTGAATGCACATGTACACATAACACACACACAGACATGTATAACAAGAGATCAAGCAAATATGAAATTATCGAAAGCTTTTTCTCATGAAGTACAGTTGTTCTGTTCTCTCTCTCTCTCTTTTATTTTTTTTTTTTTTGGTAGTATTTGATGTTCCACCTGGGTGTCCAGCTTTGTACATTGCAATGCAATGTTGTTATCTACAGATGTATTGGTTTGCATTTATTCATGTCTTGAGATATATGTGGCCTTCAGGCAGCAGGCCACACATGCCTATAAGCTATCCACACACCTGCAGGACCATCCAGGCAAATGTTCAATACTATCCCCTATATTACAGAACATGAAAACATAAGCATGAGCCCATAGAACTTGGCATTTCCATCATTCCTGACAGTGCCTGCTAATGCACAATTCTAACACCTAGAAGGTATGAGAATTGAATACTGGTAGCTAAGCTACATAGAAGGCAGTGATACTCACAAATGGCAAAGCAAGAGAGTCTGGGACAACCATAGAATTTCTGTCTAATCAGAGGCGTTTTGGATAGTGCCCAGGAGACATGGAAATGCACAGACCTGAGTATTGGATATGCTTGCATGTTCTTCAACACTTTTCTCAGTTTTCTGCATTCCAGAACATGCCTGGCAAATTTGTCCCATCTCATCTGTCTAAAGCCAGTACATCTGAAGGCTTGGCTGGGCTATAAAGTGTCCTTCCATAACTGCAAGCTACTGTTGGCTATGCACAGGAGCCCTTATTTATTGGATGCCTGCATGGAGTTCCATCTACAGAACCACTCTGGGTCTTAATAACTGTTAGTTATTAATAACTGGTTAGTCTTTATCAACTTGATACAAGCCAGCATCATCTGGAAGATGAACCTCAATTGAGAAAAATACCTTGATGCCTCTATGAAGGTGACAAGTATGTAGGGCATTTACTTGATTTATGACTGATGTGAGAGGACCCCTGGGCAGGTGGTCCTGGGTAGCATAAGAGAGTAGATTGAATAAGCCTTAAGAAACAAGCCAGTAAACAACCGTTCTCCATGCTCTTTGCTTCAATTCCTGTCTTCAGGACCCTGCCTTGAGTTCCTGCCCTGACTTCCTTTCATACTGGACTGTAAAGTTTAAGTTGAAATAGACCCTTTCCTCCCCCCAGTTAACTTTAGCCATCATGTTTTATTGCAGCAAAGGAAACCTAACCAAGACAATGATGAACAGCCGCCTTCCTTCCAGAGAGCAGGATCCATGAGAAAGCAAGGAAGAAGCCACCATGTGTTTAGGATCTAGCCTCTGAAGTCACATTCTGTCACTTCTATAATACACTCATAGTGACTCAAGTTAGCAAAATTTATGAATGGGAGAACATCCAGCCTTTTTAAAAGATAGATATTGACCAAAACTTCTTAGGTTAAATCCCGGGTGCACGAGTCTTGGCTCTTGGCAACACATGGCCCAGTATGACTTTGGTTAACTCAGTGAGAACAGAAACTTGACAAGGCTGCTGGACAGTTCTCAGACCCAACACTGAAGCTGAAGAACAAGGCTCAGAGATCAAACAGGAGTCCAAAAAGCCAGCAGCTCCCACTCCAGTCAAAGTGAGGCCCAGGCAGTTTCTAATGAGGATGTGGCCTATAGTCTCAGACTCCGAGACCTTTACCATGTCATCTCTTAAAATAGTCTTAGAGTCTCCAAGGACATTCATGTCACCCTGAAGATTCCAATACTAGGGTAGAACATATTATAGTCTTGTTTCACCTACCCTGATGTCAAGCTCATGGATGATCAAATAGAGGACAGGGAGACCCCTCATCTGGGGAGTGCACATTTGGGACAGGTGGAGATCTCTTCCTGAAACCCAGGTTGCTGAGCACTGCCCGCAAAAGAGAAAACCTCCCTGTCTACTCTGAGCTGAGCTTAAGTATTTTTCTAGCTGCTGTCTAGCCTGTGCAAGGATATTAATACAGTGCATGGTGCCTTATGTTAATACTGGCATGGCATACCCTTTAGAGGTGGTAGGTAACCCTCCTGTAAAGGAGATAATCCTTTTAGAGAACAAATACTCTTCAACCATTTTTTTAATGATTAGAACTTTAGGAATTGAGTTTTCTCATGGCAGAATAAGGAAGCTTTGCATTTCTTCTTTTGCTCACAGTAAGAACACAAGTGCACAGTATTGGCTTGCCATGTTCCATGCTGAGAGACAGAAAAAAAATATTGCTTTCCCTTTCATAGTGAGTTAGTGCCTCTGGAAAGAAAATAGAGGGTTTGGTGGTTTTTTTTTTTTTGTTTTGTTTTGTTTTGTTTTGTTTTGTTTTGTTTTTTTTGGTTTTTTGTTCTTTTTTTGTTTTTTCAAGGCAGGGTTTCTCTGTATTGCTTTGGAGTCTGTCCTGAAATAAACTCACAGGCTGGCCTTGAATTCACAAAAATCTGCCTGCCTCTGCCTCCCGAGTGCTGGGATTAAAGGCATGTGCCACCAATGCCTGGCGAAAGTAGAGGTTGTTAACAAAAATTTTTAAAGGGTTCTGGCTTATTTTATTCAGTTACCTACAAGGCTGTTTAAATATGAGTTCCATTAAAAACTAAGCCTAGGCACCCATGGATGAGGAAGGGGCAGCTATCTCTCTTACACGTGGAAAGACACACTTGAACATTCCTCTTCAGCATGGTACTTTTCTTCTCTTCAGAGCCCTTCAATCGTATGTGGCAGAGGTAGACATCTTTCCCTCTCCTGGAATTGCTTTCACATTTCCCAGGAGAGGTGACTGAGACCTTGAGATTCTAGGCTCTTACCATGGGGGCTAGCCACAAGCTCTGTGGGTCTCGAATAGTTCTCCAGGCTACCACAAAAGAAGGACTAGCAGGTGAGGAACTAGACAGGGATATGATCTGGGAGGCTTCTGTCATTATCCAAGGATGCAGGGAGAAGGGAGGTAGGGGGAGTGTTGAGAGAGGGAGAAAGAGAGGAGGAAGGAAATGGGTAGGGGGAGGAAGAGGGTCACTTTGGAGCCACAAGTAACCATGACAGACCATACAGTAGAGCAAGCCCACAGTCTAGTGCCTTTTTGAGGAGGGTGGCAGCCAGGGCCCCTGCAGCATATTTCTTCATAAGTCTCATTTTATGTTTTGTTCTTTGGCACCTGAACACACAGTTGTCACAGGCTGGTATTAGATGACATACTGGCTTATATTTCCTGAAGATGGGCTCTTCAAAATCACTAGAACATATTCATTGCAGCAAGGTGCCCTCTAGCCACTGGGGACCCAGTGGATTCCCGGTGGCATAGTTGCAATTTTCTTGCGTTTAATTAAATGCTTGTGAGACCAGCCATTGGATGCAAAGCAAAACTGACTGTTAGAAGCACCATAAGTTGCAACCTGGGAGTGGTACACCTGGGAATTGATGTCAAATTTATTAGCTCTCAAACCAGGATATATGAGAGACTTGAGGTCAACACTGATGGAAAGTCAGCGCAAGAACAGCCTGGGGACCCACATGGCTTTTGTTCTGTTTTCTGTCATCGTAACCATGTTTCAGAGATATTTGTATTTTGCAATTAAACACATGCTTGAGGAAAACAGAAAATATCATGTCTGGGGATGGGTTGCCCCAGTCATTTAGCTCAGAATGCAGGTGATTGCCTGTAGGACAAGCGTCAAGTGAGTGAGTCGCTTCCTGAATTGATTGAACTTTGAAGAGAGAAACAATCTCTCTTTACCCAATGCACTGCAGATAGCTCTTGGTTATCTGTTACAGTTGCCTACAGTGATCTAAAACCTTTTTAGATGGCTTTCTCCATGGTTTACATTGTGTTTAGACTTAAGCTATAGAGAGGACCTCCATTGTTTGGCTAAGATAATGGATGCTCCTTTCAAACCGGCTAGAGAATATTGACTTGGAGTGACCTCCGTCTGATTGGCTTTCTCGATTATCTTCATACCCTGTGTCTATCTGTGGTAATCTTCAGATGTCCAGTTCAGGCACGCCCCAGAGACGATTAATGCCAGTAATTCACAGCCCTTCAAACCTCACTGTTTGCTTTCTTCTACTTATCTACCCAAGCTATCTCACATGCAACTGAGCAAACCTTAACATTCCTTTAACTGCTGAGTCTGTTTATCCAGCCATCTTCCTGCCCCTGGTTCCAGGCCTGCACCCTCTTTCAGTAAATCTTGGCTATTGACTGGCCCATGTCTGTTTCCTCACTGCTTAAAATTCCTGAGTGGGGAAGAGGAGAAGGAAACTAGAAGCAGATTCAGCGGTTCTTTGGCTGTTTTAAAACGCATCCACAGGCACCAGTTTGTATTGATTCAGCCCTTTACCTGAGGGGAAAGTTTCCAGTGCCAAAACCCATTTCCTCTTCTTTACATTGTCAATGGTTTTTCTCTGTCCACTGGCAGTGTGACAGATTTACTGTTCTGTTCTGAGCCTGTCTGTCTGTCTGTCACTCTGAACCCAGCCATCATACTGACTGATCAGAGAGCAAGTGTGTTGTTATGGGCAGGAACTTGGAGAAGTTCACTCTGAATGCACATTTTCTTTCAAAGTAGCATTTAGAAACCACAGTGTTTGGTAGACTGGGGCTGTATTGATGATGTCACATCAAGACATTATAGCCTTCACTTATGTATAGTTGTTGTTGTTGTTGTCGTTGTGGTGGTGGTGGTGGTGGTGATGGTGGTGGTGGTAGTGTGTGTGTGTGTGTGTGTGTGTGTGTGTGTGTGTGTGTGTGTGTGTGTGTACATGTACTCATGCTTTTATCGGTCCTCACAGCAAGTGCCCTTACCTGCTGAACCATTTCTCTGATCCTTCTCAGCCCAACTCTTCTCCTTCTCTCTCTTTCTCTCTCTCTCTCTCTCTCTCTCTCTCTCTCTCTCTCTCTCTCTCTCTCTCTCTCTCTCTGTGTGTGTGTGTGTGTGTGTGTGTGTGTGTGTGTTTCTCTCTGTCTCTCTCATTAAGATAATGGTTAAGATTTTTCAAAAAATTTATTGATTTTTATTTATGTGTATGAGTATCTTGCCCATATGTTTATGTGTGCCTGGTACCCAAGGAGGCTGGGGTGGGGACATCATATTCCTCCAATGAATTACAAATAGTCATGAGCCATGCTGGGAACTGAATCTGAGTCCTTTGCAAGAGCATCCTTAACTGCTAAGTCATCTCTGTAGTTCCAAGGTATAGCCTAGGCTGTCCTTGATTCATGGTCTTCCTGACTCTGCATCTTCTGCATATCTTATGGTTGTGAGCCACCACAACCATCTGTCAACCGGCTCCATAGCTGAACAAAACACCGAGTAAATATGTCAAAGGTTAAGGCCTTGATAAATCAGCTTTTATATATAAAAAAAGCTGTGTGGCTGTGCAGAGGGACATTCCTGTTCCATACAGAAGTGTGTGCATATATATATATATATATATATATATATATATATATATATGTATGTGCTCAACTTGTATCTGACAGGACCTCAGCAACTGTGCACCCAACAACACTACTCACTGTTCATGCTGTGAAATTACACATGTGCTACCTGATGTTAAAAGGGAAATTAAGCCTTGTATTAGTGTTCACCCTATAAAAGCACCACATTTGGGGAAAGGGAGCTTAATATGCATTGTGAAATGAAATTAGAAAGTGATTTGCATTCGTGGCTACATATGCGATTTGCTTCTGTCAACTGCAATTTTTCAGATTAATTCCTTCCACGATGTGTGCTGTGCAAATAATAAACTTCTAAATCTCCTTGTATATCTAGATTATTACACAAATCCTTAATATTAATGCAACGATGTAGTGTAAGTGGGAAGCATGAGTTCAATGAGAAGTAGGTAAAAATTTACTTTAGTGATTAGAGGCAGGTCTTAAAAAAAAAGTAAAAGATAGTTGCTGTCAAGGGTCTTTTGTGGGCCATGGACAAAAAGTCTAAAAATCATGGTCATGGCCCTTAAGAATCAGCTACTCAGATATGTTGTTTCTGGAGGGTTCCTTGAAAGACTTGCCCTCAGTCTCTGCTGGGCTGGTAGATGTGTTTAGGCCAGAGCCTCAGCAGGTGACCCTGAGAAGGCACAAGGACACCCATGGCCTTCTCTCCTCACGTAGTGAATGTGTTGGGCTCAGGATATAAAAGCACTTCACTCTTGAGAGTGTGAGGACAGAATTCAGAGAACATGCACTACAGATTGGGCTCAGTATTTGAGCTTTTGTTCCCCCCACTAAAGAAGCAAAACATTCATATACTTTCTATTCTGTTGTTATTGTTGTTGTTTTGTTTTTTAATGTGCCCACAGTGTAAGCCCCTCTTTTTGATGTACAACTTCATTAGTTTGGAGAATGTGTAGAGTTTGTTGCCTCTGTAGGCTTGACATATTTTATCACCTCAGAGAGAGCTTCTCCCTTGTTTAATCAGACCCTGCTCTGGCAGCCACTGGGGAGTCTCCAGCCCTATCTGTTGCCCAGCAGATCAAGGGAATCACTTTGTGTAGAGCCTAGTGTCTGGCTTCTCTCACTTAGTACAAGGGTTTCCGACTCATTCTGTGTGTAACAGGAGCTCATTCCACTCATTGCTGAGTGGTAGTCCATAGTGGACATGTGCCACCTTCGTTTGCATTTCTCAGTTGGAGACATCTGAGCTGTTTTCATTTGGTAGCATGTAGTGAGAGGGATAGCTTTAACGTGCACATATAGATTTGTGTAGGCATGGATTTGCATTGCTGATGAATGAATGAGGATGAGTTTGCTGGATCCCACCTTTTAAAAATTATATTAGACCATATTGTGGTGGTGCGTGCCTTTAATCCCCATACTTGGGAGACAGAGGCAGGTGGATTTCTGAATTCAAAGCCAGCCTGGTCTACAGAGAAAGTTCCAGGATAGCTGGGGCTACACAAAGAAACTCTGTCTCTAAAAACCAAAAACTGAAAAAGAAAAAAGAAACCTCTGAGCCGCTTTCCATAGAGAATACACCATTTACCTTCCCACCAGAAGTGTGTGAGGGTTCAGTGGCTCTGGTCTATTTTAGTTGGCCTTCAGTGTCAGTTTAACACAGCCTAGCATCCTCTGAAAGGCAACCTAGACCACCTTGGTCTTTGGGCATGTCTATGGTAGTGTTGTGTTAATCAGTAATTGATTTAGGAGAGCCCAGCCCACTGCGAGTGATGCCATTCCCTGCCTGTGCAGGTGTTCCAGGGATGTATAAAAAAGCTAGCCAAGGATGAGCTTGGGGATGAGCCAGCAAGTAGTGTTCCTCCATCGTTCCTAGCTTCAAGTCCCTGTTTGAGTTCCTGCCTTGACACCCCTTAATGATGGAGTGTGGCCTGGAAGTGTAAGCCAAATGAAACTCTTTCCTCCCTTAGTTGCTTTCTGTCTTGAGTGTTTTATTACAGCAACAGAAAGGAAGCTAGAACAGCATGTTTGCCAATTGTTGAAGATCACTTTTCCTGTCAATTCCTGCCTCCCTTCCAAGGTGGGTGGAGGGATTTCAGGGCAGTTTGCTTGTGTGTTTCCCTGGAGGTTAGTGTTTCCTTGTCAACTGGTTAGCACTGCTTGTTCCAATCTCTTGCCAGTTTTCACAGTGAGCTTTCTGACACTACAGATTTGATTTCTTCTTATTCACAACATTGTTCTGGCGATGATGAGCGTTACTACCTGGCGAGAGGAATCCATGTCACCAAAAACCCTGCTATTGGTTCAAACTCTGTGAGTTCCTGTGAACCAGGTTAGTTGTTTCTGTGGGTTTCTTGACCCCTCTGGAGGAGTCATTCCTTAATACAAGATGATCATGTAAGCTTGTGGTTTATCATTTTATCAAAACCTCCACAGCTCCTGGGCTTGGTGTATTTTTCTGCCTTTATTTTGCTTTCTCAACACAACTTCATGGTGAGAATTAATCTCCTAACAATGATTTTTAGCCACTCGAGGCATCTTTTTACAAACCTGCTATGGACTCTTAAGTGAGAAGGTTTGACTTAGTCACAACTGAACCAGTGACTCAAGTCGTAGTACCATCTTCAATGGCTAAGTTCTTAGGAATTACAAAATAAAATTATAATAAGTAACATAACGTTGCTTTTTAGTTCTTCTCTTAAGAATGGAAGACATAGGCAATGTGATGTAGCATTTTAATTTCAGCTCAACGAAAGCATGGCATGCACTTACCAATTCTCTTCCTTCCTCTCAAAAAGAAAAACACTGAGGGACTGGGACAAGGTTCAGCAGTTAAGAGCACTGGGTACTCTTGCAGAGGACCTGGGTTTCAGTTCCCAGCATGCACAAGGCCACACAACTGCCCATAACTACAGTTCCAGGGGATTCAGTGCCCTCCTCTGACCCTCATGGACACTGTGCATAGTTCCGTTCCGTTCTACACATGCAGGCAAACACTCATACACACAAGTAAGCCTTGCTTAGAAAATCGAGAAAGAAGCAAATTCAGTGTATACATTGAGCACTGACATGCTATGAGTTCATTGTTGCTTCACAGTGGGATTTTCACGGCCAATAGTCATCCTTTGTTTTATTTAGCATATTGTGGCCAGACATATATATGTCAGGAGCTCATGGCTTGTGGTGTAGGGATTTAAGAAGGACTCTTGCACTACATGTGTGCACATCACAGCTGACAGCATTAGCACAGGTGCATGGCGAGCGTCATAAAGAGAAGTACTGGATCAAATTTGAGTCCTTGCAGGTGGGTGGAGAAAGGACTTTGTTGAGTTTACATTTGTGTCTACCATGCTTTGCCATCCTGCCCTCACGAGATTCTTAGGACAGGCTGTGACAAGTGAGCAGACCCTCAGTGAACTCAGACCATGCCCTTTTCTTTGTCCTGTAGGCCCTGTAGGTCAGAAGCTATAGTCCTGTCTGCTTGTCTGCTTATAGTCTTGAAGGATGAAGTTGATGTGTTCCTGGGCTGAGTCCCTGGGCTGTGTCCCTTCTGGGAGGAATCTCCTTAGTGGGAGTGAGTTGGCAGAATTCAGTTCCTTGTGGTTGAAAGATGGAGGCTTCCACTTTCCAGCCCGCTGTCACTGAAGACTCTCCTCATGTCTCAGCTCATTAGCATTTCAAAGCCAGCCATGGATTGGGGAATTTCTCTCTTGGTCCCCTGGCTCTAGGATGCCCTTCTGCCTTCTGTTTCTGGCTCATTTGTTCCTCCTCTGCTTTTTAAAAAAAAATAGTTTATCACATTGACTTATTTGCTGTATGGATTGGGGGAAAGGGAAACACACGTGTTGGGTGCATGTGTGGATGTTGCAGTCAGTTCTCTCTTTACTACTATGTGGATCCTGGGCAAACAACTCAGAGCATTAGTCTTGGCAGCTTGAGCCTTTATCTGCTGACCAACATCACCAGCCCCTTCACTGGCTTTCAAGGACTTGTCTCATGGCATTTGGTCCACTCAGGTAACCTAGCACAATCTCCCTGTTTTATAGCCATCGTGTTAGCAAACACCATTCCATCTGCAAAGCCCTTCACAGCAGTCCCTAAATCAGTACTTGCTGAAAAAAATAAATGAAAGGGTGGACATCTGGGGGGACATTTTTAGAATTCTGCCTACTACTTCCCCCCACATCTTACCCACATAAACAGCAAAAATGACAAAATCCAAGGTTCTGCTGCCTGCCTGCCTGCCAGTCACAGAGGGATTTGTTTCCTTTCCAAGTCAATATGTGCTGTGATCGTTCTGTGGTGTTTACACGTTTGGTGCCTAAACCTCGTGGAATGCATTATGCATATCTTCAGGAATACTCTTTACATAAATTAAGGTGGTTTTTCGCTGTGGTAGTAGCACGCCATAAATTCTGTATAGAAATGAAGAACTGCTTACACCACGGGCCATAATCAACTCTGGGAGAATTCTGATGTGTGGGAGTGGGGGCTGTGATGCAACCCACTTCACGTCTTAAGTTTCCTAGGGCTTTCCTTGTAAACATGATCACAGTTTAATATTAAACAGCTATGTTGTTCTAGTATCAAGAATGCATCTGAGGTACCTTGGCAGTTAGTGGAGAAAAAGAATCTCAAGTACACTTTATTATTCCTTCCATGCTGTACTGTGTGTGGCCTCCCTTAACTAGGATAAACCAACAGAAGAGAATTTGAGGTTGGGATTAGAAGGTCTTGACTCTGTCTCCTCTCTCTAGCCCCCAACTCTCCAGGCTGGACCATTGAGATTTTTTAAACGAAAATACTCCTATCATGATAAATATATATAGAGAGAGTTATATTTTCTGAGACAGGACCTTGTGTTGCCTCAAACTTTATATGTGGACAAGAATGACCTAGAACACCTGATCCTCCTGCCTTAAACTTCTGAGTCCCGGGATTACAGGCATGCACCACCGTGCCTGGCTTATATGGTGCTGAGTGTTAAACGCTGGGCTTTGGGCTTGCTGGGGAAGCCTTCTACCAGCCAAGCACTACACCCTCAGCCCACTAACAATAATCTTGACTTTAATGAAGGGATGTCTAAGAATATGCTTTATAGCTTACATAGCACAAGACACTTGCTAGTTGTACACGCACACACACACACATATACACACACTCACACCACACACACACACCACACCACACACACAAACACACACACACAGTACACACACAACACAAACACACACATATACACACACAAACACATACACATACACACTCACACCACACATCACACACACCACACACACCACACACACAAAGACACACACACACAGCACACACACCATACAAACACACACATACACACACACCACACAAACACACAAATATACACACACATACACATACACAGACAATCACGTACACACACACCACACACCACACACACAAACATATACATATACACACACCACACAAACACACACATATACACACGCAAACACACACACACATACACATACACAGACACTCATGTACACTCACACCACACACACACATACACACACCACACACACAAACACACACACACAGCATACACACACACACCACACAAACACACATACATACACAGACACATACACACACACACCACACCGAGACACATACAAACACACACATATACACACACATACACAAACACTTATACACACAAACACACACACCACACAGAGACACACACATACACACACACCACACAGAGACACATACAAACACACACATATACACACGCATACACAAACACATATACACACAAACACACACACCACACAGAGACACATACATACACACACACCACACAGAGACACATACAAACACACACATATACACACACATACACAAACACATATACACACAAACACACACACCACACAGAGACACATACATACACACACACCACACAGAGACACATACAAACACACACATATACACACACAACATACACACACCACATGAGTGCACACATTTACCTACACACATATACACACACAAAGACACACATAATCACACACAAACACATACACAAACACACACAATCACACACAAGCACATACACACACAAATACAAACACACAGACACACACACACATACACACACCTCACTTGGCAGCGCTCACCTCTCAGTTAACTCAGCTTTGCTTGGAAAAAAATCTCTCAGAATTTTCCAAGTAGATGAGACCTCTGAGGTGAAGGCTATGTGCTGAGGGCATCTTGGAAACAAAAGCAGAGAGACCCGAGTCCCACTTCTTTTTCTCAGCTTGTGAGCAAGTTCACCAAGGATAGCTGACCTTGCTTGCAGATCATCTCCCAGCTCACAGATTGCATTTAGTGCTTCGAGGCCAAGACCCTGGGTGTGAACATTGTCATGTGAAGGGGACACTCTTGTCCTTTCTGATTGGTCTTGATGTTTGCTTTGCTTTTCTTTTGACAAGGTGTCACACAGCGCAGGCCAGCCTCAAGCTCGCTGTGCAGCAGATAGTAACCTTGAACTCAATCTTCCTGCTCTCACACCCTGAGTGCTGAGATTACAGCTGTGAGGTGCCACACTTGGCTTCTCTCTCATCCTTTTATGTGACAGAACGTTTATTTACTTTAGCTAGAGAGTCACACCTCTGGCTTTTGGGAGATGCCCTTTAATAACCAAAATGCTGTCTTCTCCATGGATCTGTCTATCTTTAAAAAACTATGGGTCTTACACACTGGGGCCTTAAACCAGCAGCCTGGCTCAGATGTAACTTGGAGGCTGAAAGGAGTCAGGTAGTCAGAATCACTGGACCTGTACAGGCACCTGGGACTCCTGCCATCTGCCCCAGGCTCCTCTGCTTGGGGAAGGAAGGAAGGTCTGCCCCTCTGAGTCAATGCCCTATTGAGTGTTTAGACCCTGGAGAGCAAGGCCATGCCTTCCTTCCCGTGTATCTAGATGGGGCCAGCCATATGACTGGAGAGATTTCCGAAAGAGAGGCATGATGGTTCAAACCTTTGGCCCTTGGCCCCAGGAGTTCTGTGCCTCTGACTCTCTGGTCTCTGGAGCAGTGCCTCTAAGAGGCTTCTTTTTTTTTACCCTGCAGAGAGGGAACTGCTGGTGTCTAGAGTCCCCAGTAAACATCCCGTACTCTCAAAGAGAATTTCTCACACACTGTTATCTCTCCACTGCTGTCTCTGCCCTCCCTCCCCCATGTACCTCTGTGGCATTTGCAAACAATCTAGTCAGCCAGTCATCCCATCTGTGTCTGCCCTCTCTCCTTCAGTTTCCATGGAGAAATTGGCTCTGGGATATATGACTGATGGTGCGCTCTCCCCCAGCAATCCCCTCTGAGCACCTGGGCCTCGGGACAGCCTTGTTCTTTCCTTAGCCATCCTTCTCCATACACAGCCTAAGATGCCTTGGTTCTCCCTGATCCTGTGAGCCAAAAGTGGCCCTGATTTCCAGGCAGAAAGCAGAACTTTGAGGACAGTGTTCAGTTCCAAAGGCTTCTCGGTACTGACCTTGTGTGAGATCTCTGCAGGCAGGTGCTCTGCCCAAGCTTGAATTCTGATCCCTGAGGCCGGAGGCTTCCTGGTCATTTTGTCCTTTCACTTTAAGGGTGTTCACTGTGCCCCTGGCCACTCTGTCCTTCCAGCCTGTGCTGGCATCTGGGGCCTCCGTTCCTATCCTTTGCTCTCAGAGTCATACCAGGAAGGACACTCATTTACTGGCAGGACCCTGTCTCCATGATGGCAGCTTCTCTGCTCTGTTGTACTTTAAACCTCCTGCACTCCTGCTGTAGTTCCCTCTATGCTCCACCTAAGGTCAGTAGGGCAGTTAGAGATTCTGTCTGGGACCATTGCTAAAACAGGAGCTTCTGGAAGGGCTAATACAGGTGCAGACTCTCTGCCTGTCCAGGTGCCTCTCATTTGATGGACTGGTGGCAGAGGCCTGAAAGGCTCAGCTTCGCAGTTTCCAAGGGGCCAGGACACTCACCTTTAAGATCTATCATTTGGTATTTAGAGGCAATTCCCAAAGCTGCAGACTAGCCTTTCTCTTTTCATTGAGCCTGAGAGTATGAGCATGTGTCTGTGTGGTCTGTGTGTGTGTATGTGTGCGTGCGCACATGCGCGTGCACACACGCACGCTCATGCATGTATTTATGAGGATGGAACTCGCCAGGAGACTTGCACATATTGGGCAAGGACCCTTCCAGTGAGCTACATCCTTAGTCCTCATTTCACTTTTCTTTTTGAAACAAGGGTCTCCCCCGGTTACCCAGAATGGCTTTGAGCTCATTTTGAAGCCCAAACTAGCCTTGACCTTCCAGCCCGCCTACCTCAGCCTCTTGCATGCTGGGACTGCAGACTTGCACCGCCAGCCTCGGGCCTCACATCCTCTACTTGTAAACCATCCCAGGATTTATGTCATTATGTAAGTGTTGACAGTACTGCTGGCTTCCTTATATTTTAAACACTCACAAGCACAAAAACTATGACCTCCTTCACCACAGCAGGTGACAATAACCCTGTGCTATCTGTGCCAAGATAGCTCCTAAATGGGTGTGGATTTGGACATTGCTTTTAAAATAAAAGCATCTTTGGAGTGTACTAGACACAATGTGAGCTTTTATTAAACACTATTGGTGTTGAATTAAACTGTGGGAAGTTTATATGCTGGACTGGCTTTGCTCAGGGCTCCTCACTTTTCGTTCTGACACTGAGTCCCCAGGGCCTAAGAACCACCCTCCTGTAGCGAGCTACAGTCATCTTGGATGGGGTGGGATGTAGCATCCTTGGTGATCTCTGTTGGCAATCACTCTTGCATGTGCGCCTATTCCTCTAATTTCATTCTTGCCATAATCCTAGGAGGGGTCATAGGGTTTAGTGATGTCCAAGGTATAACTTTAGGGATCTGGTTGAGGGAAGAGCTGGTTCTGGAACCCTGGCTCCAGGGGTACCATGACACCTCCCCCACCTCCAGTCATCCCAACTCAAGGCTGTGAAGCATCCCCTGGGCAGATGCTCTGTGGAATCTGAAGTTCAGTTCAGTGTAGAGATGACCCGGCGCCGGCTACTGTCTTTCTTTAAATGACATCATCAAGGATTCTTGGCAGAGTGAGGTAGCTTAAGAACCGCCGTGGGTATTGAGGTCTCACACTTAGTCCGGCATTGCTCTTTCCTCTGTGGGTGAGGTTTTTTTTACCCTGAAGACTTTTGGTTGGTAAGTAAAGCTCAGAGGTGAAGGCAGTAGAGTTGGAGTGCCAGCTGTGTCTTTTACTGATGGGTTCCAGTCTTACTTGTGAGAGTTAGTGGGGCTCTAGCCACACGACGGTGCCTTTTGAAAATCTGCACCATCGGAAGGAAAGAAGGGTTGCCTAGTGTGAATCATTGGGTTTAAGTTCCTGTTCATCACCCCATACAGCTGGCTGTCCTTGGGGAGATGGTGGATCAGGTGATTCACACCTTTCACCCAAATTAAGCCATGAGTTAATAAGAGTCCTGAATTTTTCATGCAGAGAAGCAGCTCGAGCAATTAATTACCCAGGCTGGCAGGAGGCAGCTTGCAGATGAGGAAACAGAAGCCCCCAGGGCTGTTTCTGATCCAGGTGGAATCAGTATCTCTGTAGGAGAAAAGGGGACATATCCTAACTTGTGCTTTAAAAGCGCGGTATTTTGTTTGTAGTGGGCATGTGTGTGCCCGTGTGCCCGTGTGCCCGTGTGTGTGTGTGTGTGTGTGTGTGTGATCCATAGTTTCTGACCTACATGTATTAGTAAATACATTGAAAAGATGAAGTCAACATGTCCTTCTCACATGTTCTCAGAGAGAGAGGGAAAGGTTTTCATTCTGTATCTTACCACATGATCGTGACAGTGACAGCTATGATGACTTTTAAAGGCCAGGACAACTGGAGGCTTGAGTCCTGCCACGACTGGCTGTAGGGAAAGCTGTCTGGATACCCATCTAGGAGACTCCACTGTAAAAGGAGCTGATGAAAGACTTCATTTTCTTAACTGGAAAATGTGTTGTACATCCCAAATATGTGTGCAGTGTGGCTATGTGGGTAGAACCCAGAGGGCAACATCTGGCTGTCCCTCAGTCACCCCCCACCTCTCTCAGGGTCTCTCATTTAAGCTGGGACTCACTGATTTGCCTATGCTGGCCATGGTAGCTTGAATATAATTCGCCCCTATAATCTCATAGTGAGTGGCACTATTAGGAGGTGTGGCTTTGTGGGAGTGGGTTTGGCCTTGTTGGAGGAAGTGTGTCACTGTAGGGGTGGGTTTTGAGGTTTCCTATGCTCAAGATACCACCCATTGTCTCAAATAACTTCCTATTGCCTCCTGATCAAGATGGCCTTCACTCCGCCATGCTCCCCACCATGATAATAATGGACTGAGCCTCTGAAACTGTAAGCAAGTCCCCAATTAAATGTTTTTCCTTATAAGAGTTGATATGGTCATGGTGTCTCTTCACAGCAATGTAAACCCTAACTAAGACAATGGCTGTCTTACGGATCCTCCTATTTCCTCCCACCCCACTCCATCCCCCACCTCTGATGCACTGGGGTTACAGGTTCACATTGCTATGCTCAGCTTTTTATGTGGGTGCTGAGGATCCATCTCCATGTTTGCAGGACAAGCGCTTTAGTAACTGATTCCTCTCTCGGACCCTTACTGTTCCATCTTTCTGTTTTTGTTTTTCAAGACAGGGTTTCTCTGTGTAGCCCTGTCTGTCCCAGAATTCTCTCTGTAGACCAGGTTAGCCTCAAACTCAAAGAGATCCACCTACCTCTGCCTCCTGAGTGCTAGGATTAAAGTCTTGCACACCCATCACTTGGTTTAATGTTCCTTCTTAACATCCTGTTTTTGCATTATGGGTTGTACATATTGATACATTAGCACTCATGCTACCTTAGGCAGCATGCTTATGGTAGTAAATAGCTGGGACAGTCACCTTCTAATATTAGAGCAGATCTGTCAAGAGTCCCCAAGTCTCTCATCTTCTAGCCTGGCTGGACCCTGAGAAATCTAGGATGTTCCATGTTGGACTAGATTTCCATTTTATTACCAGATCTTCCCTGAAGAATGCCAGGAATTCAGCAAGCAAAGACTGGCTGCTATGAAGAGGTTTTCTCCCTCTGAGCAAAGTTTCACAAATGCTTGTCTGACAAAAGACCATGGACTAGTCCACACCATTCATCATATTAAATAGCACAAAGTGCCAACAAAATCCCTTTCTAGATGTGTCGTTCCAGGTGTGGCATAGAAGGGACCATTTGTTTGTGGTTCATATGATAGCTTTTTCTGTAAAATAGGGTGGCTTCAGAACTATTCCCTCTCAGTAACAAAAAGGGAATCTATCCACCAATTTAAAGAATCTTTCATGAGGGCATTTAGTTTTCCATTATTCTTTATTTTCAAGAAATCACAATTTCTGTTGTGAACATCTAGCAGATGTTTGCTTTCTACCTTGGAAGATATGATTGTGGCCTGTGGTTCTTTAACTAGGGCTCTCCCATTTGACATCTTGTTGTTGTAGAAGAAAAGCATACTAAAACCTAAACATGGGATTCTTCTTTGTCACGAGCAATTACAGCATACAGCCCAATTGAGTACAGTTTACCAGGGTTCTGAGGAGGATGGATGGTGCACAAGACAGTGACTGGGATCTGGGACTAGGCTGGACTCTGGACCACCTTAGGCAGCCTGCCCCCCTTCAATGCCACCTGCCCTTTTGCAGCCTCCCTCTCTGCCCCCTGGGTCCCTGTGGAACATCACTGACCTTGAGACCCGCCCCCACAGTCTTGGACTAGCCTCAGAACCCTGGTCTAACCTTGGCATTCTTTGATGAGATGGATCTGGAAACTCCAGGCCAGATTTACACACAGATTTAGTCTGCTTAGCCAGCCTGTAGCACCTCATGCTATGTCTGAGGTTAAGGTCAGTTGGTGTCACAGAAAGCCAGTCAGTCCCTGAAACCATAAACATATCCAGCTTCTAATGAAGCTTCCCTACCTGCGTTTTCTGCCTGCTCCTCCCTCCTCCTAGGGTCTTGTACAGTTGCAAGTTGACATTCACAGGGACAGAATGTGCTTAAAGAATATTCACCCTGTATCAGGCCATGACACTTGAACCCCAGGAAAGGTCACCAACACAATTGCCAAGGTGGGGCCATCTCCAGACAGGAGAGCCACATGGGCCTTCGCCAAAAAGGGTGGAGCCTGCCTGGCCCAGAGTTTCCTGAAAGGGGCCACCCTCCATGGAAACAAAATGGTACCACCCCTTTGTTTCCCAGAGAAGCCAGGAACCTAGAATTTTCATGTAAAATGTCTATCAGGTAAGCTACCAGCACAGCTTTCCTTCCTGGCAAACAGGTCTCCACCCCACAGATATGTGTGCATGCATTTAGGGGTTTGTTTGGTTTTGTTTGTTTGTTTTGACTGCAGTTATTCATCCCCATGCCATCTGTAAACAGTCCCCCCTTCTGTGTTCTTAAGCCATAAATCAAGTCCCCAGGGACGGTTCTGTCATCCTAGCAAGTAAAAGTAGACCCAGACTCTTTACCTAGGCCTAGGGGCAGGTGATTGACAGACTAGAGGACAGGTAAATGCTGGGCCCCACCTTCCAGCTCCAGCCCCACCCCCACCCCATAGGCCAAGTTCAGAGGCATGAGCCAGAATGTGGGCACACATTGATCTCATTAGCACAGACTGTAGCCTGTGGGGGAAAGCAGAAGAAAACAGGCAAAACACAGATGTGTCTCTGAAAAGCGGAATGGCTTTTTATATCATCTCACCCGGAGAAAGTGGGTCAGCATCACAGGAGATGCAAGCCAAGTCTCCAGCAGTCCAATGAGGAGCACTTAGTGCACTCTTGCCTCGCCTAGAAGCTAGGGATCCCATGTCAGAGTAACACACACGAGGAGGGACAGAGAGAGAGCTGACAAGTCCAGGAAGGGACTTTAAGCAAGGAAGGACCAAGGGATGGTGTCCCATCTGCCAACAATCGGAGCTAGTGAAAATCACCAGGCTGGAAGGATGCAGGGAAACAGGAGGCTGTGGGTCTCCACCCCACAGCTATGTATGGTGGAGTCTAATGTGGATTTGTAAGTAAACAAAAATGTTCCCTTACATTTACATGACCTTCAGTTTGATCCCTTGTCTTAAAGCCAAATCATACAAAGTTTCCATCTGCAGATGAAGAGGCAAACATGGTGTAGTATAAACACAGAATGGAATATTATTTGGTCGTTAAAAAGGAAGTTCTACATGATGAACCTAGAAGACGTTATGCTAAGGCTGGAGGCTGGCTTCTTTCTTTTCTTTCTTTTTTCTTTTTTTATTTTTGTTTTGGTTTTTTGTTTGTTTGTTTGTTGTTTTTCAGGACAGGGTTTCTCTGTATTGTTTTGGATCCTATCCTGTAGACCAGGCTGGCCTCGAACTCACAGAGATCTTCCTGCCTCTGCTTCCCAAGTGCTGGGATTAAAGGCTTGTGCCACCAACACTTGGCCTAAGATTGGCTTCTTAAAGTTTCAGTTTATGATACCTTTCACCTTAGAAATGTTAATGTCACCCCAGGTGTATGGGTATCTTGGTTTCCTTTCCTGTCGCTGTGATAAAACCTTGACAAAAGCAATTTAAAGAGAAAGGGTTTATTTTGACTCAGAACAGCAGAAGCTCGAAACATCTGGGCACACAGGCCCCATACTTAGGAAACAGTGATGGGTGTATGCTGCTGCTCAGCTCCCATTCTCCACCTGGATAGTTCATACCTCAGACACGGAGTGATGCTACCCACAGTGGGCAGATCTCATCTCCTGTAAGGGGCTGGGAAGATGGCTTAGCAGTTATGAACATGTGCTGATCTTCCAGAGGATGATAATTCAGTTTTCAGCACCCACACAGAGTAGCTCGCAACTACCTGTAACTCTAACTCCAGGGGATCTGACAACTTCTTCTGATGGCCAAGTGTACACACATACACTCAGGCACATATAAAATAAAACAAAATTAAACTTAAACAAACAACCAATAATCCCTTACAATCCCATCTACCTGATATTTCTTGATTCTGTCAAGTTGATGACACCAAGTATCATAATAGGTATAGATAATCTGTTGCAAATGGTGGTAGTATGAATGCCAAATGTTCAGCTCTGGGCTTCCTGCTTGCAGCTGATGTGAGCCTTCAGCTCTGGGCTTCCAGCTCTAGCCACCACATCTGCCTCCTGGTCTCCCCACTGTTATAGGTCCTGGAACCATTAGCTCCAAATAAACTCTTTCTGTAAGTTGGATTGGTCACAGTGTTTTATCAAAGCAATAGAAGCCCTAACTAGACTCAAATCCAACATTTTGCTGGTAATAAATCATAAAATAATGCTTTAGCATACATTAATTTTTCTTTTTATTTTTTTAAAGGTGGAAGCAAATTTGCATGCTAATGAGATGACACAAGTGTTTATTTTCACACAAGGAAATCGGTACTGGCTGAATATTTGGTGCAGGATAGTGAGTTTCTGTGGAGCTTTGCAGAGCTAATTGACAGTTTTATTTCATAGTTATTATTACTGAGAATGCCGAGGAGGTCTTACTTAGGCTACTATTGCTGTGATGAAACACATGACCAAAAGCAAGTTGGGGAGGAAAGGGTTTATTTCACTCACAGTTCTACATAACAGTTCATCATCAAAAGCATGAGGTTAGGAACTCACACAGGTCAGGAACCTGGAGCCAGGAGCTGATGCAGAGGTCAGGGAGGGGTGCTACTTACTGGTTTGCTTCCCATGGCTTGTTTAGCTTGTTTTCTTATAGAACCCAGGACCACCAGCCCAGGAATGGCCCCACCCACCAGGGGCTGGGCCCTCCCCATCAATCAATAATTAAGAAAATTCCATATAGGATTGCCTACAGCCTGATCTTAGGGGGATTTTCTTAACTGAGGCTCCCTCCTCTCAGATGACTTTAGCTTGTGTCAAGTTGATATAAATTAGTCACTGCAGCCAATTTGCATAAATGTAAAACTGTGTTCAGAGCCATTTCCAAGGTGTTCTGTCCTAATCTCAAATCAAAAATAAATAAATAAATCATTGAACAATTTGTGTAAGTGGAACTCCAAAAAAGCAGTTTTTAAATTCAAAAATACTTACCCAGCGCAATTCAAAGATATCACATGTTGAATAGTGATGGTAGGAATATATTCAAAGTATTTTGTTTACTGTCATTTGACCATAATGTTTCTCTTTTATTTATTTCATTTAGAAACAATCTTAATTTACATATCAATCCCAGTTCCCTCTCTCTCCCATCTTCCCATACTTCCCAGCCCACCCCTCATCCACTCCGGGGGGGGGGCGTTTGAGGCCTTACATGGGGGATCATCAAAGTTTGTCACATCATTTGGGGAAGGACCTAGGCCCTCCCCCATGTATCTGGGCTGAGACAGTATCCCTCCATGAGGAATGAGCTCCCAAAGTCCATTTGTGCACTAAGGACAAATACTGGCTCCACTGTCAGAGGCCCCATATTCTTACTGCCCAGGCCTCTAACCGATACCTACATTCAGAAGGCTTGGTTCAGCCCAACGCTGGTCCATTATGTTCCTCTAACACTAGAAAAACGTTGTATGCCCAGTAGAAACACTGCAGTTTATAACATACAATAGTGTCATGTCTAGGCAGCATTCACTGGTGTTGTGTGGAATAACAGTGTGTACAGGACAAAGTGTACATGGGGTGTGTGTTCACAACCACGGCTGTAGTAAAGCTGTGCCAAGCAGCTCTGGCAAGCACTGCTCCAAACACCTCAGACTCAGGACACTTCTGTTTATGGACTGTTGTTGTGTATTAGGAAATCCTTTCCCAACTTTTGGGGCCTTCTTTATTCGGTAAGATGCGGGTGCTGAGGTAAAGAAATAGTCCACAGACAATGTGACTCCACTCATACGAAGTCCCTAGAATAATCAAATGTGAAGACAGAGTCGAATGGGTGGTGTCAGCAGGTGGAAGGAAGTAGGGTGAGTGGGTGCATAGAGGGATAAAACTTTGTCAAGGATGATTAAAATCCCCAGGGGAGGGAAGGTGGCATTGGTTGCAAACTGCGAAGGCTCTAAACGCCACCGGTCCAGGACAAAGAGGAGGAAAATGGGGAGGTTTGTATTGTATGAGTGTAACCACAGGATAATTTGTGGTACTGCCCCCACTTAGACTCTTGGGATCTGGCGGCTTTACATCTCTTTGTTCATGATATCTTTGATTATTGAGTTCTTGACTTGCATGCATGTAAGTTTCCTAATTTTCACATAGCTCTTATACATTATTTTTAAATTTGCTTGTGGAGATTTAAATTTGGGATGCTAATGTCAATAGTACAGTGTTTTAAATTTCAAATATCACTTGTTAATTTCTGGTATATGAAAATGATGGTGGAACTTTTATATTTACCTCATGCCCTAAAACCTTAAAGTAATATGTGTACATTTTAGGAGACTCTCTGGTTAATTGCTTTACTTTTCTACATTTTTATCTTTTTCTCTTGCTCTCCTACTGCACCAGCTAGAATTTTTGGTGCGCTACTGAAATGGAGTAGTGAAATGCTCTAACCTTGTTTCTGTTTTAACAGGCAAATATCTATTTTCCCACTCTGTTAGGTTTAGGTTGGTTGTGCATGAGCCTTTTCAGTTTGAGGATGTTCCTTTGCTCACTTTGCTGAGTGTTTTTCTCATGGGTCAGCTGAGATTCTGTCAAAGGTCTTCAGCATCACTTGTAGGAAGGACTGTGCGGTTTTTCTTCTTTACTTTAGCCTGGCATGTGATGAATTCCTCACATGGGTTTTAAAATGCAGAACCAGGCTTCTTTCTGTACCTGGGCTGTGTCTTGCTTCCTGGGCTGATGTCTCTCTCCTCACTGTTGGGTTCACCTTGCTAATACTTCCCTGAGAACTTCCCATTGATAATCTTGGTTTCCCGATAATGTCTTGGTCTGTTAGTGCCATCCTGGCCTCATGAATCATGAAGCAGGCCCTCTTCTTCTACCATTTGGGGGAGATGATGGAGAACGGCTTTAATTTTTTCTTTAAAATTTTGCTAGCCTGCTCATGCTGCTTCCCACTTCACAAGAACAATTGTTGATTTGTTTTCTTTAATAAGTATATTTCTGCTCAAATGGTCCAATTCTCTATTTTGGAGATCAGAATTCTACATTGACTATAGATAGTTTGGGGCTCGAGGAAGGCTGGAGGACAGTGAGTATTTACTTAAAGTCTACTGGTTCACACATTCACTAGTCATCTGCTTATTCACCCATTCTCTTGGTGGGTACTGTCTCAATCTCTTTTGTGAATAAACCCAGCCTCGGGAAGGCGGTGTCTGACTGTCTCATGCCTTTCTGGGCTTTTAGTCAGATTGCTTGGCTTTTGCTTTTAACGTGAAAGTACAGCTCTTGAGTTCCTTCCCATCACTCAGGAGTTGAGGCAGGAAGATTGTTATGAATCTCTGGCCAGCCTAGGTTACAGAGTAAGATCCTATCTCAAACAATAACGAAATGACAAGAAGAAAGAAAAGGGTAATAATCACACATTTTAGTTCACTTAGACGCTGTTAATTTTTATTTTACAGTAAACGTTGAAATGTGTGTGACAGAAGGTCACTTTCCTGCATCTCAAACAATTGCCAAGTAGGTTAAAAGTGCCAGGATGTATCGCTGGTGCATGAAAGGACTTTGGGAGCACATTCCCCATGGAGGGATACTCCTTTAGCCTAGAGGCAGGAGGGAGGGCCCAGTCCCTACTCCAAGTGACTTGACAGATTTTGTTGATCTCTCCTGGAAGGCATCACCCTCTCTATGGAGTATGTGTGTGTGTGTGTGTGTGTGTGTGTGTGTGTGGAGGGGGAATGGGATAGGAGGAGGGGTGGGGCATGGGAGGGAGGGAGAAAAGGAGGGAGAGGGAACTGAGATTGATATGTAAAAAAAGAAAATATTACTATAATAAATAAAAAAAATGAAATAAAAAAAAAGTGCAAACCTGCTGGGTGGGTGGTGGCACATGCTTTTAATTCCAGTACTTGGGAGGCAGAGGCAGGCAAATCTCCAAGTTCAAGGCCAGCCTGGTCCATGGAGAGAGTTCCAGGACAGCCGAGGCTACGCACAGAGAGAAACCCTTTTTGTGAAGAAACAAACAAATAACAAACAAAGCAAACCTGTTGGGAAGGTGCTATTTGAAGGGACTCACTTTTTGAAGTGATTGTCCTTTGTGGACTTTAGGTGTAGGGCACAGCTGTAGCATCAGACCTGCCCCTGTGGCCCTGGCTTTGGCTAAAGATCTCAGTAACTCAACCCTTCCTGGATGCTTGTGAGTTCTGCCCGTAGGTGGGCAATGCTATACAAAGCGTCTAGTACAATGCGTGTCAGGCCTCCAACAGCGTCGCTTATGCTTATTAGTCCATTCAAAGGGTGATGTGTTGGGACTGTCGTCAGTGCTGCAGGGGATGGGAGGATGTGAAAGTGGTAGCTGTCCTTGTGGGGAATGCAATCTCTTGAGATGCTCTGATTGATGCAGACAAGATGGGGTACAATGGGAGGTAGGGAAGCTACTGAATGACAAAAGCAGGCCAGAAAAGGAGACCCACTCCTTGTGCAGGCTTGTGGGTGCCTGGGGACTCCGGGTCTCATCACAGAACGGTCAGTGCCATCTGAAGTGCTGTGCAGTGTAGGGCTAGGCAGGTCTGCTTCACCGCTAACTGGTCTCCATCCTGCACCCCTACACTGCAGACATCAAGAAGCAAGTACAGAAAGGTGCAGTAGCAGGAGTCCAGCATCTCCTGGCTCCCTGTTGGGATGGTTCACAGCTAGGATGTCTTTGCCATACCTGGTCAGGCATGTGGTCAGCTCCTCCAGCCAAAATCCCTTTGGTGTTATCTTTGCCTTGGACATGTGGATCTGACCTGGTCATTGTCACTCAGCTTCCTGGAAGCTTGGTCTCCTTGGCTTTCTATCTGTCTCTGCACTTAACCTGGCCTCTGGAAGCCTAGAGCTCCTGGGTACCCCACACCCTTCTTTCAACAGCCCTGGGAAAGGATCAGAGTCATCCTTGGATCTGGTGGCTCAGTGATAAACTTGGCATTGTACACATCCTGCTTCTCCTCCCTTGTCCAAACTATGGGGCTTTTTCTTATCCAGAAACAAGTTGTCCCTTGCAGCCCCTCTGCTAGGGAACATTCAGACTAGCTGGGGCTGACATCTCAGGGCAGAGTTGTAGGTTTCCAAGAGCCTTTCCCATTTTCCTCACGTGTCCCGAATGCATGTGGCCTTCTCTGGAGGGACAGATGTGCTCATTTTAACCCTTACAAATGAAAACCATTAGGCATTCAGCAAGATGCTCCAGCTGCAGTCTGATTATTTAGCATCGTTACTGAGGACAGTGTCCCCTTTTTTGGATGGGGGCTGGCAGAGGTAAGATGAGAACAGTGATGGCTTGTTGGGAAGCTGCTTGGAATGCTCCCAGGATGGAGAATTGAAAATGCATCTTTACAGACTTGTCTTGTGGCTGGGCATAGAGGAATATGGTGGGGTGGGAGCTGATAAGGAATGTCAGCTGGCAATCACCCCCCTCAGAAAATGACTTTTTTTTTGCCACTGGGCAACAAAATGGGCTGTCAGAAAATGGGGGTCTCCTAGGGGCTTCCAGGGTAGCCTTGACTTTGAAAATGATTCAAGTACCTAAGCACAACTGTGCTGTATGGTCAAGTGATAGCACCTGAGGGGGCCATTAGGAGTGAGATGGACCTCCCTGACTGCTGTATGGGATCCATACAGCAGGTGCACAGCCCATACCTAAACGTCATAGGGTCCAGGTACCAGGAATGGTGGGGGATAGGGCAGCCTGTCATGGCACTTAGTAGTTTATACAACTTAAGTAGCCATAGCCTGAAACTCCCCAAGTGCTCCCAAACGTTCTGAATTCAGGCAAGATGCTCAATGTGGTAAATGCACATTCCCGTGACATTGCACCTTTGTCAAAATATAGGTATGCTAATGAAACATACAAAAAAAAAACCCCACACATAGACAATTGTAAAAAAGCACCTAAATACTGTGTATTAGATATATGTGAGACATAAATGAATTCCATGCTTAGCCTTGGGTTCTATCCCCAAGCTAACTCATTATATATACTCAAATATTTCAGAAATCCTGGGGAAAGTGAAAATTAGAACATATCTGGCCCCGAGAATTTTGGGTAAGAGATGCCGAAGCTGTTTTTATTTTACCTTAATGTATTTATTCTCATCTCCTACAGGTCTATCAGTAGCATTAGGGAGAAGCTGAGCTGTCTCACTCATACTCTGGCATGGCCAGGCAAGTGGTGGGTGCTTGGCAGACTGGATGGATGAGTGGGTGTGTGTGTGAGAAGAGGGAGGGAACCTGCTGGATTCTTGGCATAAAACAACTTCTCGGAGATGCTCATGGGGCGGGGAGGGAAGATGACTCTACATCCCTCTGTGTATCACTGGGATGTTGTAATACTGAATGATAAGAGGTGCAGGAAATATTTGGTTCTTTCCTTTGCTGGAGCCTAGGAGTCAAGAACAGAACAGCCCCTTATGGCTAGCTGGTCATTTTGGGAGAAACGAAGAGGAACAGAGAATTGGGTACCTAACCACTCTGTGCCCCTGTAGGCAGGCCACATAAATGGAATGTCCCCATGGTTTGGTAGGTCAGACATAGGTAGGTTTTTCTTAAAACTGCCATGTCACTATATGAGGCAAGAAAGGTTGCCTAATCCAGAGTAGCAAGTCATATGTTCTTAGTGGCTCTACTACTGGATGGTGACACTTAGTGACAGCCCCTAGTGAGGAAGAGGCCAACCACCTTGTGGACTGGGTGGGGCAGATAGGAGTGTGTCCTTGGTAGCATAGGGACCTGCAGGGCAAGTTTGGGGACAGAGTGAGATAGATGATGTTCTGGGGCTCTGCATGGCAGGTTTGGGGATACAGAGACTATCTTGTTAAAAATATAGTAGCCACCTTAAGAACCCCTAGGGTTTGGAAAGGCCCAGGAAAGCTTGGCTCATGCTGCATGAGCTAAGAGATACTCTGTAGGAAGCCTGTCAGTCAGCAGGATCCAAAAGCTAGAGGATAGTAGGGTATGTTAGAAACTTTAAATACAACAGGTTGGTGTGCCCTCAGATTCCTGTGAAGATAGAATTGGGGCCCCAGATTGCAAAACACCAAAAGAAAGGAAGTGTACATCTAGGAACCAATTGTAAAGGAAGTCACTGATGGCCTCTAAAGCCTATGATATAAAAGCAGGCAGATAACCTGCATATCCTGGGGTCCCTCCCCTGTGGGGGGGTGTTGGGGGTTATTTGACACCACCCAAGGCTGTGGTATATGTGGTCCATTCACTGTACTTATCACAGGACAGCAGAAATGTCTGGATGTACTCACTTCCTGCAGGAAGCCTTCCCTGACTTCTGGCCCTGTCCAGGGGACATCTTCCTGAAGAAAGGTGTTTAAGTAAATATCATTCCCCTAGTGTGATAACATGAGCGACCAGCTTTAGGATTTGACCATCCCAAAGCAAAGCCCAGAACCCAGCAGATGCTCACACATGCTTTTTAAATGAGTGTACTGTCTTTGATAAATGATTCTCCTGTAATGGGAAAAGCTCTTGCTGAGTACTGGACCAGAGTTTGGTTGTGGCATTCATGGAAATAAATGCCCACCTGTAATCCCAGCCCATGAGTGGTCGAGAAAGGGGGTCCCTGGAGGAAGCTGGGTAGCTAGGTTAGCCCAATAGGTAGAGGGTAATTGACGAAGATAAGTGGCATTGGCCTCTGGCCTCCATCTTCACATGTACTGGTACATTCATGTGAATATCACACACACACACACACACACACACACACACACACACACAAATAAAATATAATTTGAGATAGTAATAGAGTTGTCTATGTCCTGCTTGGATGGTAGAATGAAGCGGGCAGATTCACAGTGGCTAAAAAGATGTCTTCAGCCCTGGGCTGAAGGGGATGAGTCTGACTTCACCTAGGTGGTATTTTATGAGTGAAAAGTGTGTATGTGTGTGGGGGGGGTATGAGAGAGGGTGTGAATGTGTGTGGGAGTATATGAGAGTTTGAATGTGTGGGTGAGCACGTGGGAGGTGTCAGAGTGAACAAGTAGGTAGATGTGGATGTATGTGTGATTGTATGTAGGTGTGAGTGTGAATGCATGAATGAGTATGTATGACTGTGCAAGGGTATACAAGTGTAGGAGGTGACGGTGAATGTGTGTGAGTGTGTGTAGGGGTGTATGTGTTCCAAGCTAGGGTGTTATACAGTGGACCTCTATAACATCTTTGCAGTCCTGGTACCAATGTGGCTCATTCCTGGTACCCAGAAAACCAAGGCCCTGGGCAGTTATACCCAGAAAAGATGGGTACCCTGGTCAGGGAAGAGGGAGGTACCTTGAGCCACCCTCCCATGGGGGAGAGAATCCAAGCCCCATCCCTCGGAGGTCTCCTTTGCAAAAATACTCGAGTTGCCTTGAAAGCAAATGCCAGGGTCATTTAAAGTCTTTCATATTCTTCCTTCTAGAATCTTCCTACCTTCTTGCTATGCAGCCCACTCTGCAAAGCTGATGGTGTTTGAAGTTGAACTCAGAGAATCACAGCCCACGACTTACCTCACCTGGCATAGAATTGTTAATTTCAAACTTCTAGGAATGCATTTCTAGAGACGGTGTTTCTAGCTGTCTCTAAGAATTAATGGCAGTCCTCAGTTCGTTTATTTTAATCCGTTGCCTACCTGTGGACAGTTGGGAGGTTTAGGGGAAGGCTTTTCATCTTCATTAATAAACAGTGTTGCCTGAGCATCCACTTCACAGCCTGGCGCTGTGCTAGATGGCAGTTGTGAGCTGCGTTTGTGACACGGTGAGTGAAATACTTGAGAGAATGATTTCAGAAGTCTATTTTGCTTACAGTTTGGGAGGGTGTTTAGTCCATTGTTACATGGCTCCACGAGTCTGTGTCTGTGGCAGGGAGCGGCTACACACCTTGTGGAGGACAGGCAGTAGGATATAGGGTTGTCCCATTCAGAGGCACATCTCTGGTGACACATTTCCTGTAGCCCGCCCTCATCTTCTATAGTTTCCACCAACTCCTGAGGCAGCACCACCACCTGGTATCTAAGTGTTGAGCACATGTACCATGAGAGACAAGTTACATCCGACATAACACAGCAAATCCTTGTCCATGAGTTGAGGCCCATGACATTTGAGAGTGTGACTTTGGGAACACAAACTCTAATGATTTCTTTTTTCTTCTAATAATTTTTTTAAAGAGTTATTTTTATGTCTTTGAGTGTTTTTCCCACATGTATGTCTGTGCATCATGTGTGTGCCTGGTACCCATGGAGACCAGAGGAGGTTATCAGATACCTTGGAACTGGAATTACAGGTTGTTATGAGCTATCATGTGGGTGCTAAGAATCAAACCCAGGTCCTCTGGAAGAGTGGCAAACACTCTTTACCACTGAGCCATCTCTCTGGACCCTGTAATGATTCTTTTACAAGTTCTTTATAACAGCTAAGGTCAAGTCGCCGTACTTGGCAAGGGCTTGTGTACACCTTGGAACTTCATAAAACACAGCCATCGAAGCTCTAGGACAGTAGCCTTCTGATAAACGGTCTCAAGACTGCTGTCTCTGTGAGTGACAGGGAGCAAATTTCCATCCAGCCATCATCCTGTAGTTGAAATACCAGGAGAGGATCTGGGACTATTAAGTCCCTTTTCCACAGTTTCTCAGAACCCTGTGGAGAGTGCATGCTTGATCTCTGTAGTTCTGTCAAAGGTTGGATTCCTTGATGAGAACTATGAGAACGTCACTGCTATAAGTGGCTTCTCTTCCTTTAGCAGCATCTTTAACTCCAAGTTCCTTGATGATATTTTTGAGATTATCAAATGGCAGGATATAGATACTGCCTCCCTTAATTTTATCGTTTCAAATGTCACAAGGATGGCAAGGATCTTTAAAAGACAGAAAAGCCTCATTAGTAACTCCCATGGTAACCACCCTGGCTCGATCTCTTCCTTCCCTGTCTGTGGCTATTTTCACTTCTTAAATTGATTGGCAACCCTGAGGAAATGGAGGGGTAAAGAGCACAGAATGTACATGCCCACTTCACCAGGGCCCGAAGGGCCTTTTTGGAATCTCGTTCCTTCAGCTCCATCTCTGGTGTCTGCAGAAGGTAACAGCCAGCTCCTAATGGGAAGTGTTTGTTTCTTTCCGTTTGTAAGAAATGATGGTTTCCCTTTATTGTTCTTGTGTAGCTAGCATATGTTAAAGCACAAGCCCATAAAATGGTTTCACTTTTAATTCTGCTTATGGTTGATTTTTTTTTAAGACTTACTTAGTTTTATATGTGTGCATCTGCCTACCTGTATGTATGTCTGTTGCCAGGCACATGGCTAGTGCTAGTAGAAGCCAGAAGATGGTGTCAGATCCTCTGCAGCTGGAGTTACAGAATGCCATGTGGGTGCTGTGAGCCAAACCTGGTTGTCTGCAAGTGCAGCAAGTGCACTTGACTGCTGGACCATCTCCCCAGCACCTTACAGTTAATTCTTAAGCGTGGATGTGCAATGCACCGTAGTGGCTTGTCTTTAGAAGATGACACTGGCTTCATTTGCACTAAGCATGGGAACCCTCAAGTGCAGTTAGGGTGTGAGGCTGCTGTGTCCTCTAGCCAGCCTGTCTCTGACAGTGTCAGAGCTCTGCAGGATCACGGTGCCACCAGTGTTCCAGCTTGTCCTGCAACAGGTCATCAGACTTTGAGGGTACCGGTGCCTTGGCCAGCCCTGGACACCTGCTAACTGTGTCTCTTCACAATTGCCACACAAGCTCCTTAGGCTGATTTACACTATCTTAAAGTACCATGATCCCCCAAGGCACCCTGGATGACTCGGTGACATCACCAGTGCCCACAGGTGAGCAGATGGCTCCAAGGACACAGGTTCACAGCCCCACACTTGCTGTACAAGGTAGATCTGCTGATGTTCAATTAACATCTCAGCCAGCCTGGAGTAGGGCACCCACCTTTTTACTCCTGAGGCTACAGAAGCCCATGGACTTCAGGTGGCATACCTCAGATGATGCTTGTCTGCCTGCAGGGCCCACTGTTTCCGAGGTTTCTTCTGTTGCTAGGACATGGGATGGAAGCCTGGTGGTTATGGCACCCGAAGATCCTTCATGGATGTGAGAGGAGCCCTCCTTCCTACGGATGATATGAAAATTTGTGATTCAGAATTCCTCTAAAACATGAATATGATTTAAATCAGAACACTATCTTCAGGCTCACAGTTTGTGCCTCCAGGTAAAAAATCTTGGTCTATCAGAAATGAGGCTTTGATGACAAATCATCACATACACTAGGGTGATGTCAGGGGCTGCACTATTTTGTAACACCCATTAGGTCTCTTGATGCTAAGTCATCTGCCACCCAGCGGGATGTCAGCACACATGGATGGTAACGGCAATGACTCAGGTGGCCATATTTTAAAATTGAGTTTTAAGACAAATTAAACAAATTTGTTTCCTTGTACATGCAGAATAAAAAGTAAATAGCAGCTGTAATACAACTTTAATTATTTTCTTTGTAAACGTCATTGAAATGCAACATATTTACAGAAAAATGTGGGTGCACAAATGCATGGAAACTTGACAGGAAGCCACTGTGGATCTAACCTTCAGACCACAGGAGTTAGGGTGCCTGGGCCTCACCCCAAGCCCCTATTGCTACTTCATATTCCTTTCCCATCTCTGTCAAATGCCTGCATTTGAAATTTTATTTCAAATGTTAGTCTTATAGTCACTGAACACCTACTATGCACAAGGCATTACATGGCTTTTTAATGGTCCCTGACTAGATCCCAGTAGGGCCATGATTGTGTGGTCACAGTTACTGTGGGCACAGCTATGTGAGATATCACAGAAAGGGCCATACCTTTTTGCATCATAGGAGCCAGAAGACACAGTCACTTAAGAACCCAGGCATGGGAGGGAGGGAGGTTATGTGTGTTTGTAGTGTGTGTGTGTGTGTGTGTGTGTGTGTGTGTGTGTGTGTGTGTGTGTGTGTAAGTGGGTCTCTTTGTATATGTGTCTGTGTCTTTCTCTCTATGTGTGTGTGCCTAAATCTGTGTGTGTGTGTGTATTGTGTGTGTGTGTGTGTGTGTGTTTGGAGAGAGAGAGAGAGAGAGAGAGAGAGAGAGAGAGAGAGAGAGAGAGAGAGAGAGAGTCTGTGTATGTATCTGCATGAGTCCCTCTGCGTGTGCATGTCTCTGTGTGTGCATATGTGTGAGAGTGGTATGAGCAATTGTGTCAACAGTGATTCCTCAAGCTCCCAGTCCACACAGTGCCAAGTTCACACACAGTGAGCTCAGGAAGGCATCACACTTAAGAGTGAGTCATTTGCCATTGGGCTTGTCTACTAATTCAACAGAGTAATTGGGCTTCTAAGTTGTCAGGAGGTGCCTTGATCTCACTTCATCTGTGTTCTGAGATTGAGTAAATTGGGCATTGCTGAGCAGCAGCCACCCTACTGTGTGGAGAGTCTTAGGAAACCATGGTCTGAGGCTGGTGAAACAGTTCAGCTGATAAAGTCTTGTGTGTATAAGGAGCTGAGTTCAGTGCCCAGAACCCATGTGTAGAGCCACACGCCATGGTCTGTACCAGTACTCCCAGTGCTGGGGACACTGAGACAGGTGGATCTATAGTGCTCACTAGCCAACCAGACTAGTCTACTTGGAAATTCCAGATCAATGAAAGATCCTGTCTCTAAAGTAAACAAGATGTAGGTGAGGAATGACACCAAGATTGGCCTCTAAGCTCCATATGTATTCATGAGCACATGAATCAATACCTGCACATCCATCCACATACACATACATAAGAACACACACACACACACACACACACACACACACACACACACACACACACACATACACACACACACATGCATCTTGTGTGACAGCCACCATAAGCCACATGCTATCCAGCGAAAGCACAGCCATCAAAGCAGAAAGGTGCCACGCAGCCCTGCATCTACACAGCAAATGCTTCCCTCCTCTCTTCCTGTGAGGCCCACCCCTGATGCCCTGGAGCCTGGCGGGGCCTAGGGAAGGAAGCATTCTCAGCTTCCATCCTGCTGGCTGTTATGTATGCAATTTGTGTTCTTCACCACTCGGCACTTTAGAGAAAGAGCCAGTTGTATCATTCATGGCCTAAGTGGATCGGGGTGAGATGCTGCCTCCCTGATTTGCTCCTGGCTTCATTCCACTGTGACATAACCCATGGGGTCATAATAAAAATAACTGGGTGGCTAAGAGCATTAAATGAGAAACTTTTATGGAAGCACCAGGCAGGCTCAGACTCTCAGTAAGTGCTGGGTCCCTTTCCCTGAAGATAAAAGAAGATTGTGACTGTGCTTGAACTAAGTCCCGAGTTTCCTGGCTGACAAAGCAAAAGTGAAACAATGGCTTGTATTGTTCTAGTCCAGTTAAAAGAATGTTCCTAGTCTTTCAGGAAACACAAACATTTTTCTGGTACTACCGTGCAAGATAACTTTTATTCTGTGAGCTATTGGGGTTTGTAACCATGATTCTTACCTCCCCACTTCCACCACCACTACCACCCCCGAAAGAAGGTGTACCTCCTTTGCAATTCTACAGCGTGCTTGTATCAGCCCTTTGATGGAAGCTACTAACCTGAGATTTGATACTGTAATACTCAAGTTGGAAGGCTAATGGAGTCAAGATCGCACGAGGCTAGTCCATCCTATCACCCTTTTATTGCCTTACGGTAATAGCACACAGAGAGAGAAAGATGCTGAGCGGAAGGGCTTGATGGCTCCATTTGCTATGGGGCACATGGAAATGCTCTAGAGCAGTGGTCCTCAGCCTTCCTAATGCTCTGACCCTTTAATTCAGTTTCTCATGCGTGTTGTGGCGACCCCCCAGCCATACAATTATTTTGTTGCTACTTCATAACTGTAACTTTGCTACTGTTATGACATGTTATGAATGTAAATGTCTGATATACAGGGTATCTATACATTCCCAGGGTTGTGACTCATAGGTTGAAAACCACTGCTCTAGGGCCTTCAAAAATCTGAGTGACGGTGGAGATTCAGGTGGTCTGCACTGTTTCCATCTGGATCTGTGAAGGACTGGATCACACTGGGGTCTTTTCTGCGGGAAGATCGCAGTGGCACAGAGCTGAGAACTGAGGGAGCTGCTGCCACGGGCCTTGGCACTTTGTGAAGAAGCTTGTGGACTTAGAGCATCAAGGCTTTGTTCCAAGGGCTGTTGGCCAGTGGAGGCAGAGCCAGGAGCCTTTCAGGGATGTTGGCATTGGGAGGTGAGGATGCTTCTTTTCCTCTCCTTGCCTAGAAATCCCCAAATTTGGCTTTGTTTGCAACCTCAAACCAAATGTGTGTAAGGTTAACAGAATTTTTTTAATAGAGGAAATGCAAACACAAATGTGTGAGTGCACACCCTACCCCCACTCATGCTGGCACATGAACATGCACAAGCATGTATACACATGTGTGCACATACATGCACACATATACATGCATGCACATGCATATGCAGCACATACATACACATACACCATATACATACTACATGCACATACAATGGGCACACTCTCACACATGCACAAACACAATGTGTGCATGCCCACACATGCACATACACACTAGCCTAAGAGTGTGAGTGTATTTTCCTCTGGCACATGCAGGCTTCAACTGGAAGAAGCCAAGGTGAGGGAAGCACAGAGTGTCACCTCGCCACATTATTGATCCCTGGAAACCCCACCCCAAGTGCTTTCTGGAACCAGGCTGCTGAGTGTCCCCTGAAGCACTCTCAGCCCCAGAAGCTAGCCAGTGGCAGGCAGTTGCTTTGAGGATTCTTGCAGCAACCACAGGACTGTGGGGGATGAGCTGGTGTTTTCAGAATTAGTCAGAAGCACAGCTCCCAGCCAAATGCCTCTTTCAAACTCTAAGTCTCCAGTACTGGGTGCCTGTCCTCTGAGGCCAGCTCATCTTTCCACACACATCACCTGTCCCGGGGGTCTAATGTCCCCATGTCCTCTATCAGCAGTGCATACCCTACACATCTGTGTTTATCTGGAAGCAACTCCTCAAATGCCACCAGTGGCGCAGCCATGTGATGCAAAGCTGCCGGTCCATCAATGGCGTGTCACACCCCAGCTGGAAGGATGGCTGAGCACTGCCTAAGAAACTGTACACTCTTCCAAACTTCTCCGTAGCTTCTGATGCTGATTTTTTCCCCTTTGTTTCCCCTACCCTGAGCTGAATTTGCTAGAGACAAGCAGACTTACTGAACTGAAGTGTTAAACAGGAGCTGGTCGTCAGTGCGGGCTTCTTTAGCCATGAGTATTTGTCATACTAATGTGACTCTCGTACACTGACAACACTGGTTATGTCCAGCACTCAGACCCAACTTGATGGACCCAGATACCCGTGAGGTTTCTGGTTGGGACACAGTTTGACATACCTGTTGTGGACACCATCCCCATAATGGGAGCTTCAGTTCCATCTCTAACTTGGAGAAGGCCCTTCTCAGTTCTCCATCCCATAACACGTGGCCTTAGAGATGGTGCCTGCCTGGTGTTTGGCATGCAGAGCAGATGTGAGGGACAAAAGCCTGGTGCATGATATCCATATGTCAGTGCCTATGTAGAATGAGTATTTTGGTGTGGATAGCCAGGGCAATTCCCTTCTACTCCTACCATGAATGTTATATACCACGCCCACTCTCCTAGGGGATACATTCTAACACTCCACTGAATGCTTGAAATCCTGGATAGTTCCCAAAACTGTGGGTTTTATATCTATGCATCCGCATCTACGATGAAATTCCCTTTTAAATTGGATGTAATAAGAGATTTACAACTAACTATAGCTAATAATAAAACTCAGCAATTCCAGCAACATAGTGTGATAAAAAATGCTGCTATCACTGTGGGATCTAATCATTAAAATAAGGTTCAGTCCCCCAAGTGAAGTGGCTACTAAGTGGCTATTACATTCAGCATAGGTAATCTGGGCAAAGACGTGACGCAAGTCTCTGGCAGGATAAGAGACTCACCAACTCTCAGAAGGGTGGGACATTTAATGAATTCTTTATTTCCAGAAATTTCTGTGTACTATTCTTGATCCACGGTTGACCAACTAAAACCTCGGACAGAAAAACTCCTGATACAGGGAAACTGTGCCTGTCAATGTGGCTCAGGGGGAGACTCGCAGTACATGTAATGGGGAGTAGAAAAAGGCCAGTTCCAACATGGCGCCCCCAGAGTTGCTCTGCCTCAAGATGGCAGCCTAGCAATGGGATGCTCACTCGGACCGGGCAAGTTCCTGTTGACGGCTAGGGAAGCTGCTGCCCACTAGCTCTCTCTGATGCCACCCAACAGCATTGAACTTCATGCATTTTCCCAAATTCAACTTGAATTTTACCAATTTGGAGACTCAGCCTGGGTTTCAGCCAACGTTGCAGAGGACATTTTGAATTTGATCTTGAGTCTACGAGGAGACGGGGTTATAGGGGAAGGTGGCACTTGTTTTCATGAGAAGCAGATGGCTTCTTAAGGATGTGGCAGTGTTTGACCACATAGCATTGCAGGGAGGGAAGTGCTGTGGCCAGAGCCCTTCCTCTAGTCTGCTGGGTCCTAATGACTTCCCCCAGCTTTGCCTAGGGAGGATTACCACTTCCACAGTCTGTGTCTCAGGAAGTGGTTCCTGGCCCTCCCTAAAGGTCTGGTAGGGTCTTCCTAAGATTGGGGGCTTTCCATATATCCTGGGCTTTGAAGTCTGACACAGCTGGATCTGGATTCTGGCTAGTCCTCATATTGACCATGTGGCCTCAAGCAAGTCATCTCAGACTTGTCAACAGGATCAGGAGAATGGTGGATGAAAGCGGTATGCCCAGCCTTTTGACATTGCAGCAGGGCACTGCCATGTACAAAGTCCAAGCTTGAGAAGCGCACAGATGAGTTCCACAAACAAACTTGCAAAACCCTTCCGTGTTTAAAGTCACTTGATGATCCTGAGCTGTGCTGCCCTTGCAGCGTTCTGCAGCAGTGTGCAGCCCACGAGCTGCATGCTGGACACACCTGATGGAGTTCTCCATTGTCCTAGTAAATGTGCTTCGGTCGGGTATGGGCCCTTGCCCAGACTGTCCTTGGGTATAGGCAGAGGCTCTTCTTTGCATCCCTGGAACTCATCCCCAGATCCTGCACTCACCCACACAACACTATCTTGTTGGATCACCCAGGCAGAAATCCATCAGTGAACCCAGGTATGGACTGTGGAACAGTCAGGCCCTGTGCTCTGGGCACCTACCTGCTTTCTCTGTGTCTATGGGCCACACTGGTTCTTGCTGCTCCCCTCACTCCTTCAGACTATGACTACAGAAGGACCACCAGACTTGTGGGAGGGAGGCAAAGGAAAAGCCAGGCCACGGCAGCCCAACTCTGCCTGACCTCTGGTAGCCTTGCTTTCTGCCAAGATCCAGAACCACCAACTGAGTAACCCAGCAGCTCACACACGTGTCTTGAGATGATTCTTTGGTTTGGGAGACAAGATTTTCTTTGAAATTCTGGCTGCACCGCCTGACCAAGGAAGAGGGCAGCTGATCTCTCTAGGTGACTAAAGCAGAATTCAGGCAAACGCTACACTGATATTGCAGTGTATTGTTCCAGGGTGGAGAGCTGCATACTTTTGTCATAATGCAGTTTTTGTTGCCTCATGAATTCAGCAGTGTTCTTTGCTGTGGAGGAGGGATTCCTGCTGAGTTCACAGAACTTTCTTGTCTTGGTGGTGGGGATGTAGGTGCAAGTCCTGAGCAATGCAGATCAAGGCTGGAGATGCATTTGCTCACAGCCCCCTGCTTTGTAAATGCCCTGGAGGCTTATCTCTCATTAGGAGCTGTTGTAAGTGGAGAAAAAAACGCAGGCAAGGCTTTTTCCTTCAAAGGCTGCCACTGATGCTCAGGATGCCTTCTGCTCCCTCACCCTGTCTCAGAACCAGATTCAGCTCTGCAAACTTTATAGTGGACAAATTCCATGGGTCTAGTCAAGTGGCAATGGGAGATCCCTACACCAAAGTATTTGTGGTTGCCTTAGCAAAATGACTACCAGACTGGCAGATCTTCCCCTTCAGCGACTTCCTAATTATCAAAATCTTCCTCAGA
Organism: Cricetiscus sungorus; assembly: GCA_030556225.1. NCBI lineage: Eukaryota > Metazoa > Chordata > Mammalia > Rodentia > Cricetidae > Cricetiscus > Cricetiscus sungorus. The sequence continues at coordinate 94,962,212 of JANBXA010000007.1, forward strand.
AATGTCTTACAAACAGATCTGCTATAGGTATGTTCAAGGTGACTTTGCTTTTTCTCATGACATGAACATCTTATCTTAGTCCCTGAGTGATATCCCGGCCTATCGATGAGGGACACTATGCAGTCTGCACCAGCCAGTTCTCAGTGGCTCTGAGGCCAGAGCCTGCCAGGCACATGGCCCACCTGGATGCTGTACTTCGGTTTTGTTGCCCAGCCTGGTCTCGCCACCGTCTAGTGTTCACTGTTGCACTAAAGTGATGTTTGTAAGCATCTCTTTCAGACTTCTTTTAAGACCATGGAGGTCTGTGGGTGGTTTTCTTTTTTAACTTCTCAGTCCTTAGCAGTTGGCCTGTCACTATCACACAGCAGGCACACAGTATGTGTCAAATGCTGCTCTAAGCATTTCATCCATTCATCCTTCAGGATGCTCCGAACGCTCAGAAATGCTTAGACACTGAGGAGATTCTAAGAGTTGCAGTTTCTGTCCAGAGATTCCCAAACCAACCGAGACTTCTGTGTCAGCGAATGGCTGCCTCTCATTTTTGTCACCTGAAAAGTGTGGATCACCCCCACCCCACATACACACATAGCACAGGGTGGCTGCTGTGGTGGCAAAGGTGGCATTCTCATTATTCACCATCTTATGGTGAGACATGGTTAGGGAGGTACTGCTGGAAAAACAGAACCACAGACAGAAGGATGTGAGAGTTAAAGAGATAAGAGTGCCAGGGGTGGGGGTCTGGGAAGTCTGCAGGACACAGGAGATCAAGAAGATGGGTCAGGAGAGAGCAATCTGACAGGTTTGGGTGATAGGACACAGCATGAGGACATCCAGACATGTTTGGAGGGCAGTGTTAATGTCTTTCCCATCAGTGGGAGCCTCTAAAGGAGATTGCTGTGGCATCTTCCCTCCTGGGGGGTGTTGAGGGTGTGGTCCAGATTCTGATAAGGACCCATACACTTTACCCTTGCTATCTGTACCAATCCATCACTACGGGAAGACACTCAGTTTGTTCAGGGTGGTCATGGGGGCCTATGTGCTCTGCTGTAGATACACTCAATCCAGCCCCAGAATGGTTTTAGAGAAACTCCTAAGCATGGGAGAATGGTTTTCAAGGTTGTTAGGAGAGCAGACAGCAGGGATGGCTCTCCTGGACCAAGCACCATCTCACCAGTTTCCCTAGGAGAAGCCTGGCTCTGTGAGTCCTTTATACAACTCTTCTCCATGTACACGTTTCCACCAAAACAAGTATAGAGACGCTCAACTTCCAGCCACTGATCCCTGGTGTGTCTGTGAATGTTGAGTAGTCATGGGGTCATTTTATCCCACACAGCCTTACAATAGCAGAAAGTAGCAGAGAAAAGATCAAATTGTATCTGTTGCTTTTCTGGGGGTAACAATGTTGAGTGTTATCAGGCAGAAAGCCCAAGCTTGCAAGCTGTCAATGGAGAGAGACCAGTGTGGGAAGGGCCTTGGCTGGTACAACCATGGGAGATGGCCGAGATCTGCTCAGTTTCCCACAGTTAAATGGCATAGTGGGTGAGGGGAGAAAGAGACAAGAACCAACATCCAGGAAGCAAGAAGTCTATGTACGGCTGCTCAGGACTGAGACCTTCTTTAATAGAATGTGGCGGGTAAAGCAGGCTTGGTGACTGGTGTGTCACTCAAACCTGGGAGTAGAGAGAGGGACAGGATGACAAATGATTCCATTGTGGAAGTGAGTGATGGATATCCAATGGTGCTGTGTGGCTGAAGACACACCACCCACCTGCCATCCTAAGGACCCATAGGGGGTCTGTGTGAGAAGTGTTCCCTTAACTGTTGCAGAGAAAATGGGGCCATTTTTGAAAAGTTGGTGTTAGGGATTTTTTTTTCAAAAAATTCTGTAACACTCTTTAGTCCTTTGGATGCTGTTTGGGGGTGCAGGAACAGTCCATTTCCTCTACCAATTAGAGAATTAAAAGGCAGGAAAGAAGTGTTGCTGGGAATCTTAGGGGGAGTCCCAGCAGTCATCTTATACTACCTGGGAAATCAGGGTCCCCTCTTGGGGTTTTTAGTCTCATTAATAAAAGAAGTTAAGAATCGACACAAATAGAAGCTAAAGGACAAAGAACAGATTCCAATGGGAGCCCAAGGACAATTTATTGGCCTTTAAAAGGAAAAGCCCAGGGCGAGCAAGCTGTAAATCTTACAGCTTGGAAGGGAGGAAGAGAGAAAAGCAAAGACTGTGCATTTTGGGATGAAGCTAGCCACCTGGCGGCCGGCAGCCACACAGCAGAGGGGAAAGTTAAGAAAAGAATCAGAGATGCTCAAAGCCTTAGGGAGTTAGGAAGCATGCCTGGGCTCTGACCAGCATTGGAAAGAAAAGACACAGTTACACCTTTCAAAGTCAGACCCCCTGGGAGGTTCACAGACCCAGCCAAACCCCATGGCCACTCATAGAGACTGTCCTAGAGGGTGACAATTACGGGAAAGAAGAGTGCATTGTCTTCAGGTGAACTCACCTTCCCTAACCTGCCCCACAGCATTATCCCTTAAAGGAGGAGACAAGAGCGTGGCTCCATCTAGAAGTAGTTCCAGTCTTTACACTTTCGGTGGCAGGATTGGCAGGATGTGCCTTCTAAGAAAGACCCACTGAACTTCAAGGGTCCCCTGTCTTCCCCAGTTGCACCTATGTCATGATGCTCATTCTCCACTATAGCTCAACTCCACTATTAGAAGAAACACTGTAGATTTGTGAGGTGACAGGGTTGGTCCACAGAGCCATGCCTTGACTGTTTGTGCTCTGACCAGAGGGCAAATCCGCAGGGGAGCAGCGTCACTCTAGGTGGGCTTGGGGCATGGAAAGCACCAACAGCCCAGGTTGAGGGTCTTTCTGTTTTAAGGACCTCCCTTGTACAGCCAGTTCTATCCAGGAAGAGCTCAAGGAGGCAGGGAAGTCTGTAAACCAGCTCTGGAGCCTGCCCTGCTCAGCAGAGGGGACTCTTTGTAGCCAGGGACTCTCTCTGTGGGCCTGTTTTCCTGTCAATGGAACGGGTCTAGTAACAGACTCCTCCCAAGAACACTGAAAGGCTCTAGTGGTCCTTGCCATGATGCCTCTCCAAGGGGCTTGGCAAGGTCCTTCAGACCATTCTACCTCCAAAACACAGGAACCCTGTAAGGAAGTGGCTCCCTGAGGTGGGGCATTGGGGCAAAGAGATCTAAAATAGAAAACAACAAAACAGGTCCAGACCATGACAGTGACTGTATCACTACGGGACAAGAATGTGTGCGGGGAACCAAGAGATGAGCAAATCATTAACATTCCCGTGGAGCTGAGAGAGCACTTGTGTCTCTGAAGAGACTCGATCCAAGCTGCTGCGCTCCTAAATCTAGGACTGTCATAACTCTGTAGACAGGTGTAGCAATATGGAAAACACCAGGCCTGTGCTTGCAAACAAGGGTTCCCCTAGCTTACTAATATGCGCAGTTCCCTGTGCAAAGAGTGCACCCCACAGTGAGCAGTTAGAGAAGTGTCACATGCATGCTGGTGAAGAGCAGGCAGGTGGTTTGCCTGGCAATAATTGCTGGAAATCATCAAATATTTAGAAAACATGCTTGTCTGCCTTAGGTTCACAATGGATAGCTGAGGAAAGTGTCACCTCTGTGACATTGTTTTGAAGCACCCCCCCCCTTTTGGGGGCGGCTATGGACTAGGCAGGGTAACGTCTTTACCTCACTCCTTTGTGTGGGAGACTTCCCCCTACTTTCAGCCACTATTTCCAGCCCTTCTTCAGCGCCTGGGAAGATGGGAAAGTAGCAGCTTAGCTGGTGTCTGCAAGGTAAACAGGGAAACTGTGAGACTTGGCAGCGTGAGATCAGTGCAATCTGCAGCCTCAATGATTTAAGAAACATGACACGTTCTCATCACTCCACACCCCCTGGCAGCTTAGTATGGCTGTCTGATGGAATGAGGCAAGTCTGAGGCACGGCTGGGGCACAGCTATCCCCGTTGCCTGTGGTTCTCTTGATAGGCCTTGGTTACTATCCTATTTCTAGCAGTGTCCTGCTGTTTGGCCAGGCTTTAAGTTCATGGGTATAGTGATTGGGCTTGAGGGTTACTATGGCTGACAGTGAATAAGCAATTCTTGTTCCCCCGGTGATCTTGCCTCATTCACCAGAACCTTCTGGGAAAACCAGAATCTCGAGAGAATGCAGCCAGAATGGAGGAACTGATTATGCGCAGTAAGATTTGTTCAAGGCCCATGTCCCTGGTATTACCCCACATAGAAATCTGTGTGCCTTTTGCTTTATGAAATCTTCAACTGTCATAAAAATGCTCACATTTAAGATACATGATGCATATAGAAAATACGTTGCTAGAATTTTAAAATAAAATGCAAGTGCCTCCACGATTTTTTAGAATTTTGTTGCCCATTCAAAAGAAAAGCCTGTGAAGTTGCAGGCAGCAAAATGCCTCCCACAGGGATGCCTGAGATGCGTGTGGGCCACGGGTGTGTGGAAAGGCATTTCGCTTTTGTCTGAGTTCAGAAAGATTGGACAGTTCTGTCCACCTCAGCAGCAACTGTAACTTTATTCTTAGCCCAATCAGTTGCATAGACTTCTAGCCCTGCACTCAGATTGTTTTCTTATGAAGCATGGCTGCACAGTGACTCCGCTTGCTGGGGCTGTCTATCTTGGGAACCATCAGGACCAAGCCTAGCTTCTGGTCACTTCCTTTGGAAGCTCTCTTCCTGGGATTGACCTTGCCTGCCCTCAGGCCTTCCTCAGGGTGGATTTCCCCTTTTCTGATGTCACCAGCTCATTTCCCAGGGTAGGCTGGGCTTTTCATGGAAGCAAAATGGATATGGCTGTGTACTCAGGCATCACAAACTGCACTCTACCTCTGTAGCGGGTCAGTTCAGAACACTCCCAAAGACTTCTTCCTCCCTAGAGGAGGAATGGGGCCTGTCTGGTTCTCTCCAGGTATTTCTGGACTAAAGACAGCAGAGCTCTCCCTGGAACTGAGAGGAATTTTGAGGGATAAACCTGCCAATGTCATTGTTGCCCATAGCAAAATGTCATTCCCAGGCTGTGCCAAGCTGTGTCCCTGATAGTAGGAACTTAGAGAGGGGAGACAAAACTGCCCTAAAGGCAGCTTCACTGAGAGGGCACAGCAACCACCCTCAAATCTTGAGCAAGCAAGGCCAGGGGATGTAGCCAAGCGTAGGCTGGGAGAGCATCTCATTGGCCCGCCTTCTCGCATCCCAGGCTGCAGGGTCCTCATCTTTCAGGAGTTTAAGGATACCTCCTTGCCTCATAGGATATCTGTGACACATGGAGGGAGGAAGCAACAGAAGCTGGCCCCTCAACAAACACACCCCCGGTTGAACAAGCACACGAGTCCCCCTCCTCCCTCCTTCCCCTTTTTGGAGGATGCTGGCTTTCAAGATAAGAGCAGGAAGTCTCTGGTTTGTGGAAGGGTGTTGAACAAACTGCCCACATCAACTGCTACCTGAACCCACAGGTTTAAATGTTTCTTGTGAGGTTTTGGTCAGTGTGATGTTGACTATCTACAAGGCCTCAGTCTAAAGGAAATGTATAGTTGATAATGGTCTCCTTCGGAGCCTGTTTTGGGGCGTGGTTTTGCTTTGGTTCTGTTATTAGGGAAACTGATAGTCATTTGTTCATGCATGTATCACAAACCAAGAATCCTCACAGCCTGTGTGCTACCTGCAGGTCCTGGGGACTCAAACTTCATTTGAATAAAAACACATTACTTCAAAGCTCTCTTTGGAGTTGTCATTTGTATTTGGTTGTTTATCCAGCTATTGACTAACAGCTCTTGCTTCCACGTTAAACTAGCTCTTTCCTGTGTGTGTGTGTGTGTGTGTGTGTGTGTGTGTGTGTGTGTGTGTGTGTGTGTTTGTCTGGTTTCACCCAGCCTTCTGCCTCTGGCTACAGTCCTAGCTCAGTGGCCTCTGTGGAACACTGGGCTTTATTTCATATCGGAATGAGTCAGCATAGCATTGGAAAGTAGTTTTGAGCATTCCTGTTGATTACCCTGGGAATGTGGAGGCAATGTACACCTTTGGCTTTTCTCTTTGCTTGACTCCAAGCAAACCCTTTTCCAGCATTCACCTTCAGGTATTTTAAGGTGAGTGGAAAGGGTAAAGGCTTATAATAAACTGTTCTATAGAAAGGTAGTTCACCCATCCACAATTACCAACACGCAGAGACACTCTGCCTTGTGCTTGGGCGGTATGTTACATGGGGCATTTTGGCATGCTGACACAGGGAACCCTCTGTGACTTTATTTGGTTCAGTGTTGTGTTTCTTCATTACTTTAGATACCTTCCCTAGTAAATGATGCAATAGCACATAGTGTCAGGTATTGCAAATAGATCATGTTATGTTTTTGGTCTGTTAACAGATGAATGTGTGGTGCCGAGACCATCAGTTTCCCTAAGTATGGAATGAGGAAAAAAACAAAACAAAACACCCTCCACAGTTTTTTGTTAGCCTGTATAACTACTGTTGAGATTTGTGTGCTGTCTGCATCCTGTGAGATAAGTGCATGTCTTAGCTACAGGGGCTTTCTTATTCTTTAGGGTCCCCTACATAGGCCATCACACCACTTCAGAAATAAGCTTTATGTTTTCCCTTTTTCATTCCCATGTGTCATATTTCTTTTCCTTGCCTTATTCCATTGGCGGAGATTCCCAGTGCAATGTTACAGATTCATGGCCAAGGCAGATATCCTTTGTTCTATTAGGAATATAATGAGTGCAGTCTTTCCCAAACAGATTTAAAATGTCTTAGTTACCAGAATTAGTTCTCTGCTTCTGTGACTTTAAAACTACTTCATAAGCTAACTTCTAAATCTGTAACCATATAATAATTTATAATAACTTGGTATAATTTGTACTGCAGAGACATTATATTTGTTTTTTTAAGTAACTAGCCTTGCCAGGACTATCATCTGGTGGAAAGCAGCATGGAGGAAGCCAGCTATTTTTAAATAGTGACAACTGAAAATTGATCCTACCCTTTAACTGTTTAAGTGTGTAATCACAACCCAGCCGCAGCTCCATCCACAGGCAGATGGAAGCCTCATAAGCCTCATGTGAGACTGCCTGCTTCATCAACAGAAACACAAAGTCATGTCCATCAGCGGATGAACAGATGAACAGATTGTGGGAGTGAGATACTTGTTACAAGAAGGAGTAAAGTATTAGAAGATTCTATGGGATGGACAGGACTCAATAAAAGAAGCTAGTTGCAAAAGGCCATATATGCACAAATCTTGTTCTACAGAATGCCCAGAATAGGGAAATCCATATAAAGTAGATGAGGTTGTCAGGAGGCCAGAGAAAAAATGGGCTGATAGACAGTGGACTCATGTGTGAGTGTGTATGTGCTAGGGGGATGCATGTATGTGGGGTGGTGTGCGTGTTTTTGTTTTTTTCTTTTGTTGAAAATGATATAATATCAAATTTTTACATCTTTTCTTTAAAATTAAGTTTTATTTCAATATGTATGGGTGTTTTGTCTGCATGTGTGTCTATGCACCACATTTGTGCAGTACCTGAGGAGACCCGAGGAAGGTGACACATCCTCTGAACTGGAGTTACAGATGATTGTGAACCGTGTGGGTTCTGGGAATCAAACCCCAGTCCTCTGCAAGAGCAACAAGCTGTTAGCTGAGCCATCTCTCCAGCCTCTAGCATTAGCTTTTAATGAGGGTTATTAAATTTGTGACTATACTAAAAACTACTAAAGTGTACACTTGGAGTGGGCAAATCTTATATATGTAAATGATATCTTAATAGGGATTTTTAAGGGAAAGAACATGTGAGGTGGTCAGGCTAGACAGAGATGACACCAGATGTGGAGTGTCACCAAGCTCTGTCTGTAGCTTGAAAGGCCATGCCAGGGAAGATGAGGCAAATGTTTTAGGTGGGAGTTTTAGATGCCTCACTAGGGGCAACAACCTGTGCAGGTCCTTGACGGCTGGACGTCAAACACTTCAGACCCTGGGCAGCCGCATTCCACCCTGAACTGGCTGCCAGGGAGCACAGGAAGGCTTGGTGTAGGACATGGGTGTGGAAAGGCTATGCGTGTAGCCAAAAAAAGTTACCATCAAAATAAAGCAGTCTCTGGAAGACCCTGAAATGTGAAGCAAGAATGGGTCTAGACTGTTAGAAATGGGAGACTCAAATGAGCAACCCACATTGTCACCAGATAACCAATGTTCTTTTTTTCTTCTTTCTCTCTTTCAGACTATAGCCCTCGTTTTCCCTTGGTGAGTACACAACTCTCTAAAAATTGTTTCTAATGCATGATTAGTTAGCTAAAAATGCCTGGGATTTCATTGTTATATAAGCTTATCTTGCTGGGAAACAAGCCATGTGGTCAGAGGGTAGCAAGCGAATTCAGTGCCTTGACTCCCTCAGTGGCTCACATCACACTTCTTATTTTGTTTTCCTCCAGGCGTTCCTCTGAGCTCAGCCACTCGGTGTCTTGAAACATATTGTTGAGAGCAGTTCCCACGTGCTTTCCTTTCTCTGTCCTGTTTCTTTTACAAGGGCCTTGCCTTATCTCAGTGGCACACATTCAACGCCCTTTTGGGTGCACGGCAGCACGTGATTGCCTGGTGGGAATTCCATCTTAAATGGATCTGCTGCCATGGGGAGAAAATGCTAAGAAGGCACTTTTCTCAATTGCATTTTTGGTTAAAAAAAATAAGCTTCAGTATCATGGGATCTTGTGTTTTGCACCTTTGGGGTCCATGTAACAGCGAAATTGTGCATCTCTGATGCCTGTAAAAAAAGAATATATATGTGTATGTACATGATATATATATATATATATATATATATATATATACATGTATATATATGTGTGTGTGTGTGTGTGTGTGTGTGTGTCATCCTAGTCCAAACCTTGTTTCGTTTCAGACAGGTTCTCACTATGTTGCCAGAGCTGGCCTCAAACTCACAATCCTTCTCCTTTGGCATTTTTAATGATGAGATTCCAGGCCTATTACCCACTTCACAGCCTTTTTCAAAAACATTTAAATCAACTTAATGCTGTCCTTCTGTTCAAAAGAAAGGGAGCAGGGAATCTAAGAGATTTGTTATTTTGTTTGCTTGTTTGTTGAGACAAGGTCTCCATCTGTAGGTCTGGATGTCCCAGAACTCACTATGTAGACCAGGTTCAAAGATGAACCTCTTGTTTCTCCCCAGTATTGAGATTTGGAGCATGCTCCACCAATGAGTTTTGAAATGATTACAAGAAGAGCAGAGAATGCTTAGCCCATTTGTTGCCTTTAGTGAAGGTCACCAGAGTGTCAAGTAGAAAGTCCCATTTCCTAAGGACATAGCGTTCTTTGAAATATCTCTGTTAGTGGCACGTGCTGCCACATGCCTGTAACCCTGGGTCTTGGGAGGTGGAGACAAGAAGTTTTGGAGTTAAGGCTAACTTGGTCTACATGAGACTCTGTCTCAAATGACAAAATAGAAACAACAATAAACTTTTATTGTGTTCTAGATTTTTAAGGTTAGTGGATTGGTTCATTTGTCTGGCTGGACATGGGGTCCTTCATAATATGTCTCTATCTGAATTTTTAAGTTTAAGAAAGGGAGGGGGAATCTAAGAGGTTGTGTTCTAGATTTCTAAGGTTGGTGGATTGGTTCACTTGTCTCTATTAGGCACGGGGTCCTTCATGGTATGTCTCCGTCAGAATGTGAGTGGCTATGGTTGTTGCTGATTTTTATCAAAGGCAGGTTAGTTCCATGGCTGTTTCTCTGTGTTTTAGTAAGGTGGGCTAGTGATAATCAAGAAATTATTAAGCTAAGAAAGAAGGAAGCTTTCAGTTGTACTTACTGAGTTTTACAGTCCTGTTATCTGTTGCGTCGTTGTTAGATGTCATCAGTTATGAACGGTATCCAACTTTGCTTGGGTAAATGATGACAGTGGGAACAAAGGGGAGGCTCATTGCTGAAATAATTTTTGTGGGATGAGGGTTTAATTGTAAGTTAGCAATCTCTGTTGTCTTGGAACTCAAGCCAGACTGTTGAATGTTGGTGTTAATGAATGCACATTAAATATGACACTGTTAATTTCAGCAGCATTTTTTTAATGTGTCTGCCATGCTGGAGTAAAGTATTCAAGGGTGAGGCCCCATGGATTTATCTTCTTCTCAAATACAGGACAAAGATTCTGGTAGCTTATAAGCAAGCATGTGACATTTGTGCTCCCTGGCACTTCACTCTGGGCTGGCTTGTCCAGCATCAGCCTTCCTTCCTGCCATTCTAGGATTTCCTGGCTTCCTGGTTCATTGCCCTGATGCCCATTGGTGAGCCAACAGCTCTCCAAATAAGTGATCTTGTGACAGCTGCTTGCCTGGCGCCCCCCCCCCAGCTCCAGGCCTGTTTAAAATCCAGAAAGAGATTTGGAAGCCAATGTCCTGCCTAGTGATGCTAAACTGAAGTTCTGTGTGTGTGTTTCCAATGTGGATTATGATATCCAGGCAGAGACTTCAATCGTGGCCCTGACCTTTGCCTCTGTGTCTTCAGTCAGGCCACTCAGTTCCTGGCTTTAAGGATATGGGGCTGGGAGATGGCTCTGTGGCAAGGTGCTTTCTGCACATGAGAGAGGACCTGAGTTCCAACCCACAGCACCTACAGAAAAGAGGTGGGTGCCTGCAACTGCAGGGATGGGCGGGAATTGGAGAATCCTGAGGCCTAATTGGCCAGGCAGCATAGCAACAACATCAAGCTCCAGGTTCAGTGATTCAGAAAATAAGTGATGGAGGAAGACATTCCAGTGTCAGTGTCACAGTGTCAGTCTTTGACCTCCATGCTTGCCAGCCAAAGCAAGAACACTAATGTTTATGAACACACACACACACACACACACACACACACACACACACACACACACACACCTGCTTTTGACTTCAGGAATCTTCCTTTTTGACTTGAAGAATAATTATCTAAGGAGGGGTAATCTGTTTTTCCTTCATCAGGAATCTGCCTCCTGGGTTTCAGGCAAGGTTCTCTGGCCCATTTTGTTTTCCTTGGCAAACATCTGAGACTAAGCACAAAGCTCAGGATTTCAGTGAATAGTCAGAGAATTATTTGTAACTTCTGGCATGGGAAACTGACTTTTGAGTAACTTAGAACTTCGGACAGTATGATTAGGCAGTGCAGGTAAGCTCCTGGAGGTTGGAGATTGTCACAAGCCCTCATCTCTTTGTGGGGTGGCTTTGTGGGGTGGCTGCAGAGAAGCTAGGCAGGCAGCCTGAACAGAATAGACACACAAGCCCATGCAAATTTCCTTTCTGCTACCCAGCTTTCCCAGGAGGATGGAGATATTTAAGCGAGATGTGCCCCAGCAAAGTTTATAAGCATCAACTACTGTGACCACTGCTGCCCCTATGTTAACATCATCACAGAATCAAGTGAAGTGGAGAATTGGACCTCAGTATGTGTAGGCACCAATCTTCTTGCCAAAGGCCTTCATTTTACTGGCGTCATCCTTGACTCTCTATTAAAAAAAACAACATTAATATTAGAGAGTGTCTGCAACTGAGCAGGGTCCTGTGGTCTAGAGTCTAATGCAATGGAGTGGAGAGTTAGGAATTTATGGAAGACAAACGACCAAAACCTCAGGGTGGCCATGACCAAGTCAAAGCAAGTGACGGTTTCCCTTTGGCTCATGGAAATATTAAAGGGATAAGACTGAACAGAGTGATAGTAGCAAACAGCATCTGGGCATCCACCAGCTACTCCTAGTGATCTATGCCTCCTCCCCTCACACTTTCAAAGGAGGTTGAGTTTTCTTCCAGGAGTCAACCCTCTTTGCTGGTGTGAATGGCCATGAGTGCAGGACAATAACCTGAGATTTTTCAAAGAATATTTTCTGGCCCTGGTCATTGAGGTGGGGGTGCCATTGGGTGGAAGTCCCAAGTGACTTGGGTGGGTAGAGTGGGAGCTGCATGCCTGAGCTGGCCTTTGGAGTCTCAAGAAGGAGCAAGAGTAAGTGTGCAGAATGCAGGAAGAGGTGGGGCTCTGTAAGGTGAGTGGCCCCGCCGTGATGTGAGCCCTTTGCATGCTCTTGGGTTTTCTGTCAGTTCCTGGCTCCCTGAGCTTCCTCTCAGATTAGTAGAGCTTCTGGAAGCAATGAGAGGTTCCTTCCACTGCTGACCCCTGGACGCTGGCAAAGGTCTAGAGAGTGCACTCTGGGAACTGAGAGTGACTCATGGCTCTCCACTTCCATCCCCTAGAGAGTTTCCACCTCCTTTCTAGAAGTGCTTCCCAGAGGAGTCTGGTAGGAAGTCTATTGTCACACACGAAGGCAGGCAATCCCCATCAGTCACCCTTCCCAGCCAAAGGGAAAAAGGAACTTGGGTTTTCCATATAAACTCCAGTCTCATCACTGTGTCTGCAGCAGACCCAGACATTTCATCTCACAATCCATTTCAGCTAACAGAGAAGCATGGAGTCCCCGAGGCCAGGATGGCTGCCATGCATCATCCCAGTTGGAAAAGAGGTAAAGAGGGAACCCGAGGGGAGCCTTCCTTGTCAGTTTGGATTTCTCTCATGCTTGCTTATCATATCATTTCTAAAGTGCCCAAAATTTAGGTTAAAGACTATTACCAAGGCTTTCAAGAAACAAAAATGGGCAAGCACCTGTGTTAACTTTGTCCAGCCCTATGCAGGAAATCTGGGTTTGTCCCAGAGCCGGTTAGGGCCGGCAATAGCCACAGCTGCAGCCGTGTACAGAGGGCCCAGCGGGAAGCTGCTGTCTGTTTGGGCCTGGAGGGGTTGGAAGGCCATCAGATTGTCACCAGGCGTCAAAGGAGAAATTATTCTTTCTGGTGACCCAAATGGTTTCCCCCTCCCCTCTTAGCAACTAGACTTTTTATCATCAAAAGCGGCCTCTTGACTGTCCTTTGGGATCTGGGAAATGGCACTTTAATTGAAAGTGGCACACACTGAGAAAGGATGAGGAGGAGGTATCTGAAGCAGGGCATGGGGCAGGTCTTCAAGACGACTGTCTTTGGTGCCAGCCAGCACCCCAACCCCCGGTCCCATGCCCTGCGAGGTTTGCCTGGCTGTGGAGCTCAGATGGTAGGAACAGATGGTGTGAGCCAGCTGCCTGCGGTGGGGGCAGCACCATTCACAATGCAGGGGGGGGAGACAAGAAATTTAAGTCCCATTGTGGGTGTGAGTCACAGGGAGATTTCTCAGACCCGCTGGACCTATGAATTAGGAACAAAGTCAGGTGCCAAGTGCAAAGACGGACACATAGCTGGGAACTTAACTCTCAATGGCATCTCTGTCAACAGAAAATGTCTCATGGCGGTTGGGACATCAAGCAACAGATTAGATGGCAGCATCTTTTCATAACCTGCCAATCTGAACTGACTTTGCATAACCCAATATGATGTGAAATTTAATATAAGGTATTTAAGACGTTAGGGGAAAGGTCCCTGTGGAACTGCAGAACAAAGACACTTCACATCGTGGGTTCTCTGCATGGTTTAGCAGAAATGAGCAAATGCAAGAGGAGAGGTTAGGTTTGTACTGTTTTGTGGGGAGGACTAACTGACTCTCGGTGACCTTTGAAGAGCATGTTGATGATACTGGAATGCTAAACTGATTCCAGACAACTCCATAGACTGATCGACAGTGAGAAATGGTGCAGATAAGTAAGGCATGATAACTCATGACTGTGATCCCAAATTTGGGAGGCTAAGACAGGAGGATGGCTGTGAGTTCAAGGCCAGTCTGGGCTACATAGAGATATGTGTGCTTGTTAAAACTGCCATATCATGTGACCTCTGAAAAACAACATTCTGATGTTGATGGAAATGACTATTTGGAGAGCAGGGCTTGGTCTATTTCCTGTTTTGCTAAATGATTTAAATGCATTATGCTTAATGCACAAATTCCATTTATTATAAGGTGCATCCAATATAGGACACTTGGCAGCTTATGAAACATGCTCAAATGTGGGCCTCATACCTGCTTAAAAACAGTCTGGGTATGCCTTGCCACCTCCACCTTGAAGATTAAAAATCAGAACCAGGGTCTAGGGAGATAATTAAATGGGTAAGAGGCCTTGCTGCATGAGTCTGAAGACCTGAATTCTGATCCCCATGCATAATGTAAAAAAATCTGGTGTAGTCACATATCTGTGGAAGGGAGACACAAGAAAGTCACTGGAGCTTGCTGGTCACTAGCCTAGTTCCACAAAAACAAAACAATAAAATAATAATAATAATAATAAAACCTGCCTCAGGGCATAACACAGAGAGTGATACAACAGGACCACTGAGGGTCTCTTCAGCTTCTGCTCCTCCATTAATGCACACATTTAACTGAGAGAGAGAGAGAGAGAGAGAGAGAGAGAGGAGAGAGAGAGAGAGAGAAAGAAAGCAAGTGAGCAGAGAGCAGAGAGAGAGAGAACCAAGAAAACAGACCCAGACCCAGGCAAGCTGGAGAAGCAAGTCAACAGGACAGACATTAAGATGGGTGGGAGCTAGCAACCTGGTAACATGATAGTTTGCATGAGTGTGTGTCTGTGTGTTAGCATGTGAGTAGAGACACCCAATGGGCCCAGAGGCATCCCCTGTAGCTGCAACTATAGGCAGCTGGGAGACACCTGATATGAGTCCTAGGAACTGTCCAGATGCTCTACAAGAACAGCACATACTCTTAACCACTGAACCATCTCTCCATAATATATGTTACCTTGAACATGAACTCTGTGCCATTTCCTGTAGCAGAGCAATAGATCAATCTTGGCAGAGTTGTTTGAGATCCATTAAAGAAAATCAGCTAATCCTTTCCAGTGTCCCTGGAACTGGCAGAGTCCTTTTCTCTCTTAAACACCAGTCAGCTCTCATAGCCATCACCCAAGGTAAGGTCATACACATATGCTGAAAGGAAGGATTCCATAATGAAAAATACTTTACAGCTGTGCAAACACCCAGAGCATATTGACAAATCCAAACGTTCTATGGGCTGTGTACATGGCTGGTGGGTGTATTTTGAAACAACCTCATGACCATCGAGTTGATCTTGGCCAGGGTTCCCAAAGATTTCCGCAGGTTATCTGCTAACCAATTTCAGTTTTCTAATCTCTTTTCACACCCTGGCCAGGTTTCCTTCCAGCACACCCTGACCACTCCCTCACCGAATGTTTATCAGTAGTATCTCCTGCAGACTCATAGTTGTATATGTTTAAGAAAAAAAAAAAACAACACAAGTGCTGTTGAGACTGGGGAGACAACTTAGCTGGTAAAGTACCTGTTGTTGAATCATGAAAACTTATCCTTGGCACTCACATAAAAAACGGGCCATTGTGGCACACACCTGTAATCCGAACAATGGGGAGGCAGAGCCAAGAGAATTCCTGGGCCACACTTGCTAGCCAGTCTAGACAAACTAGTGAGCCCCAGGTTGAGTGAGACTCTGTATCAAAACATAAGGTGGAGCGTGATTGAGAGAGGGACTTGACACCCTCTCACACACATGTGTGTGGACACGTGTTCACACACATACATCACATCACATTAAAAAAAAGTTCTAGGTGCTAGGTCTGATTTAATTTGAAAGACTAGTGTCTGAGGCCTTGTTCTAGCAAGAAAGAGTTTATGTTTTGTGCAGCAGCTTAGAGGAAACTTGGATAAAGACAGATGATAAGCCTGCGAAGACAAGTAACCTGGTAATTTGATAGGTTGATTCGAGAAAGCCAAATGACTCAGATTTGTTCCTTCACAAACACACACACACACACACACACACACACACACACACACACACACACACACAAGTGCAGCTCTCTTGCCTAAAATAGGAAGGGCTGTGTAAGTATTTTTACAAAAGTCTCTTTTAGAAATTCTATGATGGCTGGATCTGAGCTAATAACAGAAGTCCTCAACAGACAGTGACTTGCTGTTTATCAACCATGACTGTGGACCCTGGCCTTAGTTCCCTGCCCTACTGGGATGGGTTTGTAGATTATCATCTTTGTGATGATAATCCCTGTTTTGACAGCAGCCATCCTGTAGCCCTGCTCTGCTCCCTTCTATTTGCTCTCAACCTGCTAAAACAAAAATGATTTGAGATTTTATTTGAAAAGCAGTCAGTTTTCTTCCCATTCTGCTGCTTACAGGTGGGAAGAAAAGACAAAGCTCTGGGGTTCTGTGAACTTTGACTTTACAAAGTGAACCCTGGCTGTAGCTTGGCGGCCAAGCATTCACCTAGCGTGCAGGAGGCTCTGGGGGTCATCCCCAGAGATGCAGAACAAGAGGATGGCTCCCCACGGTCCTGAAGTCCATCCTACAGAATCAGTCTTGGAGCCATAAGGTGGCTTATTTCACTTGTTTGTGTTGCCAGGTAATATGCTTAGAAACCATGGACACCTCAGCATTACCCGTACATTTGGGAAGTTTAGCAGAGGTCAGATTGGATGTTAGGGGTTCCCAACACACACCGTCGGTCCCCGGAATTTCTAGTTCACAAACCTGTTTTGGCTTCCTTCCAGTATGAAGCCAGCACTGACATTCTCTTATGCTGTTTCCTGTTGTGGGCGGATTGATTTAATTTTTAATGAGTGATTCACTGTCCACAGCCGTGTGTTTTCCTCCTGTTGAGCAGAGTATTAAGTCATGTTTCCTTTAAAACATTATTTTTGATATCAACTGAGCAATGTGGTGCTCAGCTGCGGAGACAAAGGGACACAGCCGTGTCCCTGAAGGGATGGCATTTAACCTGCCCCAGGAAACGCCAGTTTGCGTGACTGCGATATTCTCCAAAGAGGTGAACACCACTTCAATGTCCGAACTGTTTCTTTTGTCGCAGTGTTTCCCAAAGCTGTGCGATTTTAAGAGCAGTTTTCAGGGGTTTTAACTATTAATCGAGACCCTTGGAAAGCCTCGCGGTGGATGTCCCTAATGGAAAGCTTGACTGGAACGTCAGTTCCCCCGTGTTCGTGGGACTTCCTCTCTGTCCGTTATTCACTCTATGTGGCCTACCTGCTAATCAAACTCAGCACCAGAAGTACACTTGTCCCCCAGAGTTGATCCTTTTCTCTTTGGTCCCCTCTCTTGCCAAATTCTTACCTGATGTCACTCCTACAGAAGGTACCAAATTGTGGAGCACCCTGGCTTCACGAGGGAACTCTCTTCCCTGGCCTGAACAGGGAATGGGGGGCCTACTGGATGAGTAATCACAGCTTGCCCCTCCACCCAACTCAGTGAGACCCCAGCATCATATTTTTACAGTGATACCATGAGTACAAGCACAAAGGGCTCAAAGAGGAAGCAGGAAGACGAGAAGGACAAGTGACTTGCTAGATGGGGTGGGTTGTGAAGAAACAGTGGCAGCTGCAGGCGTGAGGGCCAGGAAGATGACTCAGCAGGTAAAGGTACTCGCCTCAAAGACTGGTGAGGTTCAAGCCCACATAATTGAGGAAGGGAACTCCTTCAGCTTATTTGCCCCTGACCTACACACTCACACACACACACACACACACACACACACACACACACACACACACACACACACACACAGAGGAAAGCACACACACAGAAGCACATACACACAAACATTACAAACATTGACATGCACACACACTAAATGTTTGTAATAAGATCAAAGTAAATGTTATTAATAAAACAGTTGAAAAGATGCTGTAGCTAGCTGTACTTCAGGGGAAGCAATGCACGAGAAAGCAGTCTTGCTACAGGTGAAGACTTCTAAAAGTCAAAGGAAGCAGCCGGTCCTGCCTGATCTCTCTCTCTCTCTCTCTCTCTCTCTCTCTCTCTCTCTCTCTCTCTGCTTTGAAATTTACTTTTTGTTTATTTGGTGCTGGGGATTAAACCCAGGGTCAAACATACCCTACCCAAGAATTCTACTACTGAGTACCACCCTTCACTCATCCCCCCCACCCTACCCCCAAATACACCAATCTGTTATTAACCCAACATCTTGAGCCTGGGTTCAGGAGGTGTCTGTGCTGAACAGATGAGACACCCTGTGCCTGGTGGCTATGCCCTGGATCTCTGGACCCACTGGAGCTCAGAAGACACATGTACACTCTAACAGGCAAACAGAAAACTAGAGCAACAGCCTTCCTCCCCTTGCTAATCTACCGGCATCCAAAACCTAAGTACAGCATCAGAAACTCAGATGCCACAACTGAGAATCAAACTCTGAGGAAGCCCAAGGTCATCCTCAAAATCCTAGGAACCTCGGAACCCCAACTGGATCTAGATCTAGATTAAGCCCAAGAGCACAATCAGAAAACTAAGCAGGGCTGTCAGGAGGTCCTTGTCCAGGGCCCAAACCCTTGGTCTGAGAGCCATGCCTCCATTCTTTAACATGTGATGTGGCATCTTTAACAGTGATGTGGACAGGAGCCTCCATTTTTTCACCCAAGTGTGCTGCCCTCCTAAACTTCTTTGCAATTAGAAATGAGGCTTGTTGAGCTCCAGCACACTTTCTAAAAGGGCCTGCTAGGCATACGGCTAAGTTCTTGCGGGGTGTGTGTGTGTGTGTGTGTGTGTGTGTGTGTGTGTGTGTGTGTGTGTGTGTGTTTTAGTTAGAAAGCTATGAGAAATAAGGGAATAGACAATCTACTGCTTCCAACCCAGACTTGGTGAAAGACAGTCTTATCTAGGGTGCAAGATACTGTAGTTTACTGTCTGAAGTTCTCAGGCCAATAGTTCCAGATATACTGAAGGTCTCCCAAAGAGGGAGAGAAAAAACCCAGGAGATTGGCCCACTGACACAGACACATTAGTCCAGCTGAAGAAAATGCTTATTTTCCTATTTCCTGTTTCCTACTTAATCCTCATTTTCTATAATATGTGACTCATAATCAGAAGTCATGTTTGGTCAGGTCACTGCCCAGAGCAGAGGACCGTCTATTTCATCCCATCTGATTGTGACATGAAGGTGAGGGCCATCACTGGTGAATGAACTCATTGTCTTTGAGTCCCCAGGACTTGCCCAGCGCCTAGCAGGTCTGAGAAAACGTGAAAACTGATCTGTGACTGTCTGAACAAATGAGCTGATTGGCATGAGGAAAGGGCATTCTGTACCCAGCCGAGGGCAACACTCACCATGAACAAACCAGACTCATAAAATGCCAGGTTACTTGATCAAAGAACAGTGGGGGGGGGGAAGCTTTTTTTTCTCATCTTTTGTTTTCCCTCTGGACCTGTTCTAATCAGTTTGGTTTGTTTTGTTTTACTTCTCTTTAATATCACACACCCTCAGGCATCAGAGGTACTCTCAAACCTTGAACCTGGCAAGAAGAGGGAAGCCACACAACCTCCATTTCCCTGTGCCTGACCCCAGCCTTCTACAGGGCAACTGGGGGAGGGGCCTAGAGTAAAGATGTGCCCTAAGGAGTGTGACAGAATGGATCAGGACACCAAGCTCCTGGCATGTACACCACAGCCTATTTTACCTGCAAAACACACACTCAAAAGATAGCAGATTTAGAATGGATTTCGAAGTGAGAATTCAGAGCCTTAGGCCCCTGGATAAGGCTTTCCTGAATGGGACCAGAGGGACTTCTCTGACCACATACCCCTGGAGCGGGCTCTGAGAGTGCACAATGGAGGTCAGCTTGCTGTGTGCTCACCCACGGGAGTGGTAGAAACAAGAGCACATGCATGCCTTTTGCAATTAGACTCTGGTTACCCCTGATCCCCTACCTGTTTCTAGAAAGGTCTTCCCTGTCCAGTCACATCCAATGCCCAGTGCATGTGTCCTGCCTCCCTGTCCTACTGCCTTATGTTGTCATGGAAACACAACCACTGTTTAGATCTCCTGTGTTTGTCCAGCCTTTCCTCATGAAATCATGGGCCTTTAGGACAGGGCTCTCTCTCTCTCTCTCTCTCTCTCTCTCTCTCTCTCTCTCTCTCTCTCTCTCTCTCTCTCTCTCTCTCTCTCTCTCCCTGTTTCTCTCTCGGCCTGTCTGTCTCTGTCTGTCTGTCTGTCTGTCTGTCTGTCTTGTGTCTCTCTCTCTCTCTCTCTCTCTCACACACACACACACACACACACACACACACACACACACACACACGCTGGTGTGCTAAAGAAATCAACTAGCACCTCACGTGTCTCAGGCCATCCTCCTTGTCAGCACCACTAGCTCCTGTGACCTCTTTGGGGGATGTGGCCAAGTTTGTTGTACTGTTTTGTGACTGTGCAGGCAGGAGTCAGGTGGGCAGCTGCTGCTTCTAGGTCCCTCTCTGCTTTATCACAGGGAAGAGCCCCACTCTGGAGCTGTGCCAGCATCATGCCAGTCAGGTCTGTACATTCCACTTCAACTTGGGGCTCTGATACGACTTGTCTTCCCAACCCCCACTTCCACAGTTTCAAAGAGGTAATAGATACGCCACACGATCTAAGCTACTTACCAGCATCGAGCCCCTATGTCTTAATGTGTTTAGCCACTTAATCCCGCGTCCAAAAATGAGGCACTGGTTTCGAGGGGTGGGGTTCGTCTAACAAAGAGAATGAGCTTCCTCTCAGCATCTGCGCTGTGGTGCCTCTTCCCATTGCAGGCAGGGTGCAGCAACAGGCAAGAGAGGCCTCCAGTGAGGGATGGCTTTAGCATTCAACATCCAGCAGGCTCTCGCATCTCTCTCAGAGATGAGGACACAAAGCACATCTCTCAACTCCAGGATTCAAGAATGAGGTGAAAGGTACGGCTGGTGGTGGCACAGACAGCTCACTAGTTCATGGTCGGGGATGCCATTCAAGAGCTCATGAGCCCAGATGTCTAGTTTCCTAAAAGACCAGGATGTGACTGGCTTCCTGCCAAACCTGTCCCTAAGCCAGAGGAAGCTAGGAGGAGATTTGGACTATTGGCACTGGAGCAGCCAACACAGAGCAGAATAGAGGAGACCTGGACCACTGAGCAACTTTGTAGGGAGTAACTAGAGGTTAACCCAGTTTCCCATTAGAGGAAAGAATGGGGAGGGGCTGGGATGGGAAGGTTCAGTTTTCAAATGTAACCATAGTAGGTGACTCAAAACCACCTGAAACTCTGGTTCCAGGGGAGCCAGTGCCCCCTTCTGGCCTTTATGGTTAACTGCACTTATGACACACACACACACACACACACACGGGTTAAAAGTAAAATAACATCTTAAAAAATAAATAATAAATGTTCTGAAAGGGATTCCAGTCACGTTCTCAAGGCCTGCACAGTCTCAAGATCCATAGATTCCCAAATAACACCACAGAGTTACCCATGATGGCTTGGCTGATGGCCTAAACACTGAACCTGAGTTGTGGAATTAGACAGTACCCATGGCTTATTGTGATTTAATTAGCAGCATCTGCAGTAGGTTGTTTTAAACACCTACATGGAAACCTAGTTTCCAATGATGCTACAGTATTCAATTACTTTTTGAAGGGATCACAAGATAGCTACAGTGAGCACCACCTACATTTGCTGAGTGCCAAAGGAAAATAGTTCAGTTATGAGCCTAATCACCCCTCCTTGCCTCAATTAGCATTCTGCCCATGTTTATCTCAGCCTTGCATGCACACATTAAAAAGTTATCTTAGCTCCCCTTGAACCAAATGGATTTGACCTCTATTAATAAAATGTGTCTTCATGTGAAAGAGGAAGCTTTCTTCAGAGTTCAGCAAGACATCTGCCTCTGGGTTGTCCCTGTGTTAGATGTCAGCCCTGGGGTGAGTCTCATCTCTCTTGGAAAATTCATGTAGTGGACATCTTGTTGTCAGAAATCAGTGTTATTGACTTTTCATTTCAGAGTGATGTCAAGGCTCATGTTATTCCCAGTGTGGACATGGAGTGGTGAATTGTGTCTAATTATTTGGAAAGAAGTAGGTTTCTCAAAGGATGTGCAGTGTTGGGAGCTTCTGTTGCCTGGCAACATGTAACTTTACCGGTGTGTCACCAAAGACATTTTAAAGGGCTAGAGACACACACTGAGACAATTGTCTATTAAAGAGGAGGACGTGGAAGCTGCCCTGTTAGAACCATTGCTTCCACAGTAGAAAGGAAACCCTGAAGAGCAGTGTAGGGGGGGCTGGGTGCAGAGCACGTGCCCAGACACAGGTATGAAAGAGGCTGGCCCCATTTTCCTTGCAGCTTTCTGATTGTTGGGCTAATGTCTGTTCAAAGCACAGTTCTCTCTCTCTCTCTCTCTCTCTCTCTCTCTCTCTCTCTCTCTCTGTGTGTGTGTGTGTGTGTGTGTGTGTGTGCATGTTCATGAACTTGTGTGGAAGCCAGTTGTGGACACTGGGGAGTCTTCCCCTATTACTCTCCTTCTTATTCATTTGCTAATTTATTTATCTTCTTACTTATTTATCTATTTATCTTTGAGGCATGGTCTCTCACTGAACCTGGAGCTCATCATTTAAGCTAGGCTGGCTGGTCAGGGACCCCCAGGATCTTCATGTCTTCACCCTCCCAGCACTAGAGTTACAGAGCAGCACAACATCTGGTCTTTCTACATGGGTGTTGGGATTCAAACTCAGGTTCCCCTGCTTGCACACCAAGTGACATACTCACTGAGCCATCTCTCCAGCCTCACCAGATGCTCATCCTCAACAATACTGTATCTGTCTAAAGTCTGCTTTTTAGTATATATGCCCTTAGAGGGAAGTGTCAATATACTCCTGACTATCCAACCCACCTCTTAACTGTCCACGTCTGTTCTCAGTCTCCTTCTCTTTCGGCAACTGCACTCACGAAAACATTTCTAATGAGAAGGAAGGTGGCAGGCTGTATGCTCAGACTCAGGGCTGCTGTAAATGTCGCAACCCTCATTTTGAAGTGGGTGTTGAAAGAAGTGTGCAGCCTGCGTCTGAGGTCCTCACGGCATTCTTTCCTATGTGGAGAATGTTTTCTTTGTGTCACTACAACAACAAAACTTCTCAGCCTGCAGTTGTGCCATGGGGAGGGAACTCTGGAAGGGGATGTGAGGGACACAAAGCAAAAATGGAAAAGAGAGAGAGAGAGAGAGAGAGAGAGAGAGAGAGAGAGAGAGAGAGAGAGAGAGAAGATTCCATAGCTACATGATTCAAACTTGTATTAATTTAATTAATTTGAGTCAAACTTTGATCTAATGTTTTCCTTGGACATTAGCTTCATAATTATCTGCTTTTTCCAAATAGCAACCCCTAATATCCAAGCCCCAGGGTATTACTCCCTTTTTAATAACACCCCCTGTTGGAGTGGAAGCTGGCTGCTGCCCTGAGCATCCTGATTGGCAGCAGGATTGCCACTCTCAAGGCAGCTTCCCCTGCCCTCTGAGGCTGCTGCTGGGCTGGTGTCAGCAGTCTGTTCAAAAGTCCTTGGGTTAGACCCTCAGAGGATCAGCATCCTTGAGTTCAAGTCCAGTTCAGCCTGAGAGTGGTTCATCTCTCAGAAAGCCAGGACACTGAAGGCTGGGAAGTGAGGTAACCTTCATATTTCTTAAGGTAGAATTCTCAGACACCAACTAGGCACAGCAGGAGTATTTGTGCTGGTGTATATGTGTGTGTGTGTTGGTGTGTGTTTGTATGTGTGTTTGTGTGTTGATATGTTTGTGTTGGTGTGCAATGGGGACACCAAGCTTATTTGTTGAAGTGTGTGTGTGTGTATGTGTGTGTGTGTGTGTGTGTGTGTGCGCGCGCGTGTGTGTGTGTGTGTGTGTGTGTGTGTGTGTGTGTGTGTGTGTGTGTGTGATGGTTAGTCTTAAATAATAACTTGTTGTCACATCCTAAAATCACTTGAGGAAAGAGCCTCAATTGAGAGATGGCCTGGATTAAATTGCCCTGTGGTCATATCTGTGTGGATTATCTTGATTCTTAATTGTCATAGGAAGACCCAGCCCATTGTGTGTGGCACCATTCCCTAGGCTGGATCCCGAACTGTGTAAGAGGAGAAAAAGCTATTTGTGCAAAAGCATCAGGCAGGGAGCATGGGTGTGTGTGTTCTCCTCTGCTCTTGACTGAGAATGTGATGTGACTAGCCTCTTGAATTTCTACCGTAACTTGCCCTTAGAAATGGGACTGTAACCTGAAAGTGTAGGCCTAATAAGCCTCTCCTCCTGGAAGATGCTCCTGGCCAGGGTGTTTTATCACAGCCACAGGAATAAAACGAGAGCTGGATGAACATGGTAGAGCTTCCAACAAAAAAACATTCATTGCTTCTGCTGTTTAAAAACTATTTCTCACATTATCGATGTGAGTATGAATGTTGTCCCTAACTGCTTAATGCAGGGACCAAGTTGACACATTAGAAGATGTTACCTCTTCTTCTTAGTCCCACCGAATCCATCACATTTATGGCAGCGTGCACACATGTGCTCCTCTGAGCTGCCCTTCAACACTGGGATGGAGCTAAGAGTCCACTTAATGATGTCGTACATGACGAGGTGTTTGTTTTCGGGGAAAGCCTGTGCCGTGTGAAGCGAATGGCTTGATTTAAGTGTGCGGCGTGACTGTGATTGCAAACTGAACGCACAGCAGCAATACTGCGGCAATCACCATGGCAACCAGTGGAAATAATGGCCCCCTTCGGGAATAAAAGAGATCTCAGATCCCCTCGAAAATCAGCAATGTTGGCGGTTTGCGGTAGAGGTGGTTTGCAGGGATTGTTTCAGACTTTCTTTATGGACAGAAAGCAAATAGGCAAGAGAATTTTCAGAAAATAAATGGATTTACAGACAACTCTTGTGATAAATAAGCCATGGAGGAAGGTAAGGCAGCAATTGCAGCAGCTGATGAGCGAGTGCCCAGGGCATTCCGTCTGCAAGGCTGTCCCCTGGCTGTTAGAAACCTCTCTGTCGCTGCCACTCAGAAAGGCTCTGGCCGACCCCTGTTGGCCTATGTGGCCATTAGAGACTTTGCACATTTTCTTATGGAGGCAGAAATACTAGTGTGCTAAATGAAACAGAGCACATAAATGTGCAACGCCTCCTTGGCACATAGAAAACACACTCAATGCACAGTACTTCAGATTCTTGGTGAAAAAAATTAAAATGAGTGCGTGGATTGCTTGTAAGAATAGTCTTTCAAAATGTAAAATGTAGGATTCCACCGTGAGCAGCTCTCCTGGAAGGATGGTTCCATTGAGGGCTGCAGGGGCTTCCCTATTGCTCATGCAAGGCCTGCTGATTTATTAGAAACCCCTGTCCACATTTGGAGTGCACTGGCACTGCTGCCCTGAGACTCGGAAGCACCGTTTTTTGGTTTTGGTTTTGGTTTTTTTATGAAGTAGCATGTCCCCAGGGATTTGATGAAATCTGAGTTTACTTGTGGAATCTGAAATGAGGATCCCCTCTGACGAATGCTGCACTGTATCACAGGGGAGGGGTCCTTCCTCAGATGACACGGCAGCGGGAGCTTCAGGCTTCCAGGTAACAGGATGGGAAGTAAAACCAAGCACTTGCTTCCTTTTTTATTTTAGGATGTGCTGTGGGAGAGGTAAGAGATGATGATTTTGATATGAGAAGTTATCTCTCCAATGTCATGGCATGCCTGAAATAGAAGTGTTTTCTAAGCTGAGGGGAATGGGGGCTGTTAGTCAACGGATGGAAAGTTTCAGTTTTGGCACGGTGCCACAAGCCCACGGTACTTCACTGTCTATTACATGCTAAAGCATCTGTTAAAAGGGTAATCCTGATTTAAATGTACGTATTAGAATAAGAAGAAAAATCTCTGGACTGCATTCAAGGAAAAATGCTAACACCATGCTCCTGAGAGACCCTTGGCCTCCCGTCTTCCATACTTCGTGTCACAGCTCAGAGAGCATCCTTTAAAAGTGAACTGTGAGCACTGACTTTCACTCGAGAGCTGAATCAAAACCCAAAGGGGAAGCCCATAACAGAGGCTTCTAATTGTGCTCTCTTGGTCCCCGTGGGCTGTAAATCTACCTTGTCCTGGAAATGGAGCCTTTAATGGTCCACTCCTCCCTAAGCTTGGTGGTCAGAAGGCTTCAACACCAGCTGGAGCTGCCCCCTAGGATAGATAGCCTGTGTTTCATTTTATTCCATCATTTATTCCATCATTTTTTTTATTAAAACTTCTTTTTGGGGGCAGTGGGAGCTGGAGAGATGGCTTAGTAGTTAAAAGCATTGGCTGTTCTTCCAGAGGACGCAGGTTCAATTCCCAGCATACAGATGACAGCTCACAACTGTCTGTAGCTCCAGTTCCAGGGGATTTGACACCCTCACACAGGAAAAAAAAAAAAAAAGATGCACGTAAAATAAAATTTTTAAAAATCATTTTTAAAGAAAAACTTCTTTAAATCAGTGTGATGCTGTGAATGATGAATTTATTTTTGAAGCATCAATTTTAATAAATGTTCTCTCCTATAAATGCTCCTGCTGGATTTCTGCTATGATTTCACTTCAAGTCAGGGTCCTATTGTATCTCTCACTGACTTGGTTTTACTATGTAGACCAAGCTGACCTCTGTCTCCTAGTGTTAAAGGCAGATGCTGTCGCACCCAGCTCTGATTTCTGGTGATGGTACAAGTACCAGCAGCCAACAACCTCCAAGGAAAATCATAAGGAACACCTGCAAAATTAATGTTGTGTCCTGTGCATCCATGGGCTGCTTGATGACACACTGAGGCCGGCGGTCTCCAGTGCTGATCCATGGATGTGCATTGAAAGGGGGATTCCCAGAATGCCCCTTCAGTCACTGCTTCATATGGCGAGACATATGCATTTCCCAACCATTTTGAATTTGCTATCTAATGCTGGCACTCAGTAACTCAGAAAAGTCACAGCAGTTCTATTTCAAGTGTGTGTAGGAACTCAAGCTGCCAATTGTAAAATGCATCATCCGTGTAGTTGTTGGGTGCTGGGCACTGTGCAGATAAGACATGCCTGCTGGCATCTTCTTGTTTTCATAGATTGCTATCTAACACAAAAGTAATTTCTCTTGAGCTCAATATGCCAGAACCAAACGTCCATTAAGCTAAAAGGAGAGGTTTACCATTTTGAACAAATATCTTTAGGCTAAGATGAAAATGTTAATGGCGGTTTGGGAACCATCCAACAGGAAACAGGTTCAGCCATGGTTTGAAATTCCCACACTGAAAGCGGAGGGTTTTTATTATTATTATTATTTGTGTTTTCCCTAGCTGAACTGTTTTCTTCCTCTCCTTTAAAGCAAACAAAAACAAAAAACACAGCTTCTGGCTTAAGCCTACATCCTTTTGATTGAATAGCATATGTTCTCAGGGAACTGTATTTGCCGTGTTCAGATTGTTTTGCTAATGATGCTGCTGTGTGGGTAAGCACAGACACTGGCTTACCTGTGAAGAGTTCCTGGTGTTTACGAGACCAGCCTTCCCCCTGAGAATAAATGCCTGGTTTCACTTTACATGGCAGTTCCTCTTAAATCAGTTTCACCCTGAACCTCAGCCTTTGCCCTATAAAGTAGAGAAAGCACTACAAGCTTCTGGTTCCCCACCCAGACGCTTAGCTGCTCCCATGGTGCACTGTAAGAATCCTGCTAGAATTCATGGAGCTCTCTGTCCAGAAACAGAGCCAGCTGTGTCCAGAGGCTTCCTGTCTCCCTAGGTGATGGTGTCTAGGGATAGGAAGTTGTTTGGGATCTGCAACTTCCCTGGGAGAAGTGAATGATGGGAGGGTCCCTGAGCATCTGAGCCACCATGTGGCACATTTGTAGTGAGATCTTAAGTTCCCTTTAGTGTGTGCCTTACTATATTGCCTGTTTGCAAAGGCTGGGGAGGACAACACGATGGGACAGGACTTCTGTTACCTTCCTGTCAGCTTGGGATCTGTGGTAACTGCTCTGTGTTAAAGAGAAGCCTCAGAGCATGTGCACATGTGTTATGAGTGTAGGACTGGGTGTGCAGGGGGTGTGTGTGTGTGTGTGTGTGTGTGTGTGTGTGTGTGTACGTGTGTGTGTGTGTGTGTACATGTGTGTGTGTGTGTGTGTGTACATCTGTGTGTGTGTGTGTGTGTGTGTGTGTGTGTGTGTGTGTGTGTACGTGTGTGTGCTCGCATATGTGTTGTGAGCAGAACAGACACAGAAAAGGGTTAGGGGATGTTATATGAACATTGGAAAGGCTTAAAAAGTGTTGACTTTGAAACTCGATTCCAAAGACTAGCTTGGTCACTTAGTGTGCTGAAGAAAAGCTCAGAGAAAACAAAACGTCAGCACTGGTAAAATGCCAGAACTGCCTTTGCATTGCATGATATTCTATCCCAGGGTATCTGTAGGCGTAACTGGGATGTTTCTCTAGTTCTAATGGCCACTGAAATCCTGCGGCTTCAGACTCACATTTCCACACGCGCTCAGCACTGCACATGATCCTGAGACACCTCCTACCCCCGCACGGCAGACAGGCTCCACAGACTGGCACACCTGCTCAAGGTTGGCGCTTGAGGAAATGCCCTC
Source organism: Cricetiscus sungorus (assembly GCA_030556225.1). Taxonomy (NCBI): domain Eukaryota; kingdom Metazoa; phylum Chordata; class Mammalia; order Rodentia; family Cricetidae; genus Cricetiscus; species Cricetiscus sungorus. The sequence goes on from JANBXA010000007.1 coordinate 94,990,627, forward strand.
ATCATAAACCATGTGCTCTATATCCTGATGCTCCTGGTGCTCTGAACCTCCTGGGGGTGCTGAAGTGTTCTGGAGTGCAATAACCATGGAGGGGTTCTCAGATTAGGGAGAGCAGCCACAGGTCAGTGGGCAGACATGTGGAATCTCCGTGATGGTTTATAGTGAGCTTTTGTAAATATTGCCAAGGCGCGGAGGGTCCTGGCTTCTCCTTTCTCTCTTCCAAATATATATTCACTCTGTCCATTCTGCAGAAGGGCCAATGGCAGTGTTCCCTCTCATCTGTTCACTACAGGCTGGAGGGCAGCCCTGCCTCAGCTGCTGTATCCGGCAGAACCTAGCTGCTGGAAGTCTAGCTTTGCCAAGGGAGGAACTCCAGCCCTTGGCAGTCAAATGCTCACTAGAATGCCTCCAAAATCCACAGTGGACAGATCCCAAATTGAAAGGGCCAAGCTGTCATGGTGTTATTTGCAGCTAAGCCTGGGTTGTTCCCAAGCGCTCAGTTTCAATCAACCTCTCAGGGTTGTACGAGAGCTGGGAACATCATTTCCATCCAGGGGGAAATGGGGGAGGAAACTTCCAGAAAGTTTGAGTTATAAAGGTGGTCACTTATTCGAAGACTCCCTCAGGTAAGACAGTGCTCTGCAGGAGAAAGTTGGTAGAGGGCATTACTTTCTAGTCCGAGGGGCCTTAGCAACTGTGAACAGGTGGCAATACGGCACTGCCAAGAAAAGAACTGTGCCTACAGGGAGGGCAGGCAGCACACTCGCTCATCACTTGCCCCTGATTGGGCACGCCGTGCAGCAAAGGGGGCATGCTCTAGCAGCTGAATCAGTGGGAAAAGATGGATGGACCAGTGAAGCTATGTCCGCTCTCTCTGCAGCACTGAGCACCCCGAGTCTCACACCGCATGGTTCATCTCTGTACACGCATTTGTATATCCTCCACACTCGAGTACATAAAAGCAGAGTGGCCTTTGGGTCAGATGCCAGGTTCCTGTCCCAGCTTGTCACTTTCTTGCTGAGAGGTAGAGATAACTTGACCTCTGTAAGGTTGCCCTGTACCTCCCTGATACCCCTTGCTCAGCACTCCTGACACTGCCTGTGAACAGCCCTGACGTGCATGGCTGTGAGAGTGGTGGGTGACATCCATCTGTAGTCTCCTAATGGTACTAGGTGGCAGCCACTCTTTTATTTAAGGAAAATAATTTTAAGAATGTTTTCCTAATGCACTGCAAATACGAACGCTGGGGCTGGGAAGATATATCAGTAGGTAAAATGCTTGCTGAAAAAGCACAAGGACCTGAGTTCAAATCCCCAGCGCCTACATAAAAGTGGGATGCAGCAGTAATTGTAGAGTTGGGGAGGAGGAGGCAAGTGGATCCCTGGTGCTCAATGGACAGACAGTCTAGCTGAATCAATGAGCTCCATGTTCTATAAGAAGATGTGCAACAGTTAAGGAAGACCCTTGATGCTCTCTGGCTTCCACACATATGTGCACAAAAGTGTACATGCCCATAGACCTGAACACACACATGAACATGTACATATACCATAACATACACACACATGAACATGTACATATACCATAACATACATACACATGAACATACATTAACACATACATACATATACCGTAACACCCCGAGTTCCTGTTTCTAAATCTATACCCTGCTCCATCTATCCTGAGAGTAGTGGGAGCTAAACAAAAGGAAGAGAATGGGTCTGGAGAGATGGCTCGGTGCTTATGAGCGCTGGCTGCTCTTGCAGAGGTTCAGGGTTCTCTTCCCAGCACCCACATGGTGGCTCATCAATACCTGTAATTCCAGTTCCAGAGGGTCTGATGTCCTCTTCTGGCTTCTGTGGACATTGTACTCATGTTCATATACCCCCACCACACACATATATGTAATGAAAATAAATATTAAAAAGAAAAGAAAGTACTCATCACATTAGCAGGCAAGTTTTTTTAATGTTTTATTTTTAACTACGTGTGTTTGTGGGGGGGGAATGGGGGTACACATGAATACAGTTTCCTGGAGAGGTCAGAAAAGCCGTTGGGTCCTCTGGAACTACCCAGTGTGGGTGCTGGGAACTGAACTCAGGCCCTCTGCAAGAACAGTATACACTCTCAAACACTGATCCACTGTTCCGGCCCTCTTTAACAGGTAGTTTCAAAGGTAAGTTTAGAGGCAAATTTAAAGGCAGTTTTCAAGTGCTCAGAAATGAAAGCACGTTGTCTTCCACCCATTCGTGGCAGTTCACATGCAGACACAGGGCTCTGGAGTCCTGCCAACATTTTAAAATTATAGCTAAAGAAATGATCCCAACTTAATTAGTATCGATGTTGCTGGGTAACTTCTGATAATGAGTGCAATTTGCAATACATGCTCACCATGTAATTTAACACAATGGGGCCCTCAGAATGCAGGACTCATATTTAATCAAGATGCAGGATTAATATAGATTAATATAGACAAGAGCAAAGCCTAGGTCTAAGCCTTTGTAGGATGGAGGGAGGGGCTCTGTGGGTGCTCAGAGGGAGATTCTGTAGGTACCACCATTCCCAACAGCCAGTTTGTCTTGTCCCTGGAGAGAAAGCAGTGTTACTCACTGACCTGGCAAGGGCCTCAATGTTTGTGTGCCTCAGTTTTCTACCTGAAAAATGAAGATGATAAGGATCTAATCTCTTCCTGTTGTGGGGATTAAGTAAGCTGTTGGTACCAGACATTTAGAAAGTAGCACACAGCACTCTACAGATATGGCTCATTATTATAAATATTAGCATCCATGCTATTTGGGGATGCTGTGCTAAGGAGGGTGTTCTCCATCCCAAATCAGAATATGTGTTTGTATTAGGCAGCTTTTCATTGCTGTGAGGAAAAACCCAAGGCAGGCTACTTTATAAAAGAGGTATATTTTGACTTATGGTTCTGGAAATAAAATATCTGAATATCGTGGTATGATTTAAAGATGTCTTCCCTACCCCGGGTCCCAGACTGTATCCCGTAAGGGTGGAAGTACTCGCTTGCTTCTTTCTGTGAGCTGTCTTTCCCTGTGTCACTTTGATTCCTACTGTGACCACATACTTGATAATAAGCAAGGATGTATTTTAGACCCTGGTTTGAAAGTAGAGTTCATCATGGCAGGGATGGCAGCATGAGACCAGCTATAAACCTGGTTCTCCTAGCAACCAGCTCTTTCTTCTACACATTCCACCTGTTTAAAGCTCTACAATGTCCCAGAACAGTGCCAGCAGCTGGGGACCAAGTGTTCAAATACACAAGCTTGCGGGGGAAATTTCACATCCAATCCACAGCACCCCTATATCTATGCAACTGTTAGGACTGGGTTTTAAGCACCTCTCCCTGCTCCAATCTGATCTCTGTCCAAACCCACCTCAAAATACCACAGGTAGCATTGTCTACACTTCCCATACCATTAGCGTGTCACTTTGGGGTTTAAAGTCCTGTGTGAGTTCAGGAAGAAATCATACCCACACCTTGGCAATGCTGATACATATAGTGGTTTAAAAGAGAATGCATATTATAAAAGCTTTAACATTTGAACACTTGATCCTTGGTTGCTGACTGTTTGGAGAGCATTAGATGGTACGCTGGAGGAAATAATGTCACTGGGGAGAGCTTTGAGATCGAAATCCTCCCATTTCTTCTTGTTTGTTCTCTTGGTGCTGCCTTTGCAATTGGGGATGTGAGTTCTTGGCTTCCTTCTTTGACATGCCTGCTGCTGGCTGCCATGCCTCCCCGTCATGGGCCTCTAATCCTTCCGCAACCATAAGCCCAAATAAACTCTTTCTTCTGCAAGTCTTCTGCCTTGGCCATGGTGCCCCACCACAGCAACAGAAAGTAACTGTTACAATTCTGGAGTTGAATTGTCTTTACTGAGATCAACTTAGCCATGCTGAAATTTATATACACTGTGTGTATATACATCATATAGGATGCTTGTGTGTCCATCTCTTCTGCCTATCTCCAACATATCTGCATCAGTCCAAAGGGAAATTCCATCCCCATGAAACGCCCCTTATCCCCATCCCTGGCAACCACCAATCTGCCTTGCACACCTACTGATTTATGCATTCCTGTTATTTCATGTAAATGAACTCATACAATATGTGACCTTTTGAGGCTCATCCCTTTCCTTTTGCAATATGTTTCATAGCTCAGCCTGGCAAAGTATGTATCAATTCATTCTGTCCAGACTGGAGACATTGGTATACCAATCTGTGGGTATACCTCCTGTTTATCCTCTCGTCTCATCCTCAGGAGAGCACTTAGCTTGTTTCATAAGAGGTACAGCTATGAATATTTCTGCTTTAATGGCTGTCATAGAGGTACAGCTATGAACATTTATGTACACATTTTTCTTGAAAACCTGTTTTCAATTCTTTGAGTGCACCTATATACCTAAGGGTGGGTTATATATAATTCTATATTCAAAATTGTGAAGCCACTAAGCCTTCTCTTCAGCACCTGATGCTCTTACAAAGGCTCTCAGTTTGACCCAGCACCCACACAGAATGACCCAAAATGACCATGTCTAGTGGCTCACAGCTACCTGTAACTCCACCTCCAAGGGATCTGATTACCTCTTCTGGTCTCCACAGGTACCTGCACTCTCTGGTACATAACCACATATAAACACAAAGTCAACAATAAAATAAATCTTTTTTAACTATAAAGGAAGGAGCTACCCTTCTTGCTGCTACTGGGCTGATGGCTCCCAGCTGCCTTTGGCTTTCCTGGGCTATGGCAGCATTGCTCCATTTGCTGCCTCAGCCTCTATTTTGTGTTACCTTCCCTTCTTAAAAAGAAAAAAAAAAGGTCAGTGGGCCTGGGTCTGGCCCAACTCATCTTAACTGCTCACAACCACAGAGATCCTGTGTCTAAATAAGGCCACAGGATGGGGTTCCAGGAAGACATGAACTTGGGAGACTCTACTTAGTACCTTACTCTTTGGCTGTCCTCATCCTTGAAGGTCTTAAGCCTCCCATACTGTGGGGCTTCCAAGACTAGCTTCTGCCTCCAGTCTACAGTTCCAGCTTTCATCAATGTCCCTGGGGCATTTCACAGACAGGGCAGAGGGGAATTTTCAGAGGCAAGGCTAAGTCTAAGCATTGAGAACTGTATGCTTAATCAACTTCTGATCCCTCTTAGGTACTTGACTAGCTTAGAAAATCACTGTTTAATTGAAGACCATTCCCTTCAGCCTGATCTAAGTATGATTTAGGATTTTGGAGGCATTTAAAGACTCTTGTATTGGTGACTATAGTGTCTAATGGAAAAATGAAAGAGTAAGCAATATTCAGACCATGTTAATGCAAGGCTACGTTTTCAATTTCGTTTTTTATCATCAGTATTGTGTGTGTGTGTGTGTGTGTGTGTGTGTGTGTGTGTGTGTGTGTGTGTGTGTGTGTGAAGGTACAGTCATGCTGTGGCATGCATGTGGAGGTCAGAGGGCAACTTTCAGGAGTCAGTTTTCCTCCTTCCACCCCATGAAGGAAAACCTACCTGGGGAACAAACACAATTGGCCAGCCTTGGCTGTAATGTAAGCACCTTTACAAAATGAACCATCTCATCAGCTCCAAAGCTGCTTTTTGTGGAAACATTGAGGACATAGATTTGGACAATGTCAGAGTGTAGGGCTTGTGTCCTTTCTCTTTGTTATCTCACTTAGAAAGGCCTGGGTTCTGGAGAGAGGTTTGGGGTAAGCATGTATGCATGGCTGGAAGAATGAAGACAGCTTATACAAGGGCCATTGAGGGACCCTTCCTGAGCCCCAAGGCCATGTCAAGTCCAGGGAATGTCTGGCTCTCGCCAGAATAGAGAATTTCTGTCTTGCCTCTGCCATGGTGTCCCCTCTGCTCCTCCTGGCCTCTCCTCCTGCACAGATGACACTGGAAGGATGCTGCACTCATAGAGGATTGGGGAGCAGCTCCTGCCCAGCCAGCCTCCTTACTCTCACAGATCCCACCCTGGTTTGACATGAACAGTACTAAACACAATGGAGTACGCTCTGACGAACACCATGGCCTGGTTCTGCTTCTCTCATTGCTCTTCGTTCCTAGTGGGTTGTGACATTTCCTTCCACCGAGGGTCCTTCCCCTTTTAACAGAGCAAGGAGCGTTCTCTTAAAGGACACAATATTCTCAGCTCTCTGTTGATAAACATTTGAGGCAATAAGGCTCTGTGTTTATAGAAACATTGGTGGAGGGAAGAAAATTCAACTTGGCCCTTTGTGGGGTGGGGCAGTAAAGGCTGTTTCATTCACTCACTGGACAAATATTTATTAAGTACCGATTTTAAGGATGTGGAGGCCTCTCCCAGGTAGAACAGGATAAATGAAGCCTTGCATACGGATGTTTAGAGTCCCAGACCCACAAAATACTAACACCGGCTTCTGCCAAAAGAAGCAAAGGATATTTTTTTTCCTTTGGGAGTTGGGATAGTCAGTAAATATTTTTAGTCATTTTTTTGGAATGTGTATCCGTTTGTCTTGAAAAGAGATGTTTGTCTATTTAGATGTGTCCCACACTCATCCTGATAACATCTTACAAAGTTCAGGGGCAAATGCATGCCCAAGACTATTGAACTTCAAACATGGACATGTGGGTGTCTGCATTCTGGGTGCTTGGTAGATTGCCTAAATTTGAACTCAGGCTTTGCCCTTTTACTAATTGTCAGTGGGCTGCTTGCCTGACCTTTCCGAGATGTAGTGTCCTGTGTAACAGGCACCATGGAAACCTTGTACTGGTCCAGAGAGGTAGCAGAGGCCACAGGACTAGATTCTAATCTTATCGGGGTAGAGACTAGGTGTTCTCTGCAGGTCTCACAGGAGCAAGCCTTCCTAGACTGGAAGACTGCTTAGGAACTAAGGGTTAGAGATTCAGCAACAATGTAGCACCTGCTGGGTCCTATCTCTGTGCTCAGACAGAAGCTCCTCTTCTCCTGGTGTTCAGGAGGTTCTGTGTCTTGTGTGTTCTGACAGTGTGTGTCCTTGGAATTAAAATCCTATGTTCTCTCTGGATGCCCTGCTCAGCACCAGCATACACAAAAAGAAACCAGCATAAAATGGATTACACTGCCTGCACTTTGATCATCTTTGAGCTGAATTCAAAGCATTTGTTTTCATTCCAGAAAGATCCATCATCATCAGCAGAGGGCTGCATCTCAATTTATTCCTGAGACTAAGTGAACTCGTTGGGGAGCAGAGACTGCCCTGTATAGCTGGCTTTGATCACATGATCACTCTCTCAGGATTCCATGTATTGTGACAGAAGGTCCTTATGGATCAGGCAGTGTGAAGGGCTTCCCTCAGCTCTCCAGCTTCCCTGGAGACATGAGAGTTTATGCTCTGCTCGTTTTATGCACCCAGAGAGAGGCAACGCTGGTGCAAGGCCACTCAGCTTGTGGATGGCAGCAGGTGTCTTAATTTTCTGAGATCCAGGCATTTCCACTGAATATGCTACAGAGACAGTAAGCATTGTTAGAATGATACTGTGGGGGGGGGAGTGGAAACAACAATTTTGCACTTTAAACTTAGGAGTCCTCAATTTCTTAATAATCTAAATATTATTGTTGAAATAGGGAGGACTGTTTATTTTGGGGGTGATTTCCATATAAAGACAACAGAATTTCCCTCCCATTTTCTGTGTGGTGCTAACCTAGTCACTGTAGCACATAGTCAAGGGGACGTGTGATTGATTCCTCAAACCCTTGGTAAAGAGAAAAAGTAGGGCCTTACCCAGCCATAGCCATAAGCCAACAGTCCAAGGCGAACAAGAACTGGTCACTCTGTTTATAGAGCATACCACAGAACTGAGGGACATCCATTTATTCATTCACTCATTCTCCCATTCTCAAGTCCTTCTGAGCAGTCAGTCCCCAGATGTGAGGCCTGTGAACACCGTTTGACTTTCCCAGCCCCTCGGCCCCTGTCATTTGCTCCTCACAACTGCCCTTACTCATTCATAGTCTCAGTGTTCCCCTGTACAGCATCCCCAATTTACGTGATTTGCCCAAGCTGCTCTTGCAATTGGAAAATGGAAGAGCCAAGGGACTTGGAAACCAGGCTCCTGCCACATGCCTGGCTCTGCAGAAAAGGCTTGGCTGGGAACAAACCCCTTTCCTTGGCTGAGAAATAACAAGGCTGCCCACTCAGTGAGGAATGGGCACCATCTACACATCCAGGGAGAGGCTATGAAGCCAACCATTTTTCTCCCGGTCCTCGTTGGTGTATTAAATAGCCAATAGCAGACCCATTAAGCAGCTGGCAGATGAAAGCAGGTGTCCCCAGAGGCATTGTCACCTCATCTTTAGGGCCTCCCGGATATGTATATGTATGCACTGCGAGTTGTAGTCTCCAGAATAATTGATTTTAACATGTATTCAAGAATCAATGCTGTGGGAAGAAAGCCAATGCCCTATGCTATCTGATGGGTAATTTCCTCCTAGCTCCTCTCAGCCAAGGAACTTTCACTGGGGTGTTAAATTTCTTGACTGAGGGAGGAATGAGGGACCCACGGATCATAGAATTGAACTGAGAGTCAGGAGATGGGGGTGAGGGTGCCTGCTAGGCAGAATTCGGATGTGCTCTAAAAGGCTAATTCCTAATTAATCGCTTCAGCAGTGTGTGAATGGAGAAAGAGGATTTGAGAAGTTTGTCACAGTATTGCCACAGTCGTTATCTGGGTAGTGATGGGACCAGAAAACCATATTTATAAAATAAATCTCTAGAGGTGCTGGTCAGAGGGTGACCTTTGGGGACACATGGAGTTAGTCAAGAAGGCTGTGAGCTCTGATCTGGTGACAAGGGGCTGATGTGGGGTAGATGTTTCCATGATTTCACTATTGCGCCATCTGCTGGCCATCTTTGGCATTTGACCGCCACTTAAGTGTGCAATGGTGGAAACGGCTCCCGAATCCTGCATCTAATTTTAGGTTTCTATTTCAAGTGCTAAGCTGAGCAGAGCCCATAAAACGTTAACCAATAATACTTTAATCACATGAAACCCCCTTCTCGAACACATATCAGCTAACTCTCCAACACTCAGCACTTTGCTATTGTGTGTCTGCCCCACTGGGCTGTGAGCATCTTGGAGTCCCCTCTCCCGCCCATGCCTCCTCATGTTGGTACCCAGGTTCAGGAGGTTCTCATATGTGGGTGCTCCAAATGAGCTGGAGCAGAGGTGGTGCGTGGTCCACTGTCCTCTTGCTGGCTTAGAGCAGACATGAACAGGGCTCAACTGGGTTCTCCCACTCATCCTAGTGGCACAGGGTCTCAGGTCACAGAGCCTCAGCCTAAGGTAGATAGTTTCTGAGAGGCAGGAAGTAGCAGAGTGACAGATATTGAGCCCAGGTATGCACTTCATCCATCTGTCCCCCTGTCCTCAGGGCACTGCCAGGCTGATTTCAAGCCACTAAAGTGCTCAAGGCTGCTCTTGTATCAGAGCTCTCTGAGCTCAGCACCTCACTAGGAAGCAACATATCTTCTGCCTGCCCTTGCCTTATGAGATCCAGACCAGCCTTGCCTCCTACTGAATAGTAATAGTCTCCAGTATTGCTGTCCACCATGGCTGAGCAGCAAATAAAAAAGAAAAAAAACAAGCAGGACTGGTGAGGACCCCAGGCCTCAGGAAGGCTTTTTTCTGGCAGCTATCTGTCACATCTGACCCTGTGCTCAGCTCAGGATCCATGCAGGCATGACTCCAGTGTGCCAGCCTTGGAAGAGCAGCATTTCATGCTCCCATAAGTGCAGTGAAGTTGAGGATACAAGCTTAGTTCAATGGTTTAGTTCAATCTGTTTAGATGGGTGGTTGGGGCAGGAATACCTCAAACCCACTGGACAGTTAGGGTAGAAACACTTAAAGCAAGCATGTTTGTCTAGTCTTGCCAATTAAACCAGACCCCTTCCACAATATGAGAAATACCTGTTGAACCAACGAACAAACAAATCTCGACAAATAAAAAAATAATCTCTATTACTAACTCCTGGTCACACTAAAATCAGCATTTCTTTAAAAATGCATGAGCTTCATGATGTGTCCCAGTGTGAAAGCAAGCCATTTTATGACATTGGTGTGCATTTACTATTAAAGAAAAGAGTATCTACTTATTAATATTCCCAAAGGGTAGCTTTTGGGTTCGCTGCTGCGCTGCTGTTATAATTTTCTATAATTATATGGTGCTGATTGTAGTTTGCCAACAGAGCGTCAATAAAATGAAACGTAACCTTGGAACTAACGCACTCACCCCACCCCACCCCCACCTCCACCCCCACCCCCACTCTCTCTCGCTTTCTCCTGAAGTTCTCTTGCTCCTCCGAGTATGCAGCCATACCATTGTCTAGGCCCAGGGAGGCCAAGAGGATGCTTCCCTGCACCTCACTGAGACCAGGAGTATGGAGCCATCCTACAGCATGCCACTCAATTTGTGAAAAAGCTAGGAGGATTTCTGTTAGGGGACCAATGTGAGAATCTACAAGTAGAGGGAGAATTCTGTTTGTTTTGGCTTTCTTGTGGTGATGGAGATTACACCTGGGGTCTTGAATGTGTTGGGCAAATGATCTACTACTAAGCTACACACCCAGCATGTGAATCCTACCTTTGAGGAGCACTAGGAGCCAGGGCCTGAAAGAAACTTGACAGATGTCAGTCTTAGGGGGCAGAGCCATCTAGGAGCCAGGAAGTAGATCCCCTCTAGACACTGAGTATGCTGGCAGCTTCATCTGGGGGTTCCAAACTCTAGAACTACCCAATCTGAGATGTTTTGCTGTAGTAGCCTGAGCTGTAAAGGGGGTGGGGGGGCTTGCTGCTTTTTGTTCAACTTTGACACAGTTGGTGCCATTAAATAGCTGAATGACTGCACATGAATGAATGAGCAAATGAATGAATGAATGAATAAATGAATGAATGAATGGCTGAATACATAGATGCATGGATGAATGAAGCTACCATAAACTGACTTGAATTAGACTAGAATATGACTCTGACTCTTTCATTCTTTAGATATATGTCTGGGCCAAATAGAATGTGGCCTTTCTGGGTTGTGGTCACCTCAGCAGTAGAATAGACCGTGGGGAGCACATGGTTCCTCTATGCATTTTGCATCAGGCAGGAAGGTGATGAATTGGTGATGTGTCAGTACTAGAAATGGGTGGGGGGCAGTGTTGCAAGGGAAGGCATGGGTTCCCGCAGAGGCTGGCTGGCATGGGCCAGACAGTGAAGAATCGGGAGGAATTTTTTCTGGTAGAGCGCATGCACAGACTCAGAACTGCTGACATGCAGAGGGCAGGTGCCTGCTGAGGCAGGGGCCCAGTGAAGATGCTAGAAAGACAAGTGGGGGGAACTGCCCATGCTAGACTCTCCCAGCATCCTCTCTGAGCTCAACCCCTGAGCATAAGGTGACTACATTTCTTTTTCTCTTCAACACACTTGATTTTAACATAGATTTAACCCCCTTTTTTTATACACTGAAGTGCATTGTCTCTAGTCATTTGTTTTTATGAACAAAGCTACTGGAAACACCTCGGTTCCAGCTTTCTGTGGGCCAGTGTTTTTCTGTGTTTAATGGTAACATCTCTGTATGGAGGACCCTCTCTACAAGGTTCTTGCTTACGTCTTTCAGATTTTGTATTAATTTGGAATATTTAAAAGCATGTCCATCCACATTAAGCCTAGAGGCATAGCCTTTTTTGAGGTGCTCAGGTGTGGTCTGCATCACTGCATAACCCAAAGTGATCCAACTTCACCCCGTTTCTTGCTGAAACATCCCCGCCTACTTCTTTCCTCACAGCCTGAGGCTTCTGCTTCACAGGTGAACATGCAGGCTGGGCTTAGAATGGCTCTCTGAAGGCAGAGGACTTGTGATGTTCCCTGGCATCCTTGATGAACTCCCACAGGACACTGGGGAAGGAAATTGGGGAGAGGGGAAGCCTGATTTTTATTTCCTGACTCCAAGAAACATCATTTCATAATTTTAAGTAGAGGCACCTCATTTTCAGACCCTCACCATGCCGAATTGTGGGGGATTTTTAATTCAGTTTAGTCTTCCTTAATTTGCTGTGGATACATGTGTTTTAATCTTCTTTTATTAAAAATAAATCCACCCTCCTCACTCGGGTCTCTTGTGTAAATATCTAATTAGGGCAGATGCGTGGTCTGGTCCAATGGGGGTGTGTCAATGTCCCTCAAGAAAGAACTGACTTCAAAGAATTGCCCCTGCCACGTGAGCAATGTTAATTGAGCCAAACAATATACATGAATTATTTATAACGGTTCCTCTGGTTATTTGGTGAGAAAATCTGGTCCCAAATTGCAGCAAAGAAAAGCAATACCCGTGCATTATAACTCAGAGAAGCACATTAGGCTTTCTCTGGCATACCCAGCCATGTGAGCCCTGAATATGTACAGCTTCTTTGGTGCCTTGGATGTTGTAAGGGGTGAACCTGCCCAAACCCTGGAACTAATGTTGCAACCTCTTTCCAACCTATCCTGAGTGCTCCTGGGGAAGGATATAGAATACATGCTCTACTACTATAGATTGTACTGAGGGCTACAATTGCCGCCACCCTCCACTTTATGCTGGACCATACTGCCGAGTGCTGAGATGACCAGTCTGAATGCATATTGTTAGCCATCAGTGCATCTGCAGGCATGAGTTTACCTTACATTGCTTGCACAAGCATCACTCCTATGTACTACACCCTTTCTTAACAAATGTGGCAAAACCCACTAAAGGGTTGGCACAGCATACCATCAAGGCAAAATAGAATCATAATAATAAACTCATACCTGAGGCATTTGGATAGCATCCTTTCTGCCTGTCCCCTCTGCCTCTTCAAGACACTCAGACAGCTGTGCTTCCCTACCTTGGAGCTTGGGTCCCAGGGTGCTAATCTATGAGAGAAAATGTATCATAGTACAGAAGCTACAAGTTGGAGTCTGCTAACTAGAAGGGACCTGGACACTGGCTTTGGTTTCTTTGGTTTTGAGACAGGGTTTCCTATAACTCAGACTGGCTAGGAACTCCAACTGTGCTGTGTAGCCAAGGATGACCTTGAACTTCTTATCCTATTAGTTGCAGGTGTGCACATGGGCTCACTCCATCTTGTCTCGTGCTGGAGAGTGTACCAAAGGTCACATGAATGCTGCCAGTGTTCTTCCAACTGAGCTACATGCCCAGTTTTTCACTATGTTCTGACAGTATCCCCCTTCAAAGATGCAATTACACAATAAGGGAGGGTAGAAATGCCCATACCTCAAGCCTAGGGTGTGATGGATTTTGACAAAAGCATGTCTCTCTTATCACCCTAACTCCCCTCAAGAGAACACATTGACTGTTTTCCTAGAATCTCTGATGTCACAGGGGGATAATCCCCATCTCTTCACTTCTGGAATATAGTTCATTCATATTCTTTCTAGCACTTTCTACTCCCAGTGGCCACGGAGGGCATAAGCTAGCCCACTGAGTCTATATGAGGGCACAAACTGAAATTGTCCAGCATGCTTCCTCTTGGCCTCAATGGGGTGGGAATCACCATGCTGCTTCCTGGTGGTGCGGGGTTACATGTGTGTGCCTTCTTCCCACAGAGCCTTGCAGCAGGCAGGTAGATCCATAATGTGCAGCGTCTTCTAGTTGAAAACCACATCCCTGTAGTCCTGCAGATCTGTGTCACCTGCCTCTTAAATCTCTTGTCTTGTAGCCCAATTAAAACAGGTTTCATTGACCCAACCAGGATCTGTATTCTGTGGCTCTGCCCATGCGGCCCATTCTTGCTACTTCTGGAAGTTGAGCAATGTTGGCTGAGACCTCTGCTAACTGCCATACCCTAGGGCAGTGGGTCTGACAGACAACTCAGCAGAGGTTGGTAAGATATGCCATTGTGTCTGTAATTAGAGGCCCTTTCTGTCTTCTAGGGCCTGAAGCTGCCCCAGTGGTGATGGGAGGGGGGGGGAGACAGTAATGAAGGAAGGAAATGAGAAGGAAAGGAAAGGACAGGAGAGATGCTTAAGAAAGCTTACTCCTGCTCTTGCTGGGGGCCCAGTTTGGTTCCCAGCACCCCTGTTGGGTAGCTCACAGCCTCTATAACTCCAGCTCCAGGAGATCGGGCACCCTCTTCTGGCCTGAACACACACATTTAGTTGCTGGGCACTGGTAGAGCCCCGTGCCCAGGTGATTGGCACATTTGCTGAGGCAATTATCCTGAGATTATAGAAGCAGATTTCAGCACAGAGAACATTAGTCTATCAAAATGCTTTCACATCTCCCCTTCAAGCAGTAATGGAAGTTTTGGTTTATTTATGGGACTTGATCGAAGGGCATCACCAGCTGATTTATAGCCCAGATAAAGTCAAATAAAAGTCATGAGGGGAGGAAGTGATCTTTCCCTGACTCTGCCATTGTAAGTGTTTGTTCCTATCCCTGGAGAGCTCTCCAAACACTGCCCACATCGCATAGGTGTCTCTTCCCAAGACCCCAGGAGCAGCTTTTCTGTGAGGGGGGCTTCATGAACAGGGCAGAAGATCTGACCAGAGGGAAATAGAGCAGCTCCCGGACTACCAGTGGGCTTAGTGAAAACAGGGGGACTGCCTCTCATGCCTTCTTATCCCTGCAGTAGAACCCCACAGCCCCACTGAGTGCCCCTGGGCTCTGACAAAATGCAGGTTCAGAGAAGGAGTTACCAGCAGTGCAAGGGCCAGGGGCCCTAAAGGAACAGCACATGTCCATCTTGCCCTTCCAAACACAGTGGGTCCCCAGCTACAGACACCTACATTCTCCCCTCCTCACAGCACTCCTACAATTCTTCGGGGTGCTGTGGGGACTCAGCCTCCCCTCTCCCTGTGCCACCAGCCACCCTTGCAGGTAATACAAGAGGTGGCTGTCACAGAAAAGCACGTTCAAGTGCAGAGGAGAGCTGACAGGGGAGTCCATGCAGCAGTCGGCAGGTGGACAGATGGACAGCAGTCAGCGTGATCTGCACAGGGTGGAGGGCTGATATGGAGAGCAGGCCATCCACAGTGGCGGATGAGGGGCCCAGGAGGCAAGTGGGATGCTGAAGCAGGCAAGAGTGAGGGAGCTGCTCAGGATAGCTGAGTGACCAAGGGGCTGGGAACACAGCGAAGTGAAACAAGACCATCAACGCTGCAAAGCCACACCTCGTGTAGTAGTAACGTCACAGGTAGTAACACCTGGACACGCTCACTAACATGAGCATGACAACAGTTATGGCATGAGACATCCTCTAAACACTCATGAAAATCAGTGTTCAGCCCATGGGCTGTGGGGAGCGATTGGGTCATAAGGGCTCAGATCTCTTCAGTCGCTGATGGTGTTTGGGGTGAGGCTCTCCCTAAGGCATTTCCTTGGGGGTTTTGTCACAGTCATGAAAAGCTAGAAAGTAATCAGAGTTCCTTTCCCAGTGGGTGAGCATCACATTTCAGATTTCCCTTATATGCATTGACAGTGACTTCCATTAGCGCCGTGAACTTTTCTGATTGAGAAAGGGACAGCGAGAGAGGGCACTGAGGGCAGAGCCCTCGCTATGCCTGTGGTTTGGCACTCATTTTTAAATTGATGTTGAACTTATTTTCTTCAGGTTTGTTTTTCCTTAATCACTAATATCCACTCACTGGTGAAATTTTGGGTTAAGTAAGATCAAAAGGTTATTCCAACAAATTACCTGCCTCTGTTTACATGTAAGTTTTAATGAAAGGAGTTGACTGTGACTTCCATTCACCGGCCTTATGCTGCCCCCATTCATTGTAATTTCATGTGACCCCCACCCCATTCACTGTTCTGTGTGGCTCCCATCCATTAGTTTTATGCATTCTTTATTCAGTCACCACTTGTAGATATTTCAGGGTCTACTGTCTTCTTAGGTTGAGAAGTTTTTCCTATGGAGAAGATCAAAACATATCCTTAAGTGTCTGGCTACATGTGCCCTATATGGCCCCATCCAGAGAAATGGTGTTAGCTTCCTGATCTCTGAACCAGCGCCTGGCTGGAGTTGACCAGACACTTGCTACTTGTTGATGGAATGGGTCCAAATACAGTTTTATGGACAGTGAAAATGTGCTGCTGAGTGGGAGCCTGTGATTTCCACGATGTAGTCTTGTTGCCTCCATGAAAGAGACTGAGTTCCTACAGAAGAGGCCCTTCACTTCTCATTCATCTTCAAGAGGACTCGGTGAATAATTGGAATTATGCAAATTAGCACACATCGCATGCATAAGGAATTGAAATTGTTCCCGAACAGACCTGCTGACAGGCTCATAGGCTTACAGGTCCTTCCCAATAAGCTGAGTCTCGAGTGTTACTCATCTGCATCCGTCTCCCTCCCTGTCTCTATCTTTTCTTCCCTCTCTTCTCCCCTCCTTCCTAGTGTTCAGTACCTGATTGTCACCTCACTGTGCATATCTTCACATGCACATGCCCAGAATGACACCTGCCTCCAACAGGTCAGCTACCTCCATGCCCGGACCCTGGAGGATATCTACCAGGTGACCTACAGCTGGGGCAGAGACACCCATCACCAAGCTTCTCTCCCCCTTTCCTCTTCCCTGCCTGATTTATTTCTTTTCCTTCCTTCCTTCCTTCCTTCCTTCCTGTCTTTCTTTCTTTTTTCCTTTTTTCTTAACGTGAGGACCCCTTTGGCAACCTCATTTTAAAGATGTTTCCATGTTTGCCTTTAGACATTCAATTACCTTTGCTCAAAAGCAATTAAGTTCCACCCTTCACCCACTGAGCTGAGGACACCCTGTGAACATCTTTTCTTTTTTAATAAGCAAAGCCATCTTCAAAGGGGCAGGGTCACGTGAATACACCTGAAACATGCTGTGTCTGCAGATTTTAATGAATGGCTTTTTAAGAAATAATTGTTTAAATCTTCCACCCCTGTAAGTATATTCACACCTAAAAGTTCAGAAAGGTCTAGGTTTTATTTCTTTTGCCATGGAAAGGCATCATTTTATCTGGGTTTTTTGTCTTTTCCTAAAGCATTAAAAAAAATAATTATCTTGCTGAGTGAGCCACCTTGTCCTGATTTTATAGAAAGCGGGTATTAGAAACAGATACTTTAGACTGGAGAGATGTCTTAGTGGTTAAGAGCATGCATTTTTTTGTTGTTGTTGTTTCTGTTTTTGAAACAGGGTCTCTCTGTGACTTTAGAGCCTGTCTTGGAACTCACTCTGTAGACCAGGCTGGCCTACAACTCACAGAGATCCACCCGCCTCTGCCTCCCGAGAGCTGGGACTAAAGGCGTGCACCACCAACGCCCAGCTAAGAGCACACACTTCTTTTGCAGAGGACCCAAGTTTGGTCCCGGTACTCACATGGAGTTGAGGGGAAGGATCGCAGTAGAGTGTGACTCCAGGTACAGGGGATCTAACACACTTGCATGACTTGCCAAGTCACCATACTCACTTTTGTTACACACACAGACAACCCTCAGAACTTCGGTTTAGTGTATGAGGTGTGGTAAAGACAGAAAGGGCCAAGCCTGGCAATTCTGCTGTGTTTCAAGAAGAGTGGTGTATGATACCAGCCACCATTTTACAGTGCTAGCCCCTTCCTTCCCAGGGTCTCCAGCCGTAGCTGACTAGTGCCCATGGGTTTATTACATCATCTGTGCTGCAGGTGAGAGGGAAATACCTGTTTGTTGTCACTCAAGTGTTTGTAATCCTCCTACTAAGGACTTTCTGCTGTGGGGAGTTGTCACAGTTGACAAAACCTGCCCCAAGAACCTTCACTGCATAACAAAGGCCCAAGGGGAATGTGTGTGCCAAGGAGAGGGACTCTGGGAATGGAACAGTGGTCCTGAGAAAGATAGCATGGCATGCCTTCATGTTCCCTTGGCATGGAGATGGTTCCCCCCAGGAAGATGAGAGGGAGATGGTGGGTTTCGTACTTGGCTGTATGTAAAACTATCACTCCCTAGGGATATAGAGCTCCAACATCCAGTATTGGACCCCTTTGGGATTCTAGTAACATGGGCTGTACCAGAAGTGAGCCGGAGGGAGCAAGTCACCCGCTGACACAGTGTTCCACAGACTTCTCAGTTCTTCAGCCCCAAACTTCCCACCCTCGCTCTTCAGTTGTCCCTCGTAAGCTGCTTCTGTGGGCTACAACAAGGATTGCATGAGAGTAGGTGTGCCAGCTTCCTCCAAGCCTCTGTGTCATCCCATTTGCTGAAGGTTCTGGTTGTGCGCTTCATTTCTGGGGAACCGTGACTGACACCCTGGTTGGTTGTGTGGCCCCGCCTCCACAGTTTCTAAGGAGTTGCTGAGGCTGCCCTTGCTAACCCTTCCAGGTCCAGGAGGCTTCCCTGGTCACAGACAGGACTTGGCTCAGCTTTGCGTGTCCAGATCCTAACAGGGTACTTGAACGTTGTCGTGGGAAGTACTGGAAAAGTATTCAATGGAATAAGAAGGATAGGTTTAAAATCACATTGAAAAGATGGGTGGATTTTGAGTAGAGTAAAAATAAAGTATGCTTTTCTGGGAATAGATTGCTTTGTTCATTCCAGCTCTGCAGACTGCCTGTGCTTAGCACTTGGCAGGCACGCAGCAAATACTAGTCAGCTACAAATCCTTAGAGTTTCGGCATAGATTTAATTCCTCTTTCACACATTATTTCTGCACAGATTCGTGTCTGTGCTTACCAAGTAGCCTGAACAAGTTTTTGAGAGTGAATGGCCAGGGATCCTCCGACAGGTTGTCACTAGCCTTAAAAAACAGTAAAGAGACACCAGATGGCAGGACAGGTTTTGATGTCTGCACAATTTCTCTCCCTCTGCTGGTTCCATCAGGAATTTCAGCTTTGGGAACTTGGAGACCTCCATGATAGGGGAAAGGAACTGAGCTTCGTCTTCAAGGGTGGTGGCTGGCCTAGCCTCCTCTTAGCTCATTGAGTGCTTGATGAGGAAGGTTATTAATGCTTGGGATGAAGCACAATGTTTCACCCAGGAATTCTACTTCTCTGGAGTTGAATTAAGGCAATTAATAATTCCCAATCGATTACTCTGCAGTTTCCTCTAGTGTATGTAAAGTACTGTGGCATTGTTCAGTAACAGATTAGAAAGAGAAAAGGCAGCGTGTGGCAATGTGTCTGGAGCTGCCTGCCCAAGGAGAGCCTGGGCAGCATGGATTCAGTTGAGGGTGTGTGTTCCCAGCAGTCTGACCTCTAACATGGGCTTTACAATCTTGCAGCCTAACTGTGTCCAGTCTCTCACCACACAGGAGCCTTTGGTTCTCAACCCTGGAGGGTTACTGTGTACATGACACACATGGAAACAGCAGCCTAGAGCAGGTGTGCACTCAAGCACAGAGCTATTTGTGTCTGTGGCTCAAACCAGGAAGACGAGAGAGGCCCCATGTACTGGTGGCCAAGACTGATTGTTCTGGGGTGGTTGTTACAACGTGTGTGGCTGGGGTCATTTCATCTTGGCGGCACTGCCCACCGAGAAGCACTCAGTGTTGCCATGGTTCCATCCATGTCTCAGAAATTACAAACATCAGTGAACACCCTGAGTTCTGAGATCTGGTCCATTCACATCATGCATTGAGGCTTTGGATAGCAAAATTTCTCTCAACAAGGATGGGAAAAATCCTCTGGACTGGCTGTGGATGAGGTTCTATGGACAGGACCACATATCTGCACTGAGCAAATGCCATTACCTGGTCAGGAACCTTTGAGCAAGGTTTTCTATACCACAGGGGAGGCACCATCACTGCTATCTCTAATGATGATTGAGAGTGACTGGGCAAAATGGGGAGCCAAGTGTGAACCTGAGGTCACTGCCTGTGGGGGTCCTAGGTATGAAAGAGCTTTCTCTGTGTTGAACCCCTTAACCTATTGAACTGTCCCCTGTGTCCTTTCAACCCATTAAACAGCGCCCTCCTGAGGCTGTAAGTGGCTCCATGGAGTAGGAAGTACATAAAGGCAAGGCCTGGAGGGGGCTGTTGAAATGGGAGAGCATATAGGGGTCTGAATGGAAGAGGGTAGAGGAGGACCCTGAAGCTGGCCTCAAGCTTGTTGGCCAGGAGCTCCTGAGCAGACCTGGAGGGAATGGATTTGGCCAACCTAGTAAGAGGGACCCAAAAACCACACAGGTTGGCACTGGCATTTTTGCCCAAGATAGGACACCCACCATAGATACAGCTTGGCCAGCAAGTTGTGGAAGCAAAGTGGGTGAGCAGTGGTATTGGGGGATGTGATATCTGAGGTGGCAAATGACTCACAAAGACGCCTCTTGACCTGCGTATGGACAAAACTGGAGTCTGGTCCCACCCTACACTGGTTCACATGTGGGAGTTGTGAGCCAAGGTTGGACCCTCAGATGACAGTGACTGTACCACCACAGTGTGGGGAAGACAAAAGAAACTGTGAGGTCTGTAGGCAGAGTTCTCGGTTTCCTTGAAACCTATAGTGAGTTTGTCTCTTATTTCTTCTTCCTCCCTGTCCATGTCCAATGCCTGCTACCCTGGAACATTCCGAACAAGTCCTTTTTTCTTTACAGGTGTGCCATGGAGCCCTTCTGTCCACTCCTACTGGCAAGTGTTAGCTTGTCACTCGCCAGAGCTGGCAAGGGCAACGACACCACCCCCGCAGAGAGCAATTGGACCAGCACAACTGCAGGTAAGGGCCCCTACCTTGGTCCCAGATACTTCTGCTGCTGCTTCACACACTGCCACCTCCCGAGCACTTAAGGAAGAGGGGTTCCATGAATCTTCCAGTGTGCAAACTAGGGAGCTGGCTGTGTACCCGTGACCAGAGCCATCTAAGTGTGCTCAGGAGGCTGTCCCGCCTGCTAAGGGGGGCCTCAGCTGTGGTGGAAGAAGGAGAGAGTGAGAAAGCCTGAAAGGGCTCATCAAGATGACTTGGAGACAAAGTGCCAGACTGACAGCCTGAGTTCGATCCCTGGAACCCACACAGTGGAAGGAAAGAATTGACTCCTGCAAGTTGTCCTCTGACCTCTACACATGCACTGCAATGTATATGTGTGTGTGTGTGCGCGCACACGCGCACACACACACACACACACACACACACACACACACACACACACACAATTAATTAACTTAACAATACATTCTGAAAAGTCTGACTGTGTAGAGCCCTGTTAGGAGCAGCTGTTACCAAACACTGACAAGTGTAATGGTTTGATGGTTTGTTGTGTAACTTTTCCTAAGGAGACATGAGCAAACATTTATTTACCCAAGAGAGGACACCCACCATAGACCCAAAATATGACTGCACCCATGCCTTCCTGGGTGAACCCGTATATTTGTTAGGATTACATATGGAAAAATGAGTGACTCAGGGGCAGTTACTTCGCTGGAAAACCCACTCCCACCTGAGTAACAGCTCATGAAAACTGTGTCATTGCAGTCTTGTGTGCAACTTGTAGGCAATTTCACTGAAGAGTCCCTCCACCTCAACTGCACCCCTGGCAATTTGTCTATGGCTTGTAAAACCTCAGGAAAGGGCCTTCCAGGTCTTACAGCTTTCTTACATTTTGTGATCTTCTACTTCCCTTCATGAGAATATGTTTCAACATTGAGGAAATAGCCACACGACAGTGCTAAAATGGTGACTAAGAAATTACTGTTATGGTGTTCTATAATATTGGTATGTGGTGAGGTTTCTCTTTTTAAGAAGAGTCATTATTTTTAGAGACGAATGATGAGTATTCTTGGGAGTGTCATGACTTTCAGAAGATGGAGCTGGAATCGCCAAGGCTGCCCTGTTCTCATGGGCAAGTTAGAACAGATAGGCCCAAGGACAAGGATGAGGGACACTGGTCTCCATGTGACATTGTGGAGAAAGCTCAGGGATATTCCCAGTGACACAAGGTAGACACATGATGTAGACTAAGGTAGGATTCCATTGAGAAGAAATATCCAGGACCTGGAAAGACAAAGAAATACTCTCATAGAAGTGTTATCATAGCCGGAACTGCCTAACCCTGGGAACTTATTCACCACACATTAAAAACAGGTGCTTTTTC
Source organism: Cricetiscus sungorus (assembly GCA_030556225.1). Lineage (NCBI taxonomy): Eukaryota > Metazoa > Chordata > Mammalia > Rodentia > Cricetidae > Cricetiscus > Cricetiscus sungorus. The sequence goes on from JANBXA010000007.1 coordinate 95,012,650, forward strand.
TAACATGGAAGTTTCACCAAAGCCAAAGTGAGGCAGAGGACAAGGAAAGGGAGAGAAGGCAAGAGTGGGTCTGCTTGACTCTCACCGCCTGGGTTCCAATCCTGTCTCAGCTACTTGTTAACTGAGTAACCTGAGGCCCAGGTGGTAGTAGTCCTTGCTGTTGGTTGGCAGTGCAGTGAGTATTACAGAGATGAGCAGGCTGGACAGTCTTTGAAACACAGCAGCACTCCTTGGCATTGGCTTTGGCTGTGGTCAGCAGAGATCAAGCTCCAGACTCAGTCATCTGGCTGCTCTCTGCAAGTCAAGAATGCTGCTGCCTTAATCCCGAAGCTCCCTTATGGAGTTTTTTTATGGATTGTGCTGCACCCGGGGAGAGCTAGGCTCAGGGCAGATGGGTGAGGTCAGGATGAAGGAGCTGACAGGAATTCCCTGCAGCATGCCTTGGTGGTAACATCTGAATAGCAAAGGTTAGCTGCATCTTCCTCATGCCCACCCCTCACAACACACTTGCTCCATTCCTGGTCGGGTGAGCCTGTCCACACTGGGGCAGAACATCTGCTTTACTCAGTCTATGGATTTCAGTGTTAATCTCATCCAAAAGTCCCCTCTGATGGCTGTCTCTAAGTGTCTTGACAACCATGCCCCGATCTAATTTACACATGAGATTCAGCATCATGCCCCTCCCCACTTGCAAGGCTTAATAAGGAAAACCCAAATTGTCAATATCCTTACAGAAGTACTTTCTAGGAAAAGTCAGTGGAAGTTAGTGCCATCCCAGTGAGTCACCTTCACCCCAATCAAGGTCCTTACAGGGTTTCCTAACCCTAGATGATGTCCTACAGAGACAGTGACCCCCACTGAGCGCACTGTGGCTGTACCATCTTCCTTCTTGCCCTGACAGCCCAGGGGAAACCCACAACCACAGAAAAACAGCAACTCAGACACTGCAGCACATGCCTCTCTGTAGGTGACTTTCCACAAGCATGTCCTCAGCAGTGTCCTGTAGCCTAGAACATCCCAGATCTGCCCCAAGGACAGTGACCTCCTTAAACACTCACTGAAGTCTTCCAACCCATGTCTCTAACTTCCCTCACCAACGCCAATCAACTGGCTATTTAGGGACACCTGGAAGACAGTCAGCATGTCCCTGTGAATATCTTGAAGCCATGAGAACAGAGCATCCATCTCCCCAAAGCAGCGTTAAGAATTGTCAGAGTTCCGTGACAGCCCCACAGGTGGTACCTGATTCTCCCTCAGGGTGACATCACCATCCATGTTTAGGGGTTTCCGGTTCGTCTGAAAGTAAGATTTATTGGTTCATTACATTGTCGTGGACAGGAAGTGTTACTTTCAGGAAGAGAGGACCGTCACATGACCTCAGCACCCAGAACAGAAGCAAATTCTAGTTAGGTCTCTTCCGGGCCTCGGCACACTTAGCAACATCTGTGGCCACACTATCAGGAGCAATGTAGGCCTCAAGTTACAGGACAGCTCCTTTGTCCTGGATCTTGGGAGGGCACCCCAAGTGCTCTTAAAAAAGCAGACCCCTGAAAAAGTACTAAGTAGCTCTTGAGGGTTAATACATTGCCAGAATGTGCCAGAACAACAGGAAATGGTTTCTTTTCATCATTGGCCAAAATGAATTCAATATTCATCATGACTCATTTTCTCAGACAAAGAATTCATTATAAATATTAAAAATTGTAAGGAAATACTATCATCCATAATACACATAGGAAGAATCCTTAAAAATTAATATGTGAAGAACACTGTAGAAAAATGGATGCTGCTCTGGTTTGCTTTGCTACTGCCATGATAAAAAACCATGACCAAAAGCACCCGGGGAGGCAAGGGCTTATTTGGCTTACACATCCAGATCAAGGTCTGTCAAAAAGGGAAGTCAGGGCAGGGGCTCAAATAGGAACTAAAGCAGAAACCAACAAGGAACGCTGCTTGCAGGCTCACTCACTGGCTCATGCTCAAGACCGCCTACTTAGGGATGGTGCTACCTATAGTGGTCTGAGGTCTCCTACATCAGCTGATAATCAATAAAATGCCGCAGGCCCATCTGAATGAGGAATCCTCCAGATAATTCTGGCCTGTGTCAAGCTGACAGCTGAAGCTATTAGGAGATATCAAACACAGCCAAGAAAGAATCAAAGTATCTAATTAATTCCATTTTAATCATCATGCAAAGGAGCCAAACTCTAGAAATGATAAGAGAATGGAGTTAAAATGCTGTGTGTTCTTGCCTAACTAAAATAGGAAGGATCATTAGTGTCTAGGAGAAAGTGGCTTCCTCATAAGCCTCAGATGAGCACGGACATCAGATGCTTTGAGGACCATCTGACATTTCCTATTGTTGTTTGATGATGTGTGTAGTGGACAATAGGATCCCCTTTTAGGAAATGCCATACAGAAACCCTGGTGAGACAAAGTGCATAAATTGGGTGCTGGAGAGAGGGCTCAGTGGTTAAGAGCACGTGTTGCTTTTCCAGAGGACCCGCGAGTTCAGTTCCCAGCGCCCACATGGCTCTTCACAACTGACTGAAACTTCAGCTCCAGTAGATCGCACACCCTCGTCTGGCCTACACAGCACTTTCACACTCATGGCACAAACACACCTATGCATGCACATGAGTAGAAGTAAATCTCTTTTTTAAAGTATAGGAGTGTAAAGAACAGCAAAGTGGGAAATAGCCTCAATACCCTTGCAATCTGGGTCCGAAATGTAGGACTACAAGCAACAAGGACACAGAATGAAGAGGCTCACCTAGCGTGGCAGCTCTCCGGGGTCAATGAGAGTGTGAACTGGGGATATGCTCAGAGTGTGTTTCATCTGGTTTCTTCAGACAGAGCGTTAGTGTTGGGATGTGTCAAGCAAACGATTCTTCATACTCATTAGTTTGGGGTTTTTCTTTCCCTAATAATTCATAAAATAACAGTACTTCCTGCAACCCATGTGATCATGGATGGCAGGGGAGAGTAGTGAGTCTGTTTACCTACCAAACCTGCATGTTTAAGAACGAAGCTTCATAAGAGAAAATGTAAAGGAAGATGCATTCACGACTTCATGTCAGGGAAACAAAGCAGCTGGCCCATGTGTTCACTGTGTCTACACCACTTAGAATGTTTATCCCAGGCCTCTGGTGCATGAAGTTTTATAGACTAGCACCCAGAAAGTTCTCCAGTCCAGTCCCCAGGGGCTGTGTTGTCTCTTCCCAGAGCACAGCTGACCACTGTGCTTTCTGTCTTTCCTTGCCTCCCCTTCCTCCTTTACTCCAATGCCACCTCCCCACTGGTGACCCCCTGGAGATGTAGAATGCCCCCCTCATTGGAGGAGTACTGTCTGTTGCAGATTGGTGCAAGCTCCACAGGGTCTGGAAGACGCTCCCCCCGCCCCACCAGCTGGCCCATGCCCTTCTGCATGGGTTCCTCTGAACAGCAGATGAGTCATTGGGGGAATCTGTGACCAGAGCGAAAAGTTCCAGAAACCATATTCTGTGTAAGCAAATGTGTGTATACACACATGCAGAGATACCTAGGCCTAAAATCTGTGTGAACACACATGTAATCACTCATACAGTTGGGAACACAAAAGCATGGTAGGGGGAAGGCTGAACCATCTAGAGACCCAGAGTAGTGGGAATTGGAAGCAGAATGTGACTATAGACTGTCCTCTGACATGCCTCCCTGGGTGGAAAACCACCAAGGCCAAGGGGACAAGGGGACAACTCCCCAGTATGCACAGGGTTTCTTTTGTGGCCTGCACTATTGATCAAAGTTAAAATCTAATCACTGACCAATACTGACAAAACTTCAAAACCTTTATATAAAGTGTGGGTTTCTTCCTTTGCAATCTTTGAGGCAAGAAGCCGACTGGAGCCATCTTCCCATAGGCTCAGACACCCTGCAGCCAGAACAAGCCCCATGTGGCCCCCTGTGTTCCACACCAACCAGCCTGGCTTTGGATGTTCCCACTGCCCTTGGAAAGGCTGGGGAGTTCTAGTCCTGACCTCTGCCTTTCTGGACAAGCCTCATTTGAAGTCACAGAAATCAGTTTGAGGGATAGTGGACCCCTTTGAGTCAGTCACCTATTCTGCCTGTGTGGCAACCCACCTATGACTTGGGTCATCCAACACATGCCTTGTGGGATCCCCAATGTCTGTTACTGCAGCCTGTACTCCAAGAACATGGACATGGAGGCTGATCCCTCTAGTCTTTGGCAGGACCCAGAGGCCAGAGTGGACCTTGTAGCTGGCCGGTTTAGTGACTGCTCATGCAGAGCAGGGGCTGAGTCAGAAGCTGACCTCTGGGCAATGCAGAAGTGAGTAGTTTCATCATGGTGACATACCGAGAAAAGATAGTGAGCATTTCTGGAAAAGAAGAAGGAGGCTGCCCATGCTTCCTAATGGTCTTTGACCAAACGTGGATGGAGCTGAATCAGGGTACCTTGAGCAGTGGGATTTCCTGGCACTGGCTCAGCTCTACCCTTCAGATCTAGGCAGTTCTTGGCAGCTCATGCTACACTTTGCTCCAGGCCCTAGCCTAGGCTATAGCACTCCCTGGAGTCACAGACAGGAAGCCTTGGGCCAAGCTGCTCCTGTAGGGGCCCAGCTGGGCAATAGGCAGGTGTGGGCTGGAGGGAGGGAGAGATTCCTAGCATAATACAAACCTGGCTTTGTTCCTCTGGGATAGGGCCACAGGTGCTGCGGGTCAAGGACTCTAGATTACATGCACAGGGTGGGAAGACAATGGCCAGATTTCAAACTCCATCCTGGAGGCCTGAGCTTCAAGGGACTAGGCTGGCCCACAGGAGGAAGGATGTGAACCCCCTCCTCCAAACACACACTCAACTTGGGAATAGTATTTGTCCCTTCTGGAACTCAAGAGGATGGAAATCTAGCTGTTGACGTCCAGGGCCCTTCCATGGGGAAGATGCTCACACATGGCAGCATGAAGTCCTCAACTCCGGTGTATAGCCCTCTGGACAGGTTCAGGAGAGGAGCCAAGCTGGTTGACTGGAGAAAACAGGCTTTTGATGGGTGGGAACTTTGTGGATAAGAGGGCACCCTAACAGGCTGAGAGGGTGGTGAGTTGATGATCACAAGGTTATCAGAGCAAAGAAGCGAGGGCTGGGATGCAGTCTTTCTGAGGATGGTGGACCTGGTAGTGCACAGGATGGATGAGCAAGGCTGATTCCTGAAGGCCAGCGGTCTCGGCACCCCTGACATCATGACAGGGAGTTCATAACCCTGAAATGCCAGCCCATACTGTATCTGTTCCTCAAGAACTGTACCCAACCTTGGGGCCAGCCTGTTCCTTTATGCTTGGTGTTCCCACCCCAACTGGCCTGGGACACAACAGCTGTTCCCTGAGGGGCATCCACCTTCCTCCACCATTGTGGAGGGGCTGGGCCAGAGGTGCTCAGAGAAATAGCTGATAAACAGGGTGCATTGGGGTACAGGAAGTTCACCCTTTATCAGGGGCTTCGGACAAGTCATACCATCACATTCCTCTGCCCCAAGAACTGATGGGAGATAATTTGTAAACTGTGTGCTGTGGGAAACCCTCCCTCACCCCTGCCCAGAATCCTGATGAGGACTCTGCCCTCTATCATCCGCCCACCCATAGGCCCTCCGGACCCTGGGACCTCCCAGCCGCTGCTCACCTGGCTGCTGCTGCCTCTGCTCCTCCTCCTGCTCCTCCTCGCAGCCTACTTCTTCAGGTAGGAGTGTCCCCAGACGCTGACGTGCCCTAACCAGCTCCTATGAGGAAATGAGTGTGCTGGAGGCTGGGGGTGTGGGCCTAAACAGCTCACACACCAGCTGGCCGGCCTGAGCTGCACAAGGCTCAGCCATGAGCAACAGAAAGAGCTTTTCCCGGCTTACCTGGTGGGTACCACTGCACTCAGGGCATGGGGGTTCCTGCTGTGCGGAGACCTAACACATCTTATACCTCTAAGGTTCAAGAAGCAGAGGAAAGCCGTGGTCAGCAACAACGACAAGAAGATGCCTAACGGCATCCTGGAAGAGCAAGGTATTTATTGTACACTGGGTCTCAGTACTGACACTGAAGGGGACAGGTGTTCACAGCCCTGTCCAGCTGTCAGTTAAGCTTTCCTGTCTTTTTCCAGCTCCCCCGGGTTTGTGCTACTGCTTGCTAGTAATGTACAATGTCTGTGTTTCGGCACTTGATGTCAGGGGTCATTTTCCCTGCAAAGAAAAGCGGATGTTTAAGATGTTTCAGTTTGTGGTTTTTTTTTTTTTTTTTTTTTTTTTTTTTAAAGAGACCACTCATATCCTGTCAGTTTAGCAGGGCTTTGCCATCTAACATTTCTCACTGAGGCCTTTGAAGTCACCCTGTGATACGGCTCTAACTTGTAAAAATCTGCCCAGTTGACACTGTACTACCTCGGGGTCAAGCTGGAAAGGGGACTGCTCTGCCGAACCTGCTCACTCTTTTGAAGGAGCCTCAGTTAGGGGACATGCTGAACTTGGATTCCAGCTATGTTCTAACTTGTAAATGCTGCTCACAAAAGCTTGTTTTTCTTTCTGTGTTTCAACGGTAGACAAAGCAACGGTTTTAAACACACAGGTTCTGGCCATGTAGGGTGGTACATGCTTGTAATCTTAGCATTTAGAGGCACCTGCTGAGGCAGAAGCAGCACAGGTTCAAAGACAGCCTGTGATCTTGCTTCAAACGACCACGGGATCTGGAGATGGAGTTCAGTGGTACGACACTTGCCCAGCATATGCAAAGTTTCGGGTACAATCCCCTAAGATTGGTTCACACCAGCGGCTTCAGCTTTGGCATAACTTCCTACATAGGTGTGACTGGCTTGAGGTAGCATGCATGTCATTAGAACTTGAGTGAAACTTTAGAACTCACTCAAGGTAGTGAAGGGGCTAATGCAGCCCCTAGGTCTATGAGCAGCAGAGGATTCCATTGAGCTGCAGCATTGCAGGACTTGGGGGACCTGCACTCCTGAATAGACCATCACCTGGCCCAGTGCGCTTGCATTATCCATCCTGCTCATCTGACTCCCCTGCACATCCTGGCAGCCAGTGCAGAGGGAAAGGTGCAGCTGGGAGGGGCACAGAAGCCCCCGGGCTTCTTCCAGTTCACCTGGCAGAAGCCAAAGACTCCCTTGGAGAAAGTCTGTGGCCTAGACTTGGTGAACTCTGCAGATGGGACAGGGCCTTTTGCAAGGATGACAGCTGACTTACTCTACTGACTTTATCAGTGTCAGCTCCCTCCCTGTGCCACCGCTTGCACCTCATTCTGAGCTTATGCAAGCAACTTGTCCAATCCCCTCAGCCCAGAGCCCACCCTCTCCTTTGTAATGCCCTCCTTTCCTGGTTCAAGGATGCCTGGCTTCTCTGCATCGCAAGGTATGGGATTTGAGGAGGCAAACCTGTGTGTTGCCAAGAAGGGGCTGCAAATCAGAGATCCTGGCAGATTCCCATCGGTTCTGAACTTATACCTAGAACCTTGTGATTCCTCTTATCTGGTCCCAAACCTGGGTCCTGAAGCATGAAGCTATAGTGACCCTTGTGTAGGTACATAGGCTAGAGGGAAGGATAATTGATAGGTGAGCTAGTGAGCAAGATTATGAATGCAGTGTCTGTGATGGGCAGGAATGCTGCCATCACTTGCTGAACATAGGGTGTGTTGGGAAGCAGATGTTTGATTCAGTGGCTCATGGCTGGCCTAGCCCCAGGGTGTGTGATTTGAGAGTACTGCTCCCTCCCACTATACAGATCCATTAGGAATGCTGTCAGACCATCTAGGGAATGAGTCACCCATGGGCAATGGAACTAAGTGGCTTCTCTGTTTCTCCTGACCCTACAGAGCAGCAGAGAGTGATGCTGCTGAGCAGGTCTCCATCAGGTCCCAAGAAGTACTTCCCCATCCCAGTGGAGCGCCTGGAGGAGGAGATCCGCGTGAGATCAGCAGATGATTGCAAGTGCTTCCGTGAGGAGTTCAATGTGAGTGCCCCAGGTCTCAGCCACCACGAGGAGCAGCAGGACAGTCAGAGCCAGTAGTTCCAGGGATTCAGGGACCTTGTGCCAATTGTGATGCTGCTCAGAAGTGGAGTCTGGAGAGCCTGCTCCCCAGTGCTTTGCCCTGCACTGGTGTTCACCGCTCCTTGTGAAGTGGGGTGGTTGAGTCTAATGCTAATCCTAATGCTGAGGATTGCTGCCAGCTCAGCTATTGGGTACCATGTGTGTGTAACACCAGTCGTGATAAACACACTATCCTACCATGTGCTGCCTCATGCAGGAGGACACGTTTCATGCTGAAGGCTACAGAGAGCCTCCTGCCAAGCAGCTTGCCATGGTCCCCAAGAGGTCCAGGTTCTAATCAGATCAGCAGTAGTCCCTCCGAGCCACCATCATGGCACAGATCAGTAGTTCTGGAGACTGTCTGCAGGGGACACGAGCTCATGTCCAGTGTGTGCGAGTCTCTGCTGTTTGTGATGAATCGCTCCCACAACCTTTGAGGAGATGTGGCTCACTGAGACATACCCCTGCCTGCTCACAGTCCCCATAGTCATTCTCAGAACTCAGACACAGTGCAGATCGATCCTCCCAACTCCCAGAGTTGTCCATTTCCCTTTTTAACTCTAATTTTTATTTTATGTGTATGTGTGAGTACTTCACATATGTTTAAGCACCACATGCATCCAATGACAAAAGAGGCCACCAGATCCCCTAGAATTGGAGCTACAGGTGGTCGTGAGTCACCAAGCAGGTTCCGAAGATGGAATCCAGGTCCTCTTCCAGAACAGAAAGTGTTCTTAACCTCTCAACCATTTTCCCAGCCCCCGAGTTGTTAATTTTTTATGTTTTAATGTCTGTCAGATGCATAGGCGCGAAGCATTGCCGTGGACACAAGGTCCCACACTGTTGGTGTTTTGAAGCATTTTGCTCAAATGTTCACCCTGTGTGCAGGGCTGGGAGCTGAATGTTGAGCCTGAGCAAGAGTGGGTGTGTGTGGATGGCTGCCTTGGCCTGACCCTGTCATAGCAGCTGTTCTACTTCCACCACCACGAACGGTCCCTGGGGATGGAGACTCTGTGACGACACAGTTGTGAGCCCCGGAGGATGAGCTTTTGAATCAGTGCAGTGCAGTTGTTTCTGGTGTGGACAGTTAATGATGAACTGACTTTTCACACAGAGATGCCTGTGAGGACACGGGAAGGCGCTGTTGCATTTAGCCACACTTCTCTTGCTTCCCTTTTCATTGCGGCCAAGTGTGTTTTCCTCTTTAAAAAAAAAAAAAAAAATTAGGTCACACTGAAAGACAGCATCAAGCACTGTTCTTTTGAAAACTCACAACTTAACAGCAGATGTTAATTCTCCATTTTCAAAATAGCTGTCCCTCACGTTGCTGGTAGACACTTGGCCCGCCCTGCTTCTTCCGCTTCCCCTTCTGCCTGTGCTGTCCTGTGTCGTGTGTCAGTGACTCAACAGTTAGCCCAGGGGCTTCCAATAGGCTCAGGAGCAGGATGAGGCAGGTGAGGGACGACTTGATTCAGACACAGAACTCAAGGGGACACAAAAATTGCAGTAGCTAAGACATGCCATGGCTTCATAGCTTATTTAAAATATCAAAATGAGGAAAGTGGGGGTGAATGAAACAGCTTGATCACAATCAAGAGAGATCAATGTCAGTGTTTCTCCCTATAACCTGCGGCTCTGCTATGGCTCGTATCGTGCAGTTATGGATTCTACCACTGTTTAAAAGCTTGATGTTTTCACCGCTATGGATTTTGAACATCAAGTTAGCTTTTTAGAAAAGATGTTTCTGGCCCAATAAGATGGCTCAGTAGGTAAAGAAAGGCACTTGCCACCAAGACTGACAACCTGAGTTCAATCCCTGAAACCTGCATGCCAGGGGGGAGAGGACTTCATATTCGTGTCATGAGCAAGTGTGCGTGCACACAGGCATGCATGCACACAGGCATGCATGCACAAACAAATAATTGTAATCTAAAAAAGTTTAAGAAGAAAGCATGTGATAGAGAAGATGTTGCCTCAGGGGCTTGTTTCTGCTGACTCTTGCCTTTTTCTGGAGCCTTGTAAATCTTATACCCACACAAATTCTTCCCTCCTGTCTCTCCCAGCCTGCCTCTGTATAGCCCTCAGCTGTGTAGAGTCCCCCTGCCTGATGACAGGCAGCTAGAGACATAGTTGTGGGGTGGAGTGCATGCAACCTGGCTCCTCTCACCAGTAAGAAACCGGCCCTGTCCAAGGCCACAGGCCTGCGACATCTCTCTCCTGCCCAAATCAGCTGCTCTAGTTCTCAGAGAACATATAAGCCCTGTTTTCCCACTCCCTCCCTTTCTCCAGTCTGATGGCACCTTCCAAAGATCCTGGGCATTTCTATCTGGTTCAGCTGAACGTGAACCTGAGGCTAAGAAGGAGTTTGGCCTTGGGATTATCAGTACTGTGTGATGAATGCTGGACCTGGCCTGAAGACTTGGGCCATTTTCTTAAACCTTGCCTCAGTTTCCTTATCTGTGAAGGAGGGATTTTCCCTATCATATGGGACTTTGATAACACATAAACAAATAAGTACCAGGCAACACAAGGATGAGATGCTATCTGCCAGCTCCTCCTGGAGAGGACAGATCTCCATCCTGTTTCCAGTCCCTGAATTCAATCCTAGAAAAGGAGGCCCCTGTGCAGAAAAACAAAACCTTCTCTCTTGAGCATCTTCCTCAGCTTTGTCCCAGCTGTGTGAAGCCACGGGTCTGGAACGTACACTATGACAAATACAGCAGAAATACAAACAAAGGGAGATACACACACACACACACACACACACACACACACACACACACACACACACACACCACTCACAGAGCATCCTTTAGTACTGATGGAACAAACCAGACCTTCTACAAAATGCACAGAGGGCCATTGCAGATCTCCAGCCAAGCAGCTGAGAACCCTGAGGTCCTGGGTAGCCAGACAGCAGGAAAACATAGCGGGCACAATCTGTGCTGGGAGCTGTTCAGCTTGCTTAGATCTGGAAGACAGAGAACTTTGGTTCTGCCCACCTCCCCTAGTCCTGTCATCCGGGAGTCTTTGTGAGAGGGAGGCGGGCAGGTTATACCATCTCATCTCTATACCCACCTCTCGAGGCCACACAGCTGTGAAAAGGAAGGGGTGGCCAGGGCCCAATTCCTCTTTCCACTCAGGCTTCATTGGCCACTACGTTGCAGCTACTTTGTCTCTCTTTGTTTTATCCAGTTTGTTGCTTTTAATAGGCTTTGTCTTTAGAGTGGCTTCAAGTACACTGAAAAATTGAATACACACTGCAGAGTTCCTGTGTACCTACCCTATCTCTTCCATAGAGCAGGTTCCTCTGCCATGGGCCACCTGTGGGGAAATGCCCCATGTGTTACAATTAATAATCGCTGTTGGCAGTGTTATCTCTGAACTCCTAGAATCTGCGCATGCTGTGGGGTTTGCCAGCTGCACCGTTTCATGTGCCACTGTGACTGGTTTTTGTGTCTCAGGCTAAAACCTTTTGAGAAGACCCTAGGATATCATTACAAATTCAGTGTCCAGTGAGGGCCAGGAAGGTAGTGTCAAGCCAGCTCTAGTGGAGAATCAGAGAATATGAGTGTTCATAGCTGGTGACAACGTTGGGAATGCCCCGTTGGCATTGCTGAGATGACCTCTGACTGGTCCCTCCACACTGGCCCGGGGAAAGCCTCTGCTTGTGGCTATGGGGTGTGGTGACCCCAGAGCAGAGCAGAGGGGGTACCCTACAGTGTCCTGATATAAGTGCTTGTGGAGAATTGAGTCAGCCACTGAAGAAGCTCCTGCCTGCTAGAAGAGAGGTTAGGGCCCTGGCTGAAATGAGAGCAATCCTAGGACATCATGCCTGTCATCTGAGGCTGCTCTGGGAAAACAGGAAAGCCCACGTTTGCCATGCTTGAGCAAGGGAGTCGGTCCCTCCAGGTCTGACGACCTCTTCAGCCAAATGATCCTGAGCATATCTCCAACCACTCTTCCTTGGGTCTGGTTCTATGTCATCGGATCATGGGCTAGTTGTGAGGGGAGGCAGAAGAGCCGTGCATTTCCTCTGTGCCTGATCCATCATAAACACTCAGTGAGTAGTAACGTTTCTTCCTTGGAACCCAGTGGTGCTAGGTCCAACCTGAGTCAGGTTTAATGTTGAAGGGAATGGTTTGAAGTACACAGTGCTCTTTACCCTGATGAGCTCTGTGGCTCATCTGTGTATGAACAGGAACCCAGAAGCAAGCAAGAGGCAGACAGCTGGAAGCAACCAAGATTCACAGGCAGGGTGGCTTCAGTGGTAGAAGAAACTAGAAACCCACATGTCCACTTCACTCCCAGATGTGGCACTTCTCATGTTAGCATCTAGGCAAAGTGAAACTTTCATTTCACACTGACACTCCTCCAATAGGGCACAACGGTCATTTAAGGTGGTTCAAAGGCTTTAAAGTGCTCCAAGGTCCTAGCTTCTGAGTCTGGGGACTGGGGGTGGGAGCTGGGAGAATCAACATTTCTAGGGAGCTTCTAAGCCTGACCCTGCTGACCAGACTGAGTCCACAGAGACATCGGTGTCCTAAGCAGGCTAAAGTCCCTTTTCAGGATTCCAATCCTCCTCTCCTGCAGCCCAAGCCAGGACTTCAGCATCCTCATCTTGGTAGTCTTTGTTCCTCTCTCTTCCACATCTCAACTCCTTTGGGATCAGTTTGCCTGTACCCAAAGAATCTCTTCCTGGGCTAAAATCTTTATGGACTGGGGCATGGTAGGCAGTGATCTGAGTGAGTTCCTGACCTCAAAAAGTTTAGGATATAGCTCATCGTCTGCCCAGTGTCTAGTGTGGGGCCTGCAGAGATGCAGATGATGGGCAGATAGTAGTTTTAATTCCTGGGCTTGGTAGGGAAGTGGATGGGAACCTGGGTTTAGATGCCTTGGTGTTCACTCTGCTCTCCATTTCCTTCCAGTCACTGCCATCTGGACACATACAAGGAACTTTCGATCTAGCAAATAAAGAAGAAAACAGAGAAAAAAACAGATACCCCAACATTCTGCCCAGTAAGACTTTGTGGTTGCTGCTTATTATTTGTTTTTTGCATCATCTGTGACATTCAGGTTACACTTGGCACTGCTTTGCAGCTTGCTGGTGACCATGTGCTCAGTGCTCATCCCAAGGAATCCAGGGCCACGCAGCCTGAGGGCCTATTTCCCTGCATGGGATGTGGGCATCTTTGTTGCTGTTGACTCGCTCTGGTTGCTAAGCAGGCATACAGGAAGCAAGCTGGGCAGGAATGCTCCTCATAAGACTGGGGAAGGGCCTCACAACGGGGAAGGCCTCTCCTGCCAGATTCACTCCTGGACACCAGTCTAGGCCTGTTGGTAGCGTTGTGCAGCACCTTCCTTCATTATCAGTGTTTGAAGAGACCAGGAACAAATCCCCAGTGTGTTCTATGGTCCAGAACCAAAGACCAAAATGGTAGAACGAAAAGCCCACATAGGTTTGGCACCCTTGAGAGAAGGCTTAGCAATCCTTATTCTAACCTCAGCAGCAAACAGTAACCATGAGCCAGGGAGTGCAGTTACCAAGGAAGTGTCAGAGCCAGGGTGCAGGCTGCTGTGGGCTGGGCCTGCTGTAGCTGGCTGAGTCTGGTCTCGAGGTGCCTGTCTCACTGCCAGGACAAACCCTGCATGGTCCCAGACACCTTTTCAAAAGCTGGCCCAGGAGGGTTGCAATATGAGTGCCAAGTCGGCAGGCCTCCCACCCCCAGCCACAGCTTTATCCTTCAGGCCCACGGAAGAGCAGCCTCAAAGAGCTCCATAAAGCTCACCCTTGCATCCTGAACAGAGGCCTCCTGCTGGTGCCAGAGGCCCTTGCTCTTAAGTAGAGCCTGGTGGGGTCAGGGAGCTGGCTCAGTCAGCTTCCGCGTATGAGAAGCTGTGACCTGTCCAATGATCTAGATTTTTAGCATTTTCTGGAGGTAACTCCCCCCCCCATTGTCCATGCACAAGGTTTATAAGTCATTTCTGTAAAGTCCATGATCCTAGGATCCAACTAAACCTAGAGTAGTTGACTAAAGGACTTTAATTTGTTGGGGCCAAAGGAGGAGAGGGTAGTTGTGCATCCAGGCTGTGAGGGTTGCTTGTCCCAAGTTTAGACTCAATACAGTAACGTTACTGCTGGCTGGGTTGTGGAATCCGAGGAAGAGGGGGAACCCATGCTGTGTCTCAGTAGCTCAAAGGCAAGAAAGGCCAAAGCAAGGGGCATCTGTGCTCTTCAGAGTGTTTTGTGTCAGTTGAAAATTGAGATATTCAAAGATCAGTTTTGATGTCTGATTTTAATGCTTCACCCTTCTTAATGAGCTCAATTTATGCCTTGGCTTGGCCCTCGTGTGTTTGTGTGTTTAGGACAAGGTTAAGTTGGATCCTAGGATCGTGATGGGCTTTACAGAACTCACTTATAAACCTTGTGCTACCTCTTGAAAATGCTGGAAATCTAGTCTAGCTTCATATATTGGACAGGACACAGCTCCATGTTCCTCAGAGTCAAGAAAATTCAGGTTATCTTACCTAACTTTCTCTCTTAATCATTAAACCTGCTGTCCTAACACTCGCAGTCTTAACCAAGACTATGTCTGAGACAGAGGTGGCAATTCACACTTGTAGTTTCAACAGACTCCAGGCTGAGTCACGAAGCTCTTCAGCTAGAAGCCAGCCTGGTCTACGTGGCAAGTGAGACCCTGTCTCAGACAAGATAATTAAAAAAGGAGAGAAGAAACAAAACAAGGATGGGAGGGAGAAGGGAGAAAAGAAAGGAGGCAGAAAAACAGACAGAGGAGTGCCAGTTTCTTGTAAGAGCTCAAGGAAACCAAATCAACAGCCAAGCTGCTATAGTAGGCACAGTGGGGTGCTCAGCTCACCGAGGAGTCACCCTGGCACAGGCTGGATGCCTTCTGGACTCTTCCTGCTGCACACAAGGCTGGGTTGCATTACAGAAGGAAATCAACCTGCCCTCTCCCCATGTGAAAGTGTGGCAGCACTGTAAGTAGTCCGGTTCAATGTCCCCCATAGGTTCCCTTGCTCCTGCCCCAGGGTGAGGGCCAGCCTCAGCCCTGCCTACCCAGGAGTAACACCTGACTTGGGGCATTAACAGTTATCTGGGACTATAGGTACATGATGTGTTTTGCAGCAGTGGTGAGCTGTTGCTGCTTTGAGTTTTCTATAGCATGGAAACCCTTTGCCTGTCAAGGGCCAATAGTGTCATCCTTTATGGAGAGACATGTCTGGCTGTATGGAATGGTTGGTCCTGCTGGGGCAAGGCAGTGGGCTGAATCTCATGGAGTCAGATTAGGATCTGCAAGGTGGGATGGAGGTAGCCAATGCTCACAGCTCCAGGTGCCCCATGCCTCTCTTAGTCTACCCCAAGCCAGGGCAGACTTGCAGTAGATTCAAAGTTGCCCCTGGGCTGGAGTACAGTGTTGGCCTTGGCCTGGGGATCCCAAAGGTAGAGTCAAGTGCTCTGTGTCCAGAGACTGGACTCACGCCTGTGGGGTCTCTCTCTAGCCAGCAGCGTGATGGCCCTCTACTGGAAAGATGCCACTGATGGTAATTTTAGAAAGTGATGTTTTGACAGCCAAGTGACTTTTCAGGATTAAGAAGCAGGAAGCTCTTAGATGCTGTGAGAGTCTAAGTCCGTCCGTGCAGATGCTATTTTTTGTCCTATGTTTCTATAACTGTTCCGCAGTGTAAGTCATTCTAAATTCTGTTCAGCTAGTGTGACATGTGCCACAGCTGTTTCCAGCCTGAGGCCCTGAGGCCCTCCCTGAGCAGAAGTATCTAGATGTGTGGCAGTGGATTTGGGGGTTTATCATCCTGCCCAGCATGCATGGGCTAGTAACTGTCCCAGAGTTGTACCACCCCCCACCCCGACCCCACCCCCCGCCTGCCCAGAGTAGGACAGATGCAGCTCAGCAATGAACCTCAGCCAGGGAGTCTGGGATAATTCACAGAGACCAGCCAAAAGCCTTCCATGTACAGCAGGTCACAGCCAAGGCCCAAGCTAGCCTGGAACTCTCAATCCTCCTGCCTTGGCCTATAGCCCTTCCTACTTCAGCCATCTTTTTCAGTATGTGCAGACACAGTGACAACATTTCCATGGAAGAAAGGGTAATGGAGGAACCAGGCTACAGCTCCCTGATGCACACATACATCACTGCAACACCCCGCACCACATGTATACTCACCACATACACCACACAAGTAGTCCACTATAACACATATCATACCACACACTTCACATCACACAAAACACACACCATATATGCACATTGTGCCTTGTACCACATGTAATAAACTCACAATCTGCATGGCCTGCCATACAACACATACTTAGCACACTGAAGCATGTACATACCACACGTGTATAACACACGATACCACAAAAATACACACACCACACAATACAGCACATATAACTCACAATACACATACACCCCATCATACAACATCATCCTTATACCATAGAACACATCCTCGGCACATATCACGTGTATGTAACCCAAAACACCCAGCACCACAAATACACACACACCTCTGGCTGCTCTCCCACACTGGAAAGCACCCTGCTGAGCCAGCTAGACTCTCCATAGTCAACGGTCCAAGACGTACGAGCCCAGTTTTCTTCCAGCATTGGCCCAGATGGTAATGAATGAAAAGGAGTTCAGAGTCCCAAGCCCTTTGCCTTCACATCCTCTGGAAAGCCTGAACAAAAAGACCTAGTTCTTCGTCCTGAGGTCCCACTATGTGCTCCTCAGTTGTTAACATTTGGACCCATTGTGACAACATGGTCACTTCACTCTCTGCTGTTCTGCCTGTGTGATCCTGGGGCCACCTCCCCTCCTCCCACCCCTGGCTGAGATCAGCAAGGCAGGGGCACCCCACCCTGACCTCAAGGGGAAACCTGGTTATGTCCTTCCAGTGACTGACACTTAGATAAAAGACACCCTGGGTCCCTGTAGCTCCTCGTCCTAACACCACGGGGTTATTTATTTTTCCCAGATGATCATTCCAGAGTGATTTTGAGCCAAGTGGATGGAATCCCCTGCTCGGACTACATTAATGCTTCCTACATAGATGTAAGTTGACTGATTTCCTTTCCCCTAGCCTGACATAAAGCCGGTGCTGGGTATTGAGGGGCTGAGTCTGAACCGTGGTGTGTGGGTGTCTTCCTCGCTGACCCTGAGCATATGTGGTCACCACCCTCCAGGCAGTTTGGTCTCACTGATAGTGTGAGGCCGTCGTCACACTTCCCCAGCTTGTGTCTTCACCAGAAGTCACAAAGGTAATAGATCCTGGGGGATGATGACCACAGTAGACAGTCCGGTTCCTTATGGTGCTGACAAACTAGAACAATCCAGATGCCTCTGACTAGACAAACCACAATGGGCCAGGAAATTAATTTAGTTTTCTTTGAAGTATCATTTAAAGTTTTAAATTTCTTACTTAAAATATAAAGAAATAAAAGGATGTTTTATACAATACATGAGTCCAGTTAGAAATATAAACATGTCTATATCTGCTTATGTGTGTGTAGGAAAACACACACACACAAAAAAAAAAAACCAATAGGCCATAGAAAAATAGTACCTGTCTCTGAGGTTGCTGGTGGGTTTTGTTTTTTGTATTACTCTTTCCTGTTGTCTACATTCTGTGGGGTGAATCTTCCCTCCCCTTCCATGAACAAAGTGATCTCCTGGGCAAAGATAGTCCTGGTTAATTACAGGTCTGACATCATTTTCTAGGGCTACAAAGAAAAGAACAAATTCATAGCAGCTCAAGGTAAGCAAGCTTTCAATTTAGTTCATGTTTATGCAGGTTTTTTGTCTGTTTGGTTGGTTTGGTTTGGGGTTTGTTGTTGTTGTTGTTGTTGGGTTTTTTTGTTTTTGTTTTTTGTTTTTTTTTTTTTTGAGACAGGGTTTCTCTGTGTAGCTTTGGAGCCTGTCCTGGAACTCTGTAGACCAGGCTGGCCTCCAACTCACAGATATCTACCTGCCTCTGCCTCCCAAGTGTACCACCAATGCACGGCTCGTGCAGTGTATTTATAAAGTCATTTAACTATCTAACTGCCAACAATACCAAAGCTTCATACTGGTTTTTCATGTGCGAGCACCACTGTGTTACTGTATCAGTTGCCCATGCTGTGTATGCCCCTCTGTGACTTCATGGCACACACAGAGGCCCTCTGGTCGCCCTCCTGCCACCCTGAGGCTCACATTCAGTAGGTAACTTTGACTTCCTTCAGCTGTCTTAGCTCCGAGGCTCCTACATTGCTGGGAGGATGTGTTGGAGGGGCTTTTAACTCAATGTCATAGCCACCATGGCTCAGCCACAGAATTAAGTCCTTACCGTTGGACCTAGTCCCACCCTGTGCTTAGAGAACCTGCCAGAGGCTGTCTTTCCAGGAGGGTTCAGCAATTCCCCGGGGATCAGTGAAGCTGAAACTAGACTTCCCCTCCCCCTCCTCCTAGGCCTGATTCCCTAGAAATAGAAGCACACGTTATACTCAGGGGACAGTGCCCTCTGTAAATGAGAGAAAAGCTGTCAAATGCTGGTGGAAACATAAAATGAGGTCTGCATTTCTGTCATGAGCACTGGCTTGCCAAGGAAGGATTTCTTTATCTCCCTGCCCCCTCCTCCTGAGCATAGAACTCTTAGCTTCAGGATTGCAAAATAGTTATAACCCTAGGCACTTTGTCAAATTCAGACAGGAAGTGGACAAAGGGCAGAGGAGTTTCTTCTGTTTCATGCTCTCTCCCTCTCCTTCCCTCTCTCCTCTCTCCCAAGCACACAAACTCACTCACACTCACACACATTTGCATTCCAATTCATTTGGAGCGGGCTGTGACTCTAAGGGACTTAAGTGTGTTATAGCCTCCAGCTACTATGACAAGCAGAGCAGAGCTGGCCCTCACAAATGTCCTCCTGTACTCCCTCTTTTTTCTGCTCGGGAATCAACATAGACACCCAGACTCTGCATGGCTGACTACACAGCAAGCTTCCTGGTTGCAGGGCCTGTCTTGTGCATGGGGAAGGTATGAGCCCACACTGACCCACCCTTCTGCACTCAGGCCCTAAACAGGAGACCGTGAATGACTTCTGGAGGATGGTCTGGGAACAGAAGTCAGCCACCATCGTCATGTTGACAAACCTGAAGGAGAGGAAGGAGGTAAGCTCCCATGCTCTGTAGCCTGGCACTCAGCAGGGAGGCCCTGACCGCTTCCTCTGCCTGGGCACCTTCTATCAGTGGGCCTCAAAAGGCACTCAGGCCTTCTTGCACCCTATCTTGAAGTTGCTTCTCCACATTTCTGTACCTCACTGTCCTGCTCCAACATAAGGAATCATAGTTTCCCTTCTTTGTCTGAGGATCATCTTGGCCACCTGTAGCTCTAACCCCACTGAAGAAAACCAGACATTTGAGTGAAAGGTACTGGTGTGTTTCTTGTGTGGTGGGCCTGGCTGCCATTGGACACCGTTGCCTAGGCCCTTCCTAGACTAGAGGCATGTTCTCCAACAACAGACTCATGAAGGCAGGTGTGTACACCTGAACTTAAGGCATCAGCTGAGAGTGAGAGGTACAGTTGCCTTGTCTCCTAGCAAACAGACCCTGGTAGCGCCTGCTGAGCCTGCATCTCCATCACCAGTGCCAGGAACTGGCTCAGATGCAAACTAGAAGGGAGAGCAGCAGCCCAGGGAGACCTGAAGGCCTGGCAGATGTGCTGTTGGTGCAGAACTGTTTTTGCAAGTGAAAGGGGAATTGGAAGCCTGTGGGAAGCTTCCTCAGGTGGGGAGACCCAACTTGTAGACTGTGCTTCTAGCATGTTCCAGCATGAAGGCCCAGCTTGGCAGAAGGTGTCTGCCTGCTGGGCTCCCACCCAAGGCTCTGTGCATGGGTGGCACTAGCCTAGTCCTCACAGTACTCCATGTGCTGAGGACATGGGCAGGGCCTGCAGGATTTGGACAGGACACCCAGCCTTGGGGTACATAAGCGAACAAGGGTGGGACCCACGTAATAAGCAGAAGAACACTCTTGTCCCCAGGCCATCTAACTAGTGGGCTCCATGCCCAGCAGCATAAGAAAAAGCCTGCAGTGTTGATGTCTGGTTTTTCTTATCCATCAGGGAGAAAATAGCGGGGACAGAGTGAGGATTGCTCCTTCTTGCTTACTTCATGACTCCTACCCTTATCCTTTGTCACCAATGGAAAGAGTGACAGGAGGGAAAGGGAGCTCTTGCCATAGGTTTCCTGCCCTGTGGGGAGGGACCTCCATTCTGTAAACGGGGAGACTGACCCTCATGAGGGCCCTCGAGTCTCTAACCCACTGCCCACAGAGACCAGGTCTTGCAAAGGCTGCTTCTCCAAAAGGCCACCATTGTAGCCCCAAGCAGATGCAGAGGACCTCTGCCCTCTGTGTCATTGTCTTAGTCTCCCCTAGAGCCTCCTGCTATTTTTCTGGCCTTGTGACTCAGGGCTGCCTATTGGTTCTCTCAGTTTCCACTACCTCAGATGGATCATTTCTCAAGAGAGTTCCTTTTCCTTGGTGGCTTTCATTGTGGTCTTCACAGTGTCCTCATCCTGGACAGTCCATTGCAAAACCCAGCAGCTGGCGTCTTGTGACCTGAGTGAGGCCTGAGGGTAGGGCAGTCAAGACCTCCCCGGGGCCTGAGACCCCCCTGTTCCTTTACAGGACCCTTTCAGGGAATAATTACTTGAGATTCCTCAGAGCCACAGGGGGACCAAGACTCATCCAAACCAGACCCTTTAAGTGTCACTACAGGCTACGTTCAATGCCCTGTGACCATAGGCCAGCTTAGGTCAGGATACGGGGAGGGGTGATGTTTGTCCCATAGTGTTGTGAAGAGGATGCTGGTCTCCATGGTGCCAGGTACCTTTTACTTTAGGTCCATTTTGATCCTCGAGAATAGGCCAGCTTGCTTTGCCATCCACTGGCCATTTCTAGGACAAGCTGTGAGGTGTCTGGAAGACTTGCTAAATTTTAGAGATTTGTCCAAGGAAGATTATGCAGCTCTTTCCCCTCTGGGGATGTCCCCATTGGTCTACACACCATGCTGATGGACAGCTTACTGCCTTTAGGGGCTTGTCTTGGGTAAAGAACTGCCTCTGTGGCCAGAAGTACTTCATAGGTTTCCATGTTGGCGTGACCTTATGAATGGCACACAGGGTTGCAAGCATGAGTGGTCTGACCAGAAGGAAACTGAAATGCCCAAGGGGGACATTCTGGGAGTATGGGGGCAAGGCTTACTGCAGCCAGAGGGTGGTTGGGGTCAGGCTTCCTAGCTCTAAAGGGAATAAATAAATAGGTTTAGCATGAATAGGTATGGCTGGAGTAATAGGATGGGAGGGGTAAGGCAGTGAGCAAATGGGACATTACTTGTCCAACCCCAAACACTGGTTGGTTCATAGCCATGTTTGTCACCTGTGAGGCCTTGCTTTCCCACAGGGTCATCCTCCCAGCTCCTGGGGAGCTAACTGCTGACCTGAGTCGCTTAAACTTATGTTGATGGTGGGAGACCATGTCTTGGACTGTGTCGTAATTCTTTTCCTTCAATTGCTCATCACAGGAGAAGTGCTACCAGTACTGGCCGGACCAGGGCTGCTGGACCTATGGGAACATCCGGGTGTGTGTGGAGGATTGCGTGGTTCTGGTGGACTACACCATCCGAAAGTTCTGCATCCATCCGGTACACACGAATGTCTCATGTTGTTTTCTCGGAAGCTAGGTTGGGGGAGGGGATGGGACTTTACAGAGTGAAGAGCTGTCCCCCCTCCCCCTACTCCTAGCATGGCAGCAGCTCTCACTAAGGGGGTACTTGTGTTGTGAAACAAGACTGTTTGTCTGTTTGTGATAGGGTCTCACTATGTGATCCAGGCTGGCCTGGAACTCTGTATGGAGCACACTGGCTTCAGACTTACAGGGATCCATCTGCCTCTGCCTCCCAAGTGATGGGATTAAAGATGTGAGCCACCATGTCCAGTGACAAGATTGTTTCATAATGGTATCAAAATTATGATCAGAATCTCCCCTCCATGTTTTCATGCTTTTCAAGACAGCCTTCAATAAAGATGCCTGTGAACAAAACAAGGAAGATGAAATGAAGGCTTCAAGAATAGGCCATTTTATCAGGAACAAATGTAGAGCCATGCTGTGATTAGGTTGCAAAATTTGAACAAAAGTTTCTAGAAGCCACAACAGAAGGTTTTGAAAGGATGGCCTGGGGGTGTGGCTCAGTAGTAGCACATGTACCTAGCATGCTCTGAGCCATCCAAAAATTATTAGCCCTTGCTGGCCTCTCTCCTAGATGCACAGAATACTCGTGTATGCAAGTGTGTATATGCACAGCCCCCACCCACCCACCCACACTCAGACACTCAGACATGAACAGAGAGTTCTAAACATACTAGTATTGTCTTCCTCAACCTTCAGGGTCAGCAGAAACATGCTGCAAAGGCTTGGAGAATTTATGAGGAAGTGTCTGGAGTGTGTGGGCTGAGCCTTCATCTTTCTCCACACAGACTCTTTGAGACTTAAAAAATATGCTAGAGTAATTTTTTAAAATTTAAAAATTAATAAAAATTAAAAAAAAAACCCAGATCCCCAGGAATGAGGTGGGACTGTCCAGACAGAGACTACTGAGCATTAGGATGAGCCTTGGAAATATGTGGCTACAGGGATTCCAGCCTGGGAATAACCAGCTGTGCGAACCCTGCCATCTAAGAGGTGTACGTGTTCACATCTGGTATGGCGCTCCTGTGGTCCAGGCTTCTCTGTGCTTGTGGACACTGACCTGGCATGAGCCCCAGCTATCCTTCAGCCTTCAGAAGGAGATGCTGAGTGGTCAGGGTAAGGAGGCCCCACCTCTCACTTCTTTCTTCTCCCTTGCAGCAACTCCCTGACACCTGCAAAGCCCCACGGCTGGTCTCACAGCTACACTTCACCAGCTGGCCTGATTTTGGGGTACCTTTCACCCCCATCGGAATGCTGAAGTTCCTGAAGAAAGTGAAGACACTCAACCCCTCACATGCTGGGCCCATTGTGGTTCACTGCAGGTATGTCAGGGAGAGGCAGGACCTTTGCAGGCAGCCACAATGACGGGGAACAGGGAGGCTGTGTGTGGCTAGTGGGGCAGTGTTGGATGAGCGGAACTAGGGCTGGGGAACATGAAGCTTCACAACAGTACCCCACTTGGTCACTGGAACACCTGCCCCAGTGATGTCTGAATAAAACTGCAATGTGTAAACCTCTTCAAAGCTGACAGTGGCCCAGGACAGTGGCAGGTGTGGGAGTTCTGGGCAGGTCCACTGCCTTGCCCTATGTAGTACCTGGTACCCCAAGGATCACTAAGTTCCCATACTAGGACACAACCACAGTAGTGTTAACAAGTGTGTTTGGGAGTAGGAATAATGAACAAAATACACACACGCACACGCACGCGCACACACACACACGCACACACACACACACACACACACACACACACACACACACACACACACACATGCACAGGCACGCGCATAAGGCTTCAGTGACTCTAGTCCTGAGCTAAATTACTGGGGCTGCGTTGCCCTCTTGTGGCCTTGCATAGATTTGCTCCTTTTCTCCCAAGTTGCACCCTACTTAATTTTGCCCTAGGCTGTGTCCTTTGTCCCCCAGGTTCAGGCATCTTCCCAGGCTTATCATTTACTTCAAGGGAATGTGACTTACGAGGTGGCATCTTTCTCCTCCCTGAAGCGCGGGTGTGGGCCGGACAGGCACTTTCATTGTGATCGACGCCATGATGGACATGATACACTCAGAACAGAAGGTGGATGTCTTTGAGTTTGTGTCTAGAATCCGCAATCAGCGCCCTCAGATGGTCCAGACAGATGTGAGTGGCACCTCTTCCTGCCCTGGCCTAAGCATTGAAGAGCACTCAGGTGCCTTCGCCCCACTCTACAAGCCCATGAAAAACATGTTTTTATTGTGACTTTTTCTTGTTGCTGTTTTGTTTTTACAGTATGAGGCATTGCACCCGGGTCTGTCATGTAAACTCACTCTACAACTGATCTGTATTCTCAGCCGTCTTTTTACTTCCTGAGACTTTGTCTTACCGAGCTGCCCAGCCTGACCTTGACCCAGCTGTGTCACCTGGGCAGCCCTTGAGCTTGTGATCGTCATATCTCAACCTCCTGAATAATTGAAATTTTAGACTTACACTACCAGACCCAGCTTATAGGCATGGGTTTGATAGCCACAGGCTATCATCATGCCCAGTGTCAGACCCCATGCCCTTCCTACTCTGTCATTACCTCCCACAGAGCCTCAATCCTTCATATGTTCATATGCCATGTGGGTGGTTCTAGCAGCTGGCATGGTCCCCAGAAGCCCCCATGGAAACAGTGGCTGTTACTGTCATCTTATTTTACCCTAGATGACCAGTCTACATGGTCATCAATGGATTCTTGCCCTCTAGCCTTCTCTTACCAGCAGAAGCAAGCACTCTGCTGGGCCCAGGGCAGACTTGAGCAGCATCCCCTCTCTCTCTGCAGGTTCAGTATACATTCATCTACCAAGCTTTACTGGAGTACTACCTCTATGGGGACACAGAGTTGGATGTGTCCTCCCTGGAGAGGCACCTGCAGACCCTACATGGCACAGCCAACCATTTTGAAAAGATCGGGCTGGAGGAAGAGTTTAGGGTGAGTGTTTCGAAGAATCTTCCACACCCTTAAAGAGTTCAGGGTGAGTACAGCAAGGCAACTTTCTTGCCCTGGAGTGGGTGGCTGAGGCTCCAGAGAAAATGGCATCTACTTAAATGAAGCCTTGAGGTCAGAAAGTTAGGAGATGGGAGATGGGTCTTGGGTTGTTGACTTCCAGGAAAGAATAACAGTGCAAGCTGCATGTAGGATCGCTTAGTCTCCCAATGTCAAGGCAACTTCTGGAGATGGAGGCAAACTTCTGAGCGGGTCCCCTGCCTTAGGTCTGTAGTTAGGTTTGCTCTAACTACGTGTCTTGGCTGCAGAAACTGACCAACGTGCGAATCATGAAGGAGAACATGAGGACGGGCAATCTGCCCGCCAACATGAAGAAGGCCCGTGTCATCCAGATCATCCCATGTAAGGCAGTGGGCATGGAGGCCTCAGGTCCTGAACCACCCACCTTTGAACATCATGCTAGGAAGCAAGTGTCTCTTGTCCAGTCTTGGCACTTGGGAGCTGTGTCTAATGCCAGGAAGGAAGGGACCCATCTGGAGCACTCTGGGGAACCTGCACAGACCCATGTGGGTTTCGGGTGCCTCGAATATGGCTGAAAGGCAAGGCTCTAGAGCTTTATAGGGAGGGTTCACTGGAACCTAAGAAGCTTGCCTCAATATGACCTCAATATAACTAGTGCTCTCTGAAGCCTGGAGGCACCTCCCCTGCCCCCCACCCATACACAGGTGAGAGTAAATAGCATGACCAAGAATATGTACATGTCAAAGGACTAAATCAGACAAAGGTGAATTCAGCCAAGTCCTTCAAGGAAAAAAAAACTTGCCTTGGGGACTACATAGCACTGATGTGGGGTTAACTCTGGCCTGTGTCGAGGATTGGGATGACTGAGGCAAAGACCCACTGTAGGCAGGTACCCACATCTGCCCCCCACAGGTGAGGAACAAAAAGAAATCTAGGCACACACTAGGGAGACATGTGGGAAGCCCTGGCCTGAAGGGAAGGCAATGCATGCCACACACTATGTTTCTTCATACCCTCCTCCATAGAGCTGAGGGTCAGCAACTGCTCACCACCATTGAATAGGCCTCCTCATCATGGTTGTATCTTTTCCAGAAGCAGAGAGTTCCAGGATACTAGACAATCCACCCCTAGCCTCCATCCCTTGATTCTCTGTGGCCTCAGTATGTACTCTGGCAGCCCCAGCTCCTGTCACCCTCCCTTTGTTCCTAGAGGCAGTATTTTTTAATCTTTCTATTGGGGACATAATTCACCGATTCTTGAAAAGTGAAAATAAGTGGGTTGTTTTCAGAGCTTTCCCAAACCACATTATGAACCTATTTGATGGTGGAAACTTTCCTAAGAGTTGTCTTTTTAAGTTTTGGTCTGTGCCTCAGTTTCTTTTCCTGATGAAATGCCCTGACAAAACAACTGAAGGCAGAGATGACTCTGGTTTATGGTTCTAAGATCCAGTCCATCATGGAGGGGAAGTCAAGTCAGTGCGAGCAAGTCAGTGCAAGCTTGATGTAGCTGGTCACATGACCTCCACAGTCAGGAAGCTGAGAGCAATGAACACATGCTGCTGCTCAGCCCACTTCCTCCAATTTCACATAGTCTAGAATTCCCTGGCCAGAGAATGACTCTGCCCATAGTTAATATGGGTCTTCACATCAATTAATGTAACCAAGGTAACCCCTACCATTTGCCCAGAGGCCTATCTCCTTGTGAGTCTAGAGCTTGGCTATAAGGCAGGGTGGCATATACACTAACAGGAAATCCTTCTTTGCAGATGACTTCAACCGGGTAATCCTCTCCATGAAAAGAGGGCAAGAATACACAGACTATATCAACGCATCCTTCATAGATGTATGTATTACAGCCCTGTGTGTGTTTGGTGCAATGTGTGACTCCCTCCTAGAGTGTGAACATTGCTTTACACACAATAAGAAGCATTGGCACACCATTTTCTTGGCAGAATTATTCGGTTTTAAAGTAACAAATAGTGAGTCAATTGTGTTAGTAAACAGGTGTAATCCAAACACTTGGAAATTAGAGACAGGAGTATCAGGGGTTCAAAGCTAGCCTCTGCTACATAGGAATGTTGACACCAGCCTGTACTACATGAGACCCTCAATTCAAAAATTCAAAACAAGAGGAAAATGACTTATCAGCTAAGGACACTTGATGTTCCTGCAGACAGCCTGGGTTTAGTTTGCCATACCCACATAGTGGCTCATAACCACTGGAACTTCAGCTTCAAGAAAGCTGAAGCTCTCTTTTGGTCCTCATGGGCACCAGGCATGTACATGATACACATACATACATGTAGGCAAACACTCAAATCATAGGCATAATATTAAAAGCGATGAATCTTTAAAAGACAAAAATCAACAAATAATGAGTGTTGGAATTGGGGCCTAGTCTCATTCTGACTAATTGGCTGTTTCCACATGACCATTAATGGACAGCCTCTCCGCATTTGCATGTGTGTGACACCACAGTTATATGTGCAGAGCATGTGTTGGCTGTTGAGTGATGTCTGTGACTTGAGCCCACATAGACTGGGTGATTGTCTAGGGACAAGCTGGGGCCCGTCTCCATGCGCAGTGGAGTTGGAAGAGAAAGAGACAAGAAAGAACTTTGCAGCCAACAGCCTATTAGCACTTCTGTCTGTACTGGAGTGAACAGATGGAGGGGTTGAGACCGGAAGCCCTGGATCTAGCTCCACTCCCAGGCCCTCTGCCCCACTGTGATGGGAATCTAGCTGTGACACACGAAAGCCTGTTAGAAACAAGGCCATTTAAGTGCTGTCCTGGTAACCTGGAGCCCTTAGAGATAACCTCGGCTTCTGAAGGCAAGATGTGCTCGGCACCCTGATGAAGGGGCAGTTCCTCTTTCTGGGGTGCATCACTGGGCACGCACCTGTGACAGCCATGGAATGTTGGAGTTGCTGATCCCAGCCTAGGGCTGTCCTCAGGGATTGTGCAGGTGGTAGCTCACCCCTAACCTCTGCTTCCCTCAAGGGCTACAGACAGAAGGACTACTTCATGGCCACACAGGGGCCTCTGGCTCACACAGTTGAGGACTTCTGGAGGATGGTGTGGGAGTGGAAATCACACACAATCGTCATGCTGACAGAGGTGCAGGAACGGGAGCAGGTGAGCAGGCTCTGTGCCCTGGGTGCATGTGAGGGGGTAGCTGATGGTGTGATTGCCTCAGTGGTGGACACGTGGGTGAGACCAAGCCAGGAGGACTGAAGAGGGAGGGCGGGAGGGCAGGAGGGAGGGAGGGAGAGCAAGAGGGAGAGTGGGAGGGAGGAAGGGAGAGAGGGAGGAGTAGAGGGAGGGAGGGAGGGAAGGAGGGGGAGGGCAGGGAGGGAGGGAGGGAAGGAGGAGTAGAGGGAGGGAGGGAGGAGGGGGAGGGAGGAGCAGAGGGAGGGCAGGAGGTGAGAGGGAGGGAGGGAGGGAGAAGTAGAGGGAGGGAGGGAGGGAGGGAAAGAGGGAATGAGGGAGGGATGGAGGCAGGGAGGCAGGGAGGGAGGGAGGGAGGGAGGGATGATTGAGATGGTCCTTCATCTTTGCTTTTGATGGATGGAAAGATGGTTAGCCATAAATAGTCTTGGCCGTACATATCTTTACACTTACCTTGACATTCCACCATTATTTTTAAATGTCAAGGTCACAGACTGTGAATGCAAAAGGCATTTACTTACTGTTTGTAGCACATAAAGTCAGACATTGATTTATGCCCCTGGTTGCTGTCCTAGTGAAGTAGGATGACTTTGGCATTTCCATTTTCCCAGAGATCCACCTGTGGCCTGATAATGTCACAAACCCAGAAAAATATGCTTTACTAGTACTGAGTGTCTAAGTGATACCCCAAGACATAGCTATGACCCTGAATCTATATTTTGATTTCTTTGCTTTAAAAAGCAAACCTTGGGCTGGAGAGATGGCTCATTGGTTAAGAGCACTGACAGTTCTTCCAGATGTTCAGAATTCAGTTCCCAGCAATCATGTGGTGGCTCACAGTCTTCTGTAATGGGATCAGATGCCCTCTTCTGGCATACTGGTGTATATGCAGATAGAGTACCATATACATAAAATAAATACATCTTTTAAAAATGTGAAAAAACAAAAACTTTATTGAGCTGTGTTCCCCCAGGAAGCAATCCGTCTTTTTAAGGGGACAGCTTGTTAGGGTTTAGTGTGTTCACAGTGCTGGGCAAACATATCTTCTGTCTAACTCCAAAGCATGGTCACCACCTGAAGCAGAAACTGTTCTGTTAAGAGTCACCCCATGTCACCTCCAGCCCCAGACATCCACTGGACAGTCCCCTGACTCTACTGACTGGCTCTTCTGGACCCTGCTATATATGTAGTCACATAGTGTGAGCTGTTTCAGGAGTGGGTCCTCATATGCCATCATGTCATCAAAGCTCATCCTTTGGTTGCATACATCTGGACTTCATCCTTTTCTTTAACCATTTAACATACATAAGCAGTGTATCTTGATCATACCTCCCCAATTTCCTTTCCCTCTTCCCTCAGATGCCCCCAGCATGGCCCCCTCTCCTCCCTTTTCCTTTTTCTTATTAATCCACCGAGTCCCAATTAATGCTGCCTGTTGGGATGCAGACTGCTTTTGTTAGCTTGCTCTTGAGTGGGTCTGGACCCAGAACTATAGCTGCAGTGAGTTCGTGAAAGGAATGGCTATGCCATGTCCAGAGGCAACATTTCATACGCTCCTCCCCATTTCTGGTTCTTAACTGCTTCCTGCCCTCGCTTCTGTGATGTTTCTTCCCTGGGGCCCAGATGGGAGCCGGGTTGATACAGATGTCCCACGGAAGACTGAGCACTCAGTACAGAGTTCTTTATTGACTGTAATCTGTCCTGTGAATGGCTACACAACTTGCATTTCCCCGTTCACCAGTTGATGGGCACTTGTGCTGTTTCTACCTTGGGGCTGTTAGCATTCTGCTGCTGTGGGTGTTTGTGCTCAAGTGTTTGTGTAGGAGTTTTGTGTTTCTTGCCTACAAACATATGAGTGTAACCACTTTCCTTATAATGTAACTCCATATCGTAAACTTTGATCATTCCATATTTTCAAGATGTTTAAACTATATGCTGGGGAGGGGAGCATGCATAGTAATGCAGGTGCACACAAAGACCAAAAGAGGGCGTCAGATCCCCTAAGCTGGAGTCATAGGCAACAGCGTGTTGCCTGGTATGGGTGTTGAGAACCTTCTGGTCCTCTGAAAATAAGCAGTGCCTGCTCTTAGCCTCTGCCCCTATCTCCGGTTACATTCGCAGTCTCAGTGTTCAGAGGCTCTATTTGTCCACTCTTTACAACACTGGTATTTTGTCCTCTTGATTAAAGCTATTCTAGTAGATATGTTGTTTTGTTAGGCAGGCATTAAACCAGCTGGACATGGTAGCAATAGTGTAATCCCAGTATTTGGGAAGTGGCAACAGGAGGATTAGAGAAATTCTCTTACCCTCTGCTACAAGATAAATTCAAGGACAGGCAATAACCCACCCGGGGGGCCACATTTAAATCGTATATTCATACCTGAAGAAACAGTTCTAGAAAGAATTCCATTGTGTGTAATCTTCTGAGACTTGATTTTTCTAAATAGAAAAGTGACTTGGCTGGTTTTCTAGGCTTATGTCTGTGACTGTGACTCAGCCACATTTCCTTATAGTCTGCTACAAAGATGATGCATCCTGTGTTCACTTCTTCAGCCCTTCTTACATCCTTGACAGTGGGTTCAATTCTATCCTGTTGCCTAATAAACGGCGATGACATGCTTCTTGCTACTAGTGGTTAGCAGGTGCCAAGTAGACAAAATGTCAGATTGCAGATTTTCCAAGAGTGAGAATTGCTGGTTGCTATCCAAAGTGGTTTTTAAAGTGAGTATCAGCAATGAATAAGACGTAGTCATTGGCATGCCTAGTGTTCTGAGAGTGCCTGGACTTCTCTGGCACCCTAATCCTTGCTAACTGAATGCTAATTTAGCTTTCCGTGGCTTTTGATGGAATTTATCTTGTTCCTACAAGGTAGGCCATCACCTTACATATCTATGGATGTCTTCTTTCTTGTATCAAATGCTTTCCCTTGCATTTTTACTTCTATTACTATTTTGCTCACTGCTGAAAGAAAACAAAAAAAAAAAAAACAGCTTAAGGAAGGAAGGGTTTATTCTGGCTCACTA
Source organism: Cricetiscus sungorus (assembly GCA_030556225.1). Taxonomy (NCBI): domain Eukaryota; kingdom Metazoa; phylum Chordata; class Mammalia; order Rodentia; family Cricetidae; genus Cricetiscus; species Cricetiscus sungorus. Next base: position 95,043,655 of record JANBXA010000007.1, read on the forward strand.
ATTGAAAGAAAATCATGACAGCTGGAGCACAAGGCATCTGGTCACACTGCATCTGTAGTCAGGAAGCAGACAGATGGGCACATGTGATCCACTCACTTCCCCATTTATTCATCCCAGGACTCCAGTCCACGGAGTGACACCACCTGCAGTCAAAGTGTGTTTTCCTCTGTCAGATGAATCTCTCTGGAAGCACCCTCCCAAGAGGCTAGGTGATTCTCCAGGGTGATTCTAAACCCTATCAAAATATCAATCCAGATTAACCATCAGGCAGAAAAGCACCTGTTTTTCTACTGGGCTGTTTCTCTTCTTATTACCTTAAGAGTTCTTTACATATGGTGGGTGTTCATCCTGTGCTGGTTTCATGTGGAGAGCATCTTGCTGCAGACGGCAGCCTCCTTTCCACTGTTTTGATGATGGTTGTTGATGGGAAAAAATGTGAACTTTATTGAAAGCTGATATTTCCGTCTTTGCTTCAGGGATGGCTCCATCTTTTGTGCCTTCTTATTTAGTGAGACACAAAATGTGTTCTTCAAAGTAAAGAAATATCCAAGGTCGAGATGGAAATATAGGATAGTGTTTGTTTACTGGCCCGATTCTAAGAGAAGCTGCGGCATTGTATCAACCTTGCCCAGTGAATCAGGGCTTAATCTTCCAGTTTCACTGTAGTCAGACTTTCTTTGGGATTGCCAGCTCCAAAGTAACGATACAAAGACTTATTATTAATTATGAAAATTTTGCCTTAGTTTGAGATTTTTTTTTACAACTGGCTCTTATAACTTAAAATAACCTGTTTCTATTCATCTACATTCTGTCAGGTAACTCAGTTACCTCTTCTCTGCACCCTATGTCCAACTAATTCAGTATCTCGCCAGTGTCTCTCACATACCTACATTCATCCCGAGGTCCTCTTTCTGCATGAAGTCCCACCTATTCTCACCTGCCTAGCTATTGACCATTCAGCTCTGTATTAAACCAATCGCAGTGACACATCTTCACACAGTGTAAACAAATATCTCACAACATTCCATCCGCTGAATATATCTTCTGTTCTCTCTTGTATCAAGGTCCCATACATCAATGTCCTTTCAGACCTGTTCTCTGCTCATGGTCAACAGACACTAATGGAATTCAGATCCATGTTCACATAAGATTTTCTGGTCACATGAATGACCCAACATCTATTCTGCACCTTAAGTGGTAACAACAAAACATTTTATTTTCTCCCCCTAGGATAAATGCTATCAGTATTGGCCAACAGAGGGCTCGGTGACTCATGGAGATATAACTATAGAAATAAAGAGTGACACCTTGTCTGAAGCCATCAGCATACGAGACTTCCTGGTTACTTTTAAACAGGTATTATGCCTGTGGTCCCCCAAATTCTAGTAGACCTTAGGAAGCACTATCACTTGGTATGTTCTTACTGCTGTATCAGGGTGGGCCTGGTACCTGTCACCATCTACCTGTTTCTAAGTCCCAGGGAACCACAAGGGGCCAGGAGAGCCTCCGGTAGTAAGTGTCCTATGACATTCTGGCTTCTGTGGCCACTTGCCTTCTGTTGGAGGATGTATGATGGCAAAGATGTTAATTTACTGGGCTGGGGATGGAATGACAAAGGACCGGAAAGAAGGTAGAGAGGCCCCCTAGGCCCCTTCCAGAACCTCTAAGTGTCCCTGTCCACACTGGACCTTGAACCCTGACCACACAAAGTCTAGACTGTCTGGCTCAGTGAGAGGTAAAAGAGCTCACAAGCTGGACTCAATTCTGAACTGAGAAGATCAGTTCAGAAAGGGTGTACGTGTGCAAATACTTGTTCCCTCGGGCCAGTAGTGGACTTCCTGGGCCGCTGGGCTTGCTTCCAGCCCTTGATGGGAACTCAGAACCAAACTTCCCAAGAAATGTGAGCCTAATCTCTGAAGGAAGCCACCAAGACCCCTGAAAGGGCTGGGCTGAGCCTAGTGGAGATCTAGAAGGAAACATAGTCACTGCTAGCCAGGCCCCTGGCCTGCCTAGGGGGAGCTTTGAGACCCAGAAGGACTCATGGGCAGGCAGGCAGACCCCTGGCAGGATGTGGGGCACCTTTCACTAAGACTTCTCTCCCATCTATAGCCCCTGGCCCGCCAGGAAGAACAGATCCGCATGGTGAGACAGTTCCATTTCCATGGCTGGCCGGAGGTCGGAATCCCAGCTGAGGGCAAAGGCATGATCGACCTCATTGCGGCAGTGCAGAGACAGCAGCAGCAGACAGGCAACCACCCCATCACCGTGCACTGCAGGTGAACGCCGCCCCCCCCCCCCCGCGCGTGCAAGCCCTATGCTGGCTAGAGACCTACTCTGCAGCTAGGGGAGCTGGACAGCTACTCTCAGGGGATTGCTTTCCTAGACTGTGAGTCACCTTCCCTTACACATGCGCGCATGCGCGTGCAGGCACGTGAGTGCACACACACACACACACACACACACACACACACACACACACACACAAACTTTACAGATGTGCATAAGAGTCACTTCATCACACATACAGAATACACATCCTGGGAGGAGTCAGGATGGGCACAGGGTACTCTGTCCTGTTGAAGTCACACAAACTTCCCAGGAAAAGCCCTCAGGCACCCTTCTGGACTTCAGCTGGGCTGTGTTAACTCTGACACACAGCTCTGTCTTCCTCTCTGGCTGCCCCATCCCTATTGCCCACCTTTTCTCTCTTCTGCCTTGGAAAACATTCAGTGCAGATGACTGAATGCACAAGATGGACTATGAAGATGCCATGTGTGTGTATGATCATGAGGTCACATAAATGTAACCCACGAAGGTCAAAGGTCAAGCCAGGTGTCCCTCCTCAGGTGTGAACCACCTTTACTTGGCTTTGTATTTGCTAATTAGGCTATGCTGGCTAGCCAGGGAGCCCCAGGGCATGCCCAGTGTTTTTTTCTGGAGTGTCTGGAATTCCATTGAATTAAGGTCTCATGTTTGTACAGCAAGTGCTTTTCTGACTGAATCATCTCCCCAGTGTTGAATCTCTACAGTAAACTTGTTCCAACACTCACATAGCTATAGTCAGGCTCAAGGGTAAAGACATATTCCTGATGTCGCTAGAGACAATATCTAGCCAGGCCTATGGCACAAAACAAATGGAGAAAGAGTGGGTGTAGGACAGATCCGTAACTCCCCTGCATCCCTGACTGGGCAGGTTCCGCCAGCACTGTGCCACCTACTGCAGTGATCTTAGCCACACCTACAAAGCCCTGACAAGAAGCAGTTTAGGGAGCTTTTATTTTGGAGTGATTCTCATTAGCTGTTGGAGCTGTGGTTGTTTCATTTCCTGAAGATTTGACTCACATCCTTTATTTCCATTCATTACCCTTGATGTCCAAAGAGCCCCTGCTTAATGAGAGAGATGGGCTACTCCTCCTGCGTGGACAACCCAGCTAGTATACTCCATGCCTGGCCAGCAAGTGGTGCTCACACCTCAGTTTTCAGTCCCAGGAGTCTTTCCAGAGCCCCACCCCCACCCCCACCCTCCGAGAAGGAGCTAGAAATGAGTCTTTTTGTTCTGGGATGCTGGAGATAAGTTCTGCAAGCCTAAGACAGCAGGTGACAGCCATGGGGGCCACAACAGCGGGCCTTGAATGTCAGAGTAGACCCGTTTGTGGAGATTCCAAAAGGCCCAGAACAGCCATGCCCCTCCAGAGGGCACTAGAAAAGGTTGGCCTGGTGCCTCCTTTAGCCTCTCCCAGACCTCTTTTGAGTGGCCTGGCTCATCAGACCAAGTGCCATCTTCTGGGGAGCCCACAATTCCTAGGAAAGAGCTTCCTATCATCCCTAAGCATAGTAGTCAGGCAGCACCTGAAATTGTTGGGGACAACTTGGGAGGCTTTTAAGTGGAAGCGAGCGGGGTACAGTTTGCTGGATGTTGCTGTATTGTGAGTATAAGCTATCCTTTAAGCTGCAGTCAAGGGGCTTGGAAGATGGCTCCATCAATACAGTGTTTGGCTGCATGAGCATGAGCCTTTAGCCACATAAAAAGCCTTGTGAAGTGGTGCACATCTGTGATCTTCAGTGCTAGTGAGGCATAGACAAGCCAAAGCCTGGGGGCCTGGGGACCACTAGGTTCATTGAAAGAACCTGTCTAAAAAGAAGGTGGAAAGCCATAGAGTAAGACAACAAACATAGACCTCTGACCTCTGCATGCATGCGCGCACACACAAACATTTACATGCATATGAACACATACAGCATCAAACACAAAGATGCTGGGTGCCTCTCGGTGACTGATACTCTGCCCTGGCACACAGGGGTGGGGTAGGGTGGGGTGAGGTGGGGTGGGGTGGTGGCAAGTGCGTGCCCAGGTCTCTTCCCCACGCATATTCTTGCTTGCTTTGCCTTCACTATGCACATCCCCTCCACAGTGCGGGAGCAGGGCGGACAGGTACATTCATAGCACTCAGCAACATTTTGGAACGAGTGAAAGCCGAGGGACTCCTAGATGTGTTTCAAGCTGTGAAGAGCTTAAGACTTCAGAGACCACACATGGTGCAAACCCTGGTAAGAATCTGAATGATCTGATGTTCCACAAGAGTCAAGAATTGTTTCATGTATTTGATGTCAGTTTCATTAAAGGAAAGCCTGCTGTAAGGGAGGGCCAGAAGTGTTCATTTCCCAGAGTGCCTGACCCAACTGCAGCCGTTCACCCTCCCTCCCACCCTGTTGGTCTTAGGAGGAAGTTTCCCCAGCAAGACTCAAGAGGAGGAGCTCATGCACAGATTTTATTTCCATTTAAAAACAGTGTTACAGAGTTCAAAAGCAGCCCTGAAGTTCAAAGCCCCACTGCTTGTTATTTCCCCGGGTTCCACTGTTGCATTTAGTCTGTTTGCTTTTGGAAAGTCTCACTCAACCTCAAGGCCCCTTTGAGGGTCTTGCCCTGGGGGGGTCTCCTAACATCCAATTGCTCTGCATATTCTCTTTCATTACTGGCTGCACACTTCCTGGGGGGAGAGAGAGATTCCACACTGAATTCAGACCTGCTTCCTGCCGAAGGAGCAAGTGGAGGTTTAAAGGCTGTTCTCGTTTGTGATTTCCCAGAGCCTCCTCATTAGGCCTTCTCTCCCACCTGCTCTTTCTCCACAATATTCTTGACAGGCAGCCAGACCCCTGCGCCAAGATAGATGCTGTGGTGGTGATAACAGAAAGGCCCTACATGAATCCAAGACATCTAGTCTTGCAAATTTGAATGAAATGTATAATAATATAAAACCATGTGATTTTCATTTACTTACCAGTAATAAATTAGGCACTGTAAATTTTATTTTCCAATGTTAAAATTGTGGGGTTTTTTTCTCCACCTCAGAAATAGTTGTCATCCAGCTGTGGTGGCATATACCTATAATCCCGATACTTGGCAGGTAGAGGGAGGAAGATTAAGAGTTTAGGGTCATTCTTGGCTAGGCCAAGCAACATGAGATTCTCAAAACAACAAACATGTACCACACACACACACACACACACACACACACACCTGTTTCCTGGCCTTGGGGTATAGGATAAAGCACTTGTCTTGAAAGCATAAGGACCTGAGTTTCATTCCCCAAAACCCAAAATAATTATTAAAAAAAAAAAAAAAAGGATGGAAATGATGACATATACTTGTAATCCCACAGCTGGGAGGTAGAGGCAGGCTTTCTGGGGTTCACAGGCAGCAAACCTAACCTACTTGGCAGTTTCTAAGCCAGTGAGACACCCTGTTTCAAAACTTAGGTGGATAGTACCTGAGGAAGGAAGGACATCTGAGGTTAACCTCTGATATCCACATGTGTACCTGAACACACACAGAGATGTGCACACATATACACAAAATATTTTCCAATGTCAATATGAAAAGTAGAGATGTTTTCCTAAAACCTTTCTTAAAATACAGTGGAAAGAAACTGAAAACAGTTTGGTTTAGAACATGCCTTGTACTTAAAAGCTACATTGCATGACAGAAGCTGATGTGTGGGAAGGAACCACAGACTTTGGTGCATCAACAGACTGACTGACATCTTCTGATTGAATGCATCAAGAATGTGTGAAGCAGCTTATTAATATAGTCTTGTTCTCTTTTCAGGAGCAATATGAATTCTGCTACAAAGTGGTACAAGATTTTATCGATATATTTTCTGATTATGCTAATTTCAAATGAAGATTCCTGCCTTAAAATAGTTTTTAATTTAATGGTCAGTATATTTTGTAAAAAAAAAATAATGTTAATTTATTTCCTAGTGAACATTAATACCCTTCTTAATTCCTTTGTATATATTTTGTTATGTTTTAAAGGTTACCTGCTATAAGGGTATGAAGTCTTAAATGCCTTTTTTAAAAATTGGAATAATGTGTTAAGATCCAATACTATCTGGGAAGATTATATATTTCTGCTAATATCAGTCAATATATTAATTCTGTTAGATTTACATCATGTGATGTCACATGTCACGCATCTGTAATTGTAGTTCTTAATATGTCAAATATGTTTGTGAAAGACACTAAACATGAAGCCCCTTGTGGAGAAAACAGTTGAGGACTCAGAATCAGGAAACATTTACTCTCCCTACCAACTGTGGCATCCATCCAGGGCATCAGGGCGTGGCAAATAGTATACATAGAACTTCGGTAAAGTCCTAGGTCTCAGCCATGTGATTCATCTTTACATTTGAAAGATCAATGAAGGAGTCAGGCATGGCAGTGCATTCCTGTGTTTCTAGCACTTGAGGGGCTAAAGCATGAGGATTGCCTTCAGGTCAGAGTGAATATGAATATATATATATATATTATTCATATATATATTCAGATCTTGCAACCTGAATCTTGGTCTCAGGTCCACAAGGGTAGGTGGTGACTTTCCAGTGAATTTTTAAAGGCATTTACTTATGAAAGGCTGTGTCTCTACTGCTGTAGACTTGATGAGAAGAGGTGCTGGTCCCAGATCATCTATTCTTACTGGCTTCCAGTATCCTCACACTAGCCATCAGAGCTGTGTTCCTGAGAAACAACTTGCTGTCCATCTGCCTGTGTGCCTGGTTCAGAATCCAGCCAAGCTCATTTCCAATGTCCCTCCTGCTGGCCCAATTGCCTGTACTGACCTTAATTGAGTCTACTGTCTCAATTCAAAATTACTTCCTTCCCATCATCATTGAAATGAAGTGTCTTACACACACACACACACACACACACACACACACACACACACACACACACACACACAGGTACACAGATAGAAACAGTAGGATGACCACAAGCAATTGCACTGGAAACCTCCTGTCAGGCATTAGGTATGTCAGGATTTTCTTTGTAAAAAGTTAGGATGGTTTATAAGAAAAGAAATCTTAAAATCTAGATTTATACAGTTTTTTAAACATCCCACTCCTTGGTGTTTAATTAAAAAAAAAAATGAGAGCGAGAGAAAGAAAAGTTGAAGTCTAACTTACCTTTGGGTAAGAACACTGCTGAGGCCTCTGAACCCAGGTGACAGTGATGGTCACACTACCAGGGAGGAGTAGGTTAGGGGAAGGATGGGAGTGGGGGCAGGGTGAATGTAGAAATACTGATTTCAATATGACTTTCCTATGGCATTTAGGTTCCTAGCAAATGAGCACAATGTAAAATAAATAAAGAAAAAGAAAAAGAAAGACAGACATCTGGTCTAACTCACCGAAGGCTTTGAACATATGCAGTTTGGGTATTTTTTAAAAAGAGATATGAAAATATAAAGGCCTTATTTCTCCATGGAGCACTGATCATGCCTGCCTATTTGCACTGTTTGTTCTTGTTTGTTTATAGTGTGTAAGGGGACAACCCCAGGGTTGGTCACTGCCTCCTACAGGTGAACAAGCCACCAAGCTTCTTTCACATCCCAGAGCTCTGAGTTCAATTCAGAGGCATAAGCTGGTCCCAGCATGTAGGGTGAAAGCAGACAGGGGCTCCAGTCATCACCACTGGCTGCACCTAGGGTTGGCTCTGGGCTGAGCAGGACCTCCCCTTCTCTATGCAGCAGTGGAACACAGGCAGAAGATGGAAGAGTGAACTTTACCTGGCCAGAGGTTTCATTCATCTCATGTTAAACCTCAAGCCCATTGCCCTTTTTTGACTTAAGCAGGACAAAGGGCTCTCTGCACCCCAAGCCCACTGGAATGAAGGTGACCTCACACTGGCCCCACGCCAAAGTTCAGCCACGTGTAGTTGCTCAGAATCCCAGGCATCTCTTGTATCAAGAAATGCCTTTAGGCTAGACCTTTTCAGGATGTCTAGAAAAAAATGTTCTATTTCGTGTTCTATTTTTCCTCATCTCGGGGCTGCCCCTGGTTCCCCCATAGGAGCCCCATTTGTTTCTAAACAGCTTGTCTCATTCCAGAAGCAGAAGCTACCCTCCTGTGGACACATTTGGGGTAGCACTTGTCTTTCTTTGAAGGGGCCAACCCCTCCAGCCTCTTGACTGATGCCACAGCCAAATTCAGCTTCTCTAAGAAACAGAGACTAGGTATGCAAGGGGCATCCTGTGTGGGGCCTCAGCATCTTCTCTGAGTTACCTGGCATGTCCTTCTCTTCTTCCTGCAGTCAAAGGTCTAGTATGCCCCAGTGAACAGCCTGGCACCTACAACAACCTTCTCATTTCTGTGCTGCATGCAGCTGTGTTCAAATGCCAAATAGCAATCAGAGCTGAGTGTTCTGATCAGGTGCGCTCCTTGGTCACTGTGTGACTTGCTTTATTTACTCTCTCCATATGCTAGATGAACGAGGAATGCACACCTGTGTTTTCCAAGGTATTTTTTATGTGTTTTTAAAAACTTTTTAAAAATGAGCCTGATACCTGTGTTTCAGCATTTGGAGACATGGCCGTGTTTTTTGGGTTTTTTCATGTATATTTACTGATACATATATATGTATATATATATATTTGTTTGTAACAAAGCCATGTTTAATTTATGTGCAATCTTCATATATGTATGCATCATGGTTCCAAATCTCATATTTTCTTTCATTACATTTACCGTTTGATCTTGCCCTGATTATAACCAGTGAATATCACTGAATTTGGGACATGCAAACCGCAAGATTGAGAACATCCTGATGCAAGAATAAACCTCTGAAAACCAAGTTGTACCTGTGCTGCTGTCTTCACACTTTTGAATTTATTTTTCCTGCCCTTTTAGACAAGGCATTCGTTGGAGGCTGGGAGTGAAGCTCTGTAGCCAAACACTTAACATGTGTGAGGCCCAGGTTACAACCCCTACACCAAAGATCTGTATTTGGCTTACAATTTGAGTCTTATTTTTAAAGTGTGTGTGTGTGTGTGTGTGTGTGTGTGTGTGTGCAGGTGTTTGAGTAAACAAATACATGTACAGGTACACAGTAATGGAAAAGTAACTAACAGCAATTGGCAGCTGAAACACATTGGATGTGACAGATCTAATTGTGTTGATTAGGGGAGGGTCGTGAAAACATTTGGAATTTGGGGCTAGAAAAACCATTGAGTACTCAGAGCTCAATGTAAGCTGTTCTGTGGGAACTTGGACAATAATATTGAAAGGTGTGGACAATGAAGGCTGAGCTTTTTAAGTTTGGAAGAAAGCAAAATCTATCAGGGCTGTTTAGATATTTTGAGTTAAGACTATGTGGGCTCTGGTCAGCTCAGACTTAAGAATAATCTGTGGTTGACAATAGTCCATCACTATGACTGTGAAACCCTTACTGAGACAACTGATACTGGCTGGCTGGGGCCAAGGAATTGACTGTGATTTAGAGCTCAAAATCACTGAGGTGGGAACCTGTTATTCCTGGCCTAGGCTTTCCCTGTTTGGGACATTGTGTGGAACCTAGTGCTGAGACTTCAAGTGTTCTAAATATTTCTATTTCTCCAGGGGGAAACCCCAGCATGAAGCTTGGAGGTATAGGACCTCTGAAAATTATCCTAATTAGCTTGACTCCAAGAGCTGGCCAAAGGCTACAAGAGCTACACATAGTCTTCTATTCAATTAATCCTCTTGACTGTCCTGAGCTGGAGCACCTGAGAACATCATTCTATAGACCAGAAAACTGCCTGTCAAAGTGAGAAAGGCTTACCCTAAGTCACACTGCAATGAGCCACAAGCTGGGATTACATACTATTGAACTAAATCAGTTTTAGTCAAGGGGCTTAAAATTGCATTTGAGATGCTGATTCTCACTTGGTGCCTGACTTTTGCTGTCAACCAAGGACAGTGGCTGGAGTAGAGGCCTGATAATTTCTCTGGAGCTAAACTCAGCATTCCAAGGAATAGTAGTGATGAAGTGCAGGGGTGCACCGATTTCCAGGCAGGGCAAACAGCAGTTGGTTGTGGGAGAGGCAGGAGCAAATGACAGCAAAACAGGAAGAGTGATCAAGCTCCAAGAGGCAAATAAGTAGTGTACCTTTCTTGGGAATCTCCCATCATGGTTTCTGCTGGAAAACTGACATTGCTAGACTAAACATTTACACTAAACATTTGAGGAACGAGAATTTGTTCTCAACTATACAACTAGCCAAGAAAACGGGCATTTCTCAGATAGTCCCAGCAAGAATAAATGGAGGATTTGTCCTATAAATGTGTCTTGAGAACTAGTATCACCTGCAATGAGCCTTTTAGTTTATTATGTGGTAGACACACGTGAGTTTGTGTGTGCACTCATCCACCCATGCAAGGAGTCAGGTGTGGAGGCCAAAGGTTGACTTTTGGATTTCTTTCCTGTTTAGTAAGCCCCAGGGATTCACCTGCCTCCATATCCCAATGATGGGGTTACAGACCTATGTCACCATGCCCAGCTCTTACATAGGGTCTGTTAATCTGCTCTAGTCTTATTACCTGCACAGCCAGTGCTTTACTAAGCCATCCCCCCACTTTCTGAATGAGCTTTCTTTAATCCAGGACCTGTAGCCCTAAGGACAACCCTTTAAACACTTGAAATACTAGTTACCTCAGTAAGAAAATGTGCTGACATAACTCAGGCAGGATTTTCTACAACTGAACAGGTTTTTCATTCATCACTGTGTTCTGTTTAACTAGCATGCAGTTGACTGAAATTTCCCACATACATGTAACATTTCTAATTACACATCAGAACAAGTCATGGTCAATGTTCCTGTTACTTAAATGTCTTTGATTTAAGATTCAGGTCAATTAAGGGCACTTTCAGGCCTTACATCATCTAACAAGGTAAAATGGTCTTTCTTCCCCTGCCTTTTGCTCTGCATAATCCCCTTTTGTCAGTTCAAATGTCACCTATCCTGTGAAGCCTCAATTGTCCCAGTAGGAATAACCTGTATGATTACAGAAATCCTGTGGTAGATAAGATGGCAGGAGTAACTCCCAAACTCACCCAAACTGCTAAATCCCCGCTTTCACTTAGTATCTTAAAATTGTTTACTCAGCTGTATGTCAGACACAAGGATGAAGAAGTGAGCATCATCACCTCATTTGGCATGGGAGGCCCAATGGACAGCACTGAGCAGAGATACCAGGAACAATGATGTGCTACTGCTAGAAAACACAGAAAGGGAACCAAGGGGGCAGAGTGGAAAGTACAAAAGATATGCAACATGCACAGTGGAGATGTACAAGTTATTACTATGGTCTGCAATGAAGTCTAGGGTTAAAGTGAGACGGGAGATACTCATCTCATACCAAATGCCAGGGTGGCTGTGAGTAAAAACCTCTTGGGGAACAGGCAAGAAGTCAGAAAAAGCACATGATAAAAACAAAAGCTAGGATGGGAGGCTAGAGTAGCATACTGCCCAACAGCAACAGTTCCATAGGCAAGGCAACCAACTTGTTCAGTATAGATGCCTAATGAAAAGCAGACAGGCTGGAGATGGCTCAGTGGTTAAGAGCACTGACTGTTCTTCCAGCATCCACATGGCAGCTAACAACTGTCTCTGACACCCTCACATAGACATACATGCAGGCAAAAAGTAATGCAAATGAAACAAAAGTAAATAAATAAAAAATTACAAACAAGAAAAGCACCGGCACCAAGAACTCTCTAACAGAAAAACCTGTGCCCCTGAAGGTGGGTTCACCTACTAGACATCCTTGTTGTCATAGATGTTTCAATTAAAGGTCAAAGACTCAAAGGATCAGGCTGACTCCTACAAATGACCAATGATGGGTCTATAATCCAAATGTTCCATTGTACAGTCATCCTTTGTAAGCTACATGGATCGAATCACACAACTAGTGTCTACTGAGAACCCAGTCAGTGGATGGACACAGGATTGTTCCTCCCGTCTTTGCCATTGACAGGACACAGGCAAATATGATGCTGCAGCTGCACAGAGAGACCACAGGAGGCAGTGAACTTCAGAACTTTATTGTGCAGGACAGAGGACCACACTTCTGCCTGCCCAACCCCAAACTTTTACATTGTTTTTGCTCTGAGATCCTGGTGACCCCCTTCATGATCTCCATTGGAGTTTGAAGAGAGAATAACCACAAAGCTCAAAGCTTCCTTCCTTAAACATGGGCAGTATTATTTACAGTTTACCTTTACACAGGAGGTGAAAACCACACTGGAATTTATCACTAAGCTAACTTAATATTGCCTTCTTAAATGTCTTTGCTACATATTTTTACTATTCTGGCGACTTCTTGTCCTTAATTTCGTGGTGTATACAATGTCTTCATCCTGTTTGGGAAGAGAAACACAACTCCTAAATAATGTGAAGGAACAATTTTGGTGACCAGCTCAACTCTATAAACCCCCAATCCTTACTAGGTATCTTTTAGACGTCCAGTCTAAAAATTAACTTTGAGGGGATGAAGAAATGGCTAAGTGACTACAAACTCTTGCAAAGGACCTGAGTTCAATTCCCAGCACCCACATGGTAGCTCACAACCATCCAGGGGATTGGGTGTTCTGACTGACCGCTGTAGGCAGACATGTCGTACAGGCAAAACACATTAAAAAAAATAAAGTTGGAAATAAAGTTGTCTCCCCCCAAAACATTTTCTTACTTAGCCTTTTAAATTTAGACTCTGCTCCTTCACAAGTTTTTAACATACATTGCGGTTCACTGGTTAGAAAGCATCATTCCGAAAAAAATGAATCTGAAGGTAGCCTAGATGAAAACTTAAGCCCCTGGAAAATACATGCATCCCACATATACAGTTTTTGCTTCTATGGACACACAGAAGCACATGGCTGGCAGACAGCAAAGAGTGTAGCCCTGGAAAAATAGAACAGTGTATGGAGTCCCCTGGATGCCTATAGATGAGAAGAGGCCTGAGAGTCTATGACATGATGACCTGGCCTGATCACCCTCAGAGCTTGGCAGTTGTGTTCAGGCTCATTCAAGTAAAAAGTAGGTGGGTTTTACTGCTTCCATTTCATTCTGAGAAAACACTTTCAAAATTGTGAATCTATGCTTAGCATTCCTATTTAAAGTGGAAACATGAGATGCACTGTTAACCCTATGAGGCTGAGTTTCTAGTCCTTTTGGTATCTATAAGGAAGGCTTGCCACCATGAGATAGTGTCTGCTTCCAGACAGCCCATCTCCATTTCGAGATAGTGTCTGCTTCCAGACAGCCCATCTCCATTTCCTGGGTATCACCCCACTTTCTTGAGCTTCTCTTCATTCTTCTAGAGCAGTGATTCTCAAACTTTGGGCTGTGACCCCTTTGAGATTGAATGGCCCTTTCATAGGGGTGGTATACCAGATATCCTACACATCAGATATTTACATTACAAATTATAACAGTAGCAAAATTAGTTGAAGTAGCAATAAAATATGGTTGGGGGGGTCACAACAATGTGGGTAACTGTTTTTAAAGGACCTGAATTAAAGGATGGCAATGTTAGGAAGGTTGTAAACCACTGCTCTAGAGCATTCTATCCTCATGTCCTTAGACTTTCATGCCTTCTTGCTCACTCCCTCCAGCTATGCAGGATGTGTTGTGGCATCCGGCAAATCTGTTCATCTTGTGCTGTTAGTCCTGCTACTTGGTTTATTCTAAAAGTGGTTAGAACTCACCAACTTGCCACAACTCTGTCTCAGTAACTGTTTCTGCTTTTATCTCATCTGTTGTCTCAAAATACATTATGTTTAGGTTCAAATTGAATACTGAGAGCAATTATGTATCACTCCCACAAAGGTAACTGCCCACCCTATCTCTAACTTTTCCTAGAATACTACTTAATGTAAACATGCCATTGGGGATGATACACATCACCGAAAATACATTAGTAATTAGATTGTGTGGTCAAATGACACACTTCGTACTGAGTAAAATTTACCTACTTCTATTTGCCTAGGAGATAGCCAATCCTGGGTTTATTCTGCCTATTTGTTTATTTATTTTTAAATCAAACTTACTCATTTTATATATGTTCTGTCTTCATGTGTGTATATACACCATGTGTTTGCTTGATGATCAAGGCGATCAGAAGGGAACATCAGATTCCCTAGATCTAGAATTACAGATGGTTGTGATCCACGTGAATGCAGAGAATCCTATCTGGCTCTTCTGAGAGAGCAGTTGGTGCTCTTAACTGTTAAGCCAACTCCTATTCAGATGTTTTAAAGGAAGTCTTGAAATCCAGGCTGTCATTGTTTTGGTTAAGTGTTGCTGACCTAGAGATGCTGAAGATGTCATCCATAACCATGACAAGCATTATCACAAGCATCAGAAAGTGACATTAGATGAATGCTTAGCTCTGCTGGAATGAAACCTTCAATAAGATGAATTCACTATTCAAAGTGGAATTACTAAACATACAAGAAAGTAGGTAGGTGGTTTGGATGTTGGCTTTGCCCAGTAGCATAGCTGGGAGCTGTTGATGTGTTCTGATTTGCCTTTGCAACTTGGACATAATTATTATCCCTGCCTTGTAGAATGTAAAACAAGAGGGCCTTACCTTCTTTGGAACTTTTGCATCTTTCTTGGCACCCCGAGTTACTCTTGGCTTAGGTTCACTGTCCAAAGTGGCTCCAGCTTTTCTGGATCTCAAACACCTGACATCTGAATCTCCAGAGATGCCTTTCTCTTTCTGAGTCTTTACCACACCCGTCTCACTTGTTTTCTCTCCTGCTGCATGAAGCTGGGGAATCTCACTCTGTCTTCCAGACCTCAAGCATGTTTTTTTCCCACTGACTTTGCCCCTGGATGTAGACTTCTTGGCTCCATCATCTGTGTTCTGCAGCTCTGTCTCCTGGGAGGTCTTCACAGTCTTCTCAGTTTTCTTTATCCCAACCTTCTCTGCAGATGCACTAACCTTGGGTCTTGGTTGTTTTTCATTGGTTTTCTTTCGGTTTCTGGAGGGCAGAGGCGTTTTCTAAGGGAATGAGAAGACAACTACAAAATTAATTAAATTTCAAGATCCATTAAAAAAAAAAAAAAAAAAAAAAAGTAAAACTAAAGAAAAAGGACCACAAAGTTCACATTGATTAATTTACTAAGAGTCATTAATATATTCATGACAATGCCTTGGCTACTTTGTTCCTATAGAAAAACTATAATCTCTGATAAATTATAAATTCAGTATGTCAATCATATCAAAACATTCCAGTTCATACTATTGAGAAAATGCCACCATACAGGAAGTAAATGGTCCTGTAATGATCACCAAGAAACAAAGGCCTGCAATCTGAGGGGTGCCATACTGATCTCCCTGTTCCATTCCTTCACAAGGATATATGAATCTTAGCATGTTTTTTTGTTCTTTTAGTAATTTATTTAAATACGTACACTGGTGTGAAGGTGTGTGACCCACTGGAAATAGAGTTAACAGACAGTTGTGAACTGCCATGTGGGTGCTAGGAATTGAACCCAGGGTCTTTTGGAAAATCTACCAGTGCTAAAACCTGCTTAGCCATCTCTCTAGCCCTGACAGGTGTTTATTTGAATACTGTTGAATTCACAGAACTATACTGCCCACCTGTTATCTGATTAATTCTTCAAACTAAAGATACATACAATTCATTCACTCCCTGAGAACTACTACAGCCACTTTTAATTAGGTCTTATCCAGACAGGAAACTTTAAGTAGTTAGTCTATGCCTTGTGCAAATCCCCAAAGGATCAATGGCCAGTGCTATTAATGGTGGTAAATAGAAACAGTAAGGAAGGAAATAATTACTTATCTGTGAATAAACTCCATTATGTACAAATAACTGCAGCAAAATGGGACCTATCCTTCCCAACAAGCACTCCATTCCCATCACCTGGTCTGGATGGGCTGAGTTTTCTACTTGGGCTTCCTTTTCTTCCAGGATGTTGCTAATCTGCTCTTCCACTGGTTCAGTTTTGTTTGACATGATTCTCAGCTGTTTCACCTTCACAGGCTCAGGTGACAGGTGCCTCTTGCTGAAAGCAGTCCTCTGTTTCTTAGGTGCAGGTTTCTCATCTGTTGATTCTTGCTTAGGAGACACAGAGCTCAGCCCCCTGGTTCTTGAAATGCTTCCATCTCTTGCAGACTTCCTCTTAGCAGGCAGGGAAGTATTGCTTTTGCTTTGTGATTCTGCAGGATCTTTGGTATCCACCACCATTTCCACAGTTGTTTCCACAGTGTCCTCTTTAGAGGCCCTTAGCACTCTCCTGGATGTTCTCAGAGGTTTTATGGGGTCTGGCATTTGCTGGAGAATGTTTTTAAGGCTCCTGGTGTCATGTCTTGGCTTCTCAATCTGCTCTGACATTTGAGTTACTTCTTTGGAGTCACCCAGGACATCAATAAATTTGACCTCATCCTTAGGTGCCCTTAGCTGACGCCTCCTGCTGCCAGTTACAGTGGTGATTGTTTCTAATTTTTGCTTTCCATGCTCTTCTGAAGCTTGGGTGCCTTTGTCATCAATTTCAGGGACTTTGCGGGTTCTTGAAGCTTGCCTTGATGTTGGCACTGTCTTCCTCACTAATGAAGGCACTTCATCCAACTCTACTTTTGCTCGTCTGGTCCTGGGACGTCTTGGTGAGGTTTGGAGGTTGTCTACTTGTTCTGGTTGAAGAGAACTGCAAGGCATCTGTGTGGGTCTTTCATCACTTACTGATTCCTCAGTATGAGCTGGTCCTTTGGGACCAGCCAATTCTAGGCATTTTGCCCTTTCCCTGAGTACTCTCTGTGGCCTCTTGCTAACAGGCATACTTGCCGCTGGGTCAATCTTCTGCTTTGAAGACTCTCTAAGTTCTTCAACATTTCCACTATCACTCGTAGACTTTTTTAGTGTATTTCTGGTTTCCCTGCCCGGTGGCTTTCTCTGTGCTGTGGGCTCTTCTTTCACATCTATTTTGCGCAGTGGTATTCTGAGCTGCCTCTTTGAGGCTACTGAGGTTTCCTTTTCTTCTGGTTGTGGAGATGTGCAAGATACTCTTGTGGCTGTTTCCTCTTGGATGCTGGGCAGCTCCTGTAAGGGTTGGGTCTTCTCCTTATGTGTCCTTGATTGGCTCCTCTTGCCAGTTAAACTTACAGCTGGGTCTTGTTTCTGCATTGAAGATTCCTTAAACTCTTTGACATCTTTACTGTCACCCACAGGCTCTTTGTGTGTGTTTCTGGTTTCCCGTAACACTCTTGTTGTCTTTCTTTGAGCTATAGGCTCTTTGGTCACACCCACTCTCCTGAGTCTTCTTCCTGGCTGTGTCTTTGAAGTTGTGTCCATGGGCTCTGGAGATTTGCTGGGCATGTTTGTGGGTGTGTCTATAGTCACTGAGTCCACTGCCGAGTTTGAAGTTTGGTAGAGCTCTTGGAAGCCAGGCAGGTCCTCTAGAGTCTGTACTTTTTCCACTTGTGCAACTCGCTGCCTCTTGCTGCAGGGCACACTGACTGCTGTGTCCAATTTCCGCTTTACAGATTGCTTCCTTGTTCTAATGCCTTTGTCTTCTTCACCGTCTGGTACTTTAGATATGTCCATGATTTCTCCTGACATTTGTGGAGGCATTCTATCTCCTGACAGTTCATTTTCAACATGAACTTTTATCAGTCTAGTTCTGGGCTGTCTCTGTGAGATTACTGAAGTTTCTTCTGGCTCTGGTGGTGGAGAGCTGTGGGGTATTTTTGTGAGCTTATCACCTGCCACCGAATCCTTGTCATAGCCTGGTGCTTGGAAGAGCTCCTGGAGACCAAATAGGTCTTCTGGGGACTGAGACCTTTTCTTACATGCTCCTCGCTGCCTCTTGCTGCGAGTTACACTTACTGCTGGGTCCAATGCCTGAGCTGCAGATTCCTTCAAAGATTTGGTTCCTCTGCCACCATCTACCAAAAGTCTGGATGCATGCATGACTTCCTGTGATGAACATCTTGGTTTACTCAGCAGAGAGAGCTTTTCTCTCACATCCACTTTCCTGAGACCTGTCTTGGACAGTCTATTTCTGCTTGCTGGGGTTCTGACTGGTTCTGCTTGTGCAGATTCCAAAGACAACTTTGTAGTTGCAGCAGTCACTGCATTACAGGTACCAACTGGAGTTTGTAAGAGTTCTTGGAAGCCATCCAGGTCTTCCAGGGGTTGAGCCCCATTCTTGGGTGCCTGTGACCTTCTCTTGCGTCCTGTTGAATTCTCTGTGAGATCCAGTTTCTGCCTTGGAGTTTCCATAAAAGCTGTGCTGTCAGTCTCTTCTAGTTGTGAAGGTGTGTGTGTTGTTCTGCCTGATGACTTTGTTTGTTTCTCAGAGGGTGACAGCTCTTCTCTCACATCTGCCTTACCAAGACCTGTCTTAGAGAGTCTCTTTCTGCTGGCTGGGATTCTGATATGTTCTGGTTCTGAAGATTCCAAAGACACTTTTGTAGTTTCACAAACATTCATTAAATCTTTTCGACTAGCTGGTGTTTGGAAGAGCTCTTGGAGACCAATTAAGTCTTCTGGGGACTGAGACCTTTCCTTATGTGCCCTTTGCTGCTTCTTGTTGCAAGTTACATTCACTGATGTGCCCAGTGTCTGAGTTCTCAAGTCCTTCAGATCCTTGTTCTCTCTGCCATCTTCTGGAAGACTGGGTATATGTAGACTCTCCCGTGCAGCACGCCTTGTCATATGCAGTGAGGAGATCTCTTCTCCCACACTTACTTTCCCAAGACTTGTCTTGGCTAGTCTCTTTGAGGTTTGTGGGGTTCTAACAAGTACTGGTTGTGGAGATTTTAAGGACACACTTGTTCTGTTGCCAATTACTGGATCAGTGCTGTGGTCTGGTGTTCGGAAGAGTTCTTGGAAGCTATCAAGGTCTTCCAAGGGTAGGACTTTTTCCTTAGGTGCTCTTTGTTGTCTTGTAAGCCCAGTTACATTTGCTGCAGTCTCTAGTTTCCCCTGTGGAGTCTTTATAATTGCTTGTATCCCATTATCCTGCTGCACTGGTACTGTGGGGGCTTTGCCTGGTGACTGCTTCCAGAGTGCTGAATGTTCTTCTGTCACAATCATTTTCCTGAGACTGATCTTGGGCAGACTCTTTCTGCTGGTTTGGCTTCTAACTGGTCCTGACTGTGGAGATTTGGTGGGCATTTTTGAGGTTTCACCAATAGACACTGAATCTTTAGCATGCCCTGGTGTTTGGAAGAGCTGTTGTAAACAACTCAGTTCTTCCAGACATGGTGTCTTATTCTTAGATGCACATCGCAGCCTCTTGCTGCCAGGCATACTAGCTGCTGGTTCCAGTTTCCGCTTTACAGATTGCTTCGATGCTCTAATGACATTGTTATCATCAGGTACTTGGAGTGTGTCTATAGCCTTTTCTATTTGTGGGTGTTTCACTGATTCTGAAAGTTCTTCCTTTACTTCCATTTTACCCATACTTGCCCTAGTATGTCTCTTTATGCTTTTTGGGGTTATTACAGGTTCTGATTGTAGAGTATTGACAGAATTCTTTTTGGTTTTGCCAACAGCCAATGAGCCATTGCCATGGTCTGGTGTTTGGAAAAGCTCCTGAAGACCAAATAGGTCTCCTAGAGATTGGTACTCTTCATTAGGTATTGTAGGCTGTTTCTTAGACTCCCTTAAAATTCCTACAGGTTCTAGTTCCTGACTTGAAGTTTCTATATTTGCTTTTATCTCTTCTTCCTGCTGCACAGGTGCTGCAGGTGTGTGTGTGGTTCTGCCTGGTGACTTTGTTCGTTTCCCAGGGGTTGACAGCTCTTCTTTCACATCCACTTTCCTGAGACCTGTCTTGGACAGTCTCTTTCTGCTTGCTGGGGTTCTGACTGGTTCTGCTTGTGCAGATTCCAAAGACAACTTTGTAGTTTGTCCAGCAGTCACTGGATTACAGGCACCAACTGGAGTTTGGAAGAGTTCTTGGAAGCCATCCAGGTCTTCTAGGGGTTGAGCCCCATTCTTGGGTGCCTGTGACCTTCTCTTGCGTCCTGTTGAATTCTCTGTGAGATCCAGTTTCTGCTTTGGAGTTTCCACAAAAGCTGTGCTGTCACTCTCTTCCAGCACAGGTGCTGTGGGGGTGTGTGTGGCTCTGCCTGGTGACTTCGTTCGTTTTCCAGGGGTTGACAGCTCTTCTTTCACATCCACTTTCCTGAGACCTGTCTTGGACAGTCTCTTTCTGCTTGCTGGGGTTCTGACTGGTTCTACTTGTGCAGATTCCAAAGACAACTTGGTAGTTTCCCCAGCAGTCACTGCATTACAGGTACCAACTGGAGTTTGGAAGAGTTCTTGGAAGCCATCCAGGTCTTCTAGGGGTTGAGCCCCATTCTTGGGTGCCTGTGACCTTCTCTTGCGTCCTGTTGAATTCTCTGTGAGATCCAGTTTCTGCTTTGGAGTTTCCACAAAAGCTGTGCTGTCACTCTCTTCCAGCACAGGTGCTGTGGGGGTATGTGTGGCTCTGCTTGGTGACTTTGTTAGTTTCCCAGGGATTGACAGCTCTTCTTTCACATCCACTTTCCTGAGACCAGTCTTGGACAGTCTCTTTCTGCTTGCTGGGGTTCTGACTGGTTCTGCTTGTGCAGATTCCAAAGACAACTTGGTAGTTTCCTCAGCAGTCACTGCATTATAGGTACCAACTGGAGTTTGGAAGAGTTCTTGGAAGCCATCCAGGTCTTCCAGGGGTTGAGCCCCATTCTTGGGTGCCTGTGACCTTCTCTTGCGTCCTGTTGAATTCTCTGCGAAATCCAGTTTCTGCCTTGGAGTTTCCATAATGAATGTGCTGTCAGTCTCTTCTAGCACTGCTGCTGTGGGTGTGTGTGCGATTCTGCCTGGTGACTTTGTTTGTTTCCCAGGGGTTGACAGCTCTTCTCTCACATCTGCCTTACCAAGACCTGTCTTGGACAGTCTCTTTCTGCTTGCTGGGGTTCTGTTATGTTCTAGATATGGAGATTTGTTGGGCATTTTTGTAATTTTGTCAGCAGGGACTGGTGATAGGAAGAGTTCCTGGAAGCCATCAAGGTTTTCCAAGGGGTGGGCCTTTTCCTTAGCTTTTCCTACCAATCTCTTTCCACCAGTTACAGTCAGGTCCAGCATTTGATTTTCAGATTCCTTCAAAGCTTTGATGGCCCCGTGTTCAAGTTCTGAAATTTTGGGGGTGTACCTACTTCCTCCCGACATGTCCACAGACTTCTTTAGTGCAGAGTGTTCTTCTTTCATGTCTACTTTCTTTCCAGATGTGCCGGGCCGTGGTTTTGTGCTAGTTTTGGTGTTCTCTGGTGTATGTTGTGGGGACTTGCAAAGGACTTTGGTTTTCTCATCACTTATGGGTTTGTCTCTACAGCTTGGTGTTGGGCCTTCTAGAGCTTGTGTCTTTTTGTCAGGAGTCCTTGACCAGCGCTTCACTTTGGTTGCATATGCTAGGTCTACTTTCTGTTTTGTAGCACTTTGACCTTCACTTATTGATGTGTTTTGCATGTGCATGGATTCCTCTGGTGTTTCTGTGGTTCCCTCTACTTGATTAAGTAGTTCCTCAGCACAGGCTGCTGTTTGGGTGACCACATGACTTCCTATTGAGTCTTTTCTTGGCTTCTGCTCTCTAGCACATGATCTCATAGCTAATGTTTTTTCTGGAACTTCTTTTAATTCAACAATTTCCTTGGATCTTTGTGAAGTGTTTTCACTGTCCTGCATCTGTTGATCCGCTTCTTGTTCTTGCAGTGATGTCTTTCTTAAGTGTCTTCCTGTGATACCCTCAGTAAGGCCTGCTTCTGTGCTCTCATGCATACTTTCTACAAATGTATGTCTAAGCTCTCTAGACCTTCTTAACTTGTTCACACTGGATACGGCCTTCAAAGGCTCTGTAACAGAGCCTGGAGTCTTCTTTTCTACATGAGTAATGTCATGGATGTTCTTAGGAGTTTGCACTGTGTTCCCATTTTTGATGCTCCTCCGCCTTAAGGTGGGACTTGCAGAATATTCATCAGATGGCTCCTTTGCTGCATTCCGAGTACTGGAGAGCACATTTTCTCCTATAGGTAACAAAATATATTTATATAATAAACATATATTTTCACCATCTAAGGTCAACTTAGATTTTATCTTTAGGAAGTGTATAAGAACCAATAATTTAGTTTCTTATAACAAGCTACTACATGATCTTAATCCTGTATCATAATGTTATTTGATAACAGAGCAGGTCCTTAAGAAGCATCTTTTAAAGGCTGCCATGACATGTGACATGGACCTGAATACAGGCAATTTGTATTCTGAAACATCAGAAACATTTATTATCTTGATTCACTAATGAAGTGACAGGTTCTATTGTGCATGTTTAGGGCCCTATCTGTAATCAGCAAATAATGGGATTACAGGCAGGCATCGCCACACCAAGTTTTTGCAATATTAGGGACTGAATCCAAATTTTCCTGCATGCCAGGCAATCATTTTAACAAGTGAGTTGCATATCTATCCTTGCAATAATTCTTAATTTGTATAATTAATACATGACAGGCTAAGTGACTGTTTGTGCTTCGATCCTCTTATAACAAGAAAGTTAAAAGCATATAGACATCATTTAAACTTATTAACTTAGTCAATAATTCTTTCTTCAAAGCTAGGCTAGTGACTAATGTTAGTAAAAGTGAAAAGCCTGCTGGAGAGCAGAGAAGGTGGAAATGGCCATTTCACCAGGGAAAGCTATTGTACAGAAGGAATACAGTATTGTCCATGAAGAAAAAAGTCATCTTTAAGTTCCCATTCCAAAGTTTAATAGTGGAAATAGACAAATACACCAACCCAAAATCTCTGAGGTGCTAGGCAGAGATTTGTGTGCTGAATTAGTTACTTGAAACTGTTTTTCAGGCAAATTCTCTGAATTTGAAAGAATGGAAGCCATGTCATTCATCTGCTGCTGCTTCTCTTTCACAGGCGTCTTGAACATTTCAGTTAGTCCTGATAAAGAAAAATATTGGAAACATGGCTTACATTATCCCATTCCCCACACAGGACAAGTTAGATGACAGAGAAGTTCTCAGATTCCAGGTATGCATCATCTCATTAAAATGGTGATTCTGCTAACATGCTTATTAAAAAGGGGGCGGGAGTGAGAAGCTAAATATAGCCAGTTTCTCTAATCCCCTCCTATGGGAAAGGAAAGCAAAGCAAGTGATTTGGTTGACCACTATAGTCTTCTAAACCAGTTCCCAACAGTAAGTGCTGGCAGGGAGACAAAAGCTGGACATGAGCACCTCTTCTCAGGGGATATCTGCCAAGAATCCACAACCTAACAGCCTTGTTCTGTGCTCAAGAAATCCTAGGTTTCTCAGGATCTAAAGCCTATGTACAAATAATGTGTGCCCACATTGAAGAATACCGACAGAACATTGACCATGTTCAGTGCTATCAAGTAAGAAAAACACACACACACACACACACACACACACACACACACACACACACACTATATTCTAATTGCCACCACATTCACTTTAAAACCAAAAAGACAATAGTGACATAACTCCATATGGAAAATTAAGCTTCCTGAAAAGCTCATGTGCCATGCCCCTGTCCTCCTTTGGCCACCACAGAATGAAAGTTGAGCTGGCATTCACTACAGAATGGGTCTGAGAACCACTAAAGTGCCCATCCACATTAGTCTGTTCAGCAAATCTCCTTCTTTCATAGCCACCCAGGGTTTACTTTCTAATATTTTAAAATGGAAGCTGCCAAGTCAGGCATGGCAACCCTAAGAAGGTAGAAGCAGGCAGATCTCTGTGGGTTTGAAGCAAGCCTGGATACATAAGACTCTGTCCCAAGAAAAAAAGAAGAGGGTATAGGGGGAGCTGCCTACACCAAGGGATAAAACTTGTCTGACTCTAAGAATGGGTCTAGGAAGAACGAACGTTTAAGATACTATACTGTCTTAGGCACTATATATTTAAAATCTTATTTATCTTTGAGAGTTTTAAAAAAATATTATACACACACACACACACACACACACACACACACACACACTTATCTACTGTTTTGTTTTTATCTTTTACTTGCATAAGGATAAATGAATTGATCCAAATACAGCTCTTTTAGGGGCTACTCACAAACATACACTGAGGTGTTTGGTCATTTGCAATGCCTAATCTGTAAAAGAAAGTTTCTACCTACTTAGTTCAAATCTTAATTCTCTTTCAAATTATACAACTAGAAAGTATCACATATTGAGGAACATGAAACAAATCTGTTTCATATAAGTCTAAGCAGCCAGTCACACTTTCACTGATGCTCAAAACAGAGTAGAACAGTTCAATTATCAGTGGCTCAAATGAACATTCTTTCGTAGCTTCTTCTCAGCAAGCAGTTAAGCTCTCTATGAATCTTGAAGAAGCATTAATATTGCTCTAAACCAACTGATTCCCTCGGATCAGCCATCAGTGCAACTCTCCAGTTAGTAATAGAGCCCTTTGCCCTCACACCGCAAAGCAACTTTCCATGTTCTGTACACATGTAACTCTCCAGAGGGTATGCACTCTTGAGATTTCCATCACTGATTGCTGTAGGACACTGATCCCCTGAATTGATAGACACCTATTCTCTACTTCCAACCAACTTCACCTTCGAATATTACAACACCAGAAAGCTGGTTCAATCATTTGATACACTCAAGGGCCACTGAGCTCCCAGATGGGGTTCTAAGGTGGTTGATTATAAAGGGTGGGCAGAGTGGAACTACCAAACACCAAGGAAGTCACAAACAGAAGGACCAAGAAGGCAGTGAGTACAGGTGTTCAGGATACATTTACCTGACAGATCTTCATTGAAGTCCATTTTCTGGTTTAACATCAAGTTGTTCAGCATTTTGTAAGGCCGAGCAGGCATGCTTACTTTTTCAATCTGAGCTCTCCCTATTACAATGGTACAGGGAGAGTTTGCATGGCCTGTGCTAAACTGATTGTGAAGGTTGTTTGTAGGTTTCTATAACAAAAGAAAGACAAAATATCACAGGAAGAACAATATATGTATGCTTAAGACAACTGAGATTATAAGTGGTGCATGGCCGGAGTACAATACCTTTGGAGTATTATTAGGTCTTCTTTGTCTTTTACTCATCTGCTTTTGAGGAACATGTTTTACAACTTTGGTCTGTGTTTGTTTCGCACCAAGTTTTACAACATCTGCCCATGATTTTGCAACTGACAAAAGAAAAAGATTGTGAAACTTTTCAAAACTCAGCACAAGAAAATTGAGCTTGAAATATTTCACTCAGAACATCACTAACCAATCAGATTGGCTTCAGAAGCACCACTTCTTCTCTTGGAGCAAATCATCTGTAGAATGTCATGCTGACTTCGGCTGATGGATGATCTCTTGGCAGGCAGGGTGCCACTCTTCCTGCCTGCTTTCTTGGGAGTGTCTGTCTGATGTAAGGATTTGTTGTCACTGGAAGCAGGCAAGTTCCTCCCTGATCTGCGTCTTTGATCGTTTGCTGTTGGTGGCGTTATTCCAGGAGACTCTAGTTTCCCTGGTGACTGAGGCCGTTCCTGACAAGGTAGAGTTGTTGTATAGAAGAAACTTGACCAAAGAGGTAACATCTTTGTAGTGTCTATTAAAAACCTTTACAACAAACCATGTAGCTTTTAAGCCCTGTCTTTCTAAGATAAGAAAGGGGTCAGTTGTCCCATTTATTTAAGCAGAGGAAGGGGACATATGCATCAGTGAACAAAACGGGGACATTGCTCAATAAACAAGGCACTTTGATTTTAGCCCAGCCAACACCAGCCCTGGTGTCTGCATGGAAGGGACTGCTTACTTCTGGGAGGTGAGACAAAGTAGGAAGATAGGACGGGATTAAGGCTGGGGTGGGGGGTGTGTGTGAAATCAGTCCTTTTAGTATGAACAGAATAAAGCTGTCCTGGGCCATTTTAAGAAATTGAGCTATGCAGTCACACCAAGAAATGATAGGAGATGTCATTCTATATACATGTTTCTCTTATTGGTTAATGAATAAAGCACTGTAGGCCAATAGGAAAGCAAGATAGGTGGGACTAGGAGACAAGGAGGATTCCCAAAGGAATAGAGAGGAGTTTCAAAATGGAGGAAAGAGAGAGTAGAAGGGCCAGGCCCTCTCTCTGGTAAGATGAGGCCACATGGAAACTTAGATTAATAGAAATGGGTTAATATTTAAGACAGAGCTAGCCGAACTAGTAACTGGCCAACAACATTATATCTACTACAGAGACTCTGTGTGTTAATTGGGGCTGATGCAGAGGTGGGCCCAGCTCAGCAGGAAAACTACTCATAACAAAGAAAAAGCAACAAAACAATGACAGAAGGGCAACAGTCTAAGGAGCCAGATGTGCAGAAGAGAGGTTTTACCAAAGATTATCCTTCCTGCAACATCAATGCCCCTATACTTCCAGAAGAAAACCAAATAATCCTTGTGAGCACACATGCTGCTGTCGTCTTAAGTGGTGTCGGTGTGCCCCAGGAAGTTATATGACCCTGTGAGTGTATCAGGCTCTTCTTCAAAGACAAAGTGCCCAGCATACCACCTCACCTCCCAGAACCACCTGAGAGCCCATATGGTTGTTTTTTGGCCTGAGTTAAGTGGTAGAAAAATAAGGTCTCCATTGCCATTCTACCTCTGCCTGAGTTTTGGATGAAACATGGACCAGCTGTGCGCTATGAGGTATAAACACAATGCCAGCTTACCTTGATGATTTTCTTCAGGACAGCTGGAGTGTGAGTGGCAAGTGATTTCCTCTTGGTTATTGGTGTTTCTCCTCTTTTGAGTGGTGTATTAGGAGGTAAGTTTTCATCAAACAATTCAGGTCTTAGACGACCACCAAAGGATACACGTCTTCTCTTCAAAGACATTCCCTCACTCTTGTCTGAAGTAAGGAATACAAACATGAAAAGAGCAATATAAATGCTGCTCCAGGACTTGGGATTTAATTTAAACTAGCATTAGAAAGGCATTGAAAAGGCACTGAAACATGGCACCTTTATTTATAAAACTGATGAAGGGCGAGCAGCCTCAAGACTTCCTAAAAGATCTCAGGAGAAACCAGAGGCATAGCACTTCAATTGGACAGAACCAGCATTCTCCTTAAAACTGAAAATTGCATGTGAAATAGCTTAAGAAAGTTATCTGCACCAGAAAGTCAGAACCTGAGCAATGGCCTGAAAAACTGAAATTGACACATATACTTGGGCCAGACCTAGACCTGACTTATGAGTAAACTGTATGAGCAGACAAAAATCTCTAGGTAGTACCTGTGGGCAGTTCATGCAACCCAAACTGCATCATATAACTTCATGAACAGTCTACATAAACCCCTTGTCTAGAACATATCCTTGTCCAGAACTCCATTATTAAGTTCAATGGAATACCAGCTGATAGTTACAAGTGTCAAGGAGGGACAGCCACATCAATGGCCACTGGCAGAAACTATAGGTGATATAAAGATTGTTGCATTGGAGCCTAGAGAGTTTTTGTTTCTGTAAGCCAGCATGAAACAGGTATTGAGGAAATGCCACAAGGTTACTAACTATGTAGCCTTGGGTTGTCAGTTTGTAATAGTAAAGAGAAAGCTTTCTCTAGGTGGTGAGATGGCTCCACAGGTAAGGGTACTTTGCTGCCAAGCCTAAGTACCTGGGCTCAATCTCTGAGACCAATATGGCCTATGGTAGAGGGGGAGAACTGACCCTCTACAAGTCGTCCTCAGACTCCTGCACACAGACCATGGCACATGCTTATACTTCCTTTTATCCATATACACAAATAAGTAAATGTAATAAAAAAATTGAGAAACCAAATGTTAATGTCTTGGAAGCATGTAGAACTTTGCTGGTATAAAAACCTGAGTCCATTCCAGTGTTTATAATAAAATGCTTATAAGCAACTGAGAACAGAGTGTGGAACACCCAAGGGCCACTGGATGTTCAATGGTGTTCAAAAGAGTGCCCATGGTTTATTCCCAAGGACCAACCTCACAAAATACAACTGGTATTCAGAACCAGAAGTTAAGTGAAAAACCATTAAGATTATACCCCTTACTTTGTAAAAGAAAATCACATTTTTCCTGAAGTGCCCCCGCAACTAGCTATACCTGTTATTCCTCCTTATAAAAGGCAAAGTCTTCAGTACCCATACACCAAATAAACACCTTGTTAACTCATAATACATAGGGTAGCTATTAACCTATTAGGCAAAGTATCTACAGTTAAACAACTTACTAATGGAGTCACCAAAGTTGCTGATATCAACAGAACTAAGACCAGGTAGCCCAGAGCCAATCTGCTCAGCTGCTGTGGCCAATTTCTCAGGCTTGTTGGACTCCTTCGGAGTTTTCTTTTCACCTGGAGCAAGATGCTGAGTTGAAGAGAACCAGTTTTGTGTTTCTGCAGACAGCACTTCTACTTTTGCAGGAACACTTCTCCTCTTTCTGGAAAAGAGATTTCTTGGCGTATCAGCAGGGCTGGCAGCATCTTCGACTTTCACTGGAGTTTGATTTCTAGTTCCCAGCTTCCTGGGAGTGACTGTCTTCTGAACTGCCTTGGCACCTTCACCTTCATCAAGATTCACAGACTCTCTTCTAACACTAACAGGGAAGTCTTCGTTCTTAAGTTGCTGTGAAGTCCCCACAGGGGTCTTCGTTTTAGCTGTCGCAGTGCCAGAGATGCTCAAACTCAGAGCCTCTGTGGAAGTCTGAAGAGGCCCCTCAGCACCGCTCTGGTTCTCACGCCAGACCTTTCCTCCCTTGGGTGACAAGGCGACAGTATCAGGGGTGCTTCCACTGGATTTTGCTCTTGACTTACATGACACCAACAGCTTTGTCTCCCATGTTTCCTTTTCTGCTGCACATTCAGGTTGTGGTTCTGATTTCCTACGAGATGGTTTTTGTGATTTTATATCTAACTCTTCCTTCATTGACTGATAAAGTTTCTCAAAGGGAGATTCATTTTTCTTGCTGTTGCTAAGACTATGTGCAGGAGAAGACTTCAGTTCCCTGTAACTACTCCCTGCAGCCCTGGACTTCTTAAAAAGATCACCAGAAGTGGGCTCTCCTATGTTTCTGCCACTGTGCTGTTCTACATGCCCTGAAGAACAGGTATTGGATGGATCTTGGGTAACACTGTCCTTTGAGCCATCTGAGGCAGAACTGTCTCCAGGGAGCTTCTTGGCATGCACCAAAGATCTTCTTGAAGCAGTGGTTTTTGAAGCTTTGGCATCTTGACCTTTCCCATCTTGGCAATAAATATGAAATAAGAAACAGAAGTTTAACATTTTCTCAATGGCTAACATTTTTGGTATCTGATAACTTATTTTAGATTGCCTTATAACTTAGCTTTTCATTTAGGTCACAAATTACTTAATTCCTTACAATGTTGTTTCCATCCAGATAAAACACATTAGCTTTGAATAACCAGTGATGTTAACATATCCCACTAGACAATTCAAGATTAAATGGACAACTAAAAAAGTAAGCACTAGGGAAGAAGTTATTCAGCCACCTATCTGCTTTGGTTTGGCATGTTAAATGGAACCAGGCTCTTAAGAATTTGGGAGACCAGGAATTTAAGGCCTGTATACCCATGACCCCACCCTTGCCACTGTCATACTGTTGATGCTTGACAGTCCCACAACAGAAAGCAACCAATACCAACCAGGGT
Source organism: Cricetiscus sungorus (assembly GCA_030556225.1). Taxonomy (NCBI): domain Eukaryota; kingdom Metazoa; phylum Chordata; class Mammalia; order Rodentia; family Cricetidae; genus Cricetiscus; species Cricetiscus sungorus. Next base: position 95,073,649 of record JANBXA010000007.1, read on the forward strand.
CATCAGAGAAGCTAGTTCTCGAGGCTCGCCGCACGGGTTCCTACAAATTGGGAAGAACAGGAATTTAAGTGCCTTTCTTAATGTGATCATGTTGAAACAATGAAATTGTTCCTTATATTACTTATATTCTTTGGCAAAATGCTTCTTTATGACATTTAGAGATTTGAGATCCAAGTGACTTGAAAGCTAGTGGTCATGACCTAAACACTACTTGGCTGACTTAAGAGCTTTCTTTTTTATTTTAAGGTTCGTTTTTGTATTTATGTATATGTATATGTGTCTAGGTACATTTGTGTGGGTTCCTGTGGAGGTCAGAAGAGAATGTTGGATTCTATGATAGCTGGAGTTACTGGTGGTTCTTAGCTGCCCAATGAGGGGGTCAGAAACTGAACTTGGGTCCTCTAGAAGAACAGAGAACATTCTTAACCTCTAAGCCCTCTTTATCTCCTAACATCACATGAAGGAAGAAACAAAGTTAAAATTAAGTTTCTCCACATGCTAAGTCACCACAGGCACAAAACTATAGGTGCCATTAAGTTTCACAGGAAATGCTCCCAAGATATGCTAAATTGCAGCTCCACGAGTGCCTGTGCTCTGATTCCTAGCAGGTATCTGGTGTGTACCAGAGTCAGAAAGTTAAGGCACAGAGAAGAGTAGCACATCCACAGGTCACTTCAGAGCCTGAATAGCAAATCCAATACTCTTTCTGAACCAATAGACAGTCCCTACATTCTGCAATATGGAATAATTTTGGAGGTGAAGAATACATGTTTGTGAATGTTGTGAACAGAGTTGATATTAAGTATCTTAACTGCTCACTACCTTATTTCTTGGGACGGGTACAAAACTAAACCTAGATCTTCACCAATTTGGCTAAACCAATCTCACCAAACACCGAGAATCCTATCTTTGTCACCTTAGTGATGGGGATTATAGGTATGTGCTACAACACCCAGTTTTTACAAAGGCTCTAGGGGATCAAACCTCAGATACACATGCTTACAGAAACAGCACTTTATACTCAGCTATCTTCCCAGCCTGGTAATTTTTATTATGATTATATTAAACAGGCATGAAATTCCTATTGTATTACTATGGCACTATACATACTGAATTTTAGCACTAACAGACTAGTAAGCAGACAAAAAGTTCATCAACCATTGAGTGGTACACTTGTCTACCCCACAGATCTGCAACTACCAACAATTTTCCTGTCTAACACCTATTAACAAGTTGAATTGTGGCTGGTGTTTGGGATACCTCAAAATAGCTTCCACCCTAGGTTGATGAGTACTGGGCTCTTCTAAGGAAGAAGCAGTATTTAACATTACAGAGATCTTGAAGGAAAATTGTTTGTTGCTAAATGCAGGCAAACTCTAGAGCTCCTAATCCAACAGACTGCAGCTAACTCACGGCGGTTATCTTGCTGATATTCTCAAATGATGAAATTCCTTCCTTCACATGACAAACACGAAACTCACTTCCTTCTAAACTAGAAAGCTTCATCAGCACTTAGTTTTCACAATTCAATTATTTTAGACACACAGAGATGGACAGGTACAATGAGTAGGAGACAAAATGACTCAAGAGATGTCTCTTTTATATTCCTGTTAGGTCTCAAACATAACAAATGGCTGAGGTACCCATCAAAGCCAATGTTAGTCACCAGGTTCTTCCAGCATCCCCCAGTCCTCCTGGCTGCATACCCCACCCACTAGCCTAAATTTCTTTAGCTCAGGGACTAGGCTGCCCACCCCAAGCTCCTCTGGCCTCTATATAACTCAACCATGTTAGCTCTGCCAGTCTCTTGGCCCAAGCCACCCCTCTTTGGTGGGAACTTTTCTGCCTATACTCTCAAATCTACAATAAACCTCCTCTTCTTCCATACCTAGGAACAGCCATCTTCTTCCTTTTTTTTTTTTCCATTCAATTTCTAGTATTCAGACTATTCTAACCATGGACTTATAAGATCACAACATAGGTCTAGCAGAATAGAAGACCGAGTTAGCACTCTGTTTTTGAATAGCAAAAAGAATTATGATTTTAGTTATTTTTGCTATGTTCACGATCAATTATTTTCTTATTTTGTTACTTACAAATTTCTGCTGTAATCAGAAAGTTATTCTTGGCCACCAACATGAAATTGAGAAATCAGCTATTAAACATATAAATGAGTTCCCATCATGACAAAAGAATCAAAGTCAAACCTGAATATTTCCCCTCACCTGTCCAAGTGATTTTTCTGGAAATCCTGTTGATCCGCTTCCATCCTCATGATTTCCATTTTCATACCTACAGTGCCCAGAGAATCAGGAGAAGGATTTGAACCTCCACATTTATGGGTTATAGATAACTTTGGTACCTCAGTGAAGTGGTCTGATTTGAATTAGATGCTATCTATGTAAGATCTAAAGACAACTAGCATGTGGAACCATCCTCCAAGCTATCACAGTGCTAAACAAAGCCTCTTTTAAAAAGTCTAGTCAATAAAAAGTTCCTTCAAATGCTTCATAGAGACAAAGGACATTTTATAAGGACTTAAGGGTAAATCCACCAAGATGTTGTATCTAAGAAAATAGTCTATTTAAAGAATAGCCAGTTGGGCCAGGTAGTGATGGCACATGCCTTGGCAGGTCTCTGTGAGTTCGAAGCCAGCCTAGTCTACAGAGTAAGTTCCAGGACAGTCTCCAAAAAGAACAACTACATAGTAAAATACTATCTTGAAAAAAGAAACAAACAAAAAGCCCATCTGGGGGCTGGAGAGACAGCTCAGAGGTTAAAAGCACTGCTCTTCCAAAGGCCCTGAGTTCAATTCCCAGCAACTACATGACGGTTCACAACCATCTGTAATGTGCCCTCATCTGGCACGCAGTGCAGGCATACATGCAGGCAGAACACTGTATACATAATAAATAAAAAAAAATCTTAAAAAAGAAATAAAGAAAAGCACTCAACAGCAGGTTCTCAGGAAGTAGAAAAGTTGTGCTATGTAAGCATTAACCAAAAAGAATTGAGTTTACTTATAATTTAGAATTATGTTCAGGGGTCCACAAACATATGTCTGGGTGTAGCATCAAAAAATATAAAACAAAAAGTGACAGAGAAACGAGATTAATTAAAGAAAAAAAAACAAGTCCTCAGTAGGTGATTACAATATATCTCCGAAACTATTAAGCAAGGAAATATAAAATAATTCCTAATAATAGAGAATTTAACAGGTCTACAGTTAGCATAGTACATTTAGTAGTTGCAGAATACCACTCTCAAGTACAGGAAGGGGGTGTGCAGTTGATTCCAAAGTAAGCCTTGGCAAATTTCAAGTGGAAATCACTCAAATGCCCATCAAGAACAAATAAATGGTGAGTACTTTTACACATTACTATGTATATTGTGAATGTTAATAAAATACCTACACCGTGAGAAAAAAAAGGTATAGCATCCAACATGCTATAAATCACACACACAAGAGCATCAGTCAGGCACAGACACATAAGAATTTTATGCTAACTACAGTGTTTAGAGGTCCACCAGCAGGTAACAAGACTGCAAAGATACTTCTCTCTAATAACAGTCACCACAGTGGCGTCTTAATAAGAGAAAAGAAGTCATGATTAAACAGTACAAAAGAAACTTGTAGAAATTTCCCTTGTGACTTGGTGGTAGTGTATTAGTCTGTTAGGAGTGCCATAATTACAACACAGAGTGCCTTAAGTGACAGAAATGTGCTGCTCACAGTTCTGGCTGGAAGTCCGAGTCCAAGGTGTCTGCAGGGATGGCTTCCTCTGGGCCTCCTTGACCAATAGCCCTCTTCCTGCCTCTTCACAGTGCTTTGCCTCTGTGCACTTGCTCCCTGTGCTAATCTCTCATTATTATAAAGACACTAGTCAACTACCTCAGTTCTTTAAAAGCCTGTTCTTTAAAAGCCAAAGAGCTAAGAATTTTAAGATGTGCCACCAACACTGGGGAAGCAAAGACAGGAGGGCCCTTGGGCTTGGCTGTCTAGCCAATCTAGCCTACTCGGTCAATCCCAGGACAGTTCAAAAAAAAAAAAAAAAAAAGTGACCCATATCCTGAGAACCACACCGGAGATTGTCTGTGCTCTCCATACAAGCACCTGTACACACATGAACAAGCATAGGCACACACTCACCCGGTTAGATATTTCCAGCACCCATCAACACCAAACAAAGAACTAGTTCATGGTTAAAGAGAGCACAGTATTTAGAATTAACCCAGGTAGTTTTCACCTACCTAAAAGATCGGTCAATAATTGTTATTATATCTCCATGCTTCAGCTGCACAGGTTCATCTATAGTAGTCCCATTTACTTGTGTTGGATTTGTAGAACTGAAATTATACAATGTTGCCTACGAGTGGAGAGGAGAGGAAAATACTAAGAATTTGCTTAAAATCAAATTCAAAAGCTTGAAAAGTTGATTTCCAAAACCCACTTACCTCCTGCTCATTGACTTCAATTTTGCAATGCTTTTTTGACACCACAGGCAGTTGGATACGAATGTCACATTCAATACTCCTTAATAATAATAATAATAATAATAATAATAATAATAATAATAATAATAATAATAAAATAAGGATTTTATGGGGATGTGCCAAAAAAAAACCCAAAACCCAACCAACCTCAAATTTAAAAAGAATTTGACTAATATGCTTAGATGATGCAGTACAGCCTAAGAAGCCATAAAAGATTATTAAAACTTCTAATACCTCAGAATAATTACTATAAAACACTAGAACACATAATCAATTACCTTTCATATAAATAGCTACATTAGCCAGATGGTGGCAATGCACCTCTTTGATCCCAGCACTGGGGAGGCAGAAGCAGAAGGATCTCTAAGTTCAAGGCCAGCCTAGTCTATATAGAGCTAGTTTCAGAACAGCCAAAGCTACAAAGAGAAACCCTATCTCAACCAAAAACAAAACAAACAAAAAGCTATACTTACAAGACACAAATAATGAAATACTTTATTATCAGCTTAGGAGAACTTTATAATTAATGTGTTTATAACAACATGGGTGTGTGTAAGGACATAGAAAAGTACTAGCTAGGTGCGGTAGGTAATTAGTGACTCAGTTTCCTCATACACAAAATGTCTACACCAGCACCCATATTGCTTTTCAATTATAGTTGTATGTCAGTTGTGTATGTGGCACACAGTATCCATGTGAGCTTTTCACTATTGTTTTAAAACTGCACCATATTGACAGATTCAAATGTCCTCACATTACAAACATTAATCCACCAGGCAATGAAAAACAGTATCTAGATTAGAACTATCTTTCTAGAAAGCTAGCACTGTGGTGGCTTAGCACAGAAAGGACAATTCCTAACCCATCCACAACCAAGGAGTTTCACGGATAGCTCCATTCTGAACTTTAAAACTTTAAAGAGCTAGGCCAGGCAGTGGTGGTGCCTAAAAATATATAGTCTGTCCTATGAACCTCTAGAGAACAGGTTCTCAACCTTCCTAATGCTGTGACACTTTAATACAGTTCCTCATGTTGTGATGACCCCATCCATAAAATTATTTTGTTGCTACATCATAACTAATTTTGCTATTATAAATCATAATGTAAATATCTGTGTTTTTTGATGGTCTTTGGATGGGGTCACAAATCACAGGTTGAGAATACTGCTCAGGAGTCTAAACATGTCACTTCCTATAAATACCACACTAATTGTTTTGTAAATTTTTAAAACTTGCAGAAAGTATATTTAATTAATATTTCAAAATAGTCAAAATGAATGACACTTGTAACAAGAATATTTTTTTTCTTTTGAACAACAACAACAAAAAAAAAGGTACGAAAAGTGACAGCATCCTTACTCTCAAGAAAAGTAGGCTTTGGGTATCAAAACAACAGGCAGAGACTATATCTTAGACACCAGAAAAGATCACTACAGTCCATACTTCTTAACCAAAATGCCAGATTCTGGACCAGAGAATTCCTCAAAGGCCTGTTCGCTGTCAAACACACCATGTCTCTCTCCTCCACACAGTGACACCAGCTACAGTCACCTCTTGCAGGGTGACAGGAAAAGATTGCCAAATATCTTCTCCCTGAGGACTACCTGATCCCCAAATCCAAATCTCCAACTTCCTGCTAGACACTCACCCTAAGCCACACACTGACTGATCTTATCTATCAGGCACCATATGGGACCCTAGGGGTGTAATCATTAACAAGACAGCCCTAGCCTTGGAGCTTAGTCTATTGGGAAACAGATAAATAAAAACCTGAAAACTAGTTACCAACCTTCATGGCGTTAGGAAAGACGAGCTTTCTTTAAAAGCACCTTCTCGGGTAATATTTTAAAATCGGCAGGACAGGAGCTAACTTGGCAAAAAGTGGCAATGCAAGCAACCGCCTGGAAGGTCTCGGGGAGGAGGGTTATTATTCCGACCCACAGGGGAAGAGATGGGGGGTAATTCTCCTAGAGCTCCCGAGCAGGGCTGTCCTGCGTTTTCACAAATGCCATGAGCCGCAGCCGGCTGCCTCAGAGCGACAGCGCCGGGAGCGGCTGGACACTGAAGTCAGCTTGGCGCCTACCAAGTGCAAAAGCCAGGTTCCATCTGGGAAGCCGCCAGTACGTGAGCAGGACTTCCGAACACCCTCCAGGGACAGCCGCGCCAAGGGCGACAGGGTCACCCAGGTCCCACCGCGCGCTCACCTTCCGAACAGGCAGGAGCTGAGGCTCAGCGGGAAGTGTGCGCCGTCGCCGCCGCTCCGCTTGATGGTGACCAGGCGAGCCGAGGACTCCATGGTCCGCCCGGCCGTCAGTCTGAGGCCGAGGGCGGGCGGAGTGGCCCCACGCCGGGGCCGCAGCTCTCCCGATCCACTCCGCCGCAGAGCCGTCGGCTCCTCCGCCACGGCGGCCTGACCACGGCCACCCGCGTCCTTCGCTCCGCCCCGACCCGCACACCACCACCCGCGTCCCAGATGCCCGCCGCCCGCTGCCCTCCTGCCCGCGACCCGAGTGCCTCCTCCCAAGGCAGTTCCGCGCCAAGGCAGCCCGCCGCTCCCGCCCGATTCAAACGAAAACGGCGGTTCAAATTCTGGCGCAAAGTGCTGCGATTGGACCAGACGGCGCAGTGAGAGACCAATGGGAAGGGTGACATAGGAGGAGGCGGGACCGGAGGTGGAGCCAGGCTGCGGGCCGCTGGGTGAAGCGGAGCCGGATAGGTGGGCGGGGCCAAGATACCCCGCTAGCAAGGCGGGAGTCAGCCTTAGATGCGGTCAGGAAGGCGGACGGGGATGTTGGGAGGGCCCCCGCCTCCGGTGTGCGGGACAGAAAGGCTCAGCTCTTTGGCACCAGGGAACACAAACAAGGAGAGCTGTGAAAGAAAAAAAAAAAGAAAAGAAAAAGAAAGAAAGCCACCTATAGGCTCCCTCCAAACAGGGGTAACACCGTGTCTTGCTTAGAGCTAGGAGCTTTACATTTTTTAAATTAAAACTCTTCCTCTGCAGTTTCTGCATCGCCTCAAATATAACCAGAGGTTGTTTCTCCTTCCGTTTCAGTGTCAACCATTGTGTTGTTTCAGACATGGGGAAGATCATTACTTTCATCCTACAGTCTCCCTTTCTGCTTAGGGAACGATGAGGTGGTGGCACTGTGTTTAGGAAACCATCGCTTAACGTTACTACTGCAGCACAGTTAGGTTTGCAAATGCTTTGTTGTGGGGGGGGGCGGGGAATCAATGACAATTAAGATAACCTTCGCAAGACTACACCTGTACATCCTAAAATAGGGATCCTGGGGTTTTCTGAGGCCAGGTGCCAGTGACGTGAATGCAGAATGCCCATGCCTTTTGTGTCTCTTTTTCATGCCCCCTTCTGTTTCTGAATCTGGACCGGTGTTCTCCCAGTACGGTGTTGTGAAAATTCCGCACTTGGGGAGATACAATGTCTGCCCTCTTCTCATAATGTTCCAAGAACAAGCCTAAAATATGATCCCTCCAAAGTTCACTGTGGGGAACCAGTGAGTATTAGACCACCCTGACCCAGATGATCAATTATGCATTCCTCTTGAACTCTAAACCTAAGCCTTTGGTCAGGTTTATATTTATCTAATGTATTTAGGGTGTCATTGAGCCTCTTTGTTCCTCTTCACAGTGGGGCCACCTTGAATAAATCTCCTTGTTCTGCTTTTCACTGTTACCTGCCTCTTTAATTAGTCTATTGAGAAGGAGAGGCTGAGCCTTCCTTATTAGGGACACAAGGGTCTAAGCTCTACTCTAACCACTTAGGCGTTACTCTCTCATCCCCAAATCTAAGCAGTGCACCTAATAAGACCTAATAAGGGCATCTCACACTTTCATTTACCAAAGCGACTGCTCATATATAATTGTTACTTTATTGTGAAGGCGTGTGTGTGTGTGTGTGTGTGTGTGTGTGTGTGTGTGTGTGTGTGTGTGTGATTATATGGATATGAGTTTGGGTGCCTGTGGAGGTCAGAAGAGAACATTAGAGCTAGAGTTACAGGCAGTTGTGAGCCACCTGCAGTAGCTGCTGGGACCTGAACTCAGGTTCTCTGCAAGAGCAGTGAGACCTCTTAACCACTGTGCCATCTCATCTCTCTAGCCCTCAGCTCATAAATTTTTAATTGCTTTTTAAACCATACTTAAATGGTAAGCTTTATGCTTTAAATTATAGACTTGGGGAATGTAACTTTAAAGACCACAGTGTCTTAGTTACTTTTTCCATTGCTGTGACAAAACACAATGATCAAAGCAGCTTAAAAACAAACAAACTTTTAACTTGGAGCTCACAGTTCCAGAGGATTAGGGTCCATGGCCATTACGGTATGGAGGTTGGCAGCAGGCAGGTACACAGGCAGGACCCTGAGGAAGGAGCTGTGAGCTTATATCTGATCCACAAACACAGGGCAGAAAAAGAAAGAGAACTAACTCAGGATGGAGTGGACAATTTAAATCTCAAAGTCCACCCCAGTGACAAAGTCCCCCAACAAGGACGTGCCTCCTAACCCTTCCCACCAAACTGGGGACCAAGCATTCAAACATATGAGCTCATGGTGGGGGGGGGGGGGGTTATATCATTCAAAAACCCAACCACAGGACTATAAAAGGCCATTGTGAAACACTGTAAAAACACCCCATTTCCTCTTCATCATTTTTCACTTTAAGCATATGCTTCCCCAATTTTCAGCTTTGCTTCACTCTGGCTCATCCTCAAATTCTTTACAGCACCATAATCAAGGAAGGAAAAAGGGCCCTGGAGGCAAGGAGATCACACTCCTGGGGCTGCTGGGCTCTGCCTTCTCAACACTGCTGACACTTGAACCAATCAAGGGGGCATGTGAAACCCCACCTCATCCCTGTCTCCCCATCACTGTCACTGAGCCCCCTTTGGATTCCCCTTTCCAGTGGAGACAAAGATTTTATAGTGAATGTAAAATAGAGGGATGGAGTCAGGGTATCAGCCTATTGGGCCACTGGAGGACTGGGGTCCAGATACCGTGAGCCCAGGACCTGCACAGAGGCTGACTGTCTTCAGTGCCCTGATGGTGCCTCTCACCCCCACCTCTCAACCCCACCCCACCCCCAGCCCCACACCTCCCACCCTCCTCACCCCTGCCACTGCCCCATTGCTTTCTTCTTGGCCCAAACTCCCTGCTGCCCCAGGCTCCACGCCCTCTAACAGGGATTCATCCTCACAGTCCTGTCCTCCCTTTCACTACTCCACAGGTCTTTACCAGGTCTGCAAGGTAAATTGATGCCAAATCTCTGTCCCTACCCTGACTCCTGGACCTTTGCACATAGCTCTTTGGGAAGCAGCTCCCCCATTAGGGCAACCTTCCCAAGACACAGATGGGACTACATCCCTTGCTTCTCTCCAATTCTTTTCCCATTTCTCCATTCTTGTTGTGTCTGCACTGGAGAGGATGATATGCAATCCCAGATGACCTCTGGGGCTCAGCTTGGACTCCAGAATGAGTCACATCACCTGACCCTCTACCCACCAACCCTTCTTCCTTCAGAGCTCCTGATTGCTGTCACAAGTATCTGAGTCCTGCCGGGCTCTGAGGCCACACACGCGATCCTGGGCCTCCTGTCCCCTTGCCGTCTGGTCCCCTCAGTTCATTCCCAGCGCTCAGCCCCTTGCTTCTTTGTGCTGACAGGTGCCAGGCTCTCTGCAGCTCAGAGCTGATGCACTCTGCTCCCTTTTTCTCCCTAGGGTGAAAGGCAGCTGGGCTCTCACACTGAGTGGCCCACCTTGGACCAAACAGTTGGAGACCTCTCCCAAAGGGAGAGTGAGTTAGGGTTAGGTTCAATGTCATCTTCAGGCCTCCATTCCCATATACATATATATGGGGCATGAGTTGCCCAAATACACACAAACATGCATACACAGTCCTCACATATTGCATACACACTAGTTGTACGTGCCTACCCCTGCCAGCAAGGAAGACGCGACTCTGGGAAGATCTTCTTCATGCAGTTTTAATCAGGATCCTTGAAACATGTTTCCTCTGACCCTCAAGAGAGCTGGGGGGCCCCTGCACAGGCTTAAATACCCTTGAGCTAACCAACCCCAGTGAGCCACGTGGACCCTGCAGATAGGCTACTGTAACGTGGAAGCAGACAGGCTGAACAGACTTAACCAATTAAGAGCTTGTTTACGCCAGAGAGCCTTCACCAACGGGAAGGTGTAAGGCAGAAGCCAGCGCCACTTTAAGGCGTGGCACTTCGCGGCTCTCTACAACTAGTCACATATGCAATAAATAAACCAAACCTATACAAACAAGTAAATAAAAATGTTTATTTTTTCATTTAGTATTATAAATATTTTATTATTGGTACATGTTATGATGGTAATTCTGTTTCCTCCTATTTGAAAGCCGGTGGTTTTTCCTAATATTTTATTATTCTAATAAATGCTTTGACGAATATGTTAAGACACAACCTTGTTTCGATATGCAGGTCTTAGAGCTTCTGAAACCTAGTCTTTCATGAAGCAGTATGTACTTCAATCACCAAACTACTGTCCTCCCAGGAGGCTGTCACAGTCTGTCCACAAAGTTCAATGTCTGAGAATATCTGCTTTATGCCCGATCTTTTCTTCATTAGCATTTAAAATTCCCTGCTAATTAGTTCAGCAAAAAAAGGAGTATTATTTCCATTTGGATTGTTCAAATTAAGATTAAGTTGGGAAAGTTCCCCTCACATGTTTACAAGTTTCATCTTTCAGATTTTTGTGTTATTACCTAGTGATCTCTTGCTGACTCAAGGCTCTCCTTGCTCATCTTTCTAGGAAACACATCTTTGCTCTGTAGAGCTAGGAATTTCAGCCAGTCAGAAGGCTGAAGACTAGTGAAGCCACTTTTCCTGCTGCCTCGGGAAGATACATGTAAGGTTTGGAAACCTGCTAGATCTTTAAGCAAATTCCAAATGGTGAGCCAAAGTAAGGCCCGCCTTTGCTTAAGTTGCTTCCTGTCTGGTATTGGTTTCCAAAAACAAGAAAAGTCACTTGTAGAGACCAGCTCTTGCACTACCCCTCCACAAGGGTACACCCTCCCCAATTATTGCTCCCCCACAGGGGTGTGTAAGGAAGTGCATCACAGCCACCCCCCTGGAAAGGAGACATCAGACCTTTTAAAGAACCAGAATCTGGCAAAACAAAGAGAAAACTCCATGAGGGTGAGTTGGGATATTTACATTCTTGAAAATAGATCTTCCACAGTCATGATCAATACTCAAACAAGTAGCTTGGACGCCTTTCTAAATTATGTGGCCTCTTCTACTTGGATAGCTTTGGACATGATCCACTACTAATTATCTGTCATTGTAAAAAGGACTGGTGGGATTCCAAGTTTACTGCTAACATTGGTAAAACTCTTTCATTACCATCCTAACCGATGTCTTGCTCTTGAAATACCAGGAATGTCTTGTTAGGAAATAAATGGTAATTTTCCTTGAATCAGGTTTTATTTTGCTGGCATTTGTGTGTGTGTGTTTGAATGTGTGTGTGTGTGTGTGTATGTGTGTGTGTGTGTGTGTTAAATTCATGTGTGGTGCATGCAGATTTGACTTGCAAACCACATAAATGCTTACAAAACATTTAAATAAGATGTTAAATAAATGTACTAAAATAAAACAAATTATTTACACTAAATAAATAAAGGGAAAAAAAGGAAAATTCTGAAAGTCGGAATTAAAAGGATATAGTGTAAAATTCGTAGCATAAAATTGAATGACACATCCATTAGGAAACTAGTATTCCCTGAGGCTACCATACCCTGAAAAAATTGAGCAGTTTTCAATGATTCTATATAAATATCACTGTTGTGAACCTCTGTGTTCATAGGATGATGTGACTGTCATGGGACCAGAACCTCTTTCTTCAGCCTAAAGAAAAGAGATATCAGCATAAAATTTAAGGAAGTGATGAGTTCTGTGAGCCCAATGCAAAAACAGAAAAGGCCCCACCTGGGCTGCGTTGTAAATAGATTGGAGCTTATGAAATGTTTGCTGTTTTCTGGGTTCTGTCCTACCAGGCAGGTCTGCATAGCCAGGACAGGGGTGGGGGATGGGCTGGAGTAGAGCCTGTACCAGGGCTGCTGGTGCAGGGTGTGGCTTGAATCTCCTGCTGCCTCCAAAGGACTACACATTAAACTTTCTAATCAGTTGCCCAGATGTGGGGCAGAAGGCAAGAAAGGACTCTCCAAAGCTATCAGCAACTGAACAGACAACCACAGAGCCTGGTTATTATATGAAGCAAATTTTTAACTGGAGATGTCAGTATGAGCATTTGGTGTATAGTCTCTTTGAAGATGGTATTCTCTGGCGCCCAGAGTTCTTGTGTTGGGAATTTATTCTTGGAGGGGACAGGGTATCGGGAAGTGGTGACATCTCTAAAAGGTGGAGTCTAGAGTGTAGGCTTACTTTAAATGCTGCAAGCTGGGCTCCTCCTGTTCTGGGTTCCAACTGAATCTTATGAGTCTATTCTGACCAAGTACTCCATGGTTATGAGACATGAGGCACTCTCAGACTTGAGCAGATGCATGCCCCATACCCTCGAGCGTCCAAATTTGAGCAACACTTTTCTTCTTGTCTTTTATAGTGAAGGAAAGCTGATGAATATAGCAGACTCCCTGAAGAGACCTTGAATTTACCAAGTAGTTAGGAGTGTCCTTACTGTTAGCATCTGGTCACACATTGTCCCCGCTCTTTGGGGGGAGCATGGCAAGCATTACCTTGGCTCTATATGTGGGTGCAAAAGGTCCCTTTAAGAGACAAGCTCTGCCTGTTCCTGCTCTGAGGAGGCAGGCATGTCTTTTCCTGTCTCTCTTCCTCCCTGCGCTCCTCTCCCTTTTCTCGCTCCCCTTTCCTCATTCCCTTCCCTTCCCCCAATAAAACTCTCCACATAAGCTAGGTCTGCATGGCATGGTTTGTTTCTCATCTGCTGCCGGGCTTCATGCCAAGGTCCCCTTTGGGTATTATAACACTCACCCCTACATTATAGCTTGGCACACTGGTTTTCACTAAGAGGACCCAGATCTCCCTAGAAATAGCAATTCTAGATCTGAGGCAGTGGGTGTGAGGGATAACTCTAGAATATTGAATTACACCAAAAAAAAAAAAAAAAAAAAAAAGGGTGCTCTCAAACACTGACAGGCTCATGTCTAAGGTCCTGGAAAACAAACGCTACCGGTGGGAAAGAAAATACAGAGAAGCTCATCAGTCCACTCTGGATCATGCAAGGAAACCAGCAGAGGTGGCTGCTCAGGAGCAACTCAGCCTCAGTGTGGCTTTCCCTGGGACTATATGTCAGGGCTTCCTCCATGTGACATGAGAATGAGAAAAGTCAGGATAACAAAGAAGAGACTACTTCCAAGAATCAATGAGCAATAGTAGACATCACAAAGAGGCGACAGGACAGCCGAAAATGCAAGTGTTGCAGCTCTGAGGGAGGGGTTTCCTCTACAGCTCTGGAAGAAAAGGTATCCTGGCAGCCAGGAGCCAAGGAATACTGCAAATCACACTGCACAACAAACCTCATGCAGGAGATTTATTGGGAGAGACACAAGAGTGGTGGCTGCCTTTGATTGGGTGAGAAGCAGCGGGAAACTGAGCAGGAGGTGGGGCTTATACAGGGTTTCTTGGGGTAAGTGTTTTCCAGGATGGAGATTTCCAGGGTGGAGATGTTGGGATTTTGAGCTAACCCCAAGGATTGGTAGGTTTTCAAGCTCAGGGATTGGTGGGGTTTGGTGTGTTTTCAAACCTGGAAGTGGTCTTGAACCATTTGCCCTACAACAAGGATAGGGAAAAGAGCAGGTAGAATGGCCACAGTCTGCTGTGGCCCTCTGGCAGACTGAAAGGAAGCAGAGCCCTGTCCCAGAGCACTTTATATTCTCCATTGTGAGAGGTACTTGGGACTAGCAGGCAAGAGTAGGGGGCTGTTGTGCTGCACTTTCCTCTGTGACTGAAACATTCTGCTCTGTAGGGAAGCTACTTCAGATAGAAAGAAAACTCACATAGCTTCAGGAAGTCCCTGAAACTGACCAGGCTCAAAAGCCTCCTCCCTCCTCAGGTGGAGAAAACCAGCAAAGATAACAGAGAAGTCACTCTCAAAGAGGCTAAGTTATAAAGAAGACTCTCAGGCAAGCCCAGACAGAGCTGACTAGTCACTGCCTGGAAGGGGCTTAGGCCAGCTGAGCAACCTGTGTACTGCAGGCTGTGCAGTGTGCTCCAGGTTTCTAGCTTCTGTGAGCTCTAACCCATGCTGAGGTGGGCTTTGGTGTTGAGGCTGTCTTTGAGTCATTTCCGTTCCTGTAAGTAACCCCAATAAAACTCATTGGTTTACCACGTTGGATTTTGGCAGTATCTGTACTTTCTCTGACATGACCTCCCTCCATTTCTGGGATTAGTAGGTGTGCGTGCGTGCGTGCGTGCGTGCGTGCGTGCGTGCGTGCGTGCGTGCGTGTGTGTGTGTGTGTGTGTGTGTGTGTGCACGCCCACGTGTGTGCATGCACGTTGTATCTCCCCAGGAAAAGTTTGTCACATTACAGATGCCATCTAACAAGGTCCCCAAATGAAAAAGGAAGAGTAGTCAAACCCATGGCTGCACAAATCACAGTACAGAAAGGTGAAAAAGAAAGTTAAAATCCTGTTTATAGAGCAGTGGTTCTCAACTTTCCTAATGCTGTGATCCTAATGCAATTCCTCTTGCTGTGGTGACGCCCCCCTCTACAATACAATTATTTTTGTTGCTACTTCTTAATTGACATTTTGCTACTTCTATGAATTGTAATGTAAATATTTTTGGAGATAGAGGTTTGCCAAAGGGGTAACGACCCCTGCCATGGGTTGAGAACTGATGCTACAGATGATCATAAATCAACTCCCAAATACCCAAGCAGTGAATGGATTAAAGTGCTCCATCAAAAACAGCCTGTAACCTCTAAAAATGACCAATAAACTCACAGAGGAGACAAACAAACTGAACATGAATAATGTGAGGAAATCCATTCTGGATAGAAAATAAAGTAACACATACGAGTCAGCAACAGGGAAGAGAGATTGAGAGCAAAATGAGATCTTAAGCAAGAAAGAAACTTTGGAAAGGAAAAACACCACTTAATATAACAAAATACACAGTGTTGTCTATTATCAAGAAACTAGGTCATGCAGGAAAAAAATCAGTGAGTGAAGATTGGGGAGAGAAAGAAAGTGAGGGAGGGAAGAAGAAAGAAAGACACGGGATAGGAAAGGAAAGGAGGGAGATGTCCACTGAACACTTCTGTGTTATACGGGGGAACTGTCCATGTAACAACACAGGAGGGGTTCTGCACACATGGAAGGAAGGGAGACAGCCACAAACACAAGAGCTCAGGAAAAATTAATGTCAAAAGGACAGATGAACAAGGAGAACCTGTGTTCCATTCGGTGAGTGAGCAAACCTCCACCACAAATAGGGGGAACAGAGTGTTCAGGTGTCAGTAAAGGGGGGGGAAGCATCATCACAGCCCCAAGAACCTCTGGATGTGATCAAAAGACAAAACCTGAGGATCCACGGAGTAGAAAGACCTAACGTAAGAACTAAAGGCAAAAAATGCTGATTTATACAAAACAATTCATCCAATCGATAAATGAGCAGATGGGCCAAATAAACAGTTCTCAAAAGAAGGCCCACAACTTGCCAATACGTGTGTGGTGGGGGGAGGTATTTAGTCTTAGCTATACAGAAAATGAAAATAAAAACCGCATGGAATGAGATTCCAGCCCACACCAGTCAGAATGAACTGCCGACAAGGATGTAGTGAAAGAGGAAGCAGGTTCACTGCTGGTGGGAGCAAGCCAGTGTAGCCAATGTGGGAATCAGTGTCTGGTTCCCCTGAACCAAACTCCAGCCAGCGTACGACAGGCCATCACATGAACCAAACTCTGCTCATATCTCACACAGGGCTTCACCTGCAGCCCTCTGGAGGTGTAGGCAGCAGGCTCCTGAAATATGGGTCAGCCTGAGATCCTTACCTCACAGAAAAAGCAAACCTGAAGTGGACCTGGCCTGCTTGGAAGCCTCCTGACTCTCCTGGGATGCCCTTGGAAAAATCCAGAATGTGGATGCTTCTATAGTACTAAAGAAAAACAGAGGAATGACTTTACCAAAATTAAAAACAAAACAAACAAACAAAAAAACCCCAAAACAACCAATTGTTATCACTGCAATACTATGTCAAGACAATGAAAAGAAAATTGGGCTTGGTAGTACACACCTGTGAATCCACACTGGAGATCAGAAGTTCAAAGTCATCCTTGGCTATGAGGGAATGTGATTCTCTCAACATAGTATAAGGAAGTCAAAGGCAGGAGAGGGGACTTGAGCATTTGAAAAGTGGATGGGGTTAGAAGGCACAATAGACTACTATTGCGGTTTAATTAGGATCAGGATAAACAATTAGGCCGGATAGATGTTTATTTAGGGAGAAATAACTCACAACATAGGCAGATGAATAGGGCGGGTTTCACAGGATCCTATCCTTTCAGCATCCGCCAGCAAGAGAGAGCCTCCGACCCCCTCCTCAGCCTTTTCCCCCCCACTGATAAAGAGAAACAACATTCAAGCAATTAGAAAGGTAACATATGACTTGTTGGAAAAGGCAAAGCTATGAAGACCCTGGTGCCTGGCAGCAGGGAGGGGAGAGCAGACAGCAAACAGGGAAATTCACACAGTTGAGACCTCTCACCTCCAGGCCCCATCAGTGTTGCATACATGCTGTACATTGTCACACAAGGGACCCCAATGTAAAACCATCTGGGATTAAAGGCGTGGGCTACCACTGCCTTTAATGGCTTCATATTTCATTTTTACAGAGCAAGCAGTAACTAGAAAGGACCCTTGCATATTTTCATAGCATTGTATGCATTAATAGAAAATACAGAGAGAAATACACTAGAAGTTAGGAAACAGGTCAGGGGCCATATGATATGTATGAGCACACCCTTGCATTTGTGAAAAACCGTATCTATTTGTAATGTGGATAAAATTGAAGATATTTTTGAAATTTCAAAAAAGAAAGTGAAAACTCAAGTAGCCCATGTCAGATTTATTCTCCCACTGACAAAGACAACTGAAATTGGACCAGTACCCAAGGCAGATCTTTTTAGGCATTCTACAGCCAGGCCAGCATCTTTGAGAGCTGTCAGCTTCATGTGCCTGCCCTCCCTTTCCACCTGTATTCAAAGAAGGGAGAGCCAGAGGAAACAGTGAGTCCCTGTGCTAGAAGATAGCGTCTGGTACAATAGAGGAGGAAACTAGTGTGGAGGATGCAGACAGACAGAGGATGTCCATGGAGTCTTAGCCAAGGCTGGAAGTCCCAAGTCCACAGAAAGACTTTTCAAGAAGACTACAGCCCTTTCAAGGGCCACTGAAAGGAAATCTTGTCCACTAAGATTTCTACATGCAAGGAAAATATGCTGTCAGGATAAAGGAGAAATTAAGAGAAGAAATGGCAGGCTTCAGGGAAGGACATGCATGCAAATGAAAGCATCAGGCCCTGTTGGTGGGAATGTAGAGGGTTCAGCCAACTGCACAGCTTCTAGGTGGCCTCTCATAAAGTTAAATATATACCACGTTTAAGGTAGCAGTTTGACTAATGCACATTTGCCATTGAGGAATGAAAGTTTATTGCCACAACAAGACTGTATATGCCATTTTATAGTTTTTTGTTTGTTTTCCCAAAGCTTGGGAACAATCCCGATATATCCATCAACAAATGTATTTCCTAATGGGTGCCAACTGTGTTACATTCAGATGGTGAAACATGAAAGGAAGATGGAAAAGACCGAAATATTGATAAATACTGGCTGAACCTCAGTAATGAAGGCAGGATCAGAGAAACCTGTTCGGTTCCACTTACATGAAATTTCCAGAATAAATGTGCTGCAAGGCAGTTGGCATCAGATCCGTGGTTTCTTCTAGCTGGGTTAGTGGAGGGTTGATTGACGGATGGAGAAGAGAATCTTCAACAGTGACAGAGACTGTTTTATATTTTTGGTTGATGTGCTTATCATACAAGAAGGTCTCTGTTTATCAAAACTATCAGAACTACACAAATAATATCTGTTCCTTTCACTGTGTGAAAACTTAGACCTAATTCAAACAATATTGGAATCAATCAAATTCAATTCATGGTCCTTATTTGGGCATGGCTGGGGAAAAAAAAAAAACACCAATTGCTAAATGCACCTTTGTGTTCATGAAGCAGTTTGAGACATTTGGACACTGACAGAATATCTGATGGTATCCAAAAAGTATTGTCGATGTGAGGCAGTATGGCTAGCTCAGCCATGGGATTAGTGTTTAAAGGAAACTTTGTCTCCTGGGGACACCACTGCAGCCTTTCTGTTTGCCCGTTTGGAAACAGGGTCTTGTTATATAGCCCACACTGGCCTCAGACTCCAGTCCTTGCATCATCCTTCAGAGTGCTGGGTTACAGGCGTGTTCCATCATGCCAGACTATGAAGCGATACTTGTGAAAGCAGAGTGATGTTATCTGGGACTTACTTTTTTAACATGACAAGAGTGGACATGAATGATGCCTGTTGATGCATCTTGGGGGTTGGTACAGCAATGAGACGGGGTTCATTTTGTTACTGTCTTCTTGTGCACACCTTGAGCTTTCTCAGGAGAAAGTTTTAAAATTACGTGCTCTATCTCTTAACATTAGAAACTGTGTGTAGGATCCACACCCATAATCCTGGAGGCTAAGGCAGGAGGAACCCCTACATTGAAGGCCTGCCTAGACTATGTAGCCACAGCCTATCTTATGAAACAACACCCCCAACAAAACCCTAAATCTCCAACCAAACAAAAACTAAATAACAGCAGCTAAACTTCTCTAGGAAGGGGTTTTATGGCTGGCAGTGGGGCCTGGAGAGGGCCTCATAGACTCCCTGAGGTACCCATAATTCTCCAGAACTTTGGAGTCTCTCCTCCTTCCTCATCAGGTAATTCCTGTTCTCTGGCCTGCCCAGAATTTCACGGCATCTAAAATTTAACTTGGGACAAGGCCTGGACATGCCTCCTGAATTTCCCTAGTTTCAGCTGCCTCAGCCAGACCAACTCGGCCTCAGGGGACTCCCCACAGCCCATTAAAAAAGGAATTTGGATTAAACTCTAAAGTAGTGGATTGTTAGCACTTCAAACAAAACCGCAATTTTCTGGAATCTCTTTAAGAGCAAAAAATCAATCTCCTTTACCAGGGTCTGCAATTCAGCAGACCACTGAGGTTGGTGAAGAAGCCTAGGAGTACAATGGCTTGGACCACAGCGTCTCCTGGTGGCCACCTAGGGCCACTGCACGATAGGATGCAACGCGGGATCTAAGATGCAGGAGCTCGAAGATCTGCTCAGGTGCAGAACCCAGCCCCGCCCCTCCTGCAGGGGCGGGGGTGGGGAGACTCGCTCTAAGGACAGATCTTCCTAAAAGCGACAGCATGAAGCCGGCAGATTCAGGTCCCACCTAGCGTTTGTCCCTGGACAACGCACTATTCAGCCTGTTTGTTCTTCTGCTCTCCTTAGAACCACAAATCCAACCTCAGGGCAGCGGGAACGGGATTTTGAGAGCATAAACTACCGTAGGTTAAAAAGTTCTGAAGGAAGTGTAGTTTGGTTCTGTCTCACACATTACGAGACAAATGCCCCCAAACTTTGCTGTTAAATATAGCCACGGCGAGGGACTGACTTTAACTTATCTATCTTTAGTAATTAAAAAACGTCAGCCTGCAATTTTAGATCAGTTTGAAAGCATGGCCTGGCTGCGCAATTAGCAGCTCACTGTTCGAGATATTTGGTGTCTACGGTGGCAGGCTGCACGCTAAAGTTGACTGAGAACTCAGGATGTCCACCCGCAGGTCGCCTGCGTAGGAAACACATAAGAAAACAGCCGCCGGAGGGGCAAGCTCTAGCGGCATTTAAGTGTTGCTGCCATCTAGAGGACAGTCGCTGCTGAAGAGACGTTCTATTAACTTTGAAGCTGTGAGCTTGAACTTTTTTCTTTTTCTTTTCCTAATTCCTCATTGACTGGAATTTCACACCATGCACACCAATCCCACTCACCTCCCTGTCCCTCCATATCCACTATTCACTGCTTCCGCATGCCCCCCTCAAATTAATTTAAAACAAAACAAATAAAAACCTACCTTGCTCCTCCATTTCTCTAACACCTTTTCATTTATCCTAGTGGCATCAGGAACTGCAGTGTGTCTTACAGTATACCCTTTTTCCAATCAGTCATACCCGCAAAATGTTGAATGCAATGAGTCATTGGTCCGATTCTAGACCTCTGGCACTCCTGCTGTTGTCTGAGACATGGACATCCTGTGATTATTATTCCACAGAACCAGCCCCTTCACACACTCTAGCAGGTCATAGATTGGGCAGATGTCAGGGTAGACCAACCCAAGGCCAAGGATGTGGGTCTGGGTGGTAGCTGAGCTGGTCAGTCAGGGCCTCTGGGACCACCTCCCTCAGGCCAGGGGCAAAGCCAGCTCTCCTAGGCCCAAGCCTCTGGGGCCAACTTTCCCACGCCAATGGTGAGGAGTGTAGCTCTTCCACGGCGAGAGGGCAGCTCTTCTGCCGCAGTGTCCAGTGAGGAGCAGGACCAGTTATCCCGGGGCCAGTGAGGAGCGGGGCTGGCTCATCACTGTCCTCAGATTTCAACACGCATGGTTCTTGTTACCCGCTATGGTAACATCGGACCATGGACATCAGACCAGACCCTGGCTGCAGCAGGAACACGGACCTAGACAAGCCTTCTTGAGCTTTTATGTGATAACAGCATGGACAGTGAGTTAGAAGGGCTACAGTTGACAAAGAGGGTCTGCCCCAGGCTGGGCACCCTGCTCATTGTTACAGGTTCCTTCCAATCTTCCCAGCCTCCCCGAACTGTAGTACTATGAATACTCCTATTGTGGCTGGGAGGCCTGAGCGTTCAAATGTAGGGAGAGAGATCACCCTCAGAGGCTACCCTGAGAACAGGGCCTTCTTAATTGGAGCCCAACTGTTTAGGTGTGTAGCATGCCTACTTAAGCTCTTATTTTACAAAGGTGGGAATCTAAATAGACTTCTGTAATCATTCAGCTATTTCAGATGTGAAATCTATTGTTTGTCTTCAGATGGGACCCTCCAGTACTGAAGCTATGCTATATCTAGGAGGTTTTTCTTCTCTCCTTTAAGATGTTTGGTTTGTGGTTGAATGCCTTCCTTCTTCCATCCCTTATTTTCCTCTTCCCTCTCTTCCTCCTTTCTTCCCTCCCTCCTGTCTGCCTGTCTTCCTGCCTCCTACAGATGTCTTGACTCCTAACCATTGGTATATTGCTCGAGCACATGGTGATGGAGGCAGGAGCCCTGGGATGGCCGGCGTAAGATGCCACAATGAGTTGAGCAGAGAGTCTCTGCTGGACCAGAAGTGGTAATCTGGGATCCAGGTGCCACCTGAGGACCGAGCATGAGCATCCAGCTGGATAGATGAAGCTACCTGCAGCTACCCTGCCTCACTGACACAATGCCTCTCCTGCCCTGCAGGAACTGTGGTCCTCCCTCATCACTGCTCATAGCAGGTTCTGGTTCCATGCGCAGTTCACAGATAGAATCTGAGCTTCTGGAAGTGAAGTGCCTTGGCCCACCTCACACAGCTAGTTTGGGGCAGAGCAGGTGACCTGCAAGTCTTACTTCAATTTCACTGCCCCCCAGAGATGCTCTCTGGATCCTCTATAGGCTAAGTTGGCTGTGTGGCTCAACCTGATTTGGATCAGACTCTGCACTCAAATTTTAAAAAAAATGTTGTGCATAGTATCCATAAATCATCATTGTGCAAAGAGATACACCTCCACTCTCCAGCTTTGGAGGCCAAGAAGAGCCTGGAGGGATACAAACTAGGTTCATGCTCTGTTCTACCTTTCACAAGAGAGCAATACCTGTCTGCTCAGAGCTACAGCAGTGACAACAAAGATGAACTCTACTTCTGTGATGCATGTCAAAGATGTCTGAAAACAAATCCTGTCTGAAAGAAACATGTACAGATTTTTATTGTCATTATTTCCTAAATAAATAGCACCGTAATGATTTACATAGAATTTGCATATTAGCAGGTGTCATAAGAAATTCAGGGTGGTTTAAGGTGTACAGGAGGGTTTGGGTTAGTTCAATGCAAACACTTACAAGATACTTAAGCTTGTAGGATGCTCCTGTCATGGATAATGAAAGGAAAACATCTAACTTTGAGGGTTTGGGGATTTCGTAAGATAAAATGGTTGTTAGATGGGGTTGTGTCACTTGGATGTTGAAATTCTAACTCCCTATTCTTTAGAAGTTGACTGTTTTAGTGTTATGATCTTTGAAGAAATAAGACCTTTAGAGTTAGCCTAATTATGTATAAACAGATTCAGTTTCTCTTCTTGGGACTAGAGAGGAGTCAGCAAGTAAAATACTTGCCAGGTATTTTACTGAAGGCCTGAGTTTGGATTCTTAAACCCACATAAAAAACCTGTCACATACTTGTAATCCCAGTGCTGGGGAGGTGGAAACAGGGGAGTTTATGGTGTTCAATAGAGGGCCAGATAGGTTGAACTGGAAATTCAATGAGATATTCCATCTCAGAAAAAAAAAAAAAAGGAGGAGGAAAGAAAAAATAGAAGACACATGATGTTGACCTCTGGCCTCCACAAGTTTGTGCAAACAAGTCCATAAACACCCATGCCTTCATGTGCCCTCCATCACACAACACCGTGTGTGTGTGTGTGTGTGTGTGTGTGTGTGTGTGTGTGTGTGTGTGTGTATGTGTGTGTGTGGTGATGGAGATAGATAGGTTAGGATACAGACAGGTACAGAGGGAAGACTGCGTGAAGACACTCAGAGAAATCTGCCTGCAGGCTAGATAGAGGGGCCTCAGGAAAAGCCAGCATTGCCTTACCCAGTTCTTAACTTCAACTCACACAAAGCTGAGGAGATCATGTTCTGTGGTTATCACCCAGCCTCAGTGTCTTCTGAATCCTAGTACCTAGTAGGTTCCCAGAAATCCCTAATTTGTCTTTTCCTTCTTGCCATTTTTCAGTTTTATGAATGACCTTATGTTTGTGTTGGTGTAAATGTGTTGAGTATGCATATGAAGCTTGTTTTATGAATTACAGGCAGGTTATTGGATCTGACATTCCCAAAGTTCACTTAGCCATGGAGAGTAGTTTCATGTTCTACACACTAGTCGGACCACCTTGCCTCATAGGGTATGCACCTGCCCTCGCCAGCAAGGAAGACGTGACTCCGGGTAGATCTTCTTCATGCAGTTTTAATCAGGATCCTTTAAACATGTTTCTTCTGGTCTGCAAAAGAGAGAGAGAGAGAGAGAGAGAGAGAGAGAGAGAGAGAGAGAGAGACAGAGAGAGAGACAGAGAGAGGGAGGGAGGGAGGGAGAGAGAGAGAGAGACAGAGAGAGAGACAGAGAGAGAGAGGGAGAGAGAGAGAGACAGAGAGACAGAGAGAGAGACAGAGAGAGGGAGGGAGGGAGGGAGAGAGAGAGAGAGACAGAGAGAGAGACAGAGAGAGAGGGAGAGAGAGAGAGAGAGAGAGAGAGAGAGAGAGAGAGAGAGAGAGGGAGAGAGAGAGAGAGAGAGAGAGACACACGGGGGACCCCTGCACAGGCTTAAATACCCTTGAGCTAACCAACCCCAGTGAGCCGCATGGACCCTGCAGATAGGCTAATCTAATGCGGAAGCAGACAGGCTGAACAGACTTAACCAATTAAGGGCTTGTTTACCCAGAGAGTCTTCACCAGCGGGAAGGTGTAAGGCAGAAGCCAGCGCCACTTTAAGGTGTGGCACTACACGGCTCTCTACTCTCAAGAAGAAAATAGCTTTGCAAACCTGCAGGGGATGCCTTCAACTTGCACTTTGGACAATTCATCTTAACCAAGCATATTTTAATAGAAAAGAATATACAGTGCGAGGGACTTAAAAAAAATTGTGATTGTGCATGTGTGTAAGCTTCCACGCCATGGTGTGCTGTGGAGGTCAAGGGACAATGTCCCAGAGTCCATTCTTTTCTTCCACCCTGTGGGTTCCAGCCATCTAACACACTTTGTCAAACTTGGTGGCAATCACCTTTTCCCTCTGAGCGGTTTCTCCAGCTCCCCACTCTGAGGTCTTTTGAGAGAAATTGTAAAACTTCATCTCCTTCAGTTCTCCTGGTAGGCTGTGTCCCCTCTTTCCTCCTCACACTCTGCCTCTGCAGGAAAGGACTTAAAAAGAGGCTGGTGAGTTACCTGACTTGCACGCAGTTGTAATACACAACCATCCTCACCCATTCCCTCATTTTACTGCCTCAAAATCTCTTCTGGTCAATTTTTAAGATAAAAGATATTGAAGACAGGGTGTTGGGTTTTCACAGTCATAACAAAGACCTGAGATAATCAGCTTTCCGAAAGTCAAAGTTTATTCTACCTCAAGATTTTCTGTTTCATTCCATAACTAACTAACCTCATTGCTTTGGAGCTGTGGTAAAATATCATGGTGCTAGGCATGGATAAGCAGAGATGTTCATCTTATGGCCTGGCATAAAAAACAGGGAGTGATGGGGCAGGGAGTGGCACTCACTTTTCTCTTTCTTCAAAAAATTAAATTGAGTGTGTGTGTGTGTGTGTGTGTGTGTGTGTGTGTGTGTGTGTGTGTGTATGCATGCACATGCATGTGTGGAAGTCAGAGGACAACCTTCAGGAGTTGGTTCTCTCCTTCCACCATATGGTTCCTGGGGATCAAACTCAGTTTATCAGATTAGGCAGCAAGCATCGTCCCCACATAATGTCTTTCTAGGCTATGTCATCAATGACCTAAACTTTCTGTTAGACTCTACTTCTTAAAGGATCCCTCATTTTTCCATAGCACCAAAGGGTGGAAATCAAGCCACTGAACACATGGGCCTTTGGGACCCAGTTAAGATTCAAACCTCACCTGGAAGTGTCTTTGCAGCCTCCTGCAAGAAACTCTTCATATACCTGGCAACAGCCAATAGAGGGATGCCACACAGAGTGAGTAAATTGTAACCTGTTGTGGAATATTTATTTACACAGTAAAGATGTGTCTCTGCTGAAGGCACCTTCTGATTGGTTTAATGAAGAGCTGAATGTCCGATAGCTAGGCAGGAGAGAATAGGTGGGACGTCTGCGAAGAGAGAGGACTCTAGGAAGAAGAGAGGTAGGAACAGGGGTGAGGCCAGCAAGACTCTAAAAAAGTTCAACATACATATAGTACAGAAGAGAGGTAATTGAGCCACATGGCAGAATGTAGATTATTAGAAACATAGTAATTTAAGTTATAAGAACTAGTTGTGAAAAAACCTAAACTAAGGTGAAGTTTTCATATTCTGAAGCATAAATGTAAGCACAAATGTAACACATCTTTGCCTAGTTAAAGTAATATTGTACAACAGATGGGCATTGAAGAACTTCCATATGGAGTTTGCTTTTATTATGGCAAAGTTAGCCACTGGGAAAGAAACTACCTTTACCTCAACTGCTGACAGTATATTATCCAAATTGGACACACAGGACACAAAAGAAGGCATTTGCCAAACTTTGCCAATACAAGGTAGGAAAGTCCTTCAAAATTCCTGCTTCACAAAATTGCCTATCAGATATAGTCCTGTAGGCTGAATTTGGAAGTTCTAAAATTGCAGAGAAAACTTGGGTGGCTGTCCAAGCAGCCAGCTGTTCCTGTCATTGTTGTAGTTTTAGAAGTTGTTTTCTTTGCACTACCCATTTACTCAGGTAAAGTTTTATCATTCTCAGGTCTCTGATGGGGATTGAAGACTAGATAGTTATAGTTACAGTTTTCCTCATTACCAAATTCAAAAAGGAAGTTCACAAAGGAAATGTAAAATGTATAAGGTTGAGAGACATAAAAATTTAAGTTGTTTATCTAAGAGAATGTTTTAAGGTCTAAAAAATATATTTTTAGGCTGGTAATACAAGTTATGATAAAAAGTGGTATAAAATGTTAGATTCATCAAGATTGAATATATAAGTGAGTATTTTCTCCAAAATTGCCAAATACAAATGGACTGGGCATTATGGATGTAATTCTTACCTGATAATTGTTCTCTGTGTGTGTGTGTGTGTGTGTGTGTGTGTAGAGAGAGTGTGTATATATACATATACACACACACAAACATATATATGTTAGAGTTAGACTCTTTCCTTTTTATTTAGAGTTGGAGAGAGGGGAGAGGCCGCTGAGACACTAAGATGTTGGGACACATATATCGTACAGAGGAGAGGCAACCAAGTCACATAGCAGAGCACAGTTTAGTAGAAATAGGTTAATTTAGGTTATAAGAGCTAGTTGGAAAAGGCCTAAGCTTTCATAATTAATAATGAATCTTCATGTCATTATTTGCAGGCTGTCAGTTCTGACGAGAAAATACTATACAGTAACCAGATCTTGAAAACGAGGTATGGAGAGAAAAGCAACCAGACAGAAAGAAACATGCTGTGAGCCTCCTGGAATGTGTTTGTCTCACTTGAAGGTGTGTGAGGGGCCAGGTGTGTGGAAAGTGAGTGAGGGGCCAGGGTGTGTTCCATGTTTGGAAATCCACAGAGCTAGCTATTGGGATTTATGCTGATTCCCATGCGTGTATTGTCTGTCATCCAGTAAAACATTCCCCAGGCCACCAGCACAGAAAGCAAGGGAAGGGAGCTAGCTAGCTCAATTTTATTTCTTGGAGGAGGTAAAGCTTCTTCAGTTCTTTAGTAAGCTTCTTTTTTTTTTTTTTGTACAAGTATTTCAGATTCAGTGGTCCTGCTGAAAAGGCCATGATAAGCACCTGTAACAGAACTTCCTAAGGAAAATAGCTCCTGCTTTACAGCAGGCAGCTGGGCCTCTTCTTCCCTCCCAGGTGGTTGATTCCCCTTTAGATGTAGGAGTGGAGGTGCGTGAGTGTCATGGTGTGTGTGTGTGTGTGTGTGTGTGTGTGTGTGTGTGTGTGTGTGTGTGTGTAGGTCAGAGGACAGTTCTGTGGAGTTGGCTGTCTCCATCTTCGGGTGGATTCTGGGGGTTGAACTCAGGTCATGAGGCTTGTGAGGCAATAGTTCCACCTTCTGAGCTATCTCCTTCTTTATCTTAGTAGTAGTCAGGCCTTGGTGGTACACACTTTTAATCCCAGCACTCAGGAGGCAGAGGCAAGCAGATCTCTGTGAGTTGGAGGCCAGTGCGGTCTACAGAAACAGTCCCAGGACAGCCTCTCAGCCTCAAGAGCTACAGAGAAACCCTGTCTCGAAAACCCAAAACCAACCAAACAACCGACCAACCAACCAACCAAAAAACAAAAAAGCAACTAGTATCTCTGCCAACACACATTTCCCAGTGTAGCTGTATCCATGGAGGGGAACAATGCTGGGTCATTTTATGGTGAAATACTGGGGAATTTGTAATGAAGGCGCCAGGCTGAGTTAAGTTGGGACAGGGGTTCTCTGCAAGCCTGAGGGCTATCACTCTTTCCCAGCAATCCTTGTGAGGCCTCTAGAGCT
The DNA here is from genome assembly GCA_030556225.1 of Cricetiscus sungorus. Classification (NCBI taxonomy): domain Eukaryota; kingdom Metazoa; phylum Chordata; class Mammalia; order Rodentia; family Cricetidae; genus Cricetiscus; species Cricetiscus sungorus. The sequence goes on from JANBXA010000007.1 coordinate 95,101,711, forward strand.
GAGTCCAGCACCTCCCAAACCCAGGCTTTACTCTGGAAATTGTCCAAAATGTCCAGCAATAAGACAAAGGACTGACATTTATCAAACACTAACCATACACTAGGGTCATTCTGTCTTCAGGAAAGTTCTGTGAGGAAGCCTCCTTAGAGCAGTGGTTCTCAACCTTCCCAGTGCTGAGATCCTTTAATACAGTCAGTCCCTCATGCTGTGGTGACCCCCAGCCAGAAAATCATTGCACTGCTACTTCTATAACTGCAATTCTGCTACTACTATGAATCATAATGTGAATATCTGATGTGCAACCCTAAGGGAGGTCACAACCCACAGGCTGAGAAGCACTACTTTAAGGTATTATTTATGTGCCCAGCTACCTCTGTTTGTCCTCAGCACCATGCCTCCCCCCATGCCTGCTCTCCTCATTTGTGTTTGGGGTACTCTCAGGCTCTTTGATCTGGAATTGCATGTTCTGGCATATTTTCTAAAATGCCTTTTTTCAGCCATTTTCTTCCTCTTGGTCTTACTTATTCTTTCTGCAAAGTTCTTATCATGGAGCTATCTAAGCTAGTGGAGCCATTCTCCAATCTTCTTACCCCGTTTCTCTACCTATTATTTCTTTTGCATCTGCTTGGTGAGCACTCTGATTTTTTTTTTAAACAATCTGTTGATTTTTCCACCTTCATTATCCCTTCAATTTCCAATAACCCCTTCCTTTCTTCTCTTGTCTCCAGAGGATACTAATGACAATTTCACTGTTTATTCTCTCCGTCATGGTCTCAGCTTCCCCAGGGCTGTTCCTGACCCTTTGTCCTCCTCATGGCTGTCTCATTATTTCAGTTTATTATCTGTCCAGAGATTCGTGACTGTTATTCTTTAAACACGGAGACAATACTGGCGTCTTAGAACCTGAAATTGTGGATGGAGGACTTGACTCAGAGGTTGGTGGCCCTTGTGGTGGCTGAGTACTGGCTATGTACTTTCCTTTCTCTTGGGTCTTTCCTTCATCTTGGTAGCTGGGTTCTCCAAGGAGGATGCTCCTGTGTGTGGTGAATAGTCTTTAGAAGTAGAGGGTACTCCACCAACGTCTGGCCTTCCCCTAGAGTCTAACAGCACCGTCTCCTTCTGGCAACCAGAGAGTGAAAAATCCAAGGACTCTTGTTGCCTTTCTGCAGGCTTCCAGGCCCAGTCTACCTTGGGTTCACACTCCCTTCCACACTTCAGGATCTCCGTGGAGCCCCAGCTTCCTGGATGTTCAGTGGGGACCACTGCAGATGAAGCCAGGTTGCCTAGTCATTTGTTACTTCGCCATCGTCTCCAGCCTCTAGAATGTTCTTCCACTTGTCTCTTCTTTGATATTCTTTACTGCTTTTAACTTTGTTAAAAATGTAATAGCTAGAGTGAGTCTTGAGGTGTCACATGTATTCCCAAGGCGCTGAATTCCTCTCTTCTTCAGGTTCCGAAGTTTCTTTATTCAGGATACAGGACTGAGAAGTATTAGTGACAATTTACTTGAATGCAAACAGTGCATGGATTTATTTCTATGGGAGGAAGGAAGGACTTTGGTTGATGCTGAGGCAGTGATCAGAAAGATGCTCTGGAGTGGAGTGCAGGTGCGCTGAGGGGATACAGCATCACTGCACAACCCTCCCATGCAGACCTTTGAGAATACACACTAATGAGAAAGGCAGGATGTTGTCATATGACTGGGCGTTGAGACTTGCTGTATTCCAGCCCAAGTTTCCAGTGGGCACTGGCAAGCTCTGACACAATATCAGCCTAAGGGCCCCCAAGTGTTAAGGACACCTCCCAAGTACACCTGCCAGAACAGGAGCACCACCGTCAGAGAAACCCCTCCCTCCATATCCTCACCATCCACCTCCTGTGGATTTTCCAGGCCATCAGTTTGCACTTTTAACTCAGGAGTAATCAACCAGCTGTCTGGAGGAGCCCTGGGACCTCAGCAATTCCACATCTCTACAGCAAGCTCTTGGTTTGATGCAGGTGACTTTGGGGAAGGCGGGTGAGGACGTCTGAAGAATAATGTCTCCGTGTGGTGGCCTCCTGCACCATAAATGAGTTATCACCTTCCTCCCAGCCCCTCTCTGCCAGTTGAAAATTTTATTCCATTTGCTACAACGGGAATTTGACCAGCAGGGTTTGTTTGAGCTGGAATGAAGCAGACACAGCAGGGGCTGCTGGAGAGAAGTTTTACACATTCTCCCTTCTGGATGAATTATCTGTGGCTCTTCCAGCAGCTCCTGACACTGCTCATGTTTAGGGATGGATGTGGAATTTCCACTGGTTCCTTCCATTTCTTTGTTATCAATAGCTGCCCTTTGGTTCACTGTTGGTGCTGTCCTTTCTATAGGTCTGATAAGCGTGAGACAATGTCGCTCTGCCATATCAGCACCACACCCTTCGTCTCCCATGCTCTGTCTATTCACCTCCCCATCTCCACTGAACTCCTGGAATCCCTGCCAACCACTGCTTGCTTATTTTTCCTACCTCTAGAATTTTGTCTTTCCTAGAGTGCCATTTGGATGGAATGCCACCTTTCAGGGTGGCTTCTGTCACTTAGCAATAAATACCTGGCTCACCATTCTGTATTTATACTGCACCATTGTCCATGCTTTCCTCCTGCTGACCTGGAATGGATGTCTGTTTGCCCACTTACCTATGGAGGGACATCTTGGTTGCTTCAAAGTTTTGGCAAATATAAATAGTGGCTTTCTGGGTATGTTGGTACAGCCTCTAATTCTAGTACTAGAAGGTGGCAGAGGGAGGATTCAGAGTTCAAAGTTATTCTCAGCTACATAGGGAGTTTGAGGCCAGCCTGAGCTACATGAAGCCCTGTCACTCTGTCTCAAAAAAACAAAACAAAACAAAAAAAAAAAAACAAAGTAAGAATATAGTGGCTGTAGAGCTTTGTGTGTGTGTGTGTGTGTGTGTGTGTGTGTGTGTGTGTAGTTTATATGCATTGTCATGTATGTATATGTACACTTGTGTGTAGGCTTTGTGTGTGTATATGTTGAGTGTATGTGTTTGTGTAGTATATATACATTGTCATAAGTGTACATGTGCACTTGTGTGTAGGTCGAAGGTTGATGTTGGGTGTCTTCCTTAGTGGCTCTCTGCCTTGATTTTGAAACAGAGTTTACTTCTGAAACTGGAGTTCATGGATTGGCTATATTGGCCAACAAGCCTCAGGGCAACTTCACCCCTAAGCGGCTGGGGTTACAGGTGCACCACACACCCAGTTATAAGAGTATTTTGTGTGTGTGTGTTTTACTTATTTATTTGTATGTGTGTTTTATTTCACTTTAAAAAATGCTCAGTACTTTGGGTATTGGATTATACGGTTCAATGTTTTGTAAGAAACTGACCCACTGAATTCAAGCAGCCACAAACTAAAGTTCCTGGTTTCTATATCCCTACTGGCATTTTGTGTTGCTAGTGTTTTGGATTTTAGCTAGTTTGCAGAGGGATACAGTAGTTCATAGTTGTTCTAATTTTTCAATTATACAGGACACTCAATGAAACGTGTGTGTGTGTGTGTGTGTGTGTGTGTGTGTGTGTGTGTGTGTTTCTCGATAATTCTGCATACTAAACAAATGATTTCATATTTAGATATTGTCAGCTATCTTTTTTATTTTTTATTTTGAGATAGTTTCTCACTAAGCTTGAGATTGCATCTTTCCTGTCTCAACCTCACAGGAGTAGCTGGGGTTTCAGACTTGGCCATCAGACCCTTATAAACTTATTTTCATTGATCTGTAAATTTTGAGTGAGGTGTTTCTCTGACTAGTTTTGTTGTAAACTTGACATACTTGGAAGAGGGAATGCCAACCAAAGGATTGCTTGTACTGGATGTGGATAAATCAGCCATTTTCTTGATTTCTGATTGGTATAGGAGGGCTCAGGCCACAGTAGGAGTTGTCATCTCTAGGCAGGTGGGTCTGGGCTGTATGAGAAAGGTGGCTGAGCAAGCGAGATGAAGGAGCCAGTAAGCAGTGCTCCTCCGTGGTTTCTGTTTCAGTTCCTTCTTTGAGTTCTTGTTCTGGCTTCCTTCCGTGATGGACTGTAATCTAGCTGACACAAACCCCCTTTTCCCTAAGTTGGTTTTGTTGGCATTTTATCACAGGGACAGGGAAGCAAACCAGGATAGTGTTTGCCCAGGCATTCTGCTCAGTTGTGATTGACCACTCCTTTTTAAAATTAATTAATTAATTGATTGATTGATTGATTTTACATCCCAGCTGCAGTTTCTCCTCCCTCCTCTCTTCCCATTCCCTCCCCCTCTCCCTCCATGTTCCTCTCCTAATCTGCTCCTCCTCTGTTTCTGTTAAGGGTATTAATTTTCTTAATGTTAAGATTTATGAAGCCTTCATAAATTTCATAGGCCAGTCTTTGATCAGACAGGGTGTTTGGCAATACTTTCTCCCTGTTCGTGGCTTCTCTTTTTCTTGACAGCATTTTCTCTTTAGAGCAGAAACATTTAATTTCAGTGATATCTGGCTTATCATTTCTTTCTAAGTTTCTAACTTGAATGCATACACCCTACATTGCTTCAATGATACCGACATGTCCCTTTTATAAAATTCTTAATTCTTGGGCCTCAATGTTTACATGACCATTAAGCACTTGAGGTCTTTTCTTACCCACTATGCTGCATGGTACCATATGGTATTACAGAGATTAGCCAGTGGGGAGAAACCCTTTTATTCCTGATTAGTACCAGCTTTATTTCTCCATATCTTATGGCCAAAGTATGTGGTATATTCAGCAATAAAATCTTACCAGCAAGTTATGATAAGCAACTATAGCCTATATAATTTTGGACAATTGCATTTGTGATGGAAGGTGTCATTCTGTAAATATGTTTCTCTTATTGGTTAATGAATAAAGCCCTGTTGGCTAATAGGAAAGCAAGATAGGCGGGACTAGGAGACAAGGAAGATTCTGGGAGATGTATTAGAGAGGAGTCAAGATGTAGGACAGGAGTGAAGAGATCCAAACCCTCTCTTTGGTAAGATAAGAACATGTGGAAACACTTAGATTGATAGAAATTAGTTAATATTTAAGACAGAGCTAGCCAATAAGACACACTAATAACAGGCCAACAGCTTTATATCTAATACGAAGTCTCTGTTAATTTGGGACTGACGCGGCTGTTGGACCAGGCTGGTAGGAAACTGCCCGTAACAAAATGGCACCTGCAATGTGGGTACTAAGAACTTCTAAAGAGGGATTTTAGAAACAAAAACAGAGATAATCAAGGCTTCTTGGTGGCAGGATTTTTCTTTGGTGGGCTCTGTTTTGCTAGAGATAAGCAGAGACTCACACAGCTCCGTTAAGTGAGATTTCCTGACTCAGCATAAGTAGAAAAAAACTGCAAGGTTTTTTTTAAGATGCCCTGCTAACAATTGAATGGTGTGTAAGAGCAGCTGGCAGTGGCAGTGGCTGTGGCAATGACCACATCTCCAAGCCTGCAGTATGCTGTTTGATGGCAGCATAGACCAAGGTGGTGAGCAGTAAATGTACCCCCCACCATCTTGGAAAGACAGCAGCTAAAACAGCTGTGGCTTTATTTTCATCAATGTTGTTCTGCAGATAAAAGACCCATGGTCAGAAAAAGATAAAGATTTACATTAAAGACAGATTCAGAGGAAAAAAGTAAAATCTCTGAAGGTTTACAGTGTATATATATATATATATATATATATATGACAAAGTGGGTTTAAAAAAGAAAGAAAGGAAGGAAGGAAGAAAGGAAGAAAGAAAGAAAGAGAGTAGCTGGGCACAGTGGCACACGCCTTTGATTCCAGCACTCAGGAGGCAGAGACAAGCAGATCTCTGTGATTGTACAGAATAAGTTCAAGGGCAGCCAAAATTACACAGAGAAACCCTGTCTCAAAAAATGAAAAAATAAAAGTAAAAGATATAGAATAATAAACAAACAAACAAATAAATGAATAAATAGCCACATGAAGATGGAAAGCACACAGAGAGTCTCAATACTGTATTCTATTGTGCTGTCTTTAAATTTTTTGATTGCTGAGGAAAGAGTTACAGCTACTATAATATACTTGATTATAAGTGCAGCTGAATTAATCCATCTTATATACTTAAAAATGCTTTGACTCAAAATTTTATTATAAAGATATATTACTTTGGAAAAGAGATTTTATTTATGTTTCCACAGAAAATAAAAAGCTGTGGATTCCTTCCAGACTAACATGGTTTGATGAAGCAAGACCCCCTGAAACAGTGGCCAGGTGATCCAACATTCAAAACAGCTGGGACAAGGCAGCCTTGCAGACTATTACAGCCAGGATTTCTGCATCTTCTTAGGATTCCCATTCCCATGGCATTACAGTGTTCCCAACCAGCAGGAAGCATTTTGAAAAGAATAATGCCCAAGTCCCCAAACATTGTCTATAAATGTTTGTTTTCCTTAAATGAGGTTGGTTAAAAATGGTTAATGATCACAACCAATCTCTTTTTAAGGTAAAAGGGGGATTATGGTACAGAAATGAATACTTTGTTTTGAAATGGATTTTCATTTATTGATACAAATTTAAGGTCAATTTTGTGATAAGTATATTTCTCCTCTTGTTTAGGTATTGTGTTTGCATAGCTCATTAAAAATGTAATGGATAATTAAGTACAAATTATAGATAGTTACTTATAAAAGTCAACTTATAGTTAGGTTTGTTTGGTTTTTATAGATATATAGAGATATATTTCAAATGGATAGGCATTATTCAAACCTTTCAAAGACCTATAGAATATGGCATTTAAAATGGTTTAGGGTTTTTCTTAACAGTGAGACACAACTGCTCCTGGCAACACTACCTGTGTCAGAAAGGAAGATGGACATCGGAGAAACTCGTTATGGAGTTTACTCCCAATATGGCAAGACTAGCCATTTGGGTAAGATTCTGATTTTATCTGGACTGTTTGAGTTCATGTTATATAAACTGGACTTGCAGGACCCACAGAAAAGTGACTGCTGAAACAAGATGGACAGTGCTATAGGGTTCCTGCTTCATGGAAGAATCTGCCAGACATTCTGTAGGACACAGAAAAAAGTGACTGACAAATTGCCAACACAGGTGAGACAGTTTGAAATTTCCTGCTTTGTGGAGAAGTCTGCCAGATACACTGTGGCCCATGGGCCAAAGATGGATGCATCAATTTACAGAAGAACTTTGAATGACTGTCCAGGTAGCGAGATGTCTGCCATTTGTAGAGTTTATATATTATCTTTCTGTGGTCTTTGATGGAGTTGAAGTGTTGTGCCTACCAGGTTTCCTCAATCTCCAAGGAAGTGACTCCCCAAACTGGCTGGGACCTCACTCTACCAGAAGAGTAAGTGCCTGCTTACAATTGGGAAGTGTTTTTAAAAGGAAAAGGGAAAGGGAATATTGAGACTGCTAGGATCAGTTCCCAAGGTTTCCAAGGTTACAGACATTTCATAGAGTACAAAGTTTCTTTACATGGTCAGCAGGCTCAGTGTCCTTGTTCTCAAGATAGTGGGGAAGGGAGGATGCTAGTGGTGGGCTCTGGCTTCCTTTTTTATCTCCTGAGAACAGCATGTGGGCTCTGTACTCTGTAGTCAAGGAGTCATCTACTGGCAGAAATTCTTGTTCTCTTTAGTTTTCCCTTCTTGACATAAGCCCTAATTTTATATCTTTTAGTTATTAATTTTCCATCACAGAAGACAGCTATTGTTATAGTTTTCCTTAGTTAGGATTAAAGATTAGTTACATATAAGACTTTAGACTCACAAAGATAGGATAGATGATGGAATATTTTCTTTAAATCTTGCTAAATGTTAATGGACTAAATATTGTTAGTTATAGTTCTTATTTGATAACTATTTTGTCATATATTTTACTATGTTAAAGTTAAAACCCTTATTTTTATTTTAGATGGAAAAGAGATGATGGGAGATGTCATTCTGTAAATATGTTCCTCTTATTGGTTAATGAATAAAGCCCTGTTTGGCCAATAGAAAAGCAAGATAGGCGGGACTAGGAGACAAGGAGGTTTCTGGAAGATGTAGTAGAGAGGAATTTCCTCTCTCTCTCTCTCTCTCTCTCTCTCTCTCTCTCTCTCTCTCTCTCTCTCTCTCCCTCCCCCCCGGTAAGACCACATGGAAACACTTGATAGAAATGAGTTAATACCTAAAACAGAGCTAGCCAATAAGAAGCTCTAGCCATTGGCCAGCAACTTTATAACTAATAGAGTCTCTGTGTGTTATTTTGGGACTAATGAGACTCTGGGACCAGGCTGGCAGGAAAGTGCTCGTAACCCATTTCTGTCTCTGGGACACCCCTAACTAACAACTCGAAGGGAGATATTCCACACCTTACAGTGCACTTTTTATTTGGCAACCTATGGCTTCTGGGAGGAGCATTATGCTTTATCTTTTGTGTAGAGTAAAACCAATTAAATGCATGTATCAGACCCATTCTTTGCTGTACACATGTGAGAGACCTTGGTGCCTCAGTTCTTGATACAGTGGGAACTGCTATTTCAGGGATGCTTCACCCCAAGGGGGCATGCCAACTGCCAGCAGCTGTCAGGGTCCATTGTTTTTTATTCCATTTCATACTGACTTAAGGTCAGAAAGTTCAAATATGTTCTTGCTCCTCAAGGTTAAATAACAGGATGTTTGTTCCAAGGTGTGGCTACTGGATGTCTTGACCCTCAAGACCAAATTACAGGATGTTTGACTCAGGGCATGATTCCAGATGTTTTGGGTACTGGGAAGGTAATTACATTGGTTTGAAGTCTTTTGCGTGCCCCTTTTGCTTGGGGTATATAAGGGCAGTTCGAAACTTGGGACATCTGAAGTAGTCACTGAGCGTTCTCCCAACTCTATCTTCTGTCTCTTGTCTCTTTCTTTTCTCAACCAGCTCTTCAGGCACGTTCACACTCATCAGCTGGACCCAACAAGCAGTATCACTGATCTGGTTACCACCTTCTGCTTCCTGCCTATCCAGTGTCAGAATGGGTGTGATCCTGACTGAAGCATGGTGTTACACCTTTGAGCAGTCTTCTAGGTGAGTGGTACCTTGACTATGAGCCAAGGGAGGCTGAGTAGGGAAAGCCAGAGTCTCCTCTTCAAGAGTACAAGCCCCTTCACTTTGTCCCAGAAATCTCCTGTCCTCTGAAGGCCCCATTCAATTCAGACTGGAACTGCCAGACAGGAGGTGTCAGGAGTTAAATGACCACATTGGCATTTTTTCTCCATCATCATGATGCATGTACCAAGGCACTTCCCTGTGAAAACACAGAAAGGGCTTTTATAAATTGTTCTTGGGCAACTGATGGAGGGCTGTTTACTTGTGCATTTTCTCCCTCTCTTAACAGCAGCTAAATCACAGCTTGGGCTTTTCCAAGCTCAGCAAACCATCATTATTAAAAACAAAAGTTATTAGTTTCAGTGCCAAACAGTAAATCAAGGTGAATATTCTGCTGGCCTCATACAGAAAGATCTCTAGGAGGGAGGCATAATTGACCTGAGCAGCCTTTGGGAGGCAGGGGTGAGACACGGGAGGAGTGATGTCCTCTAGGGATGGCCACCTGTTATTAGCCACAGATTTTCAGAGTAGGCACCCTCAGTGAGTTTCTTTACAGTCCCTGTGCTTGGAGACACTGCACAGAGACCCACACATAGAGAGCACTCATAGCACAACAACGCCAGGTTACTCCCTTGCAGGACAAGCAGCTCGCAGGCCTCACTTGTCCTAACCCTCTTGCCCGGCTCCCTTTCCAGTTCTCCGAGCTGCTATTCATCCACTGTCTGCTTCTCAGCACTGTGGGGGAAATCTATGGCCCTGTGTGTTCTGACCTGTGATGGGTCCACAGACTGCTTCCCCATGAAGTGAACAAAAATGCTGTACTCTGTATTTCCAGTTGATCAGCACACTGAATGTTCTGGAATCATTCCGAACAAGCAGTGAGAAGCTGTGGGCACTGGGTCTGGTAACATTGTCTCTGAAATTATCTTTCCTGTTTTTTAATGTGCCCCCCCTACGTGTGTGTGTGTGTGTGTGTGTGTGTGTGTGTGTGTGTGTGTGTGTGTGTATGTGTGCACAAGTTCATGTATGTACAGATATGCATGTTTGTGCTGGGTAATTCTCCAGAGGCCAAGCTTAGGTATTAATTTTCAGAAACTATCCACCTTCTTCCCTTCTTCCCTCCTTTCCTTCTTCCCTTCCCCTCCTCTCCCCTCTCCTCCCTCCCTCCCTCTCCCTCCCTTCCTCCCTTCCTTTTTCCCTCCCTTCCTTCCTTGTTGAGACAGAGTCTCTCTTGTGTAGCTCTAGCTGTCCTAGAACTACCTCTTGTAGACCAGGCTGGCCTCGAACTCACAGAGATCCACCTGTCTCTGCCTCCTAACTGCTGGAATTAAAGCTCTACCATCGCCCAGCCTGCCTGGTTTTCTGAGACAGGGTTTCTCACTTCTCTACAGCCCCCAGTTGGGCAAGGTTGGCTGTCTCCATTCCTGCCATGCCCACTGTGCCTGGCTTTCTTACTCTTTCTTAAGTCAAAGTGAGTGGGGATGAGCTACACAAAGCTGGCCAGGCGAGTCTTCCTTGAACATCTCTCTGCTGAACTGCCACAAGTCCACAAGTATGGACCCTGTTGATGACTTCTTGGAGGTCTCTGTAGTTTCCTACCGGCCAGGTTCCCTGGGTATATGTTCACGGCTGAGTCCCTTAGCTTCAAGTTCAGGCTGATTGTTAGCACATGCTCTTCTGTGGCTGTTGAAGGTGCCACCCTCCCCTGTGCTGTCCCCCCCTTTTTTTAAAATCAGAGATGACTGAAGCATGTTGTGGAAGGTGCTTTCTAGCAGCCTGTTTACTGGCTGCCAAGCCTGGCTGTCTTCATACTTCCCATTCTTCCATATATGTCCTTCTCTCACATCCTGTCTTTCTTACAAGTCACACAGTTGCAACTCTAGACAATTCCAGAGGTTTCCTCACAAATACTTGTTGGATTTTCTTCTTTACAGCCCATTGTCTGTCTTCCACTTCATGTGTTGTGACCCAGACATCAGTTTCAGCCTTTTAAAATGACTTGTGTGTCTGCTCCTCATGAATTCCAAGTATCTCTCACCTAACACACATGACATAAAGCTCTGGGTGTCAGGTACTGCACTTATGTGAGCATGCTCTGTTACTCAAGGGCAGTCAGACTGGGTTGCTGGATATGGGTCCCAAACTGTGGAGAAAAATAATAGGTGCCAGCCAGAAACTGGATCAGAAAGGAAGATACCAGGGAAAAACAATAGAAGGGAAAGGGGCAGATGGTAGCTCCTTCCATGGCCCACATCCCTGCTGCTGTTACAGGCTCTAGCCCACACTCCCTGCTCCCAGCAATGGCAGAGCCCCAGTGTTTGCCAGCTTTTCACGATTGTGATATCTACTCTGAGAAACAACTGAAGAGAAAGGATTTATTATGGCTCATGGTTTCAGGGTGTCAGTCTATGATTGGCTGACTCTATTACTATGGTCCCAGGGAAAGATAGAGTGTCATGGCAGAAAGGTGTGGAGGGACAGAACAATTCACCTGATGGCAGCTGGAGGGAGAGAAGGAGGGAAGGAAGGAGAAGGAAGGAAGGAAGGAAGGAAGGAAGGAAGGAAGGAAGGATAGGGAGAGAGTCAGGAACAAGACCTAGCTCCTAAGACCAGCTCCCAGGGATATATTTCTTCTAACTAGGTTCCATTCTCAGTTTCCTCCTCCTCCCATAATGCCTCCAATTATGACTTCATTAATGGATGCATCCCAGATTAGGCTAGAACTCATGATTTCATAGTTTCTCAGTGATTGAATCCACTGAATAGGGGTGTTTTGGGAGGTACTTCATATCCAAACCAAAATATATCTACAGATCCCAATGGGGGGGAGAGAGACAGAGAAAGAGAGAGGGAGAGAAAGAGAGAGAGAGAGAAAGAGGAAGAGAGAGAGAAAGAGGAAGAGAGAGAAAAAGAGAGAGAGAGAGAGAGAGAGAGAGAGAGAGAGAGAGAAAGAGAGAGAGAGAGAGAGAGAGAGAGAGAGAGAGAGAGAGAGAGAGAGAGAGAGAGAGAGAGAGGAGCCTAGAGCCTAAAGTGATATAAGATTTTGATTATGGTTGATTAAAAAAGATTAAAAAAAAAATCTCAAAATGTATGTCTCAGCACTTCTTGGCCTGGAGGGCTGGGCTGGTTATGGGAGAAACCGTACCACATATTGGACACTGATTCAAAGCATATACTGTCTTCTGGAGAACTTTGTCCAGCCCTCCATGCTGCTACCACCTGCACTGTAGCTGTGTCTTCCAATGACCATGCTATCCTGTGTCTGGCCAGCTACCCCAGGATGGTGAGGAACATGGTAAGACCAGTGGATTCTGCAATCATAGGCCCACTGTTACACTTTCTCTGGCTGTGAAGTGAGTTTCTTGGTCAGAAGCAATCCTGTATGGAATACCATGATTGTGGTTAAGGTGTTCTGTAAGTCTATGGATGGTGGTTTTGGCAGGAAAGGCAAATTAATGAAGAGAATAAGTATCTACTCCAGTGATGGCTTCAGTAGAATTCCCCACCCCTATGTTCTCAGCTCCATAAGGAACCAGTACCTTCTCAGCAAACATGATTGACATCTGAGTTCCAGTATTTTAACTTTGGCCTGAATCCATCCCCTGGTTGTTCATTTACAAAATCCCCAGAGAGATAGACAGATGCATTCTATTTTGTAGCCTCTTTGATGGGCCTGATTTCCCTGGGAAAGGGTATGTGTGAAGGCTTCCGGTACAGCCTTACTTAGAGTGTCAGTCTGGAGCTAGGATATAGTTAAGCTGGTCCAGTATTTGTTCAACATATATAAGGTCCTAGGTTTTAGCCCTAGCACCACAAACAACTGGCATGGTGGTGAGTATCACAATCCCAATAATCAGGAGGAAGAGGCAGCAAGACCAAAAGTTCAAGTCATTGTCAGCTATATAGTGAGTTCAAGGCTAGCCTGGTATACATGCAACTGTAGAGAGTGAAGAGTGGTTAGATATCCCCCAGGAAAGTGCTTTGGAATGAGGTTCACCCTGTTAGAGTTTGGGATTTGCTGCATGTCATGCAGTCATCTGCATATGATTGTCTCACGGAGCTAGATTTTCCAGTCTATGAAAGGGCAAAGTGATTTCTTAGGGGAGTCCCAAGAGTTACACCAACCAAGTACACAAAGCCTGTAGAAGACACCCCATCCACTGTGTTTCCTATCCACCTCCCCCCAAACCACAGCTTCCTTTGGGCTCTGCTTAGATTTCTCGCATAGACCATATGTTTGTGATTCTATCAATTACTGGGCTCTGAGGCTGGGCATGGAGGACCTATAAATTAAATCCTGGGGCCAGGAAGTTCAATGGAAAAGCATGGAATCAAAGTCAAGAGTATCTGGGGGATGGAGAGGTAGCTCCATGGTTAACAGCAGTGGCTGCTCATCCAGAGGACCCAGGTTCAATTCCCAGCAACAATATGGTGGCTCACAACTGTCTGTAACTCTAGTTCCAGGGGATCTGACTCCCTTACACAGACAAACATGCAAAACATCAATACACACAAGATAAAAATAAATCCTTAAAAAAGTCAAGGTCATATCATGCCATTGTGTATGTAGGGCTGAGGGAGTTATTATGGAGAGGCTCTGCCACCATTCACGGCCCAGGAGTATAGTATAGGAAACTGATAGCTAATGTTTAAGGAAGTGTTAGGGTTTATATGAGCAGAAAATACCCATTAATCATCATTGTCTTTCTTTTAGGATATTTCATTTTTATTCATATGTATGTATGTCTTGTATGAGGCATATGTATGTGAGTACAATGCCATTGGAGGCCAGAAAAGGCTGTTGGCCTCCCTAGATCTGGAGTTACAGGTAGTTTATGAGAACCCAGTATGAGTTCTGTGAACCAAACTGGTCCTCTGGAAGAGTAGCAGGTATTCACCGAGCCATCTTTCCAGCCCCTGCTTTTTATTTTTAAATATGCCCATGCCTGTGTGCCTGTGTGAAGATATGCACATGTGAGTGTAATGCCTAAGGGGCCAGAAGAGTCACCAGAGTCAGTCCCCAGACTCCCTGGGACTGAAGTCACAGGTGGTTGTAAGCTGCCTGACTGTGAGTGTTGGCAACCAAACTTGGGCCCTTTGCCAGAGCAGCAAGTGCTCTCAACTGCTCCCAAATTCAACCATGTGTTGACAGCAAAATATCTGCAAGCATGCCTCTTATTTGTACTTACCCTCTTTTGAGTTATTTGTGGTATTTCGTTTGGAAATAAGAAACAAGATAATAAAGTTCTACTTTGTGTTACTCTTGCTGTGAATGCACTTTTTTTTCCTTATAAAACAGTCTTACTAAAAACAAACAACAAAAACCAAACAATCTGAGTCTGATAAATGTTCCAGTTTCAACCAGGAACTCTTAGGAAATAGAGGGACAGAATAATGAGTTAAGGACCCCATGGGGACATAGCAGAATCCAGACTGAGAAAAGTGTTATGGGATGGATGGTCAGCTGCTTTAGCAGATAAACATCCTTCTTTGCTTTGTTGCTGTGATAAACACCATGATCAAAAGCAACCTGGGAGGAAGAAAGTGTTTACTGCAGCTTATGGTTTTCAGTCCATTATGGAGGGAAGCCAGTACAGGAGGCCAAGGCAAGAACCTGGAGGTAGGGATTGAAGCAGAGGCCATGGAAGAATATTGCTTACTGAATTGTTCTCATGGCTTACTCAGCATGTTTTCTTCTACAGTCCAGGACTGTCTGCCCAGGGGTGACACTGCCTTCCCACACAAATATTTAATAAAGGAAATGCCCTTTATCCTTGCCTAAAGCCCACTTGGATGGGGTCATTTTATCAATGACCCTAGTGTATGTCAAGTTGCCAAAAAATTAGTTGACACAACAAACACATTGAAAGAGGCAATAGAGATCAAGCTATAGAGAGCCAGAGATAGGAACAGAGGACTGGGGGAGGGTATGATAGAGATTAGAGGAAGGTAGGGGGAACACCTAGAAAGTGTAAGAGACTTCAACCTATCAACCAACAAAACACAAAACATTCTTGTCTTAGACTCTAATGATAAGAAGTCATTTAGGACCCCGAGTGAACCACTGGAGAATTAAACTCATATTGGCTACCAAATGATACTAAAGAAATCTTGTGTTAGCAGTAATTACTAACTTGACATAGCCTAAAGTTACCAGAGAAGGAAATCTCCACTGAGCAATCTCCTAGATCAGATTGGCCTACAGGTATGTCTTCAGAGTCTTGTAGGAGGCCAGGTCCACTGTAGGCAGCACCATTCCTTGGGCAAGTGGTCTTAAATTATATAAGAAAGAAAACCAAGCATGATCCTGCAAGCTAGACAGCAAGAAGGGTTCCTCTGTTGTTTCTGCTTAAAGGTACCAGGTGAGTTCCTATCCTGTCTTCCCTCACGAAGGCCTGACCTGTAAGCTAAATAAACTCCTTCCTCCATATGCTCTTGTTCTGAGTGTCTTATCAAAGCAACAGAGAGGAAACTGGACTATCTTGCTAACATTTAGGCATGATAAAAAAGCCTAAAGATTTTTTTCAAGATGAATCCTAAGTATCTACAGTTGGGACAGAAGGGCTCCAGGATGCCCTCTCATGGGGATTCCCTCCTGTGCAAAGGCTGGCTGAGGTGGGTGGGGCTCTTCCCAAATGGATTTACACTGAAGTTAGGTCAGACCTGGCGGTTCCTGTTGCTGCCCACTTTGCTCTTCTGTGTGCAGATGTAGTGCATAGTAGCAAAGTTTGAAGGAACTTGCTTTGTTCTGCAATGACTCAGACCATCCGCCTTGATGATAGGTTGTCTGGGCTTGGCCACTGGCTTCCCCCCTGCACTTAACTCTTAATTATCTGTAGAGTGTCTGGCTTGACCCTTGGGAAACTGGCCTCCTTGTGAAGGCTCCGAGAGCCTTTTCTTTTCAAAAAGACAGCTCTAGAGAGAATACCTGGGGACTGGAACTTTCCACAGCAGGAGACATCTTTCTTTGTGCTTCAGTGGCCCATGCCACTCACTTTGGGCAGCAGGGCACGGTGCCACCTTGTCAGTTTAGGGGCATTCCCAGCTAAACCCAAATTATTAGCCTTAATACAATTTTAAAACAATTATTGAGCCAACCGGATGCAAATGAAACCAAATGAACCTATAAATATATGTGTTTTTCAAATTAGTAATTGGATTTTTTGATGATCTTTGGCGTGACATTGATAGGCTGCCTCTCATAACAGTCTAATTAGGCAATATGTAAACTTTGGCATTCGGTTCTGTCCTAGTGGCTTTTTCAAATGATGTTTGTAAAATTTGCAATTTCATATTACAGATTAAAAATTAAAAACTGCAGGAGGCTAACATTAAAATGAGAATTCATTTCAGGGAAAGCCCTGTAGACAAAATCCACCCTAATAGAATTGTGCATAAGGGGCCGCAAATCACGATGTGTAGTTACACAGGGGAGAGCTTGTCAAAACCAGTATTGTTGGTCTGTAGTTCTATTCACAGTATTAAACCCATCAGCAAAGCCACTTTAGGGAAAATGTGAACATTATCAAAGAACAGTAAATTAGCAAGAAATTAAAGCATATACCCTCGCATTTCCAAAACAAAAGATCCCTTCATTAAAAACCTTTCATCAGTGGTTTAATATTCATAGCAGTAATTTGCATAACTAAATCAGTTTTCACTGATGAGAGACGACCAAAGTTTTTTCACTAATTTCTTTTTTGAATGAGCTCTCTAGTTTTTTGATTAAAATTTCACACCAGTAGTTGAACGGAATTGAATACGAGGCTTAGACATATATGCAAGACTCATCTTTTGAAAGAGTGGATTAAATGTTACTTTTTGGGAAGGAAGGTATTGTTCAAGTAGCTTTGTTTACCTTAACAGCGTGTGTTTTCCTCAGCTTGAAATTTAGCAATTGTGTAGAGAAAAACAAAACAACTTTATCATCAATGGAATCAAGTCACCGCCACAGCTGGACCAATTTCTTGTTCATTTGAACCTGAGGGCAGGTAGTATGTTAAGTGGCCTGGTGACCTACTAAAGAGAGCAGAACCACCACCTGTGTGCTTTCTGGGATCTTCTCAGTCTTTATATGACATTTCTCCAAAGAAAAGGTGATTTTCTCCAAGGGGTAAAGAGGGAGAAGTCCACCTGTTTTATCTCCTGCAATCCTTAACCAGAGAAGAGCTGGGTATTGGCTTCACCCAGTCCTTAACTATACAGGGTGCTGTGTGTGTGTGTGTGTGTGTGTGTGTGTGTGTGTGTGTGTGTGTGTGTGTTTCTATATCTCTGAAAACAGAAGAAATAAAGAAGGAAGTGTTGCATAGGGGCTATTAATCAGATGCATCTGTTACTCTGGCAATTTAATCTGAGTTGGAAACAAACTTGCAAAACTGGGCATGATGGCCAGGCCTGTAAATCCCAGGCTTCCAGGAGGAGCAGAAGTTCAACACCAGTATGGACTCCAGAGTGAATTCTAGGTCAGCCTGGGAAACTTGTGGAACTCGGGTCTGGATCAGTGGCACCCGTGTGAAGTCTATATATAATAGACAGTCATTTTCTTCTCTCTTCCAGCAAAAGGGGTTCAGAAGCACACTGGGAGGGGTGGGGTAGGTAGTCACATGACTTTAATGAGTTGTGGGTGATTTTCAGACTTTTAAAAAACCGGGGAGATAGTGCATAACTGCAAAAGTGTCTGAGGGACAGTTTTGTTCACTAAGGGAAGTGGCAGGCTGACCTCTCTGTCCTAGGACAGCCTGGGCGCTTTCTGGTGATATTCTCTCTCTCTCTCTCTCTCTCTCTCTCTCTCTCTCTCTCTCTCTCTCTCTCTCTCTCTCTCTCTGTCTCTGTCTCTCTGTCTCTGTCTCTGTCTCTCTGTCTCTGTCTCTGTCTCTGTCTCTGTCTCTGTCTCTCTCTCTCTCTCTCTCTCTCTCAACTCCTTGTGTAGTTCAGGGTGGTCTGTAACTGCCTTGTGTAGCCAAGAATGGACTGTTCCTTTAGCCTCCACCAGCCTAGTGGCAGGGTCACAGGCATGCACCACCAGGCTCAAGTAGCTCTGGAGACTGAACTCAGGGCTTCCTGCAGGCTAGGCAAAAATTCTACCCAACCAGACAGAGCTAAATCTAGGTTTTTTTTTCTCACCAGACAATCAAGTCAGTATATGGATCTACTGGCCTTGCTGCAGCCTAGCTGTCTTCCCTGGCTCATTCTGAAACCTTTTGCCATTAAGCAGGAAGAGACATCCCCTGACCTGCCACCGTTCCATGTCAGACAGACTTCAAGAAACTACTTTTGTTCTTTCAACAGACTTCTCATTTCATTGCCTGAATTGTGATTCACTGGTTGTTATGGCAACATAGATTGGCTACTCCAAGACAGTTGTGTTGGAGGAGTAGATATTGTCATGTCTCCTGGAGGGACCAATAAAATAGTAGGGTCAAAGACAGAGAAGGATGAGAGTGTCCTGGGCAAAGGTGGCAAGGAAATTGACAGGTGGAAGGAAATGGTGATGGAAGGTCTATTGCTGGAAGGCCTCCTACCTGTGGGGTTCAGGGCTTGCCACTTAGAGAGAGAGAGAGAGAGAGAGAGAGAGAGAGAGAGAGAGAGAGAGAGAGAGAGAGAGAGAGAGAGAGCAGGCATCTCTTCTCTGCCCTTTGGTTAAGACCAAGTAGAGGGAAGAGAAAGGCATTATGGGGGTGACCCTGGGCATCACTCCGGCACATGATCTTGAACAAGACTTAGGGACTTCTCTGAACTTGGAAAGCACCATGGTGCCATGGTGGGGGCCAGCCAAGGATGCTGTGGGAAAGGATGAGGTGGTCTCCATAGTTTCAGCATCCCAGGCAGGCTTTATTGAGGCCAAGTGAAGGCTATAGGAGAGCCTGCACAGCAGTTGCAAATACACATGGCTTTCCCAATTTTTCTTGTTGTTCTACTTGTAGTTTGCTTGTCTGCTGTGCCATTTTTGGGAGACCATGATTCTTCCCAAGCAGTGGATGGCCTAGAGAAGAATAAATATGTCCCCTCCCCATATATGCAGGCATCAAATGGAATTTTCAGTAGAATGTTGAGAGAAAGAGGGCTCTGAGGAAGGACAAAGCAGAGCTGAAGGAAGACAACATGTGTTTAGAACGAGTCGAGTATTTGGAGGCTGAAGCTGAGAGACTAAATATTACGTGCTTGCACTGGCCCCCTGACCTTGGAGGTGCCTGGAGCCAGATGGTCTAGTGTCCTTAGAAACTCAATGCTGGTGTCACCATACAAAGGTCCTCAAACTTTGAGATCAAAGCTTTAGAGAAAAGTTGTTTACCAAACACAACTTCTATGGGGTACAGTATTGAGTGCCAGTGTCACTCACCTTGTGGAAGAGGATGGCACAGCCAGTGACCTGAATTCACATCCACACTGATTTCCCAGGTCTGGAGGGGACCTTAGATTGCAAACGCCATTGATGCTTTGTGCTTCTAATCTCTGACACCCCGCCAGCTCAGGAAAGATTTCATAATTAAAAATGTAAAAATGTTAATTACCTGAAGTTACTTCCTGATGAGTAGCACTGATCAAGAGGGAAATTGATGGTATTAAAACAGGAAAAATTATTAGATCAAGCAATATTCATGGGACATGGATCTCATAAGAACTCTGTGTGTGGCCAGGCAGGTTTGGTGCTGTTTTCTGTATTGTGTTTTGTGGGAAGAAGAGAATATATTGAACCTAGACCCAGAGACACATGATTAAAATGAGTGAGTGGCCAGTGACAAGGACGTGTCTTCCTAATCAGCAAAATGCTTGGAGATGCAGGCTGGATGCAGGGGGATGGGCATGCCGGGGAGGCTAGGATGTTCTGTGGTGGTGCTGGTAGGGGTGGTGAGACTCTGATGAGGCACTGATGAGTCAGCTGGAGTCCCCAGCTGTGTGATGGTGCACCTGGCGGGTGTGTTGCCTGCTTTGTTGGGTACCTGGCTGCCTGGTGAATGTCCTCTGCCAATGGCCAGAGGACCCATTAGTAGACTTGTGCATATCAAGCCTTCTGTTTCAGCTGCTTAGCTCTGTTGTTTAAGTCCAAAAGTATTGCACACAAAACATGCCCATGTCACAATGGCTGAGTTCCAATCAGACTTGAGTTGTGGACATTGATGTTTGAAGCTAATATTTTTTATGTGGAATAAAACCCATCTTACTCTATCTAGCCCTTTATAAAAATAATCTTGGGGCTAGAGAGGTGACTTAGTGATTAAGAGCGCTGGTTGCTCTTCCAGAGGGTCCAGATTTGGTTTCCAACACCATCATGGTGGCTTACAACTCTCTGTAACTCCAGTTCCAGGGGTTCAATTCCAACTTCTGATCACTGTGGACACCAGGCATACATACACAAGGTACAAAGACATACATGCAGGCAAAATACTAATACACACTTTAAAAACGAAAAAGGAAGACTGCTTGCTCTTGGTTGAAGGATTGAGCATGATCAGCAGATCATTTTTTCTAAGCCCTGCTGTCTGTACCCTAGAATCTTCAGTAGAAAACACCTTATTTACCAGTTTCAACTACTTTTGAATTCTGTAACTTGAACTTGCTATGTTTGGACAAAATTGCATCTTGAGTTAAAAGGCATCATTAATGAGAGGTTTCAAGTGGATCACTGATGACATAATTTAACTTGAATAATTTAGGGCAATAAAATTGTAATCAAATTGCATAATATTTTCTAAAACTAGAATCAATAATTTCATGGAATTCTTCTGTATTTCATGCTTGGTTTCATGCATTATTTAAGTCCTGACCTAGAGAATTCAGAATCATGTTCTTTCATGGAGCAAACACTATCTGATTGCCTTGCTGAGTACCAACTCTATGCTGGAGGTGCATCCAGAAGGAGGTTAGGCAAGGCTTCTGCTCTTGTGGAGTTCTCAGTCTAATAGGACTGGCACCACACACACACACACACACACACACACACACACACACACACACACACACACACACACACAGAGAGAGCCCTACACCATTGTGAACTTCCTAGCTTCTGTCTATTGGTGCTTCAGCTACATCCCTTTGACACTTGGCATTCTTTACTTCCAGATCAAGCACTGAAACTTGCCTTTTTGCACCTTAGGGCTCTTCCTACCCCAATTTCTCCACTGCTAGTGGAGGTCTTCTTGGCTGTAGGAGGCACAGCACACCCAAAGTGTAAAGGAATAAACATCCAGCCCATCTTGACAACAGATTGGAAAAAAGACCGATGTGCAGATACATAGCTCTCCTGCCCTGTCGTTGGGGAAATAGTAAGGTGTCTAGTCCACAGTTTCCTTGAGCTTTCCCTTGGAGTTGATCTCTTACCAACAGCCTTGGAAACATAGAGCTGCAGGGCTCTCTAATAGCTTCTTTGGGAGGTTGGGTCAGGAGAATAGCATTTAACCAGATAGCTGGGAAATAAAGTAGAGTCTAGCCAGAGGGCATGGAGTACGCACCCGTGTGAAGGGTTCCAGGTAGGTCCACCAACAAGGCACAGGATGGGGAAAGTCTGGGCTCCCTGGTTCACCTACTGTATGCTGGCATCGTGCCTGGAGAACACAGGCTGCTCACAGAAAACTGGAAGTTAGTTGTGGTCAGATTCCTAAAGGTGCCTTTATTTTACATTTCATATTTTCTCTTGACTTTCTCATCTTATCCAGGCATCTAACTCTCAAGGCTTGAGAGGGGGAAGTATTTGGCATATTCACAGTAAGTTACAGAAGTTGCAAGTCCTTAGCTTCCTGATGTCTCTCCAACTGGAAAGGTGTGGGTGGTGTGTGGTTTGAATGAGAATGACCTCCACAGGCTCACATATTTGAATTCTTGGTCCCCCAGTAGGTAGAACTGTTTGGGAAGGATTAGAAGGCATGGCCTTATTGGAGGAGGTATGTCACTGAGGGAAACTGGGGGAGTGGGCTTGGAGATTTCAAAAGCCCATGCCATTTCCACTTGGCTCTCTCTGTCTTCTGCTCGTGTGTTAAGTTGTCACTTCAGCCATTGTTCCGTTACTATGCTTGCCTGCCTGCTGCCATGCTCTATGCCATGATGGTCATGGACTTGCTCTTGGAAACTGTAAGCCCCAAATAAACTCTTTTTTCCTATAAGTTGCCTTGGTCATGGTGTTGTATCATAGCAATAGTCAAGTACTAAGGCAGTGTAGCCCATAAAAAATAAAATCTGTCCTCTCCCAAGCCAAGGAATCCTGACTTCTTCAAAAGACCACAAGAGTCAGGGTCACCTGTCATCTTCTCACTGGCAGAACATGTTGGTGATTCCTTTACTTCATGTAGCCTTCCATCTGTTTTCTATGTAGAAAGCCCCCCAACATACATGGTAGTGCATGTGTTAGTTGTCACAAATGGAATCTGATGAGTTGTTGCTTTTTTGGTATTTTTGTGAGGTTGTGTGTAAGCCAGAGGTTAATGCCAGGTGTCTTTCTCAATTCCTGCTCCATCTTATTTTTGAGACAGGATCTAACTGAATCTGAAGTTTCCTAGTTGTTTAGCTTGGCTGGCTAGTGAGCCTCAGATCTGCCTGTCTCTGACATCCAGTTTGGGCTTATAGATGCAAGCTGCTGCATCTGGGTTTGGTATCTTTAACTAGCACACCTCATAATAACTCCTATGTCAAACTCTAACTAATGTAAGGAAAAAGTGCCCTTTCTTCCATGGTGCATGCATGACCAACTGTTGCTAATATAAACATGGCTGTAGGGAATGGCCATGCATATAAGGCTAGGCCTATACATCCAACTCACACAGGCATGGCTGGTAGATGTGGGGCCTCCTTAAAGGCCATGTTGGCGTTAACTACCTCTGTTGTTTCTTCTCTGCCATCAGCCCTAAGATTCCATCCACTCCCCACATGGTATATTTATTTGATCTCTAATAATTCACAAACCAGCTAACTTTTTGATTGCCTGTCATTTTCCCAGCTCTGTCTTGAATCACTTTTGCATCAAGACATTCAACTCATGGTGGCACATAGAACAACACTTTCCCCGAAGATGGCCACATCCTAATGCCCCTATCCTGTGACCTGTTATAGTTTGCAGAAGTAAGTTAGGGATCTCTAGAAAGTTACCTTGGATCTGGTTGGACCATTGCAATTGTAGAGGTCCCTAAAGGTGGGATGGGGAAGCAGAAAGATGGGACTATGGATGCCGTGCTGCTGGCTTGAAATATGTTGGGAAGGGAGAAAGATGCAATTACCTCTAGAAGCTATAAAAGATGAGACAAAGTCTCCCTGGACCCTTCAGAGCGAGCATTGCTACACAGATAGCTCTATTTGAACCTAGTAGGAAAGATTTGGAACTCCTGACGTGTAGAACTGTAAATTAATAAATCTGTGTATGAGTTACTAAGTCAGTGGTGATTTGTTACAGCCATGGTAGGAAGCTAAGGCCTTGCCCCATGATCCTGGTGTAAACTCTGTTCTGTTCTCTGCTTTCTAGAGGAGATAGGGGCCTCTGGAGTGTATCTAAGTAATGCCTGAATTAAGACAGTGACATCTCTCAATAGGTGAAGTTGGCTTAGTACCTAAATTGGTCTGAAGTCTAATAGCAGAGCCCCAAAGGATCTTCTGTTTGTTCTTTATTTGCATATTCAATTTTGTTTTGCCTTTCCATATGTTCATTGACCACTTGAACTTCTCCTTTTTACTCAAATCTATTGTTATTGACATGTATGAGCCTTTTGTGTTTTGAGAATAAGCTTATTTTCCAGGATGTTACAATACAGTTTTTCTACTTTTGTTTAAAGCCTGTTGTTCTGTCCAAGTTTCCTTGTATTTGACCAG
The DNA here is from genome assembly GCA_030556225.1 of Cricetiscus sungorus. Classification (NCBI taxonomy): domain Eukaryota; kingdom Metazoa; phylum Chordata; class Mammalia; order Rodentia; family Cricetidae; genus Cricetiscus; species Cricetiscus sungorus. Next base: position 95,125,593 of record JANBXA010000007.1, read on the forward strand.
GTATGATGGTACACACCTTTAATTTTAGCACTAGGAGGCTAAGGCAGGCATATCTTTGTTAGTTCAAGACCAGCCTAGTCTACCTAGTAAGTTCTAGGTTGGCCAGGGCTGTATAATGAGACCTTATTTAAAAGGGGGGGGGTAAGAGACAAAGTTTAATAATTAACAGACGATTTCCTAATATCAAACAGAAAAATCTATTCATCCCTTCCTTTACTGTTTTGATCGTGGCATAATGGTGAAAAAACTTTTTCTTTTCCAAGATTTACAAATGTTTAAAAATACTGCCTGCATTTTCTTTTGAAAGCTCAGGGATTTATGTTGACATCCTGACCTCCTGGGCACAGAGTGATGGCCACGGATCTTAATTATTATTTTTTCTTTTCTACGTTCCTGTAAGTTCTTGGGTTAATATCTGGGTTCTCTAAACACCTTTCTTCTGCTCTGTTCTTCCCTGCCTCAGTATACATGGCTTCATATTGTCATATGGCAATATGCCCTAAATGTTGAGTGAGGATGGTATGACCTGATGTTATTTTTAGTGGTTCTCATAATTTTAATTCATATTTTCAGTTCATGCTTAGTCTATAGTTATATCCCCTTGTGTCCTTTTTTAGACAGGGTCTCATGTAGCTCAGACTAGCTTCAAAGTTGCTGTACATCATAGGATGACCTTGAACTTCTGATCCTCTTGCCTCTGCCTCCTAAGTGCTGGGATCACAGGTGCTTGCCACCACACCCAGTGTATGCAGTGCTGGCATAGAACAGAGGCTTTTGTCCATTCAAGGTGAGCCCTCTGCCAACTGAGCGGATTGTGCTTTTATTGTTGATTTATCTTATCTCATTTTAATTTTTTTCTGACTTTATTTTTGCAATAATTATCCAATTTTCTTTTATTAAAATCTTTCTTCTGGTGATACACGGGCTGTGACACATTCATCTCATAGGCAGCATGTGGTTATTCTCACATAATTTTTTAAAAAATAATTGAAGTAGCTCCATAGATTATTTGATGATTATGAAACTGATAAGTGATCAGTAAAATATCAGTGTTTGAAAATGCAAAGGTGTGACCATCTTATCAGCAGAAGAGCCTCTGGGTGTCAATTCATGGCTTACCTGTAGGCTTTCTGGGAGCCTAGGTCAGCCACTCATGCTGTGCAGTTACAGGTTTTACTTGTTCCACGTGTGCCTGTAATGTCTTTCCTGGCAAATAAACAAAACTGCTTACCTTGTTCTCTGACCAGAGCTTACATTTCCACCATGTTCACTTACCTGCACCCCTGTTATGGAGTATTTAGTTTGTTCCTAACTTTTACCTTTATAAACAGACCTCAAAAGGATACCTTCATTCCGTCATCCCATTGGTATGTGTTTCAAATTATTTAAATGTTCAAAAGTCCTAGCGTTTGAGTAGCCTATGCCACATGTTGTCAAGTTACCATCTTAAGTAATCTTGCCATCTTGCATGTCTGTCAACAATATAAACACAGCATCTTTCCTGGTAACCCTTTCAGTGCTACATTGTGTGGGTCTTGGGTCTTTGACATCTGGGCCAGCAAAATGATAAACATTATTTTAACATATCATTACCAAGAAGGTTTGAGACTTGCTTGGCCCTGACCCAGGACTCCGACTCACTGCTCCAGCAAGATTTGTGGTCCTAAGTAAACACAGAGGAAGTCCAGCAACACTGGCTGCCTCAGGTCACGTGACTTGTTTGGCCAACTCCTGGGGAGGAGCTAAGCTTTCATCATTAGAACATGTCTCTCCTTGGGTCTACCCAGTTGTGTGGCCCGATTAACATCACTAAGATGACCTCAGCCTCACTTTCCCTACCCTTTCCTCCTCCCTCTGGCCTCATCAAGTGTGTATTGCATACCTGCTACATGCCAGGCACTGTCTAGCACTGAGGCTGATTCTAAGCTGCCTACCTCCTGGGCCTTAGTTCTTCCATCTGTAGAGCAGGAGTGACTTAAGAACACCTCTCTCACACAGTCTTATGAAAAACAAATATGATGGTGGGTGAAGCACCTACCATTCGAGAAGAAAGCCTCCTTTTAATCTGCCCCATAACCCTGGGGACACAGCCACTCACTCCTATTGGAACAAGTTTGGGCTGTAGATGACACTCTACTCATTGCTCAGTCCAGTGTCCCTGGACAGTACAACCCATACACTTTTCTTCCTGAGAACAAATGAAAAAACAAAGAAAAAAAATGTTTGCTCCTGTGTAGAAGACTGTAGGGTCCCACAAAAATCTCCCTTGGGGCTTGTGGTTTCTGCCTGCCTCCCCCGTGGGAGCTAATCCTCCACCCCAGAACTGGTAGAAGGTAAAAACACTTCCTGACAGTGCAGTTGCCCATTTTGCTAGAACATTCTTCTTTGGTCTGATGTTGTAGAAGCTTGTACCATTCAAGCTATGGCTTACAACCCTGAGCAGACCTCTTAGAGAAACAGAGACTGTAGATTTTCCTTTCTCTTTTTAAAAAAATGTTGAATTAAACAAGTGAGGGAACTGGGCAGCTGGGGTTGGTTGGTTTCTACTAAGTTCTAGACCTCTCTCTCCCTCCCCCCCCTTCTGCTTTTCCCTGGTTCAGTTCTTGCCCCTGTGTCCCAGGTGCCTCCCCACTTGAGAATCAAGTGATGAACACCCCCACAATTCTGGGCGATGTGCCCTGATTGAAGACCTGCAGGAAAGCCAGGGTGTCTGGGGTTTTGGAATAAAATTTCTTCCTCTGCCTACAACAGATCTGCGTCTAATCAAAGCCCTTAATTAAAAAAAAAATCTCAGGTACTTAATTTGATTTGCTTATTTGCATAATGTTGGAGGACAAAGGAAATGTGCCCCGCAGCACAAGCTTCCGCTGCAGGCCAAGGAATGGCCCCTTGCGATCTGCCCCATAACCCGGGCTGGCCTTGGGGGACGCAGCCGCCCACTTCCTATCAGAACAGTTCAGCTGCTCCGCGTGTGTGTGGGGGTGGAGGGTGGATTCTGGAAATATTGTAAGAGAGGACCTTTTGTTCTCCATTTTGACTGCTGGCTTAAAATGGTCAGTTTTATTGGATTCCTCTAGTCCAGTGGTTCTCAGCTTTCCTTCAGTACAGTTTCTCATATTGTGTGACCCTCCCAACCATAAAAATTATTTTGTTGCTACTTCTAACGGCAATTTTGCTACTGTCATGAATCATAATGTAAATATCTGATATGGCGTGTATATCGGACCGCTGTGGCATAGGTGGATTTTGATGTCAGTGGATTCAAGGACAATGTAGGTAGGGAGAAGGCACTGGGGAGTAGAGGGGAGAGTGGCAGGATGAGAATGCTTTGGGGACATTTTGCCATCCTTGCATAACATTTGCTTCTGATGTTGTCCTATTAGGTTACCCTCACCAGAGTACCTTGGAAAATTTTAGGAAGAAAAGTTTACATTACATTTTACATAATGACCAATAGTCAAGACTAAAAGGCATGGACTAAAAGGTATTATTGAGCCCACATGCAACTGACAAGGCTATTCCTATCAGGCAAGTCCATCGAGGCACTGTGATTCAAGGCCAGTAGGGGGAGCCCCCGAGTCTTCAGGAGAATCAGCCAGGCAGCTGGATTTGAGCCAGGTACTGAGAAAGGCAGCTGGGAAACTTTTTTTGTCTTAGAATTGGCATCCTCAAGGACCTAAAAAGCTATTTACATTACACATTAAGTGTTGTTCAGAAAATGGGGTAAAATAGGGCTCTCAGAACTTAGAACAAATGTTTGTGTCCATTTTTTTACTTAAAAAAAACACCCTTCAGATAAGAGGATTTCCCCCTTTAAACGGCTTGAGTGATAACTTAAAAGGCTCCGTTTCACGTCTTTTAATTTTGAATTATTCTCTTATCTGTAATAAAGCACCAGTCAAGCACAGAATTAGTATTCTGGAAGAAGAGATTTAATGAGCTAAAACATTTCTATCTGGTGTAAGGAGGGCGTCTTATCTCGCGTAAGTGTTTCACACGGAATTTGCACGGAGAGAAGCAGAATATTTGGAAGGACTAAGTGGGAAAAAAAAAATCTGTTGGGCTCGTCTCTTTCCCCAGGTGCGTCGTAAGCCAGTTGGCATGGCAACGCTTAATTGTACGTCAAGTTCAACGCGAAGCACTTAGTACGAAACTTTGGCTCTTCGCTTCAGCCACGCAGGGTTCTTTTATTAACAAGTTAAGCAAAAACGCAGCCTCCTTTCCCCAGTTACGTCTCTGGCATCAGATGCTCCACAATATATCATCATCTGCAGCAGGCGACTTTGGAGAGAGCTATTAGCAACTTAATTGCCCTTGAATATACAACGTTCGCTTGTGCAGAGCGCTCAGGAAAGGACTGCCAACAGACAGTGAAATGAGAAAGAACGGCCTCCTGGGCTGCGTCTGCACTGAAGTTTTAAAGAAGGAAGGGAAGAAATTGCGGCTGTGAGTGGAAGTTTTAGCAGAAGTCGAACAACTATCTGTTATCTGTCACTCTAATTTAGGCACCTAGGAGGATTCCCTCCGCGGTGGAGGGCTGGTTTACAGCTAGCATCTGGGTAAGCGGGTGTTCTTTGTAGCATCTAAGCATCTGTTAGTTCTCTTGGCTTTTTTGATTATAGATGTAAGGAAGAAGACCTTTGTTTTCTGTTTTCCAATTTTAATGTTTATTGTGAGTGTGCTTGTGTACCTGTGTGCACATCTGTGTGGAGGCCAGGGGTCAACACTGGATGTTTTCCTCAGTTTCTCTCCACCTTATTTATTATTAAAGTCACTCTTTGTCAATTTCATACAAGTATACAATGCATTCTTTTTCTTCCTTCACACCCTCTGTCATATCTCTCCTTCCCCACTATACCTTCCCCCGCCCCGCCATTCTTTTTCCCACATCACCCCTTTTGGTTTTGTCTGTGCCCCTCTGGCATTGCCAAGGGCCATCTGTGTGGCCTCTAGATCCTGGTGGTTCACCAGTAATTTCAAAGCTGATGACAGTGGCTTCTCCTCTCCAGCAGTCCATCAGCAGCCTGTAATTAAACAGTAAGGAGTGGGATCCCATGAGCCCTTCCCTCACCCATGACTGACCTGAGAGGACCTGTCCCATGCAGGTTCGGTGCAAATAATCAATAAAAAATTATTCTTGTGAGACAAGGTTGCTCCATCTGGAGCTCACCATCGAGCTAGACTGGGGTTTCCTGTCTTCCTGTCTCTCTAGCACTGGGATTACAGGTATGTGCTGTTATTCCTAGCATGTTTAGTTTTTTGACATGAGTTGGACCCAAATTCAGGTCTCAGAGTGCTTAGAGGCTGAGTCTTTCCCTGACTGTGGTGGTTTGAGAATGTTCTCCATAGGCTTGAATGTTTGAACATTTGGTTCCTGGTTGATAGTGTTTCTTGGGGAGATTATGAAGTCTTCAGGGGGCAGAGCCTTTCTGGAGAAATTATGTCATGGGTGGGGGGTTTTAAGTTTATATTCTCAGCTCACTTCCATTTCTCTCTGTCTCTGCCTCTCTGCTTCCTGTGTGGATGAAGATGTGATCTGCCAGCTCCCTACTCCGACTGCCTTGGACTCTTCTCTCTTTCTCTCTGAAACTATAAACTAAAATATATCTTTTGTTGTCAGGTATTTTATGACAGCCACAGAAAGAAATCAATATACCACCTCACCAGCCCCTTCCTTTTCTTCTTTCTTTTTTTCCTTTGGAGACAGAATCTCATGTAGCCCAGGCTGGCCTTGGACTTGCTAAGTAGCTGAGGATGTCCTGAACTTCTGATCCTTCTGCTCCCACCTACCAAGTGGACTGTAGTCATGAACCACTGGGCCAGGTTTAATACAGCACTGAGAATAAAACTTTGGGCCCTGTACATGCTAGTTAAACACTCTCTACCAACTGAGCTCCATTCTCAGGCACTTCCCAATATTTCAGATATACATTGGATACCAAGGAGTCCATGCTATACTTGACTGACAGGGTTGCATAAGTTCTGAGAATAACACCTGGAATTCAACGTCAGTACACACAACATGGTTTTGGTGACATGACTGTTGGCAATTGAAACCCTTCGGAATGCAGAATAGCAGCAGTGTGTCTTAGATGGTTGTAGATTCAGTTATAAGGATATTTTGAAGTCTGGTAACCAAATGACTACCAAAGCCACAGATAATGGCCTTTGAGGCAGGAGGCAGCTGAGCTGCAGATGGTCGTCTCAGTGGTTGAGTGGACCATTCATTTCACAGACATAGGTTTTTTTTTCCTTTATAAGTTGTTTTTGCAAATTAATGCACAGAAAAGTTGTGTTCTGCCTTTTTGTGGGTATCTAGTTGTACGAGTCTTAGCACATTGTATAGGCTCTTTAAAAATTAAAAATTATGTTTATTTGCTTATTTGTGTGTATGTTTGTACACTGGTCCCATGGCATATGGAGGTCAGAGGAAAACTTGAGGAAGTCTGTTCTTTCCTTCTACCATATGGGTCCTGAGACTGGACCCAAGTCATTGGGCTTGATGGCAGGTGCTCTACCGGCTGAGCCATCTCTTCATAGGTCTTACAGCATCTCTGTGTAGGTTTTTATATCAAGCCCTCCCACTGGGATTCAGAAGAGTCCCTCTATCCAAAATCCTGCTTCCTGCTACCCTGTCATTCCTTGGCACCTCACCACCCCCAAGCTCCTGCAGCCACTAAACTGTCTTTGGAAGAACTAGAGATACATGAGTCAGGCAACGTATATGAGACAGGTCTGAAGTGGGTTTCTTTCACTCAGAACGGTTGCTTTGTGATCCATACTGGGTTTCACGTCCAACACAATTTTTCTGCGCTTATGTCTGGTCACCACCCACTGGGGAGGTAGTCCAGTTTGGAAACCATTTGGGGCTGTTTGTCATTCTTGCTGTTTATGAATACAGCTGCTAAACACAGGCATACAGGTTTTTGTGTGAACACAAACTTTTTTTTCCTAGAGTGAGAACTGAGGACATAATATATGTATGTGAATGCATAAGAAATATACAGGGAGTGTACACAGTTTCCTTCCTTCCCCCTCCTCCCCCCCTTTGCCCTTCCCCCTTCTTCCTTCTCATCTTCTTTCATTCTCTCTAATCTTTCATCTTCTTCCCCCCCCTCCCTGCAATGTATGAGCATCCTGGTGGCTCTCCATTCTTGTCAGTGCTACTGTTTGGCAGTGTGGACAGTTTTTATTTCAGCATTCCAGTAAGTGTGTAGTGGTATTTCCTCCATCTCACAGCGAGCCCCAAACAGCCTTTTATCACAGCAACAGGAAAGGAACTAAACACATATATTCATTATTTATGTCCCCCACTGCAGACCCCAGAGGCCACCATTTTACCTGTTTCTAAGAATGAGCTACTCCAGGTGCTGAATATATAGAATGGAATCACAGACTGTTTGCCCCTTTCTTGTAGATTGTTTCACTAGTGCCATGTTTCCAGGGCTCTTCCACCTTGTATCTTGAGTCAGAATCACCTCTTTTTTTTTTTTATTTTTATGGCCAAGGAACATGTGTACATACCACATTTCCTTTTCCATTTGCACTGATGGTGATTTGGGCTGTTTTCAGTCTACCTCAATTGATAAGTGATTCTGAGTTTTGTCTCAGCACACAAGTATGCAGAAGAGCGCATTTATGGATCCCTTTCTACTTAGAGGATGTTGACTCTGACCTGTTGAGGCTCTGACCTCAGTTTTACACCTGCCACTGTGTATACACCCTTGTTACAGGGCTGTGACCCTCAGTGGGACTTGTTAGGCCATATTAGCTCCTAATGGGAATGAATGCTTTCATGTGTCCGTTCACTATCTTCCCTCAAAGTTACTTTACTACTGGGAGTGAGTCCCTTCATCTTACTTGTTTTGGTTGAGATTCTGTGTGTGTACATGTGCATGTGTGCACATGTGTGTGCGTGTGGGGGACACATACATGCGGAGGTCAGAGATCAACTTTGTTGTCATTCCTGAGGACACTGGGGAGTTTTTGATGGGATGCCCTATGAGGGGCAGCATCAGCAAGTGGGAGGTTTAGAACTGTCTGGTTTCTAGGAAGAGAAAAGGTTAGAGAAAGGAAATAGATCCCATCTTTTGGAAATTTCCATTGTTTTTCTATTTTTGTATCTCCACCTCATCAGTGTAAACTTAGTGTGGGCTAAAGATCTTGGCAACTGTCCCCAGATTTGCTCATCAGTGTGCTTCCTGCCTAACTGCGCATGGGGAGCAGTCTTATCTTCTCTTTCAAGCTGAGATGGGGGTTTTCCTGCCCTTTCAGCCGAGTGGGCAAGAGCCCCACTTCTCTGTGTGTTCTGTGGAGCTTCACAAAGCCTTCCTCCAGTATAACAGCAGCTTCAAAAGTAATGATTCCTCTTCTTTTTGAGGTGCTGGCAATGTAACTGGGGTCTTTCCAATGTTGTACCATTAAATGACACCACCAACCTCCTTTCCCTGTAAAATAAGAATGAAATCTGAGACACAGTCTCACTAAGTTGCCCAGGCTGGTCTTGAACTTACTCTGTAGCCTTAGGCAGAACTTGGATTTTCAATCCTTTCTCTACAGTCTCTTGAGTAGCTTGGAGACAACAGTTTTGTACCACCATGCCTACTTGAAAAGAAGCAATTCTTGGCTGACTGATGAAAGAAAACATTGGAAGATAATTTGAGACATACAGCCATTAAAATGCTCTTGCAAGCAGGTGGAGGTGGTTTATGACAGGGCCTTTGCTACATGAATGAGGCCTAGGTTTCATACTCAGCAGTATAAAGGTTTAAAAAAATGTGCTCTGTGTGTGTGTGTGTGTGTGTGTGTGTGTGTGGAGAGAGAGAGAGAGTGATATGCCTGTGGGTTTGTGTGTACATGTGTGTACCAATGTGTAAGTACAGGTGTGTATTTGAATGTGGATGCCAGAGATTAATATATGTGTCTGCTTTGGCTGATCTCCATGTTTTTTTTTTTTTTTTTTTTTTTTTTTGAGGCAGAGTCTCTCAATTAGCACTGAGCTTGCTAATTGGTGAGAGTGGGTGGTCAATTTAGCTAAAGGAATATTCTTGTGTCCTCTTCTCCATCTCTGGGAATTCAGACCCACATTGCCTCACCACACCTGGATTTTTTTTTTTTACCAGGGTGCTAGGCATCTGAATTCTAGTCTTCATGCTTAAGAGGCAAACTCACTGTGCCATCCTCCCATTCCCTCAAAAGAATACTCTTACAGATGAATATTTGATAAAACAGAATAAGTAGTATTCCACAGAAAAACAGCTCTGCTATAGGATGCATGGTATTTAACTTTTGTGGTAGCATTTGCCCCCTGTGTTAGTGTGTGGAAGAATGTGAAAACTCTGCACCAAAGTGTTTGCTAATAGTGGTTGTTTGGAGCATAGAAAGGGAAAGTTTCAAAACTATTCTTAGACAGTGTGTGTCTTGTTGTGTTTCCCTGTGCTTCTTGAGGTGGGTACCATGTGTTTCTTATGCCTGGAGTGGAGTAGCATTCCATCTTTCTTTGGTGTGTGTGTTACATAAACACTTGAACTACCAATTCAGTAATGATGGAAAATGACTAGTCGAGGTTTGAAAAAAATCTCTGGGGAGGCTTACAATTTATAAAAAGTCATGGAAGGCATTCCCAACTTGTGAAATGTTTTGTGAAAGAAAACGTGTTCTTTTGGTTATAATCAGGGCAGGGTTTCAGGCTCATTCCTTCCCTGGCTGTTACCATGGCTGGCCAGACAAGCTCTTTTCAAACACTCCCTAGCAGCCCACTCCTTCCTGCAATTCTGGGGCAGGTAACCTGAGCTCATGTTTAACTCTGATTTATTTTACTTTGGGTTGCCCCTTTTAGAGCTAATTTAGCAACATGCATGCCCTTTCTCAAGATTCTTATCAAGCGGTGGTGAACTCTTAACGAATATAATACAAAGCATTTCCCTCACCTACAACAGCGAGGGAGTTGGAAATGCAGTTTGACCTCATCAGCTTCTTTCATCTGGCCTCTGTAATCAGTTTTATAAAAAGCACATGGCCGTCCTGCTAGTTTGATAAAGAACAGTTTTTCTCTTCCACTGGGGGGAAAAATCATGGGAGCACTGCTCTCTATCTTGAGCAGTAGTGGGGTGCATTGCACCCTGTTTTGAGGACATGGAGTAGAATGAACCCCACCTTCTCATTTCTTCACTTTTGTTAGAGAAGTGACAGGGGCCACAGGTGCTGTCTGGATAGCATCCCTGGGTCATCCCAAGGCTTAGTGTAGTTCCTTCAAATCAAGTGCATGAGGGGGGTTGGAATAAGCAGCTGCAGCAGCATTTAATGGGAAGGAACGGTAGATATTTGTTCTCATTTGAATCTGCTACTAAGGGGGAGAGAGGGCCGTTTCTTAAAGCATTTGGGAATTTTCCAAATGGCCAACTTTGGAGCCGTAAGTTGCATTCCCAGTCAACTCCTAGGAGTCCCACAATGTCATTAGTCAAGCAGTATTTTTTCCCCAGTAAATATTTATTGTACACCTTCTGGGTGGCAGTGCTGAATGTGTTCATGGAAAAACCAAAATGAAGACTTCTGTTTTTTGCAGCCAGCCCTTACTCTGAAGATGATCAGGGACATGGTAGGGGCTCTTAAGGTAAGGTAGAAAGTGAAGATCTACCAAAAGCAGGGAGATAGGATGGGGCTAGAGATGAAGAATACAGTGATGGAGGTGTTGGGCGTGGCCTGTTTAGGATGACTCAAGCCGGTTTCATAGGAGAGATGTAAGACAGAACACTTTTGCACTCCTTCCCCAAATAATCCCAACTCAGTGCTGGCACAGCTCTGAGACTTGTATGCTCTGTCACCTTGGGGAGGACTGTGTTGATGAGAGGTGTGAGTTCTGGTTCCTGACCCCAACCCCAATGGATTGGCACAGTGTGCTGGGCTGGCCAAATACAGGGCCTGGTGTCTGCCCATTCATCTTTTTTTCTTGCTCCTGGAATAGCACCCTCTTGCCATTTTCTTCCTGGACCATTTTCATTCACAAGTTTCTTCTTTTTCATTTAAGACTTTCCCTCCCTTCCCTACTATCCCTCCCCCATCCCTTCCTTCCTCACCTTTCTTTCTTTCTTTCTTTCTTTCTTTCTTCCTTCCTTCCTTCCTTCCTTCCTTCCTTCCTTCCTTCCTTCCTCATCTTCCTTCCTTCCTTCCTTCCTCACCTTCCTTCCTTCCTTCCTCACCTTCCTTCCTTCCTTCCTCACCTTCCTTCCTTCCTTCCTTCCTTCCTTCCTTCCTTCCTTCCTTCCTTCCTTCCTTCCTCATCTTCCTTCCTTCCTCATCTTCCTTCCTTCCTCATCTTCCTTCCTTCCTTCCTTCCTTCCTTCCTTCCTTCCTTCCTTCCTTCCTTCCTTCCTTCCTTCCTCACCTTCCTTCCTTCCTTCCTTCCTTCCTTCCTTCCTTCCTTCCTTCCTTCCTTCCTTCCTTCCTCCCTTCCTTCCTTCCCCCTTTCAGTTTTTGAGAGTCTCTACCTCAGCCTCAAACTCACTATGTAGCGGAGGATGACCTTTAACCCCTGATCCTCCTGCCTGCACCTCTCAAATGCTGGGAATACAGGCATGTGCTGCCATTCCTGGTTTGTAAGGCACTGAGGATGGATCCTAGGGCTTTGTACATGCTAGGCAGACACTCTATCAATTGGGCCACATCCTAGGCTTCCCCTAAGCATTTTTGCTTTTGTTGTCCTCCAGCATCCTCCATCCTCCTCATTGTGTTCCTGTGTTTCCCTTGGATAATCTTGCTCCACTTATGGCTGCTATAATCACCAGCTGAGTGCTCATGCTCTGCAGTCTCTGAGCTTTGCAGCCTTGCTGATCTTTGATCTATACACAAGAGGCCCTGGGCAAGTCTAACATTGAGTTCTTCAGAATATTGCATGCTGCTAAACAGCATGCTGCTACTCTTGAGCTGATGAGAGAATCAGAAACTTGGCAAGTGTCCCACTTGGTCACTTTACAAACCCTGATCAAAGCTGAGCAGTGGTGGCACATGCCTTTAATCCCAGCACTTGGGAGGTAGAGGCAGGTGGATGTCTGTGAGTTCAAGTCCAGCCTGGTCTATAGAGCGAGTGCCAGGAGAGGCTCCAAAGCTACACAGAGAAACCCTATCTCAAAAAACAAACAAAAACAAATCCTGATCTACATGAACATCCCCAGGGCTGACATGCTTTTGTTGAGTGTTTACTAGATATTAGGTGCTTGATTAAGGCACGTATAGAAGGAGAAACTGAGGCACAGAGAAGCTGAGTAAGCAATATGGTCTAGCTATGAGGGTCTAGAGGCTGCATCTCTATGCACAGCTGGGATGAGGGCACAGGGATGCATGAAGTCAGACCCCAGAAGACTGCAAGGACTGTGCCGAGGCAGGTGTCCTTTCTCCTTTGCAAAGAGATATCCTGAGAATGTTGTCAGTGGGGTACAGAGGACAGAAGTACATCATGCGGCTTTCCCCCAGGAAGAACCCTTTTGTTGCATCCTGGTAACAGCTGCAAAGAAGAAAGCAGGACTGGGGGAGGGGAAGGAAAGAATGAAGGACTGTGAGAGTATTTTTTGGGAGCAAGAGAAGGAGGTGAGCATAGAGAGGGATGGTCACAAAAAGGTGTTCAGGTGTGATCAAGTATTTGGTACATGGGGCTGTAGAGATGGCTCAGTGACTAAGAGCACTTATTAGAAAACCTGGGTTTGATTCCCAGAACCCACATGGTGGCGCACAACCATCTGTAACTCCAGCTCCAAGATATCCAGCGCCCTCCTCTAACTCCAGAGGCACCAGACTCATGCATGGAGCACATACATTCATGCAGTCAAACATTAATATGCATGAAATTAAAAAAGAATCCAGTGTAGTGCGGTAAAGGTGGTGCCAAGCACTGGGAGGGAGCCAGCATTGCTAACCTGCCCTTGCATCTGAGTGGGGCCAACACCCCTGATTTTACTTCCTTGGAAAAACAACTTTGATTATATAATAGTAATGTGTTTATTGTAAAATATATTATGTAGAAAAAATAAGCAAGGAAAATATGTGGAATATAACCATTTACTTGTAGGCACTACTATTTTCTTACACACATAGTTTTGTATATCTTTGTAGACATGGTCTTGAATTTACCTATGTATATACATATGTATTATATAGTATGTATGCTATGTATATCAAAATGCATGCATTGCAAAGACTAATACATATAGTATATATCATTATGTCATATAGTGTATATATAGTTATATATATATAGTGTTTATATATAATGTGTATATAGTATATAATGTGTATATAGTATATGCATAGTATATAATATATAGTGTATCACATAGTGTATATAACATCATATGTAGTATTTATCATCTATATTCTATCATTTACCTAACTACCTATTTATTATTTGCATTATCTCTATCTTTCTTTCTTTCTATCTATCTATCAATCAAAATCTGCCTATGACTTGTCAATAATATATCTATAACTCATCTCCTATCAATCATCTATCTATATATCTACTAATCATAGGTGAATCATATTTCACTTTATCAGTCATCTATCTATCTATCTATCTATCTATCTATCTATCTATCTATGTATGTATTTATCTCTTTTGCTCAAAACATAATGTGCATAACTAAGTCATTTAATGTTTTCCTTAAACATTGATTTAATGGCAAAACTGTAGGCCTATCAATCTCACAACTAACACAGCCAACTCATTATTTTTAACGTTTAAAGTACTTCTCAGCATTAACTTCCACAACCAATCCCTGCAGTGAACATTCTTTTCAAACATTTAAGCCTTTGTATTTTCTTAGCTTGGGTTTGGCTCATAGATGTTATCCTTTGAGAACTTCCTATTATTCCTTGGGATGAATACACAGGAGTTAATCTGCTGCAGCAAAGATATGATGGTCTCAGGCCTTCATAACTTGCTGTAATCTGCTTAACACTGTTGCAGTTGTCTGTCCACAGCAGATGACTGACATTTCCCTAGTTACTATGACTTCCCAAATCTTTGCCAAAGTTTCATTTCCTGGGTTACAAGTGAGGATGAGCCATTTTTCAAGTTAATTGGCTGTGTATATTTTTTCCATAATTGCTTGGTCATATCTTTTGTCCATTTTTCTATTGGAGTGGTTTTTTTTTGGGACTGTTTTTTAAAAAGCTTGTTCTAATTAAGACTTTTGGGAGGCAACAGCCACACTTGCTCAAGTCAGCATAAGGGAAAGGGGAGGGATGGAGTACTAATGGATGAATGGCAGCTGGCTGCCCTGAACCCTGCAGCCTGCCACTCTTCTCCCTGCTCCTGAGGGCCACTTGGCCTCACCTGCTGTCACCTTCTCATTGCTGTCCCTCTCCCCCATGGTTTCCTCTGCCTTCTCCCTTGCTAAGGACCAATGTGGCAGCAGCCCACCATGCTTTCCAAAGTCACTATGTCTCCTATGTCTCTGTAGACAGGCTCTTGAGTGGTCTAATGCAATGACTGTCTGTAGCCTAGATGGAGTCATTTCTGTTCCCCTAACCCTGGTGAAACAGTCTTCATTCGCTGCCCATATGGACCACTAAATCTGTGGTTGCCATGGTTTTAGTCACATCCCTTCATGTCCTACTGGCCCTGGCCATTAGCAGAAATCTGATCACTAATAGTGCATGCTCAATCAGACCCTGCCCAGTCTCAGGTCTTCTCGTGGCTCCTCATGATCTTTGGCCAAGTCCTGCTGTGGTTAGATAGAGCCTTTTTGTGTGGCACTATCTCTTTCTGCACACTCCTTTTCTCTGATGCCCATTCTCCAACTTCACTCTGCGGGATTTCAGAAGAGGCCATGCTATCTCAAACATCTGTGCTTTATCAGCTGGCCCTTCTTCTGGAATGGCCACATCCTATTCTTCTTCCAGAAAAAGAATGGTGCATATTGACTATTAGTGTTCTTTAATCATTGATCATGGGCCTCTCTCGCTCTCTGTCTCTGTCTCTCTCTCTCTCTCTTTCTCTGCATGCATGTATATGTGCATGTGTGCGTGCATGTGTTGATACTTTGGGTCAGGTTAGTTCCTTCTTTATACATAAATGGTTGGAGACATCACTGTCACATGGTAGTGATGTATGTGATGATCACTTTCTATGTTAACTTGTGTAGATTTAGGATTACCATGGAAACACGTTTCAGGCATGCCCATGAGATGTCCAGAAAGACTTAACAGAGAAAGGAGGACCTACCCTGAATGTAGGTGGTGCCATCTTCTGAGCTGGAGTGCCAGCCTGAATCGAAAAGAGAAAGCAAGCTAAAACATTCTCTCTCTCTCTCTCTCTCTCTCTCTCTCTCTCTCTCTCTCTCTCTCTCTCTCTCTCTCTCTCTCTCTCTCTCTCTGCTTCTTGACTGCAGATGTACTGTGATCAGCAGCCTTACCCTCCTGTCATCAAGATTTTCTGCTGTGATGGACTGTCCTGTGAGCCAAAATAAACCCTCTCTCCTGTAAGTTGCTTGTCAGGTCCTTGTAAAGAAAAAAAAAGTGGCTAATAAACTGTTAGGAGTGTCAACCTGTCTTCTCTTTTTTCTAGATGGGACATCCTTGAAAACCAGTGTCTTAATTTTTATTTATAAAGTACTAAGGAATGAGGTTGAATGGGTGGAACCCTATGAATAGACACAGGGTTGGCAAACAGACTATTGCAGCAGATGTAATAGCCTAGTTCACTGAGCATCAAAATTGGAATTACCATTTTCCTATTTAGCGAATATGAAATGTACTTAACATCACCACTTTTCTAAGAGATGAGACCAAATGTCTGGAGTTTGTTTATACGTGTGTAAGTACAGGTACTCATGGAGGTCAGAAGGCAGCATCAGATCCCCTGGAGCTGGAGTTACAGGTGGTTGTGAGGCACCTGATGTGGGTGATGGGAACTGAACTTGTGTCTTCTGGGTGAGGCAGAGCAGCAAGTGTGTTTAACACTAAGCTTCTCCTCCAGCCCCATGGTGAGCAGACGCATGGCCTGTTAACCCATGCTCAGCTTGCACACAGGAAGTGTTTAATTGCAAGCCTTTTCTAGTAGAAATAATAGATCTGCTCCTTTCTTGGTTCTGATCTCCACTCTTCATTCATAATATGAACTGGCGATCTTCACAACAGGGTTTGGCAAACTGTGGCCCAGATCCAGCGTGCTGCCTGTGAGCTAATAATGGCTTTTTAAATTGTTAGGGAAAAAGAAAGTCAAATGAGTAGCATTTTTTGCGACACATGATATTTGTTTATGTACATGTTTCATATTGTTTATGGCCAGTTTCATATTATAATGGCCAAACTGAGTTGCTAGGCCAGTGATGCTCTGATTAACAAAACTGGATTTCATTACTAGCTTCTACTTACTGACCAGTTACTTCCATTACTGATTGCTTACTGACTTCATGCTATGAATATGCCTTGACAGGTGTGTTTTTGTCTTTGCAAATGACAGCAGCTAGCTGGCTTTTTGTCTGTCTTCTGAAAGGGTTAAATGGTGGCTTAGGACCACTGGAGACAGGGTAAGTACATAGGTAGCCCTATGTCAACTCCTGAGTTAGAAGGGTGAGTGAGCATCTGTCCTTGCTTTGCACCCCACACAGGTTGAGCATTGGGCTCCCGTTAGGTGGCACCATCAGGTGACTTCACACTAGCCATCTCACCCTGTGTGGGTGCAGGTAGGAATTGGTAGGTGGAACAATTTCCTCGAACTTTGTTTATTGGGAAGGCTGATAATAGGAGCTGAACCTTTGGAGCTGGAGCAAGCTTGTACAATAGCAGTGGGAGGTACTTAAGGTGACAGCACGCCCCTCCCCCTGAAAAACCAGTCTCAGTGGAGAGGCATATAGGAACCACAGTGTTGACTGTGGACTTGGGAAACTCCAGGCTCAGGCTCATCATGCTTGCCCGTCTGTGTGGTGGACATGTCACCAATGGGAAGAGGGCAGGGACTGAACGAATCCACAGGAAGTGCATAATCAATGGCTACGTGGAGGGGAGAGCCAAGGGCTGCTACTGCTAACACTCATGACTGGAGGAGTGGAACTGGGTTTAGTCACCAAACCCTGCATAAAATCCTTGGCAGCCTTTATCTGCCACAGGCTGTGCTCTCTTTGGCTTCTCCAACCGGCCAGTATGCCACCCTCTCTAGCACAGACAGAGACTACAAAACTGACTGGGTTCTATGAGGTCAGATCTCTGTCTCAGAGGACTCTGTTCTTTGAAAATGACCACGGGATACTATGTTTGCTCATCATGAATCAGCACATCCCTGGCCATCACTGGTTTGACAGCCGCAGAGACTGTGTGTTCTGTTGATGACATGTCACAGGTACACAGGATGCCCATCCTTCCTGGTTTTCCTGAGATGAAGGGATTTCCTGGGACAACACACTCTCAATAACTGCACTGGGAAAGTCCTACACAAATGAGGACTAGGTGTTCATTCCCCGAGGAGGTAAGCTAGCATCTGGAACATTAGTAGCCCCATGGGAAATGACTTTACTCACGGGAGTTGGCCAGACACAATTTTATTTATTCATTTATTCAATGTGAGGGAAGCCAGATTTTCGGAGGTGAGCTCGGGCTTCATAACCAAGTAATTTGTCAACTCTCAGCTTTTCTCTCAATTTCCTGGAGCCTCAGTTTACTCCCCAGGCAGTGACCTTTTATGAAACACTCACTCCTAGAGTTTTCAGATTGAATAGAAGGTGCACATCATTGTTCGTTGACATCCATTAAGGTCTGGGCAACTGCTAGACAAACCAGCCCCCAGCCCAGGAAAAAAAAAATCAAGCAAGCTCTATTTCCCTGTACTGGCAGACACTGGCCTAGTGTTTCCCTAACATGGAAGGAAGAGCAAACTGAGTTTGCGTGTGTAGGAAACATTTCCAAAGAGAAATGAACTTGGATTTATGTATGTCAAACTGCTGAGTTGATAGCTCCTCGGTAGTGATTAGTATTGGCTTTCACTCAGGACAGACGTGCCCAGCCTGGCACCTGGTATAGATGCTGCCAAACATTCTATAACACATAGAATACAGGCCCTATGAGCAAGAATCATGAGCCAAGATGGCAACAATGACAGTCCTGAGAGACACACTACAGAGAAGGATGAGCTCCTGAGCTGGAAATTGGGAGAGTGGTATGACACATGGAATGTGCTGGAAGCTTGACTTACCCTGTGCCGTCTTTCTCTTAGTCCTGCAATGGGAAGGTCATTGCATTTTGAGACTTACATCTATCTAGTCAGTTGGTAAAGACTTGTCTAGGCTTACAGAATGGGAGAGCTGGGCACTCACTGGAAACTCAAATTACAGTTATGACGTAACAACAAAAATATTTCATGGTTGTGGGTCACCTCAACATGAGGACTGTATGAGCCTGAGGAAGGTTGAGAAACACTGCTCTAGAATCTATTGCAAGATTTTGGTATATAATCTCTTGAAGCAGCGAATGCTCCTCTGCCTCCTTGAGCCCAGAACAGCCTTCTCTGAAAGGTTGTTTCACCCACTTAATTTTAGGAGTCAGTCTGGCTCCAAGACATATATTTTCCCTCTGCAGAGATACTTGAATTTTTTTAAGAGAACTTTATTTTTAGAGAAATCTTAGTCACATCAAAAAAGTTGCAAAGAGCACAAGATGCCTCTACCCAGAATCCCCACATGTTAATATTTTAGCACATTCGCTTATTATCTTCTTTCTCTCTGTAGAAATACTGCTGTTCTTACCATTTGTGGATGAGTTGCAGACACAGCATCACTTTGTCTAAATACTTCTTTATCACACACCCGGGCACAATGATGGCGGAAAGGGGGTTATCTCTGAGATGGTATTAAGATCTCTGGCAAATCTCCTCAGACCTCTCCCAGCCCCCTCTGGCACCCTTTCCAGAGGACAGTTCTCTGTCTTTCTGTGAGCCTGTCTGTCTGTTCTACTACTTGTCAGGTGTGTCAGTGTGTTATGTGCCTAACTCCTCTGCCGTTTTGATTCATTTGTTTCTAATTGTTTTGATTCACTTGTTTCTAAGTAAGTGTGTGTGTTGGTGGGGGGGGGAGGGAATGGAATTCCATTTTCTCATGAAATTTTCACCTTCTTCTTGCCTGAAATGGATATTCTGCTGGCTGCCTAATGCAGGACTTTCAACTCCTCTCCTCAACTTCTGCATTTCCTTAGACTCCTGTTGTTATCAAGTGCCATCCTCTTCTTCCCTCCCTCCATCCCTCCCTCCCTCCCTCCCTCCCTCCCTCCCTCCCTCCCTCCCTCCCTCCCTCCCTCCCTCTCCCTTTCTTTCTCTCTCTCCCTCTCCCCTCCCAACTCCTCCCCCTCCTCTCTTCTATTGTTTGAACTTCCCTGTATCTACTCATGACTCTTGGTTGATTTTACGGGCTGTAACCTATGGCCTTGCCATCCTTACTTCTTTTGTGTTCAGTTTATTTTATACCTGGCCACTGGGACTCCCTTGTATCTGGCACCCGTGTTCCTATAGCACCCTGCTCCCTGCCCACCATTCTCTAGATAATTTCTGGAAAAGCGTCTTCTCCTGTTCCTCAGAAGCTTGGACGTGAGTTATCTCTTTAAGGAGACCTCCAACATATAGGAGAATGATAGTGACACACAGGACCTGGCTCCGAGTGTGCCCAATATAGCCATTTTCTTTTAGAAACTCACTAGACATGAGGGTCTGCTTTTGCTTGTTTTAGTTGTAGCCTCAAGTGCCTAAGTACAGTTGCAGTGTGTGTTTAAGTTACTTGGCTGAATCTGGGGTTCCAGCGCTCACTGGTAAAAGTGCATGGCTAGCTGGTACTGAGGCCCTGAGCTCAATTCCTAGCACCAGAAAACACAAGCAGACAAAAGTCGTGTTGGCATTTCTTTAATGCCCTCAGATTAGTTTTGTAATTGATTTGAAATGATTTAGGTTTATCTATTTCTGCTTGCATCCTATTTCATGTTTTCATTCCTTTATTAATTAATTTGATTCTGTGAGTTAAAACCGTGATTTATGCCAAATCTTACTAGACATTATCATTAGGGATTGTTCCTCACATCACCTCATCATTCTTCCAACCTCCATCTATCTCCCCTATAAGTGCCAGTCTCATTGGTTTCTGGTTTTTGTTCCTGTTGCTTTTTGCATAAATGAGAAAATACAAATATATTTTATTACCTTATTCTTTCTTTGCACAAAACACATGTCCTTTGCATCTTCTTCTTTCATTTGACAATATATCTTGATAATCACTAATCTGTAGGCAGCTTCTTCCTCCTTTGAACAGCTCTTTAGCATTCCATTAAATGACTGTGGTAGAGTTCATTCACTTTTTTTTTTTCATGTAGCCTCAAGGCTGTTCCTAACATTTTGCAATTTAACCCTGCAACAAATGGCCTTATAGATTTCTATTTCTATGATGTAGGCATGTCTTTAGGGAAGAGTCTAGAAGCTGGATAGCTCTTACAGCCAAAGGTAAGTAGCACATGAGGATTTGTTGACTGTTGACTTGCTCCTCCTCTGGTTTTGTTCTTGTCAGCTATATGTGTGAGAGTCTTCATACACTGTCACCCATGGAACAGGTTGTCATACTGCAATTCTTGCACTCAGACTGATAAGAATGTCATCTGATGTGATCAGGGAGAAAAGACCATGCATCGTGTCCCCTGTAATTACCATGCCATCCTATCCTATGCTTTTCTGCACATAGCTTTGAGGCATAGTAGCCAGGTCCTCCATATCTCATTGCTGCTGCCACTTCCTCAACACAGCCCACCCTAGCTCTAGCAGGTGAAGGGGGACTGGAAAACCCATTGTTTTTGTTGAGTACAATTCTCCAAGGAACCCTTTGTTGTAGCAGTAAAGATAAGCAGAGGCTGGAAGCATCCAGAAGAGTGGATTGTTCTCACAGGCTCTGTGTGTTTTGGGGAACAATGACTTCATCCATCTCAGGAATGCTGGGAGAGCCCATTGACACCTGGGTACCTCCCTCAGGAGGAATTCCTAGTGGACTATACTTGAGCACTCACCATCTATTTAGATGTGCCCAGAAGCCTCAGTACTGTAGTTGCAGGGACAGACCAGCTAGAATGGGAGACACTGGGCTCCTCAGTGCTAGAGAGGGAAAGAAGTTTCCTGGGAAATAAGAAACAAAATGACAACTCAGATTACATAAACATCTATGCAGCATAGGGCTCTAGAAAGTCTGAGAGGAAGAATTTCCTCTTGCAACTGTGTTCCATAATAAGAAAGTGGATGGCCAGCATCCGATGCTGCCATCTTGAACAGTTATGAGAAAACAACAACAACCCAACATGGTGGGGTGTGTCCTAAATGAGCAAAAGAGACTGTGAGAAACAAATAGAATGTAATGTTCATGGGAGCACTGGGTGCTACTCTATGTTCTGTGTTCACAGAACAGGAGAGGAAGAAATAGGTGAAGCTGCAGGGGATAAGATGATGCTCAGATAAAGATACCCAGAGCCAAAAGCATCCCATTCTCTAGGACCCAGCAGATGCCCCCATCCCTGTGAAGCACTCAGCAAAGGGAGTACAGAATGTTCCCTGAAGGAGAAGGTTGGCCAGGTGGTAGTCTCTGGATAGTTTTGAGCAAAGATAGAACTCAGGAACCATGTTTGAACAACATGTTCATACTTGTTGATTAAAGCATTTAAAGAGATGCAGACAGATGATGTATAGAGAAAATGAAATAGGAAACACAGAAAATGTACAAAATAATTGAAAGGAAACTAATGTGTCAAGGATGTTGGGGAAGGTATGTCATGCCAACAAATACTGTCAAAGTGACTCCCATATTTTATACAAGTAACATATGCTAATAAGAAATTTAAAAAATCAGCAGAGTTACAAGGTATCTCACAGAATAGGAAAGAAAGAAAGAGGAAAAAAGTTGTTTCCTGCAAAAGCAGAAGGCAGAGGCAAATTCATAGCTTTAAAGTTTTCATTCACTAGCAAGAAAGAGGAATATGAACTGTCAGGAGGAAAAACACCAAAAGAATCATAAAGCCAACTCTACAATGAGTTCTCTCATTGTGTGCATCCCTTTCCGTTTGTGGATACATGGGAATCCCTATTCTTGTTACCAGTGGTGTAATATTCTGCAAAATAGAACACTCTACATTATTATGTCACTCCCCAAACACATGATTTCCATGGGTGGTGGTGGTGGTGGTAGTGAATCTAATGTAGTCATGGCTTGTCTTGAAATCAAAAGTAGCTAAGGATAACCTTCAACTTCTGATCCTCTACCCTCTATTTCCTGAGTGCTGGATTTGCAGGTATGGGCCACAATGCCCAGTTTATGCATTGCTGCAGATCCAATTCCTGACTTTCTGCATCAGAGCCATGAACTGTACCAATCGAGTTACAGCCCAAGCCCATTTCTTATTTTTCAGCTCTGAGTAGTACTTCAGTGGGCATCTATCCTGCTGAAATATTATTATGAAATGTTCCAATATTCAAGTAGCAACTACACCTAATTCTGTAATTGCTGAGTTAAAGGCCATGTGTATTCAAAATACTTATCACAGATGTCTCTAAAAGATGATATTGGTTTAAATTCTCATAAATTTGACTATGTACATTATATTAGGGTGCTGGTTAGTTTTACCAACATGACATTCACCTAGACACGTTTAGGAAGAAGGAATCTTTTGTCTTTATGTTTTGTGCATTGAGTGTTTTGCCTGCATGTATGTGTGTGCCTGGTGCCTGCAGAGGTCAAAAGGTGGCACCAGATCCCTTAAGACTGCAGTTATGTATGGTTGTGAGCCACCATGTAGGTGCTGGGTTTGAACCTGGTTCCTCAGCAAGAGCACCAAGTGTTCTTAACCACTAAGTCATCTCTCCAGACCAGAAGAGGGAATCTTAACTTAGTAAATGCCACCATAAGACTAGCCTACAGTTAAGTCTGTGAGGTATTATCTTGATTAATGATGGATGTGAAGTGCCATCCTGGCAGTAAGTCTTGAAGAAAGCAGGCTTGTGGAATATTCCTTTATACTGTGTGAACATATGTCACTGTAATTGATTTAATAAAATAGCTGACTGGTCAATAACTGAAGAGGATAAGGTTAGGAGGAACACCCAAACTGAGAATGCTGGGAGGAAGAAGGGTGGAGTTGAAGGAGTCACAGCATATGCAGAGAGAAGCAAGATGTGTATGTTATACTGAGATAAGGTATCAATACATGTGGCAAAGCATAAATAGGAAATGCGTTAATTTAAATGTAAGAGTTAGCTAGTAATAAGCCTGAATCATTGACTGAGCATTTGTAATTAATATTAAGTCTCCATGTTGGTTATTTGGGAACTGGCTGGCAGGACAGGAAAAATCCACCTACACAGGCTGAGCAGTCATGGAGGGCAAGCCACTGAGCAGCACTCCTCCGTGGGCTCTGCTTCAGTTCCTGCATCCAGGTTCCTGCCATGACTTCTCTTCATGATGGACCATTATTGGGATATTTAAGCTGAAATAAACTCTTTCCTCCCCAAGTTACTTTTGGTCATGGTGTCTTTATCACAGAGACCCTGACTAAGACAAGGTACATTGTCCAGTGCAGATTGGGGTTCCTGAGAAGATGGCTCTGGGAGCAGGGTTGCTTCCTACCTTACCTCAGATATTTCAAGTGTTCTACACTCACTGTTCTGGGTCAGGCTGGCCTCTTTGTTTTCTAATGAGGAGAGGGAAAATAGTAAGCTTCTAATAGTAACCTGTTCCTTGAGATCAGCTGGAAAGTCAACCAATTCTGATGTATGTGGGGAGAAAGCTCAACCTGGGAGTCCAGCTGGCTGCCTGGGCTTCCCCTGTTAATTTCTGTTGGATCTCTTCCTTCATTCCTTCTTCCTCCTTTCCTTCCTTCCTTTCTATTTTTTAAAAAGATTTATTTATTTATTATGTATGTAGTGTTCTGCCTGCATGCCAGACCTCATGGGGCACCAGATCTCATAGATGGTTGTGGGACACCATGTAGTGTTAGGAATTGAACTCAAGACCTCTGGAAGAATAGCCTGTGCTCTGAACCTCTGAGCCATCTCTCTAGCCCCTGCTGGCTCTTTTGAGTTCTTTATTTAACAACGTCAACCGGTTATCTCTTTTGGATATTGTTCAGTGATGCTTGCTGTCTGTCTTTCAATCTGCTGCTTGCTATTTGTTCTGTTTACATTTGTTTGCTATATACTCAATAAACCCATTCATTCAAAACTGAAAGTATTGCCGTCCATATTGTTCTCTGAACTGTTCAGAATAACACTCTGTGAGTTACTTTCTCACATACACAATATTTTCTCAGTTTTCCCCCCTATGGGAAGTACCAATGCACTTTTGTTTTGAATTGCATTTACCTGATTCTCTTTCAAACCTTGTTCAATGTGCTCTGTGAATGATCTGGCTATACTCTTGCCTCTTTCTTCCTGATGGTGATGGTGCTTATGAAATAATACCTGACAGAAACAGCTTATGAGGGGAACGACTTATTTTGGCTCATAATCTTAGTCCACTGTGGAAAAGAAGACATGGCAGCTGGACTGGCCCCTACCTGGGATGGTGGGAGCATAAGATGGTTTGTCCCATCATGGTGGCAGAGAGTACACAGAGAACTGAGCTAGAAGTTGGACAGGGTTTAGCCCTCAGAGGCCTGCAGTGACCCATAACTGCCAGCCATGCCTCCTCTCCCCAAAACTCCTCCATCCCTAAGAGTAGCACCGCTTGTCAAATGCAGCTGTTCTATTACAGGGGCCTCAAGGGGACATTTCCCAGGCAAAGCCTCACACTACTCTAGGAAGAATGTTGTTAGCAAGTTGGTGGTGGGTGGTGCACACCTTAATCCCAGAACTCAGGAGGCAGAGGTAGGTGGATCTCTGAGTTTGAGCCCAGCCTGGTCTACAGAGTGAACTCCAGGACAGCCAGGTATGGACAGAAAAACAAAACAATAGCAACAAAAAAGGAAAGCTGTTAGGTTACTGTTAGCATCTTCTATTTACATGTTCATGTGATCAAAGCTATCATTTTTCAATCTGAGTTTTTATTATTCTGATAGTATTTTTTATAAGTTAATTTAAAAATGTTTCTTTTTATTTATTCTTTATGTCTTTCATATCACGCATCTTCATCCCATTCAGTTCCACATCCCTTTGTATCCACCCTCTGCCCTTGCAACCTCCTCCCCAAAAGAAAATGAAATACATTTAAGAGGGGGGAAAAAAGAAGAAAAAAAAAAGTAAAAGAAATTTTTTTTTTTGGTCAGGGAAGCTGTAGTGTGACACGGTGACTCACACAGTAAACCCTTTTATCCATGTATCTTTCCTTACAAGTGTTCATTGCAAAGAGTCATTGGTCTGGTTTGAGGCCTCTGGATTCTGCTACACTATTGATGCTGGGCCCTCACTGGAACTCTTCTTGGTTACCCAGTTGTTATTATTAATATTATTTTGAGAGAACTTTCCCCATTCTAAATAATGTAAAAATCTCCCTTTTTTCTGTTTTGTATATACTTATTATTTTGAAAAATTAGATATTAATTCCATTAGCGTATATGGTGTATGTCTTGGGGAGGGAAATGGATTTTATTCCTTTTGTTTCTCCAAAGGAAAGTTCCCTTGTTTTCTTCAGCTAGGGACTCATTATACTGCCCAAGCTAGCCTTGGAGGTAACATCCTCTGGTTCAGCCTCTTGAGTGTTGGGGTTTAATGCAGGCACCACCACATCTAGCCTGGGCAGTTGGCTTACTTTGCAATTTAAAAAATCATTAAGAAAACACATCAATAGATTTAGCTACAAAATTTCTGAACCTTCACACTCAGAGAGCAAGTAGCAAAACTCTAATGAAAAAGCAACAGCGTAAAATACTTTCTACAAACCAGTTACTCTGTTTAGCAACAGAAAAATAAATACAAAATAAATCACTCCTGGCTGACACAGTCCACATGTGGGCTCCAGGAATGTGAAAGGTGCTAGCCTGGTAGGTGTAAGTGGGTGGTGGGCAGGGGCCCAGGGGCCCAGGGGCCCAGTGATCAAGTGTCTGGTAGGAAGTGGAAGCCTGGGCTGTGTCTCTGGCTGGGCCACTGGGATTCTCTTTTATGCCCTGGGTTTCTGTGCAAAGCACATCCAGAACTGGGGCTTCAGTGAAGCTACTCAATGCAGTATGGAATACACGATCCCCAAAATGCCTTGCATTCCTTATATGTCTCATTTTGAATAGAAGTTTTGCTTATGAATGTTTAAAAAACTTATGGTCACCGAAGTTTTCATGGCCCCATTCAGAGCCATGACTCACCCCTAGAAGCTGGGCTCTAGACCCATAGCAAGGCTTCCATTTCTGATGACATTATGAATGCAATATTTTAGTGGCTCATTGGACAAATTCAATGAAAGAAACTCACCTGCCTTCCCTATGGATAAAAAATCATTCCTCCAGAGTGTGGGCTGCCTTCCAGTGTCAGCTCCATACTTACGAGGTGGGCAGGGAGTGGGTATCAGAAGCATCTGACAGGTGGACCCCACCACACAGGGGCAGCTCCTCTCCTGGCCTCCTGGTATCTGAGATTCAGAGACAGAACCCTTAGGAATTCCAAGGCAATTTTTATCTCTAGCTTTTAAGGTATACACACCACACCACACCCCTCCCCTCATAAATTACCTGTCATAGCACCTCCCAGAGGTGAGGTGCTATGACCACCACATAATGTTCATAGCATTCAAATTAATATTCAGTTAATTCCACAAAGTACTGCATATGACATGATGGCAGAATGTTCCCACTGTAACACAGGTGCACAACTCCAGCAAAGGTGGCATGCGTAATTCTTGCTATTGTTTAGCTAGCTTCTTACTGAGGAGTGCTGCAGAAGGTAATTTACATTGCCGTCCTCAGTGGTGCCATTTTAACAGCACTTTAATGCACCCTTACCAACTTAGGTATCCATTACAGCCTTCTCCCAGTGTAGTGTAATTTTTCACAAATGCATCCTTGGCCCAGCTGTGAGTTCACCGATGACTGATACCATATATTGGTAAGTCCCTGACCCTAATTCAGAGTCTACCATGAAGTAATATTAATAGCCAGCAATTATTAGGCAGATAGTGTGCACTGGATTCCTTGGAGTGCCTCTTAAAGCAAAGGCCTTAAGAGTAGCAAGCGTACCCTCTATCTAGATCCAGGCTTTGGACAACAGGGCTTTTTGGTAGCATGTGTGGTTCCAGGGCTGAGACAAAACAAACAAACAAACAAACAAATAAATAAATAAATAAATAAACTAAGTATGGGGCTGGACCTAAATCCAGTTCTCAGCTCCTGCATTGGATGACTCACTATTTAATTCAAGCTCCAAAGAAATTGGATGCATTTGGCATTCTATAGGCACCCATACTCACACGCCCCCTTAAATAAATACATAAAAATCATTATAACTTACATCCATACTTCATTTAAATGTCTTGTATTTTGAACCTCCTCTCTCTGAATTCATGAATGGTCATGTCTGAAGAAATTGGCTCAAGTCCCCAAGGAGGAGGATAGGTAAGCCAGGACTAAACAAGCAGGTGGCTCTAGATGTTTCACTTGAATATAACTCCTTAAAACCTGCCTGGGAAAGTAAGAAGTGGGGTGGTGGTGGTGGCTGAACTTTCTGCACAACCAGTTTATCATATCCAAGTCTACCTGGGCTCTGCACAGCCCACAGAAAACCACTGAGCCCCCCAGGAAGCAGAAACGTGCAACAGTGGAAATTAAGCTATTTTCTTCCTCAATTAATATAGAACTACAAGGGGCTTAATCATGCTTTGGGTTTAACAGTTCCTCTGGTTGTCATAGGAACCCAGAAGAGACATTTAAAAGTACATTTTGTTTGACCTTGTTCTGTTTGATGGATGGATGTGGAGCAGCATAGTCTAGGCAGTGTAGATGGTGTCCATTCTGGGGCTGGCCACCAGAGGGCGAGCATCGTCCTTTGCCAAGCTCTAAGGCTAGTGCATGGCTTCCGAACATGTTGGGGGCAAGAGCTGGTCTCTGTCTTATCTCTTCCAGGACAAATAATATCCCCTGTTATCCCTTTTTGAAGCACACATCAAGGATTTCCACAAGAATTCTTGGAGACTTAGCTGTCCTGGGCTTAACTGCTTTGTCAAGGTGGTGGGCATCTCCTACAGGCTGCTGTTAGTGCTCTGTCTGTGTAGGCCCAGTTTAGGCCTACTGGGAGGGGCATGTTCAGAAGATATGGCCTACTTCTGTTGAATAAACCCTCCCTGTCAGGCCCTGTGTGTGCCCTTGGCCCAGAGTGTCTCTTGACTTGAGACTGGCCGTTGTGTCTGAGGAGGGTCTGAGTACCTCCAAAGTACTCTAGGGAAACAGAGCTCTGTGAAGAGATCCCAACAGTGCAACAGGGGCCCTGGGGAGCTTCCATTTTGCTATTTCCCCACAAAGCCAGCCTTGGTGGCTTCAGTTTCTTCTCTTGTGAAAAGAGGCCACAATTCTGTTGACAGAAGAGCCTACTTAAGAAGGGCGTGTTTTCTGGGAGAGTCTCTTCCCTGGCTTAGTTCTTTATTTCCCATTGGCTGTTCTGTAAGATCCGTTGTGGTGACCCTTGACCCCCTTCCCATTCATCAGCTTCCTGCTCTAATGGGCAGTGCCTTTGATTTTCCTCTCCTCACTGGGGAGGATCAGAGACAGACACTTGACAGACACTGTAGTCCAGAGGTTCTCAACATGTGGGGAATGGTCCCTCTGGGCTCACATATCAGATATTTACATCATTATTCATAGCAGTAGCAACATTACAGCTATGAAGGGGCAACGAAATAATTTTATGGTTGGGGATCACCACTACATGAAGACCTGTACTAAAGGGTCGAAGCATTAAGAAGGTTGGGAACCACTGCTCCAGCCTCACTTTCCCACAAGTTTCAATGAACAGTCACCATGCCGTTCTCACAGCGAGGCCTCCAGTCCAATATACAGGGATTCTGCTGCCAGAGAGCTCCCACAGTTTGGTATCGCATTCTTGGCCAGCTGTTCCTCCCCTCCCCAGGTGGTCCTGTCTGTCTTACTGACTGACTGGCTGACAAGCTGACTACCTGGCCTTTTGCCTTGCTCCTCTGACCTTTAGGGACCTTCCTGAGCTTTCAGCCTAGCAATAGGCTCTCCAGAGGACCACACTCCCTCAGAAGTCCCACAAGCTCAACATTGGTTGCAACAAGAACAGTTGGAAAGAAGCACAACCAAATGGTATCTGGAGCCAACCATCTCAGGAAAACAGCGCACCCTCCCTACCGTGCCTTTCCAGGTCAGCCCAGCCTCAGTGGTTACTGGACCCATGTGGCCCAGATGTTACCATGAGTGAAGGCCAGTGTTCGTTGAGGTTCTGGCTCTGTGGTGGTAGTGAGTGCCCCATTACACCTTGTCTGACTTTGACTTCTAATCTCAGCATTCTGCATCTGGCTCCCAGCCACTCATGGTCCAGGAGGCAGGCAACGTAACAGCCTGGGGAGAAAAGAGGTAACAAATACAGAACTGGCACGAGACATGTTTCTTCCCAAGGACCTGTGCCAGCACGATCAGATAGCTCTAGAAGTTTTATGTTTCAGTGCTTAACATTAACCAGCCATCAATATTGCCTTTCAGTGTTAATAGATTGGTGTTGTGTGCAGGTGATCAAATAGGTAAGAGACTATGTGTGGTCAAAATTTAAAGACCCTCAGGTGTTTGGGTTGGAGAAGGCATACTCCTGGGCAATTTAACTTCAAAGGTTTCTTTAGAAAGTAAGATTTATTAAGATTTATGAGCCAGCTGCAGCGATGTCACTGTGTGGGTATGAAAGTCCCTAACAATAAAACAGCCTGGCCTAGTGATCCTGCCATCCACCATCCTATTTCTGATCTGCCCTGCCCCGTGTTATTAGAACCAATGATTTTCTCTGTGTGAATTGATTGCTCTGTACTATTGTTCAGGAGAAACAGAGTGGCTGGCTTGAATAATCAGTTTGCAGGTCTCATTGTTCTTTCCAGCAATGGCCTGGTGTGTAAAAGCAGCTTCAGCATGACCAGAAGTGCAGTTTTCATTAGGGCCACTGGGTGGTGTACTCTCAGGATGCCATATAGCCCTGGCAGCCCACTCTGAGGTTGGAGATGGTTTCCTCTGTTGTATGTGACTGGCCTGTTTCTGGTAACCAGAGCTGGATGGGCAGGCTTCTCCAAGAAGGGCCAGTATCGGGAAGGAACTGCTTTCCCTCTGCCTGCTGAGACCATCCACCCTGGAGGAGGGGTTCCACCTGGCCCTCTGGAGGGCATCCCTCTGGGGTTGTTGGCAGCATGCATTCAGAGGTGGAGGAAGTGGGAGATGAAGTCAAGGAAGGAAGAAAAGAGGAGTGTTTACATAAAGCCCCATGACTCTGAGGTGGTCCACGTCCTGACCCTGGCCCCACAGTGTGTGACTTCATTGGATACGACTGTGTAGAATGCATAGGTAAGATGGGTTTCACCACAGACTGATGGCAGGTGAAAAAAGTCACAAGTGAACATTCCATGTGACAATAGAGGTAGAGATTGGAGTGACTGGGCTTCAAGCCAAGGGCCACCAGAAACGGGAAGAACAAAGGAAGATGGCTCCCCTGGAGGATTTGAGGAGAGCAGCCCACAGACACATCACTGCTGGGTTTTAGCTCTGAACAGGGAGGGTATTCACTTCCGTCTCAGTCATGTGGTCTTTGTCATCACAGGATATCACATAGGTGTGATAGGTATGAGAGAGATGGAAGGCAGGAACTCAGGCCACTGAGTTATGTGGTTGCCTAGAGATACCTGTGCAGTTTCTCAGGAGCAGGCAAATTTTGGCCCGCTGGTTTTTTGTTTGTTTGTTTGTTTTGTTTTTTGCTTTTTTTTTCTTTTTTGACAAGATTTTGCCGTGTAGTTCTGAGGTTCTGGCTGCCCTGGAAATCACTCTGTAGTCTAGGCTCACATCTGCCTCCCACCTGGTTTGGCCTGCTTCTTGTGCAGTTGTTGAGATAGGAACTGTGGACTCCTGCCTTAGCAGGGCTGGAACTGGGGTAGGCCCTGCTGCGTGGGTGGGTGGACAAAGGAAAAGAAGCCCTTTTTCCAGGGGCCAGGTTGAAGGATGTATTTCCTGAGTGACAACATTGCTTTTCTACTCCTGTATCCCCAGTCATTTCCTTTAAACAGGGCCAGAGATGCTCCACAAGAGAACAAGATTTGTTTTGTTTTTAAATTTTAGCCCAGAATTTGAGAATGAGTGCAGAGCATCGGGAGAGCCTTGGGAGCACATGCCTACATAGCCAATCACTGGCTTGGCTTGGCCGATGGTGTTTCCAAACTGATCTGGAGCTTGGGCCTTGGTTCCCACTGCATTAAAGTATGACAGGAAAGGATACCAAACACTTGTCCTTGTTTGGAGATGTGCCCTTTCCCATCCTCTCCATCCAGACCCTCACCCACACTCAAGTAATTATTCAAGGACATCATGGAGTCTTCCCCTTCTTGGGGCTGTGGCCAACAGGTCGGTGCCAACTTTGCTAAAGACTCAGAAGAGGGTGTGGGCAGAGTGACTCTACCGGGGCCATGGCTGAAACTGGCATGACAGTGAGAGAAGCTGTGTTAGTGGTGTGGGAAGGGAGGATGACTTCGGCTCTGCTACATTCCCTGGCGGGGGTGGAGGTGTGGGGGTGTGGGATGTGGGGGGAGTGATGGTTAGCCTGCTTGTAAGCACCTACTTCTCTCCTGGGAACCTGTAGGAAGTCGTTGATGCCACTTTGGGATCTAATGCAGGTTTTGACATTCACTTTGAAGACAGAGTGAGGGAGTCAGAGCACCTCAGACCTCAGCAAGTGGGAGGCAGCACTGTGTCACTTCCCACCAGGAGGAAGCAGCCACAGGAGTCATGGTGTCAGAGGACAATGGCCATCTGCTGCCTCAAGCTTCCCCCCTTTAAACCACAGCATAATTATGGGTTTGCCAGTCATTTTACAGTGCACGGCTCCCAGTAAATATTAAAAGGCTGCGTTTTCCCCATTTAGCTTATGGTTTTGAAAGATGGCCTCAAACAAAAAGATCCTATCTGTATGTTGTGCTTTAATTTATTTTCACCTTTTTCTCTCCTTCGGAGACCCCTAGTGTATCCTCATTTTGTTTACCACAAATTAAGCTGGGCTGATTGTTTACCAGCCTGCAGGCCCCTGTGTGTTGCTCCGTACTTTCTTCCTTCCTTCCTTTCTTTTTTTTTTTCCAGTAGTCCCAACCTGGGATTCATTTGCAAGAGGCCCTAATCTGCATGAGAATTGGACAATTAACTTTTGATTAACCACCTAGTTCTTTTTGAAACCGCAGTGTATAGGATACTCTGCATTTAAATAATTTCCCTTAAATTGGGAGCAGGCCTTTCATTAAGCCAGTGAGTTTGACTAAACAACAACATTTGGAGATAATCAGGGGTCAAAACAATAGGCGAGAAGGCAGGGCTAGAATGTCATCTTTAAATATAACAGCAGAGATAAAGGCCCCCAGATTGCGCCTTATCAAAACACAAAAAAATCAAAGCTCTCTCTTGTCTATGGCAGAATACAGAGGCCCCAGTGATGTCAGTGGCCATTGTCTGGCCCTAGGCACAGCAGGATTGGCATTCAAGGGGCCCAGTCTAACACACATTACATCACGTAGGGTACTTATCTCAGAGTCTGACAATAATTATCAGGAAGAATATACTCAGAATGACTTTTTTGTGATTTTTATGCTTCCTCAACACAAGGAAGAGGAGATAACAGCATCAGGAGGACAGCAGTCTCCCTGAAGATTCTCCCAGGAGCTGGGGCTTCGATTAAATTTGCTATGCCACTCCGGTGCCGCCGAACAAGTGGGAAGAAAGCCTGTGAGCCTTTTATATAGGGTAATAATAGTCGGGAACACAGCCCTCACCCAAAGATAAGATCCATTGTGGAGCAAACAAAGGGAGCCGATTCCACATCACTGCAAGAATATCTAAGAGCGAACTTTGCAATCCCCTGTCCCTCCTCCTCTCCTTGCATGCACCTTGCACCTGGTTCTGCAACATGGCTGTTCTGCAGGCATGGGGATGTGGTACCCTTTGAAGCCTCTATCTGGGGGGAACCCAGGAAAGGCAGGTCACTCATCGGTGAGGGCTGTAGAGGATGGAGTTAGGACTTTTGGAGGTCAAGGTCACACCCTTCCTTCTCTGACTCTCACATCCCTGCCTTCCCTGAAGTCTACCAGCATCATAGTTGTTCATCTCTAATGTTGGTGCCTTGTCAGTGAGACCTGGAAGAGGTGAGAGTTCAGAAGATGCCCCCCAGAAAGTCATGGCGCTTTGATCTTTGCCTCGCCATGCTTCATAGCCCTTCAAGGGATTTAATTTTCTTCAAAAATAATACGATTCTGTTTCCTTCTCTTTACAATACATGATAGGCAGCTGATGGTAAGGACCCACTTGCTTTCTGTGTTGAATTTAAATACCTATGGAATGTTGCAAAAATAAAGTTCAGCGCATCAAGCAAGTTGTTTTACCAAAGCCTTTTGCTCTCCGAGTTGATGAGCCCAGAGCTGGAATTGACATCTTCCTCCCTGTGTGTGTTCCTGTTCATCTGCCTGGAGTGGATTGGGATCCCATTCTGTAGCCTTAGAGGGAGGAAGGCACTGGGGTATGGGGAATGCATTTTCTGGTTTTACTTAGAGTAGAAAGCATGTGGCTTTCACCCAACAGAAAGAAGACTTGATCCATGTGAGTTCTGTTCTTGCTCAACTCTTCTGTTTCTTGCTCAGAAACGAACCAAAGCCTTTCTGTGATGCTGGAATCTGGCTCAGGGTAGAGGCTTTCCTGAAAGCCCTGACTGGGGCATTTGAACTGTTCTCTTGGGGTAGAGAATTCCCAAGCAAGCCCAACTGTAGGTAGGGCCCAAACACACAGAAGAGGGGTCAAGGGATCTGCACATACAACTTGATACTAGGACTGTGCAGCCCTTGTTTGTGAGCATGTGCAGTCAGAGTGTGGCTTGAGGTGACCCATGGTGAGGAGGGATGTCCCTGTTGTGTGGTCCCAGTGTGGTTGGGGGACTTAGGGAGAATCAGAGGTCTGGCCTTTCTGCAGACCTTCCAGAAAGCCACTTTCCTTTCGTGGACCTCAGTTTCTCCTTTGTAACTCACAGGACTGCTTTTTGTAAGCCAACTTGCTTATCTCTAGAGCTTGACAGGGTAGGGACTAGAGGTCCTTGGGGACTTTCTTTGATGAGAATAGATTTACTGTACTGGTGGTTTGAGGTATGGAACAGCCTATGCATACAGCGAAAACCCTGTGTAGAAACCTCCTTCTAATCCTGCAGAGAGAAGTCAGTGTTGGCACAAGGAACACAGCTTTCACCTCACAGGAAATGAGAGATTGATTATTATGCAGCCAAATATGACTGTGGCCCAGGAACACAGATTGAGGATACCCCAACTTCCATGTTCCAACATGGTAGCAGTTTCATGAAGGTTGTATAGTTACAGAACAAAAAGTCACTCCCAATGCAATGGTGAAAATATCAGGCAGGTGGGCTACAGTGAGGCCAGGACACATCTGCTACAGGCTGTGATGCTCCTGGCTGACAGTTTTCACTTTGGGGTTGATAGAAATTAGTGGTCTGCTAAGTTAGTAAATTCCACAAGGTTTCACCTGATATTAAACCAGGCTCAGGCAACTAACTGCTCAGGCTGGTGAGATGGCTCAGCAGGCCAAGGTACTTGCCTCCAAGCCTGACAACCCAAACCATGGTGGATGGAAAATGTGACTTCTGAAAGATGTCCTCTGTCCTTCACATGTATGTTATGGCATATACATGTACATGTAAACTCACAATAAATAAAAACATAGTTAAAAAAGAAGTTGGGACAAATATTCCACCCTCTTTCCACTCACCAATATTCTAATTGGTTAACCAGCTTCACAGAAGGTTCAGTGTAATGTACCTTTCTAGAAACTCTTGCTCATATCAGCAACAACAGCAGAGGACCATCACTGGCTGTAGCCAGAGCAGTAGTGTCTATGGCATCAGTCTCCTGGCTGGTATGCAGTGGCTGTTGTTAGTCAAGCTTTTAAAGAAGCCCCGTGTGTGTGTATCACCATTTCCATGGGAGCTGAGCATCATGGACCACCAGGAGTGGAGGCTAATGTACACCTCTGCCTGTGCTTGGCCTGCCTGCAATCTAATTGCAGAGGCCCACAGGAGCTTGTCAATAGGGGTGCTGAAGCCATGTGCCTGAAGCCCTACTGATACTAGGGACATTAGGGTTCCTTCTTGGGGTTCTTAGTCTAGTTAATACAAGAATTTAAGAGTAGTTTGACATAGAAGCTTGAGGAAAATTTTATTATAGTTAAAAAAAAAAACCCAACAACCCAGGACTGGCTAGCTATAACTCCAGAGAAGAATATTGGAGATGAGAAAGAACAAAGCCATACTGTTTGAGTTAAGCCAGCATGGAAGTCAGCCACAAGGAGGACAGAAGGCTATACTGCAGAGAATGGAGCTTTAGGGGGAGCAAAGCCCAAAGCATTGGGGAAAGCATGTTTAAGAGAGGCAGAAGAAAAGGAAACACTGTACACAGTTTGAGCCATGGCTCCAGGTGGTTCCATCCTCCCAGTGTAGTGCAATAGGAATGCCAGATCTCTACCTAGGCCAGAGGTTTCACTCTCTTGACCTGGAGGAAATAGCATTTCTTCAAAGGGCCTTCTATGGTCCAGGAGTGCTGCTCCCGTGACTTTTCAGTAAAGGCCCCTTCTCCCTAGAGGCTACCTTGGTGCATCCAGGCTGCTATATTAAGTTGTATAAACAGCATGGCTTATCCACAAGAAGTACTGGAGTCCCAAATCAAGACACCATTAGGTTCAGTGGTGAGGGCCTACTTTCTGGTGTATACGGTGACTCCTGGTAGTGTTCAGATGGCAGGGTGCAGAGGGAGGTCTCTGGATTGGTTTTACAAAGGTAATATCCCTCTCAGGAGGGACCCACAACCCCAATAACATAACAGAGGTCTTCTCTCCAAACACTGTCTCATTGAGGATTAGGACTTTAACCTAGAGGTTTGGGTGGGGGAGGGGAGCAGGCATTAGGTCATAGTAGAAGTCATTGTACTGACCAGATGCAGTCAACCAGATCTCCCTGGGTAGATAATATTGAGAACTCAGAGTTTCACCCTAGCCATCTATCGGGCCTGGAATATAGAAATTATTTGTAGCCACACTTGAAAAACAAACACATAAGGCTTGCAATGGAGTTTAATTTTCAAAACCACCTTGATGATGTCATTTATTTCATATGAAGAATCCTAACATTGCAAACAAACCCAGTATGTGGTCTTAGAGTCTTGGTGGCTTGGCATCAGAGTTAATCTCCTTTACATCATGAGTAATGAGAGTCAAAGTATTATTTTCAGTCTCTTGTCAATCAAGTAGTCTGGTCTTCATGGACATGGGGCAGGGTAAGGGTTGCTAAGGCTGATCTTTTATATTGAAGTGTTTGGAGGAGGAGGACCCAAGGGCAGTCTGGGAACTTGATGCTAGCATATGGTTTTACTAAGGAGCATGGTGGAGCAAATGTAACTGGAAAATGTCTGATGGAACTAACTTTGACATTCACAGTTAGAGGATGGGTTTCTGCCCACAGACCTGTGGGCAGAAACACCAACAGGGGAGGAGGTGGTAGTGGCTGGACCCTGAGACTATAATTAAAACAGGGTTTTGCAGATGGATTTTCTGAACTAGACTCCACCTTACATTACAAAAAGTGAAAAGGATATAGGAAGGGCAAGCCGGAGCCTAGAAGATTGCAGTAATATAGCTTCTCAGCTAATTGATTAGCAATTATGGCTGGTAATATTGTTCATTTTAATTGTGTTTAATCTCTATTTTGGTAATAAAGATTATTGTTTTGGATTATGACTTTACCCTACTATGCTAATTACTAACTTGTGAAATTAAAGTGTATATTTTTACATCCTGAAAAAAAATACTCTCACAACATGCCCCTTATATAACTGTTTCCTTTTTTTTTTTTTTTTTTTTTTTTTTAAAGCAGCCTGCTTGGAAGGTCATTTTATCCTTCATGTTTTAGAAGGGCCAATTTTGGCAAGCAAAGTAAATGATGGTAGGGTTATTTACCAAGAAATATAGCCTTAAAAAAAAATCACATTTTTCAGGGACTGAAAGAAACAGAAGATATTGCCAGAAATAAATCTGAGAAGTGAGAGAACCCAAATAGATTTATATGGAAAATGGGTTTTTAATTTTAAAGGGGCTTGCACCCGTACAGCCTGTCCTGAAAATTTTGGCTGGGCTGTTTCCACATAACCCCTCACAAGGCTAGCCAGCTTTCCTTTCCAATGCAAAGTCTTCAAAGTGCCAGCTTGCCTCCCTCCAGAGACAATCACGTTGCTATATCTATTTCCCTTCCTTAAGTTTTCCCACAAGCTTCTTTTATGCAGTCACTCATGTCTATAGCCTCTGTCTCTTCCATCTTCTCAACCCAACCATGCCAAAACAGCTACATTTACTGACATCTCCAGTAATTGGCACCAAAACCAAATTTCCCAAACCTTATTCAGAGGCCTCTGAAAATCCCTTACC
Organism: Cricetiscus sungorus; assembly: GCA_030556225.1. Classification (NCBI taxonomy): domain Eukaryota; kingdom Metazoa; phylum Chordata; class Mammalia; order Rodentia; family Cricetidae; genus Cricetiscus; species Cricetiscus sungorus. The sequence goes on from JANBXA010000007.1 coordinate 95,163,213, forward strand.
TTATCTGTTGACCTCCTGTTTCTCTGCTTTCAAATACTAAAAGCCTTGGTACACATAGCACCCAACCCATGTATGTTTGAGCCTGTGTAGAGAGGTACAATATACATAGCAGCCACTGGAAACAATGAGTAGTGTCTCGGAGTCAGTTTTCTTTGTTAGTATAGACCAACTGCCTTTTGTTTTTTTAATAGTGGGCTAGTTCTGAAATGCTTGAGGCACTGTGGATCTTCACAGCAACTGTTCTGCTCTGCTGTCATGCTAGGAACCAGGCCCCTGTCAAAGGCAGAGTCAATGTAGGCCGTGTTGCATTTGTCAGCCTTCACCTTGACTGTGGTTGGCATTTGGTATAGATATTTACATGCATGACACAATGTGATTAATGCTATGTAAAACATGGAAACAACACAATGAAAAAAAAAACTCCTTTGTTAATTAAGCTGTTTTTTTTTTTTTAAAAAAAAACTATTGTTGAGAGGTATTTAATGATTTGTCCACACATTCCTTGCAATTTTACCTTCAGAGAGATTACAGATGTGTAGAATCTCACTGGTGGTGTATGAGAGGGCTGTCTGGTCACAGCCAAATCCTGAAGAAAAGAGAGGCTTGGCTGGTCAGTGATCACAGGGAGTGAGATCAGATTCCAGCTGGCAGGCTTTCCTCAACGGGGTCTGTTACGTTAATGGTATTGATTGTGTTGTTACCTAGAGGTAGTCAATAAGCTCAGAGAAGCACAAAGTGTTTCATAGCTTAGACAGATGACGTCTTGACACAGAGATCCTTTCCGATGATGTTCCAACATAGACTGGGATTGGTCCTGTGTCAGAGCCTCTGATGCATGAAAGTATGTCTTATTTCCAAACCCCCTTCCATGTGTGCATGCATACATGAGTGCATTCATACACGAATACATGAGTTCCTATGTGCATGTGTGTGTGTGTGCATGTGTGCATACATGCATGAGTGCATGTGTGTGCGTGTGTGGGTGCACATGTTGCTTCATACAGAGGCCTGGGGTTGATGTCAAGTGTTTCTCTCAATTGTTATATTATTTTTTTGAGACAGGGTCTCTTGCTGAATCTCAAGTTCTCTGATTTATCTAGATTGGCTAGCCCAGAAGCCTCAGGGATCCTCCTGTTTCTACCCTGACAGGGGAGCTAGGATTACGTGTCTGTCTTTGTTATACAGATGCCACGTCTCTGACCTCAGGTCCTCACGCTTATGCACCAAGTCGTCTTCTCATTCCCTTGAATCAAATCTTCACCCTGCTGGCCAAAGTGTTCACAGACTGCCATGGGCATGGTGCCTCCAGTGATTCATGTGACATCATAAACAAAGACTTTGTCTCTTCGATGGCCCAGGTCTTTCAAGGGTTGCCCTGGAGACAATAATACTCTTAAAAATCTCCCACAGCTGATGTCATCATATAAGCTGCATTTCTTCCTAACCCAGGGATGGCATTTGGGATGTCCTTTAACTCTCACCACTCCTGCTTTCATCAGCTAGGATGGGTCTTACGTTCAAGTCTTGGAGCTGGAAAGAAGGCATGTTTTGCATCAGATGTTCTGACCTTGAATATGCCCAGATTTATATATATATAAATTTATATATATATATATATAATTATATATATATATAATTATATATTTATATATATATATGTGTGTGTGTGTGTGTGTGTGTGTATACATATACATACATACATACATACATACATACATACATACATCAGGAAGGGTCCTGCTATTTTCTAGAAAAGCTAGGGAAATGGTGTCACTGCCATTGGTGGAAGAACAAGTGTTTAGATTTAACTCTTTACAGTCAGTGCAGTTCCCCATCTCTGAGGACCCATAGAGCAGTGCCTCTTTGTGAGGAGCCGTTCACATGACAGAATCAGAGGTGAGGCTGTCACTGATGGCTACTTCCAGGGGATGGGGTTGGGGGCACTTGCTCTTCCCCGGCCTTCCTCTGACTGTGGAGCTAAGAGTGAATCGCATTCCTAACTAACATGACCCTGCCGATTCTCTGAATGAGAGTGTTGAGAGCACTGGCAAGCGTGGGCATTTGGGCAAGAGCTCTGTCATGATTTTGCAGCCAACACTTCCCTTTGTCCTCTGGAAGGACACACATGGCAAGCACTTGTGCCATGCCCCCAGAAAGCCTCACACATCCCCTTTGATTGGGCAGTTGGCATGTGTGATTGAGTGTCTAAGCATATAAACTCCACCACCTCAGCATACCATGGACATCTCTTTTGGGGAAAATGACATTACATACAACAGGTTTGGGTGTGACAGCCCTTGGGAAAGGGCAGTGTCCTTTCTAAACACAGCAGTCAAGAACTCACTCCTACTGGGGAGAATACTTTGATTTATTTTGCTCAGCGCTTGTGCCAGAACCAACTGTATTACAGGCCTCCTAATTGAGACTTGGCAGCATACAGCCCCAATCAAAGGCAGTCGAGCCCAGACCTTGGATCCCAGGCCAGTGGGCACTTAGCGTGTCTCGGAGGTGAAGCATTCCAACGGTTCTTGCCAATGCTGCCGCCTCAGCATCCCCACTGGCTGATCTGTGGCTGCATTGCCATCGGTTCCAGAAGGAGCCACTTGTGAGCCATAAAAGACAGCACTGAAGTGCTGCGGTGACAGCCGTGATTCCAGAAAAGATGGAGGCACCATCAGGGAAGGCATTCTCCTTCTCCACCGTGCTGAGTCCTCAAGGAACAGGAGCACTGAGCCAGCCAGAGGTAGCAGGGAGGCCCTAGTGGGGAAAGCTGGTGGGGATGATGGAGGATTCCTTCAGGGAAAAGAGCGTAAAAGGAACATTTCATATATTTGTAGGCAATAGACTCCAAACATGTTCTCAGACATTTGCTAAACCAAGTACTATCTCCAAAGACAAACAAAAAGGGGGCATTACTGTTGTGTTAGTAATAGATGCTTCAGAAATTCAACATGGCAAGGATATCCATTTAGGTCATCTTATCTGTTTCCTGAATTTCAAGATCTTGTCTTCACCGAGCAGTAGTAAACACGCATGCCCAAACATGCACTTGTATGCACACCCTTTTAGACAGCACAGAAGGGCTGTACATGTCTAAAATCTTGAGTAAACATGAGCCAGACTGGTTAGGTGGGTCTTTGAGAATGAGATGGGTCAGGTGGCTCTGTGGGGTCCAGTGGGTGTGTGGCTATTCTCAGGTAGATGACTAGACTTGCCTGGGCAGAGGGGCTGGTACAAAGGCTGAAATAGAATGTTCCCTGCAGCACCTTAAAGATAAGATGCTTTCGAATTCCCCCAAATACCAAGCAATAAGTGGTGTTAGGAATCAATGTCAGCAAAATGCTGGATGCTCAAAAGGAGGAAAGGCCTGGTTCATCTTCCGTGCAGAGCTATTGCAATACTTGCCTAACACTGGACCCTCCCCCCCTTTCTATTTTAGAAGCTTCTTTTAATTCTTTTAGCTCACCTTCCCTATTCCCCCTGCCTAGTCTTATTCTCCTCCACTGAAATAAGAAGTACAGAGACTCTGTTTACTCTCTGCTTCCCAGGCCTTAGGTGATGCTCACCCTGGCACTCTAGGGCAGGTACAGTAGCATATACTACCTACTTGGACTGGGCACAGCCAGCCTTGCCCCTCTGTAGCTTCTTCGGGATTTCTGGGGCGTAATGTTTGAGACACGGTCTTCCTATGTAACCCAGCTGCATTGCTACTCACTGTATAGCTTATATTGACCTCAATACTCCTGACATCCCTTCTGCCTCAGACTCCCAAGTGCTGAAATTACAGGCACGTGCCGTCCCCCACTCCCCCCACTCCCTCCCACCCCCAGCACCAATGCCTAGCTCCTACAAAGGTTTTATTTTCTCCTATTGGGAAAAGCTCCATAAAACAACAGTAACAACAAAATACCTTCAAAAAGGCCCCCTTTCTTCCTTTGGGCTTTGTGGTAATAGCTTTATTGAGTAAATTTTACACCTATGAAGTTCCCTGGCTTTCTGGATATAATGCAATGAGTTACAGTAAATTTGCAGAGTCATGCAAGCATTACCATAATCTAATGTAAAAACACTTTCCACCCCCTCCAGAAGAAAGCTGGCCTCCTGCAGTCACCCTGTCTTGTTCCACCCCAGTCACAGTCTGACTCCAGCCTCTGTAGATTTGCCTGGGAGTTTCACACTAGGGGGAGCGGCCACACACTACCTCCTTCCAGCGTGGGCTTGGTCTTTTCCCTTGGTTCTGTGCTTCTGAGGTTTATTCCCGTGATGGCGGGTTCAGCATCTCACTCCTCTCATTACTGACTAGCTCCACATGTTTGTCCTTTCCTCTCTTGTGGACCCCTGTGTTGTTTTGTATTCTGGCCACAAAGAATAATGCTGCTGTGAATATCTTTATGGGAGTCTTTTGTGAAGCTGTGGTTTGGGTTCCCTTGGAAAGATATCTAGGGTTGGAATTGCTGTTATTTGGCAACTTTATTACTGGAAATGTTTTTTTTTTTTTTTTAAGTGAAAGTTTCTCTTAGCCACTGTATCCTTTTTTTATTTTCAGCTAGGAGTTGGTCTTTGTCTTCCAACCCTAGCCAGTGTCTTTTTGAGTAATGGCCACCCTCCGAGGTGTGAAGTGTCTCCTCACTGTGGTTTCAGTTTGTCTCCCAAATGAACAATGATTTTTGGTGTATTTTCATGAGTTTATTTACAAACATGTCTATTCAAACATTTTACTGGTTTTGTGTGTTTATGTGTGCATGTATTTGTATATATTTATGTGTATGGGAGTGTTCATAGTGCATGTGTGTCAGTGTGTGTAGAAGCCAGAGGACAACCTTGATTTTCATTCCTCAGGTGCTGTGCACCTTGCTTTTAAAAGTGTACACCATCTTGTTTTAATTTTCACTTTATGAATTGGGCATTTTAAAAAATGGTTTATCTGCAATCTGCTTGCTCAGCTCTTTATTTTCCAGTGGACTATTTTCTTAGTTTTAATACTAAGAGTGTGTTTGTAAGTTAGGGAAGCAAACCCTTTGTAATGTATGCATGTTGCAAATACTTTCCCCTTTACATGGGCTGTCTTTTTATCCCCTCAACAGGGTCTTTCTTGAAGCAGGAAGCTTAGCATCACCTTTTTCTTTAGAGGGTTACACTTTTGATGTTGCTGTCACAGGTCCAAGGCTATCCATCCTCCTTCCCTCGTCTCTACCTTCAAGAAGCTTTACATTTAGGTCTATGATCCCTTTCGAATCCACATTGAAAGCTATAAGGTCTGTGTGTGTGGGTGGCCATGATTTTGGCACCATTTGTTCAAAAGGTGGCCATTTTTGCCCTGTATCATCTCTCCCCTCTGTGAAAGATTACTCACTTAGATTCCTTTGGATCAGTTTCTAAATCCTCTGTTATCGTGAGGAGACACCAGGACCAAGGCAACTCTTATGAAAGAAAGCATTTATTTGGGAACTGGCTTACGGTTTCAGAGGCTTAGTCCGTTATCATGGTGGAGTGCATGGTGGCCGGAAAAGCAGGCTTGAGAAGTGGCTGAGAGATTCATCCTGATCTGTAAGGGCAAAGGGAGAGGGAGAGGGAGAGGGAGAGGGAGAGGGAGAGGGAGAGGGAGAGGGAGAGGGAGAGGGAGAGGGAGAGGGAGAGGGAGAGGGAGAGGGAGAGGGAGAGGGAGAGGGAGAGGGAGAGGGAGAGGGAGAGGGAGAGGGAGAGAGAAGCCTGGACTTGTCCTTTGAAACCTCAAAGCTCACCACCAGTGACACACTTCCGTCAACAAGGCCACTCCCATTCCTTCCAAACAGATCCACTCCTTGGTGACTGAGCATTCAAATATATGCGCCTATTGAGCCATTCCTATTTAACCCCCACCAGTCACACTGCGGTGCCTGTGTCCATCTGTTCTTTCTCCAGCACCACACCGTAACTGTAGAGTAGATCTTGCACACAATGTCAGTCTTCCACCTTTATTCTTCTTCTCTTTTATCGTGTTAGCTTTTCTTTATTTTCACTTTTGCCTCCCCACGTGGACTTTTTGGAGAGATTTTTCAAAAAGGGTTATTTTTTATTTTATATGTATGAGTGCTTGCCTGTATGTGTGTCTGTGCCTGTAGTGCCTATGGAGATCAGAAGAAGGTATCAGATCCCCAGTAACTGGAGTTACATACAGTTGTGAGCTGCCTCTGTGGCTATTGGGAACTGAACCTGGGTCCTTAGCAGGAGGCATCACTCCAACCCCTGGAGGGATTTTTAAAGACAGAGTATCACCTGTTGGCCTTGAACACATGGCAAAGCTACCCTTAGCTTCTTGATCTCTGAGATTCAGGGATATGTCCCTTACCCAGCTTTTCCATATGAACTTTTAGATTAGTTTGTTAGTATCCACAGAATAACTCACTGGGATTTTTCTGGAGATAAAATTGGGGAGGATTTGTTTCTTAACAGGATAGGCATTTCTTTCATGAACATGGGCTGGCCTTCTATTTATTTAAAAGTTTGAATTTTTATTAGAAATGTGCAGTTTTTCTCATGCAAATCCTGAACATATTTTGTTAGATTTAGACCCAAATATTTACATTTGTTATGTCGATATAAATGCCATTTTAAACTCAAAATCCCAGTTGTTCATGGTGGTATAGCAGAAACAATTGACCTTGAATTTCACATTGCTCTAGTCACATCTTAGTTCCAGGACAGGTTTGTTACTTATCTTCTACATGTCCTAATGCTCCATAGCCTAGCTCAGTTCCTATGCATTTTATTGGCCGCTCTGTTTGACCTGTGTGTTTTATTTTGCTGGCCTGTGTGGATAGGGTTTCTGCTCCCTCTCTCACACAGTATAACACTGTAAGTATAAGGAGAAAATACTCAAATGCTTTGTAAACTAGTGCAGAATGTTTGCACAGCTGCCGCTGAAACTGGATTAGACATTTTAATTGTCCTTAACGTTTTTTGATTTTTTTTGTGTGTGTGTGTGTGTGTGTGTGTGTGTGTGTGTGTGTGTGTTTATGTAGGTCAGTAGATATTTATGGGAGTTGGTGTTCTCTCCACCATGTGTGTTCCGGTCATTGAACTCAGGTCGACAAGCTTGGAGGTAGGTGCCTTCACCCATTGAGACATCTCATGAGCCTTGGATTGTCTTTTTTGGACAGAGGAAAGCCTCTAAGACAGTGATTCTCAACTGTCCTCATGCTGTGATCTTTAATATAGTTCCTCATGTTGTGGTGACCCCTGACCATAGCACTGTTTTCATTGCTTTTTCATAAACTATAATTTGCTACTGTTGTGAATCGTAATGTAAATACCTGTGTTTTCTGATGGTCTTAGGCAACCCTTGCAGGAGTCATGACCCACAGGTTGAGAAATGCTGCTCTAAGACCAAAGCAGTTCCCTGTGTTTCCTCCAAGCTTGGACATCTGCTCAGTGGAACTGAAGAGGGAGGCTGGAGGTCTCAGAATCTGGCATCCCCGGCTCGTACCAGCCCAAACTGCAGCTCCAGCTCTGTGTGAGGATTTAGAAGCCATGACTGCTTTTCACAGGTGAAGTTTATAGTCTTCAGACTTCTCTGCTTTCCCATGGCTGCTGCACACAAGGCTGGGGTTAGAATACCCTTGTTCTGAATCCCAGACCTGGGCTTATTTATATCTGGAAATAACCCTGACATTTCCAAGTGCTGAGCCCATGACACCTCTTGTGAGGTTCTTGGCCTCTAATTCGATTCTGACACCTGATGGTAAGAGTCATGTGAGTCTCAGAGACAATGTGATATAATTCTTTAATTTCAAAAGAGGGGAAAGGAGATTTCGTTTGTATTTATGGGACTGGGAGTCTGAGTCTTGGTTAGAACAATTGCAATTCCTTAGCTTGGGGAAATCAGTTTCTTACTAAAAGGAAGGAGAATTCAAGAAAGGGCATTCCCTTCTTGTGGGCACGGGGGGACCATTTAGCTGTGTTCCTTGGACAGTAAGCTTTCCAGGACGCAGGAAGCTACAGCTGCTGTTTTACCTTGCTAACAAACCAGATCACTGCTTCTCTCCCCTTCTCTCTGTTTCTCTCACTCCCTGCCCATATCCTCTAGGGCCTTGCTCATGTGAAGCAAGAATGCTACCTCTGAACTATATCCCTCCCCAGGCCTGGGATCAATTTTTTGGCTCGTGCATTACAATAGCTGCTAAAAGTTAATGAGTCTCCAAACACCAAGCAGGACTGTTTCCCATCCCTTCTGATCCCAAACACTCGGGAAGAGGTCAGCGGCACTGATGGTTCTGCCCTCATCAAGCTACTTCCCCAGGTGAGTTGATGCTCTTGGATTCCCGCCATCTTCCTAGAGAGTTTCCAGCTTGGGGACTTCAGGGAGAGCTTGGGTGCATCCATCCTTAGAGAAGAAGTTGATTCCAATCCTGAAGGTTAAGTATGAATGGAGAACAACTGGCAAGGGAGAGGAACCCAAGGTGAACGGGGACAAGAGTTCTTATCAGCACTGAATACACAGCAGGTGCACAAAGTAAGGTTTGTTGAAAGGATGCGAGAGGGTATCCAACCAAAAGGAGGCGGTGGGCACTCCTTTTTTTTTTTTTTTTTTTTTTTTTTTGCTTACTGAGAGCTCAGACTATGTGTCAGACTCTCAAACACTGCTTGTGTTTGTACTGAGTTGAGTGATAACTTTGATTGTCTATTGCTACATAACACAGTGCTCCAGCTATTCCATTATCTTTCTCACTCTACAAATCACTTGTTCAGCTGGACCATTCTGCTGGTTCACTAGGTGTATGCTGTTTTAAATTTATTTATTTTGATGTGCATGAGTGTTTTGCCTTCTTGTATGTATATGTACCACATGTGTGCCTGGTGCCTGGGCAGGTCAGAAGAGGGTGTCAGATCTCCTGAAACCGGAATTACAGAGGACTGTTAACCACCATGTGGGTGCTTGGAACCAAACCATATCCTCTGTAAGAGTAACAAGTGCTCTTAACTGCAGAGCTATCTCTACAGCCTACTTGATGTACCTTATGTAGATGCTCCCAGGTCATAGGACCTGGGACCTCTGCAAGCTCCACCAGGACCCTGGCCTGGCTGGGTCTGTTGCTTTTCAGGTAAGTCTGAGCTTCTTCATTTTGTGTGGCATTTTGTGTGGCTCTCCCTGTAGTTACTCCAGTACCGTAGCTGGATTTCTGTACATGGCACCTGGAGGATCCAAGAAGAAAGGTTCTAAAATGACTCTCCTTATCAATACTATGCATCTCACTCTTGCTACGTCTGACTAGCCATAGAAGCTCTTGTGACTAAGCCCCTAGTCCAGGTGGGAGGAAATTGTGCAATGGAAGGTGTACTAGGAAGCAGGGTACACTACTGCTGACAGATCATAGTGAAAAAGGCAGTCAGTGACGTGATAGAACACCACACAATGACCCACCTTGTTTAGGGTGAGTCATCTGGGCAGTAGTGAAAGATGAGGCTGGAAAGGAGATGGCAGGTAGACTGAGGAGGTCCTTCAGTGGAAATCATCCTACAGGTAGACGACAGGAAGCCAGTGGTCCCCAGAGAGAACCACATGGCCCTATGGCATGAGTAGAGGGATTCTTCCGGGGATGCTGGATGATGGCCATGGGTAGTGAGAAGGAGGGCATGTGCAGACTTTCAAATATGGAGGAGCTGACATCTCGAAGGACTTTTTATAAATATTTATGTGGCTTATGAATGACCAATTGGAGGGGAAGAAGTAGGTGACACCTGTGAAGGATGCTGTCCAGGTGCTGGGTTCTACATAGTGGTGTCTGCTTGCTGGACAGGTGCTCTGTGTGTGTAAGCTCAGGTTCCTTGTCCTCTGACACAAACAGATTAAGGACCTGTCATGGGCATGGTGTGGTAGAGAACTCAAAAATGAGGAAAGCATGCCTAGAAGCTCAAAATCCAAAGCTAGGGCTGAAGCGATAGCTCAGCAGGTAAGATTGCTTGCTACTCTTCCAGAGGAACAGAATTCAATTTCCAGCACCCATGTCTGGTGGCTCACAACTGCCTCTAACTTGAGTCACAGGGGATCAGACACCCTCTTCTGGCCTCTGTGAGTACCCCTCCCCTCTCAATGGCACGCATGGCGTGCGCGCGCGCACACACACGCACACACACACACACACACACACACACACACACACACACACACACACACACACACACACACACACATCTATAAAAAATAAAAACTCAGCCAGTGGTGATGGTGCTCACTTTTAATCCCAGCACTCAGGAGACAGAGGCAGACAGATGTCTGTGAGTTCAAGGCCAGCCTGGGGTACAGAGTAGTTCTAGCACAATCAGAGGCACACAAAGAAACCTTGTCTCAAAATATAAAAATAAAATAAAATAAATAAAATAAAAAAATAAAAATAAATAAAAAAAAATCAAAAGCTTTTGGTAGGGGAAATCTTAATGAAAAATTCCAAACTGGTTTGGGAGTAGGAAGACACAAAATGAGAACTTAAAGAAGTTTTAAAATAATAACCTCACATGCCCAGCATAGTAAATATCAGGGCCCAGGAGGCTATCTGCTAACTGTGGGGCAACACAGGCCAGCTTTGTCCTGGTTTTTCCCTGATACAGATACTACAGAATCATGGACAGCCATACCTAAAGTACATATCTGAGTAGTCAGCTTGGGAAGACCCTAGGGCAGGGGCCAAGTGGTGACAGGAATGCTAGGTACACTCCTAGAGTTGCTGGGCTGGGGGCAGGACAGACATTCTAGCAAGGGGGAAATTAGATCCCTTCTCCTAGATTATTGCTGTTCATCATTGATGGGGATGGAAGGAGTCTCTAGATTCAGTCCCTGAGCCTTGGGGAGCCTCTGATTTCACCCTCCATCTGCAGGGGTCAGGGGTTAGCTCTAATTACTTTCATTCCTTGACTTTTTTTTAGTTGCTTGGCCAGGTATTGGGGTGCTGGCAGACCTGACAACGAAGGGAGATTACCACATTGGTTGTTAGTTTGTGTCACTGTTAGTAAAGTGTTACTCATATATAGGAGCTGTGTCCAGGCCCTGCAGAGGTGACAACGGTGTGACATGCCCAGTTATGCACCATGCAGGTTGGTTTCAAGTTTGGAAGATAAGTGTTCTGGGGAAGGTGTTGCCAACAACCTTCCAACAACCTGATAATTGGGCTAGGAAAACAAAGAATCAAACAGAAGCATGTGCCAGAAAGATGTCTGTAATGGGAGGGGGGCAGAAAAGTCCCAGAATCTACCCAGCCAGAGCAGGCACAGGTGGGGATAAGAACGCCAGCAGAAGATGAGGAATGGTTTCTCCAGAACCCTGCTTCAAATGGCATGTGTGCTGGAGGATGAGGTAAGGGTAGGACCCAGATCTGAGTGGCGGAGCCATGTGTACTGGGTGTCCACAAGCCTCATCTGCTATATGTCAGGCATAAGTTGATGGCTGCTGTCCTAGCTTTATTTCTGCTTCTGTGATATATACTTCTGCAAAAAAAACAAAATAAGGGAGGACAGATTTAGTTCAGTTCACATTCAGGTTACAGTCTATCATAGCAGGGATGTCACAGAGGCAAGAACTTGAGACATCTGGTCACATCACAATCAAGAGTAGAAAGAAATGCATTCATGGTTGCTTGCTTGTATGTGCTTTGCTATACTTCTCTGCACTTTCAGTTCAGGACCCCCTGTCTAGGGGATGGTGCCACCATAGTAGGAAAGCCTTCCTACACCAGTTAACGTAATTAAAACAATCAATACTTCAGATATGCACACAGGCCAACTCAATGTGTAAAGCCCCTATTGAGACTCTTGCTAATATAGGTTGTATCAAGTTGTCAATCAAACTACCAGCAAGGGGAGAAATTCCTTCACATAGGCCTTGCATTCTACTCTCTTTTCTTTTTCTGTTAAATCAAGAAGTCTGGCATCCTGACTGTTGGTGTTTGGGGCCTTTGGTCATGAATGGCTCCAGGCTGCATGTCAGGTGTGTCACCATGCCTGTAGGTTTCTTATTCCTCCTCTGGGCATCTTCAATGCCAAGAAGCAGGAGGGAGGGGTCAGGAGTGGTTATCTGTCTAGACATCGGGAGTGTAAGTTTTGTTAAATAGAGGGTGTTCCATGTGCATGCCCGTTCATGGAAGCTCACAGTGTCCCCACAAAGGTCTCTAGGTAAATTCTCAGAGTGTGCACACAACTATTCACACAACAAGGGCAGGGGTCAGAGAAGTGTGTCTGAGTTTGACATCTAAGCCCAGGGAGTCCTTTCTGTGAGTGGAAGGAGCAGGGTGCCACAGAGAGGAGGAAGAGATGGCATGAAGATGACCACAGATGCCCAGTGTGTACATAGATGTACATGCATCTACACATGTGTTTACAATCTGTTTGTATGTGTGCATCACAAACACACATGAACACTTACACACACACACACACACACACACACACACACACACACACACACACACAGAGCCATGTCTATAGTGGGGAAAGTGTGATGTCCGATAGAGAATGTGTAGTGACTAGAAGCCACAGCACACCTGGGCTTCAACAACCAACCCAAGAGCCCAGCTAGGAAGCCTTTTAAACTCAGTCTTTTCTTTCCCCTTTGTTTCTCTTTCTTCTGTTCCTTTCTCCTCCCCCCATTTTTTTTTCAGACAGAATCTTGCTAAGCTGCCAAGGGGTAGCCTTAAGTTTGTAGTCTTCCTGCTGCAACCTTTCAAGAATTCTCCAGAGTGGTGTTAGATTTCCCGAGTAGAAAGTGGGAAGTGTTGACTCCTGGACAAGAACTGTTTTGTGGATTTTAAGTTGAGATGTATTTTCTGACATGCTGTAATTACTAACCCTAGCACTGTAACTGGTCCCTAAGCGGTAAGTCTTGTCATTTGCATTTTAGAAGCTCTTTATACCTAACACTGTAGCTGATGGACAGAGGAAAACCAGGGGGTTCTTAAGGTGCTAGATTTCAGAAAACTTTATACTCCTCCCTCTCTCCCTCTCTCCCTCTCCCTCCCTCTCTCCCTCTCTCCCTCTCTCCCTCTCTCCCTCTCTCCCTCCCTCCCTCCTTCTCTTCTTCTTCCTCCATCTGTCTCTCTGACAGGCTCTCACTATGCACCCAAGGCTGGCCTTGAACTTTGTATCTTTCTGTCCCCACCTTCTGCACACCGAGGTCATAGGCATGGGCCACCATGACCACTCCTAACGATTTTCACCATCTTCCAGAGTACAGTTCCAATACATGAAGTTAATGCTGAAGGATATTTTTCGGGGTGCCTGAGAAGAGCATGCACCTATGTCTGCTGGTTGGCCTGATTCTAAGCCCATGGTCTGGTGACTCTCAACAAGCACCACACTGCTCGTTCTCCAAAGAACACCACTTCTGAGATAGTCAGCAGTAATGCCACACTTAGTCAATTATGGATCTTGCTGAACTTGGATGCATCATTCTGGACCTTCATGGGACCTCTACACCTAGGCAAAAGGAACAGCACTCAGAACTTCTTTCTTTCAGAGGGTGGAACAGATTCCAGACCCTGCCCATAGGAAACCTTCACTCAGCTTCAGAACTTGATGTGCAGTTGACAACGAACACCAAATCTACCCCAAACAACTTGCCCTTAAATCTGGAAGGGATAGAGCTGTGTGGTTCCAGGCTATAGATGTGGCATCTTTTCTTCATAGCTGACCACATGCAACACTCTTTGCCAACACATATTATCCACGAATACACAGACTGCATGATTTTAATCTCTTTTGCCATCTGTAAGGCAGGGCCGAATGAAACTGATCCATAGGAGACCCGTCTTGCCGGCTCCCTCGGCAATCACTTCTACTCCATTCAGCCTTTCTTGGAGCGACTGCTTCCCTTTCTGAAAAGGTTTGCCGTGTCTTCATGCAAGCGGTTGTCACGCTTTAGAAAAATCACACGCAGCAAAAAGTCAGAACTGTCAGTTCAGAAGACGCTGCCGGTTCCACTGGGTACACTGAGCAAGCGGTGCTGGCAAACGATCTTTAAAAAAAAAACAGTGGATGGGAGCTGCGCGGCAGGATGAAGATAAAAAGGGCTGCTGGCTTTATTCTCGCTGAAGGCTGGCAAGGGGAACCTGCCCTGCGAGCAGGAAGGCGCCTATCAGATAGGTCATCTGTTGTGTAATGAAGAAGAGGAGGCAGGACAGGCAGGGGAGCAGGTGTGCTCCTGTGCTGAAGGGCTGGGGTGGCAGGAGTGCCGCAGAGAAACAGAAAGCATTGACCCTGCCAAACTGCCCATCTTTAATTTCATAGTCTGGGTTGTCAGAGTCAGCCAGGGAAGGGGAGCCCATTGATAAGGTTGCATGTACCTCTGAAAGCCCGATTCTCTTGTCTCTGTGGCCTGGTTCAGGGTGATTTTGTTTCTATAGGCATAACATCTCTTATCAAAAATGAATGACACATCAAAAAATATTCATGCTATCTGCTTTTGTGTGGATGTGCATGTATGCACATGTTTGGGTGTATGCAGGTATGCAGGTGCATATGTATGTGCCCAGAATTCAACTTCCCTTGCCATTCTTCATGTCCTATCACATGTGTTGTTTGCTGATTAGGTGAGGCTGTCTATCCAGCTAGCCCATGAGACCCGCCTGTTCTCTCTCTGTCCTCCCCAGCCCTGGGATCACAAGTGCTGAGGATTTCACATGGGTCCTGGGATTAAATGCAGGTCCTCATTGATGGACAGCTCTCCCAGCCTCTCAGCCTCTCACACTACCTTTTAAACACACTCTCTCTCTCTCTCTCTCTCTCTCTCTCTCTCTCTCTCTCTCTCTCTCTCTCTCTCTCTCTCTCTCTCTCTCTCTCTCTCTCTCTCTCTCTCTCTCTCTGATACCGTGTTGTGAGACTGAAGAAACATTCTGCTAATATGCAGCAACAAGACCAATAGTGCTATTATTGTTTTTCAATGCTATGGATTGAATTCAGGGCCTGTGCACACCAAACAAGCTGGCTTCCACTGAGCTATACTCCAAACTCTGAGTTAACACTTTAAATGTGTCCCTGTCAGGAATTTCTGCCTCACCTAGCTTCACTTAGTACATGAATTGGGTTCTGTGTTCAAAAGTCTATCCCCTAAATGCATTCTCCTTGGAGCTGATTTGTGAATATATAGTAACCCCCCCTGCCCCCAACACACACACAAAGTTCCACTGGCTTGCTGCAGTTTATATTCTACAAGTAGGCTTAGAGCTACGTCTTGGTATCACAGGAAGCCACTGGCTGACTTGGGAACTGCTGGCGAGAGCAACAAGCTGAGGTTGCTTCAGGATTGGCTTGTCCCGGGGTCCCGCTAAAGCTTGGTTGAACCTAAAAGCAGGAAGTAGGATGGTCCACTGAGTTTGGGCTTTCTCCAGTCAGGACTGGAGCGGGAGCCCCACTTCCTTGCCCAGTGTGGAGGCTATGAGACACAGCAGAGACCTTTCAGCCAAATATGCTTTGGCAAAATGCCTCACCGCGGAATTGTCAAATCAAATCTTTTAAGTACCATGCTGCGATTGAATGAGCCAGGCTGTGACTCCCAGGGGGTTCTCTCTCCTCTGGCCAGCCTGCTACGATCAATAATGACCGTTTGTGCTTAGTGAGAAAGAGTGGAAGCCATACTTCTATATTGACCGGCTGGGTAGATGCCAGCCCATCATTGCAGCTAGACAATCAGCATTCCCACACCCAGCAGCCTGAATGCCACAGAGCCAAGGTACCTAAATATTAGCTTTGCCGTTCATCTGCAACCTGAGCCCTGGTGTGGCTATTGCCCTGCATACCAGCATGCATCATTTATCACCCCCACTCCCCTTCACAAATAATCTAAGGGAGTATGATTCTTTCCTTTCTGGCTCCCGACATGCAGGCCTGGCCACAGGACCCAGCAGTAAATATCTATCTTAAACAAACTGCTGTCAGGGCTAAGTCACCAGGGATGCTTAAGAGGGAATTAGGAATTAAGAATTTGTGGTGATGGGTAATAAAAGATGGATTGCTTTATTTGTGTGGCTCTGCAAATGTCTGTGTTCAAATAGGTGGAAAAGACTAAAATAAGACCACGATTTTGCATTTGACTAGGTCACACCTGATAATGTGGCAATTAATTTTCTAGTTACAGTGACATGTGTGGATGTGTTAAGCACATGCTAATGGCACTCTATACAATACATTGTGTATCTCTCTGTGTGTGTGTGTGTGTGTGTGTGTGTGTGTGTGTGTGTGTGTACAGTCATGAACCACAATGTATGTATTAGGGTGGTGAAGTTGAAATAAACATATTTATGTTTGGATGACAATAATTGGGCTACCTTGTGGATTTTTTGGGGAAACAATGTCTACTGATTTCTGCTTATTAAATATGCAGGATGACATCTTAGGTCTGCATATTTAAAATTCAATTTGTAAAAAAATCTGTATGTCCACATTTTAGGATTTAATCTTTTTGGCAATCTAAAGGAAAAAAAAATAGCCCAGACTAAATAGCTTGGTTATCTGTGCAGTCAATGCCCGGAAATAAGAAGATTACAGTGTTTAAAATCAAGCTTACACATGTATTTTCTACTTTTAAGGCCAGAAAAAACCCTAAATTGTTAGGTCTCAGTTCTTTAATCTCCCTGCTGAAGCTGAAAGGTGAGCTCAGGGGAGACACCCACTGTTTTCAGTGCTAAAGAGGAGCTTAGCCACAGGTCCTGAGCTGATGGCTTGGTTCCCAGGACCAAGCTGCAGGAATGTAACTTGGGTGATGGCTTAGGGCTGGAGGAGGGCTGACTCTCTTAGGTGCATTTCCTATGTGAACGTGAGGTCCTGTGAAGATGATAGCCCACGTGTGCTTTAATTGAAAGAGACCCATATGCAATTTAGACTGCATGTCCACGTTTTCCTCTCGGGTATGATAGACATACCTATGCTTGGTGCTACTTTGGCTTTGCTCTTTCGTGCAGCCTTACCCTGGGAGACACCGTCCCCTTCCTTAAGCTATGGCCTCTTGGTACCTCCCAGCCAATGGTCTATGTTCCTGAGTCTCTACCTGACACGTAGCAGAGAAGTTTACTCAAATCTCTTCAGGACCAGTGACTTCTCTATCACTGAGTTTGCAGTTTAACAAAAATTTTGAATGCTTTCCAGAGGAGTGAAGTAAGGTGGGATGTCCATCCCTGAGGTAGGGTTAGTTAAAAAATATCCTTAGGAGCATAGTCCACAAAGCTCCCAATGCATTGCAAACTTTGTCTGTCTTTGGAAGGAGCACTCTCTTTCCTGGCCAAAGGGTGGAGAGGCTTAGCCATCCTTGCGGAAGAGGGGGCCTGGCCCTTGGATCCCTAAAAGGGTGGAAGTTTAAAGAGATTTCCAGGGGCTCCAGGGGGAAAGGCCGACTTTATTTATTCTAGGTAAAGGCTACAAAGCACTGACAGGCACCCAGGCATACACTGGTATACATAAGTCACACACAGATGGACAAATACATATACATAGACTGGCACAGAGGTTACATGGAAGCACACAGACCTACAGACAGACAGACAAACATGTGTGGGCTGAAGAAGATAAAGACTCAAGCCATTGACCTCAAGGCCATATTTATGCAGAATCATACAAAAGAGGCACTCTGCCAAGCATGGCTATATGACAGATTACATCACTTTATTTTTGAGGTTCTCTGGTCACCTGGCATGTCAGTCATTTTGTGCTGACTCATAGTACCTGAATATCCAGTGTCAGTCATGTTTTAGCTGACTCATACTGGATATCCATATCAGCACCATGCTGTCTAAACATAAACTAGCCCTTCTGGCTTTCTGTTTTTTTTTAACACATGGCATCAGATGCATGGTGGTAACAGACAGTTTTGCAAGAGTATTGACACTAAGATCATTCTAAAGAAGCAGAGGATGCTTAGAGGTCCCAGTGACTTTGAATGACCTTGTATCTCTACCTTTGAATGGTCACATGATATCCAGCACTAATTCTCTTCTACAGTGACATCAGTAGTGTGCTTGTCTTTTCCCTGCATCTATGTTGGGTCCATAAAGAAGACCCAACAGCTTGCCATGCACAGCATCCTGTCCTTGGTACTTTGGAGAGTGCTGAGCTACTGTTCTCAGCTTGTCTATGTATCTCAGTGATCCTGGGAGGCAGGAGAGAAACTGAAGACTTGAGACTCCAAATAAAGCACATTTAGTTTCTGTGAACCCAGAGTTTAGTGCAAACATCTGGGGAAGAACAATGAAGAGTTTCAGTGATGCCCGAGTCTGGGCTCAGGGTACTGATAGAGGTAGAGTTAGGGCTGACTGCGTAAATAAGCAGTCAGATTATTGTCTCGATTCTGGTTCTACAAAGTGGTCTGAAGGTAAGTTGTTGTTACCACTCTAGAGGAGTAGTTTTCAACATTCCTAATGCTGTGACCATTTAACACAGCCCCTCATGTTGTGATATCCCCCAACCATAAAATTATTTTCATTGCTACTTCATAACTGTAATTTTGCTACTGTTATGGATCATAATGTAAATATCCGATTTGCTGTACGTGCCTGCCCTCGCCAGCAAGGAAGACGCGACTCTGGGTAGATCTTCTTCATGCAGTTTTAATCAGGATCCTTTAAACATGTTGCTTCTGGCCCGCAGGGGGAGAGAGAGAGAGAGAGAGAGAGAGAGAGAGAGAGAGAGAGAGAGAGAGAGAGAGAGAGAGAGAGAGAGAGAGAGAGAGAGAGAGAGAGAGAGAGAGAGGGGACCCCTGCATAGGCTTAAATACCCTTGAGCTAACCAACTCCAGTGAGCCATGTGGACCCTGCAGATAGGCTACTCTAATGCGGAAGCAGACAGGCTGAACAGACTCAACCAACCAAGGGCTTGTTTACCCAGAGAGTCTTTACCAGCGGGAAGGTGTAAGGTAGAAGCCAGTGCCACTTTAAGGCATGGCACTACACGGCTCTCTACAATTTGCAGCTCTGGTGGGGTTGAGAACCACTGCTCTGGAGGCTCTCTGGTTCATTTACGTGATCACGTCTGCTCCAGGCTACAGCTGCAACCTCATGAAGAATACTATCATCTGGGGCAAGGAGTATCCATCCTCCATCCTCAGAGGTTTTACTGTTCCCAGAATCCAAGGTGATTTTCCATTTAGGACAAGAACTCATCTCTAAGGCAGATGAGATAGTCTGAGTAGACAGACTCTTAGTGATTGTCATGCAGAACTCTTCATTGTTCTTCCCCATATGCCTACATTGATGAAATCTGTCTGGTTTGCACTATTGCTCATCTAACTATTACACTGTGACTTGGTGGTCATGCCTAGCCTGTTGTAGCAACTGGAGCCGCGGTGTCTGCACTAAACTCTGGGTTCGCTGATAAAACCCCTAAGATAGAAACTGAAAGTGCTTTATTTGGAGTCCAGCAGGAGTTCAAGCCTTAACAAAAGAGGCAGGCAAAATCAAGGCAGAGGCGCCAGGGTCTTGCCCTACTTTGATCACCTTGTTGGCCCACGTGCATTTACCAAAAGGAAACTTTTGATTGCTTGATATAAAGTCTGCTCCTTATGGCGAATTGCATATACTTTTCTGAGCAACAGGAATGAGGGTCAGGTCACAGCGTCTGCACATGCCCACTGGCTCCAGTACGGTGCAGCTGAGTGTCTGCAGTGGGGATACACTACAGAGAGGTTGCTGTGGGAGTGGAGCTGGTGACTCCGCAGGACATGAGGCTCATGGTCCACTTGTTACCTCTCTGTGTGATTAAAATGAGGGCTGTTTTGGAAGATTCTTGGGGGGAAATTATCCTCTTTTGAGATGTGAAAGAGCTTATTTTCACTCTGTGGCTTCCCTGAGCTACTCCACTCTGCCTACCCAGCAGCCCTCATCCTCCAGTGAACCCTAGCTTATCAGCTCTCCTGGAGCAGCCACACTCCTTGTCTTCCAGCTCAGGCCCACCAGCCTCAGCACCCTCAGAACACATACAGGCACATACATATGTCCACAGACACACATGCACACATGACTGCATTTAAATACATGTAAATATTTAAATACATGTAAATTGATGTACATACCCCATACATGTGCTCACACATATACACACCTACATGCACACATATGTACATGTTCACAGGCACACACATATTCACATGTGTTAATATACACATGTCCATAGTTCAAAGTTGTACATGCATACACACACATGCACATGTGCTTACATGCTTATACACACATGCCAACATGCATGCACATGTACACACTCAAGCTTGCATACATGTACACACTCATGTGGATACATATACATGCACATATATTCCCATATGAATACTCACATGCTCACATACCTAGACATAGGTTTATGCTCAGACATGCACACACATTTTTCTGCCCTGATCTCATCTACCATCTTGATTCATTTCTCCTTTCCAGTCAAACCCTCCTGTCAATGGCCTTCCTTCATTTGCTTCTCTGTCTGCTTCTCTGACTTCCACCTGTCAACCTGCCGGAGTTGTATTGGTTACTGGTGCTTTGTGTGTGACTAGATTGACGGATTCCATGTGTCAGAGTTTGATGCTGATTGTGCCCAGTTCTCAGATCCCCTTCTTGGCACCCACACCCCTGTCCTCTTCTGTTCCTTCCCTTTTCACTTTCTTCTGGCTGGTAGGCTGCCTCCCTACACATCTCTATTGTCAGAACTGAATGTTTAGATGTTGGTTCCTGGCTCCTTCCCCATTCTGTGCTCCCGATGGGTCTGAGCTTTACAGGCCCCAGACTGTAGAAGTAGGTGTCCTAGAACCTCCAATACCATCTAAGGTCTGTGAGGCACCAACTTCAATATTCCCAAAGTCCATTCCTCATACCCAACTTAATCAGAAAAAAATCATAGAATTCACACAATAGGCATCTAGCTCTCACACTCCTGGTGGTTGGAAGTTTAAGATCAAGGTTAATGGATAGGGAGGGAGAGAAGAACATGGCTGGGGGAGAAAAGAGTGGGATATTGACAGAGCCAGCCAGTACCCTCTGAGTATCCTTGTACAAGGCCACAAGTCTTCCTGCGAGGACTCTGCCTCATAAGCTCATACAACCCCTCACACTGCCTATGGAGCCTTCAGCATGTGAGCTTTCAGAAGTACAAATGTTGAGCCATCAGAGACAACTATCAGGATCGGTAAGGACATGACAACACCAGCTCCAAGGTCTCTGTTCTGGCCACTGCAGAGCTGAGGGCCCTCTGGGCTTGCCTATGTCTTCCTGCTTTCTTGTGTCTCTCTGACATCCATGTAGGTCTTCCCTGACCTGCTCCCCACAGCACAGACAGAAGGCAAAAACAGCTACATCATTCCCTGCCATATACACTTCAGCTGTACCTGGAGTTCCAGAATAGCACCAGACTTCAGGAGGAGGTCAGAGGCCATCCTGGCTAGCACTCTCCTTCATGACTCTCCAGCCTTCCCTCCCTCCATTTCCTCTTTACACTGCTTCCTTGAACATCTTCTCTGGTGGCCATAAGGCTTCCTTCCTGCTTTTCCTGGTTAATATGGCCTTTGGTTCTCAAAAGCCCTTCCCTGCCGATGCTGCCTTCTGGCAGCTCTAGGGTGACTGTGATCACACTTGGTACTTTCCCAAAGCAGGTCTCTCTAGGGCTGTCAGGTGTCTGTTCCCAACCCCTTTCACCACCTCATATGTAGGCTCAGCTTTTGGGAAAGGGACTTCTGAAGCCTACCTGCGAGCCTGGCTATCCTCACTCCCCTGCTAAGGGGATCAATCTGGGTCTTTTCCAGGTGCCCAAAGCGACAGTGCTCCCTACCTAGCTAACTCCTCAATCACTACTTGGTATATTCTGCTCTTCAGGTTCAGCAACTCTGCACCCTGCTGAGCCTGGGGACTAGCACATCTGCACTCAGCATGCCTTTCTGCAGCCCACTGAGTCATTAGCAGAGACAAGATGAGCCCCAGATGCTGGAGGAAGATGGCAGAAATTCACAGCCCCCTCTGGGACAGATCAACACAGGGAACTGTTGTTACGGCAGGTTGTTCCTCCCCACCGGCCTCCCGGACCTGCTGCCATGGTCCCGCAACCAAGTGTGCCCCAAATAACACTCAGAGACTCTGTATTTGATATAATCCTGTTGGCCAGTTACCATTATTGTTTATGGGCTAGCTCTGTCTTAATTATTAACCCATTTCTACTTATCTAAGTATTTCCACGTGGTCGTCTTATTGGGGAGCCGCGGCTGGCATCCTGCTTCTTCCAGGGCTACATCTCGACTCCGCCTTCTACTTCCTCTTTCCTCCTCCTAGTCTCCTAGCCCCGCCTATCTAGTTTTCTATTGGCCACAGTGCTTTATTAACCAGTATGAGAAACATATATACAGAATAACATCTCCCATCATCTCCTCTTTTCTGTCTAAAATAAAAGAAGGGGTTTAACCTTAACATAGCAAAATATAACATACAACAGTTATCAAATAAGAATCACAGTTAACAATATTTAGTCCATTAACATTTTGTAAGACTTAAAGAAAATATCATCTATCCTATCTTTGTCAGTCTAAAGACCTACCTGTAACTTATCTTTAATCCTAACTACGGAAAACTATAATCATAACTACCTGTCTTCAACTCCATCAAAGACCACAGAAGGATAATATATAAACTCTAGAAATGACAGAGACAACTCACTGCCTGGTCAGTCACCCGAAGTTCTTCTGTAATGTTCCATCTTCATCCCATAGGCCATAGTGTGTGTCCAGACTCCTCAACAAGGCAGGAAATTTTTCTCTGTGTCCTGTAGACTGTCTGGCTGTCTGGCAGCCTCTTCCATGAAGCAGGAACCCTGTAGCAATGTCTATCTTGCATCAGCAGTCATCTTTTTGTGGGTCCTGCATGTCCAGTTTCTACAACATAAAGTCAAACAGTCCAGAAGAGCAGTACCTTGCCCAAATGGCTAGTCTTGCCATATTAGAAGCAAACTCCATAATGTGTTTCTTCGATGTCCATCTTCCTTTCTTCTGTAGGTGGTGTTACCAGGAGCAGTTGTGCCTCATTGTCAAGAAAAACCCTAAACTATTTTAAATGCCATATTCTGTAGGTCTTTGAAAGGTTTGAAGAATACCTATTCATCTCAAATACATCTCTGCTTATCTAGAAATCCAAACTAACTTAACTCCAAGTATTGACTATCATAGTTAACTCTCTATAATCTGTACTAAATTATACATTACATTTTCCAATGAGCTATATAAACACAATACCTAAACAAGAGGAGAAATATACATATCACAAAATTGACCTTAAGTTGTAACAATAAAAGAAAATCCATTCCAAAGCAAAGTATTCATATCTATGCCATAATTCCCTTTTTACCTTTAAAAAGATTGCTTGTGTCATTAACCAGTTATAACCAAGCCCATTTAAATGAAAACAAACATTTATAAACAATATTTGGGAATTTGGATGTCGGTCTTTCCAAACTACTTCCTGCTGGTAGAGGGCGCTGTCATGGGGGTCCAAAGAAGATGCAGAAATCTTGGCTATAGACATTGCTTCAGGGGGTCTTGCTTGATCAAACCATATAAGTCTGGAAAGACTCCATAGCTTTTCATTTTCTGTGGAAACAAAATTAGAAATCCTTTTCCCCAGTAGCTTGTCCTTAGGCTTAAATTTTGGAGTCAAAGCATTTTTAAAATATATAAATTGAATTAATCCAGCAGCATTTCTTTTATCAGTAGTTATTTTCTCAGCAATCAAATAATTTAAAGACAACAGAAGCGCGTATAGTATCCAAAATCTCTCTGTGTTTTCCATCTTTACGTGGCTTTTTTATTACTCTATTTATTCTACTTCTATTTTTATGTATTTTGAGACAGGGTTTCTCTGTGTAACTTTTATCTGTCCTGGAATTCAGTGCATACCAGGTTTGCTTTGAAATCACAGAGATCTGCTTCCATCTGTCTCCGGAGTGCTGGGATTAATGGTGTGCACCACCATAGCCATTCATTTAATTCCTTTTTTCTTTTTTAAACCATAGTATCCTGTTTCTTTTTCTCTCCCAAGCCAGCGTATTTTTTAAAACACAGTGTAAACCTACATTGTAGCTCTCATACACACCAATGAATTGTTAGCAGAGCTCTTAAAAAGCAAGGAGGCTTTTTTGCCGCTTATGCTAATTTTGGAAACCTCCCTTAAAGGAGCTGTGCAACTCTCTGTCTACAGCAAAACAAATCCAACCGAGAAAATGCTGCTACCAAGAAGTCTTGCTAGTCTCTGTTCCCTTGTTTCTAAAAACTATTTTTTAAGCTTTTGTTAAGTTTTAAGCGAAAATTCTCAATCCCAGTTCTGACAACATCGATGGGTATCCGAAGTGGTCATGCTGGCTCTGTTGTGAACCAGGAGGCTGGTGATCTTTGGGATCTTGGTAATGGGGAGAAAGAGAGCATGTTTTATTTAGAATGAGGGCAGTGGACTCGCCAACTTCTTGAAGGAAAGAAGGTAAAATATTCTAGTCCTGTGATGGTTTGTCCTCATCTCCCAGTTCCTTCTGGTCATGTGACATATGGGGCTTGGAGACCCTTTAGTCTCGCTGTATGGTACAGATGCAGACTGAACTTGAGAGCAGAAGTAACCTTAGATAGGACACTTACTCTGGCCTCACCCTCCTTGTCTATAAAGGGAATCACTGGCAGCTCCTATTCCAGAGGGCATTGGTTGTTAAGTACGGGACCCATGATGGGAAGGCAGCCTGAACACAGGCTCAGGGAAGAAAACAGTTGCCCTGTGTGCAGATGATTGTTCCACTTTGCCCAGGTGTTCTCTCCTCACCCAGACTTCATGACTCTGGCTAGGAGGTTTAAGAAGAGGACTTTGATTCAGACATACAACTTCAGAGAACTATTAAAATATATGTGTTAGATTTTGCTTTATGTTTGAAATGCTTTTTATTTAAATATGGCCTAATGGAAAAAGTGATGTTATTTTATGTGGAACCAGATAATCAATAGTAATGGGAAAATGGTAATAAATTATATATGCTTAGAGCTTTGAGTACCTTTGCAGAATGTAACTGAGTGTTTTTTTTTTAAAGCCAGAATTTCATTCAAAGAAACCATTAACACCACACTGATTAATAAATATATTCATTGACCATCAAGAAGTTTCAAAAAATTTAGATCACATGGGCTAAGGAGATATCTGTCTGTCTATCTATCTGTCTATCTGTCTATCTATCTATCTATCTATCTATCTATCTATCTATCTATCTATCTCAGTGGTTGAGTATTTGCCTAGCATACATGACATCTTGGGTTAAATCCTCACTAACACAAAAATTGAATGTATGAATGAATGGAGTGAATAAATATTAAGTACATAAAAGAGATGGATCATAAGAAGACTCACATGCTCCAAGTGTCTCTAAAGACAAAGATGGGTGCTCAGAAGAGTCTCCAGTCTTTCTCTTGAGCTTATGTTAAGGATTTAAAGAGTGGGAAGTAGATCAAGTTAGTGACTATTTTATCAGCAAAACCACAGGGGTCACGAGGCATGCTGTGCTTCAGTCTGTAAAGTGCACATTGACATTGCAAGACTGATTACTTTCTCTTCCTCCCAAGAAGAGTGTCCAGCTTCCTTGACTGTGTGGCACTGAAGGTATGCACTGGGTTCAGAACCCATGAGGGTTGGAGCCCACAGAGAAAATGGTACTCATTCAGTATCTTTTACAGAGCTGCTCTCTGTGGCCCTGGGTAAAAAAATGGATGCTGAGTTAAGGAAAGTAACATGACCTTACAAAGTCTTTGTTCTAAGTTTCATTCATATATTTGTTCAATGTGTGTTTGTGTGTTGAATATTAGGAAAGGACTAGCATGCAACAAGCAATCAAGATGTGAAGTTCAGAGTTGTGGTTAGCGTCGAGTCTAGAATCAGCTGGGAGCATGGGCCTCTGGGCCTGCCTGGGAGTTATTATGGTCATTGTGTAATGGATGAGGGGAGACCCACACACTGTGAGTGGCGCCATTCCCTAGGCTGGGATCCTGGACTGTGTAAGTAGAGAGAGGGAGTGACGCATCAGTAGACATTTATCTCTTTCCTCCGGTTGGTTGTAGATGTGTTGTGACCCCAGCTGCTTCAAGCTCTTTCTGCCTTCATTTCCCTGACATGATGGACTGACTACCTTCAACTGTGAGTCACTGTTGTCTTGTCAGGGTATTTTATTACAGTAAGGAGAAAAGACACCAAGGTACTGATATCATTGGTTTTCCCCCATGAATCCACTCCTTTCTTCAACTCCTCCCTCCCCCCTCTAGGTCACACAAACACATAGAGGAAGGCTTTCTGTGGCCCTGCCATCATTGAGAAGGCTTGTCAGGTGGGAGGCCCCATAGGGGTGAGGTGGTTAACTCTAAGTTGGGCCAAACACCTGTAGATGGAGCTGGATACGAGGGACCAGGCCTTGGGAGGAAGCTGGTGAGAAGAGACCCAACTGTGGGCTCCTCCCTGAGCCTGAATGGAGAGGAAAAAAAAAAAAAAAAAAAAAAAAAAAAAAGAAAACACTTAAGTCCCCACTGTTGTTCCAGCCTTTAGGCCTGGAAGAATAGAGAACTTTGGGAAGATTCTCTTGGTTAATGCTGAAATGTTTCTCTGTAGGGGAATGTTAGTTCTAGTAGGAGCTTCTTGAGACTTGGTCTTTGTGGTACTTAAACCTCAGGAAGAGAGGAAGTCCCTTAGCTACCTCCTATTGCACCATCCCAGGAAGGTATGGATTTGCATAGACTTTTCTATGATGAACTGAATATCTGCAGGACATGGGTATTTGCCTCCACCCTTCCAATCCCCATCTCTCCTCCCTCTCTCCTAGATTAGATTGTGTTTGCTCTTTCCCCTTTGCTATTTTCCCATTTAAAAATATTATATTTGCTCACTAACGTACAGCTATAGAAAAGTAAGAGAGAACAGAAAGATCACTTGTAGGTCCCCATGGTGCTAACTAATGTTAACATTTTGGTGGTACTTTTCCAAATCTTTCCCCAAATTATTTTCCTATTATAACTCTATGTATGTATAATTCCCCATCCTGCTATTTTATTTAATATCATAAATAATTTAAAAGACTCTACAAGTATTGCATGGGGTTGAGTTACTGTAGTGTGTGCAACACTTCTTTTTCTTACTCCTTATTAGATACAAATTATTTTCAATGTTTTTCTAATAGAAATAATACCACAGTGGACATATTTTTGTGGCAAACTTTTCCCATATTATCTCCTTTTTTTTTCAATGCTACGGGATCAAACCCAGGGCTTCCTGCATGCTAGACAAGTGCTATTGAGCCAAACCCTCAGCCCTTTAGGAATAGTCTTCAAAAGTGAAAAACAAAAATGGACTTGCTGAGTCATAGACTATAAACACCATCCATGCTTTTGGTCTAAAAGGCCATATACTTGACCACTGTCCATCCCTACGAGTTGTACATTTCTTCCAGAAACTTTGTACAATGAGTATTATCATTAAATTCCAGTCAACCCACTTAACTTACCAACAATAAATCTTTATCAATTAACATACCTACTGGTTTGAGTTTAAGCTTCATGGAGAGAGAGAACTATTTTCCATTTGTATTTGATTTTTTTTTTTCATCAATGCCCACTAGCCACCTAGCACAATCTCAGGAGCTAGCATTTTAGGTGCCTAACTGGTGGCATGAAATACGCTTTCTGAAGTGTTCCTTAGTGCTGGTGATGCACTCTTGCCTGACACACCAGAATCTGGAGCAAGACTTCCCAGTCTCGGCCCCAGTCACTGAGCTGCTGCAGCCAAGGTCTCAGCTGCCTCCCCCTTCAGCCCCCTCGCTTCCCGATGCTCCATCCCCCTGCCCGCCTTCTCCTGCAGCCGCCTTCTGCAGGCCATTTCCATTGAGGAAAAGGAATCATATTGTATGTCCGCTATCCAGAACCTCCCCTCTTTCGGCCCCTTTGCTGATGCAAGTAAGGGTGAGATGACCTGCTTTCTGCTGGCACTGAGGATTATATCCATATAAGAATTCAACAGAGAAAGGGCAGGAAGACCCTTACCACTGTCCAAGGGATTGCTGATTATGATAAAAAGAAACTAGTGGAGGTGTTTAAGAAGAAATTTGCCTGCAATGGTACTGTAATTGAGCATCCAGAATATGGAGAAGTAATTCAGCTACAGGGTGATCAGTGCAAGAACATATACCAGTTCCTGATAGAGATTGGACTGGCTAAGGACGACCAGCTGAAGGTTCATGGGTTTTAAGTGCTTGTGACTCTCTGAAGCTTAAGTGAGGATTTCCTTGCAATGAGTAGAATTTCCCTCCTGTCCCTTGTCACAAGTTTCAAAACCTCACAACTTGTATGATGTAACCATTTGGGGTCCGCTTTTAACTTGGACTAGTGTAACTCCTTCATGCAATAAACTGAAAAGAGCCATAAAAAAATAAAATAAAAGATTTCCCAGTCTCAGTCTCAGCCCTTTGGAGAACTTTTTCTGTCAGTGTTTTCCTGGAACACACCAGGGTGACCTGTGGGGGCTCCTAAGACAGTGCTTCCTGGGACAGATACCCTCTTATTCCTGGATTCAACTAGGAATCAATGAGTAGGCTCAGTCCAGATGCCTTCCTGTTAGGGCCATGGAATCTTGTCACACTCTTGCAATCGCAAAGAGAAGCAGAGCCTTGAACATACTAGGGGTTTATTTATTCTGTGCTGGGGATGTATGTATGTATTTGTTTAGGTGAGCATGTATATTTGTGTGTGGACAGCTCAGGGTTGGTGTCAAGAATCTGCTTCATTCTCTCTACACTTGATTTTCGGACACAGGATTTCTGAATGGACCTAGAGCTCATCGGTTTGGCTAGGTTAACTGACTAATGAGCTCTAAGCATCGCTTGTTCTGGGATTACAGGTGTGTGCTGCCATGTCTTTTATGTGGATTCTGGAGATGGAATTTATGTCCTCATGCTTATGTGACAAACACTTGACTGTAGCAGGTTTTGAATGTCATCATGCTATGATGATGGAAGAAGGCAAAATACTTTCTTTTCAATTAAATCTGCCCTGCTCAGGTTTTCATCCAGACTCAGACACCAAAACAATGTGCTTTTAGGAAGCCTCACCCTGTGGTGGCTTATCTCTTACTCTCAGAAATTCTCATTGGTTCTTTTAGTCACATATCTTTTAGTTAGAAATATCTCTGTGTCCTTTGACAGTGTTATGTGCCATTGATGCCTCTACACTGACCCAAATTTTGGTGAGTCAAAATGATCTAATTACAGGGCTCATGTCCTCTTCCATGTAGATCCAGAGAACAACTCTTAACCTTTGAATCTATAGCTTGCCAACTGTCTCTAGGGATCCAACAGTGGTGAAGGCTTCTGAGGATTGGGGTTTCTCTGGACTTGGAAAGCCCAAGCCACCCAAGGAGCCATAGAATGTAAAGAATGGCAACAGTGACCTGAATTCATACATTCTACAGAGGACTCACCACAGGGGTTTGGTAGCTTTCCTCATGATCACCCAAAAGGAAGAGAGAATTCAGGCAAAACTTTCCTTTTAAGTTATATAAACTCTAAGAGATTTTTTTTACACTAAAATGAGAATAAAGGGTAAGTCATAAATGGCACCTCTTAATAAGACAGTAGTAAAATTGGAGCTGTATGTCATTGACCACTATGAGAAACTACTTTCATAATTGTTTTAATTTTCTCTCTTGGTGTTATGAAGACCTTCATTACATACAGTTCTGCATTAGCACCTTTATTTGTAATGAAATAAAGGTTGGAAGAAAATTGAGGTTAAAACATGGCCAAGCTTCTGATGACAAAAACAGGAAGCAGTGTAAAACCCTTCTCTTCAGGAATTGAATACAAGCTATGATATTTTTAAAAATTTAGGAAGGTACATTTCTATCTGCTTTCCTTTGTCAGAGCCCTCATCTTCCTCATAAGTGCTTTTTGAATGTACAGTTTATGTCTGAGCTTAAATAGAATATGCAGAAAGACATAGCTAAGTTTGATTAGTTCATGTTTTAATTCTTAGAACAAATATTTGTCAGAGACAACTGCCTAGATATTTTTATATTTACATTGGTGTCATTCTCTTTATTAAGAGACAAAAAGAGGGGCTGGAGAAATGGCTCAATGCTTAAGAGCACTGGCTGTTATTGCAGAGGACCCATGCTCCGTTCCCAGCACTTACGTGGTGGATTATAAGGCTTTGTTTGCTTTACACTCCATCTTTGAGGGAAGTCAGGCCAGGAACCTGGAGGAAGGAACTGAAGTGGAAGCCACGGAGGATGGCTGCCTGTGTTTCTGCTTGCCTCCCTGCTACCTTAAGCTCTGAGTTTCATGTTCGCATGGCCACTCTCTCAGTGCTTTCTGCTCAGTACGGCTGTGCTGCTCAGCTCTTAGCTTCAAGCAGCAAAGTGTTCATAGAGAACATTTTGCGTGAGTGGAATCTTTAACTGTTAGGGTTTGAAGCGATCTTAGGGGGCTGCTCCTCTGGCCAGTTCCTGAAAGAGACAAGTGTCACAGCACACCTTGAGGGAATGTGCAAACAGACATTAAAGCAATAATTAGGGACTTGTCGTTTATTGCTTGTAAGTATCACTGGCTCATCACATTAATCTTTCACACCTGAGGGTAAAATTGAGAGGATAAGATCAAAATAGGTTTCTTGCTTCAATAAAAGGGAAGCATGTACAGAGGGGAGATTCGGGACAAACCATGCAGTGGCTTCACAGAATGCTGTGAAGATGAAGGTGACGTAAAGGTCCTGAATTGTGCAGTGTGGGAGAGGATGAATTCATCTAGAAGAAATCAAACTTTGAGGTATTTGAGTTCTGGATCCCCAAGAGAAGACTGCCTTGTGAGACCCTAAGGCCACCCACCACTCCAGTTGATTCCAAGGGTGGGGACCCACAGGGTGCTGTCAACATGGGCCCTCTCTGAGGGACCCTGGGTCTCCTCATGGGCTCAAGTGGGGGTAAGTAACAGACCCAGAGCTCTTTCTAGAGCCCTGAACCTGCCTGGAGACACACCCCGGAGAGCAAAGCCTGAGGTTGAGGACTGGCCCTGGACTTCC
Organism: Cricetiscus sungorus; assembly: GCA_030556225.1. Lineage (NCBI taxonomy): Eukaryota > Metazoa > Chordata > Mammalia > Rodentia > Cricetidae > Cricetiscus > Cricetiscus sungorus. Next base: position 95,194,255 of record JANBXA010000007.1, read on the forward strand.
TGTTCTTTGTTCTGTGTGCTATGGATCCTGTGTGCTGCCCTCCCTCTGTTCTCCCATAACCACCTCCCATCTTTGAGGCATGAAGGATAAGCTATTTCACATCCACAGCATTGTGTTCGGAACAATTAAATTGTGTTTGGCTTATGGCATTCATGTCAATGTTCATGTGTCCACTCAGGCAGAGCTAGCCAGACCCCAGTGGGAAGCTGACACACATTTGTTTCTTGCCAGCAGAACCTGGGCTTTTAGGGGAAGCCTTTCCAGGACATAAGCCGTACCTAAATCATCCATCCCTGACAATTCTGTTATCTTTTGCCATGGTTGGGCATGACCCTGTTCTAGCCGATAAGGTCTATGAGGACCCTGACAGAGGTTTCTGGGAAGTTTTCCCTTATTAAAAAGAGAGACCAATGAGGAGAAATTACTTTTTACTTGTTCACACTGTCATGTAGAGCGTGATGGCCAGCACTGCTGCAACTGTTTTTCCACCATGAGAGAATTCTTGAAGGTGAATGAAGAGACTGAAGGAGGCTGAATTTTCCTACACTACTGAGTCAGATCTCCGGGAATACCTTGACCACAGAGACCATGTTAAACAAGATAATACTGCCATTACTTACATCGCTATTTTTAATTAATTAATTAAATTAATTTTATATTTTTGGCTAGGTCTCCTAAGTGATATGCTGCTTCTTTACACTGCCATGTCCTGGAAGTTGTGTTGTTCTGCTCATGGAAAATGTTGACTGTGATTACTTACTGTGTTGGATAGTGTTATGTCAACTTGACACAGTCATCTGAGAGGAGGGAGCCTCAATTAAGAAAACCTCCACAAGATCAGGCAATAGACAAGCCTGTAGGGCATTTTCTGAATTAGTGATCGATAGGGAAGGGCCCAGCCCATTGTGGGTGGTGCCATCCTTGGGCTTTAGAAGAAAGCAGGCTGAGCAAGCCATGAGGGACAAGCTAGTAAGCAGCACCCCTCCATGGCCTCTGCATCAGCTCCTGCCTCCAGGTTCCTGCCCTGCCTGAGTTCCTGCTCTCACTGCTGTTAATGATCAACTGTTATATGGAACTATCAATGAAGAAAAATCTTTCCTCCCCAAGTTGCTTTTGCTCATGGTCTTTCATCACAGTAATAGTAACCCTGAATAAGACACCCAACTTGGTCTTTGTATTCCAAATGTTTATCTCCTAAACAGTTAATGCTGGGGAGTAGTTCCAACTTCTAACAGAGGTACCCACTTCTCATAGAGGGGGTCTTTAAAGAACATTCAGGAATGGTTATCCATAGCTGTCAGTCTCCCCGTGGTCTAGGATATTCCTTTCCCCAGATCTGATGGCTGAGGCTGCACTGAATGAGTGATGGATTGTCTGTGCAGTCTGTAGGAGGTGGGAGATACTTGCCTCTTGTTGTTCCTGGCATCCCAGAAGCCTCTAGTACTCTTACATGAACCAAGGGAGAAGAGGAACTAGGGAGCTATGACTGATGGGGTTGCCTGCCAGCCTCAGAGGAGAGTCACCTGGAACAGGATTAACACTATTCTCAAGAAATTCTCAATCCATGGAGTATAGTTTCTTCTTGCCGCCTTGTCCAATATGTCTGGAGCTCAGTCTCCCACAGAGTATGCTCCCATGAGGACAGTGGCAAGCACTTAGGGCTTGATTGTGCAGCCATTTGCTCATGGTACAGGAGGCTTGGCCTTCTTCTGATAGAATCATGGCATTTGCTCACAACAGGCAGCATCAGGTATGTCCTAGCAGAGCTTCAAAGATAACCTCTTTATTGGCCTACTGTTTGGTGTAATGATGCCATATTTTACAAGCTTCGCTGTGAGTGGTGCTGGTTCAGCATTGTAAGGTGCTTCTTTCTGATTGATAGCTTCTTCCTCCTCCTCCTCCTCCTCCTCCTCCTCCTCCTCCTCCTTCCCCTCCCCCTTCTCCCTTTTCTCCTCTTCCACTTCCCCCTCCTCCTTCTTAAGGTAGATTCTCACTATGTAGCTTTGGCTGCCTGGCAATACATCCAGCTCTTCCTTCCTCCCTCCCTCTCTCCCTCCCTCTCTCCCTCCCTCCCTCCCTCCCTCCCCCTCCTTCCCTCCCTCCCTCCTTCCCTCCTTTCCTCCCTCCCTTTCTTCCTTCCTTTTGTATCTGTCTGTCTGTTGTCTATCTGTCTATCTATCTGTCTGTCTGTCTGTCTATGTTTTGGTTTTTACATCCAGATCACAGTTTCTCACCCCTTCTCTTCCCCTCCCCCTCCCCCATGCACTCTTCCTTCATTTCTCTACAGAAAAGGGCAAACTTCCAATGGATATTAGCCAGCTATGATATATTAAGTTGCAGTGAGACTAGGCACCTCCTTTTCTGCTAAGGCTGGATGAGGCAACCCAGTATGAGGAAAGGGTTCCAAAAGCAGCCAACAGAGTTAGAGACAACCCCTGCTCCCACAGGAGTGCCACAAGAGGACCAAGCTACAGTCAGTCCCAGGCAGGCTCCCTGGTTGTCAGTTCAGTCTTTGGGAACCCAGGTTAGTTGATTCTGTGGGTGTTCTTGTGGTGTCCTTGACCCCTCTGACTCCTACAATCTACAATCCTTTCTCCATCTCTTCCACACAATTCCCCAAGTTCCAGCTATTGTTGGCTATTGTCTCTGCATCTGTTTCCATCAGTTGCTGGGTAAAGCCTCTCTGATGGCAATTGGACTAGGCACCAATCACCAATCTATGTGTATAGTAGAAATAGTAGAATATTGTTATAATTCATTTCATTGTCTTTTTTTCTTTTTGCCTGCCCTGTTTGTTTCTGTCCTAGGTCTTTGGGCTATCTAGCTTCTGGGTCCTGGCCCTCCAGGCCATGCCAGGGTGGGTTTACTCACCCCTGTGTGAGTCATTACATATACATCTTTTTCAGATGGTTTCTGAGGATTGGAGTAAGGTCCTTCTGTTGGCAATGAAGGACACTACTGACTGACCCATCTCTTAGCCTGAGTGGAAACGTGTGTGGAAAGCATCAAATAGCAAAGACTTGTTCATGGTCTTCAGTGCTTTTTTTGTGATGTGATCAGAATCATTTTTGGTTAATCTTTTCCCCAAATGTCAAGACTATTTTTCTTTTTCTTTTTTTTAATGAAAACTACCACAGAGCATCTCCCGCCCCTGCCATGGCCACAGTTTTTTTTTTCAATGAACTTTTAAGTTTGGAATGATTTTAGGTTTTAGAATAATATAGACTAATGACCTGGAGTTCCTGCATCTCAATCACTCAGCTTCCCCTAGTGTTGCTCTTACACGATCATGGTCTTTTATACAGATAGACACAGACTCCTGCTTTGCACTCATCCCTGTGTTCACATCACACTTACAGAGTATTTGCCAAAACAAGGAAGGTAATAGGCACCAGAGATGCTGACACAGATTTGCAGGCTTCATTTGGACATTTAGATACCCCCCACACTGCCCCATACCCATGACTGTCCTTTTTCTCTTGCAGAGTCTAGTCCATGATTGCATATCATATTTTCACTAGGTCACATTTAATTTTATTTTTTGGGACGGTTCCCTTTTCCCACACAATCTTCAACACACAACTTTCAGTCACGTAGCAGCATGTTCATTTGTGGCATTCTAGCTACTAAAATGTCATTCCTGTCACGGATGTAGGAGTCATCTCTGATACTGTCTCTTTAATAAAGTCCCAAACTTCTGAATAGGGTCTGCTGTGCTGGGAAACTTGGACAACATTTGAAGGCAGTCTGGGCCATGTGCCAGATATTCAAGGCAGCTTCAAAATAAAATTTGGGGAAAACTATTCTCCAGAGAGCAGCCAGTACAAATCCTGATGAGTTAAAAAAAAATCTTTTTTTCTTTGCATGCTAACTTATGAATTTCTATATTCCTTCTTGTTTATGGTTCCAAAGGTTATAAGGGGAAGTGGATTTGTGTTTTCATCCTTTTTGTGGGAAGATTAGCAGATGCTGCCTCAGAAACATTCTTGATAGTTTTTTACTGTCCATAGCCTTTCCTGTGATTATGTGTGTAATCCAATTGGGAAATTAATTGCTGGAGCCTGTGGGTTCTGTGTACAAGATATAGAAGGGATATCATCAGCATGCATTTCTGTTTAATGATGTTTCAAGATAGACTCACTCTTGGCTTTGATTTGGGGATCTATCAATACCAGCTAGGATCTTGTGGACATTGGATAGAGGCTGACCTTGCTGTTTGAGACTGTACACATAGCTCATATTTCTGCTAAGCCTAACCAAGCTGTGTCCAGATCATAGACAGACAGTGAGAAAGGAGGTTGCAATAAATTATTCTGTCTTGGAGACAGCATTTATGGCCCAGCAGATCTTTTTCTTAGAGAACTGCTGTCCTTTTCATGATTGTTTTCACGTCTGTGTTATTATTACCACACAGTCTAATGGAGATATTTATGCTAACACTTGGTGAAGGCCACCCTGCTTCACCAGGGTGGCCAATGTAATCTTGATGTGCATAAACAGCACCACAGATAGAAACTTTCCAATTCATTAATACATAAATATTTATATATACATATGTATACATATATATAAACATACACACATATGTTCATGTATATATATGCACACACGTATACATGTATGTGTATCTGTGCATATATAACATAATATATAAGAAATACTATATAGCATATATAGTATGCACATACAATGTACACTATATACATATATATTACAGTCTATGTTCTATATGTGTTATATATAAACACGTATATATAAACTTTTAAATGCATTAGTTAATATATTAAATAGCATATTAGTGTGTGTGTGTGTGTGTGTGTGTGTGTGTGTGTGTGTGTGTGTGTTGTGTACTTGGCTCTCAGCTTTGTGTGAATTTTATGTGAAGTATGTACTGGGTGTTTAACTCTGGGCCAGCTTAGCTTCTTTTATGACTTAGGACCTGAGGCTCAACACCTCTTTCTTCTCTGAGTTTTCTCAGCATTCTTATGCAGACACGGCTTCTTCTCCTCATCCTTCCCCCAGTACCTAGAATCTGACTTCACTTCTTGTGGATCAAAACTGGTTTGCTTTTGTTCTCCATTTTTCTCCAATTATAAAACTGGTTCTCAAATCCCCACACCTTCTTGCAAGACGTGGAGGAAGCTGGCAGATGCTTCATGCATGTCCCTTAGCTAGCAGGGTAGGTAGGTATGCCACATGTGTTCCTTAGCCAACCAGTTTGAATGATGCTTCCTGTCGGCCCCTCACCTAGAGAAGTTGGCAGGTGTTCCATGCCTGACATGGAGCTAGTGAAGCAGAGGTTTTGTGCATGCATCTTTAGCTAGTGAAACCTGAGGGTGCTCTGTGTGTGACTTTTAAGTAGTGGAGACAGAGGCTGATCTGCACACTCCCCTTATCTAGCGAGGCCTGAGAATGCTCTGTATATGCTTCTTAACTAGTAAACTTCACAGATGTTATGTTCTTGACCCTTAGCTAACAAGGGGCACCCCATTGCTGGAGCATCTATGATGTATCATTTACTATGCATTCCCTTCTAGATCTCCCCAAATCCTCCCCACGACCTCTATGACTCCCCTTGCTTTGAAAGGGAGACAATGTCCTTGGGGAGGAGTTGAGTGGCTATCCTGGGTTCCAGAGACCCTCACTGGCTAAGCCTGAAGAGGACCCTGCTGCATGTGTTAGCATCCCAGAGCCTTACTCTCATTTCCTCTTCCAGGACCAGATCTGCAGCCAGAGAGGAGGCAGAGCCTGGTGAGCCCCTGGTGAATACATTTTGTTCATCAATGGAATGCTCTTCCTTAAATGAGGAAGGATTGGTTTGTCTGCAGCAGGCTGGCTGACTGCAGACTCTCCCAGTCTATTGTCTCACTGCCCCTTGATCTCTAAGCCACTTTATCGCATTACTGACTGCCATCACTACACCCTGAAATTGATTTTGGAACAGTTAAATTTCCCTCTGAATGGAGTAATATAACATTCCAGTGCTGCCAACATCTTTCCATCCTGCGAAGGTGATGAGGAAATGCTGTCAGCTCAGAGAAACATCTGATCATTTTCTCTGGTTACTCGAGGAACATGACCCACCTCCCCCACATGTACACATGCATGCCTCCCCTGGGTGGGGCTACCTTCACCATAGCAGAGCTAAATGCACCTGCCTCTGGCTGCTTGGCCTTTTCCCTAAGTGATCAGTGACTGTAGCCCAGTCTGCCCGTAGTTCTGGATGTCCCAGTGTTCCCAGGGCTAATGTGGACATGTCTAGAAGCTGGGGGAGGAGGAGAAGGAGGAAGAAAGGGAGGTGTACACTCTAGGATCTGATTCTCAGCTGAGCTTCTTAGATGTGTTAGCCTGAGTGTGGGTCCTTCCAAGTTTGGATGTTCTTGTCTCTTTATTCACAGCATGCTTCTTTTTCTTGGTTTTGTATGCTGTGCTGACCCTCTGCAGGGTGTAACATGTTGGTGGAGCTGGCTGTACCCTGACTAGGAGTCAGGAAGTGTAGAGTAGAAGAAACTGGGACCATTGTCCAGATAGCCTAACTGCCTTCCAATGTGTGGTGAAGCTTGTCTTGGTAGCTAAATTGACCCCATCTTTGTGGGCCATGCCGTATTTTCCACAGATAAAGATAGGACTTGTGGGCAGCACACATGGTAGCTCTGTGAACACTGCAGGTTAGAGTGATCTCAAACTGGTGATTTCTGTTTTCCATGATGAGAAACTATTGCTTAGACTGTTACTCCACATTCTGTGGAATTAATAACCTCAAGGTCTGTCTGTGCCATGCTCTCTAAGTCTATGGTGTCTCAGTAGAACCACACCACACAGACTCTCCATACCAGAGACACGAGGGATTCTCCCAGAGCCCCAACACTTCCCTTGCCAAGATGGGTTCTGAATTCTTCCATTTTGCCTAGGCAAAGTCTCCCTCACTAGGAATGACTGGTCTTTGGAAGGAGTTTCCTGGCCGGGCTTCTCTGGCTCTTGGTTTAGGGCAGTAGGCAACAAGCCCAAGTTCAGTGAACATTAGAGTAAAAATGGCACTGTTGAGTTTCAAGTGCCTTGGAGGGCTTCAAAGTCTCCCCTGGGCTGTTCTTTTATTATTGATTACAACCGTGGCTACTCAACCCAGTGTTCATGGGACCAGGATGAGGTCCCAGGGGAGGCAGTGCCTCTTTTGTGAGAAGCTGAAGGAGAGGCCCACTCCTGGTAAATTGGGTGCGTGCCTGCTGGAGAGGAATCTGGAGGGCCACATGCAAAGGCTTATTGGCTCCTCTGGAAGCCTAGAGGGGAACAGAAGCCGGTCTTCTGCAGAGATAGTGCCGGGCTGTCTCTCTGCTACATCCCACCCCTCCTTCTTGAAGGGGGACTCTTTATTCTCTGAGCACCTCTCTCCTCTCATAGCCTTCTCTCCTGGAAAGGCTGGCCCTTCTCCTTTCCATGTTCCCTCCATAGTGAGAGGCTTTTCCGTCCAGGTTTGGGGCTGCTGAGACTGGAGGAGGCCTAGAGGGAGCCTCAGCAGGGTCTCTGCTGCAGGCTATATTCCAGGGGGGAAAATTGGAACACTTGAGAGCCAGAATAAAACATGAATGTGAAATGCAAGAGAGGAGAAATTTCCAGGGAGCATTTGCCTACTATCACGCTAATAGAGCGAGACAAGCAGGCTGCTGGGTTCCAGGCACTCAGAAGCGAGCTCCCAACATCCAGGGGAGCCAGAGTATAGAGCATGGCCCTCCAGGCGGTGAGAAGGTGGGTGTGGAACCCACCCCATGCTGTCCTTACAGACAAGGTAGAACAAACTGGGGCAGAATAGGGATTCAGAAGAAGGAAGGTTGCAAAGAGAAGCTGATTTCAGGGGTCCACCATGTGGGGACAGTAGCTCCGACTGTTGCTAAGGAGGAGCCACTGGGCAGCAGAGAAACCAGCCCAGGCAGCATGCGTGTTCACAACAAGCATGCCTCCCATTTTCACAGTATAATGAAAAAACCCAAAAATCCCATTTCAATATCATTCCAAAGTTTCCGTGTATATCCTTTCATATTTAAATCTATCTCCAGAAAATTAACCACACAGTTAAGACGCGGGTGAAAGAAACTGATAAAAGCATAGACATCACAGCCAGAGTGGAACAACCCTCACAAACATCACAGTATGTGGGTGATTTTCTGAGCGGATGAAACTGGGCTTACAGTTTATGCTGGGAGTGTTTGAGCTAAATTAAGTCATGAGGGGAGATAATACAATGCACAATCATTTGAAGGTAATTGAATCATGAAAACTAAAAATTTGGAAGAAAACAGATATTTTACTTAATAGAAACCATCTGTACCGTACAGTAGGCAAATTGTGTAAAAATGAATAAAAGTGTCTCCGGAGGAGAGTGGCTCGGGCACCGGAGTCTGTAATGAAGATGTATATGGGCCTTTTAGCACTTGCATTGTCTATTAGAGGAGGTAAATCGCAGCAGCGGATAAGGGAAACAGTTACAAATTTTATTACCATCATCTGACTGATGACAAATGTAGCAATAGAAACAACACATAGGAGATGGGTCTGCTGCCCAGCCCCACCACCTTCCCCTTTGTGCCCATCGTCACGAGAAATCTTTACTGAGTGAGGGGTCACCAGGACCCCTTTGTCTAGTTACCGTTGCATGGGTGACTGCTACCCACACGAACTATCTTTTAAGGTGTTTAGGCTCTGAGTATGCTGTTTGATTTGATTTGGCTCCACCGGGGAGGCAGCTAATTTAAACATTTCTGGAGTGGCTTTTGTGCCTGACTTTTGGCTTCAGGGAGGCAGACGGTTGGTCTCCAAAGTGTTCCTTTGCTCGGGTTGACCCGCATCAAGATGCATTTATTTGACAGGATACTTTTGTTCTGGGAGCTGGGCTGACTCACTCTTGTCTCTGTAACTGAAGGTCGAGTGGCCGCATTTTTTCAAAATAGGAGCTTATTTGTGCCTAATCTGCAAATTAACTAAATAATCACAACTTCTAATTATTCCGTATCAGGCCTGAAATACAGAGGGCTTGAGTAATAATCAGCTTTTTAAATTAAGTTGGTGACAACCACTATTAGCTGCTGTGATTTAGTAACCCCAATAAATGTGCACATTTTAGAAAAGGGGGCTCTTTGTAATTCTTGTCCCAGCATTTGCAACTGAGTCTGCTAATGAAGGGAGCACAACAGTTATATGTTACAGATGATGCCACAAGAGGTAAATAAAAGGCTCTTCCCGACACCCGGATCTTGACACCTGGGATGCCTGAAGCAGGAACTGGTGAAATCAAGTTTCTAGTTCTGTGTGTTCTGATGACTCAAGGCCAGGAAGAGAATCTGATTCCTTTTGGATATTATGCATTTTGGGGCAATAAGAAACAGATCCCATTAGCAAATATGTAAAGGCCTCCCTTAAGAGTTAGACTTGGGCAAATTTAGAACAAATGAGATGCAATTTTCTATCTTACGGGCCTGCCTGTTTTACCTAATGTTATAATAATGAATTGACTCCAACTACTGAAGGTGGATAGGAGGGGCATGCCTGGTAAGGAGGGGCACATGTGCAGTGGGGGCCTTGTCTCCCCTTCCACCCTGACTTTGCCATGTTTCCTGACCTCACCCCGAACTCCTGGGGAGTCACCTCACCTTAGCAGAGAAAACGTAGCTAGCAAAGACAGGCTGTGAAGGGAGAGATCCATGTGGCCCTTGCTTAGGACCTCTGCCTTGCTGCCTCCTCTTTCTGCCTCTATCTCCCACTGCTGATAGCATGTTTTTTTGTTGTTGTTGTTTTGTTTTGTTTTAGAGGTCAATTGAAATTTTATGGCTAAGTTATTTAAAAGACACCATAGAAGAGCTAAATGAGGGAAGGATGATGGAAATGCTGTTTTTCTTTTACCATAATTACTCTTGATAGCAATTTGAACTAATTTGCATTAAAACACCCATTTAGCCAAGCTGCTGAAAAACAGGGACTTACTGTGTGCAATTCTTAAAACCTCAAGACTCTTTCCTTCCAGTTTGTGTTCACTTTAACCTATGAAGCCATGAAAGACACTGCTCATATATCTCTCTGCTGGGCCAAGGCTCACCCTCAGCAAACCAAGAGGCATGCTGGGTTCTGTGGCACAGGGCATCCCTTTCTCATAGCTGTATTTTGCAAGCCTGGAGAGAGCAGGGCAGAGGTTGGAGTAGAGTCCCGATTTCCTTCCCTTCTCAGGGTGATCTTTATGTCCCTTATCTTCACTTCCCTGAGATCGTTTGTCTTCCAAGTAAAAAAGTTATTGACAAGATACTTCAGTCTCTATTGTCTAGAACTTGGCAATATATATGTGAGTGTTAAGTGTATTTCTTAAGCAGTGATAGACTGTGAAGGGTGTATGACACCACCACACAGTTTCCTAGGTAGTGGCCATGTCCCGTGTCACCCAAGCTGGGCTGTGAGATCTGGGAAGGGCAGGGTTTATGTTTGTGCAGAGGCTACAGTTGTTTCCCTGTCTGCCTGTGCTGTCTGTCTGTCTGCCTGTCTGTCTGCCTGCCTGTGTTCTGTGTTTTGCATTTCTGTCTGCCTGTGGTCTGTCTGTCTGTCTGTCTGCCTGTGTTCTAGTCTGTCTGTCTGCCTGTGTTCTGCATGTCTGTCTGTCTGCCTGTGTTCTGTCTGTCTGTCTGTCTGTCTGTCTGTCTGTCTGTCTGTCTGTCTGTCTGTGTTCTGTCAGTCAGTCAGTCTGTCTGCCTGTGTTCTGCATGTCTATCTGCCTGTGTTCTGTCTGTATTCTGTCTGTCTGTCTGTCTGTCTGTCTGTCTGTCTGCCTGTGTTCTGTCTGTCTGTGTTCTGCATGTCTGTCTGCCTGTGTTCTGTCTGTCTGTGTTCTGTCTGTCTGTCTGCCTGTGTTCTGCATGTCTATCTGCCTGTGCTCTGTCTGTCTGTCTGTCTGCCTGTGTTCTGCATGTCTATCTGCCTGTGGTCTGTCTGTCTGTCTGTCTGCCTGTGTTCTGCATGTCTGTCTGCCTGTGATCTGTCTGCATTTGGTTTCCCAATGCTGCACCTGCATTTTTACCTCAGCAAGAGAGAGGAGAAGATTTAAATCTGATGGGGAACCGGGGACCATTTGTGCCCTCTTCTATCTTCTTTACATTTTTCTTTGCTGTGAATCTTCTCTGCTTCCCCCCCCAAACTCCCACTTGAAGACATTTGAATCTAAAATTCAAGAGGAAAGGAGTTAAAATTCAAGGCAGGCATTTCTGTGAGTCTGGCAGTGAAGTCTGGAGAGAGGTGTCCAGTGGTAGAATGCATAGATGGAGGTCCCAGCTTTGAGCTCTGTAATGCCCCCACCTCCAAGTACCTACACATGAGGAAAGTGATGCCCCTCAGGGGTAGTATTTATCAGGGCCAGTAGCTTCTTCCTTTATTTCTGTCAGTTCCCCCAAATACCCACGTGTTCTCTGAATCCATATAGCATACACACAGGCTCCTGAACAGGGAAGATAATTTCTGGAAGTAGAAGCTACTGCTACAACCAGTCAAAGCCAAGGACAGTATATTTTCCCCTTCCCTTCTCTGCTCGCCTCTTTCCTTTCTTCTACCCTCTCCTCTCATCCCTCTTTTCCCCTCCCTCTTCTCTTCCTTTAATCACCTTTGTCATTTCCCCCTCCTCTACAGCTCCTGTTCCTTCTCATAAATAAGCCCCTTTCCAGCTTGACTTTCAGGCCCTGACTTTCACAGTCCCCTTCTTCCCACCTGCAGGCTGGGCAGAGCAGAGCTCCACAGGGTCAGGGCCACCACCAGTGTCACAAGAAGATGACTCAGGGTGCAGTGTGGGAGCCAGACTACTCGGAGGACCATTGCTCCACATGCACAGGTTCTCAGGGCTGACAGCCCTCTGACAGCTGGGGACCAGTACAGGGGCTGAGAAGCCTTTGGTTAGAGGAAGAGGGGAGAAAGGCAGCAGGCAGCTCTGCCGCCACATCCCGCTGGGAACCATGGTGTCTTGACTATTCTCAAGCACAAGATGGCACTCTTAAGCTTTCAAAGGAGCTGGCCTTCTCAGGAACTGCCACACTCTACCCTGGCCAGTAGCCTCCTTTCAGAGAGGCTGTAGAGGAAAAAGTTGAGGTCCCTTCCCAGTACCCACCAGGTAGGGGTTCTGCCTCATTTTTCCTAGGGCTATGCAGTTGCATAGAGACCCACCAAGCAGAATCCCCCGCTGTTGACCCAGGTACTTTGCTGTGTGGGCCTTGCAGACCAGGTACAACTGGACTCTCAGGCTTTGTTTCTGGAGTTGGAATAAAGGAAACAGATTATAAAAGGAGGCTCTGGCCCACAGAATACCACCATGTCCTGAGGACAGGGGCTGGCTGAGGCCCCTATGTCCAGAATGCCTGACCAGGCTGATGGATGGCCCTACCATCACTCACCTGATCGTGGCCCAGAGCCACACTGGCAAAGGCTTATTAGGGTGGATGCTCTGGGCATGTAGAAAGGCCCCAGGGTCTTCTCCTGCTGGGCTGATACCCTGAGCACACAAGAGCTCTTCTGTGGAAGAGAAGGCTGCTTTTCTGGATCCCACATCTCCCTTGGCTGTGATTAGCCACCTGTCTGCCTGTGAGTCCCGGAGGACAGGGACCTGCCAGGGACAGATGCCCATCACTGATGGGCAAGAGCTGGCTCCCTGCACAGGATAGGGTGTCAGATTGGCCCTGGAGATCAGCTCTGGGACTCGGGAACAGGAGAGAAAGGGTTGGGGTTGTGCTGCAGGAGCCAGGTCAGGCGGCATGTTGAGAGTAGGTGTGATCACCTACTTCACAAATGAAGGGGCCTGGGTAGCTGCTCATGTCCACCAACTGAAGACAGTGCTGAATAGCATGCCCAGCCCCAATGCTGCCTCTGTGAGAGGACCCCAGGGATGAACTTGAGCCTCACATTATGCGGAACACTCTCACAGTGCACTAGATCCCGTGAGGTAATAGCAGGGTTGAAACTCTCCTGTTTGTCGATCTGTGAACATGCACCAATGAGAGCCCGTGTGTGTATGGATTTAGAAACTCATGGACCTGGGTTCCCATGTGGCTGCACCACTTACATGCAGGTGGCTTTTAGTAGTGACTTGGCCTCTCTGAGTTTATTGGTCATTGGGATGAAAATGACCCCTTCAAGCTTCTGGGAGGCAGTAGACCAGAAAGTTGCTTTGCAAATGCTGAGTGTCCCTGTGGCTCTCTGCTTTCCTTCTCATACTTCCCTTTGCCACTCTGATGTGGACCCGTCTCCAGCTTCCTCCCAACAGTAGCTGTGTTTGAGAGGCCAGCGGTAAGCATTAGTGGACTCCAAAGCCTATCATGGGCCACCTTACATGTCTTGTCTATGAATGCAGTAGCTGGAGATGTGGAAGAGGACAGGATTGATGGTCTGTTGTGTGTGTTTGTTGAGAGCCCTGACTCACTTTCCAGTCTTTGCTTTACTTTGTTTCCAGTGTGTGTGTGTGTGTGTGTGTGTGTGTGTGTGTGTGTGTATGCATGTTTTGTGTGTATGTGGCACACCTGCGTAAGTTGCACCTGCACGCATAAGCATGTACATATGTGAGCTCAAGGTTGATGTTGGGAGAGCCATCCTCTATTGATCTTCTGCCTTATTCACTTAGACAGGTTCTCTTAACCAAATAAAAAATTCACCAATTTGGTTGGTTTTAGTTAGCTCGCTCTGGGGATCCTCTGTCCCTACCTTTTGAGGCTATAGTTATAGGAGGGACACCACACTCACCACCACCACCACCCAACAAATCCTGTTCTTAGGAAGCCCCAAGATAGCAGGGAATGGCCGAGCTGTGTGGAGGTGGTGATACCTGCCTCTCAGGGTCTATCCACACAATCTGACTGTAGCCCTGATGAGTATGACCAGCCACCCTTACCTCAGAGCTCTCAGGTCACCATCCACCAGCCTCCTGAGATGAGCAGCCTTGTTCCCAGCCTGGGGTACTGCAGTAAAGACAGTTCTCAGGAACTCAGTTCCTGTGCTGCTTCCCAGCACATGTGAGCAAAGTTGTCCCGTAGCTTCCATCCTCTCAGTGGGCAAACAGGTCTATGATACAAGCCAGCTGCACTTGATCCTCTCTCATGACCTCTACAAAGAGCACTTGTGAATGAGTGGGAGCTCCAAGGTATGGATTACACGGACAGTGCCTCTGTCCTTGAGAGTATTATAAAAATTGCTGATGGAGAAAGCGTTTGGGGACATCATTGCTGAGGGCATTTTGAAGATTTGCCCCTTTGTGGTTTTTGAGTTCTGATTGCCACTTCCTCCCAAGCAATTCTTCACCAGCAATGTCTTGTTGGTTCACAGAAAAGGTGGAGGACCATTTTCTCTGGGCATGCTAAGGGTCTCAGCATGACTTCTGCCCTCAGGGAGTTGGAACAGTTTTTGGAAGTCAGGAAATTCCAGGGTTTTCCATGAGAATCACTATTCTACTCATGAGATCAGAGAGCCAGGGGTAGGAGCCATTGGGAGGTTGGTTGGAGCTTAGGGGTTAGAAGTCAGGGTTAGAACTGATGAGGAACTAAGAGAAATGATAGAAGAGAGGGGCACTAATAGGTGGAGGCTGAAATGGCAAGGTAGGCATGAGCCTAACCTCACCATCTTTCAATAGGGCTATTTTACCAGATGCTATCTCCAGGGCACTATTTTATATAAGGAATATTCTCTTTGCAATGCAGGTTTCATGTCTACTTCCTGTTGTCTGGGATGACTCACTGTCACTTTCTTCAGATAACTGGCCACTCTTGGATTTGAGTGTATAATGAGTAGATGCCTGCATGCTACAGATGCTATACACGTTTGTAGTATATGCACTCCTGCGTGTAAGAGGTGTGGTCCACTACCTTCTCCCTGGCATTCTCAGGAGAGACCCTGGGAGGTGAGAAGCCCAGGTTGTGCAACTGTGAGGCTGTCCTGTTCTTTCTGACAGCAGAAGTGCCCATCCCTGTGTGGCTTGGGGAACTGACACTGTGGCACTATACCTTCAGGAGCTGAGGGGAGGAAGCCAATGCAGCGTACAGGAGGATCTGACAAAAAGTGGGCATTGGGATGCATACTTCATATCCATGTGCCTTTATTTCTCGCACTCAGTGCTTTCTTCTGTAGATCCATTTCTTTGCCCACCTTCCATGGGTGGCTCTTAGCTCTTGCTTCTTACCACAAACTAGGAAAAATAGTGGTAAATGAGCTCAGTTAAATACCAGGGGACAAGTGGTATGTTGGCATAGCTCTGTGTGCTGTGGCTCTGTCTTCCTTCCTTCTTATTTTAATTCTTACAATAGTCCTTCAAGCTACTGTGGTGTCAGTACGTGTTTTCCAGCTGCAGGGTGCAGGTTTGCTCCATGGGGCCCTTAGGTCACTGGGTATGGGAGTGGGAGGGAAAGTTCTGGATCATAGAGGAGCAAGACAACTAACTCAGGCTGGAGAGAGGGACGGGGTCACCTCAGTTGGGCCTGCTGAAAGAGTAAGTGGGTGTTTCTTCAAGGTGTGAATTTGGGATACAGAAAGTGGGATGTGTGCATGGGGCTAACTGCTGAGTGTTCAGAGAGCTTGAGGTCTGGAACAGAGAAGCCGAGGGCTGTAGAGGGCTTCTGGGAAGGTCATAAAAGGTTGATGAGGTGACAAGATAGGAATGACTTGACTTTTCCTATTCTCTTTCCTACTTTCTCATCACAGAGTCACATGGTTCCACATGATTGGAGATGATATGCTTATGAGGAGGAGCCACTCCTTGAGAGAATTCCTTTGCTACAAAGCCAAGTGCTCCTCCTTACACCTACACTGGCCTACTGGCTGTCTGCAACAGCCTTTTTTATTAACAGAACTCTGTTAAAGCCACCACAGAGTCCTTCATACGTTAAAAGCAAAATTGCCATGTTACCCGGCACTCCTACTTCTTAGTATATGCACTGAAGAATTGGAAATGGGCATCAAAACGAATGTTTGCATAGGAGTATCTACAGCAGTGCTATTTCTAATAGCCAGAAGATGGAAGTAGTCCAGATGTTCTTCAAAAGATGAGTGCTAAGCAAAATGAGTCAGACATGATGGGGGCCCTAAAGGAGTAAAGTTTTAGGGATGGCTCAGTGAGTAGAGTGCTTGTCATACGAGCATATGGACCTGAGTTTAGATTCTCAGGATGCATATAAAGCTAGGCACAGTGGTGTGAGCCTCTGTAACCACAGATGTCAGGGTGGGGGTGTTACGAGCAGCTTTTCCTGCTAGCCTGGTCCCACAGCCACATTCAACCCCAAATAACAGATAGATGCTGCATTAGATAAAAATAACAAATAGATGCTGTATTAGGTAAAAAGCTGTTGGCCAGTTACTAGCATTTCTTATTGGCTAGCTCTGTCTTAAATATTAACCCATTTCTATTAATCTAAGTGCTTCCAAGTGGTCTTATCTTACCGGAGAGAGGGTCAAGGCCTCTTCCCTCAAGTCTTTACATCTTGAATCTCTACTACATCTCCCAGAATCCTCCTTGTCTCCTTGTCTTCCAATTTGCCAACAGTGCTTTATTCATCAACCAAAAAGAGAAATATATTTACAGAATGGCATCTCCCATCATGGGGGCAAGTGGACGCTTGGAGCTCATTGCTACCATTATAGATGAATGGGTAACCTCCTAGGTTCAGTAAGGGACTCTGTCTGAAAAAACTAAGGTGGAGAGCAGAGTGACTGAGGAAGACATCTGATGCCAACCTCTGACCTTCACACTCACAGGCACAAACATGCACACTCATGCACACACACATGCTCCCTTCCCCACAAGGTAGTGGAATACTGAAATGTGACACAATATGGATGAAGGTAGGAAGCATCATGTTAAGTGAAAGAAGGCAAATACAAAAGGCCAAAGGCTGCAGGACATCATTTATATGAGACATCTGGAGGAGACAAAGACATAGTCTGGAGCCGACTTCCACTGCCAGGTGCTTGGGGAAGGCACATGAGCATTGCTTAGAGGCGATGAATGTCTTTGGAGCCAGATAGAAATGCTGGTTATACAACATGAGGGATGGTATCAATGGCTTTGAGTCATTCACTTTAAAGTGGTTCATTGTATGTTGTGAGAATTTCACCTCTGTAATAATAAATTTCTATTCTTGCCCTGTACCAAGTGGATATACCTGTTAGCTGTCTGAGAGCTGTGTGGCCACAGGCTCCAGGGAGGGCTCACAGATCTCTGAGGCCCCCCCCCCCCCCGTTCCTGCCATGAGGCCCCCTACATACCTCCCGAGGGGAGGAGCCGTTGCCCCGGAAAGCAATTGTTTCCACGTTGACTCATTGGACTCTGTAAATCACTTTTTTGAATGCAGGAGTATAAAGGGCAAACGCTATTTCTTCCCTGTTCTTGTAATTGCCCAGATCGATAGATGAGATTGATTTAATTGAGAAATAGTCTCCAGGTAACATTTAGGAAGAATCGTGCCCGTCCCTGCCCTCAAAGGGGACAGTCTTTGGGGTTCTAACCTTCTTTCACTGGGAGGTCAGCATCAGTGAGGTAGGAAGTTGGTGGTTTGGAAGGGTTGGGACACTTCTGTTCCTGAAAGGTCACAGTTGGTTGAGATTCACAGTTGGCACTGTGCAGAGATCCAGGACTCTGAGACAGTGAAGAGGAAGGGTATGTGTGGGCTGGTCCACACATCAGAAGCTCAACTTCAAGGTGGCTTCGGGGCTCAGAAGAGCTGCTGCCTGGTGTCCCTGACATGACATTGTACTTGGAACCTTCAGCCTTGTCCTCTAATTCTTTGTCTTCGGCACCAGGCCAGGCAGTGTAAAAGGCAGAGACAGCCCGAGCAGTTCTGGTTGTTACCTCCCTTGCTTGGGTCTGGTACCATTGGGAGGAATAGCTGGCCTCAGAAGAGAGCTACCATCCTTCCTGGCACTCTGGGAGTAATAGTAAAGGGAGAAAAACCTGATGTGGACTCCAGATACCCGGCCTCAGTTAGACAGCTCATCAATAGGACTGGGGGATAGGATTGATCTTTTCCTTATAATGTACAGCATTCAATGATGGCAAAAATGCGTTTAAAAGGAGCCTGTGGAACACTTTGAAAATATTAATTAGTGTGTTGAAGCATTCTGCACAGCACATCACAGTGAGACTGCTCCAGGGGGTTGCCTGGAATGAATTATTAATAGGAGTCCCTCCCTCCCCTGTGCTTCACACCCTCATTTTATGGGAGTTGGCATGGGCCGGGGTGTCTGGCAGACTCATTTGCTGCTCATTGCATGCAAGTGGGGAGCAGCTTGTGCCACTGGGGTCGCACATGTGTGGGGTTCACGTGTCTGGAAACGGAGACCCATGAAAACATGGGAATTACACAGTGGAGGGCAAGGCTCGATTCAGACAGCGCTGCTGCGGAAGGGGCTATATCAGGCTTGACTTGTGTGGCTTTTTATTTATTGCAAGCCTATGGAGTCTTGAGGGGTCAGGTCTGGGGATGGAGACAGAGTTTAGGAAGAAGCAGATAACACAAGCAGTCCTTGTGTCCCCACTCTGCCTGTGCCAGCATGAGACCACCGGGTTCTCTTCAGCTCCTCTGTGCTGGCTGAGCAGTAGGGCCAGGTCATCCAAGCTCCGCAGGACCGGGGTCTCCATAGCCAGGAACGCCGAGCCTCCCAGCTGAGGCAAGCCTGCTTTACGAAGTGAGCTCTTTTAGAACTATAAACACGGGAGTGAAGGCATTTTTACTTTAAAAATTTAAACTATTTCAATCAAAAATCATAGAAATATTTATAGTTGTGCAAAAATGAACAATGAGGCTTGGGGGTTGATGGAATTCTCAAGAGCCTTTCTGACAGGGGCGGCTGGTGTTCACCAAAATGCCTTCAGCAGCTCCCAGCTCTCAGCCTTAGCTGTTTCTCTCTTCCCCTTTCATTTTGCACTTAAAATTTATGGATGCTATATCTTCTTCTTTTTTCTTTTTTCTTTAAAAACGTTGAACAGGTATTTTAGATAGCTAGAGGAAAGCCCCCAAACAAATGAGTTTTTCAATATTCTAGAAATGTGGATGATCAGATGCAATGATAGATCTCTCATTTAAATTTTATCGGGAAGACACAAAGGAGGTGTGGGGGCCCGACAGGGGGGGGCGGGGCTTCCCAGTTGCAGCTGTATTAGCAAACTGGACTTCACTGTTTAAATGGCTTCACAAAGAACTGCTGCTTTCCTGGGCTAAACATATAGCTGCACATTTTCCTAAGAAAATTTAAAATCTCCTACCACACTGTTTGGTTGGCTCCTTTAGGGGGTTAACACACACACACACACACACACACACACACACACACACACACACACAACTATAGAGGAGCTGGAATTGTCTTGTAGACAGCAGAGTCAGTTCTTAACAATTGGCTGTCATGGTGGGGAGGCGAGTGAATGGCCCGAGACTCTAGGCAATGCTTCTTCTGCTGTGTGTGAAGTCAGGGCCTCCACAAAGCTCCCTATGACACAGTCCTCGCCACATCACTGGTACCCCATCCTCTGAGTGGCTTCTGTAGCCAACTGACTGATAGTTTAAGCACTTAGAGCAGTGGTTCTCAACCTTCCTAAAGCTGTGACCCTCCAGTACAGTTCCTCTTGCTGTGGTGACCCCTAACCATAAAATGATTTTGTTGCTACTTTATAATCATAATTTTGTTACTGTTATGAATCATAATGTAAATACCTGTGTTTTCTGATAGTCTTAGGTGATTTCTGTGCAACGGTTGTTTGACTCTGAAAGGGCCTGTGACCCACATGTTGAGAAACACTAATTTAGATAACCCCTGAATCACTGGAGGCAAATTTCTTTCTTTCTATCTTCCTTTATTTTTTTTTTCTTTTTATGGGGTGGGGGATCCAAAAAGAAAGAAAAGATTCCCAGCTAAGAATCTCCCTACATTTTCAAGTGTGATATTATTATTTTAGTGTTTAAATTCTTTCCTTGGAATTAAGGTTAGATTTAGAAAAGAAACCTCAGTGAAAACAGTTCAAGCCATATGTGTCTTGTTCCCAGTGGCCTTGGATACAGTGTCTGCTCTTTGGAAAATGTGACAGTGACATGGTCAGCTGGTGGGCAGACCCTGCTGCCTGTGCAGGGTGGGTACTGAAGGAAGCACCCCCTGCCATGTGCCATGGGAAGCCCTCGCCCATTCAGGGACAAAGGGGTCTTCAGTGAGCTGTGGTGGTCTGGAAGGGTCTGCTGGAATTTGGAAGTTTTGTTTGTATTTATTATTTGGTAATGATTTAAACAGCCCACGCTGCCAAATCACAAGCAGAAAGAAGCTCAAGCTTGGCTTTTGTTATCAGCTGGGAGAATTAAGGTTATTTTTTTCCTTGACTCCCCCCTCCTCCCTTTCTCTCTCTTTTTAACAGCCCTAGTGCCTTGGCCCAGCTCCAGTGCAGGTAATTACATTCTGTCTTCCTAAATCCCCTTGCAACTCCAATTGGGCAGGCTGATCCTCACTTCCCTCCTAAAAGCTGATGTGTGGGGTGCCTGGCATCAAACGGGGTGGCATTCCAATAGTGGGTCCCAAGGTGTTCTGCAGAGAAGCATTTGGAGCAGCGTCTGCAGGGCTTGTGTGCAAATGGAGGTAGTGTTATTTATCGCTCCTCCCATCAGCAGCTGCCAGCCTGAATGACATTTTAAATATGAAGTCCAGGGTCTTGGGGATGATCAGATGCGAGGGTCTGTGTGGTTCACCTTTATAGTTATTGGGCAGCTGAAATCAGAGTGGGAGGCGCAACTAGAAGACCTTGCTAACAGGAAATGTCCCTGCCTGTGTTTTAGCTTCCACAAAACAGCACTTCAGAAAAAATGATGTTTGTTTGTTTGTTTGTTTTTGGTTTTGTTTGTTTGTTTGTTTGTTTTTTGTCTTTCCTGTTTAAAATTAAAGAAGTTATTCTGGGCTATTGTTGTTCTAGTTTTTGTATTTTAAGGATAAATGGAAATAGGCACGTTTTCCATTTGTAGGGACAAAATTATGTCTTTTAAAAAGGCTGCTTCTTGAAGCGTTTGATCAGCTCTTGTGTCTCAAGTCTTGCTAAAGGGATGTGTCGGCTGTAGGAGCAGTGCTCTTACCTTTTCTCCCTTTAGTATTTGCTTTAATTCTGGATCATCCAAGGGCTTTTTAACAATGGAAGTGGCTCCTGTTAGCACAGCATCTGTACAAAAATCCAAAGTGGGTTAGTGGGCTGTTCTGTGCTATGTAACCATGCCGTGCACAGAGATGATTGCAGTGAGACATCTCCCACAGCCAAAACCATAAGGCGTCACAAAATAGGACTTACGGTGCGCATGCAAAGCCAGCAATATTGGCACATGGGCATCCCTCTCAAGTGAAAGAAAATTGAGAATAGGACCAGATCTTTGTCTTTGCCCCTCAAGATTCAGGAAGCAGCTACTTTCTGGGCTGCTTGCATCCTAATTCCCATCCAGAAAGGGTGCAAGACTCAGCAAGGAGCTGTTGGGTGTAGGGGACCCAGTTTGCCGCTCTAGTGCCAATGACCTTAGGCCCCAGGCTGAATTCTTCACACGCATTTGAAAGCCATTTCTCCAGTCCCCACTGCTGCTGCTCAGGGTGATCAGACTCACACCTGGAGAAAAGATCACAGTGCCTGGCACTGGGTGTCATTGTCTTGAATGTACATTTTGATTCCAAGTATCATCCTACAGAATTATTCTTTACAAAGCAGAGTCTGGGGGTGGGGTGGCATGGCTTAGCAGGTTAAAGCAGTAGCCCCTAAGCCTGGGTTCGATACATACTCAGGATCCATATGGTGGGAAGAGAGAACTGATGTCCACAAGTCATTCTCAAACTTCCATATGTGTGCCCTCGCCCCTTGAAAATAATAAATGAATGTAATACAAAAGTTCCCCAAAAGCATAGAATAGAGCAGATATTAAATACTGACTCCATCCTGTGCCTTCTCTGGGGGTTGTAACTCTAGTAGCTTGCATTCCCCCCACCCCAGTTACAGGAAAAATAGCAAATTGGCACACACCAGGAAGTGGGTACCCTCCACCCCACCTCCCCCACCCCGATTTACAAGAAAGAGTGGAGGGTGACTTTACAGCTCAGGAATCCAGTGAAATAAATTTATGGTTAGAAAAACTTCATGTTTTTAATGTGATGAAGGCCCTTTAACTCTTAACACGATTCTCTGGTTAAGCTGAGCAGGACTCGCACGGAAATGGCTGTCTACAGCTGCCGCAAATTGATTTATCCCCAGATGATAGGCGGACTGCAGACAGAACTGTTGGGAAGGAGAGCCCTTTCATTTCAGTATTTGCGGCTGTCTGTGTCCTGTTTGTGTCCATCCTGCTGCCAGGATTTGTCTGGCCTACTGTCCAGGGGGGTTTCCTGGGCCTACTGTCCCCTGCAGTCAGGGCCATTCAACTGCACTATAAGAAAGGACGTATATTGCCCATAATACCTTTCACATCACAGGGTTGGGGGGCTTGTCTCTGAATTCCTTTTCAGACATCTTCTGAATTCCCTGAGTAAAGGGAGCCCTGTGGGAACTGGCCAAGCGGTGTGTAGAAAAGTATGTTGCGAGGATTAGCTGGAATCATTTGGTTAAACTTTGTGCCTTGGACTCTCAATCCTAGAATGGAAAGCTTACCAACAACCCCCACACTGTTTTTGCTACTCTGGGGCTTTCCCATCCATCTTAGCCCAGAGAGCTGAGCAGGATGCTGGTAACACAGATGTGTACCTTCCTATAGAGGTTCCACATCACCTACTGTGTGCACACACTGGGGAGGATATGTGGTCCCTGTCCATTTTGAATTCACAGTTGATTGGGAGAGCTGGGAAGCCGATTCAGGAGGGTAGCACAAAAAACTACCAGTCATGGTTTGCACAGTGAAAGGGAAACCATGAGAGTTTGGAGGTCCTTGGAGGGCAATGGAGATGTGGAAGCAGTTAGGTCTGAGCTGTCTGGTAAGTACTGAGAGCATCTCAGCTTCACTGGGGCCAAAGAGTGCCTAGGGGAAGGAGATAAGCTCTGGAGCTGTCAGCCAATACTGAAGCCTGTCTCTTGCCCAGATGTCCACGGTCAGTGCTGGCCCCTGGGTCCTTGCTTGTCTCTACTTCTGTGGCTGGTCTCTATGATATGAGTGCTCATATATTGGCCCATCCATTCCCCCAGGACCTGCCTACCATGATGTCGTCCTCCCTCTTTCTTGGTTTCTGAGTTTATGGCCCAGATAAGACTCCCACTTTCCTATCTATGCCTAGTTGCCCAAGCTCCTTCCTTGTCCCTAATGGGGTTAGTGACCCACATTCTTATAGCTTCAAACTTTGGTATTTAGATTTAGCTCTTAAATATTGTGTAATTGGGGATAAGAGACAGAAAAGTGAAAAATATTTTCATCTTATAACTGAATTTTTGGGGTCCAGAGAAGATGGCTCATTGGTCAAGGGAACTTGTCCCTGCTCAGCACCCACATGACAATTCACAACCATCTGTAACTATAGTCTCAAGGAATCTGACACCATCTTCTGACATCCATGGGCATTGCATACATGTGGGGTACAGACATACATGCAGGGAAAACACCTACACATTTAAATAAATCTTAAAAATATAACCAAAGTTTAGGAAATTTTGCTTCTACTAAAGTTAAAGACTTAAAAATTAACATAAAAGCCCCCCCCCAAGTCATAGACCAGCAAGACACATAGAACTGGCACAGAGAGACAGGTCAGTGGTTAGGGACTCTTATTGCATAAGTAGAGGACCAGAATTTAGTTCCGAGCACTCACATTGGGTGGCTCACAGCTATCTGTAACTCCATCTCCAGGGGATCTAACACCTTCTTCTGGCCTCTGTGGGCACTAACATGTACATGTGCCTACAAATGCAGAGACAGACAGACACACAGACACACATATACACACACACGGTCCCCTCTTTCCTTTTCCCTCCTTCTCTCTTCTCCATATTTCTTCTACCTAGCAAATTTGGGGGCTTCATTCACCTGCTTGTGATGCTTGCTGGTGCTGGGGATGCCTCTGTAACACGTTCCCCCTCATCTCTATGAGGCACAGAGAACTAGTTCATGAGACACAGAGACTCCCATTTGTCTAAGATGACACTTAGTTGATGTTTGCTTGTGCATAGGGGAGCCCCCCCCCCATGTAACTTTTTTGGGAGTGCAGAGGAAGAAGCCACCCAGCAGTGCAAGTCTGGTTTAGAACTCCAGAACTAAATGAGATTTCTGAAGAAGGACAAGAAGGAGAGGACACTGTCAATAAGGAGGCCCTGTGGCCTGGTACAGAGGGGCAAGTCTCAGAGCCCTCCTGTATACGACTTTCCCAAAGCTTTTGAGGGACCTTCAACCTTCACCAGCCTCTCCTCTGTCTTCTGATATTATTGGCTAATTGAGTGGAAATTATATTAGTAATCCCAGTGTGTCCTAGTGTTGTTTGCAGAGTCTTTGCCATGAAGGCAGTGTGATCCTAAGGGAAGGGCAGGGTGACCCAGAGGCAGGGGCTCTAGAGGCCCTGGCCAGGTCACCACTTTACATGTGAGGAGTGTCCATCTCTGGCCACACTTCAGGCGTTCTCATGCTCTGTAGGAGGGGTTCTAGAGATTCATTAGTTCACCCACAAAGGTTTGTGGGGCCCTGACAGAGATGTGCATTAACCATCCCACCATCTTGGAGGAAATTTGTGCCTAAAAAAGGAAAACATAACCCCAAAAAATGATTTAGTATGCTTATATTAGACTTTTCAAGATCGGAGGTAAAACTTTCTTGGGATCCCAGAAAAATAACATTTTCATCTTAGTTTACATAAAAAAGTATCAATGCTGGGGAGATGGCTCATGAGTAAAGTGCTTAATGTACAAGGTGAGGACCCAAGTTCAAATTCCCAGCATCCATGAGAAAGCCAGGAATAGTGGTAGTGGTGGAGATGGTGGTCTGGGCAGGGAATATGGCAAGAGAGGAAGTAATAAAGAGAGCCGGTGGAGGAAAACACACACCACACACAAACACACACCACACACAAACACACACCACACACACACAACCACACACACACAACCACACACACACACACACACACACACACACACACACACACACACACACACACACAGAGAGAGAGAGAGAGAGAGAGGGGGGGGAGAGAGAATGGTAAGAGAAGTAAGAAAGAGGGCCAGTGGAGGAAGCCAAACGATCCATTTTTATTCAGTCTTGAGAGAACTAACCCTATCTCTAAAGAGGATCATTAACCCATCATGAGAAAAGGTCCCTCAATCCATGAACCCAAATATATTTGAAGGGCTCCTTTGCCTCATGTAGTTACATTGGGGAATTAGGCCTCAATGTGAATTTTGGCAGGAACAAACCATCTCCTAACCACAGCACATGGCTTCATTTATCTTACCATACCTCTCTTCTCTGGGACTCAAGAAGAAGGTATGATGCAGGGGACAGGACGTCATTGGAGTCCCAAGGGGACAGCTATAGGAGAGAGCTTTGACTTAGGGGCAGAGTCAACATTTACAGAAAGGAGAGTCAAAATGGGCCAAGTCCTTCCCCAGGCACACATACATGTGCATGCTTGTGTGTGTGCATCTCTCTCTTCTTTCTCTCAGTGTGTGTGTGTGTGTGTGTGTGTGCGTGTGTGTATACATGTATGGGTGTGATGGGAGATGTTATTCTGTATATATGTTTCTCATACTGGTTAATAAAGCACTGTGGCCAATGAGATAGGAAGATAGGCAGGGCTAGGAGACAAGGAGGAAAGAGGAAGTGGGAAGGAGGAGTCGAGATGTAGACCTGAAAGAAAGAAGGTGCCGGCTGTGGCTCCGGGATAAGATAACCACGTGGAAATACTTAGATAAGTAGAAATGGGTTAATAATTAAGGCAAAGCTAGCCCATAAACAATGATAGTCATTGGCTGACAGGATTGTATCAAATACAGAGTCTCTGAGTGTTATTTGGGGCACACTTGGTTGCGGGACCATGGCGGCAGGACCGGGAGGCCAGCGGGGAGGAACCTACCTTAACATAACCTGCTGTAACATGGGTGCACATGCATTCACTCAGAGAAGGGCAATTTGTTTCTGGCCAGTGCTCATCTGGCTATTCAAACTCACACTGGGACAGGAATCAGAATTTCCTGTGCACCGGGTCCCATGGTCACAGAGATGTCAGTGTGCATTCACAGGCTACTGAAAGAGAGAGACACATGCTCCCCTGGTTGCAAAGACTCATCCAGATTTTATTGATATGGGTTCTAATCTGTAGCATCTGCATGGCCTCACTTTCCCTGCTCCCTCTTCCCAGACTATGCACTGCGAGCTATATATACTGGTTCCCTCACAAGCCCGGGATGACTTATCCTTCAAGATGGGATCCGGAAACCCACAGAGCAAGCTTTTTTTTTTCCTTTAAATTTAAAACAAGTTTGTTTTACATGTCAGTCCCAGTTTCCTCTCCCTACCTTCCTTCCTTGTCCCCCCCAACCACCTATCCCCTTTCTGCTTCCCAGGGAGAGTGAGGCCTTCCATGAGGGATCATCAAAGTTTGTCATATCATTTGGAGCAGGGCTTAGGCCCTCCACCATGTGTCTAGGCTGAGAGAGTATCCCTCTATGTGGAATGGGCTCCCAAAGTCTATTCGTTTACTAGGGATAAATACTGACCCACCTCCAGAGGCCCCATAGACTCCCCAGTCCTCCTAACTTACACCCACATTCAGGGGGGTCTGGGTCAGTCCTTTGCTGGTTTCCCAGCTATCAGACTGGGGTTCACAAGCTCCCCCTTGTTCAGGTCAGCTGTTTCTGTGGGTTTCTCCAGCCTGGTCTTGACCCCTTTGCTCATTATTCCTCCCTCTCTGCAACGGGACTCTAGGAGATCAGCTCAGTGTTTAGTTGTGGGTGTCTGCTTCTGCTTCCATCAGCTATTGGATGAAGGCTCTAGGATGGCATGTAAGGTAGTTGTCAATCTCTTATCGTGGAAGGGCACTTAAGGTAACCATGACTGGGTTACCTCACTCAGAATGGTTTCTTCTAGTTCCATTCATTTGTGAATTTCAAGAAAAATATGGAATGCGTCATGAATTTGCCTGTCATCCTTGTGTAGGGGCCATGCTAATCTCTGTATCCTTCCAATTTTAGTATACATGTTGTCGAAGTGAGCACCAGAACAGGCTTTTAACCTCACGCTGCAACACAAAAGCAGCAGCTCCATTACAAAGAGTAAAGGTACAGCAGGCACACAGGTCTCCCATTCTGCAGTGGTCGGGTCTTTTTAACATCCATGTACAAGCAAACCTGATGACCATAGTGAAGGTTTCCACCCTTTCCAGACTCAACCTGCAATCTGAAAAATGTTTCAGCTCATTTTGGGTCTCATGGCATGAACCAACAGCTGCATGAGACATCACATTTTTAGTCGCTGTCACTGGTTCTAGCCCCACGATGACCCCAAGGGCATGGGCTAGGTCTTTTCTGGACTGGCTGAAGAACAAAGGGATCAGACACAAGGCACACTAATGAATACCCACTGCACACTGCTCAGGAGAGGTTTAGTATCAGAACAAGTTCATTTCTGAGCTTTGAGACTTCATTTTTGGTGCAAGGTTTAAAACATGAAATATTGCCAAGCTTGAACTTGGGCAGTTAAAATGGTGACTTTTAAATGACATAAAAGTTTTTCACACAGAGAGTGTACATGGTGTCCATTTGCACAAATGTAAGCAAGGACGTTCTTAGGAGGAGGGTTTGATTTGCCTTGCCAAGTTTCAAGCCTCTTTTGGGAAGGGGCTTTTAAACAGAGTCAACACTTATCCTCTGTCCAGTCCTGGCCCCTGGCCGCATTGGTGGAATTGTGGGAAATATGATTCCTGAAGAAAAGCCTGTCTAAGTTTATTTCTGGGCATCCTAGTCAAGGTCTCTAGAATTGTTCTGGTGTCTCTTACAGGTAAGAGGAGACTCCCACTTGCACAGGCCTGGGTCTCCACAAGGGAGCACAGCTGCTCTTTCTCTTTCTCTCCTCCGAGATGCAAAGTGTCTGGGATTTCAAGCAGGCATCATGAGGAGTTAGAAACTGCTCGATGCCTCAAAGGCTGGGCCAGCACGTGGGCCCTAGGCTGAAGTCATTGGGAATCCATGATGGTTGTATCTGCAGCAAGCTGCAGCAAGTCCTGTGTCTGGCAAACAGTCCTTTCGCCACGCTCTTTAAGTAGGCCCCAGCTGGGACAGCTCCAGGTCCGGCTAGCTTGCACCAAACTATGCCTGCCTCTGTGATCACCACCCGGGCTGCCAGGGCGCCTTTCCATCGGTTAATTAGAAGCCAAGTTGGCAGAGCCCCCTGCCCGCCACCGCGCGCTCCGCCCGCCAGGGGCGCCCTCCCCGCTGCCCGCCGGCCCTTTGATCGCCCGCGGCCCGAGGCCCGCAGCTCGCAGCCCACACTGCGGCGGGCAGGTGGCGGCAGCGGGGCGCGGCGCGCTCAGGCGCACCGGTCCCCGGGCCGTGGTGTGCTCCCCGCCACGCCACACATCAAGGCCGGGCCGGCCGGCGGGCGCCTTCATTAGCAGCCTGAAATTATAATATTATGTTAAAGAACAAAGCTGCTCCCCAGAAAAATATGTGCTGCATATCCGACAAAGATAAATTGGATTATTCAAAATATTCTTGATGAAATGTTACATTTTGCAACTAATTATCAATCTGTTTTATCTGTAGACCAGCTGGGCATTTTTTTGTGCATGCAAGACCGGCCTCCGCAATGATCTTAAGATGTCACTGCGGCGTTTACATCTTTTATTTCAAGGTTTAAATAACTGGGAAGTAGCTAATGTAATTCACTGCTGAGAAGAAAGGCAAGCTTCTTGATTCCTTTCCAAAGCCATCTCTTCCTAATGAACTTCTTTGGACTGTGAGTAATGAGGCTTTATTCAAATAATGCTTGAGGAAGGCTCTGTCAGTGTAATCTTGGGGAACAAAAAAGGAGGGGGGAACCAATGTTTAATACATTTAAAACAACTCTATTCATAGAGTATTAGCCCCCACAAGCTCACAGCAGCACTTACCAGTGAAGACTCTGGCTTTTGCCCTTTGGGATCTTCAACTTGCAGGCAGGCAGTGCCTACTGTTTCACGAAGCGAAGACCATAGACAGGTCTTCTAGCACTGAAGGGCCTGAGAAACAGAGATACTGATTCACTTTTGTCCTCCCACCCCCCCCCCAAGAAAAACTCTGCCTTGTTCTATCTTGGGGACTGTGCCAATGTAGCTTTCTTGATTTGTGGATGTTTTCTAGTTTGAGACAGTTGGAGAATCAGATTCTAGATGGTCCACTTTTTCCTTGGGCACTGGTGGCTAGAAAAAACACTTGGTCTGGTTGTTTGTGAACTGCACTAAGTCCCCACTTTCCCTGTAACAAGGGTATTTTGAGTGACCATGAGTGATTGTACACTAGCACACAGAAGTGCTTTCTAACCTAACTGGCCTTCAGTGGCAACTCAGAGACGGAGGGAATCTTCCTGATTTGTCCTCCAGTCTGGGTTTTCAGCCTTCTTTTGGCCAAGCTCCGTGAAGAAGGCAAGGCTAGGCTTCATTCCCACTGTATGGATGAGGAGGCCGAGGGAGAGAAAAGGGATGCTGGGCTGTGCTCAGGGATACCTAGGGAGCCTTGGGGGGAGGCACAGCTGGTACTGACACGTGTTCTGAGTGTCCCACTTAGTAAAGGATGAAAGATGGAGTTGTAACTGCTGGGAGGAACATGTGGGGAACCTGTCACTATGTGGATTTCCCTTCTCAGCTGAGAGGTCTTCAAAGTGCCTATGAGGGAGCATGCCAAGGAAAATCAACAGCTACTCTCCTACTGAAATGACAGAGCAGGCATCCTTCTTGCTCTCCTAATTGATATCATTGTGACTGCTTTTCCATAAAATTATCCCCAGACAGGTTCTCAGAGCTGTCACCAAGCCATTTGAAATTTTGCGTGAAGCACATCTCTGTGTGCGTTGCCTCTCTGCATGACTTCTTTCTCCTCCTTCTTTGGACTGCTTTTTAGAAAATGTCTTCTGCCTCATTACTGAAGAAAATGACTTCTGACCTGTCTCTCTGGCTGATCTGACCCCTGAGTATTTTG
Organism: Cricetiscus sungorus; assembly: GCA_030556225.1. Classification (NCBI taxonomy): domain Eukaryota; kingdom Metazoa; phylum Chordata; class Mammalia; order Rodentia; family Cricetidae; genus Cricetiscus; species Cricetiscus sungorus. The sequence continues at coordinate 95,224,382 of JANBXA010000007.1, forward strand.
TTTGGCAACCCCAGGGTAATGGTCAAATGATAAAAACAAAGGGCTTTAAGAAGTGAGGCTCGGACTTTCTTAAGTCCCTCGGAAAAGACTTTCATTTTTATTTTAAGGTGTTCATTCCTGCTCAAATGTTTCCTTGGTGGACTCTCAGATATCTTGCGCTCTGCTGAGGTCCCCTCTCCTTCTCAGTCTCTTGCTCCCAACAAATAGCTACAAAGTGACCTTTAGGTTGTCCTTATCTGATGCAAAAGTTTCAAAATGCCGGGAGTGGTGGAACATGCTTGTGATCTCAGCATTTGGGAGGTGAATCAGGAGTTCAAGGTCAGTTCTGGCTACATAGCAAATTCAGTGCCAGCCTGGGTTATGTGAAACCCTGCCTCAAAACAAATAAAAACTGAAACTAAAACAGTCCCCCGGATAATGAGTGAATAAACAATAAATGAATACAGTTCTACAAGAAGGTTATGATCCACAGAATCAAAACATCAGGTCCTGTTGTGATTTTTTTCTAGTATCATTTCTAATAAAAAAAAAAAAACCCTTATATTTTGGAAGCCCCAAAATTCCTTTTGTTTTCTGTAGTACAAAATGGTAGATATGGGGACTATCTACCCATGGTAGAGATGAGTCAGCAGTTAAGAACACTTGTTGCTCTTACAGAAGACAGACTGGGGTTCATTCCCCAGAATCCAGACTCTGACACCCCCTTCTGGCCTCTTTGGGTACCAACATGCACATGGTATAATACATATACACAGGCATGCACATATACACATAAGATAAAATAAATAAAAATGAGTCTTAAAAACATAAGGGTGATGCTGATGATGTCTGTGAACATATATGAATTACTTACCTGCCACAGGAAAATACTAGGAGTCCCCTAACTCAGTTTGCTATGATATCTATATCCTTGTCCACTCAGAAAACCGCCCTGTCCTATGTACATAAAGAGCAGGTGGTATTTCTAGGCCTTAGTGTTAATTGGGAGGTTCTTTAAATGTCAGAACACAGGGTTGCAGGGGAATAGCCTTTTCTGTAAAGAGCCGGATAGAAGCCAAGCATGGGGACACATACAGCAGCAAGATGATCAGGACTTGCAGGCCATCTGAGCTGTACAGCAAGCTGCAGGAGAACAGCCTTGGCTGCATGAGTTCCTGTCTTTAAAAAGAAAAAGAGAAAAGAAAGCAGACTAAAAGAGCAAGTCCCTTGGGTTCATGGACTTCACTGTTGCTGCTTTCTCAGCTACAACTACTTAATTCAGATGTTGGCAAGAGAGAGATTCCATCAGCAACATTTGATAAATGAACACGCCTGTGTTCCTACAAAACTTTATTTATGGACACTGAGATTTGAATTTCATATATGAATTTCATGTGTCATGAAATATTAATCTTCTTTTAATTGTTTCAATCATGTACACATGTTGTAAGCATTCTTAGTTTGTGGGCTGTAGAAAAGGAGACAGTTCCCACATTTTCCACTGGGCTGTTGTTTGCTCGTGTGGTTTTTCATGCCATTGTGGGCCCTGCCAGCTGCCCTCAACTCTCTCTTGATGCTCTTCTGCAGGGAATGGCTCCCTTCTCCATGGATGCAGGGCTTCTTACATAATATTAGGCTCCTATGAGTTTTCTCTTACTCTGCAGCCAATTGCCTTGAGTTCTGTAGTTTAAAGCAATTTGCATTCATGTTGTTCAGCTGAATTTGGGAACTCAGTACATTTTTCTTTATACCTGCTTAGGATTTTGAAAGGCCAAAATCAAGATGTTGGCAGGGTTGGGCTCCTCTCATCTAGGTGTAGAGGGAGCTTCTGCATCCCCTTGGGTTGTTCTCAGACCTCAGTTCTACACAGGGTGGGGCTGCAGTCCCCTTCCTAATGGCTTTCAGTAGGGGCTGTTCTCAGCTGGCCACAATCTTGTTGCCACCTGTCTCATGTCTTCTGATTCTAGCCAAGGAGAGCTCTCTGTTTTGAGGGGCTGCTCTGATTAGATCAGACCCATCTAGTGTTTCTACACTAAAATCAACTGATCAGTGACCTTGAGTACATCTGTAAAATCTCTCTGCCTGGAAAGAAACACAACCCAGCATTCTATGTCATGTTCTCAGCCCCTCTCCCAGGGTCACCCAGGGGTAAGGACCACTCCCTGACATTTTTTTTTTTTTTTAAATTCTGCCTTGAGTAGGCTGCAAAAGTTGATGATGTGTTAGGATGATTCAATTACAAGTTTCAGCTAGTGGGAAAACAAAAAATGAAAATGAAGTGTTAAATAAATTCTGGACATAAACTAAGATATAGAAAAAAATCTAGACCAAGTATCCCACTCAGTTGACTGTGCTTAGACTTGGGGGAGGGCCCGAGGGGCGGGAGAAATGAAGGAAAGTAGAGGTGCCAGGGAGGGTCTTTCTGAAGACCGTGCTCAAAGAGTTAGACACACAAGTCATAGTGCAGAGATTTCCCATGTGCCTCTTAGCTCCATGCAGTTTCCTACAGAATCCAAATGGTTGTCCTTACACTTACATTCCTCTCTAACCCACAGAATTCAGTGGCTACCTCTCACAAGTTGGTCAGTGCCAAATCCTAGAAGTGTAAACAAGTAGAGGGTTATAAGCCCATACAAGCTGGTGGCCTCTGAGGCCAGTGCAGTGCTTTTCGGTGACTGCTGGAACAAACTGACCTGAGTTGGCTAAAACAATGACTGTCCTGAGGTGGCTAAAGCCACGGGGGCCCCTGAGCCACAGCTCCAGAGTCTAGAGGTCTGAGCTTCCAGTTGCTGCTGAGACAGATGTTTCCTGTCTCATGCTCTCAGTTTCTAGTGTTGTCAATGGAACCTGTCTCCCACCCCAGCCACATCGCTCCAGTCACTGCCTCCATCTCTGCCTACCATCCTCTGTCCAACATCCTCTCCTCGTATGACGGCACCACTTGTTGAATCAGGTCACGCTGGGTGCAGGATGGCATCCTCTTCTCCTGCTTACCTCTGCATAGACCCTAGCCAGTTCCCATTGTGATCATAGTCCTAGGTCTGGAATTGGGTGAATTTTTGGGTAATACAGGCAATGGGTAGTTCAATTAATAGACATGCCAGCTCTTCTATTCATGACTGAGTAGCTTGTGTACCTAGACTTGTCCTCATTTTCCTCTTATAGCAAAATGCAGTCATTTATGGCTGCCTCGGTGTCATCAGAGCAACTGATAACAAATAATCATTGTGAGTCAGACAATGGCATCTGGTTGTCCTTGTTAGGAGACACTTAATGCCCAGCAAGCGCTTGGTCTAGAAAAGAACTACAAGCAGCCTCTTACCTCCCTGGTCACCCGGGCTTGCACTTTGGCATCTCATTGGCTCACCCAAACCACCTTATATGAGCACTTTCTCAGCATATGAGGGTGCTCTCCTCAGAGGCACTTTGGTGAGTAAAGTTGTCTCCAGTCTAGCCCATTGTGAGCCTCCGAGACCATTAGGAGGATGTAAGAGGAACAGTCAGCTCAGGAATGAAGTCCAGAGAAGTTGCTTGGGGGACAGACAGAGAGCCTAGGGCATATGTCAGGGCCAGAGAAAGTAGAAGGAGGACAGGCAGTCTAGGCATCAGTCACTTTGTCTGCAACCTTGAAAAAGACTGTGGCCTGCTATCTCCAAAGACCTCTGTGTATGGAAGCTCAAGTCAGCCCAGTCTTACCTCTTGTGGGAAGGAAGAAACAGGAAAGAGAGAAACAAATGAGTGATGGGGGGAGGGGGTAGAGGGTAGAGGGTGTGTATTATGGCATGGAACCTCTGCTAGTCACATTGTGTCAGACCCAACAATTCACTGCACCAGATCCTGGATCTTGCTAGAGCTATGATATCCAATTCAGCATCTATATACATGTGGCTATCTAAATGGACTCTAATGAATGGATCAGTGATCAATCATTCTCCTAAGCTACTTAACTAAAGGAAATTAAAACTTGTGTTGACTCAGTGGCACTCACCAGATTTCAAGTGCTCAGAGGCCACTGATGGCTGGTGACTGCTGCATGGGTGTCACCACAGACTCTCTTTGATGCTGTAGAAAGTTCATTTGGGGTATGGTTGTTCTAACAGCAGCTCGAAGCATGTCCCCACATTGTGGGGACATTATCCCCGAAAACTGACTTTAATTTTGAGCTCCTAGATCAAGGTCCTCATGTCCATTACCCAGAGCCTTAACTGGGCTGTTTGATGGGATCAGACATGGGGGAGAACACAGGCGGAGGGCAGGGAGCTGCACTGTTTCCTTCTGTCCTTTTCATCCACCAGACACTGTGTTGCACATTAATAATGACAGAAATAACCATAGTCATTCAGTAGGAGTCTTCTCAGGGGCACAACCTGTGTTAATCCCACATGGGACAGGGATACATGCTTCTTCTCACAGATGGAAGGCCTTCGGGCCTTGAGCAGCAGCTCCTGGGCTGAGAGGCCTTTTGTATCTGTGGACTCCATCCAGATCAGATTCTCTCTTCACAGCCCACTTCCTAGCTGACAGGATCTACCTTGTCTCATGATGCCTTTTGTGGAACAACTGTGACCCCTTAGCCTACACTTCCCTTGCATGGGTATTGCTTTCCCCACAGGAAAGCCCACCATGAAGGACTCTGAGCAGAGTGGAATGGTGACTCTCTCCATGATGCAATGACAGCATTTCTTCAATCAGAACGCACAGATGTTCTCCACCTGAAGCTCATGAAGTCCATTTCCCAAGGGGCCTTCTTTTGGAAATTGCTTTGCCAGTGTCATCACATAATCATATAGGGTCTTCCTCCTCTGAGGAACTGGACATGCAGTTAGTCCTTTTCCAAACTGGTCAGCTAATGTAGTTGCAGACGCTAGCATGAGCCTCAGGCCTACCTTTCCAGTATGGTGCTTTCCCAAATGATAGCATTTTTTTTTCTACTGAGAGGTTTAAGGACCTTCTCAGCCACTGTTTTGCTCTCAGGCAGGCATGGTGGAAGCCACTGGGTAATGGCTGATGAATAGGAAATAAGTTGCTTGCTTCCTTATTCCAGCCCTCCCGGCTCCAGTGATGTTCTGTGAAAGTAGACACCCGGTGCTTCATGTCCTTCTTAGCCCTTTGGCAATTTCTGAACAGGCTGAAGCACTACTGTAGTGACGGGTCTTGGGTCCTCTGGTCCGCACAAACTATAAATCACACATGGCAGGTACTGGGAAGGAGGCAGGGCTCTCGCCTCAGCTGGTCTTTAGAATAAGGAAACACGTCTCGGTATCTACTAAGAGATCAGTTTGCACTCAATTTGATTTTCATGCTAAACCCTAAGAAATGATCTTAAGCAGAAAAATCAATTTCCCAGAAGTCTCGGATGTACACTGTAACTCTTATATTTGAGCTAAATCTAGGTAGAGTTAAATAATTGAGCTTTCTCCTTTTAAGTGGTGCTGATGTACTTCATGCTAGAAACACGGCACTCGAGTGAGAGCTGCGGCAGACCTGGCGAGATGCCTCAGTGTAGAGGAGGTGGGCTAGATGCGGTAGTGGCAGAGGATAGCATCAAGTCTGGATGTCTTATATGCTGAGCAGACTTGGTAGGGAGGGTGGGACTCTCAACCATGACAGATCTGGGAGGGCAGGACTCTCATCCATGATTGGAACTGGGATTTGCCTCTCTTTTTTCCTGTAGTACAGGCTAGGGTGCCAGGGGGACAGCCTGTGACACATTGGCTCTGGGAGGGTGTATGGAGTGGGTGGCTCTTAGCATCGCTGTAGTTTGATCCTGATCGGGGTGACTTGGAATGGCACTTTTCAGAGGTTCAGTTTTCCACCTCTAAGGTGGAAGTTTCTGGTCACTGCTATGTAGCTATGAATAGGATAGATGGGCTCTGGCTATTTGAGCTTGTGGTTTGGCTGTGGAGGCAGATATCAGAGGCAAAGCAGTGTGAAGAAGCATGAGATAGGGCAAGTGTTATGCAGGAGGAGCCTAGCAACACTTGTAAGTGCTTCCTAGGGTCACTTGAGAACCCCGAATAAGCCCAGAGAGTCCTGCACAGGGCAGAGTGTGCTCAGTGAATGTTGGGTTTTCTTGCCATCAGTCATAGTGACTCCGTTCTCATGCCTGACCCTGCTCTCGCCAGCAGCGATTTCATGACTGAGGGTAGGAAGAGAAGGAAAACAAGAAGCTCAGAGAATGGGTGAGGGAAGAACATAGAGGTTGGTGGGGAGAAAGGTTTTCCCTTACTTGGATGTTTCCTGCCTTCCTATCCATCCTAGACCTTCCTCTTCTTCCCCTCCCCATTCATCTGCAGGGATCTCAAGGAAGCGCCCTGGGCCAGGGACATTATGTGCCACCTAACCCATTGTCTTAAAATTCTTTGCTCACCTATCTTTGAACACCTCTCGGAAGGGCACTTGGCTGATTGAGGGCACAGTGCTTCCATTTTCCTGTTTCAGAAGCTTAGGGTGGTGTGGGTTGCCTGTTGGGCTCGTTGCTCACATCAAGAACAGGAGATATTCCAAATGTAGATGCTGAAGCACAGCCATTCATTGTTGCACTTCTAAAGCTGGCCCTAAGAGTACGTTCACACAAAAGCCAAAGCTCCATGGCTAATGTGATCTGGACAGCCCGCCCAGCCTGCTTGCATACTGTGAGTGACCCACTCCTCTTTGGAGCGTGCTTAACAGCTGGGTGTTTGCCTTGCCAATTTAGAGTCCTCCGAGTCCCATAATGAAGGCATCGACATCCCGTTGTAAGGATGACGTGTCGTGGGTAGATTTGGGAGATAGAAAGCAGATGAGGGTCACTTGGAGGTGAAATGTGGTTTGCGATGCTCACAGTGGAGGCTCTGAAATCCAAGCTCCCCCTGAGCTCCACTGGCCTATATTTGTTTGCTTATTTTGGCTGCTCTCTCTACTGTTGGAATCCCTTCTTGTTTCCCTCCAGCAGGGCCAAATGACATCCATTTAATCTAAAACCATGAATTCAAGGTTCTGGGTCTGTTTCTGTCACCAGCCAGCTGTTTGACCTCGGCACACTGCTCAGATTTTTGCTGTTTTCTCATAGTGAAGGGAGGGAGGAGTCTCGGTGTATAACCCCTTCTCCCATGCCAGTGTTCCATGATGCCATGGGAACTGGATTCAGGGAGACTTAGGTGGACTTGAGATGAGTTCATCCCATGATGGTCATGGGCCAGACCCTTCAATGAGGTCATCTGGAGTCTGTGAGCTGAGACAGGAACTAGCTTGTTGATTCCTTTTCTTACACATTTGCTCAAAGGCATGCTGGACATACTTGAATCTCCTTGGCTGTCATATTCTCATTTAATTAATTTATTTTTCTCAGGAAAGTTCCAGTTATCTCCATCTGTAAGTGCAACTTCCACACCAAGAGGACTTGACTCCCTGAAGAAGACATGACCTTCATGCTGTGACTTGTTGTCAAAGTGTAGCCCCCCTGTCAGATGTCTCAGATGACATCAGGCAGTGAGGCATGTTCTCTGGTTTGCACTATGCACTAGCCCCCAGGGACATCGTTTTTTTGGCTTTTATCCAGAAGGAATGAACAGTAAATAGATGAAGAAGTATATTAGGCTGAACTGCTGACATTTGTATGCAGGGCAGTAAATGTTTGTAGATGAAGAGCAGGAAAGGATTTTTTCATAAATGCTTTTGTGACGGATTTTATACTAAATCATTTCTTGACATTTCGACTAAAACCAACAGCTTAGATAATGGATCTGATGTTCATACCGTGCATATACTCTGGTTTGATAAATCCTCCGCTACAAGGACCTCCAGGAGGCTGGATTCCCTCTGGACTGGGAGAAGATTGTCTGTGGAATAATTTAACTGGCTCGGGGGAGGTTGAGGGGGACCTCAGAAGGTTGTGCAGGGTGGGGCTCCAGCTCAAACCCGGCTGCGCCCTGTGCTGAGGCTCAATTAGTGCTCTCCTTGGGTTTTAAGTTTGGGGCTGGACCCTGCTAAATAAACTCAGTCATAGCAATGGCTTTATGAGCGTTCTATTTTCTGATGGAAATATTTTCGGAGGAGAACAACAGACCTAGAGCTGGAGTGGAAAGCGAGGAAGCAGAGATGGCCGTGTATGGGGAAGCCATGCTGAACAGAGCACCTCTAGGCACCTCCTTCTCTCATCACCTTTTACTCCAATAGCAGTCATCCAACAGGACAAATGTGCCAACTCTCCAGGTCCTCTCGACAGCCTGATGCATGCATATGGTACCCGCAGCCCAGGCAGAGGGGGTACATCTTGCCTTCTTGTTCTGAGCTCTTTGGCTCATATCTCACAGGGTGTCTTCACCAGACTCTGCTGTTGCCCTCTGTCCACACTCCTGGGACTAGTGCTGTCTCTACCCAGCAACTTCTAGTCTTTCAAGTTGGCTCAATGTAGAGGATAAGGAGATAGCTGAACTGGTAGAGTGCTAGCCATGTCAGTGTGAGGAGCATAGTGTGAATTCCAAGCATCCACAGACATGCAAGGCAGGCCTGCAAGAGGCAGAGAGAAGGGATCGCTGGAGCAAGCCAGTTAGCCAGACTAGCTAAGTTGGCGAGCTCTGGGTTCAAGTGAGAGAATGCACCTCAATGTATAAGTGGAGAAAGCTCAAGAAAGATGCCTAAAGTGGACCACCACATGTATTCATAGATGACACACACACACACACACACACACACACACACACACACACACACACACTCACACCACATACACATTTGTACACACAAAGATGGTCAAGTTCCATTTTCCCTGGAGTATGTTGTCCCCTTGACAATGAACACCCACCCTGGGTTTTGTATTTGTTGTCTCTGCCCTGGACAGCATCTATGCAGAGCTCAAGGCTTCTTGTAGGAGTATCTATGCAGAAATAACCATTACTAGGGGCATGGGCAATGATGTGATAGGATGTAGACTCTTGATCCTTGATCCTCAGATGACTCAGAACCAGCATTTGTAGCATCCTACTTGCTATAATTTGTTGGTGAGCTCAGGAGAGTATAGACTGTCATGGTCACTTGCTCTCTGTGCTCAGCACCCATGAGGCACACCAGGGAGCATTTGTAGAAAGAACAAAGGAAGGCACAAATGAGAGCTGGGGGCAAGACAGGCTGTAAATCAGAGCTGAAGCCTCGCCTTACATCTTACTGTTATTGTACACGTGTCGTGCAGTTTTCAGGAGTGATAAGTGGCCTCTGTCCTGACCCATCACAGTAATAGATTAAGCCATCTTTCAGGAAAAAAAATTAAAGAGCCTTGACAATGATAATTGCTGTTAATATCACTCTGGACACAGGCTTACTGATTGATGAGTTTGGAAAATTTGCTTCTTGAACAACAATTAAACAACATGAGAAATAGCTACTGAGACCCGCCAGTGGGGAGGGAAAAGCCCGCAGTCCCTGGTGTGATGGCAGAGGGGCTGCTTCAGTAGGGCTAGTCAAGAGTCCGAAATGTGGGCGTGCAAACCCTGCAGACTGCAGCCTGGGTCTGTGCACAGCATAAGGGGCCAGGCTCCAGTGCAGGGCACGAAATCCATCCAGCCTGTAACCATTTGCCAGCACCTTCCTGCTCTGAGTTTCCTTTTCCCATTTTACATACTCACCCTCCCTAGTGACTAGAGCTTGGCAGGTTTCCCGAGGTATCATATTCCAGGAGAGAAAATACACAGGTCATGTGTAAGGACTAAATAGAACCCTTCGCTGAAAACGACTTTTGTCAGGTGTCTGGGAAACAGCTCCGCCTTCAGCTACGAGTTAATCAGACACGGAGCAGCCTGCAGGGGCCAGGGGAGCAGGGCCCTCTGCTGTCTCCCGGTCCTCCCCACTCACCTTGGGCAGGTCACGCCCCTTCTGGGGGCTGCAGTGTTCTCATCGCTCTAATTAGGGCTTGGACTAACGGGGCCAGGCTCCTTCCAGGCCTGAGTATGTAATTCTATCCACCTCCCAATCGTTGGCAGCTGGGATTCATAAAGCGGTCTGTACTAGGGGATACTTAGCTGGGCTGTGGCTGAAAATGACCTTTAGTTTGCTTTGCAACTTGTGTTCTCTTTTATCTAATGGTAGAAACAGGTGAGAGGCGCACTTTAAGAACTTTTACTGTGTAAGGAAGCTTAATCTAAACGCTCTCCATAATGACTGCTGAGTCCTGGAATGTGTACATCTGAGAGATGCAGTGCAGAGGTGGGTGGGAAGGGTCATCAGCACATGTGAATATGGACAAGTAGGACCAAGGGGGTCCCTCTCATCACTGCCTCATCCTCCAGTCCCTACGCACCCCCAGCTTTGTCCCTGTAACTCCTGCCCACATAAAACTCTGTTCCAGCCACATGGCAAGGCCACCCTTCATCTTAGAGAACGTGTTGACCACTGAATGTAAGCCCGACCCCCTAAGGCCCCTTGCTTTCCTGAGAGTTGGATGTTGAGGTTGGCTGGAGGGAACAAGGAAGCTCCAAACACTAAGGCTCAGTGTGGCCTGCTCTGAAGGGGGCTCTTCCCAGAGGGTGTGGTCATCCCCAACAGGTAACCCTGAAACCCACAGCCTATGTGGGATAGGGTTTTCTGCATGACTGCTCACCCTCTGCCCCCTGCTGCTGACCCTACATGTAGAGAGACACACTTAAAAAAGCTCAAGCTGGTCAAGAGGGGCCTGAGCTGCCAAAGACCCTCAATCCATCCAAGTCATTGCTGTTAAATCTCACTCCCTACAGGTCTCTGGCCACCCAGCTCCCACCTCAGCTGTATTTCCTCCGCAGAACTCGAGCTTTCTTTCCTTTTTGCATGGGCTGAAGTGCTAGCACAGAAGGGCAGGATCTCTGATGAGGACTACTTTGGTCTTCTTGGGTTACATGACCTAGGAGCCGAGGCTTGCTCCTGCAAGGAGGCAGGGAGCATCTTCCTAGCACATCCTGCCTTTGCCCAGGCTGCCTCTTTGCTGGTCCTTCCCCCACTCACCCATTTGCTTAATCGCTGTCACAGACTTCCCATTTCCTCAAGATAAGGAATACTTGTCATTAACTCTAGAAAATTTTTATCCTGTTAATTTATCCCAGATTTAGGATTAATAAAATGAATCCTCCTGTATGATTTACCCTTAAGTCTAACACAAGCTTGAGCCCTGTCCCCAAATTTAGAGTTTGAATGACACATAAGAATAATCCTTGTCCAGAATTTGAAGGGTGCCTTCCAGGCACCTCTACAGATGGCTGGTCATTAATATGGACAGCCTGGTAATGGGCTATTCTTCAGTAAATACACATTTAAGGCTGGAGATCTAAAGATGAAGGCAAGACTACTTCTAGTAAGGGACCAGTGGCTGAGGGTGTGACCACATGATTCATTCACATTCTCTCTCTTTCTCTTTTCCTCCCTCCCTCCTTTCTTCTATCTCTCCCTTCCACCTCTCTTCCCCTTCTTTCTTCCTTTGGCAGGGTTTCCACGTAACCCAGGCTATTCTTGAGCTTGCTATGTAGTCTAGGCTGACTTTGAACTTTTGACTCTCTTGTTTCCACCTCCAGAATACTGAGCTTGCAGGTTAGATTATAAACTTCTAGGCAAATCCCAAGTGCTTTTTGCATACTAGGCAAGTACTCTACCCACTGAGCTATAGCCCTAACCTTGCGATGACACCATGACAAAATATCAGTTGATCCTGTGGTGTGTGTGTGTGTGTGTGTGTGTGTGTGTGTGTGTGTGTGTGTGTGTGTGTGTGTGCGCGCACTTTCAATATTGTCTCCATTAATTTTCTTTCCAGAGGGATGAGGAAGAGCCTTCCTACCCATTTTTGATGGGGTTTGTTAAGCTGTTCCCTTGGGGGCTGGCTGATTACTGAGAAGGGGCTAGTAGCTTCAGCAGTCATTAGGCAAGGGCAGTTCCTGAACACTCCAGCCCCTCTGTATGGGAGCTGAGGGTAGGGAGTAGGGGACCTTTGGAAGGAATATGAATGCCGAAAGTCTCAACATCAGAAAGCACAACTAATTCTACATGGATTTGTGCTTGGGCAAGACATCAAATACAAAGGAGTGTAAGCCCCCAGCTGGGCGGGGATGCTGTTCAGCGCCAGGGATCAGGGTTGGTGTCTTTGCTCTGTGAGTCCTTTTCTTCCTCTAGTCAGGCAGGAGGTCTTTTCTAGCTGTTCTAGGAAATGCAGTATAAGGAAGGCAGTCCCATGAAAACTAATTGTCTGCAGACTTCATGGTCTTCAGAAATTAAGATGACCTTGCTTGAAACCCAAAGACAGTCCCCATCATTTTGTATTTTTCTCAAACTGAATGGCACCTTCTCCCTCTAGCACCAGAGGCTTTTCCCCCGCCTGTGGTAGAATGAGCCCCAGTGTTGTTTATTCTCCATGCAGGAAGGAGCATAAGGAATGTCTGAGCTGGATTTCAATGTGGACATAAACTGTGGAGCCAGCGGGTGTGACCAAGGTGCTTTATGTCCTATTGAAACGTGTCTTGAAGAAAAGGTCCTTTCAGACTTGTTCAAGCATTTCAGTATCACCTAGAATGTCAATCCTGGACACAGTGCTAACCAGGATGTGAAGTTGTCAGATCTGACAACTACTAATGGGGTAGCATCCCATCCTAGCACAGGGAGGTGGTGACACAGCCTAGGCAGGGGCAGAGCTTGGGAAGGAGGGATTAGGACCATTCTGTCTTTTGTGATATCACCACTCTCTTGGGCTTTTTTCTACAGGAGAGCAGGTCCAGTCCAAACACACAGTGAGCTGGAATCTTTCTAGATGACTCCATGCTGATGCCTGTCTGAACTATGCCCAGAATTACTGTCCTCTGGGTACCAGCAACATCTGGCGCTTCCCTTGGAAGGCCCTGGAGCACAGTTGTGCAAATCCTCTACCAGCTATACATTAGATTTGATCTCTTAATGACCCTCACATGCCCAAGTACATGGAGATCACCTTTGGAAACAATGCACAGGTCTCCCTCAGACTTCTGCTCAGCTCTTTATGAGTGCTTTATGAGAAGTCTGGGTCTACATGGGTAATTTGATTTGTTAGTACCAATTCATGTTGTCTTCCTTTCTTCTCTGGCCCTTGGAATTACTTCATCCTCTCCTCAAGATTCATAGTAATGCTACTTTTTTTTTTTTTTAAATAATGTGACTATGTGTGCTCATGTGTCTATGTGCCACTATGTGTGAGTGAGTGCAGGTTTCCCTGGAGAACTGAAGAGGGAACCTGATTCCTTGGAGTTACAGGCAATCCTGAACTTCCCATGTGGATGCTGAGAAAGGAACTTGGGAGCTCCTCAAGGGCAGGGTGTGTTCTTCACTGATGAGCCATCTCTTCAGCTGCTTTGGTAATTCTTGTCAGCTTCTGGGGTCATTGCTAACTGCATGTGACAGGCCCACTTACATAAGATTCCGCACTGCTTCTCTGGTTTAAAAATTCCTTCATTCAGGGCAAACATCCCACAGGAATCTGGATAAGGTATCTTTTTTTTGTTTTTAGAGCTGAACAAAATGTTCTTTTTAAAAATATTTTTTCTTATTTTACATATCAATCCCAGTTCCTTCTCCCTCCCATCCTCCTATTTCCCCCAAACCCCCCAATCCCATCACCTATCCACTCCCCAGGGAGGGTGAGGCCTTCCATGAGGAATCACCAAAGTCTGTCAAGTCATTTGGGTTAGGGCCTAGGCCTTCCTCCATGTCTCTAGGAATGGGCTCCCAAAGTCCGTTTCTGCACTAGGGATATATCCTGGTTCCATTGTCAGAGGTACCATAGACTTCCCAGGCCTCCCAGGAACTCACATTTAGAGGGTCTGAGTCAGTCTTATGCTGGCTTCCCAGCTATCAGACTGGGTTCCATGAGCTCCCCCTTGTTCAGGTCAGCTGTTTCTGTGGGTTTCTCCAGCCTGGGTTCGACCCCTTTGGTCATCACTTCTCCATCTCTGCAACTGGGACACAGGAGTTTGGCTCAGTGTTTAGCTGTGGGTGTCTGCTTCTGCTTCCATCAGCTACAGGATGAAGTCTCTAGCATGGCATACAAGGTAGTCATATAAGGTAGTCATCAATCTCATTATCCGGAAAGGGCATTTAAAGTAGCCTGTCCACTATTGCTTAGATTGTTAGTTGGGGTCATCCTTGTAGATATCTGGACATTTCCCCAGTGCCAGATCATGCAAATTAACAAAACCATAAATGAAAAGGGAAACATAACAATGAACACTGAGGAAATCCAGAGAATCTTCAGGTCATACTTTGAAAACCTATACTTCATACAATTAAAAAATTTAACATAAATGAACAATTTTCTGGGTAGATATCACTTACCAAAATTAAATCAAGAACTGATAAGTAATTTAAATAGACACATAACCCCTAATGAAATAGAAGCAGTCATCAAAAGTCTCCCACCCCCCCACAAAAAAAGCTCAGTGCCAGATGGTTGCAGAATTCTACCAGAAATTCAAAGAAGAGTTAATAAATACCAATACCCCTCAAATTGTTCCACACAACGGAAGCAGAAGGGTCATTGCCAAACTTTTTATGAAGCTACAATTACCTTGGTACCCAAGCCACACAAAGACACAATTAAGAACGAGAACTACAGAGTAATATCCCTCATGAACATTGATGCAAAAATCTTCAATAAAAGACAGGCAAATCAAATCCAAAAACACATCAGAGAAATCATCCACCATGACCAAGTAGGCTTCATCCAAAGGATGCAGGGATGATTCAACATATGAAAATCCATCAATGTGATCCACCATATAAACAAAGTGAACAAGAAAAACCACATGATCATCTCACTAGATGCTGAAAAAAGCCTTTGACAAAATCCCAATAAGGTGTCTTGATAGTCACATTTGTAGCTGACAGAGTTCAGACTGAGTTAGTTTTGAAGGGGTCAATGTATGCGTAGAGAAAAGCATAGGACTCAGGCAAGCTGGGGCATACAGGAACTGGAATGGATTCTCTTCCTCTAACTCTTGTACCTTTTACTTTTTCTTTGCTCACCCTCCAAACCCAAATTCTAGCCCTCCTGGCTCCTCACATCAACACCAAGCTCCATGTGAATAGGAATTACTGCATGGTAGTTGTTGGCTTGCTTCCATTTCTAATCACTTTTCTTCCTTTGGGTATGAGTTAGAACACTTTGTGCCAAAGAGGGGCTTCATACATGTGGTTGGTTCTCCTTCCCATGTTTCACAGTCTGGATGACAATGTGGGTTTCACTGTGTGCACCCTGCCCTGAGGCTAGCTTCAACAAGGATTCTCTGTGGAGTTTGATGGAGGCTGATGGTATTTACTTCCTTACCAGCTATTCTAGCTATAGCTGTAGCTGAGCATCTGAGGAACAAATCTGGATGTTATGAAGCGTCATGGAGTATCAGCGAGATGAAGCACATGGGTGATGGTCCCAGAAACTCACTATACAGAGACCACCAATAAGGGCAGTCTCCAGGGATTTCAGCATTTGGAGGAAGGCTTCCTTTAGCAAACAAACTAGGGGATTAGAATCTGCCTTCAGGCCAACCAAGGACAACTGGTTTATTATACTGTATCTATTATCTAAGAGCCGATAAAATGATTCAGGAGAAGAATTTCCCAACACATTAAGAGGAGTGATGCTTACAAATTTGCCAGGTAGTGAACCTGAGAACTGAGTTCCTAGGCTTCTCAGACAAGGGGCTAGAGCTCAGGAGAGAGATATTGACACTTTGGAGAGATAGAGTGGTGTGTTTCAGGGTGGTGGCAGAGCTGACCAGGAGCCTGTGCATGTTAGCTAGGGTTTCCTTCTGTCCTGTCTGAAAAACATGACGGTATGTGGAATGTGGCTAGCCCAACCTTGGAATCCAATTTTGATCTCAAGGTTTATTTGGATTTAAATCTGAATGTCCCCATGATCTGTGGTGGTGGAGTGTTGTCTGCCACATGATGTATGTAGGTGACCAGAGTGGTTTATGTGGTTTGAGTCTATTGTCCAAAAGGTTTGTGTCCTGGAAGCTCCATCAACACTGCAGTGATGTTAAGAGGTGATGGATGATTCCTTAAGATAGGGAATCCAGTAAAAAGTAATTAGATCTTGTCCCTCTAGGGACAATGAGGGCAGATCAGGGAATGGACTTCCTGGCTTTTAGGGGACGGTAACCCTGGGTAAGCAATGACAACTGGCCCCTGTGACTCTTCCTGTCCAGTGATAGAGACAGGGGTTCTGAGCCAGTGGAGGTGTGCAGAGGGCACCATTGCTGTGGTTCCTGCAGAGGTCATGTTGAGAAGCAGAAGTATTGGGCCATCTGTGGTTGGAGGTAATGTGAAGACACAAAGAAGGCAGAGGCCAAACCAAAGAGGTCAAGTGGGAGCATGATCTGAAGAATAGGGGACAATTTGCTACATCGACTTGCAATTTATTTTTTATATTTCTATTGTATGTATGTGCACACATGAAGGTGTACATGCATGTGTGCACATATGTGTGTGTGTACATGTGGAGTTCAGAGAATAACTTCAGATGTAATTCTTTTGGAGCCATCAATTTAGAGGATGGTTGGCTAGTGAGTTCCAGGGATCTGCCTGTCTCTTCTGCCTCCCCAGCTCTGGGATCATAAGCACGATGTAATGTCTAGCTTTTTGTGTGGGTTGTGGAGATTGAACTCAGGTTCTCATGCATGGACAAGAACTTTATTGATTGGGATTTTTATTTTGTTTTTTTTTTTGCCTTTATCCATTTATTTTCTAAATTCATTTCCTTTCTAACTAAACAGAATGAAAGTGCTCTATTTTCATTTTCCCTCTTTGTTTACCCTAGAGACCCAGTCAATGTGGACACAGCTTCATCCAGGAGGAGTTCCTCATAGCATTGCTTACCAGAGTGCAGGACAGAGGCACTTTGGGTCCATTCAGGCAGCCGTGGCTCTCCATCCTCCCATTGACTTGGAAGAGCACTGTTCGGGTTATGTTTCAAAGTGAGGAAGCCTGGCTGTAAAATGGTATGTGGAATACAATTGCACTTTAGTTTTAAAAAGTTAAATAAAGCCATGAACAGAGATCAGGATAATACGCCCCAAACCATAGTCATTATGGGAAGAGTAATTAGGAAGAAAAAAAAAATCTGTTTTCTTTTTGCATTCCTAAGAGTCCATGAAAAGCCATGTATTACAGTAAAATTGGAACACACCATTCCACCTGCCTGTTTTCTTTGCCAAAACCAGAAGAGAAGGGGGTCTCCTCAGCAGGGCAGAGGCTGAGGGGCCAGCCCCATATTGGAGTTTGGAGTTCTATGCTGTGAGGCTGAAATGGACTCTCTTAAATGATTCCTATGCCTGCAAGCACAGCAGGAAGCTCCCCCAGTACTCGAGCAAGCAACATTTTTCTCTGCACAAAGCCAGGGTGAGCTCTCCAGTCTCCAGTTCCCACACTGAGCTGGGCTAAGGTGGCAAGACCAATAGGACATACTTCTGTGAGCAGCTGGTCATCCTGCAGCTCTTGTCCCTTGACTGAGAAAGGCATGTCTGTGTCCACATCTGCTCCAAAGAGGATACCTAAGGAGGGCTCTGCCGAGCCCAGAGCCCTTCTGATAACAATGTGAGGGCTAACATTCCCTTCCCAAGTTTCCATGGGGGGCAGAGGAAGCTTACCCCAGGACCATAACTCTGGCAGGGAGAATCCCTGGGAGTATGAGGAGAGATGCTGGTACTAGGACCCCAGCAGGGCCCAAGGTAGTGGGCTCCATAGGGAGTGGTGACTTCTGGTTAGGGAGCAAGAGCCTGTACATGGATATTTAGGCTGCATTTTTTCCACACCATTCTCTTTTTAATATACTATATAGCACCGGGTTTGTTCATGACTGCAGAAAAAAATACATTTATTTTCAGTTCTTTGAGACAGGTTTTTGTGAGCCCCAGGCTGGCCTCAAACTTGCAGTGTAGCCAGGGATGAACTTCACTTCAAGAGTACTGGGATTACAGGTGTACACCACCACACTCATGTTATGCAGTGCGGAGGCTCTGTCCAAGGTACTCTCCTCACTGTCAGAGCCATCCACGTGACAAAAAGGAAAGTGAGTGAGAAAGGTTTACTCCTGGCTCACAGTTCAACGACATCATTCCATCACATTGGGTAAGACATGGCGGCTGGCCCAAGAGGCTGAGTGGGTCATAGTGCATCTGTATTCAGGAAGTAGAACACAAACAGGAAGTGGGGCTGGCTTATATAAAGTCTCAAGACCCAGTGACCTATTTCCTCCTGTGAAGATCCACCTCCTAGAGGCTCCACAACCTTCTGAACAATACCACTAACTCTCTAGTCATGTGCTCAAACACATGAGCTTGTGGAGGACACTTCTCACTCAAAACACAACAGGCTGCAGCTCAAGGCCTTTTGCATGCCAGGCAAGCCTTAAACCAACAAAGCCACACCCCCAGTCTGATGGTTCTTCAGAGTACCAGGCATTTTTAACACACTCTTGATTTTCAGGTCAAGACAGAGAGGTGACTTTGCAGACAGACTGTCAAGGGCTCCCTCATGCCAGTGTTCCCCCTCTCTGCCCCCCCCCCTCAAGTCACCTTGAGAGTGGCTCCCATTCACACGCATCATTCAAGGCCAGGCGGTCCTTTGGTAGACTAATCTTATAATGCCCAGTTAAATTCTTTGAAAGTCTTCAGAAGTGAATGGAAGTCAGCTGAGCAGAATGTGCTGAGAAATAAACCGACAGAGGAGAGGTAATGCCTAAACCTAAACCTGTTTAGGTTTCCTGGGTCCTGAGCGGTCTGTGTGCTGAAGGCGACAGGGCAGGAAAGCTCTCCATTTTGTAGTGGAGGGGCAGAGGGGTAAAAAAATGAGAGGCTCAGGCCAGAGAGATGGCTCAGCTAGTAAAAGCAGTTGACACCAAGCCTCACAACCCAAGTTTGTCTCCCAAGACCCGTGTCATAGAAGGAACGAACTGCAGCCAGCAAGTTGTCCTCTGACTTCCACACCTGTGTGCCTGTGAGTGCCCACCCCTCCCACGTAATAAACAAATGAATGAATAAATAAATGAACTAATAAGTGAAAGGACTTGTTATCTGTCTTGAGAATGGCAGCTAGCTCAGAGATGGCTTGCTTTTTACCTGCTCTTCAGTTTGGCTTGTGTGGCTGTGAAGTCTACCAGATCCCAGGAGACAGCCCTAGCCACGGTTCTTGGGTGCTAGCTGGTTCCTGCTCTACTGATGTATACCTGTCCCATACCCATAGCTGGTTCTGGGCATTTAAAATAGTTGGTGGTAATTGCTGATATGTCTTTCTGGGAGTTATCCATGTGTCTTGTAATCAGGGACTTTTAGATGGTCATCTTTTTGCATTACTGTTTCTCCTCATTTTTTTTTATCATTCCAGGGAACAGAGATGAGAAAGATATAAGGAAGTGTCACAATCACAGTGTTAGGAATGAGTCCAACAATGGTTTCCAATCTCCCAGTTACACAGAGGACAGCCATCTGAAGACTGGGGAAGTTTCTTTTTATTTATCTGAAAGTTCTGGTGTTAGACTTGGGCTATTTTCCCCTCCCTGCAGTCTTCTGATGGCTTGAGAGATTTATATATATTTTTTCCAATAAAGTGGCCTGCCATTTAGAGCCATGTGTATTTGGATGCAAGAAGGACATAGTCATTTAGCTTATATGTCCCCAGGGCTTTGTTTCCTTCCTTAGGGACCAGGGCCCGGCACCCTTGTGAAGTTAGGCTGGTGTTTTTCTACCTCTTATGCATCATTTAGACTTTATCTTTAATATGTATTCATATATTGATCTTTTCAAAAATTCAGAAAGGGCTCTTGCCTTCGCCAGCACCATCCCTGGCATCTCAGAACACTGAATGAAGCACTCAGGGTTGGTGATGGTTCCCAGTCCTGTGTAGTGGTGGTGACTGTTGAAAATACTTTATGGGTGTCTTTTAATTAGTACTTATACAATTCTGTGGCCAAGGGTTTTTTTTTTTATATTTTTCCTCCTCTTATCCCCATTTAGAGGGAGCAATAACACACACACACACACACACACACACACACACACACACATGAAGTTGGGCTTGGTGTTAATCTTTGCAAATGTCTAGGTCATCAGAACCTTTCTGAGGGGTGTTAAGATCGGAAGGGGCTATCTGAGAGCATGCCAACATGTTACCTCAGTGTTTTCTTCTTGGAGAAAAACTAGGTTTTTTTGTGCATACAAATCAGCCATATTAGAGTAGAAGGAACACACAATCACAACTGAGACTATCTCATCAGTGTTTAGAAGTATCAAATGATTCCAAGACCCCAAATGTGCATAAACATTTCCCTGCAGGTGGGCCTGACCTCATCTGGTTCTGGCTTCCAGGGACCTGGACTGCTACAGCCATAATTACCATCCCTGTTGCTTCAAGGCTAAAGCTGGCAAGACAATCTCTCTATTTGAAGAGGGACCATCCCCTGACTTGCCCCCTTGGCTGGCCTTGTACCCTCTTCCTCTTTCCTGCCTCTTGCCCATCCCTCCACCCAGCCCACAAGGAAGGAATCTATTTTCCTCTGTGTTGGTATATTTTTAAGGAAAGTAACCTTTCCTAAGACAGGAGTTCTAAGCCAAGCTGCCAACGCCAGGAAAACAGCTTTCTTTTTGGATATTTGGAGTGACAGAGCTGGCATTGTTAAGTAAGTTAAGTAAGATTAATGAGGAAAGAAATGAAAGCCACAAAAGGATCAGCATTTCCAATCAATGAAAGAATGCATTTCACGTGGGCTCCACCTGCAGTTTCCTTGGCGTGTGTGTTCTGATGCCAGTTTGAAGGGTTTTGCCTTTTTATGCTTGTAAGTAAACTACTAAGAAAGAGCAGTGTGTGCTGGCCATGTAGCAGTGCCTGATTTAAGCCTTATCCTGCAGCCAATGTATTGATCAGGAGGAATTTGTAGAAGACGGAGGTGTGTTTTAATAAGAGCCAGAGAGAGGGCACCATCCTCCCTATTCCCAGGACTTTAAATTATGAATTGCAACTTCAGCATCTTGTTTGGGAGAAGAGGGGGAACAATTTTACTGTGATAGAGTAATAGACACAAAATGGGGACGCTAATATCTACCAAGTGACCAAATCATGGAAAGCGAGAGGTCCTCTAGAGTGGTGCTGAAGGAACTTAAACAACAACAAAAAAGCAGGTTTGTTTTTATCTGTCCAGAGAATTGTGTTTAAGCCCCTGTAACTCCCATTTTTTTTGGGGGGGGTGGTGTGGGGCGGGAATGGGGATTGATATGAGGCCTTAGTCCATTTTGTTGTAGACATTAACGGAGTGCCGTGGAGCTGGTGTACAATCGCCTGAAGATTAGCCCATGGTTGCTGCTTCCTGTTGAACATTTGAATAACAAGCTTGATGAAGCCACTTAACTCCTTCCAATTACAGGTGCCAAATGGGGGTACATAAACGGGGGGGGGGGGGGAGGGGACTTTTTCATGTGTGAGCAGTTTCACAATCCAGTGTCATAATCAGATTCCAGAAACTGAACTTGTGGAAAGTTTGTGCTAGCCTTGTGGATTTTCATTTCAGATGTTGTCAACTCAAGGGCATTTGGGCCAATCAATATCTGCCTGTCTTCTCGCACATAGAAAGTTGGCTATTAGAAAAGAGAGGCTTACAGCAGGCTCAGCCAATACCATTAGCCCTAGCCTAAGGGCAGTTCTGTCCATGTGCCCGGATAGGCACCTGCCCCCTCCCCTCCCCCACCATTAGAGAGGCCACTTGGGATGTCATTTGGACAGAGCGGGCAAAGAGCACTTCTTTCTTCTTTCTCTTTTTTACACCCAGACTCCCCCAAAATCAATAAATCTGTTCTTTGCTTATTTTCAGAACTTTACTTCAATATAAGCAAGGACTTCCCTTCCAGCAACAAACTCCAGTAACGCCATGTCAGGCTTATGTGTGTGTGTGTTTGCTTTTTCTGTTCCAATTTGAAAAATAATTGGAAATAATATCTGATTGATGTCCTCTCCCCCTTCCTTCTTTTTTAGCTAAAGATTTCCTAGATGAAAGACCTTGATCCGTCGCCTTTCAGGGTTCAGCACTTGATTTTCTGTTCCAGGTGGTCTTTTCTGTTCCAAATGGTTTTGTGGAAAGGAGGAAGCAAGCGAGGTATTGTTTTCCTAAGCAGAAGGAACTTTGTGCAAATTGGCATGGTTGTCTGCTGCGCCTATTCCTTGTTCCCGATGTTTTCCCTGATGTTGTGTTTTCCAGGGGAACAAGAATAGCTCTCTGGCTTAGAGAAAATCCTGGAGTACTTAAGATACCAGGGAAGGAAGGAAGCATGCAGGATTGGTTAGTGAGAGTTCAGACTGTCTCCTGGTAGGTCTTAGAATTTTGTTCAGATTGGCATGCTGGTTCTCTTTATCACTGTTTCTTTCTTTCTTTGCCTTAGTTTCTGTTACTTGTTAGAAGGAAATAATGCCATAGCATAAATGCATCGAGAATGCTGTGGGAGGAAAAGGTGGGGGGTAGCTCTCGGTCATTCTAGGGGGACACCAAGCCGATTTAGATCTAGCTGTTGGTAAAATAAGGCACAACCAGGACTGTGTTAGTGCCAAGGGTATGGAATAAGTGATGTAAAGTCATTGGAACTCAGAAGAGGTTACAGGAAGAAACTCTGGGGCCCAGGCAGAGATCAGACTTTGAGAAAGGCTACTATACAAGCAACACATCCAACAAAGGAAAAATGCAATCTCAGAAACAGGGACAGGTGGACTTAATGTGTAGTGCAATGGTCTGAGAATACAGCCTTTTCTAGAGTGCCCCAATATAGAATTAATGTGTCTTTGCAGGGAATATCATTAGGGTTTAGTGTTCCTCACAGAGTGGAGAAGCAAGGAATCCAGGTGGGTTTGCTGGTCCAAGCCAGTCCTCCCTCTAAAACCACCCAGCTCTCAGGCAGAAAGCATGCCCTCCGAGGTAAAGACATCTGTTGGCAGACAGAAGTAAAGACGTGGAATTCCCTCCTGTTCCTGAGAGAGCACAGTGTTCAGCTCTTTTCTCTCAATGCGACTCTGGATGGCTTCCTCCCTGACAGTTGCTGCAGAGATAGTATAGTCTGGTTCCCTGGCACACAGGCTTTCTTTATTTCATTGTGATTAGCAAGGGTAATTTTCTGGCATGGTTCCGGAATGGTCCATGTGGGGTTTTCATGTCTGAAAGCAGAGGAGAGCTCAAGGTGAGATCCCCTGCCACAGCAGACAAGACAAAGTTTGACTGTGAAAGCGAGCACTGCAGGCTTGGAGCATCAGGCTGGGAGCCAGGACTGCCTGGGCCTGAGGGGATGTCCTGGCAAGATTGTTCTTGACTCTGCCACCTAGGGCCTGGTCAGCTGGGACCACAGGGCTTGGAAGGCTAGAAGTCACTGCTCTTTTGGACAAGGCATTTGCTCCTGAGTAGAGGTCTGCTTTGAAGGAGACTATGGATATTTGATTTGAGTTTGCTATTGTCACATGCAATGCAATTGTGCAGGTGCCTAGCTCTCTGACAAATCAACAAGAATGGCTGTGGGCTGAGGACATGTCTCATTGGTGAATGAGTTCAGATTCCAGCACAAATATGAGAAGCCGAATGTGGTTGCATGTGTACCTGTCACCTCAGGATAACTGGCAGGAATAGAGAAAAGAGGATCACTGAGCTTGCTGGCCATCAGGCAAGCCCTGGGACCTAGTGCCTATCTCAATCAAATAAGGTAGAGAGTGACAGAATGGGACAGCCAATGTCCTCTGGTCTCCTGGTGAACTCATGGACATGTGCACTTATACCCATGAGCTTGCTCTCTCTCTCTCTCTCTCTCTCTCTCTCTCTCTCTCTCTCTCTCTCTCTCTCTCTCGCACACACACTAAATGCCTTTTGCATATTCAGAACCTTCAGAACACTACCAGGCAGATGTGTCAATTCAAATACATAAAGCCAAGTAAATCATTGAACAATGGACTTTCCCAAAGAGGAAGCAGAGAGCTCATTCACTCTGCTGGTAAAATGCCTTAACATGGCATGGAGTGCAACACACAAGATGTGGACCTCTTGCTCCTTGTGCATTAAGTGATACTTCTCTATTGCTGTCCTGGCTTGAAGTCTGGCACTATGGACCATAGTGCAAACTCATCCCCAGTATTTCCTCCAGCTTAGGAAGGGGGATAGAACTTAGGCTGGTCTAGTCACAGCTGGGGTTGGACTTAAAGATATACCCTGACTAGAAAATGTGGATCACTGGGGTTGGGATGGGATTTGAAGTTTCTTAGTCTGGACCTGGACCTACTTTCTGTTTGGTCTCTTCTTTCCAACTGTGCACACAGTGGGACCAGCTGCTTAGTGTTCCTGTTGTCATGTCCTGTCCTGCCATGACAGATAGTAACTATTCTTCCTCAATGATTCCAACCAACCCTTAAGCAGCTCATTAGGCATTTGGTCTAAGAGAGGAGAGCAGTGACTAACAGGACAGGACATTCAGTTCTGTTTTGGTCAGTGGTACCCAGAGTTTTTGGTGATGAGAAGTCCCTAGAGAGTCTGAAGAGGACTCACTTTCCAACTATTATTCCTGAAGGAAGAAACTTCTGTGGCACAGAGGATAAGGAATTCTGTTGCTATGGTGTGGTCTTTTCTCCACAACCCAGAGAGCCCAGGGCATTCAGGGTGGTATGGCCTTAGAAACCATGCCATCTCTAAACAACATGAACAGGGGTCTGCTCAGTAAAATATTTAGAGAATTGCTCCCCCTGGATATACCCATGCATATGTTCATGTGAATCTTTGCAGACAAAACATGTACCAATTAGCAATTTTAAGTTCTTCTTGCAGTGCTTTATCTCCGTGAAGACATGAAATCATGCTATTAGAATCCCCACCAGTGTGTTTGGAGGCTCCCTAGTTTGTGAGCAGTGTGTATTGGCTTGCAGCAACCATGTCACCAAACTATTCATACTTAAGGCATCTGGACAGCTGCTATGGTGTCTAGATGACTCAACCAGAGGATGAGAGCAGATAGTTTCTTATGATTAGATTGCTTTGCAAATGAAGTTCTCTGAAACTCTATTTTTCCTTCTGTGGTATTCCAAGTTGAACCATTAGACTAAAAGATTTTTAAGTTTAAAATAGAATCACATCTGAGAGGCCCACAGAAGTCAGTTTCTAGCCAACCCTCAGGAGCTGTGCGTGGAGTGGATCTATACATCCATGTTCTCTTCAACACTCCTTTCTCAGAAGTATAGCCTCCTTCTCATTCTAAAATCACCTCTGATTCTGATAGTGAGCTGACACTCCCTTTTCTTCACTTTGTACCTGGAAAACCCCAGATCTCTGATGGTCAATCAGGGTTTATCACCTGGACAGCCTAAGGGCTTCTCTGAAATGTGTTCCTGATCCCCACTAGTCCTGCTCAGTGTTTCAGAAGGATGCACGTTTTCTCTGAAGTCTTAAAACTTGAGTGACTAATGCTTGGGACATGGGGGGGGGATCTGCCATAGCATAAACAAGGCAGAAGGAAGCTGAGCTGGAGACCTGAGTGCAGTCTGTATGGGTCTCAGGCCATAGGGGGACCCACCTCTGCCTCTCCCTCTACTTTGGGCATCTCTATTATTTGAAAAAAGTGAATTATTTTTGTTTGAGTAGTCTATTACTCCTCCCACCAAATCCTAGTGGCCACACTGTGATGGGGTAGACCATTAGGTCATAACAGCCAACTTTCTATTGTAACAAAATACCTGAGAGAACTCTCTTACAAAGAAGACAGGTTTGCTTTAGTTTATGTCTTCAGGGTTTTAGGTCATAGGTTCCTGGTCCTGTAGCTTTGGGCCTGGGATAGGGTAGAAGACCAAGGAAGAAGGATATAATGGAAGAAAGCTGCTCACTCCATGATGGCCGGGAAGCAAAGCACTATGGAGAAGGAAGGACCAAGGGCACAATATACCTTTCAAAGCCACTCCCTCAGCAACTTGTTTCCCTCTACTAGCCATGATTTTCTAAAGTCCCACTATCTCCCAATCACCTTTTAAGCTACAATATCCATTGTGTATCAGTCCACTGGTGAGGTCCCGCATGTCTGTGCAATGCCATACTGGGAACCACTATTTTATCCCATGAGCCTTGAGGGGGTCGTTTAAGATCTGATTATAAGCCTCAACCCCAGGCTTCTGGATATGCTGTGCCTTCAAGCCCACGTTTGCTGTTTTGAGCTGTAGGCTTAGCCAGTTGTTCCCCTTTGCATGTATAGGACACACTCACACTTGCACTGCATGCACTAGGTGAAATATGAAAACACTAGCAGTGAACGAGGGCCTTGAGGATGATAATATGAACAGCTAGTTAAAGCTTAATGTGAAAATGACAATGATGGCAAGAGGAGGATTCAGCATCTGAGCTGTGCCCACTAGGGCATGCATGTAGTTGGTGAACCCCCTCCAGTTGTAAACAGCTATGCTATAGCTGAAAGCCTGGTCTTCACTGGTCTGAGTTCACTGTCCTCAGTGGCATCAATTGTTGTGATTGTCCCTTCTCAGCATCAGGGTGTTGCATCCATGCAGCCTACTGGCTCTCTCCAGACTTGCTGCTTTCATATCCCTGTTCTTGTTTGTGTGCTTAGTTCTCAACCCCTTTGTGGATTTGCGTATACATATGTGTAGCGCTGACTCCATGTAGGACAGTTCCATCATGAGGACTTCTTAACACCTCCAGAAATGAAATATTTAAATATTTTTTGTTGTGTTCTTGTGATTTGACACTCTTTAGAGTGGGTTCTTTTTTTCTTTAGTGAAGAATGAAGCAGTGTTGTATTTCACACTTCAATAGTTGCACTCCAGCTACCTCCCCTATTATTGCCTGTGAACCCACAGTTTGGGTCTTCAGATGGTAAACAGGGACCACAAACTCAGGAATAACTTACATTTTGTCTCCCCTGTGCTGCTCTTCCCTTGCTCTGCTCACCATCCTGAGAGGTACTGATGAGCCCTTCCTGTTGGAGTGCCAGCTCCTCTCCCTCCATCCTGTCAACACATTACTCATCCTTCTCTTAATTTGGCAGCTGCTTTCTCTCACTTATTTTGATGTGCAGTAATGATGGAATAAAGCTAAAACTATTAGCAAACTCTTGATTTTTCTTTTGCATGCATCCAAATGGTCCAGAGGATGGTTTTCAGATAGAACCATTCCTAGGCTGTCTTTTCAGAGCAGTGGGTCATTAGAAAGAGGACACGAACTTCATTGTAAAGATCAGGGCACCTGTGGCAAGGAAGCAAGCTGTTCTGACCTCAAACCCCCTTCTCAGTGTCCTGCAGCTACCTGGCCCATGGAGTCTTTGCTCCACACCCGATCAATGAGTCTCCACTCACAGAGTCTTCTTGCTTCAGTTGGTTTGTGCATGCCGTATATGTTGTTGGTATAAAGATTGAGTTTGTGTTTATCCAGGAGACTCTTGATGTATACTTGCTTTTACTCTCAGATATTGTCTATGCTAAGGATTTCCTGTGAGTCAAGTATTTGTAGGATGCTGAAGATCCGAAAATAAACACATCAAAGCTCTCCATGTGACCACCTCCTGGAATTCTGTGCTCATCTTTGTTCCACAGGGAGTCCATCCATAGGGAGTTTATCTTGCCAAATGTTGGAGGAGGAGGAAATGTGGGGCCTCCAGTCTTTGACATTTAGCTGAAAAGAGACATGTATCTGAGGCAGGGTGATCAGCATGAATGAGGCACAGACTTAAGGGGCAGCATGGAATGCTGAGACTGGTGTGTGGATTAGTCTGAAGGATAAGAAATGAAGGAAGATGCGAGGGGCCAGCTTCCCACAGGCCACTTTAGCTATAGATTACCACCTTGTCCAATATGGTGAGTTCTGGGTTTTAGTGGTTCTCCTGCAGAGAGGGCTCTGAGTTCAAGCTTGATTGCATCTGCAGCCAGAGTCTCATGTGTCTCCTTCCATGTGGTCAGAAGCCTCCCAGTTCCAGACACAAGGGATTTATACCAGCCACCCTTTGCTCCCCACTAGCTCCTGGAGCCCAGGGACTAAGGGGACTGGGTGAGCCAATTTCTGAAGTCTTCCCATAGCAAAGACCCTGGAATCCTTTGGTTTTTCTCAATAAGAACAGTGGCACCAGGTTCTGTTACTGCAACCCTCTATCCCGTTCAGAAGATGTGTACAGTGGAATCCACCAAGGATCTTGGAATCTATCTTCCTGACCAAAATCAATGGTCTGATGATAACTTTGTAGATTTGATTAGGACCTAATTAATCTGTCACTGGGATAGGGCTGGGCTCACACCAATAGGAAATTTGAAATGGAGTTCCTAGGTATATGGTTGTGTTAGGGACTGATATCATCTCTGCTACCCTCTACTTATCCCATCCATTTCCTCTGGGCTGGACAAGTCCCTGCTTCTGATATGATGACATTGACACTGAAGACATACTTTCAGAGTGTCTTCTGACAGAAACCCCTGCTTCTTATAAGATGGTCTTTTAGCTGAGCTTTGTAGACTCAGCCCAGCTGTGTGTGGTGTCGGTGTAGTCTGTCCTCTGGGATTCCATCAGCTCTCTAAACAAATCTGCTAAAAAGGTCTATATGACTCTGGTCCTCTCCTGTCACTGTCTCACTGGGCCTTCTTATCCTCCTGTTGCATATCTGTAGTTTAAATCATGCCTGTGAGGAAGGGTCTCTCTTCTCTCTCTCTCCCTCTCCCTCCTCTGCTCTCTCCTTCCCTCTACTCTGTCTGTGTGTGCTAGTGTCAGAGGTCAATTTTAGATGTTATAATTTTAAAGTCATCTACACTTTCTTTTGAAAAGAGGTCTCTAACTGATCTGGAACTCACTTCTTAGGCTAGTCTGTCTGGCCATTGAGCTACTTTACCGACACTCTGATTACAAATGTGTGCCATCACATTCATTTTTTTAAAAATATGGGTTCTGGGATCTAACTCAGGTCCTCATGTCTGTGTTTTGATAGTTGACCTGTGACTTCTACTTTCCTTAGTCTATCAGCTGCAGCTGTACTGCTCTGCTGATTCTTCATTTCCAACCATGCTTTGCATCTCTGCCATCTGTAGCAATGTGAGGAGAGTGGCAGTCCTTCAGGGTTCAGCCCTATGGGCTAGAAGAGAAGCAGCTGAGGTCGAAGTTAGCTGGATGTGAGCGTGGACAAGATTAGGAACCTCGTGCGTGGTACTTCCTGAGTTTCTGGGGGAGTGCCATGGCTGTGCTAGCACCTTGCATCTGATTCTCTGGGTGTGTTTCCTCTGATACTGGCTTGGCCAGGTTATCCTTCCAGTGCAGCTCCTACCATCTAGACCACTCCCTTTACAATTTACAGTGTCTGCGAATGCACTATATCTCTCATCCTAACATTCAGGCATATTCATCACAGAATGCTTAGAAATAAAGAAAGACACAACACATAATGTACACATACACTTCATGTCTGTATCCCTCTAACACCATGCACCCATGGATTTCTGCTAATGCATTTGGGAGTTTTCAATGTATCATCTAACACTCTCCTTAAACACCCCTGCTCTGTTTCTTTCTTGTCTTTGCCACCATCTGGGATCATTTCCCACCCTGTACACTCCTCACTGCCTGCTGTAGCTTATGCTCTGTCCTGGCCAGTGCCTGTCCTGGCCTATCACTCGACACCCAGGGGCTCCTGCCCTGAGCACTGGCCACGGGGTTTGTGTCTCTCTCTTGGGTCCTAATCACAGCTGGTCCACAGCTTTGTTTTGACGTTGTTAAAACATCTGAGCTCAAGATTTGTGCTTCTTTGTCTCTGTGTGCCTAGTCATGCCTGACACTGGGCTACAAAAGGGTGTTTTAGCTAACTAAGTGGGAGTGCTCCCCAAGAATACACAGGTACTCAGTCCATGCCAGACTAAGTTCTTCCTTCTTGGTGGTGGCATCACAGCCTCTGCCCTTGATGCTTTCCTGGTGAAAGCTATTGCAATTCTTGATCTTTGACCTGAGAAAGTTGATCTCAGACTTCGTTAAACTTGATGCCCTCCAGACCTGGTCACAGGAATGCAGGGACAAACACTTGAAGGTTCCTGCCACTCTGAACCATTCCCTTTTCTTTCCTTTTTTGTTGTTGAGGGTTTTTTGAATCTACATATTTTACTTACAGGAAAGGAAACTGAAGCCAGGAAAGATTGGGTTGTCAATTAGCTGTCTTTCTGATTTCAAGTCTGCTGCTTTCTCTGCCATTCTATTCAGTGCCACTAAATGTGGTAGAGCCATTCTTTTTAATGTACATAGCCTTATATGCAAAGACTTCTTGGGAATCAGCCCTGGTCTTTACTGCCTCCTTCCTCTCTCTCTCTCTCTCTCTCTCTCTCTCTCTCTCTCTCTCTCTCTCTCTCTGTCTCTCTCTCTGTCTCTCTCTCTCTCTCTCTCTCTCTCTCTCTCTCTCTCTGTGTGTGTGTGTGTGTGTGTGTGTGTGTGTGTGTGCGTGTGTGCTGGGCTTTGGGGTGTGTGGTCTTTGTGGGGTAACTGTTTTTGAAGACCTTTTGCAGCCATGTAATAGCTTTAAAGAAACCTGTGTGTCAGAGGGTATCACTCCTAACATAGGGAGCATACCTGCACCCATATTTTTAATGATCTGACCCAATGGAAATCTCCTAGCTATAAAGATGCTGCCTTAGAATAATAATAAAAAAACTAATAAATAATTTGTTGTAACCTCAGGGTATCACATTACCACATTACTTATTATGGAACTAGGGTACTATTTAAATTGCTTATTTACAACATTAAAATAAATAGTGGTTTGGGCACTTTTGCAAAGCAGAGGATGTATTCCCTATCACACCCCACCCCTCCCTTGCTGTCTCATCCCCCAGCTGCAGCAGACCCTTTCTCCCTGCTGGCTCAGGATTCTTTTCCCAACTACAATGATTCTATTATGCTATTAAAGTTCGGGGTGTGTAGAGTCCTATCCCTGAAGGCATTTGCCAGTCTTGGTTTTTTATCTTGTCTAATACCTGTGGCCCTCTGTCTGTGCTAACATGTGACTGCAAGCATTCTATAGGATCTGCCAGTTAGTTGTCCCTTGAAGGCCACTGGCCTCTGTTCCTTTTATGGTCATTCATCTGGCCCCTCTCAGATCGCTGAGGTAGAGGGGCAGCGGGCAACACAGAGGAAGAAATACCAAGCGCAGCAGATCAAATGGCAACCTGAACCCCTGGGTAAGGACAAGGCGGGGTGGAGGGCACCGGAACAGGCTCTGTCCTTGGATCACTCAGGGCTAGGACCTCAGTCTGTGAAGTGCCCCTCATTTAAGCCGCACTAATTGGGTAGGATTGCTGCCATCTGATGAGTCATAATTAGGATAAGGC
Source organism: Cricetiscus sungorus (assembly GCA_030556225.1). Taxonomy (NCBI): domain Eukaryota; kingdom Metazoa; phylum Chordata; class Mammalia; order Rodentia; family Cricetidae; genus Cricetiscus; species Cricetiscus sungorus. Next base: position 95,255,660 of record JANBXA010000007.1, read on the forward strand.
GGCTCTAGTAGGAGCCTTCTTACCGGGTGAGGGTCAGGGACTAATGACTAGCAGGAGAAGGTGAGGGTTTTGTTGATGCCTGTAGTCTCTGTTGGGGGGGGGGGCGGGAAACCCAAACCCAGTCCTGCACGTTTCTTCCAGAGGCACCAAATCTTCCCCTCATTTGCTTCAGTGACCTCTCAAGTGCATCCTCGCCCCGAGGGCTCCGGGCCGTCCAGCAACTGTTAAGCCCCTTGGGTTGAAAATCTTCTCCCACGTTTGCCCTTAACACCAGATGCAGTACCATTAGCCTCAGCTGTACTGGTGCTCATTAGAGGCGATCGATGGGGGAGCAGGATAAAGAATGCCGCTGCCCTCCCAGCTCCCTTCCTACAGATTTACAGGCGTTCCCACGCACTGTCTCCCATCACTCACGCAAAACAAGGGCTTCTTTAGAAAACAAAGGCAAAGCAGGGACGTGTCAGGGAAGTACATATTTATCTACTTGGTCTCAGGGTGTCCTCGAAGGTCTCAAAGAAATGTTACTGTCACTGTGATATGGAAAGCACACAGCTTTGCCTTCATGGCGTCTGAACCTGGAAGGAGAGACTGAGAACATTTCTTAATACAAGTGTGAGAGGGTCCTCCCTGTACGGAGGTTATAGATTCCTGGTGCAGGGCTGAGAAATGGTGTCCTTTCAGAATCTGCTGACCCCAGGAAGCACAGTGTGTAGGGTGGAGTTCTAGATCTGGCCAGAAGGTGTTGCTGGAGCCTGCTAACTTCTGCCTTCTCCATTCTGAGGTCGGGGAATATAGCCTCCAGGGATATGGGAAACCAGAAGGGCCTCTGGCACAAGGCTGGAACCTATTCTACTTGGACTTCTACAGGTCAGCAGCTTTCAGAAGAACTGAGCCAAGGTGTCCCTGGGGTGCATTGGGTGGGGTATGTGACCTTCAGGGCTCAGCACAGCAGTGACCTGTCCTATGTATGGAGATATCAGTGGGTTCTAAGTTTCCTCTCCCCTCCCTGATCTTGATTCTCCTTCCCCTTTCCAGCTAAGTGGTTTTTGTTTGTTTGTTTGTTTGTTTGTTTTTTGGCTCCTACAGTTACCACATCTGTCATTCCTTACCACCCAGATTCTGTGGAAGGGACCAGAAAAATAAAAAGGCCACAAAGACTGGAGTGGAGGCCACCATGGTATATGCAAGTGACAATCATAGGACATTCTATCCACATTTTCTGCACAAAGGACTGTGTGGACTGAAGAGCCAACATGGACCATCTCATCTGGTCAAGGAAGGAGAGGTTCTCAGGGAACTCCCTGGGAAAGACTTTTTATATTGTATTGTTGCTCCTGAGCAAAGAAGGTATTAGCCAGGAGTCCAAGGAGAACACATTTGGACACCACCAGCTACCAGCAACCGGCCACTAGACATGGCCAACCACTAATCACCAGCCACCCCAGCCACTGGCCACCAGCCACCCCAGCCACTGGCCACCAGCCACCCCAGCCACTGGCCACCAGCCACCCCAGCCACTAGCCACTGGCCAGGCAGAGAGCAGGAAGTATACTTCTAAAAGTGTGGTGTTCCCAAGCACTTGGGAGTCTGCTTCTTATGAATGGTGCTACAATCTGACCACACATTTAGAGAAACTTCCCCTTTCATCCTTATCTTGTACCTGAAATGTTTGTCTAGCTTTAAATTCAAGACAACTCAATGACAGGAGAAAAATAAACCTTCTTTTACAGTGACACAACTTATCATGAGACAGTTCTGTAGACTCTGAAACTTCCTCTGTAAAAAAGGGAGTAGAAAAAAATTCAGAACATTTCTAGTTCCTATTCTTTATTTTATAAATTTTCTGAAAAATTAAAAGATTTATTTTATTTTTAATGATGTCTATGTCTGTGTGTCTGCGAATGTACTGTATGTGCACCTGAGTGCAGTTACCTGTAGAAGCCAGAAGAGGGAGCTGGCCTTACAGGTGATTGTGAGCTGCCTGACATGGGCGAAGGAAACAGACTCCCATCTTCTAGTCCAGCAAGAGTTGCTAACTGATGAGCCATCTCTCCAGCCCCTCCCACTTTTTGAAAATCAAGATCAAGGAGACTTTGCACCTCTGAAATTAGAATAGGCTTTTTGTCACCGTTGTCGATACCAGGCCTCATGTAGCCCGGACTGCCCTTAAATTCACTATGCTTGCAAGGCTGGCTTTGAGTTCCTAATACACTGCTTCAACCCCCTACATGCTAGGATGATAAGCATTTAGCCAGGCACTTCTTATATCTGGATAAAAGCAGACCCTCAACAGCTCTGTAAAAGAATTCAGACTTTAACATTGCAGTGTGAACTGTTGATATAACACTGATTTAGGGAGGCAGAAAATAATGTTGAGAACTTACAGAGGACCAGAGAAAAGAGATTGAGTAAAATGTTGAAAAGGAAAATTGTGAGCTTGGAGGGAAAGACAGCAAATGTGTGCATGATGGAACCCCCAAAGGGGAGCATACCGTGAAGGGGCAGCGGGAGCTACCACTGAGGAACATGAAGGAATCTTGAATCACCAGACAAAACTGGGCCAGTGAAACGGCTCAGTGGACAGGGCGTTTGCCAAGCCCGATGTCTTTAGTTTGTTCCTGGAGCCCACAGGGTAGAAAGAGAAAACCAACTCCCATAAGTTGTCCTGTAACTTCTACATGCTTACCATAGATATGTGCAGCCACATACACACACACATACACACACACACACACACACACACACACACACTTTTTAAAAGGGACATAAAAATCATGCAACTGAATTTCAAAGACTAGTTATATTTAAAAAAAATTACCCGTGGTTCTATTTTGTGCTATGACCAACTCCTTCAGGTGCCTGCCTGTCACTGAGACTTCCTGGCCATGATGATCCATAACGTGGAAATGTGAGCCTCTGAATCATTCTGGCCAGGGTATTTTATCACAATAACAAAGTGAAGGCAGAAATTGGTGCCAAGATTTGGGATCATTTCTGTGATGTACCCGTGTGGCTTTTAAGCCATTGGGTCTGCTTTGTAGGAGGAATGTAGAAGAGTTTTGTTCACTGGACAAACAAGCGTTTCGCTCCTGGAAACAGCTTACCGTGTCATTCAAATGGAAGTTTGGAAGAAAAGACTGCCGAGAGACATGTGGACAGTGGAGGTCTGGATCATGATGTTTCAGAGGCCAGTAAGGGCTCTGTCGGGAACTAGGCTGGGGGCCTTTTGTGCGATATTTTTGTCAAGACCTTGGCATCATTCTGCCTGCTTCCTGAGAAGCACCCAGAGAGATGCTGAATGGGAGGGGAAGCTGAAGAAGTTGCTGCCATTGTGTGTGAGAGAGAGACAGAGAGAGAGAGAGAGAGAGAGAGAGAGAGAGAGAGAGAGAGAGAGAGAGAGAGAGGGAGGGAGGGAGGGAGGGAGGGAGGGAGGGAGGGAGGGGGAGGGAGGGAGGGAGAGAGGGAGAGAGAGAGGGAGGGAGATCAGCACCTCAGTGGAGAAAATTCCTGAGCTGCAGTAGGACAATGGGAGACGTGTCCTGAGAGTAAGACCCCATTCAGCAGGGGATCAACTGTGTAATGTTGTAATGTTCAGACTTACCTGAAGGGGGTGGGGAAGCCTAAGCTAAAGGAGTTCATTGCCTGCCAAAGCATTTCCCTGGGGTCAACACTTGGAAATAGGTGTAACTGTGGTCCAAGCAGGCCAGGCTACTTTTTAGCTGGCAGCAGAACTTGGCCCTGTTGTGTCAGTCATGTGGAACTGGTTCTGTGAACATGAATGGTGCAAGATTAAGGGGGTCCAGGAGAGTAGCAGAGGCCAGGCTCTGTGTGGCAGGGCTGGAGTTCTTGCAGACAGGCTGCTGTGTGAAGTTGATAAGGTGAAACCTCAGGTGTAGTGGAGGCCCCAGAATATTGGAGATGTCAGAACTGTGAGTCATCGGCTTAAGAGAGCTACATTCGAGGAATGGTATTAACTGGATGAGAAGTCGTGTGTGCACAGGTGTCAGGGTGGAGGGTGGGATTATCCAACTGCATTTGAACCTATATAATTATTTTACAAACTGCAGATGCTTGACATGAAGTTGCAAGATTTGTTGTTTGTTCTGCTGCATTTGAGGGTTGTTTTGATCCATGTCTTCCTTTTTGGAATAAGAATATTTACTTCATGCTCTTATGCATTGAAAGTATGAGACATTTTATTTTATAGGAGCTCACATTGGATTTTTAAAATGGGTTGATTTCTTAAAGATCATGGGGGCTTTTTAAAAGTTAGGTTGTATTTAAAATCACAAGACAAACATACAACCTTGGGGAAAAGGGGTGAAAAGGTCTGGCTATGTGACATGTGTGCGTCAAGTAGACCGGGGTGGAATTGTGATGGTTAGTTCTGATTTTATACAATGTAGAATCCTCCAGAAAGAGCCATTAAATGAGGGATTGTATAGATCACGTTAGCCTGTCTGTGTGTGGTTATCTTGGCTACATTACTTGAAGTGAGAAGACTTTTCCAGTGTGGGTGGCATCAGTCCCTTGTCAGAGGATTCTGAACTGTGTATACGAGTGAGAAAGCGAGATGAGCACCAGCATGCTTGCACGCATTCCTTCTCTCTGTTCTTGACTGTGGATGTGACCAGCTGCTTCAAGTTCTTCCCTCTCAACTTCCCCACAGTGAAAGACTAACATTGAGTGCAAACTAAAACAAACGCTTTCTCCCCTAAGTTGCCTTTGTTAGGGTATTTCTTTTAAAACCACAGGAAACAAAACTAAGGCATTTAAAAAATAAGTTTAATAACTCTTAAACTAAAAAAGGTATGGGAAAGTTAAAAAAAAATACCCAGGCACAGTGTCATACATATATATCAGAGGTAAAGAGACCAAGACAGGAGGTAAAACTATATAGGAACATCTTGTACAAATTATATATAAAAAAGGCTGAAAAGTAACAGGTTGGATAAAGACATGTGTGGATATATGAAAAACATAACCTCGAGAGTAGAGTATTCATATTAAATTAGAGTTCAAGTCATTTTAAGTGTTTTGTATTGGTAGAAGGCAGAAAATATAAATTTGTATGAATCATAAATCCTTATGTGGAAATTATAATTATTAGAATGTAATATTTATAAACAAATGAAAGGTAAGGGAAAAACCCCACAATTCATAGTTATGACAAAGAGAGTTTAACAGGAAACAATGGCGCAGAACAAGTCAGAAAACAGAACAGGATAAGACAGTAAAAACAGGCCATATGTACAGAGCACCAGCTTGGCATTAAACAGGGTTAATGAATTTTGCATCATCAGAGGGAGACAGTGTCTGTGGCATATCTGTAGGGACTGATGACTGAAGGAAAATTCTGAATTATAAAGAAACACGGACATTTTCTAAGGAACAAACTGCACAGACCACAGCCTCAGTGCTCATGAAATACTAACAATAAAAAGCTAAAATTACATTTGCCCAGTGAACACTGATAAAAGGAACCATGCCTGAAGTTTCTGAATTCTTAAAGAAATAAGACTATAAAAAAGTGAAGGGAAGATGTTCACTGTCAACTTAGGATCAAATGCATCATTTTAAACATGATTGCTAGATATTTATATTTATGCCTGTAGATTGATGCTACTCTCAACTGTGGCTGCAGACATTTCTTTCTGGAGTGAGCAGCAGTCGATGAAGAGCCTCATAACTGGTCAGAATGCTCAGAATAAGTGTCTATTGAGTGTTCGGCCATAAACAAGGCATTTGCAACCTCTACCTCCAGTGTCCGGAAACTCCAACTGAAGTTGGGGTAGGAAGAATGGGAGACACAGAGGCTGGGAGGAATTCTGTGAAATGCCATCTTCTGGATATGGTATGGCCATGGCACTCAGATGCTCACCACAGCTGTGGTTACCTACAGAAGATCAAGCCAAGATCAGTAAACATTCCAGCAGGTAGCACCAACTGAGCTCAGTGGTTTCCAAAACAGAGAGGATGAGAAAGGGAGAGGGGGACATGTTAGGATGTGTGGGGGGAGGTGAAGAGGGGACCTTGGGGGTTAATAGTCACAAAGTGAATTGTCCAAAGTTGCATATATGTTAGTTACCATAGATTACTAGTTAGTTCATTTACTTATGTACACTCATATCTGTGCATGTGTGCAGTGGTTAGAGGTCAACATGAGGTGTCTTTCTTTGCCTTGAATGGCAAAATGGCATTTTTCAGTTCTCCTACTGAACCTGGACCAAGCCATCTCATCTAGACTACCTGTCTGCCATCTGTCTCCTTGCCTCTGGGGTCACTGTTGTACATTGTTGCACCTGGCTTTTACATGTGGGCTGAGGATCTGAACTCATGTCCTCATATTTACTCTGTAAGTACCCATAACCCTAATTCCTTAGCACTGAAACACTTTCAAACTAACCTGTGTTGTCAGTCTCTCTCTGTTTCCATTAAGTGCTTTATTTTGAATTCAGGGTCCTTACACAATAACTCCAGAGCTCTCAGGGTTTGGCTGAAGGGTTGCAAAAGAATAAGGACAAACAATTCCCCTATGACATGGATACCAAAAGTGCAGAGACAGACCTGTTTCCTGATGCAGCGTTGAACCCCCAAGACTTGGATGGGAAACCCAAAAAGCAGGAGAAATTCCAGATTCCTCCCATTGGAGGATGAAACTGATGTAAGAGCTGGCTGGGCCTGGTGTGGTGCAGTGTAGGGCTTCCAAATCAAAGAACAAGAAGCCCTAAATAATACATAGTCAGTTGCAAACAACAGTTTCATATGCCATATAGATCCATTCTAGGAATACAATAATGTTTTAATATTCAGAAATCTATTAATAAAAGATATCACATAGGTAGATTAAAAGAAGAAAGACCTCCATAAACTCCCAGAGGACACCTGATAAAATTCTACATCAATCTCTAATAAAAACTTAATAAGACAGGAATAGGAGAACAGTTTCTTGACATGAGGAAAAAAAAAAAACCCATGAAATCAGCTGCTGTGCATCACTTACTAAAAATCTAAGAATCCTGAAAAAGTCCTTCTGTAAAAAGTGTGCAGCATGAAGAGGTCATAGTCCCACTATTAGTGTCATTGGTATAGCAGTGCAGGGGCAGAGCTAAGATTAAAGAATAGGCACAAATCTATGTATGGTTTGAGTATGACATGCCTGCCATAGGCTCATGTATTTGAACACTTAGTCCTAGTGGTACTGTTTGGGTAGATTGTGGAGCCTGTGTGTGTGTGTGTGTGTGTGTGTGTGTGGTGTGTGTGTTCGTTGGAGGTGTGGACTTTGAAGTGTAGGGCCTAGTCCACTTGCTTTTCTGTCATCTACTCAGATGGGGGAAACAGTCTCTTGTTGCTATTGCTATAGCTTCAACTCACTTTTCCAACTGTTACTTCCTTGCTATGTTGGGCAGTAAACTCAAACTCTGAACCCAAATAAACTCTTCCTTCCCTTATGTTGCTATTCTTTGGCCCATATTTGGGTATAACAACAAGAAGAGTAACACAAACTACGTGCCTAGAAATCCTAAAGGAATATGTTAAAGAAGGCAGTTAAGTAGTTTCTTTTGATGGCATCACACACAGATCAATAATTTTCCCACCTCACACTAGTAATTAGATGGAAAATGATGCAATAAAGGATTTTTGGGCCCTTTCTTGAGATAACGCAATCTACTCCATGAGTGAACCCAGTGAGGCTCATTTGGAGTCTCTTTGGGGAGGGCATGTCAGGTTTTGAGAGACATAAAAAAAATGTTGAATAAACAGACATCTTGGTTCTGTGTGAAGAAGCCAAAGCCTCCACATCTAACTTACCTAACCTTTTAGGACAATTCCAATCAAAATATAAGAGAGTTGTATTGTTTATCCTCCATTGTCAGACGATGGGAGATTTGAATCACCTGGGAGACACACTTCTGGGCATGCCTGGGAGGGTATTTCCAGAGGGGTTATCCGAGGGGGGGAAGATCTACTCTAGCTAGTTTGGGTGCCACACTGAATTAAAGGGAAAAGGTGCCAGGAAGTCTGATGGCTACCAGTGTGGATCTCTCTCTTCCTTTTGTGTATGGGCGCAGTGTTATCAGCTGTGTCATGCTTTTGCCATCACAGAGCCTCTGTCACTTCACATCCTTAGCCATGAGTGCCCTCAAACTGTAAGCCAAAGAAACTTCTTCCCTACGCTAACACAAGTCTTGACTATGATTTCCCCTAGAGGAATGGTCAATATTAAATTCTATCAGAGAGAACAATGGTGATGGGGGCAACTAGGTAGCATTCTACAGCTCTTTTTGGGGGGGGGTTATGGGAGGGGGGATTTGACAAGTTGGTAATGGCAAAGAAGGAAGGGCTTCCGAGTCAAATGAGACCTATCAGATCAGTATATGATAAATTGTGGCATTTCAAATATGTACAAGTCTGGATTACCCAGTGAGCAATATGGTGGTGTATTAATTATTTGACCAAGAATCTCTTCAGCATGTCCAGATGAAAATGCATTTCAGCAGAGTGAAAGGGTTAGCATAACAGAACTGGGAGCGCCTGGAGAAGACGGCCTGTGGTTCGGGCTTCAGAGTGGGTGAGGAAGAACAAGGAAGAGTAACGACCCAACTGTAAGTACAAGGATAGAATTCATCCATACCAAACATTGAAAACCACAGTGCTGGAGACATGGCACAATGGGTAAGGTGCCCACTGTACAAACATGAGGACTGGCAGTCCAATCTTCAGCACCTATGCAAAAGTGGGGCAGGAAGGGAGGCTTCTGGTAACCCCAGCACTAGGGAGAGGGGGCATCTCTGAAACAAGCTGGCTAGCCAGACACGCCAGAGCCAATCGGCTTTGGATGCAGTGAGAGACTGCTTTAATAGTGGAGGGTAATGGAGGAAGACACCTGATGCCAACTTTGGGTTTGTACATGCATAAGCATGCATATGAATACACACACACACACACACACACACACACACACACACACACACTATAAAAATTCCTAACACCAAATAGCATCCTCACCTATCTTAATTGTAGCATGAGACATCAAGAGTTGTTATTGTAAATATAAAATCCTTTACAGTTTAGGGGGAAGACAAGGCCAAACACACATGAACGTTTTCATTAAATCAGAACTACAGGTTCTCAACAAGCATTTGAAGGAGTGTTCATGCTGTTTGGAAGCGGGCCCTTTGGCTGATCAAAGCAGTAAGAGTTTTAAAAGCCTTGTGACCCTGATGCTGCTGAAGCTGCATTAGTGTTTCCTGGACTAACTGAAGAGGATGGAAGGGTTATCTTTCAGTCTCAGGAACGTGAATCATTCTTTTTTTCTTCGTTATCCTCCTCTGAGTTTCTGGAAGTCTGCAATAATGCTGGATTTCTTATTCACCAGCAGTCAGAATTATTCTAGTAGAAGATGGCTAAAAGCCCCACTAGGAAGTGGTCCAGGCCTTTCTCTGGATGCACTGCTCTTCTACAGTGGCATCCACAGACTGCAGCTCCATCAAGGCTGGGCATCTAAGCTGTCCTCTCTGTCTCTCTTTTTCTTCTCTGATGCTCTAGTTTTTAATCAGACAAAGTCAGTTCTACCCAGGTAGATCTGAGAAGGCAATGGTCCTGGCTCCCTGCTCTTGCTTGATTACACATCATGTATTTACACCTGAAGTGCTCTTTTCAAATCTGATTCATTTTCCTTCTCTGGCTTGTGGCAGCCTGGTTTAATTCCCAGAATTTCACAGAAGCCCTTGGAGTTGGGAGCTGAGGAGGAGCTGGAGGGGAAGTGTGGGCTGCTGCTTTCTCCTGCTCTGCTGGGTCCTTGGGCTGGCCAGGCTCCCACAGTGCTTCAGCTGTTCTGGGCATGACCATTAACAAATTCAGCCACCCCAGTAGCAGCAAGAATTCCCATGTGAAAATGGCAAGACTTAGCATATGAGGAAGATACTAATTTGGAGTTTGATTTCAGATGAACAAGTAAGATTTTAGAATAAGTATACTCCAGATACCCCATGGGATACATCCATGCTGAAAACAACATATTGTTTACCTGAACTCTGAATTTACCTTGGACAGCCTGCATTTGACATAGCATGCACATTCACATTGCAGCAAACATTTCTGATAGGCCATGTGTGTGCATGGCCTCATGCCGTTCCTTGACCTAAGTGGTTTTGTTTGGTAGTGGGCTCTTCATACTTCACCGTTAGATGTCTAGGGCTTGCCAGGACCATGATTTTACTTTTTGGGCCTTTCTGGTGGCCCAAAACATTCTGACTGTCAGCATGTTTCAGCTTGGCCATTCCTTTCTGAGATGCAGCCCCCTCCTCTGCTTTTCTCAACACAGGGTCTCATGTAGCCCAGGATGGCCTCAGACTCCCCATGCAGCTAAGGATGAACTTGAATTTCTGTAATCCCTAAGTGCTAGGGTTACAGGTATATGTCACCATCCCTAGTTTATGCCAGGTTAGAGATTGAGCCCCGGGCTTTGTGCTTACTTAAGCAAGTATTCTACCATCTGAGCTACATCCCTAGACCCAACTGCAATGTGACCATGAATAGACACTGTTACTAAAGATCCTTCCCTGGGAGAAGACATTAACAATGTTTCCCTGTTCCTCCTATGGTCCCATTGACACACTGAGGTATGTTCCTGTCCAATTTTCCTCTGAAGAATTAATGAGTTTATTAGGCTGATTGACAGAGCCTTGGGTGAGGGGTTATGGGCAAGAGTATGGGCTACCTCAAAGTAACCATAGTGTCAAGTGCACACCCAGCACAGATGCTGACTCCCCTATGGCAGTGTAGTTAGAACCCACTTTTCTAATTCTTCCCTATGTATTCTAACATCCCCTTGAGGCCACAATGCCACAGGCAATTAGGAACTACATATGGCTAGTTGAGAGGGGTCACTGGATACTCAGGGGTGGATCCTCTGACCTTCCCCTTCCTCTTGTTCTATGAGGAATGTCAACAGTAAAGAAACCCAGCTCTGATAATTTTTGGTGAGCAGGCCCAGCCAAACTCCTGAAGATGGGGGGCAGTATGGCTTGGAGGATAGCCCTATACAACAGATGTTAACATTTAGAACCAGGAAGACATTGGGGACTGCATTAGAATTGAGATGGTAGTTATAACCTGGGGAGAGTGGCCGAAGTCCTTGCCTCCTTGCCTCCACTAGGTCTGGAGCAACAAATACCCCAAACTGTCCCTTAGGGAATAAAGACAGCTCTGTGTGGATGGGACAGGATGTCTCTCCCAGGTCCATAGGTCTTGGCTTTTAGTACCCTGCCTTTCTTCTGCCGAAAGGAAGTGGTAAGAACAGAAGAGCTATGTAAATCAGGTAAGAGGATTTGAAACTTGGGTAAACCCCAATCTGACTGCAGGGTTGACTTTCAGTTATTTTTAAAAACATTAAGGGAATGGACAGCACTTGTTCCAGATCACTTTAGGAGGGAATCTGGTCCATTAAACATTTATTTGTAGAGGCTCACTCTTGCTTCTAAGCGTATGTTGCCAGCTCCACACAGAGGAAGCTGCCTCTGTGCTTGTCACCCGGGACGGGTGAGGTAGACATGGCATCTGGATGTAGCCTTTGAGTCTCTTCTACTAAGAGCAGGAAAACACGGTCCTGTTGTTGCCTGGCATTAGTCATCCTCTCCCCGGGAAGAAGCCTGGCCAGCGCTGGCCTGGGAGCCTGTACTTTATTACCTCTCTTGCTTTTGGTCATCTGCCAGGCACTGCCCAGAGGTACCAGAAGGCTGTATGCAAAGAGCTCTCGGAGCACGGCTGCCTGCACGCTTTTTCCAGCTGTTGGCTCGCAGCACAGCTCTTTGTAAATTTTGTAGGAAACTGTGTTCTCTGGAGGGTTCCATTCCAAGTTGGCAGGCACAGGAAGTCAGAAGAGCTGGAGTCAAACTTTTCAAGGAACAGTTCAACTTGGATCTTAGTCCATGCTTCATCTGGGCTCCAACTTCTGGGGAAGAGCTGGAGCTGGCTGATAACGGGCTGTATTTATGGTGCCCCCAGTGGGGAAGGATTACTGCTCCCCCAACACAGTCCTGGTCTTCAAAGGGTGGGCTGCCTGAGTGGAGGATGATTTATATGGTCCTTGCTGGGAGAGATTGTGAGCATCATTTAAGCAAAGATCTATGTTTTCCTTCTGGAGAAACTGGCTTTTCATTCAGAAAAAGGCAGTGAGCAGTCTGCTTATCATGTGACTGAAAACGTCTCTACTATCTCAAAGTATTTCTCACACATTGCTTTCATGACCTTAGCCACTTCCTAACTGCTGTGGCTCGTATTTTCCCAACAACCAAATACTCCCCCTTCTAACACTGCTACTGTTTAATTAAGGCCCAGCCCTGCCTTAGATGGTTTGTCAGCTTTTCTTCATTCTGCTACCGGTGGACTGGCAGGGATGCTGCTTTGAGAACTAGCAAATGGCAGAGGAAGGAGACTGGGTGAAAGAGAAACGTGATTTATCTTTGTCCAACCAACCATTGAAATGGTCCTTTGGCCAAATGGTCATGGATAACTTGTATGTTATTTTTATTATTGTGTTAATGTGAAAACTGCAGTTTTTTTTAAGTGACCGGATTTAAAGAGTCTAAGCTTGTTCTATTTAATACTTTTGTCAAGAGAGACATCTTTACCCATGAAGACAAGTATTTTCATATGCGTGTAGGCTTGTAGCCATGAGACATTTTTGTAAAGCAATGTAGTATACTAGGTTATAAACTTCCCAAATATTAAAATCAAGCACTTTTGGGAGGGATATTAACTCTTTTAGGCAATGCACACAATTCCCCAAGTGCTCATTCTAAATCCAGGAAATCACATTGTCGGTGGAGTACAGGAATAATTTTGCTCCAAAGCGTTTCTGCACCATACGTAATTCCATTTTAGGGAGTAAAGATGTTTAGCGCATGTCAGGAGGGCCTGCCTGTTGGCTCTGTCTTGCACCACTGTTGTCGTAAATCAATGCTGCTGCTGCAGCAGAATCAACTAATTTCTCAGAAGACTTATATGGAAACACGTTCTACAGTTGTTTACATTGGGGGTGAGAGCTTTCAATCTGAATCATTGTTCCAAAATAGATGAATGTCATGTGTGATATCCGTTAATGTACTTCAGGCGTTGGGAGAAAGGGAGCGGAAGTTGAAAGTTGAGCTGCCAAGATTTGCTTCCAGTTGTGGCCAAATCCCAGGTAGTAATGGGGGACTGGAAGGGAGGGGTAGACACCAGCTTTCCAGATGGACAAGACTAGCAGACATGTATGCTTCCCAAGGCTGTGGGCACAATGAGACAGTCCTGTTGAGAAGCCAGGCCTGGCAGACATTGGAACCAATGACTGGCTTAGCCTGCATGGGCAGGAGTCTAAAGTTAGGTTTCCAGGATATTCCAGACAGACAGATGCAGCAAAGTGAGGGGCTCATCTCTCTTCCTCAGGCCTCAGATAATTCTAGAAGTTGGAATCCTGAAACTTCTCTCCTGGATGAATAGACCAAAAACTTGTGAGTTCAGCTTGGAAGGCAGCCACAGACCTGGTTGTCAGTCAGGAAGCAAGCATGTTCTGTCTAATTAGGTATTGTGCTCTCTCTCCACAGCTAAAGATCTGTGGTAGCCCGGGTGCAATGGATAGGATTTGTCTCCATGGGCTTGTGATAGACTTGGCATGAAAGTGATCCTAGCTGATATGTTGGGATGACTTCATTTGCTTCCAAGAAATAAGGAATATGAGTTTATTGGGAAGATTTAAACTATGAAGGAAGGTAGGTTTTAAAGATTTTGTAAAGCTCTGAGAGACATCAGCAGTACAGATGAACATCGCTTTTTCCATTCAGCCTACCAAGGGAGCAAAATCTCATGATGAAGGTGTGTGTGTGTGTGTGTGTGTGTGTGTGTGTGTGTGTGTGTGTATGTGTGTGCACATGCATATGTGTGCTTATATATATATGTGCATGTGTGTGTGTATATGGGTGTGTATGTATCCATATGTGTGTATGCATATGTGTGAGCCTATGTATGTTTGTGTGCATTGTGTGTGTGTGTGTGTGTGTGTGTGTGTGTGTGCCTGTGTGTAGCATGGGGTACAGTAAAACATAACATACCTTTCAACATACCCATAGTAGAGGTACAATTAGCTGTGTCAGGAAGATAGGTTATGAGTGAGCTCTGCAAGCAAGTGTGGCTGAAATCAGAGGTACAGACAACATGGAACATCTTTTTCCTAGATTTGTCACCATGCTTAATGACAAGTGGTTCTTAATGGCACCACAAAGACTCAGTGTCAGGGTGTCAGAGCAATGAACATGGGGATTCCAATCCAATTGTTAGGCATCACAGCTTAGGGCAGCATAAGGCAAGGCGAAGGCTCAGTGTCTGTCAGGAGCAGTGACTGTCTCCTTCTGGAGCATGTTCAGCTCTCCAGACACTGGAAAAAGATGATGTCATAGGTTTGTGCACCTCTCCACAGATGAAACTTTTTCTATCCATCTCCCATATGAGTTGAGTTTTATGAATGGGATTTCCCCCCTATTGCTTCCTTTCCTTCAGGGAAAAAATTTCATTAAGAGTTCACTATTAATAGGTATATTAGGAAAGCAAAATCACGAGATTTTGGGTTGGTAATCTAAAGTTTTGAGATGGACGTAATCTGAAAAACTAAACAGTGCAACTGAGTGGTCTTGCAGCAACCTGATTATGGGAAAGGGGTCGTTTATGAGTTTCATGTTAGAGGATTTGCCCTAGTTCTCAGGCTTTCTGTACCCCAGTCACTAGTTTGAAACAAAGAGCAAAGTAACCCCTGCTGTTGGTTAGATATTGAGGGTAGATGCCACGCAGCATGAGATCCCGGTCCCCTTGCTGAGTTGGAGGTACAAGTGGGGTCTCATCTTGTTCACATTGCTTGTGGTATTGGGTACTACCTTCACTTTTCTGCCTATCCAGCAAGGAGTGAGTGTCCTGTGTGTGTGTGTGTGTGTGTGTGTGTGTGTGTGTGTTCCCTGAGCCTGACCACTGGTGCTGCTGGGTTTTCAGGGCCTCTCAGAAGTTTGCCTTTTCCAGTTGACTTGAGAGCTTTTGGCATTAAGACATTTCCTCTACTATTGGCTGACTTTTTGTTGTTGTTGTTATTTTGTTTTAATAACTGGGATTTTGATGGCTCTTCCCTATTCTCACCCTCTTCCCTGAAGATACTGTTTCTCTATCCTTTATTCTTTCCCAAAGTCACTCGTTTCCTTGAAATTTGACTTGGGTACAACAGCTAGATCATCTGTTTCCTGGGCTTTGAAAAGCCCTTGTTACTTTTCCAGTGTCTGTTAATGTAAAACTCTTAAGAATTACACACAAGGGAAAACTCACAAATCTCACTGTCCTAAAATCACTCTGAAGCACCTGCAGAGAATGATGGTGGATGGTGAATTGGGCTTTGCATCTGCAGGCTGTAGGACTCCTCCAGAGTGGAGCTTGAGATGGTAGATGATGTAAGAGGAGAAGGATGCATGGCTAAAGCTAAGGACATAGATGTGCACCCTCAGACTTAGCCACTCTACAGCCATCATTTCTTCTGCCATAAGTTTTATTTGGAAGAGGAGAGCTGTATGGAGTTTCCTTTTGAGGTCAAGAAATATACTAAGTACCACTGACCTGTGCTTTAGCTGAATTGTTCATATACACATTCCTTCCTATTTAAATTTTATAACTTAGATTTTTCAAATAGGCAAATTATGAGGCATGAAGGTTGTACACCAATGAGGCCTTTTGAAAAAGAATTCCACCAGTGTGTTTGTGAATCTCATCCTCCCCTTCAAGATGGAAGAGTCTGGCTCTAATCTGAGGTGTGGATTTCCTGGAGATACCTCCAAACTCACAAGTCACTATGCCTCTTCACATTCATACCTCAGTGCCATCCGTCTCCCTTAGAAACATGTCCCAGAGACTACAGGTTTCATGTAGTGATATGGCTAAGCCACCTGAAGAGGCCAGTCTTTCACTCCAGTAAGCTTCGGACTCCAGGACTGCACCCCAATAAACTGAAGAGCAGAAGTTTCTACCAACTGCTCTTACCTTGAGCAAGCTGTTCTGTGGAATGCACCCCATTTTCTTGCTGTGCCCTTTGAAGCCCAATAGAGTTTCATGTTTAGTAGATCTCAGTTTATATATACTCATTTTGTTTGATAATGTCTTGGAAAACTATAAGCCAAGGCCATGAATTTTGTATATTCATGCACATGTGCTCCCTGGCTCTTACATTTAGGTCCTGACTATATCTAGAGTTTAGTTTTGTATATGGTATGAAGTATAGGCTCAACATCACTCTCTGAATGTCGATATTTATTTAGTATGGATGCATTGTCTTAGGACACATGCAAAATAAACTTATTATATACACTTGCATTTGCTTCCCAATTTATGCCATTGGTTTCGCTATGTAACAGGAACTTGGTTACTGTTCTTTAGTAGTAGATTTTTGAAATTAGAAAGATGAGTCACCTAATTAATGTCTTCTTCAAGATTATTCTGAATATTAGCCCTTCGTATTAACTTTAGAACCAATTTCAGAAACAAAAATCCCTACTAGTTAGAATTTTTGTAGAGACCATGCTGAACATGTAAAACAACTAGGAGAGCATAGCTGATCTAGTAATTGTCTCCCAGTGCATGAATACAGATTCGCTTAGAGTGACCTTACTTTTGATCATCAATAGGTTGTGATTTTAGTATACATGTTTCATAATTTTTGTTAAATTTCTTCTACTCTTTTTTGATACTTTGAAATGGAGCTGCTTCCCCAGTTCAGTCTATGGCTTCTTCATTAATAGAATGCAGAAGCTCACTGATTTTTGATTAATTGATTACTATCCATGTGATACTATGGATGGACTCCTTTGCATTGTTTGTTAACTTTAATTCCTTGGTATTTTCTCTGTGTAAATAAATCCCTGTCATCTACAAATAGGGATTGCTGTATTTCTTCCTTTCCAATATGAATATTGTTAGCTCTCAAATTATGTTAATTCTCAAACCCAGGACAAATGGCTTATGTATCTAGTCAACATTTCTCCCAACATCCCTCAGTCCCTACTTGTTGCAGGGTATGGCTGGCATCCCTTCCTCTAACCCAACTCTCCAGCTCAGAAGTTGAGCTTACCCCAGCTTACCCTAGCTGCCCTTCCCTATATATTATTTTGGCTATGCTAATCTCTTGGCCCAGGCTGCTCTCTTGGTTGGCAGCTGCTCTCTGCTCTCCCCTTCTCCTCTCCTCATACGGCCCATCCTAGTCTGGTCATGTTCATTCTGGACTCTTTCAGATGTCCCTCCTCCTCAGCATTGTCTCCCTCTTATCAACAATAAACTCTCTCTTCCTCCATACCAAGGGACTATCATGTCCTTTCCTTTTCCCCCCTGTTCAGTTGTGGTATATAGTAATTCTGATGTGCTGTTGGATTTATTTGCTTGTATTTTTTAATACTTAAAAAGAAACATGTTATGTGTATGAGTGTTTGCCTGCACTGATGTTTGTATACCACCAAGTGCATGCAGTGTCTGTGGAGTCCAGAAGAGGATGTTTGATTTACAGATAGATGCCTGAACCACCATTCATTTGGGTGCTGGTAATGGAACCAGGGTCCTCGGCAAGGGCAGCCAGTGCTGTTTGCTGAGCTGTTCCTGCAGCCTGAAAGGTGCTAGTATTTTACTGAGAGTGTTTGAATACATCTTCACAAGGGACATTGATGTATAGTTTTCTTGAAATGTCTTTGAAATCAGGATAGCAATAGCATCATAGAACAAGTTTGAATGTGTGTCCTCTTCTGTTTGAGAGGAGGGTAAGTTAGTGAAAGGTTGGTATGAACTATTGTTTAAGTACTTGGTAAAATTTACTGCTAAATCAATGTACCCCTGGAATTTTCCTTAAGCTTGTTTTGTTGTTGTTGTGGTTGTTGTTTTGTGGGTTTCTTTGAGGGGGTGGTGGAAGGATGGGGGAGCATCTTATAAACCAATGAGTTTATCATCTTTACTCATTACCAGTCTATGATGGTTTTTTTGAATTACATATTTCATGTTTTCCCCAAACTATTACTCATAATACTACCTTATAATCTCTTTATATTTCTGTGAGGTCAGTGTTAATGCCAGTCTTTCAAGTGTCCTCATTCCCTGGCCAGTCTAATGGAAAGTTTGTCATTCTTAATGAGTCTTATTTTAAAGAGCCAGCTTTTGGTGTTACCATTGTCTGTTGTTTTCTACTATCTAGCTTGGTAATTTCTGCTCCAACATTTGTCACTATTTTAAAGCTTGCATATGGTTTGACTTGTTCTTTTCCCCTCATTTCTCAGTTTGAGAGTTAGGGTTATTGAATTTAGAACGCTTTTATTTCTAAGTATGAACTTCCACAGCTAAAAGATTCCTTTCAAGCAATGGTCTTTTTTCTTGGTGCATGAAAGTGTTTTAGTATATTGTAGTTTCACTTTTATCACACTAAAGTATATAAAATTTTTTCCATTGTTGCTTGTCTGTTGATGCCGTGTTTATTCAGGAATGTGTTGTTAAGTTTCTATATATCTGTGAATTTCAAGTTTGTTTCTGTGATTCATTGTGAATTTCATGCCATGATATGATTTCAATGCGTAAGCATTGATTGACATCTTCTGCACTATTTCCTGTGCATTTGAGAACAGTGTATGTTCTTCTGCCACGAAGTGGAATGCATTATAGATATCTGTTAGTATTTTACAGTGTTGTCTGTTTTTCTATTTATTTTCTTGTTTATTTTCTGTCTGGTAGTTTTATTCCTTGTTGAAAGTGAGGTGTCAAAGTCTCCAAATTTATTACTGCATTTCCCATTTCCTTTCTCAAGTCTATCAGACTTTGCTTCATGCATTTTAGACTTCTGCTTTTAGGAGTATATGTATTTATATTGATCATATATTTTTGATGGATTTACCCTTTCATCCTCATAAACTATCAACATTTGTTTCTGAAAACAACTTTAGAACTAAAGTTTGTCTCAGCCAGTCTGTTTTGTTTGCTGTTTTCACCGTATCCTTCGCATTCTTCTGTTATCAGTGCAGTGACTGAATCTAGAGAAGACTTCTGGTAGATAGCAGACAGATTCTGTTGCTTTCAAAAACTTGTTTGCCACAATCTGCTTTTTAATTGGATCCATCCATCTATTCATTTTCCAAGAAATTACTAATAAGGCATGAATTATGCCTGCCATTTTGACATCTGTTTCTTGTATGCATTGTGTCAGGTGTATTCTCAACCCTGTGTCTCCATTCCTGTAGAGCTATTGCTGTTGTGTTTGTGAGAGAGGCCTTGCTATTAAGATCAAGGTGGTCCCAAACTCATGGTCCTCCTGCCTCAGCCACCTGAGCACTGGAATTATAGGCAGGAATCAGCATCCTTGATTTGTATTAAGGCACTTTTTATTGTGAGTTAATTTTTTTTATTCTTTATCATGACTCATGTTTTAGTGGTCACTGTATGGAGTGCAAATAACATTTTAATTTATAACTTTCAGATTAATAGCAACTAATTTCAATGTTACAATATATATATATATATATATATATATATATATATATATATTCTTGATTAGCTGTAGTACCATTCATTCCCTTTGTGCTATAAAATATATACAAACTGTGAGTTAGTAATTACATCTTTATGTGTTGTTTGCCCATGAACACAGACTTAAAGCAATTGCTTTATTTAATTGCCTTTTAAATCACACTGGAGGAAAATTTACAAACAAAATATACATCAACAGTGTGTGTTTTAATACTGACCTGTTGAGTTCCTTTATCCAAGTACTCTCTTTCCTTTTGTAGATTTGATTTGCTGCCTAATATCTACTGTCACTTAATTTCATCCTAACTGACTCCCTTTAATATGTTGTGTGGGGCAAGATTACTTATCCCCTGAATTGTCTTAGCTCTTATTTATCTGCAATGTCAATTTTTTCTTTATTTTTAGAGAATAGTTTTTTGAACGTAGAATTCTTGTTTGATTAACTTGGTTGGCATTTTGGATATGTTATCACATCCTATTGCCTTTTGTTTTTCCAAGTATTAGTAAGTAATCAGCTGTTACTCTCATATACGGTAAATAACCAGTCCTATGTTTCTAGGATTCCACCATTGTCTTTGGCTTCAATTATGAAATGTTGGTTAGTGCATCCCTTTTAGTTCATCCATCTAGATAGCTTGGAATTTCCTGGATTTGTCTCTGAGACAATTAACACTCATTATTCTTGATGGATGTCCTAGAGGAAGTCCTCCCCTCCTGACATGTTCCAGATCAGGCTTAATGAAGACAGGATCTTCTAGGGAGCCACCAGGTAAGTTAGTAACAGTTTCTAGGCCTGGGACCTTGAGGTGGTCTAACAATATCCTTATTTGCATGGCCTAGACATCCCTCATGATAAGGACTGTGGCAGCTCACTCTAAGGATGTTGTTTAATGTTGGTTGACAACTGCCATCTTCTCTCATTTTGGACATGATTTACTTCATAATGTGGTTTTGTTTTTTTATGAGACAGAGTCTCAACATTTAGTTGACTGTCCAGGAAATCACTATGTAGTACAGATAGACTCAAATTTGTGGTAATCCTACTGCCTCATCCTTCTGAATCTCCAAATAAGTTGCATGAGACACCATGCCTAGATTGTTCTTTCTGTACCAGAAACCTTAAGCAGATCTGGTTGAAGCTGTACCAACCATTGTTTTTTTTTTTTTTTTTTTTTTTTTTGATATATCCTATGCATTGTTTCCTTTCTGTGATGGTCAGGCTTTGTCATCAACTTGACACACTTGGGAACCACAATTGCAGAACTGCCCCAATCAGAATGGCCTGGAGGCATATCTATGCAACTTCATCTTGTTTGATAATTGATAGAGGAGATCACAGCCCAGTGTGGACAGTGCCATCCTTAGGCAGGTGAGCAGCTGAAGCAGCCAGGAGAAGCAAGGGGTCAAGTGGCTTCCTTTATTCATCTCTGCTTCAAGCTCCTGTGTTGATTTCCTGTCCTGATTTTCCTCCATGATGGGCTGCAACTTGCTTTTGTTCATAGTGTTTATCCCAGCAACAGAAAGCAAACTAAGACACCTTTCTTTCTTGAGTAGCAATTCCTTGATTCTATTTTCTATTATTTTACCATGTTTTGAATTTTATTCACTAGTCCTTGAAAAACTCCTTTGTACCTATGGATACAAGAGGTCTAATGATGCAATATTATTTTTTTACCTTTAATTTTACTTTTCAAATGGCCTGATTAATAAGAGGAAAGAGGCAGTTGTGGTTCATCTGTCTTTGCTTTTGCATTAAATATTTATACCCTCTGCTTGTGTTACACACACTCTCTGGCTACAGAATCTCGCTTCCCTGAAGTATGCAATAGGAACATATAGCTTTTTTATGGTATGCTCATTATTTCTGATTTTCTGAGTTAAAAATGATGGGTTCAAATAGCTGGTTGACTATTCCAGCTTTTTATGCAAAGCAAGGAAAAAAATTTTGAAGGATAGTTTCTTTGTTTTCTCTGATAGGCTGTTTCACTCTGTCTAGGGACACCATAAGCTATAATTTTTTAGGAAAAAAAATTTAAAGTGCATTTGTTCATGCATGACAGTTCTCTGTGGACTTCAAATTTATTTGAAGACATTAGGTTGGTTTTGCTTTAATTATCAGCTGTTTTGAAAGCAAAGGGATAATAATTGCTTACTGGCTTATTTAAAGGAACTCAGCTAGTGGTTCTCATTCTGCTTTTTTGATCTAATTATGGTGTCTGTGAGGGATGAGGGTGGAGGAATCACTATGGTTCTATATGTGAACCATATATAGAACTGAGCTCCATAGTACTATCAAGAGCACCATGGTCTTAGGTGATTGTTCACCAACATTGATGAAACATAGTGGTGCACACATTCACCAGTAGTCACAAAAATACATTCAGCTCAGCAGCCAAGATAGTCTTACTTTCTTTTCACTTTTGACAAGGAACATCAAAAACATTTTCCATATTCTTCCTAAATATTTAAAAATAAATCTACCATCTATCTATAATGATCTACTATACATCTATAATCTGTCTACCTATTACCGGCTTATTTATTGTCTATCACCTATCAATTTATCTATCTATTATCTATTTGTATCTATTTTCCATCCATCTACCTATCATCTGTCTACTATGTATGTAATGTATGTGTCTGTCATCTAGTTACTATCACCTATCTAGCTATCATCCATCCATTCATCATATCTATCTATCTTATCTATCTATCTATCTATCTATCTATCTATCTATCTCCTAGCTATCAATCATCTACCTATGATCTATCTATCTATCTATCTATCTATCTATCTATCTATCTATCTATCTACCTACTATCTATCTATCTATGCCATCTATCTGTCATATGTATCTATCCCCATATGTGCTACAAAGTACTTTCTGGATTCCTTTTTCTTCTTCTACCATGTGGGCCCCAGAGGTTCAGCTAAAAGGGCTTGGAGCAAGCAACTTTACTACTGAGCTGTCTTGTTTGTGTGCTTTTTCTTTGTTCTTTACTGTCCAGAGTATTCTCATCACTAATTGTAATAATAATCATAATTATAGTGAAGTAACAATGTGTGCTTCTCTACCACCTCTTGAAAATTTGAACTTTGTGTAATTTGTAAGTGATGCTGTGTCATGTTGGTTGCAGAATTTCAATAATCTTAATTTTTAACTTTTCTGACTCATGCTAGAATAGCTTTGGAGGTCTGGTGACCCTAGGCAGGAAGTCATGAAGACCAGAGTGGCATTAGTTATACACTCTTGCCTTACGAAAAATTTTAAAAGAGGTTTTCTTAACTGACAATACACAGACACACATACTATTCACTTTATTTGTATGGGTTTCTAATCCATTGCTGAGAACAAGTGTTAAACTAAGAAAACCAATTTTTAAAAATTTCTGTATGCAATCACATGGAGGCATACCTGGTTGTTAACCACTTCATTTGTTGTTAAAAGAGGTAGTGGTAAATTTCTTCTAGTTCACACTTAAGGCCACATCCCCAAATTAACATGTACACAAACATACAAACATGAAATAAGAGGTTCCTTGAACCAAGGAGCCCAGTGAAGAATACATGTACACTTAAAAGAGTGACTGTCTCCCTGTACTGATCATAGCTGGGTGTTGGAGGCACACACCTTTAATCCCAGCACTCAGGAGGCAGAGGCGGGCAGATCTCTATGAGTTCGAGGCCAGCCTGGTCTACAGAGCTAGTTCCAGGGCAGGCCCCAAAGCAATGCAGAGAAACCCTGACACACACACACACACACACACACACACACAGAAAGAGAGAGAGAGAGAGAGAGGGAGAGAGAGAGAGACAGAGACAGAGACAGAGACAGAGAGAGAAACACAAAAAACAAACAAAAATTACATAGCTGGTTAGACTAGTGACTGTCCCCCTGTTCTGATTCGAATTTGTCAATGTGACACAGGCTGGAGTTATCTGGGAGAAGGAATTGTAGGTGACAGAGTGCCTCTATTAGATTGACTATAGCATGGGTGGTGCCACCACTGGGTCTCAGGAAGGCTGGGCAAACTAGGAGGAACAAGGCAGTAAGCAGTACTCCATGGCCTCTGTATCAGCTCCTGCCTCCAGGTTCCTAACCTAATTCTTGCCCTGACCTCCCTCAGTGATGGAGTTTGATGAGAGAAATGTAAGATGAAATAAACCCTTTCCTCTCTAAGTTGCTTTTGGTCAGAATGTTTGTGGTAGATTGAAGTAAATGGTCCCCACAGGGAGTGGCACTAGGAAATGTGGCTTTGTTAGAGTAGGTGTGGCCTTGTTGAAGGAAGTATGTCACTGTAGTAAGGTCTCCTATCTTCAAGCTACACCCAGTGTGGGACACAGACTCCTGCTGTTGCCTATGGATCAAGATCTAAAACACTCAGTTACTTTTCTAGTACCATGTCTGCCAATCTCTCCCCTGCCATGATGATAATGGACCAAACTTCTGAACTTTAAGCCAGCCCAAATTAAATGTTTTCCCTTATAAGAGTTTCAGTGGTCATGGTATTTTTTTCACAACAACAAAACCCTAAGACAGAGCTCTAGCGCAGCAACAGAACCCTAACTAAGACAGTGTTCTATCACAGCAGTAGAACCTTATCTAAGAGAGGCTCTTTAACACTGGCATGAAGACATTTGAAACCCTTTAGCTTACTAGCCATTTCACAAACTCTTTCCAGCAGAACATGCAATAGCACTCACTGGCCTTTCATAGCTTGTAAGGCTCTGAGATCTCTGGTTCTTTGAACCCCCCTCCTTGATCTGCCCACACTTTACCCTCTGCAGATCAGCATTGCATTTTTCAGGACTGTGCATTCCTGCTCCTCTCTGATGGTCATATGACTGGTCACATCACTTTTCACACAGTCTCACAGGTCTCCTCCAATACCATCAAGAAAGAACTTCCTGACCACTCTGTATAAGATGGAACTTCGGGGGCTGGGGATATCGCTCAGTGGTGGAATGCTGACCTCTCTCCCCTGTGTACCCAAGATCACAGGTTCAGTGTCCAGAACTATAAATCAAAACAACCAATAGCAATAATGACCACACCCCCAAATCTCCAAACCAAAAGTGGGTGAGAAAGAGGCAGTGTGAGGCCTCCTGTTTGAGTTTTGGAACATGCTTTAAAAAGTCCAGTGTGGCAGGGCTTGCTTGTAATTCCAGCACTTGGGAGGCAGAAGTACAAAATTTACTGTGCTCCCTGGCAGGGCTCTCTAGTTGGATCAGCTAGGACTACGTAAAGATGAGAGATCCTGTCTCAAATAAGGCTAGTGGTGTTTAAGGAAGGCACCTAAGACAGACCCCTGGCCTCCATATGCACTCCCAAACTCGCATGTGCACCACCCAATACATATCTGTGCACTCGAGTGCTTGCACGTGTGTGTGTGTGTGTGTGTGTGTGTGTGTGTGTGTGTGTGTGTGTATGTCTGTGTCTGTGTGTGGGCATGTACACAGGCACACAGGCACACACACAAGCTCCCAAATCTCTTTCTCCTGCCTTTTGTTCATTTTCTTGAAATGAAATAGAATTGCAAGACACACACTTAACCTTTAATTTATTACCAATCAGGGCACCATCTTCATGTGGAGCAAACACAGGAGGCTGCTCCCTGTCTTAGCACTAAGAACCTAGAGCATGCCTGACCAGGTGAGGGGGAGGGGACAAGGGGAGCCCGAGAAGAGCATGCAGGTGTCTCCACTCCAGACCAGAGTGGTTTCATAAAGGAATCTGACACACAGCTTTGTATTCCTGAACTCAGGCTCTTATTCCCTGCTGATGATTTATTTATGAATTAGCATCTTACTGTGATCATTTGTTTCTCCTTCAGCCAGCCCATGGGGGTCTCTAAAAGCGGATGCTACTTTCTTGCTGTTATAGTCTCTGTGCCAAGTTCCTGCTGGGAGTGAAGGTGGACCCTACAGAGTGAATGGGGAAGTCTAGTGGAAAGCAAACCCATGGTGCTGCTGCTGGGTGCTCTAGTTAAGGGGGTTGTGTGGTTCAGGGAGGACTTTCAATTGCAGGAGAGGTGTGAGAGCTTGTGTAGTATAAAGCAGAGATGAGAGAGAGAGAGAGACAGACAGAGAGACAGAGACAGAGAGACAGAGAGACAGAGAGACACAGAGAGAGAGAGACAGAGAGAGACACAGACACACACACACACACACACACACACAGAGAGAGGAGAGAGAGAGAGAGAGAGAGAGAGAGAGAGAGAGAGAGAGAGAGAGAGAGAGCATGATAGCATGGTCCTATCACACAGGAGCAGGCTCTGTTAGTGCAGCAAGGCATTTCCTTGCATGCTTTTTTTTATTAATTAAGAAAAAAATAACTAGGAGGCACTCTACTGCATGATACCACATCTTCACTCAAGCACATGCAAACACTTACAAATGAAAATAATTTGAAAAAGGCAACACGTGAAGCTTTTCCTCTGCCCACCTCCCTGCTCCCTTTACTTAGGGAATCCTTAGTATCACACAGTGAGATTGTTCTGAGATACATAGGTCTGCTGCTATGTCTCTGCTTGAATAGTGTCATCAGCCATGCTCCATCTAATCCAGCATCTCAAGACTAGAGACCCCTGAGTCTATAATAGGTTAGATTTTTAGGTGTGGTAACCACTAGTGATGAGTCTGTAATCAAGATGTCATGTTTTCCTTGACATTGACAAAGACTGACCAAGCAAAGCTTGTCATTTATTTATTTTTGCAACAATATCTTATGTAACCCAGGCTGGCTTTGGATTCACTATGTAGGTTAAGGATGAATTTGAACTTCTGATCCTCCAGCCTTCATACCCCAAGTACTAGGATTACAGGTATATGCCAACACACTGTGTTTGTGAGGCACCAGTGGTGGAACCCAAGACTTTGTGTGTGTGTGTGTGTGTGTGTGTGTGTGTGTGTGTGTGTGTGTGTGTGTGTAAGCACTCCACTGAGCTCCATCTCCAGCCCAGCTCATGACTTCTGGACAAAGTTGAATGACAGCAAAGGGCCCACATTAAACACAAGAAGGGAAGAACTCTACAAAGAAACTTGTTTAATGTGGGCTCTTCAGGAGACACATGGTGACAGGGCTATGGTGACAGGGCCTAGAGCACAGGTTCATATAGGAGGACACCTGTGATGAGGGTGAAAGCAGAACTGGACACAAGACTGTGAGGCCATGTTGATTGACATCCAGCCACCCAAAGCCAGACTGTCAGCGGACCTGCTTCCTTCAGTGCCTTAGGGAGGCTTTTCCTGAAGGGGACTTTGAAAGCTTCATCTCCATCTATATCAGGACTGCCTCATTTGGCTGAGCTTGGTGAAAATTTTTTCAGTGAAGGATCAGGAACATAGAGGTGTGTGTGTGTGTGTGTGTGTGTGTGTGTGTGTGTGTGTGTGTGTATGTCTATGTCTGTGTCTATGTGTGTTGCTTGTTTTGTGCTATACAGGGGACATTCCTTGGCTTATTAATGCTCTGATGATACTGGATTTTCCTGTCAGTAGTGGCATGTCCACCTTGCCCATGACAAAATTTCTAGGTGGTGTTGTGATGGTGGTATGCCCCAGCATCACCACTGTAAGAGATTATTTTTCAGCATGTGACCCCTCTCACTTACTGGTTTTTAATATGCCTTTCCCAGGGTCTGAGGAAGGGTAAGTAGAAAAGCCTCAGGGATTTGCTCGTTACACGAGGGAGATGTGGGATTTCTGTTGTTTCAGGAGGGTCTGCATGGCCTGGCCAGATGCTTCCCCTTTGGGTTTCAGTTTGTTTCATTTCCTGCTGGAGCATAGTTGGGAGAGCTAAATTGTATCTCTCTGTACTTACAGAGATTTTTTTCTTCATCCTCCAAGCCCACACTTCATCCTGGATTGCTGCTCTGTTTGCTACAATTTATTTATGACTGTCTTTGTGGACCTGTATGTTGCTGAATGTTACAGCTTATGTACTATACTCTGTGCATATTACTGTCTTCTGCTTGGGGATAGTTACAAGTGGGAAATGTGTTCTGCAAATGGACCTCACCTGGGATTGCTTGTATTTTTGGTTCTGAGCCATCTCTAGTCCTAACATGGGATCTCAATACAAAAGATGGTGGCATCGAGAATTCCTGTGGTATGTTCAGTGTTGGAAGAGACTGATTGCCTTTCTTTCAACACCACAGGTAAATGGTTCATCCAATAAACTGTAGACACGTGGAATACAGGCGCCAGCTTACAGGGACACCTTTTATGATGATGAAGGTGTCTACTGTCACCAGATGTCTATTATTTATAATAACACACTTGTCCATGTAGTGGTATTTTGGAGTTCCTGCTGGGCCTACACCTGGTGCTAGGCTATGAGATATGGAGACTGTTGTCCATGAGAAGAGGCAGAGGAAGACAATTCAGCCCAGGGACTTTGGTGGTAC
This sequence comes from Cricetiscus sungorus, assembly GCA_030556225.1. Taxonomy (NCBI): domain Eukaryota; kingdom Metazoa; phylum Chordata; class Mammalia; order Rodentia; family Cricetidae; genus Cricetiscus; species Cricetiscus sungorus. The sequence goes on from JANBXA010000007.1 coordinate 95,283,623, forward strand.
TTTGGAGCATCTACAGGAACATGGGAGGCAATATCTGCCTCACTCAGCAGCCAACTCTAGATGGAGGCTCTGCTCAGATCCATTTGGAAGGGTGTTTTGAGATGTGGTCTCCTGGATTTTTGTGAATTAGGTCTGACTTTTAACTCATCTCACCTAACTCACAGTGGTTTTATGGGAATTGATTAGGAAAAGGGTTCCTTGGGGGTGGGGTAGGGCCAACCCGAACACCTACTCTCTGTGTTTTCTCAAATAACTCAGAGACCCTATGACAAACAGGCTAGCTGGTTTACCTTTTCAGACTTCCAAGGATAAACACCAGCTCAGGTAATTTGCTTCATGAAACAAATGTATTTTGTGTCACCCAGATCCACAGTACATTTTATGGTGGCAATCCATCAGTACCTTTCCCATGGGGTTGATGGGGGATGTGAACAGGGCTACTTCAGCTCATTTTACGGGGCTGTTTAGCAAATACTTTACAAGGCAATTGGCTATGGAGCCATTGACTTCAGCCAGGAATCCCATACTTTTTCCAAGGAGGCTTGCTGTCCTGGAAAGTCTGTTGGCTCTGAGACTTGACCCTGGATGAAGAAAGGCGTGCTTTATATTCTCTTGTCCTGTCAGCAGTGCCTCTTAGTCCATGGACTGACATGGACCAGGCACCAGGTTGGTGCTGAGTGACAGTTGCCTTCTGTCATTGGTAGTATGGGTGCTAACAGTGACCTCAGGTCAGTAGGTAGGCAATACCAAAACGATAAGCTGAGTTTTATGTTAGGAAGGAACACCTGGCATTCTGGTGATGTGCTGAGGGATGCCCAAGCTGTTGTTGAATTTCAAACACAATTTCCTGATGTGTGAGCAGAAGCCTGTAAGGTGGGAAGGTACTTATCTCTACAGGCAAGGTCAATGTGTGTGCGTGCATGGGTACGTGCGTGTGCATGTGTGCGTGCATGCGTGCGTGCGTGCATGCGTGTGTGTGTGTAGACAGGAGCACAAAGAGCTGGGGAGAGTAAGTATACAGATGGGGTGGGTAGAGCAGGCTTGGCTTTGAACCCCCTCCCAAAGAGCTCGGTGTCTAGCTGGAAATCATTGAAGATAGTCCTCAAAGCATAGGCAGGTTCAAGCTATGTTTTCACTAAGAGAATCTGTAACATAGAAGAAGGAGCTAGGTGTGACCAAGAGCTAAGAGTGAGCATTGATTGATGTATGGCTCAGATGACTGGCAGTACAGATATAAACAAGGGGAAATGGGGGAAGACAGAGTGAGATAAGTGAGGTGCTTTGTGGCTGAATAATGACAAGAGGCGGGGTCAGCATCATCACCTGGGTAATGACCCATTTGCTGGGATGGGATGTGTCAGGAGGATGATGAGGGAATGTGGACATCTAGAGCCTCCTGGGAAGTTCCTAGCCCTGCTCCAGGGAGATAGGTGTTCATATCTCTACTGTTGCCACTTGTAACTTCTTTGGAAACAGTCATAGAAGACATGAGGCTATGCTGACTAAGGTAGGTCCTCACCTTGTGATGAAAGGGCCTGTAGGAGAGAGGAGGGGATGATCTAGATACCAGGACAGAAAAAACAGGGAGGGTTCAGAGACAGACTGAGTGATGCAGGCAACACTGAGGCATGTCTAGGCTCATCTGCAACCCTGGACCTGATGGTAGAAAGAACCAGAATCACCAACATGTCAGAGTTTGACTTCTGGTATATGGAACTTTCTAGAACTGTAAGACACATTTCTATTGTTTTAAGCAATTTGCTGCATAGCCTCTGTTGTTTCATCCCCAGGACAAGAACACAGGTACATAGCTGAAATATGAGGAGGAACTTGATAGAGCTGGAGACACTGGCCCGAGGTCCTAGCAGAAAAGCCATGGGATTGTGGTAGCTGTCCTGGGAGTAGGCTTCTGTGCAGGGAGATCAAGGATGAAAGATGATGGCCCTCACTGAGCAGGGTTACCAGCTCCCTCTGGAGAGAGCACCTACCAGACCCACTTCTATTGAGTTCTATCATTAGGTAAGGCAGGAGGCTCTTAAGATAGTGCATAGATTTCCCTGTGGGTGTCAGTTACCTGAGGTCTTGTTTGCTGCAAGCTGGAACTCAATGGAAGCTAAGCAGAGAGGTGTGTAAGATGGCAGCCGTTCTGCCAGGGTACAACACTGTTGTGAGGCCAGGAACAATAGAGGACATCCAGTAATCTGTGCAACAGGAGAGGAGGAGGTGTGCACAGATCTTGAAGAGTGAGGAACAAGACCTTGGGTGAGTCTCAGGTTGGAAATCAAGGACAGAAAGGAAGGTAGATGGTCAGGCAAAGGATCGTAAGATACCCTGGAGGAGCTAAGCGCTGGGGGCTGTCTTGAAGCAAGGTCACTGCTGAGCACCACATCACTGGAGACAGAGCAGGAACTAAGGGAACGACGTAGTTGGGCACCAGGAGAATGATAGCTTCATTCTCCTGTGGCAGAGGCAGGTGAATGATTTGGGAGAAAATCAATCACAGGTGAGAGTGGGTAGGTGGTCCGCAAGACCACCCCATCTGGTCTTACCCCAAGTTCACTTCCTTTGTACTAACATGGCAGGTGGCTGTGGCATTGAGCAACCAAGGGTCAGACTAATTTTGATATTGAGAAAGGTCACAGAGGCAGGAGGATGGCTCCTCCCCTCCTGCCCTTGCTGACCTGGACACCCATGGCACAGGCCTTGGCTTTGCTGTAGCCAAAGGCACTTGCTTCACAGAGGAAAAGGCCAATTTCTTCTGGGTCTACAGAGCTGGCTCAGACTCAGGCTTCCATAACACCAGGAAGAGGATGGATGGGTCACAGCTAGAGTTTAGATGTAGGAAATGGGTGTAAAGATGCTTTGAATACAGTAAAACTGGGTGCATCTCAAATTCAGAGCTCCTGTACCTCTCAGTCTCTTACACTGGTCCAGAGAATTGAAGTGATCTAAGAAACCTCACAGGCAGTATGTGTAGGGAATACTTGATACAGACTACAAGCTACAGAGACTTGAAGATGATCTGTCTCAGCTGCCTTAAAGTCTTCCCCACCCTGCCTAGACTGCACAGACTTGATAGAAGTCGTGGTTCTGGTACCCACATGTGCACCATCAAGGCTTGTGACTGCTGTGCTGCCCTGAAGGCTGTTTGATGCCCTGTGCAGGGCCATCATTGTGGTGCTCCTTGGTGCACAGTGGGCTGTAGTGAGATATTCACTTTGTCAGCACCTGTGGCCAGACCACACCCATTGTGGGTGGGGACAGGGGTGGGCGTTACCTGGGGGAAATAAGTCTGAGGAAGGGGTTACCAGGAACTCTCTTGCTTACAGCATGGGGACAAGAGAACATCCGGAGGTGTCCTTGGGACCAGGAACCTGCTATGTTCATCTGTCTATGTTGTAAGTTATTTCTCCCTGAATAAACATCTATTCGGCCTATTTGTTTCTCCTGATCCTTATTAAACCTCAATAGTGGGCACTCAGTTGTCAGAACTCTGTTGAATAGTAAGTTCTAGACTGAAACGGCCCAGCTCCTAAGCACATGCTTTATGGCCAAATGCTCCCAAGCACCTTCGGTGCCACTCTCACGACTTATAAAGATTTTTTTCCAGAAAAAAAAAAATAAGACTGCTGCCATCTCCTGCCCAGCTGTAAATGACTCAAATGTCAGCTACCTAGGGCTTATGCTTTGAGGACATACTAACCTATCAAAGAAGCAGACTGAGGCAGGGTGCATGTGGTCCCCACACCTCCATATTTACTCTTCAAATCATGGAGTATGTTTCCTGTGCACACTCTCCACCTTCCATCTCTCCTCAGCAGATGGATGAGGAAGCCAACCGTAGAAGAGGGACCGAGAAGTGGATGTGGGACATGTTTATTTTGACCTGGTTTATTATGCCCTTGTGAACTTGTATGCTTTACGATGACTGCATTCCCGAGCTTTTCCCCATCTGGTAGAGGAAGTTTAGGAAGTTGTTGGAGGGCCATGGTAGAGTTGGGGACTAGGGTGAGAACCAAGGTTTCCCCAAGCCATTGGGTTAATCCTGCTACTCTCTTTCCTTTTTGTGTACATTTTGTGCTTGTTTTCCCACTCTGTAGCCCAGGCTGTCCTGTATTCATGGTATAGTCTAGCCTGTGAACTTACTGCGGTCCTCAGCCTCCCAAGAGCTGGATAGACAGATGTGAATCACCACACCTAAGCACCCTTTTAAAACAAAATTTATTCTGCCTGCTACGAAGTCTTCCATGCTATTCCCTGGCTCCTGACAGCGCATCTATGGGGAAAAAATCTATTGATTAAAAAAAAAGAAGAACAAAAATCAAAACAAAAATAATGGCAAACATTTCATTCATTGTCATTAAGACCGCAGGGGCTGGGAAGATGGCTCTGTTGGTAAGGTGCTCGCTGGGTAGCACCAGGTGCTAGGTTAAATCCCCAGCACCCAGCTCAATGAGGGGCACACTGTACAATCTCAGAGCTGGTGAGGCATAGGCAGGAGGATCCTGGGGTTTATTAGACATGCTGACATTGAGCTCTGGCCTATACACCTGTACACAAACACAAACACACACACACACACACACACACACACACACACACACACAGAGGGACACACACAAATAACAATAGCAACAGAAGCTGGTATAAGCACTAACTTCTGGCCTAACTTTCAATTCTTCATACTATTCTTTTTTTTTAAATCCCAGTGGAGGCTGCCCCTGAGTCTGCACTCTCTCAATCAGGGCCACACAAGCGGTAGCTCTCAGAAAACATTTCCCTGTAACAAATGACAGGGTGGGAGGCACCTGCCCACCAGGATGGGACAGGGCCAGGGCAGAAAAGGTCTGGTGAGATCCAACCTCTGATGTGGAAAGATCGATCTGGGAATCCGAGGGGGACACTTAGCCCTGTTGAAGTTCTCAGGCAGAATGAGAAATGGAGGAAGGAGAGGTGCCCGTGTGGAGAAGTGCACTGGTGATACCAAGGTCGCTGACCCCATGGCCCAAAAGGCAGCACTTAAGGACAATTACGGAGCAGGAGGTAAGTGGGCACTGCTCCTGCAGTGACGCGTGTCAGGGCCCATCACTCGCAACTCACTTAAAATGCTCCCGGCAAACTCGCTGACAGGATTCTCACAGTCTGTGGCAGTGGTCACAGAGTCACTTAGCATCCACTCCCAGGGGAGCCCAGCATCTCTGACACCTTAGGCAGGACAGGCTTGAGACAGAATATAAGGAGAGTGAAACAAAGGCAGAGGAAAGGAAATAAAACACAAACAAGAGGCAGCTGGTAGATCTTGGTTTCACCGAGCTTGTTTCCAGGATGGGGTGTGTAGGGGATACCCAATGGGCTTCCTGTGAGGAAAGCACAATGGTTGAAATCTGTGAGGTGGGCCTTCTTCTCGCAGATAGTTCTGGCCCCTGTGGCATGTGATGGCCAGGTCTATGAAGGAGCTTGCCAGGGCCTGGCCAGTGGCATAGGCCAAGTGATACTGTTGTAAATGGACAGGCAGATGGGGCCGAAGCATCTGGGCTCAGAAACCAGCAGTCTGTCACTTCTCCCCAGCACCACAAAAGCTCATTTTAACCTTCACAAAATTGCAGAAGATGACAGCAGTGTTAAAAATATCCATGGGTGGAAGAGTTGTTCCTGAGGGTGCCATTATCACTCTGGCAATGCGAAATGGTAGAAAATATTAAGGAGACTTTTATATTGTAACAAACGAGATGTTGCTCACCAGACAGCTAGGTTCAGGGCAGCAGGTGCATGGGGTGGGGGCCGAATGGAGTCTGACAGGAGGAAAGATGTAGGTGCAGCAATCTGCAGGGATGCTAACATCCCCATCAACCTGGACCTACCTTATGATCAGTATTCCATTCCCTCTTCTTGAATATTCCACATATCCAACTCATTCGATTCAAAGAATTAAAAAGAAAATAGATTCCTACAAATGGCCATGGGGAAGATAACAGCGTCCTCCACCATCACTGCTCCATCACTTTCTTCAGAATAATGAATGAGTGTTTGGGGTATTTCATCTGCTCCAGCCATTTCCCCATTTTCCATGGATCAGTAGTGACAGGAACCCCCAGGTAAGGATGATGGAGGGAAGATGAGAAGACTTAATTTTGAAAATCTCTCGAACATCTCATCCCTTTCTTCCAAATTTCTTAAAGACCAAGAGCCTGGGAATATGCCCACTTTGGCCTCAGAACTGATGGCTGAAACGGAAACTAAGAATTCTGTACACACTTGGGATGCACCTGCTTGGGACCCACTGAAGGAACAACCATGAGGTAAAGATGCTGCTGCGTTGGGCTGATGTGGGAACACTGATCCAGGGCCTCAAGGTGTGGGCTCTGTCTCTTTCTTATACACTCCATCTGGGGTCCTTGAGGCAAGGGCTCAAGGGCTGGGCTAAATTGGCAGCAGGGGCTGGGTGGATATGATCAGAGAACCCCCTTGCTCTCCACCTTTGGTCAAAAGTTTTGGATGTTGGTAGGGAGCTAGTAAAGTCTAACATCGACTATTCCTGCTTTCCTGGGTAGGCAGCTGGCATTCCTGGGTGTCTGGAACTAAAAGGAAGAAAACATTACTATTACCTCTAAGTAAGAAGATTTTTGTTCTTGTCTTGAATTTCAGTGTTTTCGTCAAATTTACTTACTGCGTGTGACTGACAGAAAATTAAATTGACTGAGATAATAGTGAAATTATGTAATAGGGGTTTCTTTCCAATGTTGTATTTTCCCAAAATAAAGTTGTTGTTCTTGATTTTTAAATTAAATATCCTCCAAATAGATTTCATGTCAGTTCTTCTGTCTTTTACTGGGTTCAGTCAGAGCAAGAGGATGAAGATGAAGATGAAGGATGTAAGTGGATCTGATCCATGTAAGCACAATCTATTCCTTTAGGGAGATGAAGATGGTAATGAAGGGTATATGAGGTTTTGGTCCATGTTAATATCTTACATGCACATGACTTGTCCACAGATTTTTTTTTATAAGTTCCAACTTAGAGAAAGAAAATTCCATTTACTTTGTATTATGCATAGTCCTCCCATCCTACATGAATGCTCATGCCACCAGCTTGTGTGTGTGTGTGTGTGGGGGAGTGTGTAGTAAGTCTGAGAATAAACACTACTTGGAGCCTTTTTGCTATTTAAGTTGTAACACAGCTCTTTATTTGTAAAATTAGTGGCCATGCTACATGGAGTGGATCAATATGGAAAAAGAAAATGCTGCTGTAGGCATTTGGATATCTCCATGCATTTTGTTGTACCTCCTTGAAACCAAAGGTAGCCTGGTTGCCTCCATGCAGCCTGGTCATATCCGTGTAACTTAGACATCTACATGTATATAGGCTTGTTGCCTCCATGTTATCCATGGCCACTTTCATGATTACTCCCTACACCCTGGTCCTATCTGTGCATCCTGGCTATACCCATCAGCTTAGTTCAGACTTGATCTATTATTTCATCTCATGGTGGAATCAGATGGTGGAGTGGCCTGCTCTCCACAGCTGGGCGATGCTTTGTAGATGTGGAACAAGGCACACATAATTTGGCGGTGGATTTTTCAGGTCTAGGAACTTACCGTAGTAGATCTCATTCATTTCTCCATACTACTTCTTCGTCCTCAGTGAGAGTCATCTGTCTTCCATAACTTTGATGAACTTTATTAAAAACATTTTCACCAACTCCTTCTCCTTCTGATAGTAAATGCTTGTAATATTTTCCCAACATACATATTCTTGAGATTTATGTGAGCTGTTGTATGGGAGATGGCATCACAAAATATACCAAGGCAACATGGGCTCTGCCTCATAGCACTCATTGGCTCCTGTAGAAACCCTAATTGAGCAACATCAATAGAACTTTTTATCACCAGGTACACACAAAAATGTGTAAAGTATGATGTGTCAGTTACTTTCCTATTACTATGCTGAAGTATCATGAACAAAGTAACCTAGAAAGGAAGAGTTTATTTTGGCCTATGGTTGCAAAGGGATACGAATCCATGACAGTAGAATGGAGATATGACAGCAAGCAGCAGCTATGGAGGCTAGAGTAGAAACTGAGATCTTACATCTTGAACAAGCACAAAACTGAGAGAGAGAGAGAGAGAGAGAGAGAGAGAGAGAGAGAGAGAGAGAGAGAGAGAGAGAGAGAAGAAGAAGAAGAAGAAGAAGAAGAAGAAGAAGAAGAAGAAGAAGAAGAAGAAGAAGAAGAAAACAAACACTGGGAATGGCTTGAGGCTTATGAAACTTCAAAGCCTTCTCTCTTGATGTATTGTGTATTTCTTCCAGCAAGGCTGTACCTCCTAGAACTTCCCACAGGACACCACCAACTGGGGACCAAGTATTCAAATACACAAAGCTACAGGGGACATTCTCATTCAAACTGCCATATATGGTGACAGAGAATTTGCAGTGAAGAGGGTGAGGAAGCCTTCATAGAGGGGGGTCTTATTTCAGTGAATTTTGTTTTGAAGTGTGTGGGAAGGAACATCTGTACCTGTATGCTTGTGGGGCACTTCATGATAGAGAAGCAACGAATCAATCTAGGTATTCATTGGTGGATGAATGAATAAATTATGCCTCTCTATACAGTGCACTATTAGTCATAAAAGAAGGAAAATTAGTCATTTTTTACAACTGGGGCACATCAGGTCCACGAAACAAGTCAGGAACGGAAAGACACATCTTCATGCTCTCATTTAGATATGAAAACTGAAAGCTGACATCAAAGAAAGTGAGAGTAGAATAGTGTTTACCAGAGCCAGGAAGGACATGGAAGAGAGTGGTTGATGGGGGCAAACATGCTAGATGGGAGGAGTCACTTCTAATATTCTTAAAAACACTGCAATCACTGTGGCTGGTAACAATTAACTGAATATTAAAAAGTAGCAAGTAGTAAAGATTTTGAATATTCTGAACCCCAAATTAAGGTAAATGTTTGAGATGATAGGCACCAATGACCCCATCTGGTCCTTATACATCATGTGCACTTTCTGAAGTATCACATTGAGCTCAAAAACATGTGCAGTTACTGTGCTTAGTAAAGCAAAACTTTGTTAGTGAATGAACGGTTATGAAAGATGGTAGTGTAGAATCTTTTAGAAATATATTTCAAGGAACCATGCCTGCTGTAAATGATGGAGAAAAGCTACATCAGCCTTCCTCAAGTTGTTTTTGTTTTCAGGAGTATCTGTTGATTTATGGTGTCCCTGATGGCTCTATTGAACTCTTTCTTTCTCATGTCTAGTCTATAAGCAGGGGTGAGGGAATGTCTTATTTAGTGGGGGAACAAATATCTTATTTAGCTGATTAAAATGTCTGTATAGGAAGCAGATCAATGCTCTGCTCCAAGAGCTAGAAGCAGTCTTTGCTGGGTTCCTAATGAAGGTTTTGTAGCTTGGTGTCATCCCATCAGGTTTTGTCTTCTCATCAAAGTCATTGCAAAGAATTCATCCTAGAGAAGTTCAGCATGGAGGGCAAAGAACTGGGAAAGGCTGGAGGGACCAGGGCCTTTGCCACTCTAATCCAGCACTGGAGTTTGGTCCCAAATATTCAGGATACCCAAGACTGCCAAGACTCCTTCATAATGATAGGTGACACTGTAGTGAAAAGGGCTCTTTATTGTTCAGCCTATTGCCAGGGTATTGTTATTGTTCTGCCAGGGTATTCTTATTGTTCTCGTTACTGTGTCAAAATGCCAGACAAAGGCAACTTAACAGTGTCTCTCGTTAGAAAGTCATCTAGAATTTGCACTGGTATCAGAAGAGCATAAACAGAGTTTGAGGCTATCTTGGATGTTGACCTGTGTAACTTCCTTGGTCACATGTCTAGAGTCTTGGACAGCAGAAGTCAATAGTACAATCCTCCAGCTGATAGTGAAGAGGTGAGAAATGGAGACTGTTGACTGTGGCATTTGGAATGTGCCTGAAAAAAGGAATAGCCACTGACATTTAGATAAATGACAGCCATTATTGGCATTGTGGGAAGGGAGCCAGATGGAATGCTGTGGATGGAGAGATTCCTCATCCTGGCCAGTACAAGATGGAGGCTGTGTTGGTCAGGATAGAATAGTGTGTCAGGGCAGGTACCATTGGCCTTTAATTTGTGGGGCCCGTGGGTACTGCTACACACACCTTTAGACAAAAGGAACAGAACAAAGTGCGGTACGTCTAGAATAATCCCAACACCAAAAATGCACGGAAGGAAAACGGGTAGCTGGCAGAAGTATAAGCAGGGTGCAAAATGCATAGATATGGTAGTGCTCCAGGCCAAACAGAGGAAAAGACTAAGGTGGAGAAACTGGTGAATACAGGTGCTCTCAGTGGCCCTTCAACACTCCCAACCATGCTCTCATTATTTTGATGGTGGGCATCTTCCCCCATCCCTCACATCTTTTAATTATAGTGTTTGGGAATCTTCTGGTTTAATCACACAGCATCTGTCACGTGGTGGCATCTCATTAAACAGGATGTCTTCTTGAGTTCTTACTCAGCAAAAGATGATCCCTGACCTGCTCTCAGTGTGCTGCTGTGTGGAGCTGGCTGCTGTTCAGATAGCCTGCTGAGATAGCAGTCTTGGCTGGGCTAGCAAGCCACTCCCAGTTCCATATGTATAGGCTGCTAATTAATGAGGAGGACCCTCTGAGTTCACCCAGGGAGACCTTCAAAGTTTCAAAGGACTAGATCCTTCTAGGGCCTCTGGCTTCTATTTATTATCTTCCAATGCTTTATTTGAAACCATTTTATTCTTGCTTGCTCCCTAATTCTTTCACCCTTAAGGGCTACACTTGTTCCCAAATATTGCCTTGCTCCTTGGACAGTGTGGCACACAAAATGCACGTTCTAGTGCAGGTTTGAGGGTTGAGCCTGGTAGTGTGAAAGCTGCTGCTGAGGATGCTGTGTGGTCTATACTGCCAATAGACAACAGAACACACTCACAGGAAATACTGCAATATGCAAGTATTCCTTTTTTATCCTTAAAGGAAATCTGATTACAATTAGATACCTCTACATGTCTACTAGGACGGTACTGACTTTTATAAAAACATCAAGTTTTGGTAAGGGTGTTGTGGTGATTTGAATAAAATGTCCCTCATAGGTTCATAGGGAGTAGTACTATTAGGAGGTGTGGCCTTGCTGGAGGAAGTGTGTCACTGGGGGGGGGGGGAGACTTTGAGGTTTCAGAAGCTCAAGCCAGGCCCAGTGTCTCATTCTTCTTCCTGCTGCCTGCTGATCTGGATGTAGAACTCTCAGCTACTTCTCCAGCACCATGTCTGCCTGCACTTTGCCATGCATCCCTTCATGATGACAATGGACTAAACCTCAGAACTGTAATTCAGCCCCAACTAAAAGCTTTACTTTATAAGAGTTGCCATGACTCAGGACAGTAGCAGGATATCTGAGAGAAGTTTCACTGAGGGTCCAGTGATGATGATGTGCCAGAAGACAGAGGCCTTGAACCAGATCAACAATTTATTGTAATAAATATTTGCGAGTAAATCTGTTTGAGCAAAAGAGTGTACTGTGTGACACACTGCAGCTCCCAAAGCCACTACAATAAATGAATAGGTGATGGAGAGGTGGGAAAGACAGAGAGTGAATTGCTTTTGCTTTTTAAAAAAATTACTTTAGTTTTATTATTTTATTTTATCTTGTGGAGGGCTTCAGGGGTGGAGGGTAGATATGGAAGGACTGGGAAATGAATAGGATTGGGATGCATGATATAAAATTCCAAAACAATCAATAAAAATGATGATGATGATGATGATGATGATGATGATGATAATAATAACAACAACAACAACAACGCTATGGTCATGGTGTCTCTTCACAGCAATAGAAATCCTAACTAAAACAGATGTGGCCAAACTTGAGGCCCCTCTACTTCACAACTAGAAATGCAAAATGGTGCAGCTGGAGTAGAAAATACCACAGTAGTTCCTCAACAGCCCCTCCCCTAAATGTAGAATTCCCATATGCTTCAGGAATTCCTCTTCTGGGTTTGTACAAAGAAGGGAGTTAGGGATCGGATAGGAGCCTCACTCATGCTCCCCTCCCATCATCCATTACAGCCAGAAGGTGGAAGCAACACACACACACACACACACACACACACACACACACACACACACACACACACGCAGCATACACACCCACTGAGTGTGCAATGGAGAAGCAGAGTGACAGGTGCCTACACAATGTCATTCAACCCGAAAAAGAAGGAGAATTTCTCTTTAATTTAATCATAAATAACAAAAGATTTATATATTTTTTGAGACTTTCATACAAGAACACTATCTACGTCAGTCCTCTCTCTTTCTTCCTCCAAACTCCTCCCACCTTCCCCTCCCACCCAAATTCATGACCCCTTCTTTAATTATTATTGTAACACATATATACATACATGTATGTTTATTTATATACATATGTATGACACATGTAAATACAAACTACTAAGTATATTTAGTGTTGCTTGACTGACACGTGTACAGGGCTTGAACATTCAGGATTGAATAACTTATGTGGGAGTTCATCCCTGAAAATAATTCTCAGCAGCTATTAAAAATATGATTAAAACTTTGTTTTAAAAAACTTGCAGATTAAAAAAAAATCATGCAGCAAAATTCTGCAGGCCCAAAGCCTATATATGTCAATGATCTGTATGCATAGTTAGAATAGCTATTCTGAAGCTGTGAGTTTTACCTTGGAATTTAGCACCTGTGGCTCTTCCTCCAGATATAGGATCATGTGGACTTTCCCCTATCCATGTTGGCATGCCAACCAGTGGTGTCATTAGGCAACTATAACATTGAGATTCCATGGGTGTTTTCCCTGTCTTGTTTGGTGGTGGGGGGGCAGTATCCAGCAACAGGAGTTCTGGACCCGTGCCTCTTAGAATCTCTGTCCTCCCTCTCGCCTTTGCATGATTTTTCCTGAGCTTTACACTACAGATGTGTCATTTGGGGATTAAGCACCTCACAGTCCAAAAGGAAACAAGTTTGGACACATGCTAATCCAGCATGGATGAGCCTGGGGAGCATTATCCCAAATGAGGTACAGTCACAGATGGAACACTAGAGAAGTCCAATTCGTAGGAACAGAAAATGGGGTCCTGGCTGTGAGGGATAGGAGAGGAGAAGGGGAGAAGTTAGCAGGGTTATTAGGGGCAGTTTCCGCTTAGGACGATGAAAGGGTTCCAGACAGGCTGGTGGTGATGATGGTGCAGTAAGGGATTGAGGACTGGGTGTGCCACCACACTGTACACTGAAAAATGGCTACTACTGGGGCTCAAGAGATGGCTCAGTGGGAAGGGTGCTTGCTGCTCTTGAAGAGAATTCAAATTTAATCCACAGCATCTATACGGCCAAACATAACAGCCTATAGTTTTATGATCCAGGAGATCTGATGCCCATTCTGGTGCCCAAGGGTACCCATACACATGTGCGCATGAACATATGAAGACACACACATACACATAAATAGATATTAAAAATGGATAGAATATTAAAGTTCTATATTTCCTCTATATTTAACATAATCATAATTGTGCATATGGTGTGTGTGTGTGTGTGTGTATGTGTGTGTGTGAGGGAGAGACAGACAGACAGACAGACAGACAGACAGACAGACAGACAGACAGACAGAGAGGATACTGGGAGAAACATGAGAAATATTGTGATGAACATGTTGAAATGGTCACAGAGTGTACACTGCAGTGTGTTGATGGGTGCTCTTAGTTCAGTGTCCTGAGGGGCATTAGGGAAACTTCCTGCCTCCCAGATGGTCTGTTTAAGATGGAGTAAGGATCCTGCTATTTGGTGGAGGGTCACAGGGTGTCTCGGTGTATGTGGATGATGTGCCCCTGCCCAGAAGAACAGGGATAGCTGGTGGCCTGGCTTGCACCCACAAAGCAGCAGCCTCCAACCCTGTGTCTGGCTCGCCAGGAGCCAGGCATTCATGGCGATCTATCTTCATTCTGGCATTGGCTTCTGTTCACCCAGCCAGCCCTGCACTTACTCCGCCCTGGTTGAGAGTCTAACCTGGTTCTGTTTTCAATTTTGGAAGTGTAGTTGTGGATTAAACACCAGTCAAATGATGGGAAGGAGTCAGAGGGAACAGCTGCTCTGTCCTCACTATCCTGCCAAGGCCTAAATGAGCCTCCAGGAAGCATGGGGGAGGTGAAAGCCTCCTTCCCGGCAGGAATGATGCATGGCCCCAGAATGGCGTGACCTGTTAGGTAGGGTCATGGTGCTCCTGGGGATCTGTGGGCACAAGGCCATGGGCTCCTATCTACCACCATGGAAACCCCAGTGAGTGGCCATGTAGCTGATTAAACCTTAAGGACTGTTCGGATAAGGCAAATGACACCCCAACTGTGCCTAATTAGATGGCTAATCTGCTTGGCTCTATTGCAGAGATGCAAAGGAACCCAGTACACACACAACAATGAGTCATTTCCTCTGGGCCTGTGCAGTTCTCTTTTTGTTTTCTGTCTACCTGTTACCTGCAAGGATCCTCTTTCTTTGATGGACAGAAAGAGCCAGTGGACATCTGGTCAAACACTGAGATTTATTGTCCTTTCTTAACTCATTTTTTGTGGGATTGATTAACAGGTTGGGTGGGTAGCAGAAAGCTAATTATCCTAGCTAGCCAGCAAGGGTAAACGTGTAGTCACTGAGCCTCAGTGCTGGCTGAACAGTTTGCTTATCTCAGCTTCAGCTGGGGGCCTCTGGGAGAGGGCCTCTTTCACTTATATACTTGGAAGCCTTTCTGTGAAACCCTCAGCCATAGGTGGCTTTCTTACAATGGGTTACCATTTTTCTAGGCAAGTCTCAAAGCAGGCCTCACATCTGTTCCTGATGTCAGTGTTTCTAAGATATCACAAGACTCCACATACCTTGGAACAAGGATTCTTTGTGTGGTGGGTGGTGAGGAGGAAAGGTTCCCAGTGACAAAAGGAAGATAGGAAGTGTTGGCAGCCTATTGGAGAGTGGGGAGTTACCATCAAGGACAAATATTTTGAGTACTGAGATCTGCATAGAAACTTCATCAGTTTTATATTGTTAAAATAATATGCAAAGATAGCTTACAAACAATTCTGTTATTTATAGTTGATTGTAGACATTTCATTTCCTCTTCCTCTCTTTCTCTAAGTCAAGGTCTCTTTGTAGCACAGGCTAGCTTTAAACTCACTGTAATCTTTCCTCAATCTGAAGAGTGAAGGAACTATAGGGATGTGTCATCACACCCAGCTACCCTTTCATTTATGCTCATAGCTGTGTATAGAACAATGAAAATTGCGTAGACTATTTTTATGTTTTCTTAATGAACATGAGAAAATTATTAGAAGCTTTGCTGTGACTCTTATGGCCATACATAGTCTCAGATAGCTACGGAATTCCAGCCAGTTGACATGTCCAGAAGTTGCCTCTTTTCTGTACATTTTAGGTAATTTTTAACATGACATTGTCATGAGAACATGGGAAATATATATATTTTGGTAATGGTCCTTATTTTCATTCTGAGGCAGTTCCCATAGACAAATAATCATGATGCCACAAAGGTACTCTGTAGTTCTCAAATGCCATCTCCAGTTGCCATCATTTCCCCCAACTCCTCAGTACTACATTCTAGATTAATGCTAACCTTTTCATTAGCATGTGTCATTGTTAACTTCAGCTGTCAACCTGACACAATCCTGGAGTCACCTGGGAGGATGGACCCTCAACTAAGAAGTTGCCTATATCAAATTAGCCTGGGACCATATCTGTGAGGCATTTTCTTAATTGCTAATTGATGTGGTAGGGCCCAGCCCACTGCAGGTGGTACCATCCCTATGCAGTTGGTCTCAGGTTGTGTAAGAAAGCTAGGTGGGTAAGCCAGGGGAAGCAAGTTGTAATCAGCATTCCTCCATGCTTTCTCCTTTAAGTTCCTATCTTGACTTTCTGCTTGGCTTCTTTTGTTGACAGACTGCAATGTACAAGATGAAATAAACCCTTTCTTCCCCAAGTTACTTTTGGTTACAACATTTATAGCAGCAAAAAAAAATCAGATTTGAACTTCATGTAATGCATTATTTTAACAAGTATTTCCTTGACTGGTAGTTAATGGGGAAAATGAGCCATAGGTCTGGAACCCCACTCCCATTTTAGCTCTATATTTTGTAATCAGGAGCTGGAGTTGGCCTTTTAATATCTCATATGGGACTCAGAGCTGGGCATATATTGGTGGAACACATGATGGAAGTCATTTCTTAATTTAAAAAAAAAAACTGTTGAAAAAGTCATGAGACATCATTAGAAACCCATATTAAACATAAATCTATCTATCTATCTATCTATCTATCTATCTATCTATCTATCTATCTATGTATATCTATCTATCTTAAATAATAAAATTCCATCTGGGTTGGCAATGCTTTCTCTAAGAGTCAAAGACCATCTAGCAAAGTCACCAACACCAGACATGAGAATGCCTCCTTTGAATTGTTGGTCAGGGTTTCCCAAGAGACTCCTGAAACATTACCGCCCATTGCTATTTCCACTAATTTCTCCCCAGAGGTAGAAAGTAAGTGTCTCCAGCTGAAAATACTACACACTACAGACACTGGGCCTAGAGGTCCCTGAGCAGGAAGTGATTTGAAAGCTTCCTCCCTGAGGACTAGCTCTCATGGTACCAGAAATCAAGCTTCAAAAGGAGAGAAGCAACCAATAGTCCTACCTAGATATTGCCCACACAATGATCAGCATGACGCCATGAAAGGGTGCAGTGGGGTGGCATGCATGCCTTGGTGGTAACTAATATCTCTCTTGCTGATTAACAAGGGGGAAATCATGCTTGGTACTGGAAACCTAGTCAACTGCCCACAGATAGTGGAGTCATGCATCATAGAAGAGAACATACAATCACCATTTTATGAAACCAGCAGAATCCATGTCTTCATTCTTATAACTCCAAGTAAGTGTAGTATTCACCCCACATCAAGGAAAATTTTCCTTGTAACAGACAGAGCCCATTGTAGAAAACTATCAAGATGCAGGATTGCGGAGCCTAGTCCCAACTGATACAACTACAATACGACCCCCACACCTAAGGCCCAGAGGTTAATTCAGAGAGGGGGCAGGGGAGGAGTAAAGGTTTTTAATAACCAGAAGATCAGCAAGTTCCATGTGAGTTTGTGTCTCCTACAGATGTCAGAAGCTACACCTGTAGTGTCTCACCAACATGACTGCTTATACACAAACTGAACAAGCACAGACCATGAGCATCCACTTGGTCATTGGTGGTAACACAGGCCATGGACATCAACAGGGCCCCCCAGCCACAGCAGGACCATGGGCTCAAGCTGCACCCCAGGCCACCACACATCAACATGGCCTTCAGCTGCAACACAGACTGTATCTCCCTTCAGAGCCTTCATGGGTCTCCCAGGCTCCTTGAAGCTGCTCCATGGTCCCAAGGGTGTCAGCCTCCATCTCAAGTCCATCCCTGTTCTTGGTGGCACAGCACAGGCCTGGACAGTGAAGGAAGCAGGAGCAGAAGTGGAGCAGGTGAGGGACACAGTGGCCTGGGCCTGCAGAGCCCATCACTGAGGTCTTGTAGCCCCCAGCCTGGCTTTCACAATGCATGCTGAGACCACAGTTGGCCACCATTGTTTGCAGAGCAGGATGGCTAAGTGGGGGCGGACTTGAGGCCTTTCTAAGCAGAAAAGAACACAGTTCTTGCTCAGTCAGTCAAGGTAGATGCTTTGTGACATGGCCATGTGACAAAGCACCTGTTTGGTGATCCACCACACGAACATTCTCCGTCTAGCCACTTTGCTTGTCATGGTGTTTGGCAGTTCTCTTCACAAAGATATGGATGGGTCTGGAAAGTTGCTAGGCACTGCATTCTCTCCCATTTCTAGTTATGGTCTAGGGATTTTTTTTTACTTTCTAGAGTGGTTTGACTCTGAAGAGGCAGTGATGGACCGCCCTTTCCACCCATGTTCACATACTTTGTGTTGCAAATCACTTCGTGCTATAGTTTGATATGGTCTGAGGGAATCCATAGCTTAGTCACATGATGTCGCCTCCTGAAACAACTGTCCTCTCAGATTGCAGGCTGGTTTGCAGTAGCCCAACTGACTTTGATGAGATGACCTGAAAAAGCCAGAGCAGCATTTGAGATGTGAAGGTCTGGTCAAACACCCTCTGAGGTAAAGGAGAACTCAGTTCAACTTGGTCATTTCCTCTCCATACCTCATTCAGTTCATTAGGCAGAAAATGCCCAGTGGTGACTTTAGCTGGAAGGCAAGTTAAATAGAACAAAGTGGAGAAAAAGACTTAAATTCCTCCTGCCCAGCAGTACAGCTCTTAGGAGGATAGATAGCCTAGCATACATTTTTTGGGCTACCTCCTTTTGGAGATTGGTGTTTATGTATGTTTGATTTTGTTCATGTCTTGAAGCTTCTCTTTCTCTAAAGGCTTTTTTTTTCTGGAAGGATTAACCCAGGTTTGCTGTTTTGGGGCTTCAGAGAAGACCTTGGAGAGAGTGAGCCAAACAAATGCTGCGTTTTGCCACTGGTGAGCTTTAGCGTCTGGGATGAGAAAAAAGGCAGAATGATACAAGTAAGCGTGGGACAGCAGAGGACACGGGCTCAGGCCTTCTCTGATGATCTGCTGGTACTTTGGAGGTGGTCACAGGCTCTCTTCCTAGCCAGGATGGTTTCATCTGTCTCCTTGCTCTAACTTGTGGTGTTTATCTGCTTTTCAACTCGGTTGGGATGCAGATTCAGAGCCATTTGCCTGCTAATCCTTCTATAATGGTGAATTGCAAATAGAGTTGTCTTTGATGTATTAGAGGCACTGTCACTGTCCAGACTTTCTTTCCTGAAGCCAAAGTCTTCCCAAACCTTATCACCAGGGAGGTTGATTTTAGGAGTGGTAGGGACCATGGTGGAGCCTGGCTGGTGTGCTCACTGTCTCTTTCATCCTGGCACATTCATTATCAAATTAGATTGCCAGGGACATTCCCTTGGGACTCCAGAAGAAGAGAGGAAGATTTTTTTTTTAAATCAGCAAAGAAAGTCAGAAAGCAATTAGGATGCACTAATTAATAATAATAATAACAATAACATTTTGAATTGGTGCCTAGTCCGAGAGTGGCTTCAGGCTCTTTGCCAAAAGTTCTGTGTGTGGCGGCTGCCTTTCAAGGTGTCATGCATCTGTTTCCAGCTCTGACAGTGATAGTGTGTTTGAAAACAACTAATTGTTGGCATTGTTTATTGAGAAAATTTTAGAGCTTCACTCAGGCAACTAATTTCACACAGCATCTGCTGTTGGTGTCACCAATACAAGTATTCCAAGAAAAGAGCAGACAGTAAATAGAGAAAATGAAGATACAGATAATCCAGGGTTGTGGAAGGACAAAGGAGTTTCCTGTGGCTGGTCAGGGCCTTCAAGCTACCCTCCCCATAATCAAATGTGTGTCATATTTTGCCAAGTATCCTGGGCTGTCACACCTGCCATCCCCACCTGTGACCATTTTCTTCCTTTTTTTTGCACTAACTAATCAATTCTGAGATTCTGGGTTCTCCCCATTCCTCATTTTAGCTGGCTCACTAATCTTGCATCTAATAGCACCAGTGAAGACTCAGGTCTCCCCCTCCCCAATCCCCCACATGGATGGACAGGGCTGATCACCAGCCTGACCCAGACAGACGGCCCCATTGACAAAGACAGTATGTGTTTGCCTTGGAAATAGTCTTCAAAAATATAAAAACTCACACACTTGGTGCTTCTAAAGGTTTGGGGCCCAGCCAGACCTTCCAGGGACTGCTGTTAAGAATGTGAAATTGTCTCCAACTTTCTGTAGAGCAATGTGGCATACATGGCTCCCAGCCAC
This sequence comes from Cricetiscus sungorus, assembly GCA_030556225.1. Lineage (NCBI taxonomy): Eukaryota > Metazoa > Chordata > Mammalia > Rodentia > Cricetidae > Cricetiscus > Cricetiscus sungorus. The sequence continues at coordinate 95,303,524 of JANBXA010000007.1, forward strand.
TGAACCTCCGTCTTCCAACTATGTGAAGCCACCCTAGGAAAATGATCAGAGTCTGATTAGGAGAAGAAGCAAAACCTAGGTGAGCTGAATGTTAATGTAAAGAGGTGGTTTAGTCCAGGGTGACCATTCCTGCATCCAAGACATTTGAATGACACTCAAATGTCTAGTAAAAGGCAAATGGCCATAACAGAGTATTATCCAGTCAATGAAAATGAGGTTTATTGAGTTTCTAATGGAACAACCACATTGCTAAAATTGTTGTTCTTTTTTGCTGCAGCTACTATGGCCTAAGAAACACAAACACCAGATTCAGAGCCCATGCGGAGTTTATTGAGAGAGGGGAGAGGAAAAGAGGGGGGTAGCTGGTGGCCAACCGAAAGCGGGGGGGAGAGAGAGAGAGAGAGAGAGAGAGAGAGAGAGAGAGAGAGAGAGAGAGAGAGAGAGAGAGAGAGAGAGAAGGGGCAAGAAGCAAGAGAGAGAGGCAGGAGAGAGAGGCAAGAGAGAGAGGTGCGCTTGGCACGCTTGCTTTAAAAGGGGAGCTTGCGCATGCATAACCCGGTCTCTGCCCAGCCAGGTAAAAGCTAGGTAAAGCCTGATGTAGTGATTATGTGGCCATAGGTGTCCCGCCCATCACAGCCAGGGTCCACAGACTGCTGAGCCCCAACATTCCCACCTCTTGATGCTATTAAAAAGGTGGGGGTTGGGCATGGCCCAACAGGGTGAGACTGCAGATTTATAACAAAAATGGTAACTAAAAATAAAATATACAAAGTCATACACATTATGATCTCAAGATATATGTGCTTGGAGACAAGGATTATGAAATTATAGATGATCTTTTAATTGTTCTTGGTAGTGCTTTTCAAAGTTTGCACAATGAGCACAGATTACATACCTTGGTATTTATGAGTGCTAATTTATTTAAACAATTTATTTAAAATGTATATGAAGGGAAGAGATAGTCTTCCAAACGATCCTGTCACCATGCAGTCCTCTGTATCACCTTCAAATCTATACCAGTTGTGGGTTGTGTTAATTAATTTCCGTATTGGCATGATGAAGTTTCCTCATTTGCTGTTGCAAGGAGAGGAAGTGTTTTTCTGACTTACAGTTTGAGGGTACAGAACATCATCACAGGGATGGCATGGTGGTGGAAGCATGGGACAGCTGGTTATTCTGCATCTATAATCAGGAGGCAGAGAGATAAATACTGATGCTCAGATCCTTTTCTCTTAGTCAGATCAGGACCCCATCTCATAGAATGGGCTGTCCATATTTAGAAAGTATTGTCTCATCTTACCTCGACTAATTCAGTCTAGAAAATCTCTCACAGACAAACCTAGAGGTTTCTTTCTGTAGTGATTCTACAGCACACTTGAGCATCTAGAAGGATTCTGAGTTTTTTTTTTTTCCGGAAGTCTTTCTTAGAGAAAAGATCATGCTGTTCCAGAGGAGTTGGTTCATTTAATATATGAGGAGTATTTGGGACATGGTAGAGACACTGTCTAGCCACATTGTGGAACATGAAATCTTATTGGGTCCAGTTAGCATAGTATGAGTATTCAAAGAAGCCCTTGGTGTAGGTGCCCTGGGATGCAGGAGGCCCTTCACTTAAAGTATGGTGTGTTGTTCATGTTAAAACTGATGCTTTAGAACCAGAAGCATCCATTTTTACTCAGAGGCTGGTTAAAAATGCTGAGTTCTGGGCCAACTTCATCTTGATCTATTGCCTATAAGTCTCCAGGCCAATGTTTGGATATGCACATTGGGAGGAAATTGGATTTCGTTCTGACAGAGATCCAGGGACAGAAAGATGAAAGGGTCTTCACTCTCTACCCCAAGAAAACATAACCCTAGCTTTCATGAGCCACAGAGTTGGCTCCACTGAAGGCAAAATTCTGAAAGTTCTGAGTTGGTTAACTGAACAATAAAGTGATACAGGATGTGACAACAGTAGCTTCTGGGTGGGGTTGGCATAGGGTTCACCCCTTCAGCACTCTGTGTATCTCTAGGCCAGGCTTGTCTCTGCCCCTTTGTTCATTGCTGCAGAGCCATGGCCACTTACCGATGGCTGTGAAAGCTGTATCGTGGAGCCTGAGCTCTAGAGCTATTGGCTCATCTGTGTCTCCTGGCTCATCTCCTGGGTTTTCTCTCTGGCTGTGGACTCACCTGTGTCTCCTGGCTCATCTCCCGGGGTTACTCTCTGACTGTGGGCTGACCCTAGACCTTCCTGCTCTACTTCAAGGTTATTTTCAGCTCCTATTACTATTGCACACAAGTGCCTCTCTTCTGCTCTCTTTTCCCCTCTCACCACTCAGAAAGCTGTGATCCTCTAGGGATCCTCATGCCTCTTACTCAGCCCACAGTGCCCTCTACTATGATGCCTGCTGCTGAGATAGCACACACTTGACCCTGGCCCATCCCCCTAGCAAGAAACAAGTCACAAGCCTCCCCACTCTTAACAGTGATGCCTATAGACCAGGACACATCTTGGGACTCAATCCTTTACTGATCAGGGACCTCTGATTAGCTTTTGTCGTCTGGTACACTGTAGGTACCTGGGTTCCAAGAACCCCAAGACTTGACTCCCACCTCCAGTGTCTCTTGACTTTGTTTGGAGCTGAATAAATATGTGTGAGGCTGGTTCTGTGCTCCCACAGAGGAAGGCTGTGTGGACAGGTGGAAGTAGTCTCCAAACAGCTGTGGCTGCACTTCTGCAGATGTAGAAGGTGGAGCTTTCCACTCCCCAAATGATGTAAGCTTTCATTTTGATAAATGTATTTATTAGGTATGCATATGTGGAGAGCAGAGGCCACTTTTATATGTGGTTCTTCAGGAGCTGTCCACCTACTCTTCTGAGACAGGAGTTTTCACTAGGACCTGGAACTTACAAGTTAAACTTGTCTTGCTGTCCAGTGAGCCCCAGGGTTCTGCCTATTCCCCTGCCTTTGCTGCTGGGATTACTATGCATGCTACCTTATCTTGCTTTTTACATGGGTGCTGGGGACCAAATTCAGGTCCCAGGCTTGTGAGCAATCACTTTAACATCTGTGCCATCTCTGAAGACCTGAACTTAGCTAATAGGCATCACCATTCTGTGGTCAGAGCCTGGAGTCTTACTGGTGTCTTTCCCTGATGCTCACATCTGCTCTTGGTCTTTTCCGCTCACATACCCTTCCATGTGGACAATAGCCAGTATTCCTCAGTGTCCCTGTCACAGAGAATAATGTCATTCCACAGCATACTGCCCAGGGCTCCAGCTTGACTGTGAAACAGAATGGCAGAGCCTGGGTGCAGCTGCTGCTGGCTTAGGAGACATGCAGTTGCTCAGGCTTCTCCCAGAATGCTGGAGAGCCCATGTTCTTCCCCACCTCCCCCTTCACTACAGTGGGATTTATTCTGCTTCACTATGGTGGGATTTTTTTCTTCCATTTCCCAATTTTCCTTTGTGTGCATTACACAGGCAGAAGCTCAGAGGACCTGGAACTTGAATCACAAATACTCTGACATTTTATTTCAGAATTAGAATGTCCCCAAGGCAAGAGAGATATTGGGAGGAGTTGTAACAGGTGGCCTTCTTGTACCCTGGGGCCCATTTGATCATCAGGAATTCAGATGCATTCAGAAAGCATCTACTACATCCTAGGGTCTGGTGAGGACCCTGAAATAAAAGGATGAATAATGGCCAGGGAAATAGGTCAGCAGATAAATGCTTAGTGTGTATTCTGCAAACAGGCGTGAGGATGCTGTAGGAGGAAAGATCATGGCTACAGTGAAACTGAGTGGAAGATGTTGAGGTTAGCAGGATGGACCATGCTCTGCTGTTGTAACAAGCCTACTCAAATCTTTCTCTAGTTGAGAACAGTTTGATGTGGACAGTTCATAAGGAGCTCCTCATTAGGGAAGGAAAGATGGGAACAGACATTGTCCCAAAGCCTCTGCTGGAAGTATCAGACATTTCTACCTAGATGTTAGATAAAGCAAGTCATATAGCCAAGGCTATCTCAACAGGAGGAAGTACCATCTCATGTTTGTAAAGGATTAATTGTCACTGAAGTGGAGGAAGGCCCTTGGCTAGCAGGGTGTTCTGGGAGCAAGTTCAGGGGTAGGAAGGAGAGCTGTGCTCAGGCTAGTGCTGGGTTTAAGGAGGGTGGCCTGGACAGTGATGTGTTTTCTCATGGGTTAGTTACATTTCTCATCACTGGTACCAAGTATCCAACAAACAGCAACGTAAGAGAGGAGGATTGTCTGGCTCATGGCTTATGGATATAGTCTGTCATGATGGGGATGGCTTAGCAGTGAGATGATCTCAGGGTTTGGCATCAGGATTCTAAGTCTGCTTGCTTGAATCTCCTTGGTCCAGAAAGCAGAAAGTGGTTAAAAGAAAGTAGGGCTAGGCTATAAAAGTCAAGTCCCTCTCCCAATGACCTTATTCTTATAACACAATCCCCGTCTCCCCACCTCTTAAAGGTTTTACAACCAATCAAAAGAGTGCCACCACCTGGGGACCAAGTGTTGAAACACATGAACTGGTGGGAAATTTTCTCTTCTAAACTGCAACACCTTGTAACTTGATGCCTCTTACAGCACGTCAATGGCTGCAGGGCCCAGACACAGGGGAGATGGACAAAAAAATGGAGGTTGCTCTCATGCAGGAGGAGCTCGACAAGAAAAGTAACTCCCAAATCACACTGTGTTTTCAACTCCAGAATCAAAGCTGGTGTTTATGGGCTCTGAGAAGGTTTTCACAACCTGGTTCAGAGCTGACAGCATGAAGCATTACCTCTGTTAAACATACTTTCCTTACTGCTGTGATACTAACCTGGCAAAAGAAAATTAAGGAAGGATGCAGCAAAGGAAGGGAAGAAAGAAAGAAAGAAAGAAAGAAAGAAAGGAAGGAAGGAAGGAAGGAAGGAAGAAAAGAAGCAAGGAAGGAAGGAAGAAAGGAAGGAAGGAAGGGCTCATTTTGACTCGTGGTTTAAAGATCCAGAGCATCATGGTAAGGACGTCATTACATAACAGGTGTAAGGCAAGTGGTTACATTAGAGAGAGTTGAATGATAATACCCAGCTTGCTTTCTCCTTTATACTTTTTGTTTAGTCAGGGACCCCTGCTCCATGGAATGGCTTACTAGTTAGTTTTAGCTGTCAAGGTGACACAACCTAGAATCAGTGGGGAAGAGAATCTTAATGAGAAATTACCTAGATTCGGTTGACCTTTGGGCATGCCTGTGGGAAACTGTCTTTGGTCGGTTAACAATCAAAATAACGCCTCTTAGACATATTCACAGGCCAACCTGATCCAGGCAAACCTTCCATTATGACTCCCCTCTCAGGTAATTCGAGGTTGTCAGTTAAAACTCACCAGCACACATGGCTAAAGGTAAAGTAAGCTTGGAGTCTAGTCTGAACCCAAGGAAAGACAGTACATCCAGCCCATGGAAGGGAGGAATACTTGAACTTGAGGGACTCTATCCAAGTTTAGGACGTGCTGGAACTTTTACTATTTCTCAAAATGAATCAGAACATCCATTCTTGAGGTGTGGGTGATGGAATCATAGAAGGATGGTATCTAGATTAGAAAGGCCAAAGTCAGCATCATCTAGATAGACTTGCCTGTGACTATCAGAGACGAGAGAGAGAGAGAGAGAGAGAGAGAGAGAGAGAGAGAGAGAGAGAGAGAGAGAGAGAGAGAGAGAGAGAGAGAGAGAGAAGTGGGGGAGGGGGAAGAGAGCACGCACATTACTTTTCTGAGAACTGACACATCTATCAAGACTAAAGCTACTTTCCACTATCTGGAGTGGCTCATCCACATCTGAGTAAGTCTATGGTGGCACCTCCTCCTCGTGCTTGCCGATTTCAGTGGGCAAGGCTGGTGCTCCCACAACCCATGGGGACCAGAGACCAGGTAGCCAATGGTGAGTCTGTTTGGCCTCTTGATGGAGCCAATTGAATGTAAATCCATTGTATCAAGTTTTAATCCCTTCCTGTGCTAGCTGAGACTCTGCACTTGGCATGCTAAGCAGTGCTTTAGAGAACAGGTGTCTCTGCAGAGCAGCAGGAGTCACTGTATTTGTTGACTTTACTTGAGTTTATTTAAAAATCTCTGCTGTATGTGTGGGGAACTTGCCCAAGCTTGGGGTTTGGCTGCTGTGGCATGCTGTTGGAGTCCTTCCATAATGCCACCTGTGCTGCGCAGCCCAGCTTGAGGGTTACAGCGGAGGGGCTAAGGGAGGCAGTGACTTTATGCATGCTCTCACTTGTCCTACATCTCCAGAATTCTATCGACCATCATCACGTGAGTGTGAGACGTGTTTCAACTGCTAACGCACTGGGCCATTGGCTTTAATGATGCTCTCAATACTGTTTCACCATCCTTGTACAGCTCTTCATGGACGTTACACTTGCTTCCTGAGATGGGTGGGAGTTACAGAAGGAGGCTTGGGCATATTGTAAGGAATGACACAGCTTTAGTCATCTAAGGGAAGCTGGTAAGAATAAGGCAGACAGTTCCCCCATGCACAGCCAGGGCATTTGGCCACTCTGACATTCTGTGGAGCTCTTAGGAGATGTGGATGTGTTGGAGGCAGGTGGGACCAAGCTGGTGACTGGGAGAGCCCACTGAAGAGGGAGGGGCAGTGCTCTCTGTGGCAACCAGAGTTTCCCAAGAAGTGCCTCCTGCTGTTCCCAGACCAGCACTGTGGGCCATGAGAGCTGTCTAGATGGGTTCTGGTCCCCAAGACTGGCACATCAGGGTCTTTGTGTGTTTAGGGCTTGTCAGGAAACAGAAGATTGCTCAGTTTGGGGACTTTGAGTTTATCACATCTGGAAGGATGTGAGGAGAACTGAAAGTCCTGGGTGCAGCTGGCGTAAGCTTAAGTTAGTTCAGCATAGTGGCTTCTGACTCCAGAGACAGCTGCCTGATTGAAGCTGTGGTTATAGGTACAGGGAGGAAGTTACCTTGAGACCTGGGGTGGATGCCTGAAAATCACATTCTAACCTTTCTGGTTCCCTGCGTCTCCTGTAGCTATTCCTCACTGACTCAACTACAGAGGAAGCTAGAGGGTAAAGAAGCCAATTGATACACCCAGGCTGGTCTCCCTCCTAGGCACAGATTGGGGTGCAAAGTGCTTATGAGGACATAGAGAGGATACTCAACTCAGTCCCTGACTGACAACTACTTCAGGTCCAATGCTTCCCAGAAGCTAGCCCAGCAAAAGAAATCAAGCAGATCTAAGAGAAGTGAGAGGTAGCCTGGGTGTTCCTGGTCCAGATACTGATTAACTCTGGCCCCTGCAAGTCCCTAAACACCATTTCCTTCATGTCAAAAAAAAAAATGAAAATATTGATGGCCATTTCCCAAATCCCATGAAATCTATACAGGGTCTGAGATGGAGGCATGTGCAGTGCTGTTCCCAAGAGCAAACGTCTGCTGTATAGTAGCAGTACGGTTAACTAGACAGACAGCTGGAGAGAGGAGAAGGGAGCTGCTGGGCATCATTATTATCAGAGGCAGGGGCATTACACCTGTGTGTTACCTCACCAGTGGTCAAACTCAGTCCAAGTCTTGTTGGCTGCACGGAGAGTGAGGCTTAATCTTTGCCTACAGCAGGAGGGACAGAAGGACTGGGGTGGTGCTTATGGATAGGACCAGTGAGCAGCTGCCCCTGGGGAGAAGGCACATTTGACCAGTAGCATGCACATTATCACTTGGATCATGCGACAGTATTACCACAATTTCTGAGGTTTAGTATCGTTTCTGTCACTCAGAGAGCTGGATATGACTTAATGATGTCTACAGCAAACCTTAAAGTATTAGTGCCAGCACCACACTGTTATCTGACGGCCCCAGGAGCATGTATGTATTTGTGGGTAATGTATTTGTGTGCGTGTAGCTGCAGGACTGGGTGCCTAGCTTCCTACTGGCTATGGCCTGGAGGCTAGGTCTTTGCCACACTGTCTCCTCCATGAGGTAGCTCAGCATCTGGCTTGCTTATTCAAAACAAGCAAGGGAGCATCTCCTGATGAGGGAGTTATACAATCCACACAAGGCTCTTCATTTTCACCCTCCTACTTCTTCATCCTCAGTGGGTCAGGAGCAAGTCCCAGTCCTCACACACAATTCTGGGTCAGGTGGGGGGGGATGAGGGGAGACTGCACTGGGTGTGAAAGCCAGACAGCAGGGATCAAGGGTCCCCTAACAGATGCCAAGACACACACATCAACTTAGGCCATTATACAAAATGAAATAACAACATACCCAATATAAGCTTTCATGTATGTATATCTGCCTATGTGCTCAGGTAAATGTTTTCGGTATTTTTTTTTCTTAAAAAAAAAAAAAAAGATTTTGGTTGCACAATAATAGGCTTGTCGACTTGAGGTATATTATTTCTTTAAGCTGTGGCATCAGAATCCAATTATGTTTCTATAAGAAAAAGAGTAGTAGGGAAATCCCAGAAGTGCATTTGAAAAGCCCAGGGGGATTCTGCAGGCTTTAGCAAGAGGAGCAAGCCCCCCCAGACCCAGAAACTTTATTCCTTGGAAATGGCTTTTGATGGGCAATCATCACAGGAGAGGAGAGGTTTTAATATTGCAAAAATATACCTTTAAAGATTTCTAGCCAAATGACAACAGAAAATGGTAGAAAATGAAAAGACTCAAGTAACTCATGAAATACAACATATATCTGTACATTCAGCAGCCTTGGGCATTGGTACGAAAAATACTATATCAGACCATAAATCTCACTGTAGAAAAATCCTAATGATGCCAAAACTTTAGATAACAGTATGTATGTTTTAAGATGCCTAAATGGAGTCATGACCAAGTTGAATTTTGGATTATGACATTTTCCATTTTGAACATAAAGTATAAAGCCACTTGGATACTACATCCCAGAAGATCACAGGAGAGAATTTGTTTGGTAACTATATATCGTGATAGTCATTTTAGGGCTGATTTTACACATCTCTGTGTATGTTTTTATGTAATTAGACACCACTAGGATTAATTAAGCTGCCAATATTTTCAATGTTACCTAAACTTTTAAAATCAGATATATCTGTTATTTTCTCAGTTTTTTCTTTCTACACATCTGTGAGCTGCATGAGCTTAACATGTTCATTGTGACAAATAAAAGAGGCGAGGAACAGCAGGTACCCCCTCCTATGTGCCACAAATGATTTAATTCTATACATTTTACCTGCTTGTGAGGTTCCTGCTTGGCCAGGCTCTGTGTTGGTGTCTCCTTTCTGAACATTCTTGCTTGTATGCTCTTATGTGCATAGATGCATGAGTGGTAAGTGTTCATGTGTGTGTGCATAGATATACAGGCCAGAGGTCAACCTGTAGCATGTATGTTTTCCGCCAGCCCGCCCGCCGCTAGCCTGGCTCACCGGCCCCAAATAACACTCTGAGACTCTGTATTTGATACAATCCTGTTGGCCAAGTATCATTATTGTTTATGGGCTAGCTCTGTCTTAACTATTAACCCATTTCTACTTATCTAAGTATTTCCACGTGGTCATCTTATTGGGGAGCGGCGGGTTCCGCATCTTGTTTTCTCTAGCTCTACATGCTGACTCCTCCTAACTACTTCCTCTTTCCTCCTCCTAGTCTCCTAGCCCCACCTATCTAGTTTCCTATTGGCCAACAGGGCTTTATTAATTAACCAGTATGAGAAACATATTTACAGAATAACATCTCCCATTATCACTTCCTTTATTTTTCTTCATTGGGTGGTGGACATCATCTTGACCTTTTCAAACTGTGGGTGAGTGTAAGTGCCTGCTGGTTTTAATCCTGAAATTTTGTATTCATGATGCCTTTCAATCTTTCCTATTTGACATTTCCCCATTTGCTTCAGGGACTCTCTGAGCAGACATGTGATGCTTCCCCAGAGCTCAGTTCTCTGAGCTGACTCCTGTGGACTGCCCACTATGGATTTTTATTTTTTAACTTTGTTAAAAATTAAAAAGTTGTACGCTGCTTCTTTTTTTTTCATTTTCTTGCTCACTGATGTCGCCCTCATCTGCTGACACTTCTGCTGTGCCCATGCAATTGCTAAGTGTGCCTATGGCATTGCTAGATCCTCTTTCAGTCCCTTTTCAATCCACTGCCACTTAAAGTTTTCTGTTTCCTTCATGCTATTAAGCTTGTCCTTTACATCTTTATCATAGCATTTATTCATAGTCAAGTCACCCTGGCTGTCTAGTTATTCCTTCGGATGATAGGGATTGCCATTTGGCTACATGGCTGGTAAACTTACTCTAAAAATTTGTACTTCTGTGACTTTTTTTGAAGAGGTTCTATGCCATCTTTCAGTTTCATCAGATCCCAGCTCAAACTGCCCTTTTAACCCACAGCCTCCTAGCCACATGATTCCATAAGCATGGAGATCACATTCTGCCCAAGGATTTGCTGAGCAAACAGCTTCTAAGGGTCAGGAATCCTTTTCTACCCATTATCTTCTCAAATACATCATCCTCAGGTGCTGACCAGCTTCTGGGCATTCTCTGGCCTAGCTCAGTCAGAAGACCCCATCCCTTCTAGACCTAAGGATGCTGTCCTTATGCTGTGGAACCTTGGTTCTGGCATGAGTTTCAGATGTATGTAACTCACCATGCCAAAATGAGTGTTCTAACACCACCCCTTGCTCTATCTTTTGGCAAAGTCCTGTGTCAGACAAGGAAGATCAATTTTTAATTTCAATGCTCCTCACTTATCTGTCCTGTGGGCATTGTTTTTATCTTCATGGATATTACAATGTGTCTGTAGAAAGTATACATTTGGAAACAGCATTCATTTGACCCAGTCATTTCAATATATAACTATTAATAATTCTGTAATAGGAAATCTCTGCATTTGCTGAAATAATTTGTAAAAAAAGTGTGCCAGAGTTTATCTGGCAGACTGCTCATTCCCTGTGAGTGATTACCTATTTCTGGGGTGCTGTTGAGTGTGGTTTCTTTCCTGGGAGTATGCAGATAGATGGTATGGCTGGCTAAGAGTCAACATTAGTTTAGATTAGGGGTGAGGTGGCCTTGCTGGACCTTATATTGATACTGTACTACTCAGGGGCTTTTATGACTCACTGTTGACTAGTGTTCGAGGGCATCCGGAGAGGGCTGTTTACCTGTGACCAGTTAGTTCTTAGCTCAGTACCTATTTGCCTACCTGAATATTTTCTCAGTGTGTGTTGTTGATCCAGTATGCATTTCTTCCCTTGCTTTTTGCAATTATAAAGCTCTAGAAAAGTTGTTTCTTAACTTTCTAATGCTTTGACTCTTTAATATAGTTTCTCATGTTGTGGTGACCCCCAACCATAAAATTATTTTATTGATACTTCATAACTGTAATTTTGCTAGTGTTATGAATCATAAATATCTGATATGTAGGATATCTGATATGAAACCCCTAAAGAGGTGAAGACCCACAGGTTGAGAACCGATGTTCTTGACCATGTTTGGTAGGAATATAGAGACATGTCAAAACATGTACCCTCCTCTCATACTTGGCTCTTAAATTGGAGATTGTAATTCCCATCTTGATCTCAGTTTTTACATCAATAAAAGAAAGCAAGATCCTGCATCATTCCTAAAGATCTCTGCATCACTCTTGTGGTCCAGAGTGGGTCAGTCACTGTGTTAAATTGACAATAGTATTTATCCTCATAGGAGTAGACAGTCTACTGGGTTATTGGCACTGTCTAGAGGAAGGCGGACCTATTGATGAAGGCCACCGAGTCAAATCTTTCCAAGTTGGACCAGTACCCAACCTGGGTAACTCAGTCTCATATCTAATAAGTGTACTGCAAGGATATTTGGGCAGCCCAGAAATCATAAGAGGCAAGGAAATTAAAAATATGGAAAGTAGAAAAGGTGGCTAAGAGGGAAAAATCAATTAAAGTCCAACAAGAGCTGCACATAACTCACCTGCTTCCCGGGTGATGGGCTTGCTCGGTATTAGGGAAATTTGTATGCAAGTGCATCACATCAGAAGCTTTAAAAAGCCATTAATTTTGGCATTATTTTTCTGTTTCAAAACCAAAGTGAGGATTATAAACAGTTTAAAGAGCTTTACAAATGCTAGCCCCATTCATCAGAGACCTCAGTGAATACCCTGAAGAATATGAAAACGGACAAGGTTCTGTTTCATTCCGGAAAGCCCCCGAACCTTCTACTTCTCCACTCCTTGATGTTTGGGGCAGTGAAAGGCAGCTGTCTCCCGGGGTTTCCATCGCTTCACTGGATGTGAGGCGGGTTGGGTGAAGAACCGAGGCAGACTTGAGTTCTCTCTGTGTTTCTGATGGTGAGAAGCTGACTTCTAGATTATTTCACAAACATAGAAAACATAAAAAGGAGCAAAATTATGCAGAAGCACATAAATTATGTAGATGATGGAAACCCTATGCAAAGCATGATATGTGCACATAATGGCATATTTCCCCAGGGCCTAATTGCATCCTTTGGGTAACTTCTGAAGCAGCTGAATATTCAGAAGAAAGCAAATTTATTATAATTTGAAAAACACCACAATAAATAAGGCTGCAAGAATAACTCACATTGTATTGGGAACTGGAAACTCACAATCTGGCCATTTCCCCTTAGTTTGACCAAAGCCCAGAGCTGCCAGAAGCAATCAAAGCCAAGCCACACAATGAGTGGTTGTGTTTTATGTTCAGCAAGGATTTCTTCCAGATACCCAAGTTGTGGAAAACCCATTCAGTCAATCAACAGATACTTCTGTATTGTTGCAACAGTATCCAGTCACTTTATATCCACCCCCAAATATTTCCTATAGTTCATAGGTAGGCCAGCCCTAAGCTTTCTCCCTGGAACCTGTGACTTGATATGAGAGGCAACATGAGGAAATCAGTGAAGACTCCTGATGGGAGATGTTATTCTGTAAATATGTTTCTCATACTGGTTAATGAATAAAGCACTGTGACCAATAGGAAAGCAAGATAGGTGGGGCTAGGAAACAAGGAGGAAAGAGGAAGTAGGAAGGAGGAGTCAGCATGTAGAGCATAGAGGAAGCAAGATGCCAGCCTGCCACTCCAGTAAGATGACCACGTGGAGATACTTAGATAAGTAGAAATGGGTTAATCATTAAGACAGAGCTAGCCCATAAACAATAATAGTAACTGGCCAACAGCAATGAATGAAATACAGAGTCTCTGAGTGTTATTTGGGGCTCGAATGGCGGTGGGACCGGGTGGCTGGCAGGGAGGAACAAAGAGTGGGACCAGACCGGCAGTGGCGGAAAAACCTGCCCGTAACAGACTCCCCTCACCAAAGTGAGAATAAACAGAACTTATCATTTGAAGGAGTTTCCCCAGCGAGGGCCATCCATCATTTGCTGCTAGAGTTCAGCTGGGCTGAGGAAGACAAAGGGATGGTATTGAGAGGTGTGTGTTATTGGAAGCTGGGGAGCTAAAGGTATATTCACTGGAAGAGAAGTGACCAACGGGGTTCACCTGAGGACCATGCTTGGTATGTTTTGGTTGGTTTGAGTTGAAAGCAGGCATGAAAAGTAAAGAAAATGGTCATTATTGTTCAACTTCTGAGCATTCTGTGCCAGTTTCCTCATAGTATAGGTCAGAGGTGTTTCTGTGAATGGTATGGATAATGTTTGCATGTCTGTTCAGCTTTCCATGGTTAATAATGTGGAAATTAACACAAGAAAATTCTAAGGTCTCTGAGGGCACCAGGGATGTGACTCTATGCAGAGATAGAGCCAAGATAGGAGGAAAGTTTATCTTTTTATTGGTCATATCCAATTGTTGTAACAAACAAACAAACAAAAAATCAAAGTACCAAGTATGAAGTGTCTTCAGTGACAGAAATTCATTGTCTTGCAGTTCTGAGTATTAGAAGTTCAAAATCAAAGTTTGTAGCTTCTAAGGGTCCAGGAAGAGTATATTTTGAGCCTGAATGGTAGCTTCTGATCCCAGGACATCCTTGGTTGGTACACAGCATCACTCCCTATTTTGTAGAACCCTTCCTCCATGCATGCCTTTTTCTTCAAAGGACACTAGTTACAGTGGCTCTTTCCCTATCTTGGTGGCCTTAACTTGGTTAACTGCAAAGATGGAAATAAGGTCACATTTACTTTGTCTAGGATTTCAGCATAATCTATAGGACATTGAAACTCATCATATACTTAAAGGAAGTTCTGTCTATTTAGAGCCTGAGTTCTTGGGACCAAGTGGCCTAGGTCAGAGTACCAGGTGGAATCTTTGGGGTTGCCTATTGTATCTTTATAAAGTGTTCCCTATGACTCCATGACTTTGTTTATCTATAGACAAGCTAAGAAGTCTTCATGGAGTTATGGAAGGAAACAAACAAACAAAAAACTAACTGATTTAACCTGGGTGGTGGTGGTACATGACTTTAATCTCAGCACACAGGAGGCTGAGGCAAGAGAATCTCTGTGAGTCTGAGGCCAGCCTGGTCTATAGAGAGAGAGTCCCAGGACTGGTTCCAAAGCTACAGAGAAACCCTATCTCAAACATCATCACCACCAAAAAACAAAACAAAAGAAAGGAAGGAAGGAAAGAAGAAATAAAGAAAACTGGTTTAAAAGGGGATTGAGTTTACTTAAAGTCAGTTTTTTTTCCTCTGTGTGTGTTTAAAGTACAATTGATCTATAAAAGGCATCAAGTTTAAGATATTGTAGTCTATGAATCCCAAAATTATTCACCAAGAATATATAGATGGTGATGATCATCTCTTCTACATTCAGAGACACCTGTCAGCCATGGTGGGAAATGGTCACAGATGGCAATCACAGAGGAGAGTCAAAGGAGGGGACTACAGATGCATTGACTTGGGATATGTTTAGGGGTTTAGAGCCAACATGGTGGATGCCTTCAGTGCAGTAACTAATTCAGGAGGAGGATGTCTTTGTACCAGAGTAACACGTGGTAGATTTAGAACCATCCCTTGGGTCCCAACCCTTGGGGACATCTGGCAACTTGCCAGTTGAGTTTTAGAGGAGATAATAATTTTAGAGGAGAGTTCAGGAAAACATTACCCAACTTTTGCTAGAATTCATTGCCACCCTCTACCATACCACACTATTCTCCGGGAAAGGGGAGGTAGGGGTACCCAGATAGTGAGAGTAAAGGTCAGCAAGCTGTGAGCAGCTACCTCTCCGCACAGTGATATATGTCATATACACACACAGTAATACTTGTGTCCATATGCAAACAGTCACATGTGAACACACCCACCGCTTTTGTGGATTTAAACTATAATCAGGAAGTTAATTGAATCCATAAGAACTTCTAAGCAAATCACAATTTACCTGCCTTGGTCTCTATAGTGAACACTTTTTGGACATTGTGAATGGAGTTACCCTACTACCAAATGGTGCTGGCTGTTAGCTAAGGCTGGGGGATGTTTCTGGTACTTTCCAGTGATGCGTGATAGAGGTAACCCCTTGTGTCCATGATCTCACAAACCACAGTGGTTTTACATAACCAAGACCACCTGCAGACAGTAGAACATGACTGTGGTGATAAACCATTACCTTGCAGCATGTATCTATGAGCGAATTCCCTGAGTCACCAGCTACCTCTCCTGTCCTCTTTGGAACAAGGTTGGGCATACAAAACTGCTGTGGTCCATGGGATACAGGAAGCTCAACTCCTAACCACATGGTGCTCTGAGAACCTGGGTGTACAACTCAGCCAAGGGTTATTGATGACACACAAAAATAGTCTCTAGCCCTCTCTCCCGCCCTCCTAGGAGCTCAGATGTCCCTAAAGTACAGAGCTTGAGTCTGTCTTTCTTACTAGCTGTGATGGAAACAGGGATTAGTGAGATGCTAGCAGAGAAACCTCATCTATGAAGTTATGAATGAATAATTCTAATTTCTCACAGAGTTCTGAGAAATCAGTTTGTTTTACATAGAAATGCAATATGTTCTTGAGCTCTCTATATGCGATTAGAATTTTTCCCTCTACTTGGTACCTGTTTCATTACAGAATGGAATTTTGAGCTTATAGTTTTGGACCCACGTCACCTCATGCATTTCAATGTCTGTGACCCAAATCCCTCCTTCTATAGGGCACATCATCCCCACCTTTTCTCCTTTTCTTTTCACATTACATTGGGGTATGGGGAAGTGGGTGGAGAGGCCTTCTTTAAGATTCCCACTCTCATCAAAGCAGACACCCAACCTCCTCATGAATGTATTTGGAGGAATATGCCAATTTTTAAGACAAATGATGATTGCTTAGCTCTGCTAAGAAAAATGGAATTGCCACGCGGGCCTCGGCAGCCCTGTGTAGATGAAGCAGAGATCGTGGAAACGCATTTTGGTGAAAATATCCATCCGAGAAAGGCAATCAAGGTCGATGCGTCCAAAAGCAGCAGGGACTTAGGAAATCTCCTCAAAGGGAAGTCAGGCTACCATGGGTTTTGAGGAGATGAACCTGGGTCAAGAGTGAGAATAACAAAGGACAGGAGCTAGCGGTCAGTGCAGGGACCATCGGCCATCCGGTGAGGCAATAGCTGGGTTTGTGGGCGAGAGACACTGATAGGGCCGACAGGGGCAGAGATCTAGTGAGGCTGGGAGATAACCACTAACAAGGGCCAGCTCCAGTGGCTGAGCAACCATTTCTCAGTGGGGTCCATCTTAGGGAAAAGCAATTTTAACTTTATACATACACCCCTTTTCCTCTTCAATAGCTTTGTGTGTCCAAAGCTTGGGAGAACACCATTTTATTTCAGGTTCTAGAACTATTAGGGGTGGGGAATCTGTGGTCTGTGGGGCATATACATGGGGATGGTGGTAAAGAGGATACCGGGTCTCCGAGAGGTTGATCAGAAGGCCCATACAGGGGAGGATGCATTTTGCATAGAAAACATTGTTCCAATCAATGGCAAGATTATCCAACGTGACCTCCCTGAGTCCATTCTCTCTCCTTATTTCACTCCTTGGTCACTGTCTCTTTCATTAGCACCTTTCATTAGCCAGAGGAAGGGAGAATCAGAGAAGGCAGTTGATTTATATTTCGGCCGTCTGGTTGGCTCGTGGGGCAAAAGCACTGTGTTAATGAAACTGAGGTCAAAAGTAGCAGCCCCAGGTGGGCCAGTTAGTCTGGCTGCCTTGGCTGGCCTCACACTAGAGCCCTATCCTGGCTCATTGGCTTATATGTACATTCTGCTGGCGGAGAATAACAGGTTGTTGGCACAAATCTGTTTGTGGCATTGGAAAAAAAAAAGTCACCAGTGCTGGTATCTGCTGGTTTGTAACATGCTCTCCTGGTCCCATGGGGCACTGCCAAAGGCTAGTGTGGTGAAAGTTCTATGCAGTGGGTTGTGATTCATGCAACTCATGCATTCTCAGTCACCATGGACAAGGTGGACTCTGCAATCAGCACACTCTCATAGGTGCTTCAATATTTAATAAGCTATGGGCAGTGTGTCAACCAACCTGGCCTGATTGGTTTATCTCTCTGGCATTCACTGATTTCAAAATAGCCCCGCCTTTTGCACTGGGATGGGGTGACCTGACTAGGGAAGATGGGATCCACGATTTAGATTTGTGAATCTTCTTCTTTAAGGCAAATGTATGTATTAAATTCTTGCTATGCTTTTGGCCATAAACTAAGGCCTCAGATTGAGAACTGGAAAGTTCTAAGAAAAAGTCAGCCCACAACTGGGCCTCAATTAACACAATGTATTCTTCTAATGACATTTGTGTGTGTGCTTCATGTACGTGGATATATGACTCTGCGTGCCTATACATGTGAATGCAGGGGCCAAAATAGGACATCAAGTGTCTTCCTCTGTTACTCTCCAGCATATTGCCTGGAGACAAGATTTCTCATTTATCCAGAAGCTTATCCTTTTGGCTAGGCTGGCAGGCCAACTGGATCCTGGGATCAGTCGGTCTCTGCTCCTCAAGTGCTAGGGTTATATGGTTATATGTCTGACTTGCTTTCATACAAGTGCTGGGATTTGAACTCCAAGCCTTGTGTTTGGAGGGTAAGCATTCTGACTCACTGAACCTCTCATCGACCCCATTAATGATAAGATGTTAATTTTGTAGGGTCATGTTTTCAATTGTTCGGCTTAGTCCATGTTATTCCCCAGGCAGCAAGGTCTCCACTGTCCTCCCAGGATTCTGGGAAGTGACTGTAGATCACACAGTGAATTCTTTTTAAATTTATCTGTCTGTCTATTTATCTATCTCTCTATCATTTATTTATCTATTATGTATTTATCTGCCCATCATTTATCTATTTTCCATCATCTGTGTATCATTTTTCTATTATCATCTATCTAAATATAACAATTATTTTATACTTTGTATGCATAACTATACAAACATAGTATGCATTATGTATATATGGGGAGTGTGTGTGTGTGTGTGTGTGTGTGTGTGTATTTACATACATATTCAGCTCTGACTCATCACCCACCACGGATTCTAGCTCACAGATGGAACCATAGTCACCCAAGTGTCTGATGAGGGACACGAACCTGAGTCCTTCAAAACATTTTAGTTCAGAAACTCATAGACTCTGTGGAGTGAAGGAAGAGCGATCTAGTTTTCTTCCAGAAGGATAAAACTAACCAACTCCCGACAGAGTTTTCATTTTTCTTTTACAAAAATTTTATTTTTCATCATTTCTTTCCCCAGGGAGGCAGCAAGAGCAGGCAAAGGGAGGTGCAGAGGGGAAATAGCCTGGCTGAGATTAAACAAATCTCTCTGGCCATGTGTCCATCTGCCCACCCATCTGTGAATAACCTGTAATTATTAATAATATGAGTGATGTCATGAGCATTTTGGCAAGAATGTCCAGCCCCAGAGACCACTCTGGAACCGGGCAGCTGAGGACAAAGCCTGAATGGTCTGTGTGTTTGGAGCCTGGGGTGAGTCTGGCTGCCTGGCGCCCGGGCCTGCCAAGCCCTCTCGGCAGTACCACTGAGCATATTGGGTTTTCTCATCAACTTCTGATGAGACCAGCCTAGTAGCCTCTTAGAGGAATACCTCTTATATAAAATATGTCCAGCACAAAATCCCCCCAAAAATGTCATTCAAAAGGTACATGGTTCTGAGTAGGGCCACCTTAACCTTACTGAAGCCATGATATTTGAAAGAACACAAGAGACAGGATCATATGAGAAGATAGCAAAGGAGAGAAAGATGCTAAAGATATTGTCCTGGGGCCCAGGTTCTGTTTTTCTGCAAAATACTTAAATATCTGGGTCATAAGAAGATAAAACCCTAAAGCATCTCAGGAACAGCTAGCTACCTTTATGTTAGGCTGCTAGAATATTCCAGAATGAATTCCATGATACCCTACACTAGGATCTAAGCTGAAGATTCAGCACCAGTATTAGCCATGCTTCAGGCTGTGGATTGGGTTGTTCTGGGACAAGAGTGGGGTTCAAGTGCTCTGGGTAGGCACAGGTGGCCAGGCACCAGTGTGGTGTTGGGTGACTTCATTACCAGGCTATCCACACACTGCTTTCCATCTACCGTCTAGTCTTCCCTTCTTCCTTCCTCCTTTCTCTTTCTCTTCCTTCCATCCTGGACAGTGTTGTCCTCCTAGTCAAGTGCTGTGATCCCAGCCACTTCACAGCATGACTTTGTTTGGTTCTTCACCTTTGGTGTCCTCATTTTAGCTCACTTTTTCCAGGGTATCAGGTGACCCTTCTGCATCCAGCAAAGACTCCTTAGGCCTGCCTGCCCAAGTCCCTCTGTGACCATTTCAGTGCCCAGAACCTTCTGCCATAGAAACTCTGTTTGCTCCCCTTTCTACCAGTGGCTTTTTCAGATAGCTTGGCTGAGAGGGAAAAACAAGGCTTTCCAATCATATTGGATGATGGGAAATACCATAGCTGTCATGTGTTGGTAGGAAACAAAGACAACTCCCAGAAGTTCCTCAGTAGGAAAAACATCACAGCCAGGACAACAGTCTAAGTATAGAGAATAGACTCACAGCTTCCTAGTTTTAAAAGGGGAAAGAATAAAAGTTGTGGTGGGTTTGGGGGTGAGCTCTAATACAGTTCCACAGGACAGGGGCTCCAGTGATAGATGCTTATTTTCTATCAGGTTTGGAGGCTGTGGTCCAGCATTAGCTAGCAGTGTTTTCCCCATCCCTCCCTCTGGATTACTCATGTTCATCTCGTGCTGTGTCCTCACATGTGTCTCTGTGTTTACGTTTCTCCTTCTTACAAGAATGCAGCAGATTGGACCAAGAGGACTTGTTTTAATTTAACTACTCTTTTAACAGCCCTGTGTCCCAGTACACTTCCATTCTGAAGCTCTGGGCTTGAGGTATTTAAGGCTTTTGATGCAGTACAGTCCCTACACAGCAGTGCTTTTCTGTGTGAAGGCAGTGGAAAGCCCCATTAGCCCTGTACTTCAACAGCACCATTACAGTGTCTCTTTTCTGGAATCACAAGAAAGGCTTTGCTCTTCTTGAATTACACATATATGAAACAAACATGTCATTCTGGGGAGCTATCTGTTTTAAAAAGAGAAAAGACATACGAGTGAGAGATGATTTTGTTTGTCTGTCCAGATATAATAAAATACTAGGCTTAGAAATTTATAAAAAACCAGAGATGTTATTGCTCAGAATTCTGGAGTCTGGAGTTATGAAGCATGTCCTAGTGTATTTTCTATATATCAAAACTATACAGTTAAGTGAAAATTCATCTTCCTGACCATCCACAGATATATATATGTGTGTATATATATGTATATATAAATATATGTGTGTGTGTGCGTGTGCGTGCACGCGTGTGCATGCAGTAGATGATATTTTCATGAGGTAAACACATAAGCTATTTTTAGGGAAGAAATGAAGAGGTATATAAGGGAAATTACAGATACAGGCAACTGGTTTTCACAGTGAGTGGTCCTGTAAGCCTTGCTAGTAAGGATTATCTCTATCAGAGTCTGATAGGTTGACACTTGAGTTATCAATTGCCATATGCTATATATTTGCATGGTCTCTGACACCCAAGGACACTGCCTGCCAATGCCATCACACAAGGGGCTATGTTTCGCCATTATTTGAGGACACATGTTCAAGTCCCCACAGACAGTTGTTCAGAGAGGGAGAGTAAATGAAAACATGGGGGGCTCATGGCTTTCTGACTCCTTGGTGATAAGTACTACTTCTGAATAAGATCCTTTACCTCAACTTCCTGTGTTCTGTCCCCTCACATCCAATGGGTCAGCACAGCTTTGACATAGCTGGCTTGATCTCACACTCCTCATGTTATCACCAGTGTTAAAGGGGTATCAGCCTAGTTTCCATTTGTTTTGGCCTCCTCTACTTAGCAGCCAGAATGTTCTTTAATGATATAACACAACCTAAACCACACCTCTCTGCTTAGACCTTCCTTAAGGCTCTCTTTTACCTTCCCATCCCCCTCTCCTGACTCTTCTACCTAACCTCAAGGGTTCCATCAATTCCCCTCTCTCCCTTCCCCAGCCCTGCTCAGAGCCCCTCAGGGCTTTTGCACTGACTGGTCTTGTGATTCCTTCCCCCTCTCCTCACCAATATCCCCAGTGATTCATTTCCTGCCTTCTTTGAGGTATCAGTTGGAATACAAGCCTAATCCATTAGCTGCCCCAACCACTGAAGAAAACAGCTCTCATCTGAGGCTCTCCTTCCCTTTGGTCTCACTACATAATTCTACATGGTGCTCATTGTCATCTGCCATGTTGCTATTGTCTTCTTCCCTTAGATTAAGGCTCAGATCATGGATTCTGATTGAACATTCTTTTCATAGTCTCTGGGATTAGAGAAACATTTGAGGGGTGTGAACTGAGCACACACTTGTTCAACAAAAGATGCTAGAGGCAGAGGGAAACACAGGAACTCAGAACATACATGGGACTCAAGTCATGCAAAAATGGTTAAATACCACTTTCCTCCATAAAAGGGGAAGAAAAGGCCCTGGTGAAGGAAGAGATGCTATGAAGTGTTGCAGATGTGCAGTGTATGTGCTCCATGCCTGGAAATGATGCTGGTTTGGGCCTGGAGATGATGCTAGTTTGAGAGGGCACCTAACAGTGCCCAGACAGAAGGTGATTAATGTGTGAAACTCAGCAGGAATGGAGCCTCTTGACTACAGAGTTGTCACAATTGCATTGGTAACCATAAAGATTTTAATTCACCCATTGGGGGAGGAGACATGTCCCTCAGTGAATTAAAAAAGATCATATCTTACAAGATGCTGCTTGGTAGACATCCAGCTACAGATAACAGAGGATTAAGGCTTGGGAAGGACAACAAACAAAGCATGCTTCATTTAAGAAATTGGATAACATGACATTGCTTTTGATAAAAAATATAAAGCCTAATGGACACATGTATGACATTAATTAAACTCCTTAAGTAGGGCCATATAACACAGCACCAAAGCATTTAAACTACTGTAAGAAAGGAGCAATGGGGAAGGGTGCCTATGGACAGGAAGATGGTTGCAGGGAGAGGCAGCTCTTCACTGCTAGGGAGAATCACAGTTCAGACGTGGGCACAGGGAAGCATGTTAATAAGGGCAAGCAAACACATGGTCAGCTCTTTTGCCAAAGCAGGACTTTCCTGCCTCCATGAAGCATTCTCTGGAACTGGAGAAGATATAAATAAAATCATAAAACCTTCCAATTAAAAGATTACCCTTTGATCCAGACATACAAGCTGGCAGACACCGAACAAAACCCCCAAAGAAAAGCTAAATTAACTTCAAAGAGCAGAGGCTTTGGGGCAGGGGTGTGTGTGTGTGTGTGTGTGTTGGGGGGTGGGGGATGTGGAGCTCCATTCTCCAATAAGCAGATGAAAAAATTAGGAAGTCGAAAAGGGAAAAACACATCCAAGAACTGCTTCATTGAAAATGCACCCCAAAATAGTAACATCTACAATCCCCGAGGAATCTCACAAAAATAAGTAAATAAAATAAAAATAGAGGGAAAGTAAACAGAAACTGAATTAGAAATGAAAGGCAGAGTCGATAAGGAACTACCTTTCAGGAGGACCTCTGCCTCCCTGTGCCCTCCCAGGTTTGGAGATGCCAAGCTGTTTGTTTCAGTCATGAATTCATTGGTGTGTACAAGAGCTGCAATGAAGGTTTACACTGTGTTTTAAAAAATATGCTGGCTTGGGAGAGAAAAAGAAACAGGGTACAATGGTTTAAAAAAGAAAAAAGAAAGTAGAATGAATGGGTATAATGGGACATGCCATTAATCCCAGCACTGGGCAGACAGAGGCAAGCAGATCTCTGTGATTTAAAAGTAAACCTGGTATGGAGTGAATTCCAGGACAGATAAAAGTTACACAGAGAAACCCTGTCTCAAAAAATGCAAAAATAGAAGTAGAAGAAATAGAGTAATAAAAAAGCCACGTAAAAATGGAAAGCACAGAGAAATTTTGGATACTATATGCGTTGTCTTTAAATTATTTGGTTGCTGAGAAAATAACTACTGATAAAAGAAATGCTGCTGGATTAATTCAATTTATATATTTTAAAAATGCTTTGACTCCAAAATTTGAGCCTAAGGACAAGTTACTGGGGAAAAGGATTTCTATTTTTATTTCCACAGAAAATGAAAAGCTATGGATTCTTTCCAGACTTATATGGTTTGATCAAGCCAGACCCCCTGAAACAGCTCCCTAGATGATCCAACATTCAAAGCAGTTGAGACAAAGCCTTGCAGACTACTGCCAAGATTTCTGCATCTTCTTTGGACCCCCATGACAGCGCCCTCTACCAGCAGGAAATAGTTTGGAAAGAACGACGCCCAAATTCCCAAATATTGTTTATAAATGCTTGTTTTCATTTAAATGGGCTTGGTTATAAATCGCTATAGCCACAAGCAATCAATCTTTTTAAATGTAAAAAGGGAACTATGGTATAGATATGAATACTTTGCTTTGAAATGGATTTTCTTTTATTGATACAATTTAAGGTCAATTTTGTAATATGTATATTCCTCCTCTTGTTTAGGTATTGTGTTTACATAGCTCATTGGAAAATGTAAAGTATAATTTAATACAGATTATAGAGAGTTACCTATGATAGTTTAAACTTAGAGTTAATTGAGTTAGGATTTCTAGATATGCAGAGATGTATTTTGAGATGGATAGGCATTCTTCAAATCTTTCAAAGACCTATAGAATATGGCATTTAAAATGATTTAGGGATTTTCTTGACAATGAGGCACAACTGCTCCTGGTAACACCACCTGCATCAAAAAGGAAGATGGACATTGAAGAAACTCGTTATGAAGTTTGCTTCTAATATGGCAAGACTAGCCATTTGAGCAAGGTACTTCTCTTGTCTAGACTGTTTAACTTTATGTTGTAGAAACTGGACATGCAGGACCCACAAAAAGGTAACTGCTGATGCAAGATGGACATTGCTACAGGATTCCTGTTTCATGGAAGAGGCTGCCAGACAGCCAGATAGTCTACAGGACACAGAGAAAAGGTTCCTGCCTTATTGAGGAGTCTGGACACACATTATGGCCTATGGGCTGAAGATGGAACATTACAGAAGAACTTCGGGTGACTGACCAGGCAATGCATTGTCTCTGTCATTTCTAGAGTTTATATATTATCCTTCTGTGGTCTTTGAAGGAGTTGAAGACAGATAGTTATGCTTATAGTTTTCCTTAGTTAGGATTAAAAATAAGTTACATATAGGTCTTTAGACTAACAAAGATAGGATAGATGATATTTTCTTTAAGTCTTACAAAATGTTAATGGACTAAATATTGTTAACTGTGATTCTTATTTGATAACTGTTGTATGGTATATTTTGCTATGTTAAGGTTAAACCCCTTCTTTTACTTTAGACAGAAAAGAGGAGATGATGGGAGATGTGATTCTGTATATATGTTTCTCATACTGTTAATAAAGCCCTGTGGCCAATGGAAAACTAGATAGGTGGGGCTAGGAGACTAGGAGGAGGAAGAGGAAGTAGTAGAGGGAGTCAAGATGTAGCCCAGGGAAGGAGCAGGACGCCTGCCGCACAGCTCCCCGATAAGACGACCACGTGGAAATACTTAGATAAGTAAAAATGGGTTAATAATTAAGACAGAGCTAGCCCATAAACAATAATGGTAACTGGCCAACAGGATTGTATCAAATACAGAGTCTCTGAGTGTTATTTGGGGCTGGCGCGGAGAGGCACACTGCCCACTCTGTGCAGGGTGGTCCCATGTGACAGGATGTCATGGGGTGAGGAGCTCCCAGTGGGAGGATTCTCAAATGAGAAAAAAAAATGTGGTGTGGTTTAGGCTTTGACTGTTGTATTGGGGTGCATTTGCATTTTTTCAGGTCTGAGGATGTGATTTCCAAGTTTACCTAAGAGTGGCTTCTCATCTCCCAGCTTAGGACAAACTTAGTATCTCCCTTTGGGAGGGGCTTTGCCATCTCAGCATCCCATAACACCTTTGGGTGTTATCCTTCTGTGCTCAATGTAGTTTGGGCTAATATTGGAAGGTATGGAAAACATCTATTACTGAAAACCTGAAAACAAAAATAAAATAAGAATGTTTGTATAAAATAGGAAGATTTCATTAGCAGAGCCAAAGTAATCATATCCGTAAGTGACAGAATCCATTGAAAGGTTTATGTGCAGCACTGGCTAGGTAAGCTGTCAAAACTTGGAAATTCTGTCCCAGGCACATCCCATGGCCCCCAACATGTAACACCACCCCAAAGCAGTGAGACACTCCACAAAATGCATGGGATCCTCCCATGTAGGATGCACTGAGCCTTTAAATGACTGGCATAGACATGAGTGGATTAACACTGGAGTTACAGCACTCAAGTGGGGCGTTGTGGGGATAGCTCTGAGCAGCTGATAGGTTCCCTGTAGAGATGGCGGGTTCAGAATCATACCGGTTACCTGGGAAGAGATCTGAGTGAAGATGCTGGCCTTAATAGGGCATCCAGTTGGTCTCAGATGCCTGGGGAGACACACTATTCACCCATGTTGGCTTCAATAATCTGAGGAGAACTAGGGTAGAGTCAGGACCCATCACAATCCCACTGAGGGAGTGCAGATCTTTGCTTGGCTTTGCCTTGCTCAACTTATGGAGGCAAAGGCGACCTTGTGTGCTTGTAGTGAGCATGCATGTGTTTTGTGCACACATATGAGATGGTACACATGCATCAAATATGTCAAGCAACTGGGCCACTAGCATGGGGAGATGAAGACTCCCAGCCCTCCCCTCAGTGCTAGCCTCTAAGCCCATAGGCCGAGCTCCAGCCCCTGCAAGGGAAGGTGGCTCCTGGCCACCCAGGGCTTCTGTTGCTAGGAAACAGCTCCCTTTGATTGTGTATGTGGAGCATGCCTGTGTTTGTCTTTGGCTCTCAGAAGGACAAAATTCACCATGTGGCGACAGAGAAATAATATTGAAAAGTACGTTAAAAATGAAAGAGGTGCCAAATGGCACTCTGGATTGCAGATGCTCCCCTTGCTGCAGAGCCCACCACGTGCAAAAGCAGGGCCATTCCAGGGCTGACTGAGCATTGCCCAGGCATGGGCTCAGGCTGCATCCCTGGTTGTCCTGCGCTGTGTGGGGCACTGTCTTTCCTTCCCGTCCTTGTGTGCCTGAAGTGTGTGACCAAGTGTGTGAGTTTGCAGTGTGAGGTCAGGGACTGTTGTCCTGCTCGCTGTCCCTCCCTGCTCTCTCCCTCCTTGCTTAACCCAGGGATATAAACAGAGAGATGGAGAACTGGGAAGTGTGAGTGTCCCTTCAGCATTTGGAAAAGGCTCCATGTGGCCTCATTCAGCTCCATTCACGGAGTCAGGGGCTGCTGGAGAATGGCACTCACTTTTGCAATGGGTCTAGTCTCTCCTGCCTATCTATGATCATGTGAGACCAAAGCTGGGGAGCTCAGTGAGAGGGACCTCAGAGGTAGGGGAGGGAGAGAAGCCAGGATTTCTTGCTGTGCTGCAGGACGAAGAGTGGGCCCTTGTGCTCCCTGCCTCATGCCCTGCTGCCTTCTCAGCGAGCCTGACTGCTCAAACCTCAGGCCATCCGCATGCCAAGGCTTCCTGACCCCTGGTGCCCTCGCCCCTGGCAGACCTCGGCTCCAGCTGACTCTTGACTTTACACTCCCCACCTTGGTCCACTGTAACCACTTGACAGCTCTCTTGCCTGACCTCCTCCAGGGCTCCAGATTCAGCAGGCCAACAGGTGCAAGCATAGGCATGTCCTGCTCCCCTGTTTGTCTGTGGCTGCTTCTAGGGCCTTAGCAGGTGCATGGCAGTTCCTCTGTGGTCTGAGAGGAAGCAAAGCCAGAGGGCCTGCAGATCTTTTAGGAGACACATTATTTTTTATTTATTGTGTGTGTGTGTGTGTGTGTGTGTGTGTGTGTGTGTGTGTGTATGTGTGTGTGTGTGTATGCCACATGTGTGTGTGTACCCTAGGAGAGAAGAGGAGGACATTTTTTTCCCTGTAGCTGGTGTTAGGTCACTGTGAACCACCAGACATGGGTACTAGGAATCGAAACTTGGTCCTCTGCAAGAGCAGCAAGTGCTTGTAGCTGCTGAGCCATCTCTCCAGCTGTGTTCAGAACCTTTTAATGAGATACAAATGTAGATGCCTTTTTAAAGAACAAAGTAAGCCATCCACCATAGGTTTCAAACATGAAACATTTAGAAAAGGAAAAACAAAAACAACAAAACAAAACAAACAAACAAAAAACCAAAAACACTCTCATAATTAGTTAACAGCCAGGTGTGTTTAAATGCCCTTCCCCCACATTCTTTTTTTTTTTTGGATGCCGTTGACTACATCTTCCAAATTATAAGAATAAAATTTTAGAATTAATTAGACCAAGTTCAATAGTGTTCCAGGCTTTAAAATTATTTTTTGGTAAAAACATTGAATTTATTATTGGTGCTCGGAGAGGCAGTTTTTGGCATGATTATTAGCAACACCATGCTGTTCTTTTCCTTATGATTCTTTGGCTGCAGAAAATCCTCCGGTGAAGCTTGAGTGGGTACATTCCCAAGGGATATGTGTAGATTCTGCCAGCAGAACTCCTCTTGTCTAGCTCCTTGTATGGGTCCAAACCTGCCACCAGCCACCTCTGGCAGGTGGAGGCATACTTGGTGAGGCCGCCCACTACTGAACCCCAGGAAACTTCCTTATGTATCCCAATTACACAAACACCTGTTCGAAATCCCTTTGTGCAGGTTGGGTTGGTTCTGTGACTTTGCAGGGTGCCCTATAGCCTCCGAATCTCTAATTTCTCCACAGTCAGCAGCTGCAGGTGCACACAGTGGGAGCTGCTGGGGTCTGGCTGGGGTCTGGCAAGGGGGCCTGTGACAACACATCTGATTCTAGAATGACGCAATCATTCGTCTGCACCCCACATTATCCCAGTGCTTACAGAGAGGGCAGAGGAGATCAGTCACTTCAGATCCACCTGGTGGCTCACAGCAACCTGGGGAGAGAACAGAAGGCAGAGGTAAGAGCTTCCAGAATGTGGGACTTCCCCAGGGGCCAGACTACTGCTGGTTGTGGTGTTACCCAGTAGGAAATGCAGGCAGGCAGTGTGTGAGGAGAATTGGGTGGGACAATATACCATGGCTAGGGCCGCATCTGGCCTGTAGATGTCTAAACTGCTATTTTAAAAGGTTTTGTGGTTGTGACTATTAATAAATATCCAGAATGCACCCTGGGCACCCCCATCCCTCCACCCCCATTCCACTTGTAGGGTTATGCTATCCAGGTTGGGTCATATAAATATGTCAAGTCATTTGGAGTAGGGACTAGGACTTCTCTCCTGTCTCTTGGTTAAGGGGGTATCCCTCCATGGGGGATGTGTCTGCAAGGTCCTTTTGTGCACCAGGAATAGATCTTGTTTCTACTGTCTGAGGTCCCCCAGACTGCTCAATCCTTCTAGCTGAGACCCATATTCAGGGGGTCTGAGTCAGTCCCATGCTGGGTTCCTAGCCATCAGTCTGGGAGGCCCAAGCTCCTCTTTGTTCAGGTCAGCTGTCTGTGAGTTTCTGCAACCTGGTCTTGTCCCCTCTCTCTGCATCTGGATTCTAGTTCGACCCTCTCTGCATCTGGATTCTAGTTCGACTCAGTGTTTGGTTATGGGTGTTTGCTTTTGTTTCCAACGGGTACGAGATGAGGACTCCATGATGGTGGATAATTTAGTTGATGATCTCACTATCAGGGAAGGGCATTTATGGTAGCCTTTCCATGGTTGCTTGAATTATTAGTTGGAGTTGGTCTTGTGCCAGGATTTCTGCATCTTCTTAGGATACCCCCGTGACAGCGCCCCCTACCAGCAGGAAGCAGTTTGGAAAGAACGACACCCAAATTCCCAGATAATGTTTATAAATGTTTGTTTTCATTTAAAAAAAGCATGTATAATTATGTCCAGCATAAAATAAATAAATGTTTAAAAAAATATCCAGAATGCTTGTCTGTTGAGTGGATTGCCAAGCTTCTTTTGGACCATGATAAGCTAGTCTCCAGGGTTCACAGTCCCTGTCTGCTGCCTCGGTACTGGTCACTCCCCTTGAAGGCAATGCCTTGTTATAATTTCCATGCCACCTGCCTTTGCAAAACCGCTGTGGAGAAGTGAGCTGGTGCCAGGAGGGGAACACTGTCCTACCTGAGGTGGTCTGAATGATATGACCCTCATAGGCCACATGTGAAGACTTGCTCTTCTGTTGGTAGAACTATTTAGGAAGGATTAAGAGACATGCCTTTGTTGGAGGGTTTTTGTTGCTAGGGGTGGTTTTTAAGGGTTCAAAAGCTCACACCATTCCCAGAGTTTCTCTCTCTTTCTCTCTGTCGGTTTCATGCTTGTGGATGATATATAATTTATTTGTCAGCTACTGCTCCAGAGCCATGCCTGCCTGCCTCTTGTCATGATATCCACCGTGATGGTTATGGACTTTCTATATCTGAAAGTGTAAGCAAGCCTCTAATAAAATCTCTTTTTTATGGTTATGGTGTCTCTTCATTGCAATAGAAAAGTAACTAAGACACCATCTATTTATATTAGCTCAGTCTGAATGGCATGCTTGTCCCTTTCTTGACTGCAGCCTTGATAACCAGCTCAAGGAAGGATAAGATAGCCACTGTACTTAAATTGTCCAGATTCTGTGCATAAAGTGTTTCGGTGTTGTTGCAGATTATTTGTTTAGCTAGGTAAATATATGTTGCATTTGTTGAACTATTTAAAGATGTGTTGTATTTGCTTATGTTGCAGAATAATTATTTAGCTATGCAAAGATGTGTTGCATTTTGTTATTTGTGTAAGTATGTGTTGCTGTTTTACTTTGCCTGCCTAAGGCACCTGGTTGGACTAATAAAATGCTTATGACAAATAGTGAGGGAGAAGGTATAGGCTGAACTTTCAGACAGGGAGAGTAAGTAGGATGGGGAATTTAGGCTTGGAGGAGAAAGAAAGGGAGATGATAGGGAGATACCAGAGGTCAGAGAGAGAGAGAGAGTGAAAGTACAAATCCCAAAGGCAAAACAGGTAAATAGAAACAGGTTAAATTAAAAGAGTTAGTGGGACAAGCCTAAGCTAAGCCTGAGCGTTCATAATTAATAAGTCTCTCTGTCTTTATTTGGGAGCTGGCTGGTGGTCCAAAGAAAATGCCAACTACACTGGGTGTTTCATTATTTAGAAACACAACACTGGAAAGTTCCTGCAGGCAGCACACAAGAATGAGGCCTAGATGCTTTAAGCTTTGGAATTGGTTAGTGGTCAGAAGTGTTGATGTGTTCCGAACCCCCTACAGGCCATGCCTTCATGATTACTCCTCAAAGCCCAAAAAGTCTCTGACAGAGGGTGATGCTGTTGGAAAGAGCTGAACTGGGGCTGGCTTTATCCAGCTCTGCCTTGTATGGCTTTTGGGGTTGAGTAATTGGTGCTGGATAGTGTCTTCCTCCTCTACTGGTGCTTTTGGATTTCTTCTTGAGTGTTTAGGAGTTCCATACAATGTCAGCAAAGGGCTTCAAGAATAAACATGGCTTTAAGAGAGTCCAGATTTGACCTCAATCCTACTACAGGAGTTTCCTGGGAGACTGCCTACTTAGAGCAATCAGCTGATCCCTAACATTCATTCATGTAAGGATTTGGACTTCATGCCTTTGTAAGCAGTGCAGGCTGTAAGGAGTCTTGAAAGATGAGGCCAAGGTACCTGAGAGTGTGAAGAAATGCTTCCAAATGAAGGCTCATTAGAAGTGAGCAGGTCAGAGCTCCTCATTCCAGGTACAGGGAACCAAGTATCTAAGACCCATGCCAGGAAACTGATGAATGACCAGTGTATGGAACAGAGGCCAGAGCTCTCTTTGGGAGGAGGCTGGCCTGGGGAAGGGTTAAAAAGGGAGTGCCTCTCCCTCCCCATAGCTGAAAGAAGATGGGGTCAGAGAGCTGACATGTCTTCCCTTGCACCCTCCTCCCTTGGGAAGGCATCTTCCTGGGTACTTTGTCTGACGCATGCTCTGCAGGTACCCCTTGAACACCAATAAGTCTTTGGCCTCCTGCCTCTGTTCCTCCTAGCTGGCAAAGTGCCAGGCCTGGCCCAGCCCAGATCTCCCTGCAGCTGCTGCTGAGCATCTAGACATGGCTGGGCCAGTCATGCTGACTGGTCTCAACCTCAAGTTAGGAATGCCATTCAAAGAGGACAGCCACAGAGGGCAGTATGCCCACCCCTCCCCACTCTTCTAGAGAATCGCTTCAGTTAATTTTCTGTTTTCAGAGCTTTCTCTCTCTCTCTCTCACTCACTCCACTCCCACACTACTATTTGCCCAGCATGGACTCTGTATCACATTCCTCTGAAAAGATACAATCAGAAGGGAGCTGACCCTCCCCAGTGCCACCTTTACTTACCACTATCTGTATCTGTCTTATAAAGGAAACATTTCATTGTAGTGGCAGCTTATAGTTCAGAGGTTCAGTCCATCATGGTGGAGAGCATGGATGCATGCAGGCAGACATGGTGCAGGAGAAATAGCTGAGTGTCCTACATCTTGCATGCAACAGGATGCTAATGGAATGTTAAACTGAATGGATCTTGAGAAAAAGATCTCAAAGCCCACCTCCACAGTGACACTTTCAACAGAAGGTGTGTCCCCCACCACCACCAGCCTCAAGGTCTGGATTAAAGTTGTGTTTGTATCATCCAGCCTCCTCCAACAAAACCATATTTCCTCCTAATAGTGATACTCCCTATGAGTTTATGGAGGTCAAATACACTCAAACTACCAAAGTATCTCCAGCCCCGCTGAACAACTCAGGTCCTATCCAAAGCCAATTTTGTTCCTATCTTCCCTTCTGAGTGTCATTTGTAGGAACTGCTCTTGCCTCTGACCACATCAATTTCCCTTTCTCTCTCCTTTGCATTCGACAACACCTACATGGAGTGTCTCATCTCACAGAGATGCTTCCCTGCAACCTCATTTTTTCCCAGCACTGCTGTAGCCCTTAACCAGGTCAACTGAGGTCCCTGCTAGATGAGGGTTTGTTCTTGGCTCAACCACCTGCAAATCTAGGAATTTAACACAATAATGAAAAACCATCAGGGCATTTGGTTACAGGTATTTCATTGCCACCAAGTACATAGGTGGATAATCTCACTCTTAAAGTCTAGGTGGATCTTGGCATATTGCCTGGTCAGTTTTGCATTCCCTTGAGTAAGTGCTTGGGATCTCTGAAAGGCAAGAGCAGGGGCTTGTAATGTAGGTCAAAGAACATGAAGTAGGAAACCATCAGTGTGTGGTCCAGCTGGCTCCATGTAGCCCAACCTCTCAAAGTGCCCCAAGTTCCACAGAAACTAGACAGTATCCTTGAGTCGTTTTTGTAAATTCTGTTTTGAGTAAAAGACAGAAATCCATCAAACAGCACACAGATTAACTTATCACCCAGTTAAACGGGCTGTCAGTGTGGGGCGACTGAGCCTGGCCCACTGAATTCAAATGCATGTAAATTTCCCTGGTGGCAGGAGAGAGGATGGCAGAGCTGTCAGCTGGTGACATGTGGAAATACATTAACAGTGTTTAAAATATATTTGAAGGGGCTGGCTCATATTTTGATAACACACTCGCCGACAAATGATTTGTGGGAGATAGAAAGCCTGACCTCATCTCTATTCCAGAGGAGTCTTTGTAATGAGTCCCTCCCAGGATGTTGGGGGTTTCAGAGAAGTTGACAATTAACAATGCCTGTCTAAACCACGAAGGTCCCCTGTGTCACTGATGTATTCAGTGAGGTTCTCCCAGCCCTACCTGTCAGTGGCAATCCAGCTTACAAAAAGAAGCGATTACCAATTTCAAAAGAGCCAATTACAGAGTGATGTGCACCTGTGTGCTAGGCTCCACAACCCCAGTGAAGGCAGCAGATTCTCTCAGTTCTTGGTACTTAGCCAGAAAGTGGGTGTCCTTGGCTAAGTGTACTTATCCTCAGGTTTAACCAAAGGCAGTTCCAAGTGTGGTCATGATGGAAATAATAGCAAGCTGAAGAGAGCAGGGAAAATGAAGCAGTTGTTAGTATTCCATTCTGTGGATCATGTAGGAAAAGCAAAGATAGCTACCATGCTGCTTTGGTGGGAGACTGTAGTTTTATAGTTTTTGATCTTAACTCATTCTTGTCCTCTTCTCTCATAGACCAGGATCTGCTTTCTCTCTGGATTTTTCCACCTTGTTTGTTTAGAACACAGATCTTTCTTGAATGAATAAGCCATGACTTCCCATCTCTGAGTTCAGAGACAAGTTAGCTCTAGTCATCAGCAAAGAGAAAAGGGGACCTAGTTCTTCTTCCTTATTCGTAACCCCGATGAAGTTTAAACTTTGCCTTATCCTGAAAATGGACTTCAAAGTTGATTTCTTATAGTCCTGTCTCTTAAAGTCCTGTGTCTGACCAAGATATGTGACCATCAAATGGCAAATGTAACTGTCTAACCCCCTGCCTCCCCAGGATCAATGGGCTGAATCCTACAAGGACAAGTGTATTAATCTAGGTTCTCTAGAGGAATAGAACTTATAGGGCAAATCTCTACATGTATAGAAAGAGTTTTTATTAGAATGGCTTATAGGCTATGGTCCAGCTAGTTCAACAATGGCTGACTAGCAACAAATTTGAAGAATCTAGTATTTGTTCTGTCAACAAGGCCGGATGTCTCAGCTGGACTTTGGTATATGCCAGAATCCTGAAGAAGCAGTGCGGAAATTATATTGCTAGAGAAATAGGCTAATAGAGAGCAATCTTTCTCCTTCTATGTCCTTTATTCAGGCTTCCGGCAGAAGGTGTGGCCCACATTATATGTGGATCTTCCCATGTAAAAGATTAGAAGTGAGTCTTCCCAATTCAAATGAAAACTCCTTCATAGATATGCCTAGCTCCATTTGGGTTTTAGTTAATTCCAGATGTAGTCAAGTTGACAACCAAGAATAGCCACCACAACAGTATGTCTCTTATCCCTTGAGTCTGTTCATGTTCTGCTAGACATATAGAGTTCAGGAGTCTTTATTTCACAACATTCTCTAACCCTTCAGGTCTCCATTAAAACTAGCTACCTTCAAAACTGGAATTTGTAGGGCGCCCTTAGCCAACAAACAAAGACCTGTGCTATAGCTAGATTATTTTTTATCAGGTGGCTCTTCCCAAAGAAACATGAGCAAAGTTCTATATACCCCAGAATGGCATATACAACAGAGTAGTTGGAGCTTAATTAGTACATTGGTTAGCATTCCCCAGAGAAAGAAGGCGGGCAGATTGAGTTGGATGGTTGTTTTGAAAAGGGGTTAAATAAGACTTGATGGAAGAATCCTGGGTTCCTGGATTGACAAGCAAATTCACCTGGTGGATTCTAAGTCAGCAAGCTGGAAGATCACAAAGATATAGCAAACAGGGGTTATTGACTTATCTGTAGTTCAAAGGAAATTAGGCAAGCTCTTTATCAAGTGTCCTCTTCATGTGGATGGCACTGGAGAATGCTGGGCTAGTGTAAGAGAAAGCCTGCATGGGTGTGGATGGTCTATATGATCTCTCACTGCATACTAATCATTTATATTTTTGTTACCCTTACCTTTCCATCAACTACTAAGCCTCCCCATGTCACAGCTGGCTCAAAATTTGGGGTCTTGTCATCTAAGTCAGATCTAGGTGTGGCAGAGATGCTGCTTGTGGTGAGTGCGGTGAATTGAAAGGCATGAGGAGAGTCAAGGCAATGGATCCCTATTGCCTCATGAAGGGGGAAGGCAAGCAAGGGGACTACCACAGAAGGGTCATGATTTTTCGTGGGTAGATAGAGACAAATGTCTAAACACCCTATATAGGTACCAACCAAAGAAACAGTACCACTCAAGTCTAGATTGGTGATCTAGTAGGGTATGGATGAAAGGCCTTTTACAGGAGTGTTATGAACCTGGGAAACTCAAAGGAAGCTACCTCAACATGGGTGACTACTAAGAAAACCGCTTCACTAGCTCTCTGCTCAACTTGTAGGCAGTTCCATTGAAGAAGCTCCTTTCTTTAGTGGGATATTCACTGTGTCTGCTTCTGTGGCATTGACCACACCCATTGAGGGGTGGAGCCAGGGGCGGAAGTGACCTGTGTAGCTTGGTCTTGGAAGGAGGCGGAGAACGGCCCTTTCTGGCGGGGCACAGAGAGAGGAGCATCCAGTTTTAACTGCTGTGTTCATCTGTCTGTGTTGTGAGTTGTTTCTTCCATAATAAACATCTATTCAACCTATTTGTTTATCCTGACCCTTATTAAACCACAATATCTGGTGTCAGAAGCGGGATCAGGATTTTCACCGCACCTGGGTTTTACCCAGGTGCCGCAGCAACCCTTCCCCCACCTTCCTTGAATGGGCAGGTCTCTTGCCTAATCAGGCTGATACACCCTACCCTAGAACTTCTTTTATCTGCATCTTGTCCCTGAGACTTCTGCCCATTCCCTCAGATTGCATTCGCACCGAGCCCCGCAGAGGGTGTCCTGCTTCTTCTGGGAAGAAAGGAAGAGGCCCGCCACGGCTCCCAGATAAGACGACCACGTGGAAATACTTAGATAAGTAGAAATGGGTTAATAATTAAGACAGAGCTAGCCCATAAACAACAATGGTAACTGGCCAACAGGATTGTATCAAATACAGAGTCTCAGAGTGTTATTTGGGGCTGGTGCAGCTGTGGGCCCAGACTGGCCGCAGGTGGGATGGAGCTGGCGGGTAGGAAAAACCTCCGGTAACACCTTTCCCTAGCAATTATTACTGCTTATGTAATGTTTTGAGGAGGGGTCATGTGATCTTGTAAGCTTTGAGCTTCCTAAGTCCTTACAAGTTTCCTTAGGAGCTCCCTCCTCTGTCTTGGGATGTGGAGGGGAAAGCATTTCATCTTGGAGGAGAGAGGAAACAACAGAAGCCTTGGCAAGACCTAAACTTTAGTCAACTCAAACTCCAGGTAGGAAACACTTTACACATTCTTTGGTTAGGGAACTGTGTGTTCCCTGAGAATGACTCCTGTTTCTGTAAAGCACAGAGGTCTGGTTTCTGGTTTCCTTGTGAAATGGTTTCCTTGGATTGATCTGGGTAGTCACTGATTCCTGATGCTTGGCAGCCCCAGTGGTTTTCACCTGAGCTTTCTCATCCCCTTTGGTTCAGGTTGGCTGTGCTTCTGCTAGCACAGTTCTTTAAAAAAAACTCCTTTGGTTTCCAGTCAGCATTCCTGGAGTTTATCCCCCTGGACAGTAGACACACTGTCTTCTGAGACAGAGACTCCATAGGGCATCCTGTCTGCTAGCTTACTGTGAGGTAGTCTTCTTAGGAGATGTAGATACTCTGCCTTCTGCCAAAGAAGTTTTTTGTTTTGTTTTGTTTTAGGCATTCACACCCACCCTGTGGAGCTTTGAGCACTGCATCCTATAGATGGGCTCATGACTTCGTCTTTGTCTTGCTTTACTTTCCTATGACTGACTCCTATTTGGCAGGTGTGGAGGCCGTTTCTTATTTAAAAACCATTTGTCAACTGTGAGGACAGTTAGCAGGTTCACTATAACTCCCCTAGAGTCTGTGTGCAGCACAGAGCAGTTTCTTGACCGTTTTATCTGCTTTTCCCAATTTTATAGTAGCTGCCAAAGATGCTGGGTGGAACTCTAACCATAGGCAAAGGCAGCTGCTGTAAGGTACCCCGAGCTCTCACATCAGGCATGTTTCTGCCCTCAGTGAAACGAGAGCTTGTAAGAAAAGCATGATAGAATGACAAGACAGGGGTGCAATTGATTTTTCGTTGGCCTTCTAAGAGGTCTATCTACTGACAGAAAAAATAGTGACAAAGAAAATCTAGGGTTGCATCTTAGCTCCAACAGGAGACATCCCAGAAAGCAATCAGAACTCAGTGGGTGATTCAATGGCAGACTCCTCAGTGCTAGAGAAGAAACTGGGGAATCGGAAAACAGTTCTCTAAAAAGATCCCCAGACTGATGCAAAAAGTCCCTCTCCCATTTTTAGAATATCATAAGGATGGTGTGAGAGATGTATGTGACACAGTGTAAATGT
This sequence comes from Cricetiscus sungorus, assembly GCA_030556225.1. Taxonomy (NCBI): domain Eukaryota; kingdom Metazoa; phylum Chordata; class Mammalia; order Rodentia; family Cricetidae; genus Cricetiscus; species Cricetiscus sungorus. The sequence continues at coordinate 95,341,050 of JANBXA010000007.1, forward strand.
GTAAGCAGTAATTTTCTTTCAAGGTGAAAGAGCTGTGTTTTGGAGAGCTGGATTGAGTTAACACAGGTTTCACTTACTATATGATGTTTCCCCAGAACAATAGGAATGGTCACACTAAAGAGCTTAGAGATTCGGGATAAAGGAAGCAAACAGGAAGCCAAGGTGGGCATAGGTGTAAAACCCAGTAATAATATGCACAGCTCTACGCTACATATGAGATCTATGAGAGACTGTAATTCCACTCTATTTCATCTTAGAATTATGTGGACTGTTTCTTGTGTGAGCATTGAATAGAGTAAGCTGCACACCTGCAACTCTACTTCAGATAAAAATGGGCAAGGAAGTCAAATGTTAAGGTCTTCCCTTCTGGAGAGTGGCTGTCATATTCCAGTGATGAGAGAGTGTATAGACATTGCTAGACAAGAATGGTGAGATGTGAAACTGACTGACCAATGCCAGAATGAAAAACTAAAGAGAAGAGACCAAAGGAAAGAGAGAAAAGAAGCAAGGAAATGTGAGCACAGGAATTAGTAGGGACAGATGACAAACTGAGTTCCTTGGAGGCTGCAGTAGGATTAAAACCTCTCTCACCAGACTGGGTGAGACATAGACTACTGCATGCTGTTCACAGGAAACAGGGTTATGAGCAAGCACACAGAAAACTGAACAGAAAATGCCAAAATAGCCTATGAAAATACCATGCAGAGAAAAGTGATGCAATTACCTTGGTGTCAGGGAAAGGAGATGGCAGGGTGTCGTGAAAAGTAACGCAACGGAAGACTTACACACTAGAAACACAAAAATGTAAAACTCCTATGTATTAGATTCAGGTCCAAAATATAAGATAAAGAGGAAGCAATTAAATATATAAAATGTCAAAGAATTAATGCATGTTTAGCCATACTTGTGTGTCTGTTTCTCCCTTGCTCCCCCCCTTCCCTCTCTCCAGTTAGTAACTAGATGAACAGGTAAACTGAACCTTAACTTTCAAAACTTGGAATAAGAGATTCAAAAAATTGGATCTAATGAATATAAATCAGAATCTGTAACTCAATGTACCTATATATGGATATCAATATCGACAGCTACATGTGACCATACAGTGTGTATTGTCTGTATTAGTTTCCAAGCATCTAAACCCTATTTCTTTCAAGTGAAGAAGAAACACTTGAAATTTATTATATGTAGTAATAAGGTAAATCTCAGTTAATTCTGGCTGATGAAATTCATATTGAAACCATTCTGAGAAGGGAAAACCTTTCAAGGCTGGCACATCAGCAATATACTTATAAGTAGATAATATGTCAAAGCATAATGTCACAGTGGAAATGAGAAAATGGTTCAAGCTAAGTGACAATAATAATCTGCAACCAGGACACATGGGACGCATCTAAAGCCACAATTAGAGGGGGGAATTCATAGCTTTAACGGTCCATAAGAGACAAGGGGAGCCTGCACCTTATCCATCTATGCTAGTAAACAAAATCTTAAGACACCAGCACACAATGGAGATAAAGGCAGAAGTGAAGAATGAGAACCAACAATATAGTAGAGAAGATGAGCAAGGCCCCAACTGGTTTTTTATATTGTAACAATGATAATTAAGAAAGAGGTGGTCAGCCGGGCATTGGTGGCACATGCCTTTAGTCCCAGCACTCAGGAGGCAGAGGCAGGCGCATCTCTGTGACTTTGAGGCCAGCCTGTTCTACAGAGCTAGTTCTAGGACAGACTCCAAAGCAATACAGAGAAACCCTGTCTTGAAAAACAAATAACAAACAAAAATACCAAACAAACAAACAAACAACAACAAAAAACAAAAACAAAAAAAGAGGTGTTAAAGTTGAGAGAGAAAAAAGTCAGAGGATGTGTTGGAGAAGGGAGAGTATGGGGTAGAAAGTGTGGCAACACAGTAGTCATATATGAAATTCTTAGTAAATTCTAGTAAAATCAGTGTTAAAATGGTAGAATTCATGACTCCTCAGACAGATCAAGACAACCATGGAAGACAAACTGCCATAATCAGTTACAAGATTTCATCTTTGTCTCTTTTAACACATGGCAGATTCAGGACCTTAATGTCAAACCAAAAGGCCTGAGAGTTCTTGAAGATTCCTGGAAGAGGGATAATTTTTGTAACTTTGAGTTAGAAAAAGATTCCTTGGGTACACATTTCATAACAAAGAGAGACCCAGCCATATACTCTCACTACCATGGACTTCCATCAACAACATGTGTACTCTGGAACTACAACAAAATAAACCCTTCCTTATTTGGGTTGCTTCTACCAGGCATCTTTTCTTTTTTCTTTCTCTTTTTATCTCTTTCTTTTTTTTTTTCAATGACTAGAGAAGTGATTAATGCAAAGACCCGTTCAGCAAGCAAGTGGAAGCTGCCACCGCACTATGCTCCCCAGGGTGTTTAGGTCAATGTGGACAGACTCCGCTGCTCTTGGTTTGGAGCAGAGGGTGTCAAGAAGGGTTGTGTAGAATCTTCATTTGACTAAAGATGCATTAACTCATATATGTGAACACTTCGTTGTCATGGAGTAGCTAGCTCTACTTGAGAAGGACTAGAAGATGTGGCCCTGCTGGAGTAGGTGTGGCATGTTGGAGAAAGTGTGTTGGGCTTTGAGGTTTCCAAAGCCCAATCCAGCCTTAGTGGCTCTCTCTGCTGCCTGCAGATCCAGCTGTAGAACTCTCATTTACTTTTTCAGTGTCACATCTGCCTGCATGCCACCATGCTCCCTGCCATGTAAGCAAGCTTTAGAGTTACTGTGGTCATGGTGTCTCTTCACGGCAACAGAACCCTGACTAAGACAGTGGCTACTTGAGTCATTAGTGTGTACCACAGGTCTCCATCACTGTCATACTTTTATTTGATTGCCAAGGAGAATGGACTGTTCCTAACCCAAAGCAACTCCCATACTATCAACAGATTGTTTGACATGATGTCAGCAGGGGGGATCTTAGCAATTACAGTTGCTTAAATGGCTAGGCATTTGGAGATCCGTGACTTATTCTAGTTGCCTTCTAGAATGTAGCAAGGACTTGAGAAGCTCTCAAGGCCCCACTGGACTGTTCAGATGGGCCTAAAGCATTTCCACAATGCCCTGCAGGGAGGCTCTCGAAAGTGTCCCTTTTCTTTAATAGAAGGTTTGAACACATTGGTGACTGTGGCTCACATCTGTCATCTTGTCTTACATCCCAAGAGCAGGACATGGGAAGTCCTCTCAAAATGCTGGTGCTAAAAGTCTCTGACAGAGCAGGCTGGAGCTCCCTGAGGTCCTTCCTTCCCTCCTTCCCATGTAGGCTTCACAAATAACAAGGAAACAGACTGCAGCAGAAATAAAATATAGTTCTAATTTCCATATTTATTTGTAAAGATTTAAAATGTTTTCTGGCAGCCCCGCAGCAAGCTCAACTCTGTTCTCTGAAGAAACCCACTCCTCCCCACACACTACACACACTACACTGGAAGATGACATTTTAATTTTTTTTTGAAAAAAAAAAAGAATCTTGGATTATGGATAACAAAACATTCAGGGGAAAGAGAGTCATTAAAATGCATATTGTAAAATTGAAACTTAAGTGTCAAGTTTTTATAGCAGTTTGTCAAATGCTTGACAATTAAAATAGCTATTTTTAAAATTTTAATGAGACTCAATAAGGGTGTAATGTGAAGCAAGATTGCACACCCTCAACTACATTTTTAGCATAACAAGTCTGTTCTCTGTCATCCCTGTAATGCCCCATTTGTAAAATCCACCATCTATTTTTAATTAAATTAGTGCATACTGTTTATTATGGGCATTATATTTATTAATCTTTAATATTTAATTTAAGATGACTTATCCAAGAAAGGGGTAACTTAGCACCAGTGCTCTGGCATGTCGGGTGCTAATGGCTCTGCCTTTCTCGCTGCAGTAAATACACTGCAGCTCTTATTTTTCATTGCTGAGTCTCGAAGTTTAAGTGCATCATTCCTCCTCCATAACAGGATGGAGATGGATGTGTTTCATGGTCTTTCAGCCTTGCCTATTCCAGCCTAGGTCCTGTGCCAGGTTTCAATAGACCCTGGTCCCTCATTTTTACACCATGCACTAACTTGCTGACTTCTTCCATTACCAGTGATGAAGATGAATGTGGTCAGGGGACATGGATTTACTGAAGGTGCCACACAATTCTCTAATGGCCTGGTGGACCGAGACCCAGCAGGACTCAAAGGAGAGGAATCTAGTCAACAGGTCCTTTCTGGAAGCATGGAGGGTATGTGAGAGGATTCCAAATCTGTCAGTCTACCACCCCCTCAAACGGCTGAAAACCCATCTAGTTTAGAGGGTGTTTAGAATCTAGTCTTGCCTTCATTGAGGAGATGAGGAGATATCAGTGGTGGCCAGTGGCTAATATGAGGGAAATTTTTTATTAGAATCTGCTTCTCCTCTCTGTGCACAAGCAGAAGGACTGTGCATATGTGGGTACAAGTGCATCTTGTGTGTGTGTGTGTGTGTGTGTGTGTGTGTGTGTGTGTGTGTGAGTGAGAGAGAGAGAGAGAGAGAGAGAGAGAGAGAGAGAGAGAGAGAGAGAGAGAGAGAGAGAGATATCTAAGACAATGCAGATGAAATGGACTGTAATGGGGATACAGATCATGTTGTACCTTATGGCTATGCTGCAGGAGTCCTGGGCAGCTTAAAAAAAATCAAGACTGTGAGCCAGCTGTTATGTCTTTGCATCTTAGAGACCAGACAATGTTGGAAGATCACCATGAGTCCAAGGCTAGCCTGGGCTACTGAGATCTGGATTAGCCTGTGCTAGAGTGAGTGAGATTCTGCCTCAACAAACAAACAGAAATCCTCCTAAACCAAGGTCATTTCTATGCAAATAATAAAGCAATTCAAACAAGACCCTGGAGGCAAAGTCAGAGCACTCGGGTATCAAGCTCCTAGGTCCTGTTTGGATAGACAATCAAATTGGAGCTTTGAACATTCCTAATTTCATCTGGAGAGCTAACCACATATTATAATTGTTTAACATAAAGGAAAATTATTCTGCAAATGTGATCATGAAAGGGATTTACACTTGCTGTGTTTAACTCCACGCATTGATGGATGGCTGCACCGTCATCTGCTCCAAGGCAGAGCAGTATACTGGCACACTGCTTTTGTTTGATGACTGTATGAACAGCTCAGAACTCAGAGTCTGGGATTCCAGGTTGCTTTCACTTGGGCTTCTTAGTGAGAAAGGAGAGCTAAGTAGGAAAGGATGATATTCTTCAAAGCTGTTTTTGGGAAAAGCCCCAAGCAGCTTACACCCTTGCAATGATCCTAGGCCTAACTTAAACAGAAAATGTCAAGAGTTTTGGCTCTTTCTACTTTCCCTTTGTTTCCGGAAATAGGATATAGTGCTGGTGGAGGATGGAAAACTTGTGCCCTTGGCCAGGTCTTGAGAAACCAGGGACAAAAATAAAGAGGTCTTGTCAGTGGCAGTTGGTGGGGACAAGTGATGTGCTGTCACCCGCAGCAGCCTAATGAGTTCTTTTCAGAGACTTCCACCCAGATGAAATCAGGGTCTTGACTATACTGTAGAAGGGAATTCAGGAGGAGTCAGTATAGTGTGGAGCAGGAAAGGTTTTGACAAATCTTTAAACATAGCATTGCAGGAGAGAAAAGGAGAGGGACACTTAAGCAAGTGACAGTGCACACCCAAGTGTGGGTGTGTGCTTTTCAACAGTCATGCTTAAGCAACCATCCATACACTCTTAGAGGCCGTTGAAATTGCATTGTTCAATGGGTTTGCAAGAAGCTCCAGCCTCCATATCCCCCTCCTCCTTGTTCTCATTCCTCCTCCTTGTTCCCTTTTCTTCTGTTAAATGTAGGCTCATTTCTGAAGTCACATGGATGGGACTATAGCTTATATAAAACCATGTGTCACAAAGCTTGCACAATGTAGTTAAGAAACGTCTTTTACTTTAGATAGAGTTTATGGTCTAGCTGGTGAGATTCCTAGAACACTGAAGGTTTAAGGCTTGGAGACCAAGGTCGTAGTTGATCACACAGGCCATAAGCATAAGCATGGTTTGTTGTTATTTCAGCATCCTTGCTTGAAATGTCTCCCTGTAAAGGTATGTTGTCACTAGCAGGCAACCTTCACCGCAATTGTCAATTTTGCTGGTATTTTTGACTTCAGCGTGTGAGCTTTCAGACAGACTCTGGATGAGAGGCCCCTTTCCCTTCCCATGTGCCTTTAATTGGCCCTGTCTTCCTATCCTGCCTCACTATGACAAGAACAATGGGGTGAAAGACTCAGAGAAGCATGGGACACAAATGCAGTTGGTGGGGAGGGGGAAGTTTTGGGCCGTTTTTTTAGCTTTGTCTCCAGGAACACAGGGACATCCTCAGGCACATTTATGTGTTCAGAATTTGAGTGGCCGAGCCAAAGAGTGAAGATTGCCTGGGGCATTTGCACCTATACCTGATGAAGGGGGCTCTTCCTTCTTCCAATTTGCACAGAGCCTTCACACACATGAGACAATCACTTCTCACAGCTACTCTGTTGGGATAAACTGGAATTCAGAAGGGTCAAATGTTTGGCTCCAGGTCCCAGAACTGAAAAGTAAAAATGCAAGACTTGTGTTCCAGGCCTGGCGTGCCTCCCTGTACACCCAGCTGCTTCATTAATCTGAGTGCTCAGCACTGCAGGGGCTGACCAATGGCTAGAACCAGTGAGGGCTCAGTTGCAGGAAGTCACCTCTTGATAAATGGAAAAGCATCCATGCCCCACCTTACTCCATACACAGGACAATACATGCTTTGTTTTCTAGAGTCTGCAAGGCCCTTTGGTGTTGGGAAGTTGGACATGGTTACAAATGCCTCAGCTGACATCTCTCAGTGACTTACAAGGCAGAAATGGCCTGGGCTGTATGTCTGCACAGACCTGGTGGCAGCTGGGCATTCACTTCTCTGGCCAGAGGAATTTTCTGCAAGTCCTTCATTGGTGGTGGCAGGTATCCTTAGTGGTCTAGACAATAGGGAAATGACTTGCTGGCTCCCTGTTACGATAGAGGGTGGGGTGCTGGGTGTGCAACTGGTGAGCACTGTGTCTGTGATTTGACCCATCACTGTGTGTTTCTGCATAGAAGTCAGACCAGTGCCTGCACAACCCATCCCATGATCCTCAGCTATAATCCTGCCCCAACTGCAGAGCTTGGAGATGGACTCTGTACCCAGGGGCTGGGCGCTTCAATCTAGACTCCTTGGTATACCTGTAATACTGTCCTTTGTCCTCTGTAAACAGACGGTGCTTATAATAGTTGTCATCAGCCCAAAGACATTGAATTTGCTCTCTCTCAGGTGGTTGGAGATGGATGCCAATCCATGGCAAGCTTTGCTGGATGCTGCCAAGTCACCGTTCCAGGAGTGATGGAAGTTCAGGACCCTGAGTGAGTGAGTCCCCTTCTTCCTGTTTGAGGGAGAGTGCAGACAAGGGCAGCTGTCTCCCTCTGATGCTGCATCTTTGGTGCTAACATACTTTCTGGGTTCTGTGGTGAAGACAGCACCAGGATAGCCAAGTCTGTGTGGTGCATCTTAGGGTGGATCTATACCCCTTCTCTAGAACTAATTCAGGTTAGCATTTGAGGGTCTCATCAGAGGAGGAGGAGGCTCTGTGTGGATGTGGATGACTGTTGGTAACAACTCTTTTCCTGGTTTACTTTCTCCATACAAAAGAGGGCCATGTTCCAAGAAAATTCTGGGTTCCCTCTGCTCTTCTCCTACCTTTAATTCTCTGCAAACATAGAGGGGCACACTGGCTTCCAGTTTCTGCTTTTGTAAGTGACCTAGAGGCTCTGGGGTTCAGGTTGGCTCAGGGGAACCACCTGCTGCTTCATTCCTAAGAAGGGAGTTGGTAGGGCTTTTCCTAGCTTCTATCCCTAGGCCTCCCCAGAATAATGGGAAGGAAAAGCCCTAGGAAAGCATTCCTCTTGGGAAATGTGGCTTCATCTGGGCCCAGAGATATGGGTGATACAAAGCAATCCCCTCTCTGCGGAGCTGCAAGAAAGGACAAATGTAGCTCACATGTCCTTGTCCTTGTGAAAGGGGTTCAGAGAACAGTGGCCATCACCTCCAGGTGTCAGGATAGATACAAGCTGACCAGCAAACTTCATTGGCTTAGAAAATGAAAACTAGAACTTTCTGAAAGGTAGATTAGATGATGCAGAGGTGCTGTTGAGTTGGGGATAAGGGCTCAGACTCTGCAGCCTGGATGTCTAGGCCCAGTGTGAGCATCTGTGACCACCCAAGAACACACCAGGGTGAGCAGTGATGGCACTGAGGCCCATGGCACTGCTGATTGGGAGGTGGTCACATGTCAGAGTAAATGGAGGGCTGGAAGATGGCACAATTGGGTAAAATGTTTGGCACACAGGTATGAAGACCTAGTTCGAACACCGTGACTCCCATTTTCAAGAAAGCCGGGCCTGGTGGGGGGCATTTTATTTTCAGTGCTGAGGAAGTAGAGGCAAGAAGTTCCCTAGGACCTGCTGGCCAGCCAGACTAGTCTAACCAGTGAGTTCTGGAGCTCCAGGCCAGTGAGAGGTCCAGTCTCAAAAACCAAGGAAGTCATCTTCCTGACAATTGAACCAACCGAAAGTTGAGCCTCTGGTCTCCACACATACGTATCCACATATGCACACAAACATTTACATACTCATAAATCACACACACACACACACACACACACACACACACACACACACACATGCACACATGCACACGCACAAGCATGCACCCACGCAAACGCACGTGCACATAAGGATAAATAATAACACATAAAGTGTGATCACTATACAGTGTTTGGCACATAGTTTGGACTGCCTGATTCTTGCCATCCTCCTCCTCCTTGTCATCAAAATGACACTCTCCAGTTAGCGGCACTGGCAGAACTCATGCCTGTTGTGGTGGGGGCACCTGCGTCAGATCCTGCCTAAACAGAATCTTTGAGACCTGCTGGTCTCAAAGGGATAGACCATCATCCCACTGATTGTCTCATTTCCTCTCTGCAGCCTCCTGCTCTCTTCCTTTCTCTGGAACCATCTGTCCTCTCTTCCTCCTTCTGGGAAAACCTATCTCCTCTGTACCTCCTCTTCACTCATGTTCAGGCCAAGATGCATCTGAGGGAACCTGTAGAGTGGTGTGTGTGTGTGTGTGTGTGTGTGTGTGTGTGTGTGTGTGTGTGTGTACAGCAGCTAAAATGGAACATCTGGCTAACTTCCTTCCAGCTGCCTTGGAAGCTGTCCTGAGCGAGGCAGTGGCCTGCTCATACCTGACCTGGACCAGATGTCCATTACTCAGGAGGCAGAGTAGAGGGAGACACAGTGAATGAAGTCAGGCTCCCAACAATGGGCTCCAGGGAGCATTCTAAACCAGATGTGGCCCAGCTGGTCCCAACACTTAGCCTGTAGGAGACAAGTGCTATGGAGGTGTGAGTTGGGAGGCTGTGTGTGTGTGTGTGTGTGTGTGTGTGTGTGTGAGAGAGAGAGAGAGAGAGAGAGAGAGAGAGAGAGAGAGAGAGAGAGAGAGAGAGAGAGAGAGAGAGAGAGAGTTCTTGATGATTGGGCACTCTCAAAGCTTGTCTCTGGGGCTCAGGAACCAAACTGGGGCCGCTCTCAAAGCCTGTCCCTGGGGCTCAGGAGACTACCTGGGGCTGAAAGCCTTGTTTTCTTTTCTACAAAGCACAGCTTCAGGACCTATTTGTGTCTATTTGGCAGAAAGACATCTCTGGCAGCTGCATGGGCACAAGGTCACAGGCTTAGAAATGGAGATTCTCCTTCTTATCCAGCAGCCACCAGGCTGGAGATCCCTGAGGGGGTTGCAGGGTGCAACCCCAGACAGAAAGTCTGCACAGCACAGAATAGCATGTCTTCCATGCCTTGATTATATAGCAAATGTAGAAATGCTACTTACAGCTCCTCAACAGTCCCAGTGGCTCGGGGAGCAGGGAATGACACTGCACTCCTTCTAGCCAGAGTACTCAGAGAGACAGATGCGATGTCTTTGCCTTCTCTGCAGGGACTTCCATCCCAGGGCTCACAGGGGAGGTTGAGGCCACTATGGGGATGTTCAGCCAGGGAGCCAGGATTTTGGCTTGGTCCTGATTTCCAGTTATTCTTCCCTTTCTAGTCCCAACAGTCTCCCCAATTGCTCATTATACAGTATTCATGTGTGCAATTCACAGGAGTAATCAACAATGACAGGTAAATGGAATGACCCAAAGTGGATGAACCTGGCATTTGTTTGGTGTTCTGTTAAAGGTAGGGTGGTGTCTGCTTGGCCATATCCTTCCTATCTGGAATCTTCTCACAAGCATGTCTGCATCACCTGTTCCTGGCAATGTGGAGGACCTATTGCATTGATTGACAAACACTTTACCATGCTAACACAGTGGAGAAGTTTATTACAAAGGGAACAAAGGATATTATCTTCTAGATATGACTAGGATGTTGTACCCATAAAATCTCAACAATGCGGTTTCAGAAACAAGACTTGCACAATGGCAGTCACATGCCAGCACAGGTGGGTAACCTCCACAAGGCCTCACTCCTAGGTGAAGAGATACAGGAGATAGCAATCAATGACCACTGAGGGAGAGAGAATCATTTTTCCCCAGGGATGAGCACCCTGACAGATTATCCAATCCCAAGGGGCCAGTTTCTAAACATTATATACAAGTAACACTAAGTAGGGTTGGAAGTTTGTGTGTGTGTGCATGTCTGTGTGTCTGTGCATGCATGTCTGTGTTCATGTATAACAACAGTTATAAAAATAAAGAAAAGCAGGACATGAATTTAAGAGGGAGGAGGGAAGCTGGGGGAGCTCAGGAAGAGCTGGAAGGGGACGAGGAATGGTAGACATAGTACTCATGCACAAAATTCTCAAAGGTATTTTTTTTAAAAAAGTAGAATGACATAAGAAGTGGGGAGAAGACACATTCACTAAAGCAGTTTCTGGGAAAGCATAAACTTGGGTTTGGATCCCCACAGCAGCATCAAAAGCTAAAGAAAGTGTCATTCACCTGTAATCCCATACTGGGCAAGCACTGTCACACTGTCAGGAGTGTCACACACACACACACACACACACACACACACACACACACACACACACACACCTCTCATACAATTCATGCATACACCCACTCACACACACACACACACACACACACACACACACACACACACACACACACTCAGCACTAATACACACTTTTATAAACACATGCTCTTGTGCATACCCAGACACACCATAAGAATGGGAACAGGTGGAAACAGTTTTTTGACCCAAAGTGGTTCCCACACCTCTTCCTTATGAAAGGGACTGGAAAAAGTTGATGAAGTTATCCTAAGCCCCCATTAAAAGGCCTGAAGCTTTTCCAATTGGAAGAAGGATGCTGGGTAGGCAGATGCTTAAAAGCATCTTGGAGCAAGAGGGCAGTGCCCGATTCAAAGTGATGGAGGATTCAGTAGCGTTTAATGACTGCCACAGCCAGGAACCCCCATGGCTCAGCTGGACAAAGTGACCAATTAACTGTGTAGGGCCTGGTGGGTGAGGCCACCACACTTGGCTGCCATTGCTGTTATCTCAGGACTTCGCCCTGAGTTAATGTGCCCAGATATCGCTGAGATAGACACACGTTTGAGTTGCGGGATGAAACCATATTTGATGCTTTTGGAGACTGGGAACACATGAGCGGCAGGAGCCCTGTGATTTTAAAATTTCATTACAGAGTTTTTTGGCTTTCTTTTCTCTTTCTGCATCTTCTCTCCTTCTGCTGTGAAAAGCTGTGCTCAGGCATAATTAGAAGAATGTGGAAACATGGCTACTGGGGAGCGGGGGCCTTGGGACTGGATTGAAGGCAGCCAGTTGCAAGGAGAGATGCCACCAGCCCCAGGTGCCTTACAGAAGAAAGGGGGCAGCTTAATCAGACAGCAGGGCTTTCTCCAAGGGCCTTTGGTGTTAGGGGCTTGATGCCAACTGACTCCACTTGCATGTGTGCCCAGCACATGAAGTTCTGTAGTTGCTGGGCACTGGGTTGGAAGGGCTGTTTCTCAGGTTTCTCAGACGACTCTCCTGCTGAGAGTCTGCAAATCGTCCTCAGAAGGTCCATCAGCATTAGCTCCATCCTTTTCTCACATCCTGTGCTTGTGAATCACAACCTGGGACCTTTGGAAACAGTTGGACCTTTTCTCTAAGTGAAAATCAGAGACTGCAGATGTAACAGGGGCCTGTTCTGGGTTCTCACCCTTTCCCTGTCACCTACAATATGATTTCTAGGTGATTACCACAGACTATGAGGGAAACACTTAGTGAATCCACAGAGAATTCATCCCCCCTTCAGGGTAACTGGGAGGGGGCTTGTCTATGCCAGGGCTTAGTGGGGGACACAAGGGGTATAGGGTAGCAACAGACTGAATGTGGGCTCCCCATCCTCCACCAGCACCCCTTCTTTGGATAGCTCCTTCTCCTTCCTTCTTCATCAGGAACTGTGTGCCCAAAATTAGCACCATCTAACTGGAACCTTCCAGAAAACTGCATTAGACTTGACATGAAGCCTTCTTTCACATTAGAACATTTGCAATTTTTATTTGTTTCCAAGACAGGATTTCTGTGTATAACCTTGGTTGTTCTGTAACTAGCTCTGTAGACCAGGCTGGCATTGAACTCACAGAGATCGCCTGCCTCTGCCTCCAGAGTGCTGGGGTTAAAGACCTGCACCACCACTGTCAGGCTTCATTTGTGATTTTTTTGAAGGTCATTTCTTGTTAGTTAACAGAGTGCAGCTAGTTACCTGGCCTAGGAAGAGTGGAGAGAAGAGGGGATTAGTAGGCAGAGCAATTAGGCATATTAGGAGTGCCTTCAACAGTTAGTGTTAGGAAGTGTCCTTCCTTCTCAGAAGCACTGCCCTCTAAATCATGCATACTTCACAATGACCTTTCTTGCTGCTGTATTTATGTACCAGGTTCCTCTGAGAAACAGCCCCCATGCTGCTTTGGAGGACTAAACCGTCACCACAACTATAGCTGGAGGGACTACTGAAGCAGGCTTTGGACTTCAGAAGATAAGACTGGAACAGGAATTTGCACCAGCTTCAGAAGGGAGCTTTGCCTGTTTCTGCCTCTTGGCAAATAGACCCAGTATGCTGATTGATAGGAAAGATAAAAGCATAGAATGTTTGCGACATCCAGAAAAACCCATGTTGTCAACAACAGCAGGTCAAAGAGAGACATGAAGGATGGTCTCCCAAAGGGTGACTATGTGGTGGTGAGAACTTACCATTTGCGGTGTCAACCTCCCATCAGGACCACATTCACTGGACTGGACAGTAGAAGGTCTAAGGGTCCAGCATTTTCCATGCCATAGTCTGGTGACATTCTCTCTGACAACCATAAAACTGGCTCTCCAGGCTTTGCCAGTCTCTGCCTTCTAAAGACAAGCACTCTAGTGCTGCTTCTCTATGCCCAGCATTTAGAACAGCCCTGGAACAGCCAGCAGAGAGCAACTGATGCTGCCCAGCATACACATTCATCATTAGGAAACCCCTGTAATTATAGTCTGATAGTATGGCAATGTCCATGTCAGTGGACGAAATGAGGATTATAGAGATGTCTATTGAAACAAGACTGGAAAATACAGAGCACTGGGTTGATAAGAAACTTCTCAACAAAGTCACTGTGAATGGTAAAATGTGGCAGCACATGATTGTGTTTTTATGGCACGCTTTGTCTATTGTTTTCTGGGACTTAAAAATGACCCTTTGTTCATGCCCTCAGACCTGTTTTGAAGACTAGATAAGATCTATTCAAGAGCTTAAGATGCCATCCCAAAACCACAGACCCGAGAGGTGGTTAGGCTGTTAGTTTAAACCATAGGAGTACAGCTGGACTCTAACTGTTGAATGTCATGGTTTTCAGTACACAGAAGGCCTAAGGTGATGTCCCTTGTTTCTTCCATGATCTCTGCCTCCTTCTCAGACGATCTGTGTGGGTTCTCCCTTCCCTTGGCAATGCAGTGTCTTTGGATGGACATGCAGATACCTCAGAACCCACTGATAGGTCACAACAGCTACAGGGATGGCTTTCTTCATGCCCACCTTTCAGAAGCAGCCCTTCATGTTCCCTTATGTCCTGGTGTGGGAGCTGTGTGTAGAGGATCCAGATGCATTTCTGCAAGCAATGTGCATAGGCCATTCCTTTCTACTTATCAGGCCCACCCTCTATTTACCAAGGATGAGGATCTAGAGTACTAAGAAATCCTGGAAGTACTCACACACATTTCTCACACACACCTGCCTCTATCTTTGAGCCCCCAGAGAGACCAGTATGGCAGCTCTTCTAGCCTCTGTCTGCAGAACAGAGTGAGCTGATTCAACAGCACTGGGAGTCTCAATCTCCCGCCTACATCACAAACCACATTTCACATAGAATCTCTTTTTTCTTTATCTATTTGTTATTTAGCCATCTTGTGGATGATTGGTGGGTAAGGGCCTAATTTTCTTTTCTTCCTAGCTTCTTTAGAGGGAACAAGAGAATTGCTGAAAGTTGTCTTCTTGTTCTGTGATCTAATAAAGGGGTCACTCTGCATTCTGTCTATTCCAATTGTGAATGTCAGGGATACACATCTAGCAGTCAATGCCATGTCCACAAAGCCAGATCCACCAGCAAGGACAATGACACTTGTCTATGTTGGGGCAAGGTGCCCCACTGGCTTTGAAGGAAGAGTAGTAATAGATGGCCAGGATGTTCATTTTATCACTGAAGCTTCATGAGTGTTTACTGGCCTCATCAACTAGTCTGTGAACTAACAGATTGAGTTAGCATCTTTGCTCTCCCATTTCCATGCCCTCATCCATAAAACAGGATGGATGTATCCACCTCATAGGACAGCTGTGAAGATGAATGGGTACACAGAGGTCCTCATGGTCCTGTTGAACACCACAGTCAAGCACTGAGCAGAACATGCAGAGAGGAAGCTGTGGGAAGCAAACTAACTTCTTCAGAAGCCCTGTCCAGCTGCCTGTCATCTCTGTAGCTTAGAAAACAGGACCCAGTATGGACCTAGTACCTCTTCCTCTGTGTATCCACTAATTCTGGATTCTGCTGTATCCCAGGTGGCCTGAACAGGATACTTCACTTAACTCCAAAGGCAACTTAGTTTCTAGACTGGCACTTCAGGGGCAATCTGGTCTTCAGGCTGGGACTCCAAACTTGGACAACAAGGGCCTGATGAGGCCCCAGATCCTGCAGCCCCTAAGACTTGGCATGTAAAACCCCAGCCAACCTATAGTTAGGGGAGACACAGGGCAGGTGCCTGTGTGTTTGACAGCCAGCTTGGGAATGTGACAGCCTGGCAAGGCAGTGGTGTCTGAGCCCAGGTACAGTCATATATAACTATACTGTTGCTTTTGGTAACCATCATGCTGTAATTTTTCTACGAAAAAGGCCATAAAACAACAACGGTAATAATAACTCTGCTTGTTTGGCAAAGAAAGGAAGACGGTATATTTTTTTATTTGGAGTTTTGTAGTTTAAACACCACCATCTTTATTTCTCCTGTCACCTAACTTTAGTATAACACTGTTCCCTGAGAGATGCCCCATAAACTACCCCTTCCTTCCCAAACCAGTCGTTGAATTCCCAATACGGATCCCTAAGACCCCAGATTAGAGGAGGAGGGTAATATTTTATGACCAGTTTGAAAATCTTGTTGCCACAGCTATAAATTAAGAAGTTAAATTGCTCCCATATTGGGTATTGATATATTATGCATGGTGGAGATTTTCTCTGAAGCAGTACACTGCTGACAGAGGGGCACCAGGCCATAACGCTGACCACTATGGCGGCTCAGCCAGGGTGGAAAGGGCTGGGGTTTTGGATGATCACAGTGGTAGAATCTGGGGAGGATGGAAAGGAGGAGGGGAGGGCTTTCCAAGGGAGTGTTATCATCACAGAGCCTGGGCTTCCAGGTCACAGGCCTTTCTTTATAGCAGCCTCAGATGGGACTAGGGGCCTGGTGTCTCTGGCCGGGACAGTGCAAGGCATTGCACCTAAGGGGTGCGAGATTCCACTCAGGTTGCTGAGTTGCTCAACTTTTTTCAATTAATGTTTTTTATTTTTTGGAGAATTTAATACAAGATTGTTGTGTTCATATTCTTTCCCCTATCTTTCTCTCCTCCTTCCACATCCCTCTATTCCCTCTCTAACTCTTGACTTTATTATTCCCCTGCCCCCCCCCCTCTCTCTCTCTCTGTGTGTGTGTGTGTGTGTGTGTGTGTGTGTGTGTAACTTACTGAATCTATGTGTTTAGGGCTGATCACGGGAGAGTGGATGAGCAGATGAGCTGTCAGTCACTTTTTGATGGATCTGTGCCATGCATTGGGTCCTTCCTGCCCCGCGTGTCCGGCACATTATCAAGTTATTCCTGTTTTAGAGCAGCTCAAATCTGTCTGTAGGCAGGGAGCTGCGGTATTTTGGAATCATTTTGGACAATGATGGACTATTTTCTAGGGCACATGACCAACTGCAGCACAGAGGGTGACTTGTGAGTCAAGCAGGGCTCCTCTACTCACAGCCAGGTCATTTGCATAATTGTTTGGATTTAATCTAGGGGTGACTGTGCTTCCCTCCCCTTCTCCCCAAGGTAGTTTCTTCACACAACATGAGAATGGCAGGTAGAACGTTCTCAGAGAAAGTAAATATGTTCAGACCAGTTTATCCCAGTAATGAAAAGTGGATAAACACAAATGAAGCACTCTAGTGAATAAAGGAATGACAGACTCACCACCGGTTGCTTGAAACACTTGATGGGCATAGTTCCTAAGTCACGGGTTCTGTGTTCCCAGAAACCTGCTGCTCTCAAAGTCTATAGTGGGCCTCCTTGGTTGGATTGCAACAACTAATGTCACAGACACCTAAGGTAAAACTCACTAACCCAAGGTGAGGGCCACCCCATTGACCTTATCAATAACCTCCCCCAAACACACTGTGGACTCATACATCCTACTGACTTTGGGCTGGTTAGTACCTATAGCTATTGCCTCTCCAGCCCTCATACCATGCTATTGAGGAAGATGAGGATTCAATACCCTGCATCCTGCAGCAGACGGTGCTGGAGCTGTCTGCGTGCATGCAAGGCTTCCATGCTCTCCTCATAGCAATTGGGAACATTTGTTCCTCAGCCTCCAGTATCTATAAGCCAGTGATTCCAATGCAGAGATGCTAGCATGAGGCAAGGTGTGACCTAGGGCACCCCTGAAGCAATCTGAAGAGGAACAATAACTGTCTACTTTGCAGCTTCATCCTCTATTACCCCAATTCAGCTCTCTGGGTGCCAGGGATTGATTCATGCTGGTTTATACTGTGGTTAAACATAGGGAAAGTCCCGCACCTGCATGCTTGCTTGCTTGCTTGCTTGCTTGCTTGCTTGGGTGTTCCAGGAATGCCTCCAACTGGTGATGTAAACTCTCGAGGCTTACTGGGGCCTTGGCAAGGTATTGCATTTCCTGGGAACACTAGCAACTCCGTTCTTCCAATGGGCATTGCATAGTTCCTGGGAGGCTGCCGTTGGGATGCCTTCCTGCCCTTTGAGGATCTGTCTACTACTCACCTCTCTTGGAATTTGATTTGTGACACACCCAGTTCTGTCCCTCGAAAATGGCTTCTGAGGGAGCATGGTATGCATGACATCAGTGTGACAGCACTATGAAATTATTTGCAACACCTGGTTAGATACGACTGTTTTAATTGACATCTACTGACCCTGTAAGTGCTAAAACCCATGCTTGCCCATCACATGACTCATTCTTCCCAGTCCTAAGGAAGGTTCCAGACTGGGAAGGCCCCACCCACTGTGCTCCTTTTGTCAGGATGAAACTGGGGTTAGACTCAGAAGGAGACAGAACTCAGCCACATGATCCTTCACTTTAGATACCATACTCGGTCTGTCTGAGTGTGGAGCTGACATCTGAGGCCTGACAGGTAGCTTGGCCATGTTGTATCCTAAGTCCATGAGAACCCTCGGGAAAGTGGTATACAGTCAGGTTGAGCTCAACGAAGGACAGATGGAAGCAAGCTGCCAGGTAGGCCTGGCCCTTAGGGAGTATGGCCAGTGGGGGCACACTCGAAGTTCCAACAGCCCCATGACCAGCAATGCTGCCCGATCCAGTGGCTTCCCTGAGAACAGCTGTAAGCCATATGTCCATTCATGTTATTAAGCAGGGACTAATAACACTCCAGCCCTGTGGAGGCAAGGATTGAGAGTCCAGCATTCTTACTTTGTCTCTGAGACCTATACTCATCCTACCCTGGATGCAAAGACCTAAGGGACAGTACAGAGACCTTCAGGGACTCCAGCATGCTGCTTCCCTAGAGAGTCACTGACTCATGGCCACTCAGGCCATTCCAAATGGGCTGCCTAATCGGCTGGCATCCATTATCATTAGCAGATCTCTGCACGCAGGTACAGGAGGGGCTGCCAGGCACTAGCTTCGGCTGGCTGAGCCAGGGGCCACGCTCCACTGCAAATGAGGCCGAGGAACACCTGCTCCAGGGCTGCCAGGCCGCCACAGTCATCCTTCACATCTCATGCAACACTTGTTCTGTCAGAGCACGGAGCTAGCGCAGGCGGGGGCAGCTTGCTGCCAGCCCCGTGGTGTCCCCTGTTCCTGCCCATGCGCCTGTGCTCAAGTTCAGCTTTAAATGCTTTTTTTTCCAAAGAACTCTGTTAAAAATGTATCCATTTAGTATTAGTCATTCAGTCATTATGTTAAGGGTTTAAAAATAAAGATAAAAAAAAAAAAACCCTTTGCCTCCAAAATGAACTTTCTTTTGGCAATTAAGATGGACTCCTGAAATATTAATTGCCCACTAATGGTCTTCATCCTCCACCATGCAGAGCTGATAAGCATCTTTTCAGGATGTCATGGCAATGGGGAGTGAAGGGCCCGTTTATGGCTGTAGGCAGAGGGACTTTCTAGGCATGCATGATGTCCTTGTATCTCAGGAATGCTTTACTTTTCTAACAGAGGCTGTCACCGACATTCCACACAGTCCTGGAATGACGAAGACAGCATAAACCAACAAAAACCAGACTGGGCAGCTCTTTATCTTCCTTAGCTTCTTTCCACCCACCTGTGCACTAACCTGCCCTAAAAAGCACATGTGTGCATACTTTCCCCACGCCTGCACGGTTTCTTCTTCCAATTGAGGAATATCTATCCTGACCAATCTGCATGTGAGCCATGGACCAACAAACCCACCAGGGTTTCATTACTGCTTTTCTGGCTTCTGCCTGTGGGCTCACCAGACAAACGAGGCCCTGACTGATCTGGGGACAGAGGCATCTTTAGAGAATTCTGGAAATAGTTCCTTGAGTTTTCTAGGAAGTCACTAAAGAGAAGTCTAATTCACACTGTTGGTAGATTTAGGTGGCCCAGGGAGCACCCCAGCTAGTCACGCAAAGGTGCCATTCTCTTTCATGAAGACACAGGTCCTTGTGTTTGTCTAGCAAAAGTTCAGAGAGGGGTATTGTTACAGCAGGTCTCCCCGTCGGCTGCCGCTGGTCCTGCCGCCATGGTCCCATAACCATGTGTGCCCCAAATAACACTCAGAGACTCTATATTTGATACAATCCTGTTGGCCAGTTACCATTATTGTTTATGGGCTAGCTCTGCCTTAATTATTAACCCATTTCTACTTATCTAAGTATTTCCACGTGGTCGTCTTATCGGGGAGCCGCACAGCAGGCGTCCTGCCTCTTCCCTGGGCTACATCTCGACTCCTCCCCTCTACTTCCTCTTTCCTCCTTGTCTCCTAGCCCCGCCTATCTTGCTATCTCATTGGCCACAGAGCTTTATTAACCAGTATGAGAAACATGTACCTGCTCCTTCCCCGTGATCAGGCCCTGGCATTGTCATACTCCCATCTTGGTTCTCCTCCAGCAGGACAGGAAAGAAAAACTCCCATACTTTGTTGGTGTCACCTGCCTGCACAGGGATTGCCTTCTCTCCTGGGCAATTCTGTCCTATTCTAGCACTGAAGCACATTGTACCCACTTGGATATTGGAACAACCATGCCTCATGTGACCCCAATCTGGGTCTTTGGTTGGGTCCCTGTCCTGGCATAAGGGTGGTGATCAGTCTCTGAAGCTTGGTAGGTGTTGAATTTATTAACTCTTCAGAAGAGCCTCCAGACTAAGCTGGGCAAGTGTGAAAACAAGTGACAGAGGCCAGGCATGGGGGTGCATGCCTGTAATGTATAGTATTTGAGATGTAAAGGCAGGGGGATCTTGAGTCTGAGCCAGCCTGGGCTACATAGTAAAACCCCACCTCACCCTATCCTCAAACCCAAACCCCTGAAAAACAAAACAAAAACACTTCACCTCGAGTACCACCAACCAACAGAGGACATAGCAGATGTTTAATAAAAGACATCCCCCACACACATACATACACCCCACCCCTCCTGCTCTCTAGAGGGGAACTGCCTCTTGTGGATTTACTTATTCACCGGGCCTGGTTTCAGGATAGAGGCTAAGATCAGTCATTTACACTAATTCAGCATCAACTTGAGAGGAGACTTCATGCACTTAATGGGATTTGGAGTTTGGTTTAGTTGTGCAATGCATCTTGCTCTCCGAGACCTGGTAGACCTGGCTAGGCACAAAGTCTGCAAGGTTGGGAGGACTCCTGGCCTCTCAAGCTGAGGTCGGAATGAACTTCAGCAGAGTACCCAACACTTAACAGATCTGGGAACTTGGCAGGAAGGCATCTCAGAGGCTAGGGCTGGTTAGTGGATCGAATGTGAAACGTCCCCACAGCCTTTGAACTTCTGGTCCCCATCTGGTGGCACTTTTTAAGGAGGTCGACTCTTGCCGGAGAAAGCATGAACTGAAAGCACATCACTGAGGGGGAGTGGGCTTTGAGTTTTATAACCTGGGCCCACATCACCCCCCCACCCACCCCGTTTCTCTATGTCTCTGTTTCTGGTTCTTTCTCTATCTCTCTGTCTCTCTCTTGTTTCTCTGTGTCTCTCTGTTTCTGGTTCTTCATCTCTCTATCTCTCTCTGTCTGTCTGTTTCCAGATGCTTCTGCTTACAAGCTTTCCCTGCCATGTTTCTCCTTTAAGTTGCTTTTGTCAAGATATTTTATCACCACAGCCTTTTTAATGATGCAAGTCTCTGGGGTCTTTCTGAGGTCCCCAGGGGCAGTCCTCCTAAGATCTTCTCATCTGTCCCAGTGGCTACCAGAGCCTTTTCCCATTTCTATTTTGGTGCAGGAAATATTTTACTCATCCCAAGAGCAGGATTCCCCATGACCTTGTGAAGCTCAAAGGCAAATGCGGGGATGAGAGACCACCTGAGAACAGTGGCTGACTACCAAGCTGGTGGGCATTGGCCACATGGCACATACTGTGTGACTTCAACATGTGTGCCTCTGTGCATGTTGGAGCAACAGTGTGATGATCCACATAATACTTTTCTGCCAGCAAGCTGAGTCTCTCTTGGCTTTCGGAGGTACACTGTCAAGTTTAACAAAGGACAGGACCCTTTATTCCTGCTGTCCTCCTCACTGTATGAGCAAGGTGTTTGCATTTCCACCCTTTGTCATAGGACACTCAGTGCAAGGTGGCACCATGTTGCATGCTGGGTCGGGCAGAGGTGACTTTGGAAAGCAGCAGAAAGCATAAGGCCACCTCATCCTAGGGGAACAGAGCAGATTTTTCCATGGAAGGCATTCTTGCCTCCAGCCTTCAGCTCACTGCAGAGACAGGGAAATTAAACAGTCAGCAGAGCTTTGCCTCCGCCAACGACCGCTGACACTTCAGACCTGCAATCCGTGCAGCCTGTTTGTGGAAGGCTTGCGTGGATGGCTTGCCTTGGACAAGGCAGAGCCCAACCCCTCTCCATGGACTGGAAGGGGCGTAATGCACAAGCCAGGTTGACTTTTGCATGTCATTTGCATAAGTTAATTTAACCATATTTGAGTGGAGTTCCCTCTCCTGCCCAGTGTGTGGACTACCCCTTAGAAGATATGTGAGAGAGTAAGTGAATGGAACATTTCAGACCTTTGCTTCTCAAGACTATACTCAAGCACATCTCACAGGAGCCACATCCCTCTAGGTCTCTGAGTGGCCATATGGGCATGGGAATTCACTGGCTTTCCAAAGTCAGGGGCATAGTAGCAATCCAAGTGCAGATGTGCTTTGTGAACAGGTATGTTACAGTCATACTATGTAAATTTCCTTGTGTGGGAGAATGAACATAGCTGGGTCACTCTTGTACTAGCATAGTGTTCTATGTAATACTAGACATTTTTTTTTGGCAGTGGTGTGTGTGTGTTTGTGTGTGTGTGTGTGTGTGTATGTGAGAGAGAGAGAGAGAGAGAGAGAGAGAGAGAGAGAGAGAGAGAAGAGAGGGAGAGGAGAAGAGAGGGAGGGAGGGAGGGAGGGAGAGAGAGAGAGAGAGAGAGAGAGAGAGAGAGAGAGAGAGAGAGAGAGAGAGAGAGAGAGAGAGGAACAGTAGTTATGGCAGATAGCTAGGACAGGAGCTCAGTCCACTGACAGGCCAACTTGGGAGTCAGTTGTCCTCCTCCTGACCATCTAGATCTTGTCCCCATGGGCAGGGTCAGTGCTGACTCTCTGGGAAGACTAGAAGCAACTTCCTTCTTCCAGGAAGGACTCATGGAGTGGTGATAACAGACCTGTATATCCTGGCCGGGGGTTCTCTGCAATGCCTTCTTGCTTGTCCATCAACACCCATCAGGCAAAGCGACTCAGCCATCATCCCAGTAAACTGATGTACCCGAAGAGCATGCCTGAGGCTGAGGGGCTGTGTGAATTGGGGTACCAGCAAGGCCTGGTTTCCTGTTCTATGATATTTCTGGAGGAAAATGTCCAGGGCCTTTTCCCCCCCATATAATTTCCATTTCAATTCTGCTTTCCCCTCCAATAAAGGAAAGACTCTGAATAATTGAGGGATCCTATGCACTTTAAAAGCCAATGTCCTTCACTGAGTACCCTGGTTTGTCCAGTTGCCTGAATGAGAAGGATGGAGGCTAGAAGCCTGGCTAGGTAGTGGCTGGGTCACCTGTCACACAGTCCTCACCCCACATAATAAGCCAGGTACTGGCAAACGTCCTGATGCCTCCCTTCCTGGCCTGTGTCCTGCCATCCCCATCTCTCCAAGCAGGTTTCTTAGACCAGCACAGTCTAGCGAGAAAACAAAGATGGCATAGCAGTTACTACTGAGTTGTTTTTTAGTTCCTTTATGTCTTAACAGGACTGTGTGGTCAGGCAGGCCACCCTACTGTGAAGACGGGGCTTTCGAGAATACAATCATACAATCTACCTTGCTTCAACTGTTCCTGAGGAAGGCAGGGAGCATGGTGAGGGCTGAAGGCCTCTGCTGTGTGCTTTGATCACACTGCACTAACTTTTTGCTTCAACAGTGGGCTGAGGAAACCTGGCTTCAGCCGAACTCAGGCCACCCATTCTCGGATCCCTGCCAAAGCCCTCTATGCATTGGTGTGGTGCTTCCTGCCAGGATGTTCCTGTCTGTGGTGGATGCTGAGCCCTGTCTTCTACTCACCTCCAGCATTACAGAGGATGCAGGCACCTTCCAGCCCACTGCTGCCTGTGTGGGAAAGAATGTCCTTGGTGTTGAGGGGCAGAGTGGTGCGAAAGGCCAGCATTAATCGCCAAATTAAAGCCCAGCAAACCTGGGCAGGTGAGAGGAAGTCTCAGAGCTTGATCAAAAACACATTTCAGTTTCAGCTCTAAATAATGGGCTACAGGGAGGCACATCTGTAAATTATACAGGAAGCCTTCTTCAACAACTGATTCACCCTGACAGTTTTACTGGAGTGTATGAAAATGAGTATTAAAGATGTGATCTGTAGGCTTCCTTCCAGGAATTCCAATCTGGTTTCAATAAAATGGGAACACTGATTGGAAGTGAAGCTGCCTTCCGGTTTTGCCTTTGGCTATTACGTGCTCACTCGTGAAACGACTGAATTCCACAACTACTTTTAATATTCACTTTTGAGTTCATCTCCCGCACTGAGCACATTGGAATGATTAAAATAGCATTGCTGCCCGCACTGGGTGCACTCTAATTTACAACAGCCCAGGTGCTGAAGACAAATGAATCCTCCTGGTAAGTCCATTCTTCCTTTGCATGAAGTTGCTTTGCAGTACACCGAGGGCAGAATATTAATAGTAAAAAAATTAAATAATATAATGCTGCTCGAGTCTATGCCTGGGGGAAAAGATTAAAGTTTGGTGAAAGGCAGAACTTGTGTGTTGTGTGGGATTGCTCTCCTGGCATGTCTCTCTGGGGTTTTTCTGCTTCAATACTGTGCTTGCAACTGCAGCAATAACAGGGCAGGGACCTTAACTCCCCAAGGCTACTTTCCTCTTGGCTAGCCATGTGCCGGGAGCTGGCCTTGGGCTGGCCTTTCCCAGAAAGGGGTGAGACAGGATGGAACCACCTGCAGCTGGTCTTCTGTAGCACAGGGTCCTTTCTTAAGAAGACACAATAGAGTTGAGAAGTGGGAGGAGCCACCAAGAAGGCAGAAGGCAATTGGCTGGTTCTTGCAGCATAATCCTATCAAAGCTCTCTCACAGTCTGTGATAGCCATTGGGCCCATGGACCAAAGGAATATATCCATCCAGCTTCCCTAAGCTTTATTTATTAAGGGTAGTGGGTGAACCCATTGTCTAGGTGGAGGACAGAAAGAAAGTATGGGCCACTCTGCTTCCATTTGTGCTGGAATACTCCCAGCTGAAAGCAGACAAGAAGAAAAAATGGTGCTGATATAATCCCACAGTAATTCCTCATTCATTTATTTATCCAAAGCTACTATTATGGGATTTTGAATGAACCAAAATTGGACCCTATCCCTTGGGACATTGGGCACTCCTGGGAGCCATGAATTCATTTAAAAATGTTTTTATGGAGTTGCAAATCTTGGGCTGTTTTATATGCAAAATTCACATTTAATTTTTCTTTGGTCCTTTAAAAATCATGAAGACAATCTTGATGATGCATTTAAATTGGTACAGAACCTCATTGTATGTTTTTCTTTCCATTTAAGGATGGCTCTAAGGTATTTGTTTTAGGTGCTTAAAGGCTTGAATGCAGTTGGACCTGCTGAGGATATCCAGGGTTAACTCTATTTCTTAATACGATGGCCAAAGGATGCTTATGTGGTTGAAGTAAAGACATTGTTTTTCTTTCCCTTGGTCATCAATTGCCCATTCTTTAAGAAAATGAATTCGTTGACTAATTAATTAGTTAGGGAGGGCATCATATAGTCCAGGCTGTCCAAAAACTCTATGCATTTGAGGATGACCTTGAACTTTAAATCTTCCTGGCTCTACCTATTGAGTTCTAGGATTACACACAGCCATGTACCACTATGTCTTATTTATGCAGTGCTGGACAAGCACTACACCAAGTGAGCTCCATACCTAGATATCATTTTCCACACCTGAGCCTCCTATGACAGTCTCCTAGTGAGAAGGGGTGGTGACCTCATTTAGAGCCACTACTCCATGAGTACTGACTCCTTGTTTGCCATTCCTAATGTGACTAACAATGGCTTTGGTAAGAACCCTTGCATCCAATTCTGTAGCATGTGGCTGTACATATTAAAATTAATGGAAATAATAATTAAACTCCACCTCATGTGCTCATCAGATAGTGAGTAGCTTCCATATAGGGAAATTCAGTCACAGATCATTTCCATCACTTCAGAAAGTTCTAGCAAGCATGCCCAGCTTGGAGTTTTATCATGATCCTAAACATTATCAAGAAGAACATGCTGTCTCACTCCAGACCAAAGTTAATTGAAATGCTGTGGTGTGAGAATGGACCCACGAGCCACTGACAACCTTTGATGAGAGTGGAAATTTCCCATGTGGGAACAAAGACTAACTCAGACCCAGAGTATTTTGAAGATGAGCTTGGCTAACGATGGTTCTGCCAACATACCTGTGACTGATAGGAGCAGAATGGAATTCTGAACACTTGCAATATCCAGGGTAGTCCAGTACTTAAGCCACTGACACTGGGAGCTCAGGAAAAAATGTCTCTCATTTCCTGAAATGTGATTTGTTTTCCCAACTTGATAACTCTTAGTCATTTCTTTCCAGGTGTTCTTGTGTACTTCACTGAGGGATGTACCTGCCTGTGGGTTCTGATGACCCTGTGTGATGGGCCCCCGGGAGCTCATACATCCCATCTCCGTGCTCTGCATGGATAGCAATTTATTTCTAGTAATCTACATTTGTTCAAGATGTGGAGCCTGTGAAGACAAATTGGATTTTAGACTCAGAACCAACAAAAAGCCCCAAATCCCTGCTTCTCAACTCCCTGACTGCTTCAAAGGCCAGCAGAATTAAGTAGG